>OZ025295.1:198444138-199782472 GCA_964019185.1 Maratus speculifer | reverse complement strand
GATTATTATGTACGGTGATTTTTTCACTTTTAAATGTGTCGATTTTGTGATTTTGCATTTATTGTACTGTGAGTACTATGATTCTTATTATATGTGGTGTAGGATGGTAGTATTATGGTCGTGTATTGTTTTCTTTTTGGAGGTTTGCGTACTGCTTTAAAGCTTTGTACATATTGTATCTATTTTCATTTTATAGTTGTATTATTCTAGATCCTTTTCTTTAGTAAATTTTATTAGTCAAGATACTCGATTATTTAATTGTAATTTTTCTATTTTTCTATTTTTATCTTTTTATTATATTTCTATTTTTATCTTTTTATTATATTTTTTATTATTATATGCTCCTCCTCCTCAATTATATTTTCAGAAATGTTCTGATATCCGATGTAAAACTTGTCCATCTGCTTCTCAGTCACAAATCGTATCAGATCCTCATATTTCTATTTTTTGTAAGGCTTTTAATGTAATTTATAGTATAAAGTGTAACATTTGTAATTTGAAATATATTGGTGAAACTTCTGGTCCTCTTCATATACGCAGGAATCAACATCGGTCAGATTCTGATAAAAATTTAGCAAAAAATATACAGTCTACAGCTGAAATACAGCATTTTCATAAACATAAATTTAAAAATACTACTATTGAAATAATACAAATTCAGAAAAATAAATCTGAGCGTCTCTATTTAGAGTCTTCATATATGAAATATTATAATACAATTTATCCTTATGGTCTTAATAGTGAGGTTTTTAAAAGATCTGTTAAAGTTTTTTCATCTATAAATGATACTACAGATTATTCTCCCATTTATCATAGTTTAAATCATCTTATAAATCCTAAAACTACACGTAACAAAAGAGAAAAAGGTTCATCTTCTAGTATTACTCCTAAAAACATTATAATTCAACAAATTAATAATCTGCATCGTAATTATTTAAAAAATTACAATTGGTTTCTAATACGTAAATATATTTTTGGAATAAAAAAGAAACATATAGTACAATATTTAAATATTTTTCTCAGTAAAACTTACTCTAAACATTTTTCAGATGTTTTTTATGATCTCCTTATGACTCGTGTCAACCTTTACAATATAAATTTACTAAAGAAACCTAAAAATCTACAAACTAATACTCAAATGGTAATTACTTTTTCTAATCCAATATTTAATAAAATCAATATTAATTCCATATTAAATGATAAAAACTGTCAATTTCCTATTAATAATAATCATATATCTAAAACCTTCAAGTATCCCATATCTATCGGCAGAACGATTTTTAACTATAATTCTTTCGCTAAATCTTCTTTTGATGCTAGTACATTACCCTGTAAATGCAATGACCCCTCTCTACAAAAATATATAAATAAAGATCATGGACATATTATTACTGGTAATCTTAATCTTGTAGATTATTTACAACTTAGTAGAATTATGGGTTATGGGACCAAGTACAGAATTCCATCCAAATTAAACATTAAATCTATCATAAAACAATTTACATATGATATAGATATACTTATTTATAAACTTGCAATTTATTATAATAAACCCATTGAATATTTTAATCAGTGGAAAATATTAGTTATCGATAAATTAACGAGGTCCTTAAAATATAATATTTCACACCTAGAATATGTAAATACACAGCATCTGTTTAAGCAAATCAATAAATTACAACAAAACTTTGTAATAACTTATGTTGATAAATCTCCAAATAATTATGCAATTATTTGTAAATCTTATTATCATCAACTGCTTAAATCTAGTATATCTTATAATAACACATTCCAAAAAATTAATGATAACTTACTTGCCAATAATCGTAAAATTAAAGCATTCTATAAATTATTAGAGATTAACCCTACTAACTTTAAATATCCTTATCTAGTCCTTATACCCAAATTTCATAAGCATCCTGTTAAATTCAGAACTGTTACAATTGGTTGCAATACTTATAATAATGCTGCTAACAAACTTCTATTATTAATTCTTAATCAAATATATAATATTACAAAAAAAAACGTGATAATACACATTGCATAAAAAATAGTTATGAACTGGTCCATATTATAAAAAATCTTAAATGTATAAAAAATATCACTACCTATGATTTTAAAGATTTATTTAATAATATAGATTTATCGGATTTACATAATATCATAAATGAGCTTTTTAAAAAATATCAACACGAGTTGGATATATCACATAATATCGATTCTGATTATTTTCATACCTTAACTAATTTCATTATCTATAATAATTTTATCATGCATGATAACAATATATATATTCAAAATGTTGGTATACCACAAGGTGGTAGTACATCTAGTGTATTATCTGACTTATATTACTATGAACGTCATTATTTAAATAATACGTTTATATCGATATATAGATGATGTAATTTTAATTGATACTGATAACACCTGTATATCTCAATTCCCTGTTGATTATCCTTTTAATCTAGAACTTTCAAAAAACCTACTTTTTAATAATACAATCAATTTCTTAGATATTAAAATTACATTAAAAGAGAACAAATTTATAACTGATATTTATGACAAAAGGAATGAATTTAATTTTAAAGTTAATACCTTTACTAATTTTAAATCATGTCTTCATAATTCTTTATATCGTAATATAATACTTAACCATTTATATAGAATAAAATGTCTATGTTCTTCCCATTTAATTAATACTATTATTAAAAAGCTTGTATATGATGCTATAAATAATGGTTATCCTAAAAAATTCATATATTCTTTAATTTATAATTAGATATTACATGATCTTATAATTAATTCTTTGCGTAAAAAATTTATAAAAAAATTATAAAACATAAAAATAATAATAAAAAATTAAAAATGTTAAAAAGTAATTAAAAAAATATATATATAGGTTGGTTGGGTGGGTAGATGTTAGAGTACGGAGGAGGGTGGTGTTGTCTGGATAAAAACGCAAAGGTTAATTATTTATATAAAAAAAAGAGAGTGGGTTATTTATTTTAACATAATTTTTAAACTGTTTAATTTACACCAATATATGGATATTTGTCTAGTTATATCTATAGTTAAATAGCTATATTTTAATTATCAAATTATTTTTAATGTTATTGATATAATTTTTGGTATTATTATTAATAATATTATTACTATTTATTTTTTTTATTTATATATATATATATATATATATATATATATATATATATATATATATATATATATATATATATATATATATTTATATATATATATATAAATATATATATATTATTTTATTTTATTTTTTAATTTTTATTCTTGTATTTTAATTTTATTTTAATTTATTTTTTAATTTTTATTATCCTATATTAAGATAATGAGTTTTTACCATGTAAAGTCACAATAAATGTTACTGATTAAAGTAACAATAATGTATTTTAAGTTATATGTTAATATGAATGTTATCTCTTAATTCTAATTTTAATCATTTTATTAATTTAATTTTATGTTAATATCGATTATTAATTATTTTCTCCGGTTCAATTATATTTCCATTCAGTTTTATCTTTTTTGTTTGTTATGGATAATTATTATTTTTACTTACTTTCAACTCCTTTTTGTAAAATATCTTTGTTCCTTGTTTAATAATTTGGTTTTTGTGTGATGGTAGTCCCAAATTCGTATTGTTTTGCTTTTCATGGCAAATACGAAGATGAAACCACACACTCCATTTGTAGTTCCTAGGTATTCGGGACCTGAAGATTCTGCTTTGGTTCTACAAATTTCATTTGTATTCATATTATTCTTTTTTCCTTCCATGTTCAATGTGCTATAAGTTATTAAATTCAATGGTTAATTTCAAATGGTTAATATTGTTTACTATAATTCAATTTAACTCTTCGTTTTGGTTTATTGTTTTATTGATAAAATCCATTGGTGAATCTTGTCTACTTTTAATGGTATTATATATATATATATATATATATATATATATATATATATATATATATATATATATATATATATATATATATATATATATATGTGTGTGTGTGTGTTTGTGTGTGTGTGTGTGTGTGTGTGTAACCAAAATCCACAAATTAAAAACTAGCCGCTCTCAGCTATACTATGTAAAAAAATCATTAAAAAATATTAAAATTTGAGCGAGATATTTGAAAATAAATCCCCCATAGACTTAACATTATCATACAGCTCTTTTCAATGACTAGTGTAGGCTTAAGGAATTTACTTTGATCTTTTTATAAGTATTTTGTTAATGCCCTTTTATATTATTGTTCATATTTTTAATTTTTTGAAAACTTAATTGAGTAAATGCTTTCAAAATGTTACCTCCATACAACAAAAACCTGCGTTGAACTAAAAACTATCTTTTCCCCCCGTTTGTTTGAAATTCTGTCTTAATAGGTTTCACTGTATACAAACTTCTACGAATCGAAAAAGTTTCTTTAATTGTAGAAAAAAAGAAAATATGTGTACAAAACTAATAATAAATGAAGCAAAATGAAGAAAACAGCTACTACACTTTACAATTCAAGATCAACTTATACACGAAGAGCTGATTTTCTAAACACAAAAATAATCCTGGCAAAGAAAAAGTTTCAAGAACAGATTTCATCCTCGATAAAACCAGATAAATTTCTTTTCTGTTTTTGTGCCCAGAGAAGATACTTGATAAAAGACAAAACAACACTTTGAGAATGAATAATGAAAGTGCAAATTATTACCTTCTCAAAGTACTACCATTAAGAAAAGAAATTGAGTACAAAAGTATAACAATTCATCAAAATGGTTTATCTTCCCCCTCTTATTTTTTTTCAACTTATCATACAAACAAGCGGAATTTTTTATTAAATATATTGTGGAACTTTCATGAAATAAGTTTTCCATGCGGGAATTATGTGTAATATTGTATGCAAAAATATTGTATGTAAGAACATATAATAACTAATACCGGGTTTATAGGTTATTCAATGAAATGTTCATTATGAAGTAAGTCAGCTTTGAACTCAAAGAGTATCTTTTTTCAACGAAATAAGTACGATATAATTATAAAAGATAGTATATCTACTAAAACAAAAATCTGTCTGTGATATTTTTTTCCCGTTCTTTTGCGATTGCGCCTTACTTAGTTGGTTTCGCCGTATAAAAGCTTCGAAGAACATAAAAAAATTCTTTAATTGCATAAAAGAGCAAATATGCGAACAAAACTAATAATAAATGAAGAAAACAGTCGCTACACTTTACAACTTATATGTCAAGAGCTGCTCTTCTAAACACAAAAATAATCCTTGCAAAGAAAAAATTTGAAGAACAGATTTCACCCTCGATAAAACCAGATAAATTTCTTTTCTGTTTTTGTGACCTGCGAAGACACTTGATAAAAGACAAAACAACACTTTGAGAATGAATAATGAAGGTGCAAAGTATTACCTCCTCAAAGTGCCACCATTAAGAAAAGAAATTGAGCAAGAGTATAACAATTCATCAAAATGTTTTATTTTCCCTTTCTTTTTTTACTTAGTATAACTAACAAGCGGAATTTTTTATTAGATAGATTGAGGATCTATTGTGAATTATTTTTTCTATGCTGGACACTTAAGTAAAATTATATGGAAAAGTATTGTATGTAAAAACATATAACCAATACCACGTTTATAGGTTATTTAAAAGAAAGGTTCATTATAAAGTAAGTCAGTTTTTATGGACCACGATTTTTTTAATTAATTTAATTTGCACAAAGCCTTAAATAATCTATTTATATATCATGAGCATATATATATGATCATAAACATTTAAATATACAATAGGTTAACATCTTATAATGAGAAATTATTTAGCGCAGTGGATAAATGGATAAAAAAAACCTTTTAAAGCACCAAAACACTTTATTTATTATTGCAAACTACTTTCGGTAGCCATGGCGTATTTTCATCAGTACAAATTACAATTGCTCAGAAAAGAAAATTGCCAAAATGTATGTTGGAGAAGCAAATTCACAGACAAAGTTCATCAGCCAATAAAATTATAAGAAATCCTAGGAAACAAAGAAGCGGATAGAATGATAGAGTTCGTTCAGCCAATAAAATCGCAGGAAATTTTATCGTTGTAATCACTTCTCTTGGCTGTTTCCTAGTATTTTCTGTAATTTTATTGGCTGATGAATTTTGCCAGTGAATCCGCTTCTTCAACATTTATATCGGCAATTTTTTTTCTAAGTAATCATAATTTGCACTGATGACGGTATGCTATGGATATCGACACCAGTTTGCATTAATAAATAAAGTGTTTCTGTGTTTTAAACGTTGTTTTTTATTCATTTATGTTGTATTGCGCTAAGTAATTTCTCATTGCTACTTCATGACTTATATTAAAACAATATGAGTAACATATACTAGGTAGAAAATCATTATAAGGTACCCTGGGGTAATAACGCCACGTTAAGGTTCTACCAATTTTCACGGCTTAGTTTTAGATTGTATTTTTCAAACAAATATAGGATCTGATACAGCAACTCATTGACTATCTATATAAAATAAAATAATTTAACAGATATGTATTCATAAAATGTAATGGCGTTTTTTCTTGACCAATGCTATTTGGCGTTATTACCCACCTATATGGGTAATAACGCCATGCAAACAAAACTATGAAATAAGATGAAATAATTGCATGTAGATAGTCAATTCTAAAAATATAAACTCTACAAACTTAGAAATTGACAAATTGCATTCTAAGCTACTGAAAATGTTCAATTTTTTGTGAAAGTGTAAGAAAAATAAAGGGGAGGGGGGGGATGAGGCAAAAGAATATCAGACCGTGAGCTTCTTTTTGCTTAAAAAGGACCACTTAAATAGAAATATGAGAAACATTGCACAGTTTTAACTGTGTTTATTTGAATCAGTATTTAGGATGTAGCTCGGCCACTGTAGGGAATCAACCGGGGTATTAATGCCAAGGATTGGCGTTATTACCCCGATATAGTTATTGCGCGGTACATTTTAAATTACAAATTATCTCGAGAAGATATCCAAAATCTTCAACAACATTTTAAAAGTACATGAAATGCACTACAAATTTATGTAATTAACAAAGCACTTCCGGATAAAAAGATAGTCTTCACATCACAAAACGTATCTCGCAAATTTTAGATCAAGCGTTAATTTTAGTTGTTTGTAAAAACAATAAGACTTAAAAATGAAACAAATTAACTTGAAGCTGTTTTTTGCGATTTATATGACTCAAAACCCTTTTGCGCAGAGCACATGGGTGTCATTTACCTGATTATTTCATAATTATGCAAAATATAAGCACTTGGCGTTATTACCCCGCCTGGCGTTATTACCCCAGGGTACCTTAGATAAATTTAATTTTGAATCAGCTTATTTTATTTTATATCTATGTCTATATTTATAATTTTATTTATTTACTCTAAAAAATATTTTCCTAGGCATTTTTATTTTTTTTACGTTGTATAAGTAATTCTTACATACTGATGATTAAAATTTAAATAGTTTTATTTTTTATATTTTGGCTAACTTTAATGCATAAAATTTTCCTTTAAATTTACGATAAGTAATACAGAAAAAATTATCTACACCAATTCATAGACAATGGCTTTAATTAAAATATTTTTTTCGCGAATAGAACTCTGTTTTCTAAAAAGATATTAAAAATAAACAACCCGAAAACGCTTGCAGCAAACATGTACCAAAAATACAGGGAGAGTTATTATGCGGCGGCACTTATTATAATTACTTTAATTAAATTTTTAAAAAATACCTCTAACATAAACGTGGTTTTACTTCTTTTTACTTAAGAAGGATGAAAAAAAAGGCTCGCAATTCATAATTACTTGATTAAAACCTCCTAAAAGAAAATCAACATCCTCAAGGTAAAAATAGTTTTTACAAACCTTTTATGACTAGAGGAAATAAAGATTATTTTCTCAGATATGGATCAAATAATAATTCTAGGTGGTTTAAGGGAATAAAAAAAACGAAAGACAATTTTTGGATTTGGAATTAGAGGAAAATCAAGGGATGGAATTGAGTTTAAGAAAAAAAAAAGTGAAAAATCTTCACGCTTACAGTGATTCTTATAAGTTTGTTACATTTTAATGGATACTTATAAAATAAAATGAAACTTGATGTATTATTTCAAATTGCAAAAAGATAAGCATAGATCGAAACTGGTTTTAAGGCCGATATTGAAAACGAATTTCTGTAATTTTTCTGCTTTCGGCTGAAAATGAAAATGTCGAAAACTTTTTTAAGTAATTAAAATAAAACAAAAATAAATGAATGCACGCATCAATATACAGAATTATTAATTAATTCTACATGATACGAACATAATACGATTATACATGTGATCCAAGTTGGTTCTCTCTGCACTATAAAAAATATGTAATCCTACTGATGTAAAGTTACCGAAATGTGTATGGTTACTAACATTTTATCTGTACGCTGTACAGGAAAAAATGTAAATCTACAAAACTAAGTTTTGTAAAGTTACAGAAATCTGTAACTTAACAAACGATTCTACAAAATTACAGCTATCTTAATGAAATTTTATCTGTAATCTGGGTTCCAATTACATAAAAAATTCCAGGAATCCCTGTTTCCTAAAAAATTCTTAGTAACCTTACAGATTTTTTGATTTTCAGTGCAAATCTGCATCTGTTACATGAATTTTTGCTGTTGCCGTTACATAAAAAGTTCTAGGAATCCTAGTTTTTAACGTTTAGTAACTTTACAGATTTTTTTTACTGTGTGTATCTAACCACTTTTTTTTGTATAAAATAAAATGTAATTAATTCATCCAAGACACAGAATGATTTTCTAATTGCGCGAATTTCATCTAATTAAAAAATGTTTATATATACATAACTTGATTTATTTTTTACAATGATTTTCATTAATGAACATGTATTATTTGATTAATTTTAAAACACAATTTTTCGATCGGTAAATGAATTATAACAGATGTAAATTTTCCAAGTGGGTGAAAAAATTCCGGGCCAGGATTCGAACCAGGGATGTATTGGCTGAAGCCGCCAATGCTCTTCCAACTGAACTCAGTTGGAAGTGCATTGTACTCGGACTGCAATTACATAAGTTCTTGACATCCCAGTTTTCCAAAGAAAATTTAGTAACCTTACGGATCTTTTGATTTTCAGTTCTAACATATATCTGTTATATGAGTATTGATTGCTGCCGTTACATAAAATGTTCTAAAAAATTCTAGTTTCGTAGAAAAAATTTAGTAAATTTACAGATATTTTCTTTTCTTTTTTCTTTTTTTTTTACACTGTAGAATCTCTCCTTAATTTCAAAAATAAAAACTGAAGAAAATTTAATTAAAAGCATAAATGAATGTAAATCATTTAACTAAAAGATATTGAAAGACAATTTATTAAAGGCTAAAATAACGGGCAGAGGCCGGCATCAGACATTCAAATCATTCCCCATACAAAAAAAAAAAAAAAAAAAAAAAAACATGCTCATCATTTTGTGCAGCCCGTAAAACAGGATACAGTCGGCTCTCGTTAATTCGAACTCGTGGGGACCACACGAAATGTTCGAATTATCCGAAGTTCGAATTATGGAAAGTATGAAACGAAAACATGTTTAATATGGTACTCTTACAAAGGAGTTAATGCTGTAGTGATTTTTTTAAATTTATTTCGTCTGTTATCATTAGAATATGACTTAATATTAAATTAGAATGTACACATATATAAACTAATTAAAAAATTAGAAACAAGCACGATGGAAAAATTTAAAGCGTCACTGATGGACAGACGGAACAATAAGAAAGTGGATATCAAATGCATTCGATTATATGTACAGGGTTCTTATAATTAAAGTTCGCCTATTCAGAAGGCTCTAGAGCCGGTTCTATTGCTCCAAACGAAACAAAATTTCACTAGTACATAGTTGAAGAGATGCGCTCTGAAAAATTAGTTAAAAAAAAAAAAAAAAAAGACAAATTTTTTGTCACTAGGTGGCACTGCGCCAATATTTAAGGTGATGTTTGCGGATTTATTATATCAATATCAGTCAATCCAGACGAAACACACAAAATTAAAAGTTTCAACAAACTTCGACGAACTGCGAATTGTTATAATTAAGTTCACCTAATCAGACAGCTCTAGAGCCTGACCTATGACTCCAAGCAATACAGAAAAATGAATATCATTTCATGTGATGTAATCTGCATCAACAGAAATAAAACATGTCGCTCGGCAGTAAGGAAATAACGAAGAATAACATGATGCATGCTCAATGAATCTTCTGCCATTTTTAATAATGCATTCCATTCTCAAAATTGTTCTTTCTAGAGCATAGCGTAAATTGTCCTGTAAGATTGCGCGAATGTGAAGTCTAATACTGTCTTTCAGATCAGAGATTGTCTGACATCTGTCTTTAGATACAGAATCTTTCAAAAATCCCCAGAAAATAAAGGAATCTGCAAATATTGGTGCAGTGCCACCTACTGACAAAAATTTTAACTAATTTTTTTTTCAATTTTCGCGGAGCGCATGTCTTCAACTACGTACTAGAGAAATTCTGATTTGTTTGGAGCCATAGAACCGGTTTTAGAGCCTTCTGAATATGCGAAGTTTAATTATAACAACCCTGTATACACAATTTTCACAAAAATCAAAGAAAGAAATTTATTCAAATGATCTGAAATCCACGAGAAACAAAACAAAAATGAAAAATCGGAATTATCGTTAGTTCGAATTAAACGAAGTCAAGAGAAAATGAGTACGAATTAATGAAAATTTTAAAGGTTATTCTGCCATTGAAAATTCCCGGACTTCTTATTTAGTTCGAATTAAGCGAAGATTCGAATTAATGAGAGTCGACTGTATATTGCACTTTAAAGCACAATAACACTTTGCTTACTGTTCTGCATATAGCACGTTAGATAATCATCACAAATGGTGGATTAAAAAATATGTTACGGTTAAATGACATTTATTTTCGAAACATGACTAAAAAGAAAAGTTACACCCTACCGGAAGAAAATCTATGGGGTCGTATCGTAATTTTGCTAACAAACGGGCTGGAACTGCAAGAATATGTGGATTGCCCTAAGATAAGTATCTAAGGTATAAGATCGCTTATTTAGTGGATCAGACGTTTTTAATCAAATAAGGCTGTTGCTGTGAAAACTGAATTTTTTTCCCATTGACCACAATGTAACGGAATCCTTTTGATTGTCCCTGCAATTGATCTATGCATCCGATTTTCATAACATTTGAAATGACTCAACAAAATTACGCAATAGTTATATGTTTTAAATTTCAAACGATTAAAATGCATTTGAAACTTTTTTCCCTATTGACCATAATGTAACGGAATCCTTTTGATTGTCCCTGTAATTGATCTATCCATCCGATTTTCATAACATTTGAAATGACTCAACAAAATTACGCAATAGTTATATGTTTTAAATTTCAAACGATTCGGTTGGGTAGTTTTTGCGTTGTTATATGCGGACAGACGGACAGACAGACGGACGGACGGACTGAGCGACAACAATAGGTGCTACGTATTTACATAATTACGAACGCACCTAAAAAGACTCAGAGTTCATTATTATTTGATTAAAAAATCTAAAAAAAAAAACTTCATCCTTCAGCTAAAATTTATTTTTGCGAATCCTTGATGACGAGAAAAAATAAGGATTATTTTATCGGTTATGCGTGGAATAACGATTTTCCGATAATTCTGATGACTTACGGAGAAGAAAAGTGTAAGCTAATGTTTAAATTTGGAATTAAAGGAAAAGTCAAATTGTATCTGAAAACTGTAATTTTTTATACATTGCCTGATAGCAGCTATTATACAGACATTTTCTAATATAATAAAACACAGTAGCAAGCAAATGAACAAAATTAAAAGTAATTTCCAAAATTTCAGTACTACGTGATGATTTAACATTCTTTTTATCTGTTCTCTTAAAAGATGTCTTATGCAAAACAAAAGAATTAGGTAAGACTTTATGCTAAGAATACAATAATGAGACGAATTACAATTTTCCATTTGAATGAAAAAGTGTCCACGGCAATATTCGAACCAGAAACCGTTTTGGTTTAAGGTTTTTGTCCCTGTCAAGCGAAACGTCTGCTAGCTAAAGCTAATCCTATACGGAGGTTATATTTGCTAATATTTAGTTTGCACTTCGACATTGATGTACATATGTATATATACAGGGTGTCCCTAAACTCATGGTATATACACTAGGGGGTGATAGAACACATCAAGACGAGTAATAGTAAATAGGAAACCATGGGTCCCAAACGTTTTCCAAAGGAGATAGCAGCCAATAAAGTTTGGGGTCCAAAATTTGAAATACACATAAAAAACGGAAAAATTGATCGATTGATTTGCGGTTTTCACTAAAACTATTCTTTATGTTGGTATTTTCTTGAAAATAAATTATAAAGTTAAATTTCGAAAAATGCCGATAGAGGGCGCTTTAGACTTTGAAGTAATGAAAAACTATATTTTGCCGTGATTTTTTGCATCTCATTAAATGGTTTCGTAAGATTAGACTTAAACTTAAATTTTGAGCTCAAAATCTGAATAGTTGGGAGTGATTAAGTAGCACAAACTTAACTGTGTTCAGAGGATTTAAATTTCAAATGATTATAAAAAACGGAAAAATTGGCCGATTGATTTGCGGTTTTCACTAAAACTATTCTTTATGTCGGTATTTTATTGAAAATGAATTATAAAGATAAATTAAAAAAAATGCCGTTAAAGGGCGCTTTAGACTTTGGAATAACGAACAACTAATTTTAACCTTTACTTTTTTGTATCTAATTAAATGCTTTCCAAAACTTATTAAATGTTTTTGAAATCTTAGATTTAAACTTAAATTTTGATCTCAAATTTTTGAATCGTTGGAAGGGGTTAAGAAGCGCAAACTGAAGTGTGTTCAGGAGTTGAAATTTAACCCCCCCCCCCCTCTTTTGAAAGCATTTCACTTTTCCGCTACTTAAATACTCGCAACGATTCAGAATTTGTTCTCAAAATTTAAATCTAAGCATTTGAAAGCATATAATGAGATTTTAAAAAATAACGGTTAAAAATAGTTGTACGCTACTCCAATGTCTAAGGCGCCCTCTATCGGCATTTTGTGAAATTTATCTTTAAAATTTATTTTCAAGAAAACACTGATTTAAAGAGTAGTTTTAGCAAAAACCGCAAACGAATCGACTAATTTTTCCGTTTTTTATAGTCGTTTGAAATTTAAACCCTCTGAACACAGTTAAGTTTGTGCTACTTAACCACTCCCAACTATTCAGATTTTGATCTCAAAATTTAAGTCTAATCTTACGAAACCATTTAATGAGATGCAAAAAATCACGGCAAAATATAGTTTTTCATTACTTCAAAGTCTAAAGTGCCCTCTATCGGCATTTTTCGAAATTTATCTTTATAATTTATTTTCAAGAAAATACCAACATAAAGAATAGTTTTAGTGAAAACCGCAAATCAATCGACCAATTTTTCCGTTTTTTATGTGTATTTGAAATTTTGGACCCCAAACTTTAATGGCGGCTATCTCCTTTGGAAAACGTTTGGGACCCTTAGTTTCCTATTTACTATTACGCGTCTTGATGTGTTCTATCACCCCCTAGCGTATATACCATGAGTTTAGGGACACCCTGTATATATAAAACTATGTGTGTGTGTGTGTGCGTTTATGTGCTTTGAATTGATGAAGTGCATCTATACATCAGCCTTATTTTGCTTTTTCAATTTTTGGTTGCAGATTTCTTTAGAATAATACTTTCATTTTCGAAATTAGAAAAAAAAAAAAAAAAAAAAAAAGTGATGTGGAGATGCATTTTAGCTGTTCAAGTAAAATGAAAAAATAAATAAAATAGAATAAAATGTCAAAATCCAAACGAAATATTAGCAATTAACCTTCCCATAGGATTAGAATTAGCTCGCTAGCGCTTCGTTTGACGGGGACAGGAGACTTTAAGCTGCCAATACTCTGCCAAGTAGTAACTATCCTCTTCAAATTTGACAACAAAATTCACCCTGAGAGAACCATGTTGATTATGAAAATAGGGTTTGATCTATGAATCAGCTCAATAAAATCAGGCCAATTATTATATTCAATAAGGTTCTTTGGGTGAATTAGGTCCGTCTGATTTGTCCAGCATACCACAATTGGCAGAGCATTGGCAGCTGAAACCAGATAGCTCCCTTGTTCGAATTCTGTGCAGGACATTTTCGCACTCGATTAAAAACTTACAATTCATATAATTTATTTAACAAATAAAAATAATTCTGCTAAAACTAATAAAAAATATTTTAATACTTGATTCAAAATTATAATCTAAGATTTTTTTAACTTGCTTTTTATATAATATGCTCATATTAGGAATTTAAATGTAAGAAAGTCTTTTTAAATGTTCTGTTTTAGATTCCACGTAGGAATTCCTTTTGAAATCCACATGTTAACCGTTGTATATGCCTTATCCTCTTCGGACTCGATGTATCCTAAGGGGTACACATCTCTACTTTTTTTCATGTACATATGGGTTTTTTTCCATGTATGTTTTTATGTACCAAAATAAATAAATAAATAACAATAACAATAACAATAAAAATAAAGCATATAACGTGTACGTGTTCATATTGAAAATTTCAGAACTTGTACCAAAGTACAAGTTTGATATGAAGACAGCTCTTACGATTATTTTTTAACATAAATTGAAATAAGATATAATTTCCAGTCAAATATGTTACTTACATTTTTATATGAGATAATTTGTATTAAAATCAATAAGGATTTTGTTAGGGAATCAGCATTATTTATTTATTTATTATTGCTCAAAATCACGCGATTAGCAATGAACAATGTAAAGAAACAGAGAAAAAGTAAACATTGACTTAAATTGACATTTTAATGTTTTGTTTTATTTGCGAGTTCGCATGTGAATGTCTCGTGTTAAAAAGAAATTGAGAAAAAATAAGTTTTGATGTATTTTGTGGCAACGATTCTTTTTTTTGTTGATTTCGAAAAATGGAAATAAGATTGCTGGTAGCCCGTTTTATTTGCGTTTTTATTGTTCAGATTTAGTATTTTACTCACCGTAGGTGTAGTGATTTTGCTACAACAATACGAGTACAAAGGTACTAATTGTAAGTACTATGTTCTGTTAAAATTTAAAGTTTAGTAAAATAGATTTAGTCGTAGAGTTAAAGTCGACAACAATTTACTGTCATGATACGCATAGTAGATTCTACAGATTTCTCTCTTTCTTTCTTTTCAGCTGATTGAAAATTATATATTGCGGTCGTAGTCAGCAATAGCAATGTCTAAACGGAAGTAAGTTTTATAGCATTACCAGTTGTCTTTCATTTGCAAATTTCTGGTATTATCTGCGAATATACGACACCGTTTCAAGGTCAATGTCGATAACTACCGATAAAAAAAAAAAAAAAAAAAAATGCAATGAGGAAATTTGTATAAACGAAGTATTACGCACACATCTAGTCTCCACAAACTGTTTAGAATAAGAAAACCGGCTTCATTTTTTGGACTAATGCGTTGCGGTAAATTGATACTTGCACTGGCAGTCGTAGATACTACATACACTGAAATATCCGATAAAAAATACTTTAATCTTGCTCTACAGGAAAGTTATTACTTGTCTTTCATCATCCGTTTTTATTTAAGTTATATCGGTTCATGTATGTAAAAGCCTTACTTGTGGCTGAGAGATTCTGCTCTAGAAATTGGTAGACGGCAGGTGCTGGGTTCGTATCCAATCTCGGCCGTTGGCCTAAACCTTCGGCGTTCTCCGTGGTTTTCTTTGAACCATGGATTTCCTTACGTAAATACGGGTTAAGGGTGAATTCCAATCCAAACTGCTCATTTTCTGATTTTTTTTTAGATTCATTTTTGCTCTCAAACGCATCAAACTTTCAAACTCTCTTATTTAGAAACTACACAATCTGCTGTGCTTATCAATTTTTTGATAAATCCAGAAAAAATTGCGAAAGAAATGCTGCTAAAGTTGGCGTTTTGAACAGAATTTTCCGAAGCAGGAGATCTGGGTGCGAAAAGGGGTCATACTGAGAAAATAATTGCTTATAAATCAAATTCTAATGAATTGGGCGAAAAATGAAATCACACGGCACCTTATATACCTCTTCAAAAATCACCTCGGCAAGTTTCATGTTTTTACTTTTAAAAATGAGTCTGAAACTGTATCGGAAAATTTCGAGCTGTTAAGTGTGGAAAAATAAATTTTGGAATTCACCCTTAAAAAGTTCCTTTAAAAAACCTCCAAGGAGAGCACCCGCCCCCCTTAGGGTCTATATCCCTCGTACCGTAAATTGGACGTCACAAATATAACCAAATATTTAAAAAAAAACATGCTTTATGTAGAAAATTTGGTATATGTTAGTAAATGTACTGTAAATCTTTTGCTTTATAAAATAGGTAAATGACTTGCTAATGTATTAATGAAAAAAAGTAAAATATGTTGAATAGATTTCGTTATAGAAAGTTTGGCATAAACGCAGTTCGTTGGTAAAATTTGACCTAATATTACCTAAATTTAAAAAGTCGATTAAAATTCCATGAAAAATGCATTTGAATTCATAGTTTTATTCCCTATTTAAACTAAAGGCACGTGTGTTTAATAAAAAATTTTACATTTTTCAAAATAAATAAATAAATAAAAATAATAATAATAAAAAATAACAATTTTTTTTTTCAATTTTTAGAAAAAATTACTTTTTTATTAATAACCTTAACACTAAGATATCCAAATAGATTAATTAGTGTTTTAAAAATATTTCATTGTCTGAAAGATAATGTAAGTTGTTATTTTGCGTATTATTCAACTAATATTCATGTGACAATATGCTAAGGAAGAATTTTTGGAGATGTTTAGAAAATATTGTATTACAATAAGATTTAACTTATATTACAACTTTCTAATATTTTTTGCTCTTTATTACGCATGATACTTTCAGGGAAGTAACTTTTATTTTAAATTGAAAGAGAGAAATGTATGTTTAAAATAAATGAATCACAAACTGCGCAAAGAGAATTAAACAAACAATTTTTACTACTAAATGTCTAAATGAAGTCATATAATAAATGCATACACATATACTAACATTTCTACATGTAAATAATATAAAAAGTATTTCTTAAAATAAAATAATACTCCATTAAAAGACATGTACAATTAATAGTACTCCAGACCTGACAGGGTTCAGAACATTGTTGAAAATAGATATTTTTCTATAGTAGGGATTTTTGCGATCCATCTGGTATATTTTTGAAATCCGTAGAAGAAACTGTACTTTTGTCCAATAAAAAACATAAAATCTCAAACCTTCTTGAAGGAATGCCGTTTTTGGGACATGCGTCAATTCAAGACTAACAAAGAGTCATTCACAACACAACATTGTCAAAAGTGAAATTGTCTACAGCTGATCTACAACAGGACTACTGTTGTTTTCTGTGAATTTAAAAGGAGCAACATAGAAGATCATGAAGTGAGCAAGGAAAACTTTGAGTTTCTATTTATATTGTGTTTAAAGCATATCTTTGGGTGATTGTATACAGCGAAGTTATTCACTTTTATATCATGACAATTATTTCGACTCTGTATTTATTAAACAAACCTTCTTTTTTAAAATCTTTTTATGTACTATATATACAGGGTGTTCCGTTAAAGGGGTCCAATATTAATAGGGATAATAGAGGAGATCACACGGAGCATAAATCAGTATATAATGCCTGGCCGGATCTCAATAATTTTCAAGTTACAGCAAATAGAATGAAAAATCGGAAATTTGTAAAAAAAACCCTCATTGATAAACTATCGATAATGCTGCATAAAAACGAAGCACATATTTAGAAAGAGCAGAAAAAATCCTACGAAATGACATAAGTTGTTTTAGAATATTGAGAATTAATGGCGAGTTTCAAGCTCTGAAACAGTGAAAAAATACAAAATCAAATATTTAGCAAAATAGTTAATCGTTAATTCCAAAAATGCAACTCTACCTACATCAAGGAAAATGTTATAAAATTTGGTCCATTCCGAAAGCTTTCGAAGAAGCTTACAATAAACCATATCAGTTTAATTGTATGGGAGAAATCAAGCAGTTCCCTAGTTACAACTCTGTACTGTTGCACGCTCGGAAAGGGCGAAACTCCGCCCATGACGATCGTAAACACCCCGTTTTAATATCTTTCAGTTATACATTTCTGATTAACCTCTATCAATACCCTTTCATTATTCAGTCTGGTCAAGTGAATGACATATTGTTCAGCTCTCGCCTTGTCTTAAAGCAAACTCCGTGACTGCTGCGTTTCCTCCATGAACTTTCAGGATGATGAAGAAGAAGTACTTTTTATGCAAATTTTCTATGTGTATAAGTAGAAAAGTGTAATAAAACAGCAGTCATCAGTGGGCGTTATGTTAAAGGGAGGCCGTTGTAAGTGGGACTGTAGTAAGTTGATGTATAATAATTATGCCGGAATACTCTAACGAACAATATGCGGACATGCATCTGATGTACGGGCAAGCTCATGGAAATGCATGTCTAGCACAGCGCATGTACCGTGAGCAATTTCCAAGGAGACGTTGCCCAAGTTCGAAACTCTTCATAAAAATCGATAGACGATTACAGGAGACTGGATCGTTTAATATAGCAAGCATTGATGCAGGGAAACCTCGACATGTACGAACACCTGCAATGGAAGAAGATGTACTGAATATTTTTAAAGATAACCCCTCCACGAGTACACGAGCTGCTGCGTCTGAAGTCGGTGTTTCTCTCCAAAGTGTGTGGCGTGTTCTGCGTGCAGAAAACATGCACCCCTTTCATGTGCAGCGGGTACAACTGTTATCAGTAACATATTGTGCTCAGCGGACAGATTTCGTACGCTGGTTGCTTAATGTAACAGAAAATAATCCACAATTTCTGGAAAATATTTTATTTACTGATGAAGCAACATTTACGAGAGAGGGCGTGGTAAACACGCACAATATGCACACATGGTCATATACAAATCCGCACACTGTTTTCCCGTCGAACGCACAACAAAAGTTCAGTGTGAACATATGGGCAGGTGTCCTCGGCGATTATCTCATAGGACCATATTTACTCCCAGATGTACTCAATGGCAGTACGTACTGGGTTTTCCTACGGGATATCTTACCGCAGTTACTGCAAAATGTGCCAGCAACATTGCGCCACAATATATGGTTTATGCACGAAGGCGCACCGGCACATTTTTTCATAGGTGTTCGCAATCACCTCAATTCAACATATCCTGGGAAATGGATTGGACGCAGTGGACCTGTTGCTTGGCCTGCACGCTCTCCAGACCTCAATCCGTTAGACTTTTTTGTTTGGGGACACCTTAAATCGCTGGTGTATGAAACGCCTGTGGATACACCGGAGGATTTACTAGCGCGAATCGTTGTCGCTGCAGGAGACATTCCCAACTCCGTCGGAGTTTTTCGGCGTGTTCGCCAATCTTTACGACGTCGCTGTCGGCTGTGCGATTCTGTTAATGGGCGCAACTTCGAACACCTATTATAATAATGTCCGTTCGTCTGCCTTCCGACATTGAACTGTGCAGCGCAGGCCATAAGACTATGCTTCACATATGTCATAAAGTACGTGGAATGTACTTCTTTATTTGTCATTTTTCTTTTATTTTCAACACTTTTTGGCACAGTATTTTGTAAGTCACAGACTGTGGTGTACTCAAATTGTAAATTACAAAGTTTGTATGAATTAATTTAAAATTTAGTGTCTTTTTTTAATTTATAATTAATAAAATTATTATGCTATTTGTTATTATTATTTCCTATCATAAATTATGATGCACATATACATACAATAATTGTCCATGTAAAACATGTACTGAAACTTCTTGCATAGTTACAAATCGCAATATTGTTAATTATTTCCGAATTTTCACCACCAGTTTAATTTTAAAGAATTTAACTTAAGCTTTATATCAATAAAAGACCACTTTAAAATGTAGACTATTATTGTCAAGTTATTCTGGTTCATTCAACTCTTGAATAATTAAAAATGTTGCATCTCAGAAGAAGCATGATCGAAAATGTATAGTTGAGAGTAATTAAAAAGGCGGTGTTTCCAATCGTGATGGGCGGAGTTTAACCTTTGCTAGTGTCAAAGAAAACGGAGTTGTAACTAAGAAACTGATTAATTTCTCTCACACAATTAAACCGATATGGTTCATTGTAAGCTTTTTCGAAAGCTTTCGGAATGGACCAAATTTTACTACATTTTCCTTGTTGTAGCTAGAGTTGTCTTTTTGGAATTAACGATTAACTATTTTGATGTAAATTGGATTTCGTACTTTTTTCACTGTTTCAGGGCTTGTAACTCGTCAATAAATATTGCTATTTTAATACAATTGATGTCATTTTGTAGGTTTTTTTTCTGCTCTTTCTAAATATGTGCTTCGTTTTTATGTAGCATTATCGATAGTTTAGCAATGAGGGTTCTTTTACAATTTTCCGAATTTTCATTCTATTTGCTGTAACTTGAAAACTATTGAGATCCGACCAGGCTTTATGTACTGATTTATGCTCCATGTGATCTCCTCTATTACCCCTATTAATATTGGACCCCTTTAACGGAACACCCTGTATATATATATATATACATATATATATGTATTAAAATACAGTAGTCAAAAAGTATCAGTTCTCTCAGGGGTTAATAACGTTCAGAGATTCTTTTTCTACTCCTTTTTTTATAAATATTTTTTTCTCTAGAATTCTCAAGAGCATTTCATCTCAGCCCGGCATACCTACATACATATGTGTCTGACATTTCATCCGGCCAAGTGGCAACGTTAGAAGTGACAAATTTCTCCCTATACAACGAAGTTATTCACATTTATAATCAGGACAATTATTTCGACTCTGTATTTATTAAACAAACCTTTTTTTTAAATATTTTTATACCGTAATAAAAATTTATTAGTATTTAACATACTTAAACATGCTGAACCTTCTTTAACTTTTTACAAACTCTCTCTAATTAAAAATATCTTTCCTTTAATAATCAGTGTACAACTTTCAAAAGTATTTCTTCCTTCCTTGTAATTCATATTGAATCCAATTTTTACCTGATACTTTAATGTACAACATTAAAATACAGTAGTCAAAAAGTATCAGTTCTCTCAGGGGTTAATAACGTTCCGAAATTCTTTTTTTAACTCCTCCCTTTTTTTTTCTCTAGCTCTAGAATTTTCAAGAGCATTTCATCTCAACCGGTATACATACATCCATGTATATATGTTTTATATTTCATCCGGCCCAGTGACAACGTTAAAAGTGACAAATTTCTCTCAATACAACGAAATTATTCACTTTTATAATCAGGGCAATTATTTCGACTCTGTATTTATTAAACAAACCTTCTTTTTAAAAATATTTTTATGCAGTAAAAAAAAAAAAAAAAAAAAAAAATATCGGACCTTTTCCCAAATTTCCTGTAATTAAAAATACATTTCCTTTAATAATCGGTATACAACTTTCAAAAGTGTTTCTTCCTTCCTATATGTAATTCATATTAAATCTAACTTTTACCCGATACTTTAATGTACAACATTAAAATACAGTAGTCAAAAAGTATCAGTTCTCTTAGGGGTTAATAACGTTCCGAGATTCTTTTTCTACTCCTTTTTTTATAAATATTTTTTTCTCTAGAATTTTCAAGAGCATTTCATCTCAACCCGGCATACCTACATACATATGTGTCTGACATTTCATCCGGCCCAGTGGCAAAGTTAGAAGTGACAAATTTCTCCCTAGCGTGCTATTTCGCATCCATCCTCCTCTCTCTTCGGCGAGCATTTAATCCGGTAATAAACGTAGTTCTATCCCTTCTCGCTCTGCTTCCATTTCCGAGCTAAAGGATAGTCATTTCCGGTGCTATATTAAGCGGATAGAGCGCGATATATATTATTATCTGTGAGGAGAGCGTTAATGTGTTCTTGCCTGTCTCCGTTATCAGGGAAATTATGGTAATAAATGTAGAATAATAAAAAAAATTCTGCTGGCAAACCAGAAATCGTCGATTAGGTTTTATTGAGTGAAGAATGGCAACTGTGCAGGATCGATATCGTTCGTCAGAGGGAATATCTCAAGTGAATTAAATGGTTATGGTGTTCGTTTAATAATTGATAATGTATATTTATTTTAATTTGGGAGTAATTCTCATGAGTTGAATGAAAAGATGCGTAATGTTAGATCATTGAGATCTATTAAAATTTTATAAGAGTGTTGAGAAATTTATTACATCTAACGAATTCGAAAACGGATAAAATTCAGAACAGAATAATATTTATAGATCGACGCTCTGAGGGCTGAATGGTTAGATAATTTTTGTCAAGAGTAAGAGATTCCATAATAGATTTCCCGGTGAGATATTATTAGGTAGCTTTCATAACAAAAAGTAAAAAGCTACCTATTGCAGCCGTCCGGAGGAAAGCACTTCCGGAAAATTTTGGTATATTTTCACCGATCATGACCCCCAGACCCCAAAACCACCCTCCGTTCAAATGTTGACATATATATATATATATATATATAACCATATATATAACCATATATATATATATCTGATTTTTGTCATGCGATAACTAACGTATTTATGAACCGATTTGAATGAAACTTGGTATGTACATAGTACATATAAATGTCTCGACCGAGTTCGTTGGTCAGCATCATCCGCCATTTTGTTTCAAAATGGCGGCCATTTTAAATTTTTTTAAAAATTTTAAATTTAAAATTAAATGCGAAAAAATCAAAATTTGAAAAATATTTTTCTTTTACGTGTTAGAACTTAAAACAAAAATTCCAGAACACTTTTTATTTTGTCTATATCTTACAAAATGATTGAGTTATAGCACTTTGAACTTTTCTTATGGCTGACATTTTGAAACGATCTGATTTTTGTCACGTGATAACACGCGTATTTATGAACCGATTTCAATGAAACTTGGTATGTATATAGTGCATACAAATGTCTCGACCGAGTTCGTTGGCCAGCGTCATCCAACATTTTGTTTCAAAATTGTGGCCATTTTAAATTTTAAAAAAAATTTAAAATTTAAAATTAAATGCGAAAAAATTAAAAGTTGAAAAATATTTTTCTTTTACGTCTTAAAACTTAAAACAACGATTCCAGAACACTTTTTATTTTGTCTATATCTTGAAAAATGATTGAGTTATAGCACTTTGAATTTTGCTTATGGCTGACATTTTGAAACGGTCTGATCTGAACGATCCATCATGTTGCTTTAAAATGGCATACACTTTATGATATCGTGGAGTTTGGCGACTCTCTAAATCGCTTAAAATAAAACCAGGTTGAATAAAAGATGACTAATTTCTAAAAATTCCTATTAATATTCAGTCTTGAGAAAAACTAGTATTCAATCTTATAAAATCACTAATTTTATAAGATTATTTCCACTAATTTGAGCTTAGTATTTTTGAACAATGTAACTTACTTTAAAATAAATAAATAAATACATAAGTATATGAAAGCTACCTCTTCCTCCCGGCATTGCCGGAAGGACTTTTTAAATATAGTATAGTTTCTCTTAAGGAAATAATGTAAATGAATTTATTTCGCATTTTTCTAAAAAAATATTGATTATAGAAGTACGTTTCCTCCCACACTATTTGCAGTTAACATATAGAGCATCGTGAATAAATATTGTTGTATTTTATGGAGCATAAAACTAAAAGATTGTGCTTCTGAAAAGACAGCGATTTTAATTATAAGCACTCTATTCAGAAAGATGCTACGTACATTCAAGCTAAAAACTGGAGCAAAATATCAAACTTATAACTTGAAATTTAAACTAAAATTTTAACTGTTAGATAGTTTTTTTCTCTGTTTTAAATGAGTTCATAAAATTAATTCTTTAGCTAATTCCCAGGGGACGATCGACCCGTATACGTGCCACTTAAGATGCTCAAAGTCCTTGTTTTTTTTTTTTTTTGTTTTTTTTTCCTACTAGTAAAATTTGTCTTATTTAATCAGAGCATTTTCGCCATTTAATGAAGCACAAATTTCTATTTTTGAATATCAGTGACAAAAGATTACAAATTTCGTGAAAGGTTCCTGTCGCGAAGGGATAAAAGCACAAAACTATTTAACGAAGAGCATTTCCGAAACGAGCGCTTTATTAAAATTATAGATTAAAACTTCCGAATCTACTAATTAATGCTATATAGTGAAATTAGAAAGCATCTGTTGATACGCTTTGAATTGCTTCGGCTCATATAACCACAATTTTTTATTTCATGTTTCTACAAAGTTCTATGTTAACTTTATCCAAAGCTCGTAATTTTTTCGCTACGAACTTTAATTGTTTTTAAGTGTTTGTAACCATGAATGTTCCGATTACATTTATACCTGCACTGTAAAATATTTGTGCAACGTTACTCCAGAAAATTGATGAAGATTCTACCTCCATTTTACGCAGTAATTTTTTTTTACCTATATAATGGACTAACTTAAACATATATTACTGGTGTAACATTGCAATTTTACACTGGTTATATCGGTTAAAGTACTCCTTAAAATTGGAGGCAGCAAGACTGCTACCAATTTTATGGAGTAATGTTACACAAATGTTTTACAGTGTGTCTGTGGTTTTTCAGTGTGCTGGTTGCTAGTTTTCACAGTGTTTTACAAATACCGAAGCACGGTGTGTGTAATGAAGAATTTAAATTGATTATCAATCACTTCAAAATGCTTGTTCTTACATTATTGCTTTCAATTCAATATGCCATTACTGTCTGTATCCTGCCAGCTTAAATTTAAATGTTTGTTTCCCTTAGTTATGTTACGTTATTTGATAACTTTAATACTTTTAATTTTAATGACTTACATTTTTATCGCTGTTAAGAATAAAATATTTAAGCGAAATTTCATGAAATGGGAAGCACCATAATTCGGCGAATTTCGATAGCAGAAGGAAAGAATGTTTGCTGTTGTAAGAGAGTAGAATTTTTTTTCTCAAACATAAATTTGAGTTGTGGTTTTAGAGTTCTCAAAACACACTCATGCTAACAAAAATATACGCCAGGAAAGTTTTCACAGAAAATCTTGTGACGTAAAACCGAACCCAACAAGTATGTGCTGAGGCATAACTTTTATAAATCTGGCCAGGGAACGATCTGAAATGGCAGATTTAGGAAAGCTTTAACTTTTGAATGGGATAGGATGTCCCGTTCCAGTCTCTCGATAATTAAGGCAGTAGTGTCGGCCGATGCATTTCACTTCTCCGAATCTCTTTTAATTAAAAAAAGTGACTATTGTAATTATCTTGTATAATCTAGATTCATCAAACATATTGATCAAAACCCCAAGATATCTAATATAAATTATAAGGTCCGAGAACCATATAAAAAATTGAAAAGAGTATATTAATAGCATGACTATTTTGAAAACATAATCTTAATTCATACTTTATTTTAAACATTTATGCGGTTTACGTTGCTTATCTATCTTTGAGATTTAAAAAAAGTAGATTTCGATATTTTTGGGAAACCTGTGCATAAAATTCAAGACGTCATTCAGTACATGTATAAAATTCAAGACAGTCAATCACATACATTTATCCTATGACTTTGTGCCGGCGATGGACGTGTAGCTCTGCATTATCCCCTGAAGAATTGAAAATCGGTTGTACAAAACATTCTTCAACAAATGTCAGGATTTTGATGCACAACGAATTACTTCAACGAAAACAAAAGCATAGTTTAATATCATCAGTAAATAGTCGCGGTACACTACAATGGCGACTAAATCACCGAATTTAAACAAATCGCTTTCAGCTTTCCCTACTTGGCAGCGATTCCAATCCAAGTTAAGTTCGACCTAACTTTGAAACAAAGAGCAAGCGCACAGAAAGGATACAGGAAGAACAAGTCAGGCAATCGAATGTCACTGGGTCATTGTTTCGATGCCAACACGTGCTCCTTGTTTTTATTCACCACCCTGTTTGTTGCTCACTCAAGTGTTCCAGATTTCGAACGACTTCGGGGGAGTTAGAAAGTGAGAGGAGTGATTGTCACACGTGAGCTTCTGATACACGCGGCGCTGATACACGTGAGAAATCTTTCTGGACTACCGGGTTACTGTCCGAAGTGATTTGAAACGGGAAATAACACATTTATTGGAATTTCCGAGTCCGCGAAATGAAAACAAAAAGATATCCGTCTGAAATATTTTGATGAAAAACACTATGCACGGAAGTCTAATATCTCTAAAAGTGATTGTATAAGCTGTTCATGTGATTTTGATGCCGGAAATCGTGTTTTCGAAAAAGGGAATACTAATTGGGAAAGGTTTCGTTGCTAAAAGCCACTAAAGTCCAACTCTTCCAAAAAACGTGTTCGACCAATAATCAGGGTTGATTAAAATTAAGTGGCAACGTACCTGGTTAACACTTAAAAATTTCTTTAGAAGATATTATTCATGCGGACGCTGAAAAAAATCTCGCCGAAGGTGTTACAGCTGTCCCAAATGCAAGATCATAAGAAACAAAGCTATCTTTCCCTATACCAAAGCAAATTTCGCAGATTTCAAAAATTAAAAAAATAAAACTCCATTCAAATTTGCGAAACAGAATCCTGTAGGAAAACTTTGGACAGGTTCTTGGCTTCTGTATGCTTTAAGATGCATAACTATGAAATAAGAGAACCGATTGTGATGATATTTTTCCTCAATTCATTAATTCAATAGAATTATTCTATTTGGTAAATAAATCACAGCCATTGTAATTTTGTGACTAGATAAAAAGGTGTGCAGGCTTCTTTACCAATCGGAATAATTGTGTTCAATTTATGAAGTGTTAAGTGTAATTACGTATATTCAGCAATTATTTGAAATTTCACTATGTGCAATTTATCCTGTTGAGCTGTTTCAAATAACAGACCAGACGTCATAACCAAAAAGTTCCCGGAACGAATTGTATCTTTTAGATTTGTTCAAGATATCTCAATTGGTAGAGCAGCAGCAAAAAATTCCTGGGTTCGAATCCCGTTCTCGGCAGTTTTTCACTAAGTTGGTAAACTGCAACTCGTATGACATCTTCTTTCTTTGAAAAAGTATAAGTTTCGAATTAATAATTACATTTTACTTCTAAATACATCTATAACAAAACTTAAAAATAACTTGAGAACATAATAAAAAATAAACAATAAATGTCTTCCAACTCGTAATTTCTGTGCGAAATATTGTGAATTAATAAAAGTAACACCGTATCAATATCACTGAATACTTAACTTATATGTAAGAACAGCTTTAAAAATTTGTCATTTAAACATTTTTTCCCTGAATGTCAGTATTGAAATCTTAAGCAACAACTAAAAGAACCATCAATTACTACTCCTATTAAAATAACTCGCCGCTTAAATTGCTTTTTTCCGGCTCTACTACTGATGTCGTGGAATTCCACTTTCTCTCTCACATGAAACAGCCCTCGACTGCTGGAAGTATGTATGTATGTGTGTGAGGGGGAGGGGGGAGGAGGATAGCTTCAACAGTCCGTTGTTTTCCATAAATGGACGTCTTAAGGATGCAGCCCGCCCCGCGTAGGCGTCCGAAATGCAATTGAGTTAATGCCCAATTACTTCAATTAGACTCTGAAACAAACTCTAAAAGCAGCCTAGTTTTGGGAAATGAATCATAAAAGCTGCAAATTCAGATCCAATTGCTTCAAGTCCTTTTTGTGTCCCTGCATTTGTACGATTAAATTGATTTTTGTTACTTATTATTGCAGTTTTTGTAAAGGAATATCGTCTGTAATTATTCTAGTAAAATATTAGGATAATGCAGTAAGCATGGAGTTATGGAAAGGGACATTTATATGATAAAAACATTGATAAGAAAAAATGTGGCGAAATTCTTTTAAAACTCAGTAAACGAATAAACAACATATATATATATATATATATATATATATATATATATATATATATATATATATATATTTTTTTTTTTTTTTAAAGGCTAGATTTTTTTTTTTTTTTTTTTTTGTATTTAAATTTTGCATTTTATTATAAAATGCTAATGAATTCGATTTTTTTTCGAAGTGTTTAAAGGGACACGGTACCTTTGAAACCATCTCGTTAGTTTTGAATTATACTGTAATATTTGTGATAGCACAATACTTAATGCTAAAAATGAAATAAAATTAAAAAAGAAAAAAAATCTTGTAAAACAGCCTATTCTACAAAAATTTAATTTTAAAAAAAGAACATACACTTTTTAAAAAACCCCACTACTTTTATAAGTATGAATAGTTAAGTTTCAATTTTTCCCCACTTTCATTAGAATATACTACATAAAACAGTACATGGATTTTTATATGTATGGGATTTTACATTTAATATGTTTATTTTTCTCTCGTATATATTAAAAAAAGAAGGAAATTCAAGAAACTCTCAATTTAAATATTTTTAAATAAATAACTGTAAACATGACTGTTAAATCCACGCCCAAAAATATTAAGTACACAATGGAGAACAAGCAAAAAAAAAAAAAAAAAAAAAAAAAAAAAAAAAAAAAATTCAAACTTCTATCTAAATTAGCAGAAAAGCCTTATTTTTTATAGAACAAGTGAGATATGAAAATATGTACACGATGAAAAATTAGTTTAAAGTTTTCATTTGTGTGGGTCTATGCTCTGGATCTATTAACAAAATTTACAATATCTTGCTGTATAATTGACGTATTGATAAAAATGAGGTGTCGAAATATTCACAATTGAAGAAGTTTTCAGTTAATATTAAAAGAAAAAATTCGATACTTTGACCAATTTCAAGATGCTGTATCCCTGTAACATATACCAAATAATATCAAAATAATGAATAGTTGTATGTTTTACCTTTGTTTTCATATGAGTGAAAGTCAAATCAGAATTAAAATGTCCTCTTACCTGAAATAAAAAAGAGAAAAATAAGATTTTAAAAAAATGTTAAAACATGCAAGTAAATAAATTACATACATGAGAACAAAAGAGCTAAAATTTCATCCGAACGTTAGTATACTAATACATATTTAGAGTGCAAAATTAACAGTATTGATATTGGACCAATATTACTGAATTGAACTGCAAAGGCAGATGAATAAATGGTGGTGCAACACTATCAGTAAATCAGACAATTTTTTACTATAGAGCAATAGGAAGGATATCCTAAGGCTGTTTTCAAACCCAAACTAGCTGTTTTCTGATGCATTTTTTTTTAATACTATAGGAAGAATGTATTTGAAAATTAAAAAAAAATTCTTTGTATTCATTTACTTTAAAAAATGTATACATGTTTAATTTTATAATACAGTTTAGATGATCGAAACGAAATTTAAAATATGAAACTCATATTCATATGAAACAATACTGGCACAGAATATTGGTCCAAAAATCAATATCTTAAAAAGCAGATCAAATAACAATGGATTAAAATATTAGAATGAAGTTACGTGACCACCTTTTCCTCTAATATTCAATCAAAGAACCAACAAGAAAAATAAACTAAATGAATTAATCGATAATTATTAGAAGAAAAAAAGTAACACTCCGAATAGTCATGTTTGAAACTTCCTTATATATTACTCTAGATGCCAAGTCCTTTCTTTTGCGAGAAAAATATAATAAACTCCGGGAATTTATTGATCGTGGTGTATAAACGTTCAATATTTTTATTTTATTTCCCTTTATTTTTTTCAAATTATGATCGACTTCATAATAGTTCAGGTGATTTGAATGAAATCGATAAAAATGAAAATCACAGGAATCACTAAAATTAATATTGATAGGGGTCGTTTAAGTATTACGTAAGCAGCAAGAGGAGAGGGAAAGGTTCATTCTCTGTTTATTTTTGCTGAGAAAGGAGATAGGGGGGGGGGGATTACGAGAATTCTTACGTAAGTATTATACACCCATGCAACTATAGTTTAACAGCAAAAAGCAAAAGAGCATGATTTGGATGAGCGTTCAAAGGATGATGAAATGACTCGAGAAAAAATATATGGAGTAAACAAGGACTGGAAACTGGGAATATTGCTGTTCATCACTACACTGAAAACGTAATAATAGACAATGCAGAAACATGGATTCAAAATCTTGGACACCAGACTAGAAATGTAAACACCAACCAAACACCTATGATTCACACGATTCTTGTTAAAATTTTTACTTATGTTTCTAAATAAGTTCAGGCCTGTTGTATTTCTTAAAATCTTGTTGATGTGGTTGTTGTTCAGTGCGATAAATAATAATATATCAAAAACTATTTTGTATTCTATGAATTGTTTAATGCAATGAGTAACAATGTATTAAACCAAATTTGTTTTTCTTCGATACAACAACCCCTATATGGCTATGTAAATTTGCAGAATATATTATGTAATTTATGACCAGTTGTATTTTTACGGCAATGCTGATGTTTGAATGTAATAAAATATTACGTAAGCAAAAAGGGGGGGTCTAGCATTTGCTTATTTTTTCTTACAAGGGGGACGGAGGGGTTAAAAATGACTAAAGTTATGCATAGGTAATACTTGAACGGTCCCATACAGAGTATTGGTTTAATAAACATTTGCTAAAAATGTAGGTTTATAAATGATGAATTTTAGAATAATGCTGCATATTCTAACTTTCCATAAAAATACCTACAGGCGAAAAGAACTAAATAAATAAATCTATAAATATTAGAAGAAAAAAATATGCAACACTCCAAAAAGTCACGTTTGAAATTTGCTTATGTATTTCTGTAAAATGCCAACTGTCTTCATTTCGGTAAAAAAGTAATAAACCCCAGAAATTTATTGATCGATGAATTCTTGGGGTACTGATGCTCAGTGTTTTCTTTTTATCGTTTTACATTTTTTCCCCTTTCAGCTATGATCGTGCTTCTAATCGGATCAGACGATCGAAACTTGATAGATTGTATCTTTTGTTGTCCTAAAAAAAAAGCCATAAAGAGATTTAAGAAAAAAGAGCTAGCTGGAAGCACGCGCGCATTGTCTGACTATATTATAGATAAGGCATTTAACTAGAATTTTTGAAAATTTTTAGGTTGAGATATGCAACTTTTGAAAAATTTAACAAAAATAAATAAATAATAATAATAAAAAAGGCCGCATATCAAGTAAGTCCTGTATTTTTAGAACGTTAACTATAAAAGAGAATTACAATAGAGAAATAAAATTGTATATTAAATAGGTCAACAAACAATGCAGCGAGATTTTAACAACGTAAGGTTTAAAATATTTATGAAAATGATGTCAAAAATAAACAGTAACTTCGTTAATTTGGGATACATTTTTTTAAATTGTGTTTATGGTTTAATAAATTAATTCCAGCAGGCATTTTTGCACCAAATTTCAGCGTTGATAATGTTAGTGTATACCCACAGATTAGTACGGTGCAAACAACGAAATTGACAGTTAGATAGTGCATCAGCTGGGAATGTTGCCATAACAACGTTGAACATCTCGCTTCAGTGCTAAATGAATGGCAGCCCAGTTACCAATGATGTCTTCGACACACGTTAACTTTAGTAAGCCAAAGAAAATAAGTTGAAACTGGTGAGGATTAATATGAAGAGATAAAAATTCTTGCACAAACCATAAAAAATTGAATACGGCAGACCTTTCAAAGGAATTAAGTCTTCCTTCGTCAAGCGAAATGAAGACGTACGTCTAATATGGAGGCAGCAGCACTACATTTTTTATGGTGTGTGTAAGAAGTTTTTAGCTTTTTATATTAGTAAGCCAGTCTGTTACTAGAATAAAACACAAAATTACCTATGTAATTTCAATTTATTTTCAGAAGTGAAACTACGCTTAAAATTATTGAATATTTAATGCATGATCTATCACATGCTAACAATGCATAGAACCAACAGAGTAAAAATTGTCCGATCTGGGAATAGGTCGATAAGGTCCTATAAAATTACTTTATTTAAATTTTATCACTTTTCTTACTTTTGGGCATTATCATATCACTACAAATTGAGACAAAAAAAAGGACAATTCTTTGAGGAAAAAGAGAAACAAATGCCCGCAGGTATAAGCGGTTAAATAATCATCAGTCATGTATCACTTCTTTCACACAGTATATCCCTTTCAATGCACGTCACAAAGTTATACATTATGTTTGCTACATGTTTCACAGAATTATCAACACGCTCATCAAGCTGCTTCAAACCCAGCTGACATATCTCCACTTCAACAACTAACAACCACTTACAGTCACTTTGATGTTTAAATGCAAATCCAGGAAGAAGACTGGAAATCATTTATTTAAATGCTACGAACTTTCTCTTCGTATTCCCAATTTATATATACATTATTCATTTCGCGGAAAGCCCCCCCCCCTCCCGGCCTCTTTTACTGGAACTTACTTTTAGCTGGCGTCGGTTCAAAATTAGTTAATTATTCAGAACTTGTTCGCGATGCCAGAGATACTACGGGAGCAGTTGAGAATTTTAGATTCTTTCACGCAATTATCTTTTTAATCACGGCGATTTTTGTAGCAGAAAGAGTTCAGTAGTCAAACAGCGTTTTATGCTGCATAATATAGGCAGGACTAGCCTATCTGAAACGGCCTTGACTTTAGAAAATGTTTCGGACATCAATTAATTTTACAAGTTAAGGAAAACACTTTTAATCTCTATGAGTTCTCTGTATGTGAAAGGGTGAAGATACAAAGTCTAGGTGTAGAATCGTTTTGAATCTTATTTTTTTATAAAAAGTTATTTAGTGAAAGGATTTTTAGTGCGTTCATAATTATATAAACATGAAGCACCCTTAGTCGTCGTCTGTCAGCCTGTCTATCTGTTCGCATATAACACTCAAAACTTATCCGATCAAATTATTTCAAATTAGATTTATAATTATATAAACACGTAGCACCTATAGTTGTCATCTGTCTGATTGTCCGTCTGTTCGAATATAACAACGCAAAAAATATATAACCGAATGGCTTGAAATTAAATTTACATAATCTTTGTAGAAATATAGAGTGTCATTTCAAATTCTATGAAAATCGAAATTATTCTCTCAAGAATGGACAATTCTTAAGAAAAAAGGAAACAAATGCCTACAGGTATAAGTGATTAAATAATCATCAGTCACTTCTTCCACACAATATATCCCTTTCAATACACGTCACAAAGTTGCACATTCTGTTTACTGCATGTTTCACAGAATTAGCAACACGTTCATCAAGCTGCTTCAAACCCAAATTACATTTCTCCACTCCAACAACTAGCTACCATTTACAGTCACTTTGATGTTTAAATGTAAATTCAAGAATAAGACTGGAAATCATTTATTTAAATGCTACAAACTTTCTCTTCGAATTCCCAATTTATATATACATTATTCATTTCACGGAAAGCCCCCCCCCCCTCTTTTTTACTGGAAATTACTTTTAGTTGGCGTCGGTCCAGAAATAGTTAATTATTCAAAACTTGTTCGCGATGCCAGAGATACTACGGGAGCATTTCAGAATTTTAGATTCTTTCACGCAATTATCTTTTTAATCATGGCGATTTTTGTAGCAGAAAGAGTTCAGTAGTCGAGCAGCGTTTTACATTATATAATATAAGCAGGACTAGACTCTGAAACGGCCTTGACTTGAGAAAATGTTTTGGACATTAATTTATTTTACAAGCTAAGGAAAACACTTTTAATCTCTATGTCCTCTGTAAGTTAAAAGGTATGGATGCAATGTCTAGGTGTAGAAACTTTTTCAATCTTAATTATTAAAAGGATTTTAGCTGCGTTCGTAATTATATAAGCAGGAAGAACTTATAGTCGTCGTATGTCTGTTTGTTCGTCAATCCGCATGTAACAGTGCAAAAATTACTAAACGAAATGGTTTGAAATTAATGACTGTAGGTTGCCATGGTGATGATGCCTTATATAAGCTAGGAACGTATTATATTCGTATCAATGCTATGCGGGCAATGAAACTGCCAGTTAAACTCTTCATCAACCGGGAATATTGCCATAGCAACACTGAGCATCTCACTGCAATGCTAAATGAATGGAAACCCGATTACTGATAATGTTTACGACTCACGATAACTCCAGTAAGCCAGTTTGCTTGTAGAACAAAACACAAAATTTCTTTTTTAGACTTTTATCACTGTTCTTTCTTATGGGCATTATTATATTAACTACCAATTGATGCAAAAAAAATGGGCAAGTTTTTGAGGAAAAAGAGAAACAAATGCTTACACGTATAAGCGGTTAAATAATCATCAATCATCTATACATCACTTCTTTCACACAGTATATCACTTTCAATGCACGTCACAAAATTATACATTCTGTTTACGGCATGTTTCACAGAATTATCAGCACGCTCTTCAAGCTGCTTCAAACCCAAATTACACTTTTCACTCCAACAACTAGCTACCACTTACGGTCACTTTGATGTTTAAATGCAAATTCAGGAAGAAGACTGGAAATCATTTATTTAAATGCTACCAACTTTCTCTTCGTATTCCCAATTTATGTATACATTATTCATTTCGCGGAAAGTCCCTCCCCCCCCCCCGCCTCTTTTACTGGAACTTACTTTAGCTGGCGTCGGTCCAGAATTAGTTAATTATTCAAAACTTGTTCGCGATGCCAGAGATACTACGGGAGCAGTTGAGAAATTTAGATTCTTTCACGCAATTGTCTTTTTAATCACGGCGATTTTTGAAGCAGAAAGAGTTCAGTAGTCGAGCAACGTTTTAAGCTACATAACATAGATAGGACTTGCCTATCTGAAACGGCCTTGACTTTAGAAAATGTTTCGGTTATTAAATTATTTTACAAGTTAAGGGAAACACTTTTAATCTCTATGAGTCGTTGAATTAAGAACTCATATTTTACAACAAGTTAAATTTTGAAAAACAAATACAAAATACATCCTAAAAAAAAAAAACCTTCTTAAATGAGTATACCGTATGCATTACCAAAAAGTAAAAATTGAGAGATGGTATATGAGGACCCCAGAAGCCAAGGGGTATAAGTGACAAAATTAAAAAAATTGAGTTAAGTACACAGGGTATCTGGAAATATGCTTGTTTCATTTCAGGTACAGAAATATGGGTGATTTTCTTATTATTTGCTGAGTTATAGAGATAAACCACTTTTTTCGAAAAACAAACAATATTGATTAATTATACATTTAAAGAAAATTGTACTCTATTTTTTTAACAGTTATTGAAATGAGAGTTCAAAGATTAGAATGCAACAATCAGATGTTTCCTATTTCAATTTAGTCAATTGTTATTGATGTTCCAATTTAACATGAATTATCTTTAAACTCAATTTACTCCAAATCGACATTTTGTCACTTTTACCCCTTTGGCTTCTGAGGTCGTCATATGTCTTCTTCAATCACGTGCACCTGCAAAAATGGTCCTGTTTGTTATTTTATAGTGCTTGACTATAACGTTATTGAAGAAGAAAATTTGTCCATTCAAAACTATTCGCGAAGATTTACACGCATAACTTTATTTGCGTCTTATACGTGTATTTAGAAGTTTGCTTTTCTAATCAAAAGAATTGCGTTACATTACGGTCTATCGTTAAGAAACACCTGCAATGTATTCTCATGATGTCAAACTGTTTCAAACTTATTGAAAATGATATATGTAAGATATATGTAACTCTGGGGCATTACAAGAGGTTAAGTACAGAATATGGTGTGCATAGCATTCATCGTTCATTTACAGAGACATATAAAATAATTTGGTTACAGTACTGTCTAAGAATAGTAATTGCCTATTACTTGGGCGAGGTTCTGACCTCCAAACTGGTAGACGGTAGGTGCTGGGTTCGAACCCAATCGCGACCGTCGGTCTAACCGTTCGGAGTTTTCTGTGGTTTTTTTTTTCGAACCTTGCGTAAATACGGGTTAGGTTCCCTTAGAAAGACCCCCCACGAAGGGCATCCCACCCCTTAGGGCCTATATCCCACGGTGTAGGGCCCACGATAATTGGCCGAGATAAATACAAACAAACAAGCCTATTACTTGGTGTATGTAAATTCTACATATGATATACAAGGCAGCACAAATGACTTCGAGTACATTTTCGTTTACTGCAAAAATTGTTGAAGCGAAGTTTACAACTGTGTCATCCGTTTCCAAACTGAACTAAATTTAACATACTGGATTGTATACACACAAATCTATAGATTTTATGTAGGGATGCACAAAAGAATTTGGATGTTTTTTCGATTATTGATAATATCTGAAATTGAGTTTTCAAATAAGTTATGCGTTTTTCAAATTGTATAATTCGCCTTATATTTCATTTTGTTAAACAGTAAAGCTTTGTTAGATAATTCCAGAAGTATTATTTAATAAAATCGACGTTTATAGCATCAGGCATATTAATTTGTTGCAAACTAGTTTCGGTAGCAAAAGCGTTCCGTCATCAGTGCAAAGTGTGATTGCCCACACAAGTAATTTACACAAAAATATGTAAGAGAAGTGGATTCAAGTATAAAGTTTAATCAGTCGAATTGCTTGGAACTTAGAACAAAGAACTATAGCAGTGTCCGGGGTCCAAGGCCCCCCATCTACAATAGGAATAATGGATGTTAGAAAAATAAGTTTGTAGCGATCTCATCTCAAATGATCAGTATAAAGCGAGTTACTAGCTGAAAGTAACTTGCTTGGCCTTTTGCTGGACGCTAATGTTCTCGCCTCTGATCACGAAATCCCCAGATCAAATACAACCGGCGTCCGTCCATTCACTCTCCTTAAGTTCATAAGATAAATGTTCAGGAAATTTTACGAAAGAACCGATGTAAAAGAAGCGGAATGAAAGATAAAGTTTATTAAGCAATACAATTATGATAAGAAATTTAGTAAACGGGCAATATAAGCGGATTCAAAAATTAAGTTTTTTGACAATAGTATTTCAGGAAAGTTTAGAGAACAGCCAAGAAATAGTAAATAAATGCAATGTGAAATCATAACTCTAAACTTTCCTAAAATTATGTTGGCCAATAAACATGATCTTTAAATCCGATTACATAACCCGTTTCTTAAAATTTCCCTTTCTAATTCTATCGGGTAATAAACTTTATCTGTGAATTTTCTGTTACATTGACTGTTTCCTAAAATTTCCTGTAGCTTTGTTGGTAAATAAACTTTATGCTTCAATCCACTTCTTTTGCAAATATTTCAGATTTTTTTTTTTTTTCTGTTTGTAATAAATAAATGTGTTTTAGTGCTATAAACACTGTTTTTATCTAATTATATTGTACTGCGCCAAATAACTTGTTATTATAATTGTGGACGAGTTGGAAAGTATTTAATAATCTCCGCTTGACGCGTGATTTTTCGCTCTTGTTTTCTTTTTGCTCCCCACTTTCTGAGTTTGCATTAAAATAAAATTTCTTAAGAGGTGAGTTAAAAACAAAACGAACTTTAAGTACCTAAATATTAATTTTCTTCTATGCTATGACCCAATTTTTAGAAATGTGTGTGGCATTCAAATCCGAAAATAACATGAAAGTTATACAAATCATTTATTTCAAACAACAAAACTAAAAAAAAAACTAAAAAAAAAAAAAAAAAAAAAAAAAATGAGAGATAGAGTGAGAACAGAAGTAGACTTTTCTTCTTTGAAATGTCACAGGTCATTACCTGCTTCCTAACGCTCCAAAGAAACTTGAGAAAAATAATTTCATTAAATTTATCAATGTTACAATCCTTTCTTTCGCTTTCTCACGTCATTAACGTGGGACTTCTCCATCTCTCCAGCCCCCTTGCAATCTTTCCTCCTCATGGCCCATTTTTCATTTTCTCAACGACATCAGAGGGAGACAAGATGAAAATGTTCATGTAATCAAAATAGGTTTGCGAAATAGATATGTTACAGGGTTTTCCTAAAAGTTTATTCACACTTCAAAAATTCTTATAAAATTAACAAATTGTCGTATAAGAATGCGGTTTGCATAAGAACACTTTACTAAGATTTGTGTGCCAAAAAAAAAAAAAAAAAAAAAAAAAAAAAAGGAAAATATTTTAAATGGTCTTTGAGTTATTTTTTGCCATAAAAATTCGATCATCTAAGAAATTTGATGCTGTTAATCACTCAGAATCTGAATTTCCCACACTAATGTTAAATCAATAGAAGTTCGATGCATTCGCATACTTAAAATATTTCCTCGAAAATTTATTATTTCTAACTATTTTTTTTTCTTTATACTATTTTTGAAGAACGTCTCACTTTTCTCTTTGTTCTTATTTACTTACATTGTACTAAGCCAAGTTCTTTTTTTTTTTTTTTTTTTTTTTTTTTTTTGTAATTGTGGAAGTGTTGGAAAATGTTTCACTATCTCTGCTTAACGCATGATTTTTCGTTCATTTTTTTTCCTTTTTACTTTTCACTTTTTATGTTCGCACATAAAAGATTTTTTTCCTTAGAAGTGAGTTAAAAACAAAATGAACTTTAAGTACCTAAATATCAACTTTCTTGTACTTTATGACCTAATTTTTACAAACGCATCTGGTATTCAAATATCAAAAATAAGATGAAAGTCATGCAAATTATTTATTTCAAAGAACAAAACTAAAAAAACTAAAAGAATATAATAATGATAATAATGAATGAGACAGAGAAAACTGAAATAGACTTTTCTTGTTTGAAATATCACAGGTCATTACCTGCTTCCTAACGCTCCAAAGAAACTTGAGAAAAATAATTTCATTAAATTTATCAACGTTACAATCCTTTCCTTCTCTTTCTCACGTCATTAACCAGGGATTTCTCCATCTCTCCAGCCCCCCTCCCCCCCCTGCAATCTTTCCTCCTCCTGGCCCATTTTTCATTTTCGCAACGACATCAGAGGGAGACAATATGAAAATGTTTGGGTATCAGGGCGGAAATCAAAATAGGTTTATGCAATAAATAGGTACAGAGTTTTCCAAAAATTTATTAACACTTCAAAAATTCTTAGAAAATTAACAAATCGTCGTATAAGAGTACGGTTTGATTCATAAAATTTGTCCAAGTGTCGGATTTTTTGTGGCAAAAGTACTAAAATATTTCACGTTTAATAGCCAATGGAATTATAATAAGAAATTTAGGAAACGGACAATGTAAGCGGATTCAAAGATTAAGTTTACTGACCAATGGAATTTTAGGAAAGTTTAGAGAACAGCCAATAAAATATTTAATAAATGCAATGTAAAATCATACTTCTAAACTTTCCTAAAATTATATTGGCCAATAAACTTGATCTTTATATCCGATTACATAACCCGTTTCTTAAAATTTCCCTTTCTAATTCTATTGGTTGATAAACTTTAACTTTGGACCCGCTTCCCTTACATTGACTGTTTCCTAAAATTTCCTGTAATTCTATTAGTCAATAAACTTTATACTTCAATCCGCTTCTTTTACAAATATTTCAGGTTTTTTTTTCTGTTTGTAACAAATAAATGTGCTTTGGTACTATAAACATTGTTTTTATCTACTTATATTGTAGTGCGCCAAGTAATTTCTTATTATAATTGTGGGCACGTTGGAAAGTATTTAATAATCTCTGCTTTACGCATGATTTTTCGTTCTTGTTTTCTTTTTGCTCCACACTTTCTGAGTTTGTAGTTCAAAATTTTCTATAGAGGTGAGTTAAAAACATAATGAACTTTAAGTACCTAAATATCAATGTTCTTGTATTTTATGACACAATTTTTACAGATGTATTTGGCTTTCAAATGACAAAAATAAGATGAAAGTCATGCAAATCATTTATTTCACACAACAAAACTTAAAAAGAAAAAAAATGAGAGAGAGAGAGAACTGAAGTATGCTTTTCTTCTTTGAAATGTCACATGTCATTACCTGTTTCCTAACGCTCCAAAGAAACTTGAGAAATAATTTCATTAAATTTATCAACGTTATAATTCTTTCTTTCGCCTTCTCACGTCATTAACTTGAGATTTCTCCGTCTCTCCAGTCCCCTGCAATCATTCCTCCTCCTAGTCCATTTTTCATTCTCTCAACGACATCAGAGGGAGACAAGATGAAAATGTTTGGGTATCAGTGCGAAAATCAAAATAGATTTGCGCCATAAGTAGGAACAGTTTTCCAAAAGTTTAGTCACAGTTTAAAAATTCTTATGAAATTAACAAATTGTCATATAGGAGTACGGTTTACATCATAAAATTTGTCTAAGTGTCAGATTTTTTGTGGCAAAAGTACAAAAATATTTCAAAGATAAACTTTAATAGCCAGTGGAATTATAATAAGAAGTTTAGGAAACGGACAATGTAAACGGATTCAAAGATAAAGTTTACTGACCAATAGAATTTTAGGAATGTTTAGAGAACAGCCAATGAAATATTTAATAAATGCAATGTAAAATCATAATTCTAAACTTTCCTAAAATTATATCGGCCAATAAACATGATATTTATATCCGATTACATAACCTGTTTCTTAAAATTTCCCTTTCTAATACCTTGGGAAATAAACTTTATCTTTAAATCCACTTCTGTTACATTGACTGTTTCCTAAAATTTCCTGCAGTTCTATTGGTAAATAAATATTATGCTTCAATCCGCTTCGTTTGCAAAAAATTTAGAATTTTTTTTTCTGTTTGTAATAAGTAAATGTGTTTTGGTGCTATAAACATTGTTTTTATCTACTTATATTGTAACTACTAAGCAATTTCTTATTATGATTGTGGACGTGTTGGAAAGTATTTAATAATCTTTGCTTGACGCATCATTTTTCGTTCTCGTTTTCTTTTTGCTCCCCACTTTCAAAGTTTCCATTTAAAAAAATTTTCTTTAGAGATGAGTTAAAAACAGAATAAACTTTAAGTATCTAAATAACAATCTTCTTGTAGGTTATGACACAATTTTTACAAATGCGTTTGACATTGAAATACCAAAAATAACATGAAAGTTATGCAAATCATTTATTTCAAATAACAAAACTAAAAAAGAAAAAAAAAATAAGAGAGAGAGAACTGAAGTAGATTTTTATTTTTGAAATGTCACAGGTCATTACCTGCTTCCGAACGCTCCAAACAAACTTGAGAAAAATAATTTCATTAAATTTATCAACGTTACAATCCTTTCTTTCGCTTTCTCACGTCATTAACCTGGGATTTCTCCATCTCTCCAACCCCCCTCCCCCTGCAATCGTTCCTCCTCCTGGCTCATTTTTCATTTTCTCAACGACATCAGAGGGAGACAAGATGAAAATGTTTGGGTATCAGTGCGGATATCGAAATAGGTTTACGCAATAAATAGGTTACAGAGTGTGCCTAGAAGTTTATTCACACTTCAAAAATTTTTATAAAATTAAAAATTGACGTATAAGAGTACGGTTTGTATCATAAAAATTGTGTAAGTGTCGGATTTTTTGTGGCAAAAGTACAAAAATATTTCAAAGATAAAGTTTAATAGCCAATGGAATTATAATAAGAAATTTAGGAAACGGACAATGAAAGCGGATTCAAAGATTAAGCTTACTGACCAATAGAATTTTAGGAAAGTTTAGAGAACAGCCAATAAAATATTTAATAAATGCACTGTAAAATTATAATTCTAAACTTTCCTAAAATTGTATTGGACAATAAACACGATCTTCAAATCCGTATACATAACCCGTTTCTTAAAATTTTCCTTTCTAATTCTGTTGGGTAATAAACCTTATCTTCGAATCCGCTTCTGTTACATTGACCGTTTCCTAAAAATTCCTGTAATCCTGTTAGTCAACTTTATATATGAATGTGCTTCTTTTACATATATTTCAGAAAATTTCCTCTTTGTGGATTTATATTTTGCACTGATGGCGGTATGCTATAGCTACTGAAAATAGCTTGCAAAGAATAAATGTGTTTACGTGCTATAAACGTTGTTTTTAACTACATATCTGAGGCTTCCGGTAATAACCAGGTAAGGCACATTTTTAATATTTTGAGTAATTAACGTTTAATTTTCAAATATCTTTTTATCATTGCTTTTATAAAATAGATTAGAACTTAATAATTTTCACTACATTCAATTAGGATATAAGAACATCTTTTTTGCAAAAATGTTACATAAAAATGATTTTTATTAATTGAGAACCAATTATAATTTTTTTTTTCAATTTTAAATGAAAAATTATAGTTACCCTATGACGGGAAGTATTCGATTTTCATTTTTCAGTACTATGGCAGATGAAAGTTTTCCCTTAAAGTTACATTTTTCCAAATTATCTCAATTTTTCAAAATGTGCCTTACCTGGTTATTACCGGAAGCCACAGATATATTGTACTGCGACAAGCAATTTACTATTATAATTGGGGAAGGTGTTGGAAAGTGTTTCATAATCTTTGCTTGATGCATGATTTTTCCTTTTTGCTTTCTTTTTGCTCTTCACTTTCTACGTTTGAACTTTAAAAAAATTTCTCTAGAAGTGAGTTAAAATTAATGAGCTGTAAGTACCTAAATATCAATTTTCTTGCATTTTATGACGTAATTTGTACAAATGTGTTTGGCATTCAAATGCCAAAAAAAAAAAAAAAAATGAAAGTCATTGAAATCATTTATCTCAAACAACAAACCTAAAAAAAGGAAAGAAAAGAGAAAAAGAAAAAGAAAAAGAAAAAAGAAAGATATATATAGAGAGAACTAAAGTAGACTTTTCTTCTTTGAAATGTCACAGGTCATTACCTGCTTCCTAACACTACAAAGAAATTTGAGAAATAATTTCATTAAATTTATCAACGTTACAATCCTTTTTTTCACTTTCTCACGTCATTAACCTGGGATTTCTGCATCGCTCCAGCCCCTTGCAATCTTTCCTCCTTCTGGCCCATTATTTATTTTCTCAACGACATCAGAGGGAGGCAAGGTGAAAATGTTTGGGCATCAGTGCGGAAATCAAAATAATTTTACGCAATAAATAGGTCATAGGTTAAAGTTTATTCACACTTAAAAAATTCTTATAAAATTAACATATTGTCGTATAAAAGTGCGTTTGCATCAGAACACTTTACTAAGTTTTTTTGTGTCAAAAGAAGGGAAATATTTTAAATGGTCTTTGAGCTATTTTTTGCCATAAAAATTCGATCATTTATGAAAGTTGAGGCTGTTAGTCACCCAGCTTCTGAATTTCCCTCACCAATGTTAAATCAATAAGCGTTCGACACTTTCGCATACTTAAAATATCTTCTCGGAAATTTAATATTTTTAACTACTATTTCTTTTTTTTTTATATACTATTTTTGAAGAATGTCTCACTTTTCTCGTTATTCTTGTTAACTTACATTGTACTAAACCGAGTAATTTTTTATTGTGATAGTGGAAATGTGTTGGAAAATGTTTCACATTCTCTGCTTAACGCATGATTTTTCGTTCATTTTTTTCTTTTTGCTCTTCACTTTTTATGTTCGCACTTAAAATTTTTTTTCCTTACAAGTGAGTTAAAAACAAAATGAACTTTAAGTACCTAAATATCAACTTTCTTGTATTTTATGACCCAAATTTTACAAATGCGTCTGGCATTCAAATGCCAAAAATATAATGAAAGTCATGCAAATAATTTATCTCAAGACACAAAACTGAAGAAAAAAAAAAAAAAAAAAAAAAAAAAAAAGAGAGAGAATTGAAATAGACTTTTCTTCTTTGAAAATGTCACAGGTCATTACCTGCTTTCTAACGCTCCAAAGAAACTTGAGAAAAATAATTTCATTAAATTTATCAACGTTACAATCCTTTCTTTCGCTTTCTCACGTCATTAACTTGGGATTTCTCCATCTCTCGAACCCTCCTGCAATCTTTCCTCCTCCTGGCCCATTTTTCATTTTCTCGACGACATCAGAGGGAGACAAAATGAAAATGTTTGGGTATCAGTGGGGAAATCAAAATAGGTTTCCGGCATACATAGATACAGAGTTTTCCAGAAGTTTAGTCACACTTCAAAAATTCTTATAGAATAATCAAATTGTCGTATAAGAGTACAGCTTGCATCATAAAATTTGTCTAGGTGCCAGATTTTTTGTGACAAAAGTACAAAAATATTTCAAAGATAAAGTTTAATAGCCAATGGAATTATAATAAGAAATTTAGGAAACGGACAATGTAAGCGAATTCAAAGATTAAGTTTAATGACCAATAGAATTTTAGGAAAGTTTAGAGAACAGTCAATAAAATATTTAATAAATGCAATATAAAATCATAATTCTGAACTTTCCTAAATTTATATTGGCCAATAAACATGACCTTTAAATCCAATTACATAACCCGTTTCTTAAAATTTTCTTTTCTAATTCTATTGAGAAATAAACTTTATCTTTGAATCCGCTTCTATTACATTGACTGTTTCCTAAAATTTCCTGTAATTCTATTGGTCAATAAACTTTATACTTCTATCCGCTTATTTTACAAATATTTCAGAATTTTTTTTCTGTTTGTAAGAAATAAATCTGTTTTTCGTGTAATAAACATTGTTTTTATCTACTTACATTGTACTGCGGCAAGTGTACTTGTTTTCTTTTTGTTCCCCATTTTCTAAGTTTGCATTAAAAAAATTTCTTTTGTGGTGTATTAAAAACAAAATGAACTTTAAGTTCCTAAATATCAACTTTGTGTTTTATGATCCAATTTTTACAAATGCGTTCAGCAAAATACCAAAAATATAATGAAAGTCATGCAAATCATTTATTTCAAACAACAAAGCTAAAAAAGAAAAAAAAAATGAGAGAGAGAGAGAGAACTGAAGTAGACTTTTCTTGTTTGAAATGTCACAGGTCATTACCTGCTTTTTAACGCTTCAAAGAAACTTGAGAAAAATAATTTCATTAAATTTATCAACGTTACAATCCTTTCTTTCGCTTTCTCACGTCATTAACCTGGGATTTCTCCATCTCTCCAGCCCCCCTGCAATCGTTCCTCCTCCTGGCCCAATTTTCATTTCCACAACGACATCAGAGGAAGACAAGATGAAAATGTTTGGGTATCAGTGCGGAAATCAAAATAGGTTTACGCAATAAATAAGTTACAGGGTTTTTTTAAAAGTTTATTCACACTTCTCTCTTTTCTTAGCTCTCAAAATATTGCTAAAATATATCCTTAATTTTATGTGAAATGTTAAATTACTACTCGCAGTTTGACCGCTTTTAATATATGAAATACTCAATTAAGCTTAGATTTCAGAAATACTTTCAAAGTTAAGGAAAACAATAAACTTTTTTTTTTTTTTTTTTTTTTAGAAAGTTTATAAAAACATTACTTTCCTGGGGAGATATTTTAAATGTACAAGTGCATTCTACCCCGTTAGACTTAACATTAGTGAATATAAGCAAAAAAAAAAAAAAAAAAAAAAACAAGAATGTATACTAAAATAAATATACACTGGTGTCCAAAAATTAAGCATAATTGGTAATTAAGTAAGTAATGAAAGAAATATAAATCGAAATGTGGTGAAACTCCAGGTGTGTAAACAAAATAGTACGCGTCATATATTTTCGTGAAGAGTTTTCCCCGAAATCGAACAGGGGACCGTCAACAAATTGAAAAAAGAACGAAGATCTTTTGGATAACCCTGTCAAAACTAATGTAGCAAAAGCGTTCAAACTGCACATTATGATTAAGTGGCTTATTATAATGTACTGTGTTTATTTTTATAAGGATAGCATGTATACTCGTAGAGAATTAAGGTTTTTATAAAAACAGTCCTGAGTTTTTTTGAGTTCTTAATATAAAATAATGTTCTTTTCTGAAAATATGACAAACATCATGGTACACAATACCCTGTCATCAGAATTTAAAAATAATAAAAATTGTATGCCAAATTAGCAGGTTTACTAAATAATTTTTTACTGCGCATGCGTGAACGCTATTAAAATTTCATTTGCATATTATGTTAGTTAAATGTGCAGAGCAACTTTTGTGAAAGTCTCAAAAACATAGATTAAATATTCTGAAAATTATCGTTGATAGAATGAGATCAAAATATTTTATTCCCTAATGAAGCAAAAAGATGAGGGGCTGTATCCATATTCCATTGTTTCGTGCCTAGACAATATTGCACGTACAACTGCATTTGGATAAAACCCCTGATATTTTGCTTCCTTTTAGGAATGACGGATTCCGAGTTGATTCAGAATATTCAAGCTATGTTTTTGAAACTTTTACAGAAGTTGCTCTATACATTTAGCTAACACAATATGCAAATGAAATTTTGATATCGTTGACGCATGCGCAATGAAAAATTATTTACTAAACCTACTCATTTTTCATACAATTTTTATTTTTAAATTCTGATGACAGGGTATCGTGTACGATGATGTTTGTCATATCTTCAGAAAAGAACATTGTTTTATATTAAGAACTCTGCAAATTATAAGCAAAAAACTTAGGACTGTTTTTATAAAAACCTTAATTTCTCTACGAGTATGAATGCTATCCTTATAAAAATAAACACAGTACATTACAATAAGCCACTTAATCATAATGTGCAGTTTGAACGCTTTTGCTACATTAGTTTTGACAGGGTTATCCAAAAGATCTTCGTTCTTTTTTAATTTGTTGACGGTCCCCTGTTCGATTTCGAGGAAAACTCTACGCGAAAATATATGACGCGTACTATTTTGTTTATACACCTGGAGTTTCACCACATTTCGATTTATATTTCTTTCATTACTTACTTAATTACCAATTATGCTTAACTTTTGGACACCATTTATATATATATATATGTTACTCAAGGACTTAAAAAAGTCAAAATTATGTGAGGGCGCCTCATATTCCATTCTTTTTAAAATTGGCAGCAGTAGAATGATGGAATACGTCGGAATGACCAAAAGTAAAATCAAAGAAAGAATAGAAGAATATAAACAGGTATATAAAATTTTATAGTCAATCCACAACATTCTCTCGTTTAAGTTTCAATGAGAATATTATAATAGATTTTGATCATGGAAAGTTATATTCCCAATATCCAATTATTACGCATTGGCTAGCAGAGAATGCATAGAAATTCTGTGTAAAAAACAATCAAGCGTGTAATGACCCTTTATCGTACAATTTCCCCAGTTTACGACTCATTATCCTAAAAATAAGGCTTGAAAAATAGAGAACGTATTAAAATTTTTGGTACGGCAGATAAATACTTTCTTCTACCCAAATTTAATCTGAGGCACTTCTACTTCGACTTTCCTGATACGCATTTAAAATGATAAGTGACATATGAGAACAAAATTTTGTAATAAAATATATGGAATTGTAGTTAATAATAAATTTTTTCTCTAATTAAGTTCAATCCGAGAAACTGCTACTTCTAATTTCAGCTCTAATGATTATTGACTCTCTCATTTTCAAAGCGAAGTGACGTATTTGTCTAGATAAACAACAATTAGTTATTAAAATATTCCGTAATGAAGAGCTCGGAACAGCTTGAAAGTACTAAGAAGTTTTAAATTAAATGTATATTCCTAAATGGTAACAACTGTTTCATTATTTTAGTTGCCTTTTAAGTGAAAAAGTGAATTTCTTAAAGTTCATATTGCAAACTTTAGGGGAAATGGAAGATTCTATTGTTGCCGACATTGATATGACGTCAGCCTATTTAAGGACGTCTTTTTAATCTATAATATATACAGGGTGAATCTAAACTCTTGGGCCAAACTTTAAGTGGTATTAGTACATATCAAGAGAAAAAAATATTAAATAGGAAACTAAGGGTCCCAAACGCTTTCCGAAGGAGATAGGCGCCATTAAAGTTTAGGGTCAAAAATTTCAAATGATTATAAAAACAGAAAAAATGGTCGATACCTTTGCGGTTTTCGCTAAAACTATTCTTTATGTCAGTATGTTCTTGAAAATAGATTTTAAAGATAAAGTTTAGAAAATGCCGATAGTGAATACTTTAAATTTTGGAGCAACAAACAATAATTCTTCACCGATATTTTTTGTATATCCTTAAATGCTATCAAAAGTTTAGACTTAAATTTAAATTTCGAGCTCAAAATCTGAATTGTTGGGAGTGGTTAAATAACGCAAGCTGAACTGCGTTCAGGAGTTGAAATTTGAAACCCTCCCCTCTCTTGAATACAGTTCAGTTTGCACTACTCAACCTCTCTCAACGATTCAGATTTTGAGTTCAAAATTTAAGTTTAAACTAAGCTTTTGGAAGCATTTAATGAAGTACAAAAAATAACGGTAAAAATTAGTCTTTCGTTACTCCAAAGTCTAAAGCGTTGATGTGTATTATCAGAGCAAAAATTTTTTTCCCAAGTGTTTATATTCACCCTGTATAGATGTGACTGACATATTAACACGTTCGCTGCCGGTTACATGAAGATGTGATGATAGTTAATGCCGCACTGCAGAAGTGGGTTTTTCCCAGAAGCCGATTTACTTTTTATAACAAAGAATCAGTAAAAGATTTTCGCATGACTGGTTATTGGACATCACCCCACATCACACGCTGGCGCGTGAGTGGCCCCTTAACGTTGGCGCCATACCACGCGCTTTCGCGTCAGCGGCAACGAACGTGTTAATTCTATTATTTGTAGTTCAAATATAGTAAAATTCGAAACTTTAAAAGGTATTATAGAACACGTTTTTTTAACCGTGTATTTATTTACAAATTGGAAATATTTCAATCTTAATGAAATAAATATGTAGTGTATGTGTAACACTGTTATTATTACTAATACCATATTAGATTTATCAAAATTATTCAAATTTCCCTTTAAATGTGGTAATGTAGCGCTTGGTGTTGAAAATTACCCAAATTTCATTATAAACAGATTATTCAGTACATTTTGTTAAATGCATCGAACTTACACTGCAAATATTTTCAAGAACAATAGTATAATAAATGAAACATTCGAAAAACATTCGTAAACTGCCATTGGAAATTTATAGAATATATAAGATCCAAGGAAACCTTTCTTGGCAAAATCCAGTAAAATAACAAAAACATTTTTGAAAATATATAAACACTTTTTCTATAAAATATCCATAGAATTTTAAATTTTCGCTTTGATTTTCGGGATGCAAATAGCCGTTTCGAATTCTGAAAAAGTAAAGTGAACAAAAGAAATATTTTTGTAGTATAAGTATAGCAGTAAAGTTGAAGTTTACGCATAAAGAGGTATTTATAGTCAAACAAAATCTGTTTATAGATAGAGAAACCTAACATTTTTGCATAAACAGTAAAGTAAGGAAAAAATATAGCTTATGCTTAAAAGTGAACGTTAAAAAAATATAAGAAAATAAAAATAACTCTAAAAGTTTCAACATTATACACACACACACACACACACACACACACACACACATATATATATATATATATATATATATTCTTTTTTTTTTGTCTTTTATACATATATTTATTTTTAAAGTACAACTGTAAAATAAATACACGCGCGAAGATTTTTGTTGTCCTTGTATTACATTAAGTTACTAACGTTAAAAAGAATGTTTAAAATTTTCATGAGATATTTGTGTGTAGATAATTTCATAATAAATTTGCAAGAAAAATGTAATAATTGTGCGTATAATAAGCAATGACAATAAGCAAAATATTTTATTTTTAATATTTTTTCTTCAATTTCTCTTCACTTTCATTCTTTTATTTTTTCTTTTTTACAAGAAGAAAGTATTGGATTCGTGAAAATTTTTCAATTCTAGTTTTTGATGGGATTTACACGTTTTAAGCGTCAGAGGACCCCAAAACATGTTTTTACACAATGTCTGTCTGTGAATCTGTCTGTCTGTATGTATGTGACGCATTTTTTGGCAGCTCAATCTCAAGAACTAATGAACAGAATTCAATAAAACTTTAGATTCTGCTAGTCCCTGCTATAAATCTATTCAATTATTTTTTGTTGTAAATTGTGCAACAGGTGCCCCTGCTATACTGCTATTTTTACTATTTCCGTAATAGCTATATCTCAAGAACTAATGGACAGATTTCCATTAAACTTCGGATTGCGTTAGTCCTTGATATAGCATGGTGCTGATTATTTTTTGGTGTAAATCGCCCAACAGGTGGCGTTACTATTTGACAATATTCATGATTATAAAAAAACTCAATCTCAAGAACTAATGCACGGATTTTCATCAAACTGCTTTTTCAGTTAGTCCTTGATATAAATTACTGCTGTTTAATTTTTGCAGAAGGTCGCTCAACAGGTGACGCTTCCATCCATTTTTTTTTTTTTTTTTTTTTTTTTTTTTTTTTTTACGATTTCCACAATATGGTTCTATATCGAAAACTAATGCACAGATTTTATCAAATTTTAGATTCAATTAGAATATGATATAAGCTATTGCTGATTAAATTTTTGTAAAAATCACCTAACCGCTGATACTGCTAAGCTTCATTTTTCCACATCTGAGTAAATATTTTATTCTGAGTAATTTTTAAATCGAAATAGCTGAGTTATAAAGATTTTTTTTAATGTAAAGCTTCATTGGTATTATGTTCTACATTAAAAAAAAAAAGTTGTTTTTCTTTTTATAAATTAAATTAAAACGACATTTAAACTGACATATTCGCAGCTGTCGAAAATAAATTTTTCTTTCGGTCAAAAAAACTAAATTTGAACTAAAAAAGCATGTAATTGTTTCTTGTTTTTATGCGTTATTTATTTATTAATTTCTTTTATTTAAGGCGGTTGATTCTGACATATCTGGCTTAATAACACGTAACTTTCTTATCCATTATTAAACGTATAGAGGTAAAAAAATGGCAGGTCTAATTATTCAAGCGATTTGGTGTAGAAATATGTTTTCAGTTTTTAGGGCTCCGTACAGTGGTGCCAACTTCTGAAAAATATTGGGTGGGCTCAAAAAATTTTTTAACAAATACATAAATATAGGGTGGGCTCAATTAATAATGTGTGGATAGAGATGTCAAATTATTGGGTAGGCTCGTGCCCCACGGGCCCATATAAGTTGGCTCCACTGGTTCCGTACATAAAGAGCAAAAACTGAATCATTTTAGGATCACTTCTGTGTCTGTTTGCTATCACGACAATTTTAATCGTAAACTATGAAACGTGGAAAGTTCAAATTGGTGGAGTAATAAAGACTGTTGACACACATATATACATATTATTAAACATTCACAAATGCATTTAGGAAAAATGTAGACAGGCTAATTAAAGTCATTTGGGAAAAAAATACTTTGTATATCACGTGGAGTATCGAATGAAAGCTTTCGTAACGCTGAATTCAAAAACATACATCTCTTAATTTTAAATATGTTATTTTTTAGAGATATTCTCGAAAATGCAGTGCAAAAATAAGTCCCCCTCCCCCTCCTCTTCATCTAATTCCGAATCTACTGAAACTAAAATTGTGGAAAAATTAGAAATAGTAGAATTGTTTTTTTTAGGCTTCACATCTCTTCGAATTTTTATGGTATGCCATTCGAACTTTTTCTGGTATATACAGTTTACCCAATTGTATGTTGTAAAGTTTGTTTTTTTACAAAGTATTATTATTATTTTAGCAACGATTTTTTTTTCAACGATACAGTTAATAATTCATATATTTCTTGTACGGCACCCTCTGCACGCGAGTAATCGCATTTGACCATTTATTCTATCACGTATCGAGTTATAAGCAAATTGAAAAAAAATCTTTCAAGTTAATAATTTTTTTCTAAGAAACAGATTCCTAGAACATTTTATGTAATGGTAATAGCAAAATACATGTAACCGATTTTATTCCAAGAATTTTTGCTGTTATTCGTTACTTAAAAAGCTCTAGAAATCCCAGTTTTAAGTTTAAAAAAAAAGTTTAGTAACTTTATAGTTTTTTTTTCTTTACAGTGCAGTTTTCGTCACCCATCTTGCAGCCATCTCGCGGTGTCACAACTGGAAATTCAATTCAGAATGCCAACTTTGACAGTATTTGATTGTTGCAAGCTCTTTTGCCTTCCATCTTTACCAAAAAATGGAAAACGTATTTCGATTACATGGTTTTTGAATAAAAATGTCTGCCAATTTAACGCGTTTTAAGAAAAAAAAAAGAAGAAAAAAAATAGAGGATTGAGGACGACTGTTTCAAAACTCGTTCTATCCAAAAATCAAAATTTTGGTAAAACAAAACTCTACCAGCCTCAGTTGGTTTTAATTGTAAAGGAAAGTTTTATAACCAAAGAAATAAAGGATAAAATTGGTTTTCTAGCAGATTGTTGTAATTTTTTTTTTCGTTGGATATTTACCAATAGATTGATGTAACACGGAGAGTTTTGCAACTTACGTTCTCAATTCAAAAATGTGTCAGAAAGTAGCTCCTTTGGAATTTAGAAGAGTTTTAATAAAATGTCTGGTTTTATTTGATTTGGGAAAAATTAAAAAAGAAAGTTTGGCAGCTATGATGTAAAGGAGTTATGATCTAAAGAACTATTGAAATAAAGAGCTATGATATAATGGGTTATTTATTTAAATACAAATCTCTAGTTCTAATAACAAAAATATAATTAAAAAATGTAATGACTTAAAGAAACATTAAAGAAATCTGTGCATAAATTAAAATAAATCTTTAGATATGTAAACCAGAATGAGAACTTAAAATAGAAAATATTATAAGAAAACAGTACTCAAAATCTGGAAAATATAATAAACATATAATCAATTCAGATAAATTTGTAAACGACATACATTTTTAAGACGATGCAACATTTTTTAATACTAATACTACTACTAATAATAATAAAATTGTCGTTGAAATTCTTTAGAAGCTTTTTAATAAAAACGGCAAATGTATGGAGACAAAGTTTGACGCAAAAATCGCAACTATTTAAATTCTTCTCAAGCTTGCATTTCTTATGAAATACGAAAGAAAACAAATGTACACGTAAAACATTTGTTTGCTGTTGAATTTATAAAAAATAAAACAATAATAAAAAATATATATATTGCACTATGAAAAAAGAAATTTAAACTTTTCCTCGAATTTATGCATGCAATTATTTTCAAAGCAACACTTGTAACACAAACGCTGCAATTGAATTTGTAAAAAGCACTAAAAGAATGCAAAAACTTCTTTTTACTTGTTCTGCTCTTACTCTTTATAAAGAAATATTCCAACATAGACATTTTAGTTTATCTAAAAAAACAAAGAAAAGAAACAGCAAAATTTTATTGGTGTCAGTTTTCTTTGTGAATTCTCTTTATTCGCTGAATATATAAAAAACATCGTCCATTAACGAATAAAAAATATCATTAAAAGAAAACAAGCAGAACTGAATACAAGAATTTAAACACAATGTTATACAAAATATCTTAAAAGAAATATCATCTGCCATTGAAATAAGTAAAATAAAAATCTCATAATCGAGTTGAAAAATTACAAGCAACATAGGTATCCATTTTGTTTCTTTTTTTTTCCTTCTGCAGAATTTCATTCAATGGCGTTTAAATTGTGTAATACATAATGTATTAGAAAGAATTGGTTTAAAAAAATATTTTTAAAAATATTAGCTACTTTTGGAAAACTTTAAAGTAAAGGAATTTTTGTGTTAATAGTACTTGTAAAAATATGAAGGACCCATTTTATTAAATTTATTTTTGTGAAAAGGCCTATCTTATTAAATAGATTTTTGTGAAACCACCCTAAATAAACCACAAATTTTACCTGGATCGATCCTTGGTTTCACCTCTGTCTTAAAAAATTACTGAAATATAGCAATTTGAAATTCTTGATAGTGGCTGATGTTTGAAACAAGACAACAGATTAAAAATTTGTGAGTTTTATCAAACGCGATTTCTCGTAAATTTTGATTCACTGTCGTAACCGTTGTTCAAACTATCATAAGCTTAATACAACATAATCATATTCGCGTGTACCGAATTGCTTGCTGACACTTGGAGAAATAATGTCAAATTTGGCAACCTAAATAAATTGTCATAAATGAAGCCAAAACTGACGATATCTATATTTTCTTACTTCTCATCGGAACACAATATCGACGAAAACTAGGAATGTTTTATAATCGGGTTCCTCACAGTTTAATTTCGAATGTTTAAGTAAAATTAACTCACTTCATAAAAACAAAGAAGTAGGGGACCTACCTCTCGATCCCAGTACATGTTGAAGGACCTTCTAAAAGTTCCTGCAGTTCAATGTGTTATAAGGAAACCGTATATAACGACATCCCTATATAACGAATTATTATTACAATCCCCGCAGATTTATTTTAAACACGTGAGAAAAGAGTTTGCTGCAGTGTGAGGATATTTTTCTGAATTATTTGTATTGTGATATAATGCTGATACCCGAAACGGAAACTAATGGGGCAGTATAAATATTTTCTGATGTAGAGTCAATGTTTCTGCATTATCAGTATTGATTACAAATATTTTCATGTAAAGGCGTTTTATTGTCATTGCTGCCAAATATATTAAATGTATTTTCAATATTTTTGCAATTTCGCCAATGGTTCAGACATGCTTTAATGACGAACCAATTTTTTTAGCATTATAAAATAGTTCAAATAAAGTCAAAGAATAAAGTAAATTGATACAATGTTGGACAAGTTTAATAGTTTTACTAGCGGGCTTGCACACACACACACACATATATATATATATATTTGGAGACATATACAATTTCTAGGTATATATATTTCTAAGGTAATTCTATATTTTTTCTGTTATCACATTACTCCGTTTTTAATTTATTTATTTACTATTATCATGTTGACGATAATTATTTTTATTTTCCCTTTTCATTTTGCTATCGAATTTGGTAGTTTTGATGTGCCTTGTTTTTTATGTTGTTTCTTCATTTGGTTCTGGTTTTGTGTGTGTTGGTAGTCCCAAATTCGTATTGTTTTGCTTTTTCGTGGAAAATACGAAGATGAAACCACATACTTCACTTGTAGTTCCAAAGTATTTGGGACCTGAAGATTTTGCTTTGGTTCGACAAATTCCATTTGTATTCATTTTAATTATTTACTTTTCCCCTCCATGTTCAAAGTGCTATAAGTTATTAAATTCAATGGTTCATATATTATAAGATTAATAGTTATATATATATATATATATATATATATATATATATATATAAATCAATGGTAAAATAAGGAGGGTAGGTGAGTCCCAGAAATGTAAAATGACCAAAAAGATGACGAAGTAAGATGGAGTGACGGAATCAGAAAAGCGACCGGCATTTATAGAATGTTTAAAACATTAGATAGGAGACGATGGAAAATCTGAGCGACTCCTACATCCAGCAGTGGATTGAGAATGGTTGTTGATTATGACACACACACACACATATATATAATTAAGCTATTAGCTGAATTAAAAAGTTTTTTTTAATTACTATACATAAAACAGATTTTAATTATTTCTTTCGGTGTCGTTTAAATTGTAAAATGAAATAGCATTTTTTAAACTCTTAAAATAATACTTCATAGTACTTAAAAACGGCAATCAATGCTGAAATATTAAATAAAATAGCAAATCAAAACTAACATTAAATTAAAAAAAAAATACTCCATATAAAAATGTATAGCATGTGTAAAAAATGAAGATTATAATAAAACTGAATGACGATAGAATATTTACAATTTGATTTCTGAACATTTTTATCCGATGCATGTATGATAAAATAAAAAAGGTAAAAAAAAAACCGGAGGAATAGTAATTTTTAACGTTGAATTTAGTTTAATGAATTGCATCATTAAAATTAATTAATTTCTTTCCATGAACTTCTATGCGTAGTTACTTTAAAATTGAAGAAAAGAGCGAGAAAGTAATTAAAGAAAGCAAAAATTATATTTTCTTAGTTATATAGTATGTTTCTATGTTTATGTTTTTTCTTATAAAGAAAATAATTATCACAAATTCATTATGAAAAAAAAAAAAAAAAAAAAAAACGCGAAACTTTATGGATTACATTTTTCTTTGCAAATTCTATTCATTTCTTTAATATATAAAATGCGCTACCCATTATTTAAAATAATCATTAAAGAGATGGCGACAAAATTATCATACAACATTTTAAACCTGAGGTTGTAAAAATATTTTAAGAGAAATATCTCCTACCAGTAATAAATAAATATATATATATATATATATATATATATATATTTTTTTTTTTTCATTAAGCTCGACTGAAAAACAAAAAATACATAAGACACGCAGTTCTCCATTTTGTTTCTATTTTTAGAAATTTTCAAATTGTTTTTAATTTTCCAGTACATAATATGTATTTTATTAAAGAGAATTGAATACGAAGTAGTATTTAAGATATTTTGAAATCTTCAGTTTTATTTGAGTCTTAAGTTTAACACAATTGTTCTATAACGGAAGTTTAAAATTCAAATGCTAAATTCACCTTGAATAAATAATTAAGATGCGTATGAAAGACAAAAAAAGCAGTAATAAGATCTTGGTTCATTCTTTTAGGTAGCTTTCATTACAAAAAGTAAAAAGCTACCTATTGCAGCCGTCCGGAGGAAAGCACTTTCAAAAAATTTTGGTATATTTTCACCGATCATGACCCCCAGACCCCAAAACCACCCTCCTTTCAAATGTTGACATATATATATATATATATATATATATAACCATATATATATATATATATATATCTGATTTTTGTCATGCGATAACTAACATATTTATATACCGATTTGAATGAAACTTGGTATGTACATAGTACATACAAATATCTCGACCGAGTTCGTTGGCCAGCACTATCCGCCATCTTGTTTCAAAATGGCGGCCATTTAAAAAATTTTAAAAAATTTAAAATTTAAAATTAAATGCGAAAAAATTAAAAGTTGAAAAATATTTTTATTTTATGTGTTAGATCTTAAAACACCATATCCATAACACTAATTACTTTGTATATAACTTAAATAAGGATTGAGTTATAGCACTTTGAATTTTTCTCATGGCTGACATTTTGAAACGATCTGATTTTTGTTATGCTATAACTAACGTATTTATGAACCGATTTGAATGAAACTTGGTATATACATAGTACATACAAATATATCGACCGAGATCGTTGGCCAGCCTCATCCGCCATCTTGTTTAAAAATAGCGGCAATTTAAAAAAATTTTAAAAATTTAAAATTTAAAATTAAATCCGAAAAAATTAAAAATTGAAAAATATTTTTATTTTATGTGTTAGATCCTAAAACACCGATTGTAAAACACTTTTTACCTTGTCTATATCTTAAAAAATGATTGAGTTATAGCACTTTGAATTTTTCTTATGGCTGACATTTTGAAAGGATCTTATTTTTGTCATGTGATAACACACGTGTTTATAAATCGATTTGAATGTAACTTGGTGTGTACATAGTACATAATAAAGCCTAGACCGAGTTCGTTAACCAGTTCCATCCGCCATCTTGTTTCAAATGGCAGCCATTTATTTTTTTTTTTTATTTAAAATTTGAAATTAGGTACAAAAAATTGAGAAATTGAAAAAGATTTTTCTTTTATCCATTTGACCGTGATACAAAGATTCCAAAGCATTTTTTGTTTCGTCTGTATCTTAAAAAATGTCTGAGTTATAGTACTTTTAATTTCTAGTGTTGATCACATTTTGAAATTATCTGTTTTTCGTCACGTGATAACACACGTATTTATACACCGATTTGAATGAAATTTGGTGGGTAGATAGGACATACTGATGCCTGGACCGAGTTCGTTGGCCAGTAACAACCGCCGCCTTGTTTCAAAATGGCGGAATATTATTATTTTTTTTTATTTTAAAATTAGGTGCAAAAAAGTAAGAAATTGAAAAATATTTTTCTTTTGTGTTTTGACCTTGATACAAAGATTCCAGAGCATTTTTTGTTTCATCTATATCTTGAAAATTGGCTGAGTTCTATCACTTTCAATTTCCAGTGTGATTGATATTTTGAAACGGTCTGAAATTTATCATGCGTTAATAAGCATATTTATAAACTGATTTCGATATAATTCCGTGTGTTCATGGTACATACCAATGTCTTGACTGAATTCACTGGCCAACTTTATCCGCCATCTTGTTTCAAAATGGCGGCTATTTAAATTTGTCAAAAATCTTTTAAATGTATAATGATGTATAAACAAAAAATAAGAAATTGAAAAAAGGTTCTTTCTAAACTATTTATCTTAATAATGAATTCCGGAGCATTTTTTGCTTTGTCTTTACCTTGAAAAATGCCTGGGATATAGCGGTTTGAAATTCTAATGTGGGTGACATTTTTTTTAAAGTCAATTTGCCCGCGACAGTACTCGTATATGTTAATCAATTTCGATGTGAGTGTGCATGTTCACATGAATTAAGATTTCGTTCAAGCTCATTGAGTTTTTTTTATCCATCATGCTGCTTTAAAATGGATATCGTGGAATTTGGCGACCCCATAAATCGCTTAAAATAAAACCAGATTGAATAAAATATGATAATTATCCTATTAATATTTAGTATTGATAAAAACTAGTATTCAATCTTATAAAATCGGGTTCCAATAATTTGAGCTTCTTGTGTTTGAATAATATAACTTAATTTAAAATAAATAAATATGTATATGAAAGCTACCTCTTCCTCCCGGCATTGCCGGAAGGACTTTTTAAATAGCTTTATGTATATATTTTATCGACAGAGAAATAATATTATGCATGCAAAACATTTTACAATTTAAAAAAAAAGTACAACATTAATGAAATATAAGTAGACGTTTAACAAATCTTTGTACGCAACTTAAAATTAGGATGTTTGAAAAAAAAAAATTCAAGAAGAAAATTTTTTGTTAGCCTTTTTTGATTTTACAGTGTCTTTATATTTATAATTTTTTCTTTTTAAATTTCTCCCATTTTTCTAACGAAATTAAACTGCCCAATTTCATCAAGAAATTATTGCAAGAACTATCGATACACGGCTTCAATTTATGACAATAAATTTCGATATCGGTATGTCGAAGTAATGAAGTGGTAACAGTATTGTTGATTTATTGCTGTATATTTGTCAACAGTTCAAATTATTGTTAAAGTAACCACATGAATTTTTTTTATTATCAGACTGAAGAGATATTGCTTTCCAAACTTTTTATCATTTATAGTTTATAATAACTACATTTTGGGAGACAAAAAATTAGAACTGTGGAGACGGAGTCAGGCCCATTTTTGAACAAATGAGTCGGAGTCAGAGTCGCTTAAAAACAAGCCAACTTCGACTCCGGCCTTTTTTGATATTTTGAAGTGAAATTAAAGTAATTATATGTAATTTTTAATCCATAAAAGGAAGTATTATGGTTATTTTCGGATTATATCGGGCTGCCCTAGTTTAAGATTCCCAATATACTACCTGGAGTACACAGTAGATGAAAACCGTTTTTGTCTAAAATCGCTATAGTACATCCCAAATTAATTCCGAACTAGTAAAATTTGCATTTTTATTTTTGTTTTCCTTTCTATCGAAATTTTTCTACTCTGGAGGACACGAATTATTATTCAAATTGTAATAATTACCCTTTTACAAGTCCGAAATAGAAAAATTTCTTTTTTGTTTCTTCTTTAGATTTCGATAGTTGGATTTTCTAGTTTTGTCGAACGTGAAATTGAAAAACTAGTAAAACGAAAAAAGAATTTTTTTTTCTTTTTTCTTTCAAAGCTTTAAGAATTGAATTAATATCGAAATAGTGAAATTTTCGGCTTATTTTTCTCGCGTTCTCTCATAATTCTAACCAACAGCAACACTAGTGTATCAGCTAGCCAGGAGTTGGAGTAAGCCATTTTTTCCACCGATTCCGAATCCTTGCAAAAAAAGTAAAGGATTTCTGTATAGAACAGGAGTTGATGCGGTATTTTCTTTTTGATGTCCATTTTGTAAAAAATAAAAATTATTAAAAAAAAAACAAAAAAAACAATAGCTATAACATTTTGTAATGAAAGGATGAAGTTCAGATACTCAATTTCGAACATAGCATTAATTGGTAATAATTTTTGCCAGTGCTTCTGCTGAATTTTTCCTTTTTGGTAAATTACTTTTGTTTACAAATCCCACTTTGAAAACCTAGGAAAAAAAATTTATGAAGTGTATGTTTTTATAAAAGATCATTTTGCGAAGGGAAGTATTTTATAAAAAGGAATTTTGTCCTATTTTATTGAAATGATTTTTGTAAAGGAGTAACAGGAATACAATCCCTAACAGGAATTTAGTAAAAAGGTCCTGAATAGACCCCAAATGTTTCAAGGTAAAATGCCCTGCTGAGTAAGTAATGGCCTGTTATGAAATAATAATTTTAAAAAAAAAGAATGCAAATTTTTAATAAAATGTTATTACTATTTTCCAAAAAAGCGGAAATATTACATTGTAAATGAAAAGAAAAAAAATGCAAAGATTTTTCTACTCAGTGTCAGATTTTTATTATGAAAATAACTACTAATCTAAATGAAAATTTAAATAAAAAATCGTTGATCATAAAAAAAACCCAAAAATAAATAAATAATTAAATAAATAAATCTTCACACTTGCGGAGAAGAAATCCTAAATAACAAAAAGCTCTCAAGTTTGTTTTTATAGTTGCAGAAACGTTTCTTTTGCTGTACACAAAAACAAGAACAAAAAATTGAAACACAATCTTGTTCAAAATCTTAATTTTACGTCCCTTACATCTGTCGTAAAATAGAAGAAAAAAATATAGATATAATGAAATCTTTTGTTGAAGCTGTTAAGTTTTTATAAAAAAAAATATTACAGAAAAATAATAAAAGAAAATCTGTAATTGGTCAAGAGAAAAGACATACGTCAAGTTTTGATTTCGTTTCTTTCTGCTTTCTTGCTTTTTTTTTCTTTTTTTTTTTCTTTTTTTTTTTTTCTTATTTCTTTTTTTCCACAGCATGCTTTAACCGGACTTTTACAACTTGCACATATCGTTAAAGAGAATTAAAACTAAATATCTTACATTATTTAATATTTTTTATTTTCTAGAAAATATGAATTTTTTGCCAGTTTTTAGGTATTAAAATGGACAGATTTTATGTGGTTTTTTTTTTCATTATGTTCCATAATAAATTAAAATTTTTAATTTACATATTTTATGTTTATTTTCTGTAAAGGAAAAAATTATTATTATTATTATTATTTTTTTTTTTTTTCATGGAATATTTTCCTTAAAAATAAGGCATTTAAAAATATATCACAAATTTCATTAATATATGAAGTTGCTTTCAAAATAAAAGCGCAAGAAACAATTAGATGAAAAAATTTTCTTTGTTTTTTTTTTTTGTTTTGTTTTGTTTTCAATATTTATAATTAGTATTTACTTAAGTTTTTAAGGAGCAGGGAGGTGATGATAATTTTTTCTCGAAGACAAACATTTAAATCTCTTGAAAAAAGAAAATGTCAACATTTTTCTTTTGTTGTTTACTTTAGTATCATAACAAATTAAAATAACAGTAATAAAAAAGCACAATCCAATTAAAATTGTAAAAAAGATTAAAAGAACAAAAATGTTTAAATACAATGTAAAAAAAATATATTAACGGAGAAGCTGCCCGGCGTAGATATGTAAACAAAGTTTGAATATCCGACCAAAAGAAATTGTAAAAAAATATATTTATATAGATGAAATAAACAAATAGAAATAGAAATTATTATTAAGAAGACCAAATTAATTCTTTGCACTGCTTTTGTTAAAAGACCATCATAACATATAATGTATATATTGTTTTTGAATTTAAATTTATTTATTTTTACGCTATTTAGTTATATTAACACTAGAAAGACGGATAGTTTTACCACAAGTGTTATGAAAAATATTTAACACCAGAATTTTTATTTTAAACTGTTTAAACTGTTTAATGTATTTAATTAACCATTTTGTCCTTCGTTTCTTTTAAATATATCTTAGAAAGAAATTTAGGGTTCGAACAGAAATGTATTCAGTTGGTAACGGCCAAATTGGCTCCTCGCTATCATTCTAGTATTAAAGATACTTTTATCATATAAAGTGACATAAAAAATAATATTTTTCATAATTTTGCTTTTCGCAATAAAGTAAGGACAAAAAATAAATAACATTGTGCCAACTGTGGAATTTATAATGTGTAGTTAAATAAATAAAAATAATAAAAATTTAATGTTAAAGATAATTTTTTAATATAATATTTTTTGTTATTCGAATATTTTTTAAGGATATTATTCCCCATAAAACTAGACTTTTTATGAGGGAAACATTTTTTTAAAATATTTTTTATCCCATTTCTGTCGAAATATAAGTATAATCAAAATCGAATGCAAAATTTTAAACACAATCCTGCACACTTAACCCATTCGGGTCTGATGTATTATTAATACTGCATGTTTTTTCATCGAGTATTATGTTGCTGTTTTTCCATATTTTTTAGCACGTTCCAACAAAGTTGAAAAGTGCTTATGTATTCGGTTTGTCTGTCCGCCTGTCCATCTGGCTGGATGGCCGTCTGTCTGCGTTCTAACTCTCGTAAATATACTCGGATTGTCATGAAATTCTTGGACGTTATTGAAGTTTAACCCAGCGCGAACCCTATTGAAAATGAAGTTTCTACCATCATTAGTTTATTTACAGGGACAGTCAAATTTTTCCATTACATTACGGCCTATGGGGAAAAGTCGTTTCAAAGGAATTTTAAAGATGTTACTCTCTGTCAATCATATTAAAATTTATATGCACCTACGAGATGCAATAAAATATACATTCTACAAAGAATGCGGTGAAAATATAGCTATTATTCGTTTACAGGGCCACACAAAAAGTTCCATTACATAATGGTAAAAAGGGGGGTGATGTGCGACATATTTTAACTATATTAAACTGTTTCATGTATAATAAAATTGATATATGTCACTGAGGCTTAATATAAATTATACGAATTATACGATACTGTCTTGCATAATATGAAGTACATAGCATTTACAAGACACACAAAAGATTTAAAATAGTATATTCTTTCCAAAGTACTGTATATGTATCTGTTATGGCTGACGGGTGGATGAAATGCATTTTAATTATGATATGCGTGTTTAAGTTTCATTAAATCTATGCAAATTATACAATGTGTATAATTATACAGTGCAAATTATACAATGTCTATAATTGATATACAGGGATACCCAAAAAAGTTCGCAAACGTTATTGAATATGACCGTAAATTACTTAAAGTTAGTTCTGAAATAAGTTACGCATTTTTACACTAAACTGCATTCAGTTTACTAAGAAATGTTTGCAAAATAGAAACAAAATGATATACAGGACCACGCAAGGAATTGGGCACATGGACGCCTATGAATGATAGTTTATGAGAATGTGATTTCAGTTGTTTAAAGAGTTTTTTTTTTTAATTTAGAATAAATTTTAGCTTAATGTTGACGTGTATTAAAGGTGAAAGGTAAACTACAGGGCTGAACGAAAGTATTCAAGTATGTTTCCATTTATTAGTAAAAATTGCCGAAAAAGAAATTTCAAGCTACTAGGCATTTTCTTACTAAACTGAAATTTTCCATTATATAGTACATGTATCAAGTGACAGATCAAATAGAAGGCTCTTGAGAAGCGTTGGAATACATATTTGGTTATATGCCCTTATTTCCCTAAATAACGCATTTTTGTTAAAGATTTTATGAAGTGTTGGAAAGTGCTTCATAATCTATGCTTAACGCAGGATTTTTCTTACTTGTTTCCATATGCATTCACAAACTATTTTTTTTTTCTGATGTAATGGACTAATCAAAAATCTGATGCTTACATTTATAGAAAAATGCATTACAAATAAAATATTAAAACAATCTACTTCTAAATATGAAAAATGAAAAAGAAGAAAGAATTTTAAATTTGTTAATTTTTTTAAAAAAACAATTTTTCTTCAAAAATTATTAATATATTAAAAATTTAACACATTTTATGATCTATTGTGACTTTGCTTTATTCAAACATTATATTAATGCTTTATTCAAAGTAATTTTCTTCTCAAAATATGAAAAAAATCGGACCCGAAAGGGTTAATAGAAAAATCGTTCGCTACAAGAATGAAAGAAATTGCCTTCATTAATCAAGAAAATCACACATTACATTTCCCTTCTGCGTTTTCTTTTTACAGGGTGATTCAGAAGGTTATGTCCAAACGCCACGTGTGGGTCTTTCAATACATCAGGTCAAGAATTGCATATCGAAACGCGATCATGATAGTGGAATTGCATCGGTTACATGACGGGAAAAAAAAGGATAAGGAAGTTTGTAAAAATACCTTTCTTTTACAAAATAATAATAATAATAATAATAATCGAACTACAAAATAGAAGTAAATAATGTTACAACTCATAACATGCTCTCAATGTGCCAAATTATCCATGATGCATGCTTCACATCGGTGCCACATGGGATTGCGAAAACATTACAATTGGTACTGTACCTCGGCCCTTGCGATCCGTGAACCAAATCTCTCTTGGATTTCTACCGCTGGCAATATCTTAAATTTGTGGTGAACGAGACACTCGTTCCATCGGCTATGGATCTCATGGCACGGATCGCTGAAGTACGGTACATGTCCGGCCTATGAACTTTCCCACGAATGGCAACAGCCGTACCTATGTAGGTATGTGTCCTCAGAAAAAGATTGTTTATTGGACGAAGGGGATGCAGCGTCAAAATTATCTGCACCCTTATTGGTGTTTTCCTTTATATAGATACCTGCTTTGACGTCACATGGATAAAGTCCATTGGAACTTGTTCGCGATTGTATGCGATGCCAATGTGAAATGCAAATCAAGGTTAATGAAGCACATTTTGAGAATTTCTTAGGAGTTGTAGCAGTTTTCATTTTTATTTTGTACTTCGACTAAGTTTTTTTTTTTTTTTTTTTTTTTTTGATAAAGGTTTTTTTTTTAATTTTTTGTTACTTTTTCTTTGCATTACGCTCATGATTGCATTTCCGATCCCTCATTTACTGCGCAATTCTTGCTCCTCATGACCTGACATACCCTCACGTGCTGTTTGGACATGATCTTTTAAACAATTCTGTATATTTTTCAATGCTATTTCTCTTAGTTTGCTATTACAACACATGGTATATTTTTTGTTATTTTTTTTATTTAAATTAGTTGTTTTACTTTTCATATTGAATTAAAGCAATGACAAAATGTGAGATAAGAATCAAGTTCTAGAATTTCACTGATATTGTTTGTACCGTATGGATTGCTTGCCAAATACGTGAGTAGAATAAATGTATGCAAATTTTTCCTATCGTTGTTGAATTATTATCGTAAAACATGACACAAAAGAAAATATATTTTATACTCCTCTTCAAATTTATACACGGAGTTATTTTGAAAACAGAAATGTGAAAGCAACAACAAAAGGAAAGAAAATTTCTAATTCAATTTTTACTTACAATACTTTTATATTGCATTATAACAACGTTAAAATATCTCTAAGATAAACATCTTACATTTTCCAAGAACGAAAAGGAAAATGTAGTTAGTATAATTTTCATTGAAAATGTTCTTTATTTTCATAATAAAAAACTACCCGACACGAAATGAAGAACATTCATTTTTAAAAAAATAAGGAGATTTGAATACAATGTTGTAAAATATTGTAAATGGGGAAACTTTTGCCATCAAAAAGGGGAAAAAACATTATGTCCATAACCAGCGAAAATAAACCACAGCTGAATGCCGCTCACCATTATATTTCTATTTTTCTTTTAGTGGACTATTATGTCACATGATATATATTTTTCGTGTAAAAATCTAAATTATTTTGTTTTTGTTATTTAATTTTTTTCAGTTCCTGTAAAACGGAGTAGAGTTCTAATTCTTTTAAAACTTCTTTTGGGGTTCTACAGAGAAAATGCAGTTATTATTTTGGTTTGTTGCAAAAAACAGACATGAACAGATAAATGGGTAAATGTGGTCGATAATCGCGTAAAGGGTTTCGTTTAAAATTATTTTCTAATCAGTTTGTGCTTTAACTAAATCATATAAGTCAAATAGTTATAATTACGCTTTTAATTTATCAATATTCGCAGAATTCGCCAGGCAGCGCAGCATTTTTTTTTTTTTTTTTTAAGGAATTTTTGGGTAAAATACAAAGATCTTAAGACCACCGAAAAAAGTTTAAAATTTATAAATGCAGAATTTCTAAAAAATTATTTGTATTTTATACTTCAATTAAATTAAAAAAAAAAATAGTTTTTTTACACTCTTTGTTGTTTTTTCTTTGCATCACGATCATAATGCAAGTGCACTGTTACGATTGCATTTCCGAACCCCCATTTACTATGCAATTCTTGCTCCTCATTACCTGATAGAGCCTCACGTGCTGTTTGGTCATGATCTTTTGAACAACCCTGTATATTTTTTACACTGTTTCTCTTAATTTACTATTGTACACAAGGTATAGTTTTTATTCGTTTTTCTAATTTAAATTAGTTATTTTACTTTTAATATTGAATTAACGCAATGACAAAATATGAGATAAGAATCAAGTTCTAGAATTTCACTGATATTGCTTGCCTCTTATAGATTGCTTGCAAAATACATGAGTAAAATATAAATGTATGCAAATTTTTCCTATCGTTGTTGAATTATTATCGTTAAACATGACAAAAAAGAAAATACATTTTATATTCCTCATCAAATAAATGCGCGGAGTTATTTTGAAAACAGAAATGTGAAAACAACAACAAAAAAAAAAAAAAAAAAAAAAAAAAAAAAAAAGAAAAGAAAATTTCTAATTCAATTTTTACTTACAATACTTTTGTGTTGCATTATAACAACGTTAAAATATCTCTGAGATAAACATCTCACATTTTCGAAGAAAGAAAAGGAAAATGTAGTTAGTATCATTTTCACTGAAAAGGTTCTTTATTTTTATAATAAAAAAACACTACCCGACACGAAATGAAGAACATTATGTAAAAAAAAAAATAAGGATATTTGAATACAATGCTGTAACATATCGTAAATGGGGAAACTTTTGCCATCAAAAAGGAGAAAAAACATTATCTCCATTTGACCAGCGAAAAGAAACCACAGCTGATAAGCTGCCCAGCATTTCATTTCTATTTTTGTTTTAGTTGACTATTATGTCACATGATATGTATTTTGGTGACAAAATCTAAATTATTTTGTTTTGCGGTACTTATTTTTTTTGGACTGCTGTAAAACAGTTTTAACTCTTTTAAAATTTCTTTGGGGGTTTTATGAAGTGGAGTTATTATTTTGGCTTGTTGAGAAAGGAGTGGTGAATAAATAAATGGGTAAATATGGCTGATAATGGCATAAAGGATTTCGTTTAAAAATATTTTCTAACTAGTTTGTGTATTAAATATTATTAATTAAAAATTTATGATCATTCTTATAATTTATCAATAGCTGAATTATGAATCGCTTTCCTTTCTTTTAATTGGGGTTCATAATTGCTAATGTGCGTTAATTAAGGCTTTTCCCATTTTTTATGATTTGTTATTTAATGTCAGGTATGCAGCTTTTAGCAGGCGAAATTTCAAGTCTACAACTTATAAAGTTTCTGAAAATGGTCTTTATGAAAGACAGACGGACATACAAACAAAGGATTGAGATTAATCGAGTTTGTCAAATAATCGAAATCTTAAAAACGATAAAAATTTTCGATTATAAAAGAGTCTTCCATTTAAATACATAATTAAAAATTTTCATTAGTATAATTTCGTCAATAATATGGTCAGATAAGCTTCATAATATACATATCTTTAAAAAATGTCTAATGAGTGAACAGTTGGCTGCAGATTTTTAACAGTGTAAGTAAAAATTATTAGAAACGTTGTATAAAATATTATGAATGAAACAAAATATTATGAATAATCTAAGGAGTAATTGCCAACAAATTCAGAACAGTTTATTAACATATAAATTGAAATACGTATAATTAAAGTGGAAAGCTGTTTTTGGTTATATTAAAGAATGTCTGCTTGACAACTCATGACGGGAACACTTAAAAAAATTAAGGCTTAAATTGCGAACATTATATTATCTTCATTTAAATTTTTAATGTTGAATCTTATTTAAAACTTCATTTATGATTAGATCTTTTTTTAAATCTTCATTTATAATTATTTCATTTAATACTCTATTATTCCAAATTTAAAATTCACAATGTTTGAATCTTGTCACTTAAGAAAATATTCAAACATTAATAATTCTTAATTTATAATTTATATATTTAATATAGATGATAATTTTAGTTAGCATTGAAAATATCAATATGGAGATCTATAAAAAATGTAGATAATATTTGAAAAACAAATGAAATAAAATGAAATATTTTACTATTCTCCTTTAGGCCTTTACTCATTATTATACTTATTTTTTCCTTAACTCATATTTAAATAAAAGACGAAATAATGTCTGTAATATATGAAAAGATAGTTGAATTTCTAGCTATATTTAAGATATATTAGAAAGAATAAAAGCAAGCAAAGTGGTTATTTTACACGGAATATTTCCTTAACTACCCTTTTTTTTTCTATAAAAAGATCAACCTGTAGCATAAACATTTCCATTTCTTTGAAAAATAGGCAAATGCAACATAATTACTTTTATTATTGTTCACTGTCTGTTTTTTTTTTCTTTTACTGTAGAAAAAGTTATAGTGTTATAAGATAAATAACATTCATTGAAGAATAATCAGTTTTTAAATACAATGGCAGAAAATATCTTAAGGCAAAAATCGTCTGCCAAAGATGTAAAAAAAAACAAAACAGTTTGCATAGAAACAGTTTGTTCAATTTGATTCCAAAAAGAGAAAAAGAAAGAAAAAAAAGGGAAAAAAGAAGGAAAAGAAAAAGGAGAAAAAAGAAAAAAGATAAGATAAATAACATTCATTGAAGAATAATCAGTTTTTAAATACAATGGCAGAAAATATCTTAAGGCAAAAATCGTCTGCCAAAGATGTAAAAAAAAACAAAACAGTTTGCATAGAAACAGTTTGTTCAATTTGATTCCAAAAAGAGAAAAAGAAAGAAAAAAAAGGGAAAAAAGAAGGAAAAGAAAAAGCAGAAAAAAGAAAAAAGATAAGATAAATAACATTCATTGAAGAATAATCAGTTTTTAAATACAATGGCAGAAAATATCTTAAGGCAAAAATCGTCTGCCAAAGATGTAAAAAAAAACAAAACAGTTTGCATAGAAACAGTTTGTTCAATTTGATTCCAAAAAGAGAAAAAGAAAGAAAAAAAAGGGAAAAAAGAAGGAAAAGAAAAAGGAGAAAAAAGAAAAAAGAAATATTTGCATTTTCCGTTGTATTTATGCTTGTAATTAATTTCAAATTAAAGATTACAAGAAACAATGAAACTGAACGAAATATTTTTTTTTCTTTTTTATTGAGAATGCATCGTTAATTACTATTTTTTTTTCTTTCTTTGTCCAAGAACATTCTGTAACATAAATATTTCAGTTTCTTTGAAAGCAGACTACAGTTTTATGCTTGTGTTCTATCCAAATTTTCTTTAGTTTGAAAACAAATACGAATTTATATTATCCATTATAAATTGCATAATGTTCATTAAGAAACAATAAGAAACAAGAGGGATTTTTTTAATAAAATGCTGCAAAATATCATAAAATAATAAAACAATTATTATAATAAAATAAATAAAAGTTAAATTAACCCTTTGTCACAATACAACCCCGATTTGAAAAAGTATTTTCTCAGATGTTAAAATACATAATTTCAAGCGTGTAGAAAGTAAATAAACAAATTAGAAATACTGCCAAAAAGATATTTTTGTAACGCTTTCCAACATAGATAAAAGGGTTTACAGGGCACTCAAAAGTACTTCGCTACATTAAGGTTTACGAGGGGAAATCATTTGCAGTGTATTTCAGTAGTGTTCCAACATTTCAAACATCATAATTTTCTATACATTATTGAGCTGCACTAGAAGATGGTTTCTATAGATTAAGTTATGTGTAGCCTTTATAGCATACACAAGATTTTTCTTTTTTCTTTAAATGTATAATAATCAGAAACATACATAATTGTTATTAATTTTGTCGATTTTTAATACAATTGTACCAATTGTACTACAAATTGTAAAGTATACAAAATGATGCACGTAAAAAATCGCATTTTTGGACGCCTCAAGTCTTATAATTAAAACAATAGCAATAAAGATCTGAAACTGCTCAAATGAAAAATAAATTCAGTCATGAAAAATTAATTCTTCATCGCCGTCTTTCAATAATTTTATTCAAAATTTACTTTAACTGCTATTTTGAAGATAGCAGCATTAAATAAAATAGTGTTTTAAAATGCACTGTATAGTTAACATTGACTTTTGAATGACTTTTCGTAGATACGCAACGCGGTGGTACAAAGGAATAAGTTAAATTGTCTGTGCAGAGACTTTTTATATTGAATGAGTTCAGAATACATGCGTTTATTATAAAAAATTTTACTGAGCCAAATTTTACTTATTTTATGCACGGATTGAGTCAGTCAGAAACAATGATTTTAATACGGGTTGTGTCGAGACCGGGATCGAAAATTTAGTCCCATGCAGACGTAGAAAGAAGGTAGCAGTCCCGGTACGCTATGAAAAATTACGTAATATAAAAAATACTAAACATGACATTCAACAAGATATATTTGCATTTCTTGTTAAATTTATGCATGTAAAATTCTCGGTCGATCTCAAAATACAAGAAACAATAAGCAACGGAAGGAAATTCATTAAGAAAAAATTGACGAAGAAAGATAATAAAATTACATACAACATTAGAAAAAGAAAACCTTTGTCCAATTTTAAATTTAAAAATAAATAAATAACAAGACACTAAAAACTAAATCTGCATTTCTTGGTGTATTTATGGATACAGTTATTTTGAAAATAAGGATACTTTAGGAAGAATAAAGACGCGCAAAATAAGAAAGGTCTTCTTTTTTTACTTGGAATGTTATGTTAATTACATTTTTTCTTTATATTAAAAGAACAAACTGTAACATAAACAGCTCGGTTTCTTTAAAAATAGAAAATATAACATTATATAGCTATCATATTTCTCGGAGATTTTATTTATTTGGAACAAAAACACGAAGAACTATTAATTACAAAATAACTGACATTAAATAAACAGAGAAAAAAAAATATTAACTAAAATATCACAAAATATTTTAATGGAAATGCCTTTAGATAAAACTCGATATAAATTCTTAACGAAATTGCTAGCGGAATTTTTTTAAATGCATTTATTTTTAGCATACGATAGGTGTTATTTTTTCAAAATTTGAATCAAAATTATCAAAACTACACATAAAATCATTTCGAAAAATCAATTTAATGCTTAAAGTAATGATAATACTTTTAAAAGGCAAAAAATACTTTTATTTATTCATAATCGATATGTTTCATTGCTCTGACGCCAACATTCTCAAGAATTAATATGATATAAATGTTTTCGCAAAAACACTTATAATTGGAAACTGATAATAAAAAATCACGCGAAATACATTATATTATTTTTTTATTATTATTTATAAATTAATTTTAATATTATTGAACTTCCACAGACTATACATTGGAACAGTTAAACAATGAAAGAAACAGAATGTAGGGTGTATACGCCATATACTTTCTGGATACCTTTTATAAAGAACACCGTGTACTCTTTCTTTCTCAAGAAAGTTGTCGTGTACACATTCGAGGGTGCACCCTCTGTTTTGATCGTATACCTTTTAACGATTGCACCACTGAATGTAAATTCGTTACATAAAATGTATTCACTGTTGTAAAACCATTCGTAAAATTAGAAAAAAACATAGTTGTAAGAAAAAGACCCAATAGAACCAAATCAGTTATCATGGATATATGATACTTCTTTCACCACAGAAGATGTAACAATTACAATCAATTTCATACAGGAATGACAAACAGATATCTTAAAACTGGGACTAAAGAACACATTGCAGACATAAAATACAACAAGAAATTTACGGATTTAGCCAAGCTGGAAAATAAAGAACCGTTACAGACTAATTTTAAAAATAATTTATCCATCAAGATATTATTTGACTTTTATTATTCTTGAACCAGAGATTTTCTTACGCAGTGAAAATATATGCAATTATTCAGTCCATGGAGATTCCTAAAATTTGAAAAGAAATGCTGTACAGAATAATTAAACAATAATATTAAATAATTTACATTATTAGTTTTCTATTTTTAGGTGCATTCGTAATTATGTAAATACGTAGCACCAATGTCGTCGTTGAAATCGTCCGTCTGTCCGCATATAACAGAGCAAAAACAACCCAACCGAATCATTTGAAATTTAAATTATATAATTGTTACATAATTTTGTCGGGTCTTTTCAATTTTTATGGAAATCGGATGCATAATTTAATTACAGGGACAATCAAAATTGTTCCGTTACATTACGGCAAATGGGAAATGATGGTTCCAAGAGCATTTTAATGGTTTTACACTCTTTCGAACATAATAAAATTGATATGCTTCTATGAAGTATATGCTAAACATACATTCGTACAATCTGAGATGCAAAGAATATTTGTTATTAATGTAAAGGGTTACATACATTCTATTACATAATGGTATAGCAGGAACTTTGGGGCATGTTTTAATTGTATTAAACTATTTCACCTTTTATGAAATTGATGTACGTTGCTCAGGTTTACTATAAGTTACTTTTCGTATAATAGAAAACAGATAGTATTTACAGGGATACACAAAAGATTTCGGATACTCTACTGTATCCGCAGTACTGTGTACTATTACACCAAGGATCTGAATATTTTTAAAACTTCCTTATAGTGCGAATGCACCTCATTTGTTACGCTTGACGTACAATTTTCAACTTGTCAGTGTCACAGATAATTTTATTATAGTCGAGTTAACGTCATTTTTGTTTACACTATCTTCAATTTAAATTTTTTTGCGTAACTATTCATTTCATATTAATTCTTGAAATTGTTGTCGTCAGAACAATGAAACATGCCGAGGTATCTTTTATCTTTTAAAAATATTTTTATCCCTTTAATCAAACATTAAATTAGTTAAAAATTATCAATTTAAGTACATATATAATACTAAATATTATTTTATTGTTGCAAAAACAAAATAAAAAATTAATAGTTCTGATTAAAATATAACGTTTCGTGAAATTATTTGTTTAACGTGTCTAAAATCTAAATTTCTGTATTGTATATGTAAGAAAAAAATTCGAACGTCTCTTATACAATACATAAATAAGTTTTTACAAAGGGAATTTCTCGTTACTGCTTATTATTAAGCTAGATGTATATCGAATATTAACGATACAAATTATTCCAATCAAATGAGAAAATTTGTTTTTACTTCTTTATAAAACATTTCTTCTTAAAGTTATAGATTTCTTTCATCATTTTAAAAATATTCGATTCAGGCAAGCTAAAAAAATGCTCTTAAAACTATTTAACTTTATGGGGAGGGGGGGCGAGACTTGGGATATATAACATAAAAGAGCTCAATTTTTAATGGAAAATAATGAAGAAAATATTTTAAACATTTCTTTTCAAAGTACAAATTAGCTGATTAAAATAAATAAATGATAATAAATTATACATGTATATAAAAAGAGAGAGGAGGTTTAATTTATGGATTTTTTTATCGCTTTCTTGCATTTTTTTTTTTTTTTTTTTTTGTTTTTGTTTTTGTTTTTGTTTTTGTTTTTGGTAAAATACCGATATATGTACTGAAAAACCTTTATGAAATATTAAAGTTTTTTTTCGAATTTTCATAATTATATATTTTAAAAATTAAAATAATAAACTGTAGAAGAAATAAAATTTATCTAGTTTAAAATATTTCTAATTTAAATTTTCCTCGTAAAATAATTATGAACTTTAAAATAACAATTTATTAAAATAAAAAACAATGATTTTTTTTTTAATTTAAGGGTAACTTATTTTTAAACTTTATTTTATCTTTTTCCAGTTTTTATCTATTTTTAAGTAAAATACAAAGAAATATGTACAGAAAACTTTTATGTGTTATTAAAGCATAAGTTTTTCGAATTTATGTAAAAAGTTATTCGCAAAAAAAAAAAAAAAAAAAAAAAAACTATTTAAAAACGTATGAAGCAATATTATTATTTTTACTCTGCTTAAAAAGATTTCTAATTTATTTTTTTTTCTTTGAAATACACAAGTATCAATTTAAGATAAATATGTCGGTTCCTTTGATGCAAACGTTCTTTACTGCCATAAAAACGTACACGCCCTCCCCTACCACAAAATAAAAACACATTGATTTAGAAAGAAAAACAGAGTGAAAGATTCTAAGAAAAATCTTACAAAATAAATATAGTTTAAAAAAACTAAAAACCACGCTTTTTAAGTATATCAAACTAAAAAAAGTGAAAAACAATTCGTGCTATAAGCTGAAAACGAAAACAGATGAAAAATACTATATTACTATAAAATCATTGTTATTATAGAAATCAATTAATAAGCAATAAATAAAATTATCGTGGAAAAAAAGCGTGGGGTGCTCCATCTACCATGCTCCATCTATCAGTTCTTAAGAAGCACCCCACGCTTTTTTTCCACGATAATTTTATTTATTGATTATTAATTGATTTCTATAATAACAATGATTTTATAGTAATATAGTATTTTTCATCTATTTTCGTTTTCAGTTTATAGTACGAATTATTTTTCACTTTTTTTAGTTTGATATACTTAAAAAGCGTGGTTTTTAGTTTTTTTAAACTATATTTATTTTTCACTTTTTAGTTTGATTACTTTAAAAGCGTGGTTTTTAGTTTTTTTAAACTATATTTATATTTAATACAAAAACCAAATTAATCAATTGGATAGTTTCAGAGTAATTGGTGAACATACATAGAAAAAAAAAATACATACGCGTCGAATTGATAACTTCCTCTTCCTTTTCTGAAGCCGGTTAAAAATAAAATTGCAATACGGAAATTTTTTTTTAAATTTTTACATAGATGTAAATAATGTCAGGAGTGTGGTTCGAACCCACAATCTCTTTCGAAAAACAGAGCTTCAATCCGGCGCCTTAGACCACTCGGTCATGCTGTCTACACTATATTCAGTGAACGTATTCAACACTTTTAATTAGCGAAAAATCACTAATTTTATTAGTTTTTGCTTAATTACTAAAAAAGTACTGAACCAATTTCGATGAAACTAAAGTGGTACCAATTCGAGAGCATCATCTTTCATTTAACACCAAAACCAAATTAATCGGTTGCATGGTTTCGGAGTAATCGGTGAACATACATAAAATAAGGAGAGTTACAAACTCACAAGCTCACAAACTCACAAACATACAGGTGAAGCTAATAAAAGCGTGGTAAAAAAAGAGCTCAGTTTTAAAAATAAAATTATAATAAAAAATCCAAAAAAGAAATTACAGTTTACATGTGGTTCTGAATTTTGTTCTATATTCCAATCTAAGCTGTTTTACTCTGTGACCTTAAATGTTTTTCAATTTCTGGAATTTTTTTTATTATCATTTATTCATTCTTAATACATATGAATTCAGATTTTTTTTTTTTATACATATTATAATTTAAAAAAAAAATCCTTCAAAACGCTAAATGATTTTCAACTGCTGTAAAGCAAGTTTTCCTTTTCTTTTTCTTTTTTTTCTTTTCGTACATATGTTCATGGTCCCCATAATAAACTTGCTTTTTTTTTTTTTTTTTTTTTTTTTACAAAACACGCCAAAAATTCCATTCATTAAAGTAATCACCAATTTGAAACTCAAAGGTAAAACAATATGGTACCTTCAAAACTAAAGTAATTTTATCGGCACTGTAAAGAAGTTGGTGTTTTAAAGTTTTGAAAGAAGTAGCTATAATTAAAAGCAAAATTTCCTTGTTCTCAAAATTGACCTTGGGAGCTTAAGTTTTTGTTAGGAGTGGTTGTAATAGTTTGACTGTTCAAGGGCATACATATGTTGTGAACTCTGAGCCGCGAGTTATGCAAATTTTTAATTAAGGCTCTAGAAATGAAACCCCAACTTCCGAGATACAGCATATTCATGAGCTATAACTATAAAAAACCTTCTTAAAATACCATTTTTTTTATGCTATAAGCCTTTCGAAAGTTCATAGTCCATTTTTGTCAGGCGCAAAAAAAAAAAAAAAAAAAAAAAAAAAAAACGTGCTTCTACTATAGGTGCAAATTCCCAAAATTTAAGAAGCCAGTGACTCCTAAACCCAAATATTCCAGTCACCACCAAGACTTAATTTCAATAATAATAATAATAATAATAATAATAATAATAATAATAATAATAATAATAAACAATGCAAAACAACAAAGAAACAACGCGAATTTTGTTAAATGATCACAGATGAAAATCTAATTTTATCAAAGGATCGCAAAACACGCCGCGACTTTCGTGAAAGTATCGCTGAAAAACGCAATTTTTGTCAAATGATCGCAGAAAAAACGTGATTTTCGTTAGAGGATTCGTATAAAAATGCGATTTTTATCAGAAGCTCGCTGAAAAAAAAGCAATTTTCATCAAATGATCGCGACAAAACACAAAAGGGAAGGCCAAGGAAGGCGAATTAGATGCCGAAAATTAGTCGCCAAGTCAAAAAATTTAGTCACCACGTGGCGATTGGCAACCATGAATCTTCATTTATAGCTTCTGCTTCTCTTGAAAGCAGCAGCAAGACTTCGTTTAAAAGTGGCAGTTTTGCTGCTGCTTTCATAGTAGAAGGACGTCTTCTTTGCACTTAATGAGCAAAGGCTTTTTGGAAGGACTAGCGCTTTTAAAATTTTTTGATAGTGTTTAAATAAGATCTTTTAGTTCTTGCCCTTTCATATCAGTTTAAACTTATAGTCTTTGGTTCATAAACTTTGAATACATTTTTTACTGTGAGAACAAGAACAGAGCCAAAACAATTCGCCATGATTGGATGTACTAGAATCTTGTTGAGATTTCATCACAAGCATGCGGCTCGTGCTCGCACTAATATTCTTTCAATTCCGATTTTATTCTCATGATAAATTATTTTTTTTACTTAAATATTTAATGTGAAAATTGTAATGGTTTCATACTTTATATTTGAAGAAATATTTAAAAAAAAAAAAAAGATTCAAATTCTATCTTAACTGAACTAAGAACCAAACTGGAATATCATTGAACCAACTAGACACAGAACTTCATTTGATTGTATATCTTACTTGTGTATTCTGAATTTCAAAGCAACCCTAAATACACGCATTGCACCCTTGCTATAAAAAACCACAACTCAAAAATAGGCTTCATGAGTTATGGTTGCCATTTCTAAAAGGTTTTCGTTCCTCTACTATTCTTCGAAAATGGAAGATAGTGGTCTTAAAATCCATCAACCAGGTAGCAGTTTTCTTTGCAACATTTCCATTTTGTCTACAATTTGCAACGATTTTTCGCATTTTCTGAAAGACGAAGTTTTTTGAATTACGTTCTTTTTGTATCAAGGGTGCTATCTATCTATCTAGTTATCTATCTATCTATCTATCTATCTATCTATCTCTCTCTCTCTATATATATATATATATATATATATATGTATGTATATATTAAACTTATAATGAATATGTATAATTTATTGTGCGATATAGCGATATATAATCCTTATTTCAAACGGCAGTGGCGACACTAAGAAATAGTAATCTATATAATAAAGGCCAAACGTATCTGTGCGTAACGCATACGTCATTTTACGAATGGCAACGCTTTCCGATGACATTTCACTTTTGCAGTTTTCGCAACTGCAAATTTTTAAACTTATAGACATCGTACACTTTTAATCCTTATACCGTTGAATAGAAAAAAAAATGTACTTTTAAATACAGTTTGTTTCCAAGCTGTATCTCAATTTGTTTTTAAGTTATTAATTTTTTTGTAGTTTTTAATTCAGATTTTTTAATCGTGGCAACTGAAGTACTCCATTTCTGTAGAAAATAAAGGGGAAAAATGAAAAAAAAAATTATACTGCATCTTTTTGTTGCCATTTTATCATAAAAACAGAAGAAAAAATGGAATTAAATAAATTAAAAATATTATCTCTTATAATAGCCCGTAAATTTTTGTTTTATTCTTACTTATCAAAAATTTTAAACTTTTGACCATTGTACATTTTCAATTTTTACACCGTCTAATTGGAAAAAAATGTACTTTCAGATGCAATTTTTTTAAAGCTGTATCTTAATGGACTGATTTACTATAGTTTTTAAAATAATTTTCAAATATGAATATTTTTAATTTATTTCCATCGCGTGCGAAAAATACTACGAAAAAATACTAAACAAATTGCACTTAATAGTTCAACATTGGTCTCCGACTTATCTTCCATGGCGAATTCAAAATTCTATCAACAAGTAAATAAAAGGATTATAATGCAATAAAATTACAAATTCAACCTATAAGGTTTTCTGCTGCCGAATTGGAAAAAAAAAAAATTTTTTTTCAAAATATAAATTTTTTAAAACCGTATCTCATTTCACTAATTAGAAAATTTAAATTTTTTAATTAAACAGAAAATGCATTAAAAAGCTATAAGCCAAATAAAAAGAAAAATAGGGGGGAGGGGGGTTAGCTTTTTTTCTTGAAATAAATGAATAAATAAAAACACGGATTTTGGAAGAGTTAAAAATAAATGACGAAAAGGGTTAATCAGATATTTTGGTAAAATAATTTTGGGTACTACTCTGTTATCCCGTCGACCGATGTCGCCAAATTATACAAATCGCCAAACTAATAGCCAAATTATGCATATTGACGAAATTTTTATTTTAAATAATAAAAAAACAAATAGGTAGTAGGATATTAATAAAAATACAAATAAAAAATCGAAATAAAAATAACTTAATAACTTTTTAAACACGTGTATCGTATTTAATGTCATTGAATAGACATTCACGATCATCCATTATTGACATTTAATCTTATAATTTGGCGATAGTATTTTGGTCGACGGGATAACAGAGTAGTACATAATTTTGTTTACTATTAAATTTTCTGCCTTATATTCGTACTCTGTTCTTTAACCTTTCTGTTGTTGCTATAGTTACAAACTCTGTATAGTGTTTCGTGCGCCTGTGAATTTATCATAAACTCGAGATTAAAGTATAATGAAACATACATAATACAAATAACGTTTTCTAACAAGACTGTAAATGAGATGATTTTGTTCATTTTTTCTTTTGTCTGTTGTTAATTCTGAGCAGTTTATTTCGCCAGCTTAGAAGATAGTCTTCTAGAAGTGAGTATTAAAAATTAAAGCAAGTAAGACAAATCATGCGTTAAGCATAGATTATGAAACACTTTCCGACACTTCCTGAAATCTTTAACAAAACTTCATTGTTTAGGGAAAGAAGGTTACTGTTTATAGCCAAAAATGTTTTCCAATACTTTTGAACAACCCTGTATTTGACCTGTCGGTTGCTTGATATACTATATAATGAGGAAATTTAGTTTAGCAAGATAATGCCTTGCAGATTTAAATTTTTCTTTGAGCAATTTATACTAAGAGATGGAAACATACATGAATACTTTTATTCGGCCCTGTAGTTTACCAAGTAACTGTATTATACGCCAGTATTTAGTTAAAATTTATTTTAAACTAACACACTCTTAAAACTACTGAAATCACATTCTCAGAAATAATCATTCATAGGCGTCCATATACCCATTTCGTTGCGTGTCCCTATGTATATCATTTCATCTGTATTCTACAAATATTTTTGAGTAAACTAAATGCAGTTCAGCGTAAAAATGTATAACTTTTTTATAAACAACCTTTAAGTAATTTACTCTCATATTCAATAACGTTTGCGGGCTCTTTTGTACAGCCCTGTGTATCAGCTATAGCATTTATACAAACCATATAATATGTATAGATTTAGTGAAACTAAAAAGCGCATATCATAATTAAAATGCGTTTCATCCATACATCAGCCATCATCAGATACATATGCTGTACTTCCGAGAGAATGTACTATTTGAAATATTTCATGTTTCCCAGCAAATGTTATGCACTTCGTATTATACATCACTATATCGTATAACTTATATTAAACCTCAGCAACATATATCAATTTTATTATATATGAAGTAGTTTAATATAACTAAAATATGCCGCACACAATTCCCCTTTTTAGCATTATGTAATGGAATTCTTTTGTGTGGCCCCGTAAATGAATAATAGCTATTTTTTTCCATCGCATAATTTCCAGAATGCGTATTTTAATACACTTTGTAAATGCATAAAAATTGTAATATGTTTGGCAGTATGTAATATCTTAGAAATTTTTTCCCCATAGGCTGTAATGTAATGGTAAAATTTTGAATGTCTCTCTAAATAAACTAATCGTGCTCAAAACTTCATTTGAAATAAGGTTCGTGCTAGGATAAATGTCATTAACGTCCAAATGTTTCAGGGTAATCTGAGTATATTTATCCCTTCGAGCGCGGCCAGACGGCCAGACAAACCGAAATCATAAACACTTTTCAACTTTGTTGGAAAGTGTTAAAGAGGCAGATGTTTATGTAATTTTCAGTAAATTTATTAGAGCAGACGATTTTTTAATTTGTCACGCTGACAAGAGAAAAAAAAACATTTAATCGTGTCCCTTATTTTTATGATAATTTTTCTTTCAGTTACTTTTTGGTATCTAATTTTTAGTACCATTTTTAGTTTGGAAATATATATTGTCAAAAGAAATAAGTATTAAAGTAAAAATAGTTATTTAAAAACATTCTTTTATAAGGTATAAAAATCGAAGTGCGCATGTTAAATGGAAAAAACAGCGTCTTCTTTGCACTTAAAAGTGACATCATAAGGTACGTGTATTTTAATTTATGAAACGTAAATTTTAAATTTGCCAAGGAGTCAATTTTGGAAGAAAATTTCTTTGAAAAAATACACGTGCTGCTTTTGTTTACTTTTCATTTTTCTATTATCATAATATTTTTGGTTTGTGAAAAATATTCGTTTAACAGTTTATCTTAACATCCTTTCTTGAGTTGAGGTTTTTTAATGTAAGTTATATAATTTTTTTTAATTCTGAGACATCTTAAGCTCAGTAATCGAGTGTTAATGATCTATTTAGATTTTATGCTGAATGTAAATTTTAGTGATTGATACTCTATTGGATAGTAGTATGAAGTATTCCGGTTTAATTAAATAACTGTATTAGAAATGAGTAATGTAAATTATATACCGAATCGTGATGGAATTGAAGAGCAACGTGCTTTGGTTAGAGAGCGAAAAAGATGTCGAATCCACAGATTAACGGAAGAGGAAAAAGATAAAGAAAGACAAAAAAATAGAAAACGAATGAAAATTACAAGAAGACAAATGAACGAACCTGAAATAGAAAACGAGAAAGAAATAGATAGATTAAATGAACAAATGCTGCAAGAGAAAATAAAAACAGGTAATCATATACCAAATACGTTTAAATTAGCCAAAAATGCAACTAACGTTGCTCAACATTATTTGGGTCAAATGAAATTGAAATGTGCATTTGTAGTGATTTATTTTGGAAACATGAAAAGCTTAGTAATTCTTCACTGCAAAATCCTCAATTTTTCCGTTGCTGTTAAAAGGGCAAAGTGAAATTGCCTCCAATTTCAGAACCACCTGACATGCTGAAAGATTTATTAACTTCAGAAAACAGTGTAGCAAAACACTTTAAGAAAAATATCAGAGGCTATAATTCTGCTTTAGCGTTTGCTTCTTTGGGTGCGAAAATTGAGCAGTTTGAGCGAGGAATTTCTAATTTTAAAATTCATGGAGCAGTATTTCATAGCATAAGTTCGATATGGCCACAAACAGGAGAACCAAAATATGCTCAAATTTATTTTTTTGATACAGACCACGAAATCGATAACAGAATGAGTAGATTTGATTGCTTAAATCGTAATTTATTGGAAGATTTACAATTAATGATACTTAATGAAAATCCGTATTATCACATTTTAAAATCTACAATTGAAAGAATACAAGCTACGGATGTTAGTGATTTCTATAAAGCAAACATGAAAATTGTTTTAAAAGGAAATGAAAAACATCCCGATGTGAAATCTTATTGTTTACCTACTAGCTCAGAAGTAGCAGTTATTTTACCTGGAGATGGTAACGAAGATGTAAATCATAGAGACATTGTAATATATCTAAAGGATGGTATGGTTCGACACATTAACGAATTACATTCAATATATGATCCATTACATTATGTATTAATTTTCCCTTATGGTGATGATAGATGGCACACAGGTATTCGTGAAAGTGATGTTGTTTTCACTACAGCAGAAGACAATGAAAACAATGATGACCAAGAACAAAATGATTTTGAACAACGAAACAGAAGATTTATAACCCCAATGAAGTACTATTCTTATAGATTGCATAACAGACATAATTCGTATTTGCATTTAAGTTGTAGACTTTTTCAACAATACATTGTTGACGAATATGCTAAAATTAAACACTTGAGATTGCTTTGGCTCAAAAACAATCAATCCAAAATAAGAGCCGATTTGTATAACTGTTTAGAAGATGCAGTTAATAAAGAAGATTTTAACTTAAACAATCTTGGAAGACGTATGATTCTGTCAACATCTTTCGTTGGGGGACCAAGATATATGCATAAAAAATATAGAGATGCAATGGCAATTGTTAGAAAATTAGGAAAGCCAAACCTGTTTATTACGTTTACCTGCAATCCAAAATGGAGAGAAATTAAAGAAAATTTGAAATACAATCAGTCAGAAAATGAGCGCATTGATTTATGGTTCGTGTTTTCAATCAAAAATTAAAAATACTAATGGAAGATTTAACTAAAAAACAAATCATCGGTAAAGTTGGATTTATTTATGTGATTGAATTCCAAAAAAGCGGTCTTCCTCATGCCCATATTTTATTAATTTTAGACCAAAAGGATCAAATTCAAATTTCTGAGGCCGACGACTTTATATGTACTGAATTGCCAGACGAAAATGACACTGCTCTATTTGATATTTTTACTAAAAATATGTTGCATGGTCCTTGCGGTGATACATATCCAACCGCACCATGCTGGGATAAAAATGAAAATAAATGCAAAAGGCATTATCCAAAGCAATTTCAAGACGTAACATGTTTATCTTATGATGGCTTTCCTTTATATCGAAGACGGGAAGACGGCAGATATGTTACTGTAAATGGAGCCCAATTAGACAATCGCTCGATTGTTCCTTATAATGCATATTTATGTCGCAAATACATTGCGCACATAAATGTTGAAATATGCAGTACAATTACTTCAGTGAAATACCTTTACAAGTACGTGTACAAAGGATCCGACAAAGCAGTTTTACAAATTTCTAATTCAACCGAACCAAATACAGATGAAATAAAATCTTATGTTGATGGCCGATATATATCAACTTCAGAAACTTTATGGAGAATTTTTGGTTTTCCTGTAAATACTGAATCACCGCATGTGACACGATTGCCTGTTCATTTAGAAAATCAGCAAATGGTTTTTTTTTTGGAGATAACGACGTGCAAAATCCACGAGCCATTTTTGAAAGAAATCCTCAAACAAAGTTAACTGCTTGGTTTAAACTTAATCGAACAGATCCTCAAGCAAATTCTTACCTATATGTAGATATACCGCAATATTACACGTGGAATAAATCGACTAAAACATGGAAAAAAAGAAAAAATAGGAATTTTTCGATTGGTAGAGTCTATACAGTTCCTATTGCAAACCGAGAAGTTTTTTATTTAAGGCTTCTTTTGTATCATATTACAGGTGCAAAAGATTTTAAAGATATGCGATCAGTAAATGGTTTTATTTTTGAAACGTATCAAGAAGCAGCTTTTAGTAAAGGCCTTATTGAAAATGATAATGAGTGGATATTCACTCTTGAAGAAGCATGCTTATCTCGGAGATCTAAACAATTGCGTGAACTCTTTGTAACAATTTTAGTATCTTGCAACCCACGAAAACCTGAAAATTTGATTTAAAAATGATCTTTCAGAAGACATTTACAAATGGTTAGTTCAAAAATGGGGTCAAGAAATACCTCGCGAAGTTGCACATGGAAAAGCTCTAAAAGATATTGAATTGATTTTGAGAAGAAATAATCGTTCTTTAACTGACTTTGAAAACATGCCAATAGTTAACGATCTGTCATCACAGCCTCTGATAATTCAAGATGAATTACTAGCTGATATTGAAGCTCTAAGGCAACAAGTTTGCGACAGTGAACTAATTATGAATGACGATCAAAGATCAATTTATGATAAAGTTTCGTATGCTGTTTTAAATGGAAATTCTAAGGTTTATTTTATTGACGCTCCAGGAGGCACTGGCAAAACATTTTTGCTTAATTCAGTTTTACAAAAGGTGAGATTGCATAGCATGGTTGCATTAGCTGTTGCATTTTCTGGGATTGCAGCTTTGTTATTAGATCAAGGCAGAACAGCACATTCAAGATTCAAAATACCGTTGAATTTAAACGAGACTTCTACGTGTGCCATTAGTAAGCAATCTGATCTTGCGGAATTAATGAAGGAAACGAAGATAATCGTATGGGATGAAGCACCCATGGTGAGTAAATTAGTATTTGAATGTGTAGACCGTACGCTTAAAGACATAAAAAATAATGATTCAGCATTTGGTGGAATAGTAGTTGTATTTGCGGGCGATTTCAGACAATTTTTGCCTGTTGTGAAGCATGGCAATAGAGCTGATATTGTTTTGGCCACTTTGAAATTTTCTAATATTTGGAAGAATGTTAATATTAGACCTTAAAATTAACATGCGAGTGAATAAAATTCAAAATATGACTTTTTCTCATTTTTTAATTCAAGTTGGTGAAGGTCAAAATGTCGATTTTTCTAAATTTATCATTCAGCCTAATAGTTTAAAAAGTCTTATTGAATATGAAGAAAATACAGTGCATTAATTTGACAAAAAGATGCATTTTAACACCTTTGAACGAAGAAGTTGAAAGAATAAACAACTTAATATTGAACAATTTCCTGTACAACAGAAAATTTATTACAGCGCTGAATCCGCGTAGTTGATGAAAATCAAGCAATATCATACCCAATTGAGTATTTAAATAACTTAAAACCAAGTGGTATTCCACCACATGTTGTATAACTTAAAGTCGGAGTTCCAATTATACTGCTGAGAAACCTTAATCCTTCTTTGGGTCTTTGCAACGGAACAAGATTGATTGTAAAGTCTCTAAACAATCGATCAATTGAAGCTGAAATTATAACAGGAACCCATATAGGCAATCCAGTTTACATTCCAAGAGTAACTTTAATTCCCTCAGATTCTGATTATCCATTTGATTTTAACAGAAGACAATTCCCCATCAAGCCATCTTTTGCGATGACGATAAATAAAGCTCAAGGTCAAACACTTGAGCATGTTGGCGTCTATTTACCTCAACCAGTGTTTACACATGGACGTTGCACTTTCCAGAGTAACATCTGAAGAAAGCATTAAAATTTGTTGTATAACAAATGATTTTAATGTAAACAATGTTGTGTACAATGAAGTGTTGAAGTAAACGCATAAATAAAGCATCAATATGTGATATAGAGCTTGATTTAGATTATAGGTAATTTAAAAATATGAATATTAAACTAAGTAAAGTTTTGCAAAATACTACAAAAAGTGCAGGCTAAGCACAAAATATTTCATAATATTCACAGAAAAATCTTAAATATGCATACGCTAGAAATGATGAAATCAAAACTTATTTTATTTTGATATCATATATTTGGTTTAAACCTATGGAATAAAATATATTTTATTAAATCTTGAATCTAATCATACGCAATCGGGTTCATGTTAAGGGATGCCACACATAAATGATGTCGGGAAGAATATAGTTTAATATAAATAACAATGCATATTATAAAACTAACACGTGTTTGAGTATTTTTGAAGTCATTTTGATGATAGCAATGAGTTAACTAATTTATTTCATTTTTACTGCAACTTTTTAAACTTAAAATATCTCACAAATTCAATTTTTACATAATCGAATAGAAAAAAAATGTATTTTTTTTTTTTTTTTGGAAACTTTTTAATTTATTCATTTTTTGTAGATTCTATAATAATTCTTATATATGAACGTTTTAAAAATCTATGTATATCGCGTGCAGCTCGATTGCGAAGATTTATACTTTTACATTTAAAACAATATAATTAATACCACATTTATTCCTAGCTAAGATTCAAGAACAAATTTAAGATTCCATCAAAATGTAAGTATAAATAATAACATAGTACAAATAAATAGAAATTTGTAACAGATATGTTCTCGAACTAAGTGCTCAATCGGTTTAAATTTTCAGAATAAAAATATCTGCAACAAAAAAATAAATTGTCGACTATTTTTTTTTTTTAATCATTAACTTTTGACCTACGGCTAACATCGTTTTATAAAATTTCAAAAATCTCTTTTAATATATTATTGATATTATCTTATTTGTTTTGGCATTGTTAATGGATAAGTTTAAAAAATATATATTAAGTAGGAAAAACCCATCTAAATAAGAAAAAATAATTTTTGCCTATGTTCTGAAACCCGGGATTCCCGGGTTCAATCCCCTAGTTAATATAATGGTCAAAACATTTTATGCTCATTGATTTCATTATATGATTCAGTTTGTTTATGGTTTTACATGAATTGGTTTATTGACCTACATATTTTTTGGTTTCGATTAATCGGCCAATGGTAGCAAATTACGCATTAGGACATTTTCCTGAATTCTCAGAAATTAATCGTAATTTTTTGTGACTGCGTGGTATTGCCCTTGAAAACGAGCACATACCACAGTCTCCAATTTTATTTGTATTTGTTCCACTATTGCTAATTCCGTGTGATTGTCTTATCAAGTTTAAGTTTGTCGTATTAGGTTTGTTCTATAGTCGGTTGTGAATGTTAATTTGTAGTATTATGTAATGATTATACATATAATCAATAGAAATATATAAATTATAAAGAAATACATATATATATATATGCATGTTTATTTACTTATTTACTGTATTTTCATTTAAACAAAACAAATGTAAAAACAGTACCAGATTCAAAATGTTACAGTTCTATTTCTTAGATTTACGTTAAAAATATTTCTCATAAAGTATGACAGAAAAATAATTTTATATGCTTTGTCAATCTCACATGTAATTATTTTTTTTAAATATATAAGCAATAAAAGAGAGCAGAATTTCTATTATCTTTTCCCCTTGCAAGGTCTTTGCATTTTTTAAATGGTAAAGGAAAGCTTCTACCATATAAATATTCTAATTTTTTAACTTAAAAAGATCGCAAGGTTTTATTGGTATCATTTTTCTCTTTTATTGTCATAACAAATAAAAATGATTGTCCATTACGAAATAAAAAACAATCATTAAGAAAGACTTACTAGAAGTGAATACAAGATTTTAAACATGAAGCTCTGAAATTCTCAAAGCATATATCGTCTGCCATACAAATAACAATAAAAAATTGTCTGCATAATGGTCAAAAGAAAATACAAGTGAGAAAGATGTTCCTATTTTGTGTTTATATTTCGCAGTAAATCTTTTAATAAGCAGTAAATTTCTCATAAAATGTAAGAAAATATGTGAAAAATAATTAATGTATTATAGTGTATCATATGTATTTTGTAGGAGAGATTTAAATCTAAATTACTTTGTTTTGTAATTTTTTTTTCAGATTTTTCGCAGACAAGGGAATTTATTTATTTTTTTTTTATTCTTCTGAAGACTGCAACTTTTTGTTTTTATTTTATTCTTTTTAAAATTTTTAATATTTTTTGTTTTTTGGCAACAGATTTAGGAAATATCTTTTATTCATGATTCTTTGTGTTTCATGAAATCGAACTAGAATATGCAAGATAATCGACAAGTGCACATCTCAACACAAGAGAATTATTCCATCAAACATGCACAATAAATTAGCTTCTACAGTAATTTTTCTTGGTTAATATTAATAACGCCTGATCTTGAAATATAATAAAATATTGATTCAATATTGATAAGATTCAATATTGATAAGATTCAAGATTTCAATATTGATATTGAAATATAAGCAAATCAATTATTCTTACTTTACTATGTTATTTTACTATATCAAAATTCCTGATTTGTTCTATCCATTAGCCTATTATTATATTTCCAATTATATTGGATATAAATTATCGGTTATATATAATTAATTATAATATTGGATTCCAATATTAGCTTATTATTAGTTTTCCAATACATATTTCCAACATAATTGAAATATGATCACATGATGTTTTATTCTTAAGTGTGTGCATGTTTTCAGAATTGAGTATAAGCATATTTCAAATTTGAGTAATTTTTATTCGGATCCATTTTGAGTTAGCGACATATTCAGATCTGAGTATTTTTTCTCAGTTTTCTAAATGTTGTTTTTACAATGTGCACAACATGGTACATAACAAATCCTAATCTTATGATAACCTATAGAAATTAAGTGTGTAATCAATTAAAATAGAGTAGATGTTTCGAAACCACAAAATTGATGAAATTACCTTAAATATTTTCAATAAAATCTTGCGAATTCCTCTTGTGAAATCTTTCTTTTAGGAATTTATCCATTCTCCTGTTTTGAAAGTTGTAGAACAAACTCTTCGCTTCTGCGATCATATTACGAAGGCTTAGCTTATAAGTGTTCTTTTGCGATTACGATAAAAATGTATAGTTAACCAGATTCAATGCAATAAAATATTACTGAAAGGAGTGTTTCGTTCGAAATTATAACAAATGAAGTAATATGTATAACAAAACACACACACACACAAATAACATCTGCATTCAAATAATAAAGGTACATACAAATAATATACAGACATACAAACAGTAATTACAATAAACGCAACTGGAGTGAAAAATTAACCAGAGCCTGGAATCGAACCCGGGACCACAGCACTCTAGGCTGTTGCTCTGGAGTGCGTGTATTATAATAAAGAATATCAGAAATTTGGAACATCCAGAGCAACAGCCTGGAGTGCTGTCGTCCCGGATTCGATTCCCGGCTCTGGCTAATTTTTCACTCCAGTTGCGTTTATTGTAATTACTGTTTGTATGTCTGTATATTATTTGTATGTACCTTTAATATGTATAAATTCAACTACTTTAGAGAAATTTAATATTTTTAACGAATAAAGAGTGATTTTGTGTTTAAAATGGGTATTTCTGGTATTTCAGGATTGAAAGCATTGGGTCGCCATATTTGAAGCAAAAAAAGTTTTATAACAAATTGAAAACGTCGATTTGCTCGGATTTTAAATGATTGTGATTTCTCAGTGTATTTGTTTTTAAAGCATATGTCTACCGGGAAAGGTGAATAGAATAAGCTGACAATCTGCATAACTTAATCCTAATTCCTATCAGCTATAACTTTATCCTGATTTAAGATTTTTAAACCATATGCTTACAAAATGAGAATAATCGTCTAAAAAAAGATCCCTATTATTTTTTGATTTTAAAACTGATTTTCATTATGCAGATCAGTTAAAAAACTGCATTATAAATAAAATCTTTAAAAATTCATATCGCAACTGTGCCAATATTTCATTCATAGGAACTTCTTATAATGTCACTTTAGTAAAAAATTGAATTTATGTTACCAAAATTTTGAGAATGTGAACTAATATTTTATATATGTTACACTGTAAAACATGTGTGTAACGTTACTTCATAAAATTGGTGGCAGCTTTGCTGCCTCCAATTTTATGGCGTGATTTTTTTTCACTTATATAATGGTGTAATTTAAACATCTGTTACTAGTGTAACATTACACATAAGTGTAATGTTACACCGGTTATATCGGTTAAACTGGTTACATCGGTTATGCCACCATAAAATTAGTGGATGCTTGGCTGCCATCAACTTTATGGAGTAACGTTACTCAGATGTTTTACAGTGTAGAATTACATTAGAAATATTTTCACGATTTCTTGGCAATACTGATGCACATTTAAAAATGTAATGCCAAATGGAAACAACCTTATGTTGAAAAAATATTTAATGCATCTATTCGCCAAGATGTGGCCAATATTTTCAGATATGGCTACTAATTCCAAATATCTCTTTGTAATTATGACATATAGCTTGTCATGGATTTGATCAGAGAAATAATATGTGTATAGTTCGTCTTTAATTTTTTTTATTTAATTGTTTTTATTGTGAGCTAAACCACATAAAATACTTATAAGTTATAATAGAAAAATTCCATTAAAATAACTGCCAAATACTTGGCACGTCTTAAATACATACCATTTCATTTATTTTTTGTTTTCTCTTCCGTCTCAGATCTAGATGGGTCATTACGTCTATGATTCTTGAAGAAAGATATTATCAAAGGATATATGGCAACATCATTCAGTAACTGAGATAAGAATTATGTATGTTTACTTTTGCGCAACCATCTTAAGATAACATTTGTTGAAATCCGACAATATCTTCCTTAAGTACATAAGCAGAATAAAGATTAATTAACCAGAAGGAAGAAAAGCTGAAAGTTATTTCATTGATAGCTTAAAGCGATAGCAAAATTATCTAGAATGCGTGAAAAAAGACAAAGAATATCAGAAATTTGGAGAAAATATTTTATTTCAGAAGACATGACCTTTACTATAAGCTGACCCAAAATTATGATTTTTAAAACTATAAATTGGACAATTGCACCATAGATTATACTTTAAAATATGTATTCAAAATAAATACGAAATGCTAAATGGTACACTTACAAAACAATACATTTAAAAACATCTACATTTTGAATCGCATCCGTTAGCGTCATAAGGATAAAATGGAGTGATGTTACATACAAGTCTAGGGGCATCCGAAACTGAGACAACAAAAAAACATAAAGAGAGAAAACTTTCAAAAAAAATAAAAAAGTGTTTTCAAACCTGTTTTAAACCAGCTTTTCCTTCCAATTCAAGCGACATGTCTTATATGTCACTTTAATGTGTGACTTACCGCGCACTCTCCAGTTAAGTATGCTCCAAAACTCTTGAACGTATGTCTCCATATTTTTGAAGCTTTAGATTTGTATATAACATCACTCCATTTTATCCCGATGACGTTTGCGTATGCGAAACGAAACATAGATATTTTAAGTGCATTATTTGTAGGTGCACCGTATAACATTTTGTATTTATTTTGAACACGTATTTTTAAGTATTAATTTTTCCCACTTGGGTCCAGCATGAATACTGACGCCATCTCCTTTCCAAAATAAGTTTATAAATAGGAACTTTCAATCAATTCCCTTGCATTTTTAGTTTTAATATGGAATAATTGTTATTAAGCTTAAAATTTTTAGGTTGGTTAAATGAACCTAAAGTTCGGGGCCTACTACCTTCGGTAGCGTTAACACTGTATACACCGCAAGTGCTATGTACACTCCGGTCTTTTTTCATTTTACATTTCTAAACGAAGATCTTTAGCAAGTGAATGTAAGGTTGAGTTCCACTGCATTCGGCTACGTACATGTACATCCTTGAATTCGTATGGTTTTTTTTAAGCGAAAATCCAGTGAAAAGAACTTAGAATTGGAGGAAAAACAGACTTCGATAGCGCTTGCGAGGCATGCTAGGCACGTTCCGGTCTTTTTTCATTTTGAATTTTTAAACAACAGTTTGAAATAATTCCGAGCCCGTAATAACCTTAAATATAACTAAAATCAGTATTGAATGAGTTCATCTAAAATCTTTCCACATGCTAAGGAGACCTCATTATAGCGATTGCCGATTTAATTTCGGATGTTAAGATATATCAAATTTCCATTTCTGACCAAACTTTATGAGAACATCCAAATAATACACAAAGCCTCAGCAAATTTTTAAACATTGCAGAAAAATAAAAAAAAAAAACCCAAGAGGGATTCATTTTTTTTTTTTTTTAAATAGGTTAATATGGATTTTTAAAAATAAAAGACGTTATTTTAAAAGAGAAAGTACACTGGTCAAAGGACTATTTTTGTTTTTTAATTAGTTCAGCAGATACGCTTTTATAAAAACACGAAAGAAAACTCGATTTCAAAGCTTCTAAATATTAAAAAAAATAATAATAATAATTTACGTGTTTTTTTTTTTTTTTTTTTTTTTTTTTTTTGATTACGCATTTAGGAAGTTTAAATCGCGTAGATATGGTTTGGTATCATTCGTTAATCCATATTTCAAATAATTGAACCAACTCAAGGTTCGAAAAACGCGAAAGAGAAATTGGCAGGTGTTCTTATTCAGAATATATGCAATCGAATAACATTTTCATTTTTTGTTCAGAAGTTATTTCATAAAATGATGTCAAATTGGGCGTTTCAAACAAAATTTCTGACTCGACAGTATTAAAAAGAGGAAAAACTAGCCATGATGTGAAAAGAATCAATTTTAACATGATTAAGTTATTTATTTATCAAAAAATTGAAAACGCTATTCTACTTCCTTTATAATTCCCCTTTATATGTTTAAAAATGTATGGATCAGAAAATGCGTTAGAAAGTTTCACATTATGAAGCAGAGAATTTGAAAACCACCTTGAGGAATTTGATGAATTCAAATATTTATTTTCTTATTTGAGAAGAAAGAAATCTCTGACCATGTTTTATTTTTCTCCTCTTTTGGTCTTTTTGTATAACTCGACTAATGATAGGGCCAGAACACTTCAGAAATTCAAGGTAGCACGCAATGATGCTATTACAGCTTTTTTTTCTCTCTCTCCGGAATTCTTACGTGATAAAGAAAAGAACGAGTTCCAAATTGCATGAAATGGGTCAGTTTGTGTACCTTTGCCATGAGTCATAAGCAGAAACTATGTAATTTGGGGCTTATTACATGCATTCATTTCTGTTGTGGTTCAGATTAAGCATAGTCTTTAGAGTTCATGGCCGTTGAATCGCGCGCTGAAAACGACTAATGATTCGACTGTAATCGATTCTTGTAGTGGGAAATTAAAGTTAGAAATATAACTTTGCTGTATGCTATACTTGAATAATCTTGGGTGTGTACGTGTGTGGTGTTTGTTATAAAGAGACCGCTGCGTTCAGAGCTAAAAAAAATTGGCAGGGAAGTCAGACCTTGAAGCAGCTCACTTTTTTAGATATCATTGTTTTTTTATATTATTTTTATGGCACATTACTGTAATACTTGCAATAAAAAAGTTCACCACGATGTGAGTTCTTATGAAATTTCCAATATAAATTTAAAATAAAAAATTTAGCTTGAAAATTCTGAAAATAATCGTGAATAGAATAAATTGAAAAATCCGTTATTCCCAAAATGAAGCAAAAAGAAGAGGGGTTGTATCCATATATTCATTAAATAGTGTCAATATAGAATATACAATATGAGACGTATTACTACATTTGGATAGAATCCCTCTTTTTTTTTTTTTTTTTTTTTTTTTTTTTTTTGCTTCGTTTAGTGAAAAACTGATTTTATGCTTTTTCTATAGACGATTACTTTCAAAATTTTGAAGCTATGATTTTGATACTTTCACAAAAGTTGTTCTATATATTTACCTAACATAATATGCAAATAAAATTTTGATATAGTTGACACATGCACAGTGAAAAATTATTTAGTAAACATTTTTCATACAATTTTTATTATTTTTTAATTCTGATAACAGGATATTGTGTACAATATTATGCGTCATATTTTCAGAAATGAATATTATTTTATATTAAGAAATTCTGAAAATTATAAACAAAAATCTTGGAAAAATTTGGGACTGTTCTTATAAAAACCTTGATTTCTCTACGGGTATACATGCCATCGACATAAAAATGAACACAGTTTATTACAATAAGCCACTTAATCATAATTTACAGTTTGAACGCTTTTGCTACATTAGTTTTGACAGGATTATCCAAAAGATATTCATTCTTTTTTAATTTGTTGACGATCCTCTTTGTAGTTTTGGGAAAAAATCTTCACGAAATTTAAGACTTTTACTATTATATTTACACTTTTAGAGTTTCAAGATAATTCCTCGTGTATTTTTCTAGATATTTAACTAAATGACTAAAACCGCATGTGGACGGTCATCTTTGGCCAGGTAGTGTATTTTCCAATATTGTTGAGCTGGCATTCGAGCGTATGTTTTTTTGCATATGCATTTTCCTACACAAGTACAAAAATACTTGTACAATACATGTTGAAAATGTATGTTTACTTTGCAATATTGTTTTTGTGTAAGTTTTTCATTTCCGAATATAATAAATTGAAGTTTATTTTTATGTTAATTTTACTTATATAATACTTGTACTCAATATGGACAGTGCTCCCAATATGGACATCACTAATATTTTAAAAAGTAACAATTTTGATTGAGAGATCGCGCTACATATCCGTGAGGAAAAGTAGTTGAAAAAATAATTAAGCCATGAAAGTGCAAAAAAGCGCGTTGTTTGCCATTTAGAAGGAAACTTGTTGTTTCGTGGTGTGCTGATCGTAATTACAGGTAAGTTTAAATTATTATTAGATATTGTAAAATTACTTTAAATATTGAAAAGTGGAGTGTTTTAGAAAGCTTTTAAAACATGTTTTCGCTTGCTATTGCATATATTACTTTAAAAAGTTTTATTTATTTGTTACAAGATTTGATAAAACTACTCCAAATTCCCAATATGGACACCTTAGGTCCACATTGAAAGTACAGCAGATGAATCTTCAGATTGCAGGCGAATAATGTAAGCAAAACCAACTACATTATTTCATAATATTTTGTAGTAACTGAGGTGCTTTGCATCGGTCTTCGAAGAGCCACAACCGAAAATGACCCCTTTTCTAAAGTGCATGTTTTGAAAATATTTACTGTACCCTACCCTCTTCCGCAATACTTTAAGATATATTTTTTTATCCCCTCTCCTCTAAAATTCCATAGAAGAGTGGCTCTTCCATACACCCGGTGCAATAGGTCAATAAGGAGCCACCTGTCCATAATAGTGACTGGTGGTTCATTGTATGGACATTTGTAAACATTTTTTTTTTTTTTTTTTTTTTTTTTTTTTTTTTTTTTTTTTTTTTATCATTTAAATTAAACCGGAATAGTTACAAGGTCGCTAATTTTAATAATGATAGTAAACAGTCCTGGGATCATAGTCATATATTTTTGGAGTCTTATCACGTGTACATGGGGTGAAAAAAATAATTTTTCTTTAGGGGTCCATATTACGCACAGATACCTAAATTAAAAAAAAAAAATTATACTTATTAAATGGTAATATTACTTGAAAATTTTCGAAAAACAGGACTATTCATAAAAAGTATAATCAACTAATCAACAAAAAAAAAAAAAAAAAAAAAAAAAAAAAGAAAGAAAGAAAGAAAGAATACTTAAAAAAAAGGATTGATAGGTAATAACGATACTTTTTTATTTAAAATTTATTTGTAGTTTAGAAAACAATTTTTAAAATATTATTTTAGTCTTAAAGATACTCCCATTTTATCTATTAGAAGTTTTATTACAAAGTTATTTTAAATCCGAAAAATGTTTTTGAATTATCTTTAGAAAGTTTCACCATACTGATATTTATTTTTATAACTTCATTAAAATAAAATATTTTAATGCAATTATATTCTGCCTGTTTAAAAAATGCGTATCCTTTCACTGTTGTATGATTGTAATACCCTTTCCAAAAGATAAATTAATCTGATGCAGTTAGATGATAAAAACTGTTTTATGGCCTTTTAAACAAACAGACAAAATAATGCCAAACATTTTATATACATACTATACCAACACATAAGGGACTGTGCATACATAATGTTATTATTTTAGGGAAGAAGGGGGAGGGGATCTGGCATATAATATCATAAGATATCTCTAGAGGGAGGGGGAGTTTGTCTTTAGATATCGGTATCATTTTTGACCCAATCAAAATTGTCTCTTTTTATTTGTAACATGGTCTTTAATTCAAAGTAGTACGTTTTCCTTATTTTTGGTCTGTTACCTATTTTTATGAAAATACGAAGTTATTATTAAATACACTAATCTATTTTAAAATTGTCTGATTCTAAAATATGGAATTTACAGCGTTTCATATTTCTATTTTTTTCAAATGTTTAATGTATATATTATCAAGGTTCGAGAAATTATATGTGAAGTATGTTTGAAAGGAAGTTTGTGTTTATTAATAAATAAAAAAGAAAGTATATTGTTCAATTGTTTTGTTAATAAGAATTTATATCTGCCACCCCAACCCTCCTCTCTTCAGGGCAAGTGTAAAAAATCTTTATTACTGTTGATAACATTATGTCACAAAAAGCTATCATTAAGTGTTTATTTGAATAAAGAGACATTTCATTGACTTTTCTACATTTTAATCAATAAATTATGCTAAAAAATAAATGTAATCAGTTTTCTATATTATTCCTGGCAAAAGAAATAAATCCTAAGAAGAAAAAAATTTTGCACTTTGATAACGGTATTATTACCGGGGGGGGGGGGGGGGGGGGGATAACATATGATATTGAAAAGTGTGAAAGGGTATCCAAAATTAACAAAAAGTTCATAACGTTATGTTTGCACAGCCTCTAACCCATAGAAAACAATGTTGAATTCAGACACTTTTCTCCGGGAGAGACTCCTGTGGCTCCGAATGGGACACAATAGAGTTCCGAGGGGGGAATTACACTTTTTTACCATTGCAAACACAAAATCTTAAATTTTCTTGGGGGTGGACATTTGATAGTTCCGTGGGAGGGGGGATGTCCCTCCCGCAACACCCCCTAAATTCAACATTGATGGGAAAAAAAAAAAAAAAAAACAAGTGATAAAACAATTATTCACCGAAATTAGAACCTTTTCTTTTTCTGAAAATTTTCAAAACGTTGAGATTTGAAATAGGAATTTTTTTCTTGATAATTTTTCATTTTATAACAATGCTCTCAAACTTATTTTAAAAATTAACAAATATCTCTAATTATTTACAGGAGAAATATGCTAACTTTCAGAGAAGATTTGACCCGAAAACATTTAACTTCTTGAGAGGTGCACGTGCCTCTAGAGGCCGTGGAAGGAAGAAAAGGAAGAAGCGCCCTCTGACGGGAGGAGTGGATCTGCGAAGGAAAATCCCGTTTCCATCGTGATCGGGAAGATGAAGATCAGAGCATCTTGCCAGCCTTCTGCTGAGGTTCCCTCTCAATCGATAAGATGGAAATTAATCGTCATCGTTGTGGCTCACGATGGTTTGAATCTTAACCATTTCATGAAGTGCGTTTATACAGAAATGAGGAGAATAAAACTTCAAGAGTTTAGGCACTCTGTCTATGCTTTCTTGGGTTTTTCGGAGTTCACAGAACAAACATTTTATAGTATTCGTCTCGTTTATTCTTCAGTGAGTAAATGTTAGGTGGAAGAACAACGTACATTCTATAGTTTGCGATAATTAGGTGAACCTGGCGTTAAACGATGTTATGTTCAAAAATAAAGTGCATTTTTGAAGGCGTGTTGTTCTGAAGGAAATTAAATGATTTATCGAATGAATTTTGGAAATTGAAAAATAACAAATAACAAATAATATAAATTATCGTATTAACCTACTATTGCAACTATGATAAATTCACTGCAAACTTTACTTTTTTAATTAAATATAAAAAGAAATTCGCTTAATATTTTATGTAATGGAAAAATAATATATATATATATATATATATTTGTGAATAGAAATAATAGTATGGAAAACTCAAAAACTCATTTGAGACTTGAGTGTTTTTGGAAGTTCACAGAACAAACATTTTATAGCATCCGTTTTGATTATTTTCCAGTGTTCCGAATGTCTTCTGCATTTAATATTGATGAATTAAGTGGAGTTAATGTTAGATGGAAGAAAAAGCAACCTACGTTCTTAGTTTGTGATAATTAGGTACAGCTGACGTTAAATGATGTTGCGCTCAAAAATTAAGTGCATTTTTGAAGGCGTGTTGTTCTGAAGAAAATTAAATGATTTATCGAATGAATTTTGGAAGCTGAAAAATAAAAGTTGCATTTATAAATGAATTATCATCGTAGCATAATATTGCATCAATGATAAATCATTTCAAATTTAACTTTTTAATTAAATATAAAAATAAATTCGCTTAATATTTTATGTAATGGAACAAGTAAAATGTTCGTTTTTATTGTTATAGGTATAATAGTATGGCTATATTATCCTTCTCATTTGAGACATTTATAACATAAGATGGTGATAATCTAATTACACACATCACACCAAAATATAATTGTAAAAAAATACGCTTCTGTTAGAAAATTTCAAAATTGCTATTTGCGTTTGAGATAAAATTGAAACTCTGACTTTAAACTATTGTATTTCGTTCTAATTTGTGTCCTATCAAAATTCTGGCCCATAAAGACTAGAAAGAATGAAACCAGTTTTGATTTAATATAAAAAAATAAGTTAAATCTGTTCTGGTCCTGTCCTTCAGGAAAAAAAGTAAAAACCTTGTCCCACCCGGAAAGAGTATTGACTAGGCCCGACCCAGCCTTGAGAAAACAGTAAGGTCTGGGTCTAGCCCAAAAACAGTAGAGATCAGGCCTGATCCGACCAGACTTAAGTGCCGTGAATGAAAATAAGCCAGAGCCCAGTCCGTCTCTATCTGAGATACAGCGCCACATTTACGCAAAATATTTTAGTGTCGACGATAGATTAAATTAATAGATTAGAACACATAGCGGAACTGTTAAACGAGTGATTGGTGGGGGACAAGAACGAGGTGCGATAGATATTTCGTACAGCCCGCTAACTGAGTGTTGTGGGACGATTATTAATGTTACTTTAGTTCCGGAACTTATAATCAGCAATCGAGCCGTGATTCACTTGAATCACCACGAACTGTACGAAGTCGTTACCGTAACATTTCAAACGGGAGCAGTATTTGACAGTTTCGTTATCCAGTCTATCTAATCTACCCATATATTAAATATGCCGACGCTAAAACTGAATACAAAAATGTGATGCTACGTCGCAGAACCTGATGGCACTCAACATATTATAACATACCGCAGAGTGGGTGGGTAGGGAATTTATTAATTGCTTATTTTAAGAACTACAAAATTTAAACTAATGTTAAATTAAACCTAAAATGTAAACGCTTACTTTGCAACGACCTGGATTGTTTGCTGTTAACCCTTTGAACTCGAGACTTTAAACTAATTTCCTTTGCGTTATCTAATGGCCGAATAATCTGTGATAAAAGATAATGAAGTAAACTGTGAGATATTAGTGGTATCCTAAGCATTTGGCGTGCCAATTTACGAGGGATACCTGACAACACTAGTGATGAGAAGTGAGTGAATCGCCTCTCGAAAGCAAAGGGTTAATAAATACACTGGGTAATAAAAAATAATGCATTAAGTTTTATAGCATTTTTCTTGCAATATAATTAATGAATTCAAACTAAAACTCTTAACTTTCTAGATGTTAAGACCTTTCTCCTGAATCTATTGCAGTAAGTGATCGCGAAATCGCGATCTCCTGACGAGTCTCTCGCCCATGCTCAATGAGTGGGTGATTAATTGTAACTCTCATCGCCGGTGATGAAATCTCGAACCCTAGGAGATCAATCTTTTCATCGTTAAAGTAAATGCAATCTTTCTAAAACGGATTTTCGAATAATAAAAATGATACGAATTTCATATTTTTCATGTATGACGTTGTATTGATATTGACGTTAACGCTTTCAGACCTACATCTCTTCGCTGTCATTTTCTTTCTTTCTTTATTTTGTTAAGAAATATAAAAGATATTTGGCAAATTTCTAAACTAATAGGCTTTTAAGGTGCATATAAATAACATATTGTTCAAAAAATTGTTTAGTTCAATATGTTCAGTCAATAGTTCGTACTGATAGTGCGATATCTGACTGATAATTTCGTTATTTTCTTTCTCCAATCTATCTATATATTAAAAATGTCGACGCTAAAAATTTGGATGTAAAAATATAATGCTGCGTCGTAGAATCTGGTGACATTCAACATATTATAACATACCGCAGCGAAAGTAAGTGTGGATGGGTGGAGAGTTTTTATCTAATTTTTACTTATTTATTTATTTATTTATTTATTTATTTCAGAAACTACAAAATTTAAATTAATGTCAAATTAAACGTAAAATTTCAAAGCTACGACCAGGATTTTCTATTATTAATAAAGACATTAGGTAATAAAAAATAATGCATTAAGTTTTATAGCCTTTTTCTTGCAATATAATTAATGAATTCAAACTTAAACTCTTAACTTTCTAGATGTTAAGATCTTTCTATTGAATCTGTTATAGTAAATGATCGTGAAATCGCGATCTCCTGACGAGTCTTTCGCCCTCTGCTCAATGAGTGGGTGATTAATCGTAACTCGCATTGCCGGTTATGACACCTCGAATCTTAGGGGACCAATCTTTTCATCATTAATATAAATGCAATCTTTCTAAAACAGATTTTCGAGTAATAAAAATGATACGAATTTCATAATATTTTTCATGTTGACATACATTGATATTGACGTTAACGCTTTCAGATTTACTTTTCTTAGCTTTCATTTTCTTTCTTTCCTTCTTTTGTTAAGAAATATAAAAGATATTTGGCGAATTTCTAAACTAATAGGCTTTTGAAGTGCATATAAATAACACATTTTTGTTCAAAAAGTTGTTTTGTTCAATCAGTTATGCTTGTTGCCGTTGTTTTAGCGAAAGCCTCTGTGTACTCCAGTGAAATTGGCCGTGGGACAGTGTATATCAGAAATTGGTGAAATATTAACTTAGAATTATTCTAAAATATATTTCAAAATTTATACTTCGAAACAGTGGTGAATGTGCATCCCGTCTCCCAAAAAAGTTTGGACCTCGGTAGTGTCAATCACACCAAAGGGTCTTGTGGAGGAGATTACTAATAATTATTTTTGGTTCTGGAACTTTTTGATGGTCATATTCAATTCCCTTTAATGTAATATTTTGTTTAAAGTACGTCTGATCTAACGTTAATTTCTGTTTTAAAATAAATTTTCATTTTTTTTTCGTAACAAAGTTACGAAAATGATTTTAATTCGATGGACCAATCGAGATTTGGAGCAGACGCTGCATGTATTATGTTCTATACGAGCCGCATCCAAAATTTCTGCTTGAAGACCACTCGAAGTGTGATTAAAAAAAATAACCCATTAACTAGAACCGATATATTCCAGTTTGAAACTAAATTGAAATAAAATAAAATTCATACAATTTTAATATAATCGTGAAAAAAATACCCTACAATTATATCTCTAGCACGAATTTTATCTTTTTTGCTAAAAATGAACACTCGTTAATATTAAAATATATAATTGCTTTTTTATTTGAAAAATATAGGAACTTTTTTTTTTCAAAAACCGGGTCAACCCGGACCCGATCAGAAAGAGTCGAAATCTAATCCGAAATTTTTAAAGTCAACCCGAGCCGATTCAAGCCGAGAATCGTGGCTGGGTTAAAAAAATTGTAAATTTTTTTATAAATCAGGTTATTTGATTTGATAAGTACTCTAAATTGGGAACTGGAAATTTCGAAATTTGTTTTTTGGGTGATTCTACAACTGTATTGTACGTATTTATGATACGATCTCTATTCGTACATTTTAAGAAAATCCGAAAAAATCCTTTAGACATTGAAATTGCATTTTTAAGCAAAATGTATTTAATATATGCAATTAACGCATACGGTAGAAGTGAAATAGAAAACTGGTATATTTTATTACACCGACATATCTAGCCTTATTTAACCCTTTCGGGTCCAAATTTTTTTTCATTTAAAGAACAAAAATAATTTTATTTCAATAACGTTAACCGTAGCTGTCCTTTAAGACTTGCTGAAGTTTAAAGAATATATCAATGTTTGAAATCCAACGAATGTACTTATTTTGGTGTACTATTCAATTCATATTTATATAATAAGGAAGAGTTTTTGAGAAAGTATTACTATTTTTTAAAATTTTTTGCGTTTTATCACACATAGCTGATTTAGAAAAATAACTTATATTTTAAATTTAAAACGTGAAATATTTGTATAAAATAAAGGAATCGTTATCGGCGCAAAGAGAATTTATTATTATTATCAGTACCAAATGTCAAAACATAACTGAAGCTAAAATAGGATAGGCATAGCGCATAGCCATACAGTATCATTCCTATATGTCGAAAGTAACAAAGTTATTATTGAAACAAAAAAATAGTTGGAGAAAAGACATGTACTATAAATAGTACACCAGACCTGAAAGGGTCAAACTTAGCAAAATAACTGCTTAAATATATAGTTAAAGTCTGATAGCGTACTTTCTTAGAAAATATCTTTTTGAATAATGAAACCAAACGCACAATCTTAATAAACACCAAGTACAAATATCATGAATGCATAAGTCGAAAATAACGGCTTAGAAAATAAACAATTTTCTCTTCCAAGAGATGGTATTAAGATTTCCATAGGAAATCAGGCAATAATGTATTTCTTGCGTGTTATCTCACGAAGAAATGCTTGGGAAACAGCTTGTATTAAGAGTTAAGGAAAAAATATTCTGTAGATAATGGTGTTTTTATTTAATAATTTTTAGTATATTTTTTTGTTGTTTTGTCTAATAACTGGTTTGATAGCCAACACTTGAACGACAAGTTTTATCAAAAGTTGTCATGACCTGTTTTTATAAAAGGTCAATGGGCAATTTCAGATGAAAAAAAAAAAAGATAAGTTTTCTAGACACGTTAAGTTTTGAAAGAAAAAAAACTGACCAGCTTTTATTTATTTATTTATTTTGAGACTTTTTACTGTAAATCAAAGTATTGGAACTATTGCAATAAATTGTGTATGTATAATTAACCCTTTCGGGCCTGGTACACTATTAATAGTACATGCTTTTTAATGGAGTATTATTTTGTTTTAAGGTATTCTGTTGATACTGTTTACAAGCAGTAATGTTATTTCTTTTGTTTGTAGTGGCATACATTATTTTTTGCAAACTTTATTAATTCAAACCAAGAGAAGTCAATAAAATATCGCTTTACATTAAATAATACTTAAAAGAAATAGTTATTATTTCAAAGTATTTTATAATAGCTTTTTGTTGCATTATGCATTCAACAATAATAAAGTCTTGTTGTGCTTGCTTCGAATGGAGGTGGGGTAGGGGGTAGACAGAAATTCTTATCAAAAAAGCAAGTAGACAGCATTCTTTCTCTTCCTCTTTTACGTATTAGTAAACACAAGCTTCACATCAAATATAATTCACATATGGTTTCCCGAACTGTGATTATATATGCATACACATATGAAAAAGAATAGGAAGGTAAAACGTTGGTGTATTCCACAATTTAGAATTAAATAGCTATAATTATTTAATGATTTTAATAAAAACTTTGTATTTTCATAAAAATAGATAACCGACTAAAAAAAGATAACATGTTATTTTGAACCAAAGACCATGTTACAAATAAAAAGAGAAAATTTTGGTTGGATGAAAAATGATATCGATGTCTAAAAACAAACTCCCGCTCCCCCTAGAGATATCTTACAATTTCATGAGCCAGAAACCCTCCCCCTTAAAATGACAATACATGCAATACATGAATGACATACATGACACAATACAATACATGAATGAATTATACATGCACAACCCCAAAGTAAGGATACCTCATTTACTCGTGTATACTGCGCAAAGAGTGTATAACGCGCACCGTAACGTATACTTTACAAGGAAAAATGGCGATTTTTTAAAATCTCGTATACAACGCGCACCGTAAATTTGACATGCAAGTGAATGAATGACCACATGTTTTTCAGTAAAGTAAGTCGGAACTAACATTACATTAGACCAAAAAACAAGGCAAAAATACGTTTTTAGACTTCGGTAGGCAGGGAACGACGTCAATGAAAGTTGCTAATTAGCGTTTAAATGATGTTACTAGCTCTGTTGCATAAAAAAGTGCACGGAGTGAAATAAAGATGCAATAATACTTCAATTAAATAAGATTTTCCGAGTGATTATGTATCCTTTGATTACATTTCTTGATTCATATGTATATCATGTAATTTCATCCAGCAGCAAAAAATTATTCCGTGTATAACGCGCACCTAGGAGTTTTACTTTAATTTTTTTTTGAAAAAAAGTGGGCGTTATACACGAGAAAATACGGTATTTATCATCAGTTACTCTGTAGTTATGTCATTTATCATGTGCATGAAGCTTGGGAGAATTAAAAGTAAATTGAAAGCAAAAATATTTACCGCCTGAATCATAAAATATATCCTTTTCGCACTGAAGCAACACTTCCCATAGCATGGCCAGTAAGTGTTTGTGTCCCATTACAAAGCACTCGAGTTCAAAATCCGGGCTTTTGATAAATAAATATTGTTAAAATTAAATGGTACGGCAATCAAACTACTTAACGGTTTGTTTTAATTTGTGTTGGCCGATTATCTACTCTAGGGATATAGGCCATGAGAGAAGTGCCCTTCGGGGGGGGGGGGGGTCTTTCTGAAAGAACCTAACCCGTATTTACGCAAGCTTAGAAGAAAGCCACGAAAATTCCGAACGGTTAGGCCGACGGCCGCGATTAGGTTCGAACCCAGCACCTGTCGTCTACCAGTTGAGAGGTCAGAACCTCTCGGCCACTGGTGGGGCAATTACTTAACGGAATCTGGGTTTTTCTAATCTCTACAATTTTATCCTCTTCAGTTCTGAAACTAAAATAATAATACAAATACTTATTCATTATTTTTTTCCAAATAAAATGACATTGTAAAAGACAGAAAAACTATCTTTTATGAAATAGATCCTTTAGGCGCCTAGTAATTTTGGTTAAAAGATATGAATCTAAAATTACAAACCCCCTTAAAATATCAATTTAACAACATTTAACCCAAATTAACGCAATCACAAATTAAATGACCTGCAAATCCTTAAACGATTTATTGAAAAAGATTTAAATTAAATGTTTATGAAATTTTTTCACTTTACACTTTACAATTTGGTCACGTACTGTCTTTTGGACTCTTTTAGACATTTTTGCAAATTCAGATGAAAATAGCATTTATTTTACGAGGGATTCAGCTTAGATGCAGGCGCTTTCTTTCAACGTAAGAAACATTCAGCTATTTAGGTACGATGTAAAAATGCAAAAAAAGTCAAACATTTTAGTTTTTATAAGTAAAAGAACAGAGGTTCCCGAAGAGGTTAAATAAGACTTAAGCAGGGGTGTAGTGGAGGGTACACGTGAGTATACGCAGTATACCCTCTGGATTTTTTTAAGGAACTCTGTATACCCTCTGTTTCCTAAGAAAGCTCTATATGTACTCTAGGGTATACCCTCTGACTTGAGCGTATACCCTCTGTTGTCTTTACGACTACATCACTGGACTTAAGATAATGTATTACCAGTAGAGTCTCTATAATTTCATAGAAATGTTTTTTAATACTTTAGATATTTTCAGACATATAAAATACATAATTCTAAAATAAGTTTTAAGCTCAACTATACTAAAAATATGTTAGCAAGAGTTATTTATAACAAGCAAATATTCAAGCAAAACAATAGAAAAGTTAAAGAAACATATTTCACAAACGACGTTATTTGTTTCATTATTAGTTGTTTTGTCAACAAAGTTATTATTGACGGAAATAAACCTGTTTGTTGCAGAATGACCTTTCTGAACGTAAGTTGAATGTAGAATATGCATTTTCTAATATTTATAAAGAAACAAAACCTTGGATCTGATCTGCATATTTGATTAATCGAAGGACTTTTCTATATATTCAATGATTAAAAAAAAAAAAAAAATTCATTAACAAATCTTATTAACCGCTTAATTGACCTAAAGCGATTTTTTAATTATTAATTACATCAAAAACACAAAAGAGCAAAAAACTAGAAGGCTGATTCCATGATCAGATTTACCACATATATAATAAAGAATATATACAAACTAAGCAATTTTAAAACAGGAAATTGAAGTAAATATGAAGATAAAGATATTTAAACTTCTAATTTGTGTAGGTAATTGTACTGGATATTGCAAAATCTTGCAATATAATTGAATTATGAATAAAAATGAGGTATCAAAACATTCACAATTAAACAGAATTTCATTTAACATTTCAAAAGAAAAAAGGTTTTTTTGATCAATATCAATTTTTAAATTAGCCAAACATCAGGTAAATATTTTCAGACAATATAGGCTAATATAAAATACAAATACTGACATAATATAGTAGAAAATCTTTAAATCGCGATTCTAAATAATTCAGTTCTCGGTATATTAATTATGGATCGAACAAAATCGGTATTTAAGACTGAGAACGAAAACGAAACCAATTTTCGGTGTTACTTCTATTTTCGGAATAACAACAAAAATGTCCCAAATAATTTTTTAAGGTAATTAATACTTACATAAATATACATAATTCTTAATTAACTTTACATGGTGCTCAATTTGGCTGTCTGTGCCTCTGACAAAAATTTTTATTATTATATAAAATCAAATGCAATTATTTCATGAACGACACTGAATAATTTTCTAATTATACGAATTTTATGTAATTAAAAAAATGTTTAAGGCATAATTACCTCGATTTATCTTTTATAATGATTTTTGTATATAATCATCTCTTATTTTTAAATACTCTCAAAGAGTATTTAAAATACTTCTGCGGTTTTAAACTAAAATTTTCAGTTACTATTAAGTCTGCAACTTTTACTAACCAAGTGAAAAGCTTCTTCAAACAGTAGTCCTAAATACATTGCTTTCTTTTTAAGTTGTATTTATGCCTTGAGTAAGTTATGACTGATAATTACTATGAGAGAAGTCCATATGAATAAATAAAGAGATGATGAAAATTTAAGAAAGAGTAAATGAGAATTCTGGAATACCGATAGTTTCGATCTGGCGAAATTTTCAACAAAAGTTTCGCACAAACTATTGTTGAAAAAAAGAAAAATATAAGGTACCCTGGGGTAATAACGCCACGTTAAGGTTCTACCAATTTTCACGGCTTAGTTTTAGATTGTATTTTTCAAACAAATATAGGATCTGATACAGCAACTCATTGACTATCTATATAAAATAAAATAATTTAACAGATATGTATTCATAAAATGTAATGGCGTTTTTTCTTGACCAATGCTATTTGGCGTTATTACCCACCTATATGGGTAATAACGCCATGCAAACAAAACTATGAAATAAGATGAAATAATTGCATGTAGATAGTCAATTCTAAAAATATAAACTCTACAAACTTAGAAATTGACAAATTGCATTCTAAGCTACTGAAAATGTTCAATTTTTTGTGAAAGTGTAAGAAAAATAAAGGGGAGGGGGGGGATGAGGCAAAAGAATATCAGACCGTGAGCTTCTTTTTGCTTAAAAAGGACCACTTAAATAGAAATATGAGAAACATTGCACAGTTTTAACTGTGTTTATTTGAATCAGTATTTAGGATGTAGCTCGGCCACTGTAGGGAATCAACCGGGGTATTAATGCCAAGGATTGGCGTTATTACCCCGATATAGTTATTGCGCGGTACATTTTAAATTACAAATTATCTCGAGAAGATATCCAAAATCTTCAACAACATTTTAAAAGTACATGAAATGCACTACAAATTTATGTAATTAACAAAGCACTTCCGGATAAAAAGATAGTCTTCACATCACAAAACGTATCTCGCAAATTTTAGATCAAGCGTTAATTTTAGTTGTTTGTAAAAACAATAAGACTTAAAAATGAAACAAATTAACTTGAAGCTGTTTTTTGCGATTTATATGACTCAAAACCCTTTTGCGCAGAGCACATGGGTGTCATTTACCTGATTATTTCATAATTATGCAAAATATAAGCACTTGGCGTTATTACCCCGCCTGGCGTTATTACCCCAGGGTACCTTATATGTTCTTCAAATACTGACAAAATTTTAATTTAACAAATTACAACGACTATTTGGAAAATTATATTTTCAAGCACTAAAATTTTAAAGACTTATAAATAAATTCTATATTTAAATTAATAAAATTAATAAGCATAATTTTAATGATGATCATAAAAAGTCATATATTACGTACGCCATGCATTAAATATTAATATTCCTAGATCGATGATAAAAAAAACAAGCAGTTTATGATGGACAACTTTAACTGTTTAAAATGTGCATTTTTATTGGATGGAGTCAATCAGACTGACTTCTGAACGTCTCATATTACGTACGACATGGATTAAACATTAATATTCCCTCAGCTATCATATACAAATTTTATATGAAATTTCAGTTTTACAATTTTCGAAACTGCAAATTTTTAAATTTTTAGCCATTGCACTTTTTAAATTTTTACACTGTTTCATAGAGAAAAAAATGCACTTTTAAATAAAATTTGTTTGAAATCTGTATCACAATTTGTTTTCAAATTATATATGTATATTTTTTAAATTATTACTTTTCTTGTCATTTTGGAATAAGAGAAATATTTTTTTTCGGACATTAAACATGGACCAATCAGAAAACGTATAAAATAAAATAAGTTGCGGAATTCAACCAATAAAAACATTCAGACATACTTCAAATATCCAAATTCTCTACCGAGGACAAGAACTATTTTCCAAATAGTTAAAAAACGAAACAGAATCAGGGGTGCAGATTATGTCCGATCCGGCGATCTAGGATCGGGGGAAATTTTAGTCATCTGGGGAAATTTTGCAGAAAAACATACAATCGATTTCAGTTTTAATAAAGAATTACATATTTCTCTGAGATTTTTTTTCCCCTGACAAATAAATAGATCTATCTGCTTAGCGACTTTCACAAAATCAATCTAGGAATAATACGTATTGTGTATATACTTGTGTATAAGTTGAGAAATTTTTAGAAAAAAAAGTCTATATCTAAACGCATGTAAGAATTCTAAAACATAAAATTTTGGGGAAATTTTCATAAGGATTGAGGGAAATGTGGAGAGTAAAAACATTTTCTGCACCCCTGAACAGAATTTTCAGTCGATCACTGATATTAATACACACAACTTCTCAGATGTAAACTTTGCAGTTAAGAAGCACTCTACACTTTTAAAAAATGTCTACTCTCTGAAGGATTAAATTTGTTGCATTAGTTGCTGCATTATTTGTTATATTAGTTCATCTTTATTTCCTTAACCTAGAGCTTTATCGGAAATTGCTATTATTACAATAAAATATTCTGAAAATGAATAGTATAATGATTTGATTCGGGCATGTTTGGACACAGTTTTTGAAGTAAATTTAACTGTGTGTGAAAAAAAAAACTTTATGCAAAAATTTATAATCTACAACAGGGCTATCCAACTCGGCGCATGCGGGCACCATGGTGCCCTTCTGAAAGTCTCCTGTTTCTAGCATTTAAAAAAATACTAATAATATTCTCTTTTAAAGAACACTTTATTTAAAATAGTTGATATTTGCTTGAGACTTATTTTTTAAATCCCTGGAAGTATATTTCACGCATTAAAATCTAAAACGTATTTTAAAAATTCGCAAAAAAATGTATAATTCGAAATTTAGATAGGCTCCTACTTAGTGAAAGGTAGGACAGGTTTGATCTGCTACATAAACTTTTAAGTTTTCAGCTCGCCTAAAAATTATTTACAATGTAATAGAGTATAACAATAGCCATTTAATTCAAAATAAAACATAATATTTATGAACCAATATCTTTGATAAAAATTCAATCTCCTTAGTGAAATCTCTAAAAATTTTCTAAAAAATATCTTTTTTTGAAGACATTCTAAAAATCAAATCAATTTAACAGCAGAAGCAAAAAATATTCCAAATAGTTTATGAACAGTTAATATTTAAGGATTATAGTCAATCATATTTCTTTTATTCTCTTTAAGAAATGCAATTTGGGCTTGTTTTTAAATTTTCAAAATTAGTGACCCACTATTGGACGTTGTCCACTATAGGTGGATTTATCTCACTGTTTATACTGTATTATGCCTCAATATTTTACCAATATTGGCTCACTTTTAAATTAGATTGCATTAATATCTATTGGAAACGATCACTTATAATAATCAACAATCGTACAAAGAAAAAAAAAGGAAAGAAAAAAAAAAAAAAAAAAGAAAAAGAAAAACCCTATTTCACAAACAAAAGAATTTATTTCATTATCATTGTTTTATTAACAAAATCATTATTGCCGGAAATAAGCCTGTTTATTTCAGAATAACCTTTTCAATTAGTTAAAGAGCGTATTAAGAAAGTGGAACGCGCAATTTCTTATAACGAAACGAAAACCTTGGACATGGTCTACATGTCAGATTAATTCGAAGGCTTTTTTCTGTTCATCCCGGTAAAATTGTTTCAAAACGAAGGCTGAGGTCAACGAATCTTTTTACTCTAGAAATTAAAGGTTAATTCTATTTGAACATTCGAGTTCAGAAACCATTATTTATATTAATTTCTCCAGTATTAGTCATAATTAAAATATTTTAGGGAAAATTATGGAAAAAATGTGAATTAACAAAGAAAAAAATCTTAATTATACGAACAAATTAACAACTTTTTTGATTTTAATTAACACTTTCCAAAGTAGTCTAAAGGTGTTTATAAGTTCGGTCTTCTGTTTGTACGCCTATGCTGTAACTAGCACGAATACATTCCAATTGCTATGTAATTCATACATGTTATTGCAGTTTACTATGGTATGTTCAGTATTGAAAATGAAGTACGTCGTGTTATAGTTCATTTACAGGAACATTCAAAAGTAGAACACTTTATTTAAACAGTTATTAATTAGTTACATTACGGTCAATTGGAGGAAATCGTTTACGGTGTGATTTAATGGGGTTATGGTTTTTCAAATGAATCGAAATTGATATTAATCAGTGAGGTGCACTATATTAGGACTAATATAGGAAATGGTGAGCAAAGAATTATTTTGTTCTTTCACGCAAAGAATTTTGTTACAGAACTGTCTTTTAACAATAATTGCTGAAAGTGCGTTTTCAGTCGAGATCGACCAAAAATTCAGTTTTGGTTTTGTTTTCAGCCCAAAATCTGAGTTTTGCGAAAATGCGATAGGAAATTCAGCCGGACCAAAACTATCAATATTAAGGGGCTAGCTACTTCAGTCAAACGAAAAGACCCTTTCTCTAATGCTAATCCTGTGGAAGAAATTTATAAAGGTATCTCGGCTGCATTTCAAGATTTTTAAATGATTTTTTTTGGCATTGGGTAGCTGAGATCAATCTGTATGCAGGCCGTTTTTTAATTTTTTGATTTTGTTAGCAGATATTTTTTTATGAGGACGCTTTCATTTTCGGAACCAGTTTGGAAAGCCAAAGTACCCTCATGAAAAATATCTGGAACAAAAATCGAAAAAGTTAAAAACTGCCTGCATTCAGATCAATTTCAGATCAATGCAAAAAAAATCACTTAAAAATCTTGAAAAGCAATCGAGATATCTTTATAAATTTCTTTCATAGGATTAGTATTAGCGAACGGGTGTTTTCATTTGAATAAAGTAGCCGCTTAAAAAAAAATCTCGCTTCTTCCTCCGGAAATTTTTAACATTATTCATCGACTTGAACTGTGTCGGCTCAAATGAAAGTACTTATTGCAAAGAACTTGGTTGTTTATCAGCCATGACTGACTTAAGACGTGAAAGCAAATTATTAAGAAAGCAATGCATATATAACTAAACTTCTTCACGTACTTATTAGACGAGGCAGATATAACAAAAAGAGGGAATTTTTAGTTTGAAATCGAGGAAGTATTTTGAATACTCTTTGAGAAAATTCTAGTGTGACAGCTGATCATTTACAGAAAACATAATAAGAGATAAATCGAGTTGTGTAGACCTAAAGATAAATGATATTCGTATTACTGGGAAATCTTTCTGTGTCATTGATGATTTAAATACTTTTAAATGCGTTCATAATTATGTTAATTAATAGCAACTATAGTAGACATTCAGTCTGTCCGCATACCAAACCGAATCGTTTGAAATTTAAGAAAAATAATTGTTGCATACTCTTGTCGAGTCATTTCAAATTTCATGAAATTCGGATGTATATTCAATTACAGGGCTAAACAAAAGTATTCCGTTACATTACGATCAATGAGGGGAAAAAATAATAATTTCAAGTACCTTTTAACGATGTTACACTTTTCCAAACATAATAAAATTGATATGCATCTATGAAGTATATATCAAAATATACATTGTGTATATTCTGTAGTGCAAGAAATATTTGTTATTAATTTACAGGGCCGCACAAAAGTATTACATTACATAATGGTATAGGAGTAAAAAGTGTTTTTGACACGTTTTAAATACAACTATTATGTTTAAAACTATTTCATATTTTATGAAATTGATGTATGTTGCTGAGGTTTACTGTTATTAAAGTTATTTCCTGTATAACAGAAAGCAGATTAGTATTTACAGAAACATACAAAGATTTCTGCTACTATACTATATCCGAAGTACAGTATAATATTACACGAAGATTTGAATATTTTTGAAACATCATTATAGTACGAACGTACCTCATATGCTACTTTTGAAGTGCAATTTCCGACTTGTTTTATACATTAAAAAAAAAAAAAAATGGGTCTAAGGCACTAAACAATAAAAACATCACACTAAATAACAAAAAGCATATAAAATTTTTACTTGCTTTTTTTTGCATGATTCTTAATAAAAACACAATCATTCAAAAACTTGTCTTACCTGAAACAGAAAGAAAAGAATATACGTATAAGGAAATAAATATATTAAAATAAAAGTTTGTTAAGGGTGTTTTTAAATCAAAAAGGGCAACTTTGTGACACATGCTTTAATTTATTTCTGTTCGGAAATACATGAAAACAGCAGGTGTTGTTATTCGGAAACTGTCTAATTGCACTCATTTTTTTTAAAAATAACACAATAGATCTTTCATAACAAGCCTTCAAAGATGACGTTTTTGAGCACATTTCCCGACGAAAGCAGAAAAACCGGTCGAAAAGCAGGAGAAAAACGGGTGATCACGTGATCGAAATAGCAAAACTGGATAGGTAATTTAATTATCATAAAATGGAAAAATAAGTTCAATTCAAAATCGCTTTCGTAGTCAGGCTCAGGCATTCCAATTTTGTATCTTTCTGTTAAAAAATGAATTTGTAAATGTGTCAAAACGTTTTGCGCTTGTTGAGCGGAGTAGTTGAGAAATACCCTTAAAAGATTCTATGAACAAGAAAAATACAATGTTAGAATTTTTATTTACTTTATAGGCAATTTTTATAAACATATTTTTAAAAAACATATTGCTTATTTTTAACGATTATTGGTAATAAGATAATTGCAATATTTTACCCTCTCCACTTTGTTGAATTTGCTCAAATTGTCATTATATTTCATCTTATTAAATGGCGAAGTTTTGTTACAGCATCCTGATCGTTCCTTCGAATCTCGTAAAAATAGATTAAACTTTTACTCGACTTCGATGCGGTACTTTGTCATAATGCCCTATGAATATTTTTCCTGGTGATATATGCACAACAAAATTTCATATATGTTTGTGGAATTATGTGAGCAAAAAATGTATCGGATATTCCATAAATCAAGATAACGATAAAGAGAGCGGGGAATGCTATCCGTTGCCAGGAAAAACTAACTGAGGTAAGCAACAGAGTGTCTCTCCAAGGAAATTATTATAAAAGATCATATTCGATCAAGGAGTTACTATTAGGCATGCTGCAAAAATTGAAAGGTTTTGTTGTTGTTGTTTAAACATTGCATAATGAAATCAGAACATCGGGCCGCAATACTTGTTGTTTTGTTTATTAAAAAAGAAAGAAAAGTGATCAAATGTTTAATTTACTGCACTTCAATGTTTAATTAAAAGTACATACTCCAAAAGATAATAGATTGTGTTCATCTAATCGAACATAATCAATGTACATTTTAAAAGTCTCGTCGCCCATTTGCTCAGTGTTTTAACAGTGTGTAATTAATGTATTAATTTTTCATTATAACCTATGAACTTATTCTCTCTAAGAAGAAAATAATTATCCATTTAAACCATAAACTTTGTAAAGCTTTACCGAAATATAAGATGATATATATTTAAGGGGATTCTTCATTTACTTGAAAACACCAGCTTGGTAATGTTAAAATTATGGGTAGGTTGTTTTCGAATTTATCGTTTAAATTTGAATATTTTTAAAACGATTCTTTCTTTTCATAAGATAGTTGATCTTGATTTCTTTTAAGGCCGTTTTGTACTTTTTCAATTTTGATTGGATTTATTTTTTAGTAAAGGTACCTTTACTTTTAACACCGGTTCTGAAAGTAAAAGTACTTTTCTTAAAAAACTTTGGAACCAAAATGGAAAAAAAATATTCATATTAGAGATAGACCTTAGCAATCCTAAGAAAAAAAATCATTTAAAAATATTTAAATTTAAATGGGAAATTCGAAAATAACCTGCTCACAGGTTTAATATTATTGAATGGATGGGAATCCTTGGGTAGCCCACTCCATCTAGTTGAATTTGATTAATTTGATATAACCTTTCATCTTATTAAATGACGAAGTTTTATTACAGTATTCTGAATGTATTGGAAAGTGTTTCATAATCAATGCTTGACGCATGAGTTTTTTTTCTCAATTTTTTACTTGCGCCCTGATCGTTCATTCAAATCTCGTAAAAATGGAGTAAACTTTTACTCTGCTCCTACGCAATCATCCGTCAAAAAGTCCTATGAATATTTTTCCTAGTGGTATGCACAACAAAATTTCATATACGTTTTTGGAGTTATGTAAGCACATGTATCGGACATTCCATAAATCAAGATAAAAATGAGGAAAGCTGGATCTAGCGAATGCTGGACTGGGGCCAGGAAAAAATAACTGAGGTAAACAATATAGTGTTCTTCTAAGGAAATTGTTATAAAATATCATATTCGATCAAGGAGTCATTAGTAGGTATGTTACAAAAATTTAAAGTTTTTATTATTATTAATATTGTTGTTCTTGTTGTTTTAAACATTGCATCATAAAATCAGAGCATCGAACCATCATATCTGTTGTTTTGTTTATTAAAACAAAATGGTGTAAATGGAGAATTTATAGCATTTCAGTGTTCAACTGAAAGTACATGCTCCAAAAGATAATAGATTGTGTTCATCTATCAATAGCTATTTCAGCAGTATTGACGCCCATTTGCTCAATGTTTTAACAATGTGTAATTAATGTGTTAATTTTTCATTATAACCTATCAACTTATTCTTTCTATGAAGAAAATAATTATTCGTTCAGACCTGAGCTTGATTTCTCAGAAGGTTGTTTTGTACTTTTACGATTTTGGTTTGAGATTTTTTTTTGTAAAGGTACTTTCACTTTGTTGACCGGTTCTGAAAGTAAAAGTACCTTCACTAAAAAAAACTCTGAACCAAAATCGAAAAAAGAAAAAAATTAGTCGCATTAAAGATCGACCTCCGCAATCCTAAACAAACAAACCAACAAAAAAATGTTCAAATTTAAATGAGAAATAATCTACCCATAGGTTTAACATTACCGAGTAGATGGAGCTAGTAGAGCTTAACCCTTAAGTAGCCCATCACCAAGGTGAATTTTCTAACTTTGACATCATATTTCATCTTATTAAACGACGAAATTTTATTACAATATTCAAAATGTATTGAAAATCAGTACTTGACGCATGAGTTTTCTTTCTTAATTTTTTCCTTGCGTCCTGATCGTTCATTCAAATCTCGCAAAAATGGATTAAACTTTTACTAAGCTCCTACGCAGTCATCCGTCAAAATGTCCTATGAATAGTTTTCCCGGTGGTATGCACAACAAAATTTCATATATGTTTTGGAGTTATGTGAGCCAATGTATCTGACATTCTATAAATCAAGATAACGATGAGGAAAGCGAGTTCTGGGGAATACTGGACAGGGGCCAGGAAAATATAACTGAGGTAAGCAATGGAGTGTCCCCTCTAAGGAAATTACTATAAAAAGATCATATTCGATCAAGGAGTTTTTAGTAGACATGTTGCAAAAACTCAAAAGTTTTATTATTATCATTATTATTATTATTATTATTGTCGTTGTTGTTTTAAATATTGCTTAATAAAATCAGAGCATTCAACAGTAATATTGGTTGTTTTGTTTATATACAGGGTGATTCAGCTCGTCGGTGACAAACTTTAAGGATCGATAGAGCACACCTAGACGAACATTTTTGAATAGGGAATGTAGGGTCCCTGACGCGATGGTAAGGCGCTAGGCGCTTTCGAAAATTTGGGTGCCGAAATTCGAAACGTCATAAAAACTAGGGAAATGGTTAGATTTTCTTGCTTGTTGCGTCGAAATGATTCTGTTTGTTTAGACTTTCTTCAGTACCAATTTGATAAGCGTATCTCTTAAAACATGGATAGGGGGCGCTGCAGACTTTGGAGAGCTAGACAACAACTTTAAGCCCGTTATTTTGATAATTTAACACATGCTCGCCAAAGTTTATACTCTAACTTAAAGTTTGAACCCAAAAGTAGAGCCCTGCAAAAAGCGTAAGAGCCGGAATAAAATGTCAAAGTACAGGGTGGTCGAAACTCGAAGGCTCCTAAGAGATAAACAAACAGATTTCTTGACTTATGGCATGCATTTTCATGATTCTGTTTGCTGGGGCTCTCTGAAACTCAGTTGAACGGTACAAAAAGAAACATCGATAGGGGGCGCTTTGGGCAAAAAACATAATTCGTTGACATTTCGGACGCTAACTGGAAACGGGGCGCTACGATCAGTTAGAAACAAAACAAGAGAGTAATTTACTTATCATAAGAAGCTATTAAAACTGCAGTTTGTTTGTTTTTTTTAACAAACATAGCTGGTTTCAATCATGCACAATGCGCGCAATAAAATTTACATAAGGTGCTTTTTGCTGATTTATGCAAAAGATATCGTACCATATCGATATGCAAAAGATACGTAATGCGTAGACGACAACGCGAGATGACGTAGTTGTATGCGCAGACACGTCTTTTGAACGTGCGGTACCTACTTAAGCTTCGGGTTACTTGTCTGCAGATCGGTAGTAGGATGGAACGGTACACAAACTCTGAATTGGCTGACATGCATTTGGCGTATGGCGCTGCTGGTTGTAATGGACGAGCCGCTCAGCGGTTGTACGCCGAGCGTTACCCCAACAGGCAAATCCCCTGCCATGCCTTCTTCGCTCGAGTACACCAGAGGTTGTCCACAACGGGATCTTTCGACGGAGGCAGGCCTGAACGGGAGCGATCAGTGAGCACCCCCGACAACGAAGAGGCTGTGCTTAACCTGGTTGAGGACAACCCAGGTCTTAGCACGAGAGATATCGCCAGACATGTTGGCATTTCGCAAGCAACTGCGTGGCGCATCTTACGTTCCCGGAATCTGCACCCCTACCACATCCAGCGGGTGCAGTTGCTCAGAGAGCAGGATTTTGGCCCTCGAGTGGAATTCTCAAGATGGTACTTGGCGATGAGATCCAGGGATCCCCGTTTTGTAAACAGCATTTTGTTTACGGACGAATCCACCTTCAGCCGGGAGGGAATGTGGAACGCCCACAACAGTCATGTGTGGTGTGATGAAAATCCACATGAAACCAGAAGCCGAGCAGCCCAGGAGCGTTTCTCAGTAAATGTGTGGGCCGGCATTCTGGGGGATTGCCTCATTGGCCCTTATTTGTTACCTGAACGGCTGACAGGTGGAAATTACCTGATTTTCCTGGATCAAGTGCTGCCGCAGCTTCTGGAGGAGGCGCACGTACCCGAAGGTTCGCGTCGCCAGATGTGTTTCCAGCACGATGGAGCTCCGGCCCATTACACGAACGACGTGCGTCTCCATCTAAACGCAAGGTATGGCCAGCGGTGGATCGGGCGTGGGGGTCCAGTTCACTGGCCTGCCCGATCACCAGACCTCACCTGCTTGGATTTCTTCCTTTGGGGTTACCTGAAGGCCGAGGTATACCATACACCTGTCAGCAGTGCTGAAGAACTTGTGGCGCGCATTGTGGCAGCTGCAGGGCAGATCAGAGATACTCCTGGCATTGTTGGAAACACACACTCCTCAATGCGACGGAGGTGCGAAGCCTGCATCATGGCCCAAGGTCGAAATTTCGAGCATCTTCTGTAGTGTTATTTTTTGTAAATAAATTTCCAGTATCATTGATGTTTTTGGTCTAAATTTATTCAGAAGTGTTGAGCAGAGGTAGAAAATGTGTTTTCATTATTACTAACTGATCGTAGCGCCCCGTTTCCAGTTAGCGTCCGAAATGTCAACGAATTATGTTTTTTGCCCAAAGCGCCCCCTATCGATGTTTCTTTTTGTACCGTTCAACTGAGTTTCAGAGAGCCCCATCAAACAGAATCATGAAAATGCATGCCATAAGTCAAGAAATCTGTTTGTTTATCTCTTAGGAGCCTTCGAGTTTCGACCACCCTGTACTTTGACATTTTATTCCGGCTCTTACGCTTTTTGCAGGGCTCTACTTTTGGGTTCAAACTTTAAGTTAGAGTATAAACTTTGGCGAGCATGTGTTAAATTATCAAAATAACGGGCTTAAAGTTGTTGTCTAGCTCTCCAAAGTCTGCAGCGCCCCCTATCCATGTTTTAAGAGATACGCTTATCAAATTGGTACTGAAGAAAGTCTAAACAAACAGAATCATTTCGACGCAACAAGCAAGAAAATCTAACCATTTCCCTAGTTTTTATGACGTTTCGAATTTCGGCACCCAAATTTTCGAAAGCGCCTAGCGCCTTACCATCGCGTCAGGGACCCTACATTCCCTATTCAAAAATGTTCGTCTAGGTGTGCTCTATCGATCCTTAAAGTTTGTCACCGACGAGCTGAATCACCCTGTATATATACCGGGTGTCCCAAAAATAACTGATGGATTTTAAAATTCAATAACTTACAAACGGTGACAGCTATTTAAAAAGTTTTTGCAGGAGGGTTATGTATAAAGTCAGGAGTTTTTTTTACCGTAATTTTTTATTTTAGTTCTCATCTCAAACAATAGGTGGCGCTGACGGCGATTGAAGGCCAGGTCGACGCTTCACTCAGCACTGATCACCTGGCCTTCAATCGCCATCAGCGCCACCTATTGTTTGAGATGCGAACTAAAATAAAAAATTACGGTAAAAAACTCCTGACTTTATACATAACCCTCCTGCTAAAACTTTTTAAATAGCTGTCACCGTTTGCAAGTTATTGAATTTTAAAATCCATCAGTCATTTTTGGGACACCCGGTATAAGGTACCCTGGGGTAATAACGCCACGTTAAGGTTCTACCGATTTTCACGGCTCAGTTTTAGTTTGTATTTTTCAAACAAACATATGATTTGATACAGCAACTCATTGACTATCTATATTAAAAAAATAATTTAACAGATATGAATACATAAAATGTAATGGCGTGATTTCTGGACCAATGCTATTTGGCGTTATTACCCACCTATATGGGTAATAACGCCATGCAAACAAAACTATGAAATAAGTTGGAATAATTGCATGTAGATTGCCCAATTCTAAAAATACAAACTCTCAGCTCTAGAAATTGACAAATTGCATCCTAAGCTATTGAAAATGTTCAATTTTTTGTGAAAGTGTAAGAAAAATAAAGATGTGATGTGCGGGGGGGGGGGATGAGGCAAAAGAATATCAGACCGTGAGCTTCTTTTTGCTTAAAAAGGACCGCTTAAATAGAATTATTAGAAATATTGCACAGATTTAACTGTGTTTATTTGAATCAGTATTTAGGATGTAGCTCGGCCACTGTAGGGAATCAACCGGGGTAAAAATTGCAAGGATTGGCGTTATTACCCCGTTATAGTTATTGCGCTGTACATTTTAAATTACAAGTTATCTCGAGAAGATATCCAAAATCTTCAACAAGATTTTGAAAGTCCATGAAATGTACTACAAATTTATGTAATTAACAAAGTATTTCCGGATAAAAAAAATAGTCTTCACATCACAAAACGTATCTCGCAAATTTTAGATCAAGCGTTATTTTTAGCTGCTTGTAAAAACAATAAGACCTAAAAATGAAACAAATTAACTTGAAGCTGTTTTTTGCGATTTATATGACTCAAAACCCTTCTGCGCAGAGCACATGGGTGTCATTTACCAGATTATTTCATAATTATGCAAAATATTAGCACTTGGCGTTATTACCCCGTCTGGCGTTATTACCCCAGGGTACCTTATATAAAAAGTGAACTTACTACATTTCAATATTCAACTAAAAATACATTATCCGAAAGATAATAAAATGAGTTTGTCTAATTGAGCATAATCAATGCATATTTCAAAAATCTCGCCGCCCATTTGCTCATTGTTTTAATAGTGTGTAATTAATGAGTTAATTTTTCATTATAACCTATCAACTTATTCTCTCTATGAAGAAAAATAATTATCCATTTAAATAATAAACTTTGTAAAGCTTTACCGAAAAATAAGATGGGAGATATTTAAGTGGACTCTTTATTTACTTGAAAACACCCGTTTGGTAATGTTAAAATTATGGGTAGGTTGTTTTCGTATTTATCGTTTAAATTTGAATACTTTTAAAACGATTCTTTTTTTTTCATAGGATAGTCTTTTTCAATTTTGTTTGGAGTTATTTTTTAATAAAGGTACCTTTACTTTCAACACCGGTTCTGAAAGTAAAAGTACTTTTATTAAAAAACTTTGGAATCAAAATTGGAAAAAAAAAATTCATATTAGAGATTGACCTTAGCAATCATAGGGCGAAAAAAAACTTAAAAATATTTAAATTTAAATGAGAAACTCGAAAATAACCTGCCCACAGGTTTAATGTTATTGAATGGATGGTGCTAATCGAGTTTAATCCTTGCGTAACCCTCACCACCTAGTATAATTTGATAAATTTGGCATAATCTTTCATCTTATTAAATGACGAAGTTTTATTACTGTATTTTAAATGTATTGGAGTTTCATAATCAATACCTGACGCATGAATTTTCTTTCGCGATTTTTTTCCTTATGTCATGATTGTTCATTCAAATCTCGTTAAAATAAATTAAATTTTTACTCGGTTCCAAGGCAGTCATCCGTCAAACTGTCCTATGAGTATTTTTTCTAGTGGTATGCACAACAAAATTTCCTATATGTTTCTGAAGTTATGTGAGCACATGTATCGGGCATTCCATAAATCAAGATAACGATGAGGAAAGCGGGATCTAAGCGAATGCTGGACTGGGGCCAGGAGAAATAAATTGAGGTAAGCAATGAAGTGGTCCCTCTAAGGAAATAATTAAAAAAGATCATATTCGATCAAGGAGTCATTAGTAGGCATGATGCAAAAATTCAAAAGGGTGATTTTTATTTCTTGCTGTTTAAATATTGCATAATAAAATCAGAGAATCGAACCCTAATATATTTTTTTTCAGGATGAATTAAGGGGAGAGTTTACCTTTTCACCTAATTTGTTTATTTAAAAAAAAAAATAGTTCAAATAGTGAACTCACTGCATTTCAAGTAGCACTATTTGATACCGTAAGAGTAGCGCTATTTAGGAAAGTGTAAAAGTAAAAAATAGTAAATAACTTCTGTAATAATAAACTGAGGCAGAAAAAATGTTCTCATAATTAACAATGGAAAAGAATATATATATGTGTAACAAATTGACAGAAAAAACTCTCAATTTTGGCGTCAGTGAAAAACTGTTTATTTTACAGAAAATATCTGTATTTTTTCATTAAAACAGTTCTTTCTGAAAAAAAAAAATATAGATTTTTTCGGTAAAATTTACAAAATTCAAGTATTTTTACAGAATAGGTTTTCTTGTAGAACAGTTTTTTTTCTGTAAAAGTGACTTATTTTTTTATTATTTATTTATTTATTTATTTATTTATTTTTTACGGTGAACATATGGCGAAGCAATTTCTTCTCAAAATAAATTAGCTCAAGTGTATCATAAAATGGTTATGCATTTAACAAGATGTGATCCTTCAATCGAAATTCGAAGAGGACGAATTATACTTTTATTCGGCCTCACGTGGTTGTTTGCCAAAATATCCCATGAATATTTTCTTAATGGTATGCACTGGAAAATTTTATATATGTTTTGAAGTTATGCGAGCTAATGTATCGGGTTTTCCATAAATCAAAATAACGATAAAAAAAGACGGGATATTGCAAATGCTGGATTTGGGCCAGAAGGAATAACTGAGGTAAGCAATTGGTTATCCCTATAAAGATATTTGTTATAAAAAATGATTACATTCGATGAAGAAGTTGTGCATTAGTCAGCTTAAATCTATGTGCATATTCTAAAAATTCTAATGATTAAAAATATTCTATAACATAAATATTTTTATTCATCAGTTTTATTCAACAGTAAGAATGCTCAAATTAGCTCAAAATTTTAAAGAATAAAACTTACATTCATGTTTCAATAAACTGTAAAAAGAAAAAAAAATCTCGCAAATTGGTAGAAAAATACTGTGAATTTTGGCGCCAGTAGAAAACTGCTGAATTTTCAGAAAATATCTGTAATTTTAAATTCAACAATTTTGTTTGGTAAAATATACCAAATTTTTTGTTAAAAGTACAAAATCCATTTTTTACAGTAAACAACAATTTTTCAATTCAAAACAAAAGTTTTTCGTTAAAATAGATTATTTTCTGTAAAAAATACATTTTTTTTTGGTAAAAATTATAGATTTTTTTTACAGTGTAGCTAAATGGAATAGAAGGTATAATCTGAGTTACCCGATATGCATTTTACATTTAAATTAAGCATTCTTACAATTTGAGACAGTGTAGCACCGACTATTTATAGCACAAATGCCTCGATATTCTTTTACGAAAATTTATAGGGTCAAATGGATTTTTGAGTTATATGTTTGCGAACATGTTGTCCTGATTCTATCATTTCTGCGCAAACTATCTATTTATTGACATTCTTTTAATTGTAACAAAGTGTGACATAATTTTCGCTTTAGTCCTTAATTGCTAAAATTCTGCCTGGCGCACTAAAATACATAATAACGTAAGTCCATTCGTATCGATTTTAGCACTGCGAAAAAAATGATAAAAATTGCTAACGCTACTAGTAGTTAATAAATTACTGAGTTTTAATATAGCTAGTCATTCAGAGGCTGGATTTTCCTCCATAGTGTTAAGTCTATGGGCGTTTGATGTACTTTTATATTCAAAATATCTCCCCAGAAAATTAATATTTTTAACTTCATTTTCTGTATATTCTTTTTAAAGAATATCTCTCTTTTTTTCTTAGTTCTCAGGGTATTTCTAATATTTATACTTAATTTTATATGTCGTATTGAAATCTTACTCGCAATTCGTCAACTTTTAAAGCATAAAGTATTAAATTCAGCACATATTTTAGAAATATTTTGATAACTAAGAAAAAAAAAAGGTAACATTCTTGAAAAAGAGGACGCTGAATAAAGAAGTTAAAAATATTAATTCCCTGATGAGATATTTTGTATGCAAGAATGAATCAAACACCTAATACCGAGAGTAATTCGGCCAATGAATGACTAGCACATTTAAATTAGTTTACAAAACACATTATTATTCCCAATATATTAGGTACAGCATGCCGTAAACATTTTTCTCGTTAAATATGCCTTTTACAAGATTTGATCCTTCAATAGACATTTGAAAGAGACGAATTATACTTTAATTTAGTCCTCTTGTGAAGTCGTTTGTCAAAATGCCCGAAGGCTATCTTCTCTGTCGTATGCCCAGCAAAGTTTCATATATGTTTTGGAATTATGCGAGTAAATCTATCGGGTTTTAGCATAAATCAAGATAATGATGAAGAAAACGGGATACAACGAATGCTGGACTCAGGCCAGGAGAAATAATTGAGGTAAGCAATCAAATTCCTAAAGATTTTTGCAACTGAGAGATGATATTTGATCAAAAAGATATATTATCCTTAAATGGATTCAAATATGAGACCCGAAAGAAATATTCTAGATTTAATAATAAATTTCAAAACTTTTGTTTAATGCAGGATTCTTTTCCTTTTTTTTAAATTAGTCAAGTTTTCATTTTGATCGTTGAATGCTTTTCCATGTGAATATGCATTAATATCAAATGAAAGCGCCAAATTTGATGGCCAAATAAATAAGATACTAAATTTTATTCGATAAATTAGATAAATTAAAATTTTTATTTTTCCTTAATCGCCAAAATTCTGCCTGACGCACTAAAACATATAATAACGCAAAGCCGTTCGTATCATTTTTAGCACTAAAAGAAACCTTCTCAAATTGATAGAAAAAAAAAAATCTGTTAATTTTGGCGCTAGTAGAAAACAGTTTAGTTTGCAAAAAATATCTGTCATTTTACATTAAAACAGTTTTTTCTGTAAAAAATACAGATCTTTCCTGTAAAAATTTTTAACACAAGGTCAAGTTCAGGAAAAAAAATAGGAATAAAATAACCAGTGTAGCGGACGAAACCTGTTAGTAGTTAATAAATCGATGAGTTTTAAGTTAGTTTAAGAAACACTTTATTATTCACAATCAGGGTTGGCACGATTTAAATCAATTGATTTAAATCAAGATTTAAATCTAGATTTAAATCAGCTGATTTTTAAAAAAAAAAATCATTTGATTTAAATCAATTTTTTTTTTATGTTGGAAATTAGTCTCTAGAGAAATAAGAAGTAGATGTAAATAAGTAGCAGGTGTTTTTCTGGTATTTCCAGGATTGCTATCGGAAAGAATGTGGCATATGCACCCCCCCCCCCAATCCTTTAATTCTTTGTTCTTTTATAATAAACTTTAGATGATGAGGCGAATCACAGAAACACTTTATATATCATATTTCGTTTGCCAATCTTCGCAACTGATTTGAATCTTTTTTGTTTCACTAGTTAATAATTAAACAAATTCATTAATGTTCATTAAACAAATTCACCTTAAAATAGGATACTACGTGCAAGGAACACGTTTTAAAACATGCCATATTACACTGTCAAATTTCAATCAAAGCTAACGAATTTTTAAAAAGCATTCCGAAACCAAAATAACTACTAATAACCCCACCAAATTGTAAAGTTATTGCTGGAACTTTATTGGAAAAAATATACAATGATGAGAGCAAAAAAATGCATAGATGTTTTAAGTGGCGAAATTGTGTGTATGACATTTGATGGATGGTCAAACATACAAAATGAACCAATCGTATGTGCATGTGTGGTAAATAGAGGTAAAGTCTACTTAGTTGACACAATCAATACATCAGGATCTTCACACACTGGTAAATATTTGGCTGAACTTGTGACTAAAATGATTCCTTTAAAAGAAAACAAATTTTAATGCAAAGTTCAAAACAAATTTTAATGCAAAGTTCGTAGTTTCGTCTCTGATAATGCTGCCAACATGGCTAAAATGCGAAATGAATTAGAAGAGAGAGATTTTAATAATAAATGCTCTGTTTTAAATTAAAATGAAATTTCACTTAGTGTAGAGGAAAATAATGAAGGTTTGGCATTCATTAAAGAAAATTGTCCAAATCTTCTAACCACTAGCACATTTTCAAACAAAAAATGACTCATTCGAAAAACTACCATTGCTTGAGAAAAAAGTTTCAGATATTATGACAAATTGTGATTGGTGGAAGTTCTTTTATGTAAAGAGAGAATAAGCGAAATTGAAATTGAATTTAGTTACAAAATAACAACATTCGTGGCTTCATCTGCTAGAATAGAAAGACAATTTTCTTCTTTTAGACTAGTTCATTCAAACCTTCATAATAAATTAGGAGTGGACAAAGCTTCTAAATTGGTGTTTTTGTTCAAACCATTAAATCCCTGATTTATTTCTATTTGCTTAAAAAATATTGAATTAATTGTAATTTTTATCCTTTAATATATAGCTTGCATTAAATGAATATTTAATTTGTTTTTAAAATTTTTCCATTTTCTATTCATTTACAACATTTTTCAGTTTATTTCTTATTTAGTGTGCACAATTCAATTACAAAATAATAGAATGGCTTTAGATTAAAGCCTAGTTGTTTATTTTTTAGTACCAATCAATAACTAAAATGTAGTACTTTCTTAACTATATAAATATTACTTATATTATTTTTATAAGTTATAAACATTATTTGTTCTTTTTTAATTATTTATTATAAAAAACTGCTCCATGTATACTGTAGAAACAGAAAAACACAATAATTAAAAATAGTATTCTAAAAAAAATCAAATAAATCTGATTTAAATAAAAAAAAATCTGATTTAAATCAAATAAATCCGATTTTTTTTTTTTTTTTTTTTTTTAAATCATGATTTTTTTCCAACCCTGTTCACAATAAATTAGGTTTGGCACAACATAAACATTTTCTTCTCGTCAAATATGCCTTTTACAAGATTTTATCCTTCAATCGAAATTTGAAAGACACGAATTAAATTTTCATTTGGCTCGCACGTAGTCATTTGTCAAAATATCCCAAGACTATTTTCTCAGTGGTATGCCAAGCAAAATTTCATATATGTTTGGGAATTATGCGAGTTAATGTATCGGGCTTTGCCATAAATCAAGATAACGATGAAGAAAACGGGATACAGCGAATGCTGGAGTCGGGCCAGGAGAAATAAATTGAGGTAAACAATCAAGTACATCTTTAAGATTTTTGCTACCGAAAGATGATATTTGATCAAGATGATATATCATCCTTAAATGGATTCAAATATGAGAGCTGAAAGAAATATTTTAGATTAAAAGGTAACTTACAAAACTTTTGTTTAATGTAAGCATCTTTTCCTTAAAAAATAAAAAATAAATAAAGCGAGTTTTTATTTTGACCGTTATATATATATATATAAAACTTTTTTTTTTTTTGTAAAGAAATACAAATTTGATTTATTTTACAGTAAAAAACAGTTTTTTCTGTAAGAAAATACAAATTTTCCTTTTAAAAATTTCAAACACAAAATCAAATTGAAGAACATAGTTTATTTGAATAAAATGACCAACGCAGTGAACGTTAGCGAGTTTTCAGTTAGTTTAAGAAACGCCTTATTATTCACAGTATAATATTAGGTTTTGCACAGCATAAACATTTTGTTCTTGTTAAATATGCTTTTTACAAGATTTTATCCTTCAATCGAAATTTTAAAGAGACGAATCATACTTTCATTTGGCCCTCACGTAGTCGTTTGTCAAAATGTCCCAAGACTATTTTCTTAGTGGTATGTCCAGCAAAATTTCATATATGTTTTGGAATTATGCGAGTTAATGTATCGGGCTTTACCACAAATCAAGATAACGATGAAGAAAATGGGATACAGCGAATGCTGGACTCAGGCCAGGAGAAATAAATTGAGGTAAGCAATCAAGTACCTTCTTAAGATTTTTGCTACCGAAAGATATTTGATCAAGAGGATATATTATCCTTAAATGGATTCAAATATGAGAACCAAAAGAAGTATTTCAGATTAAGTAGTAAATTACAAAACTTTTGTTTAAAGTAGGAATCTTTTCTTTTCTTTTCTTTTTTTTAAAATAAAGCAAGTTCTCATTTTGATCGTTATGTTTTTTCATGTGAATATGCATAACTATCTAATGGATGTACCAAATTTGATGTTCAAATAAATAAGAAAAATCGGTAGTACTCTATTATTCCGTCGATCAATTTCGCCAAATTATACAAATCGCCAAACTAATAGCCAAATTATGCATATTGACATAATTTTTATTTTAAATAACGAAAAAACAAATAAATAGTAGAATATTAATAAAAATATTAATAAAAAGTCGAAATAAAAATCACTTAATGACATTTTAAACACGTGAATCGTATTTAATTTCATGGAATGTGACATTCATGATCATCGATTATTGGCATTTTATCTTATACAGCATAACCTGTAAATAACGGACACCTCGGGAACGCAGAAATTGTCCGCTATTCGGAGGTGTCCGCTATTGGGAAAACCTGAAAGATTCAAAAATCACTAAGACATGCTTAATGTTTCATTAATTGACTTTTATATGGCCTAAAACCTCTATTATATGATTAATTAGAAATTAAAATTGTTTTAAAGCAATAAAACTGAAAAAAAATTGTGAACACCTTTATCCACTGTTTATTACATTCTTATGAAAAAAATCTGTTTCAAAAGTTTACTTTTGCATGAGATTACATGTAGGGGGAACTGGGGTACATTGATACTTGGGGCACATTGATACACCCCCTGTACAGCACACAAGGTCATTACAGGAAGTTTCACAACAGCTCCAAAAGGTGATACTAGTGAAATTAACTACATACAGAAAGTTTTGGAATGATTCGATAGTTTGATGAAATGGGATGGGTGATTAATTGTTTTTGTAGGTCAAAAGTAAATTTGAGTTGTATCATTGAAATGGTATTATACAACTGTTCCAGTATTTTCAATCAAAAAGAATACCCTCCCTGGCAAGTAAAGCTACTCTTTATCAGTTCCTCATTCTTTATTGTTAGATAAATTATGAAGTGTTGGATTTGCCGCTCATTTTATTCAAAATGGCTGTATGGGGCACATTGATACAGTCTTTGTCGGGGCACATTGATACAACCTAAATCCTTTTCTAGTTCATTTTTTCATTACCTTTAATTTTTCTTTTACCATACACTCCTTAATTCAACCATTTTTCGTCAAAAATTTCTACTATTAGTTTTTATTGAAGTGAAATAGCTCTAATTTCTTTATATTAGAACATTTTATAGTATTTTTGCAAACAGAAGAGGTACAAACTTACACAATATCTTAGTGCTAGTAGAATTAACAAAAGAAATGGACGGCAGCCTGGCAAATCTCAAATTTATATCGATTCTCCAGAGAAAAATGTATTATCGACAGGAGAAATGTTAAGTAAGAGATACAAGCTGCAGAACAGTACAGAATAATTATATTATAAACTTAATTTTTAATACAATTAACCTTTATTTTCTGTTTGTAAATCGATTTATAAACAGAAGATTTGGTAATTCTTTCACCTTTCCTAAGAAAGAAGATAATTCTGGGGTTAAAGTGACAGATATGACAAAGTTACCACAGCCAACAAACAGACAAGGAACAGCCAGAACATCAGGTCATTATATATTTCATTTTGATTGCTTTAATATCGCTTACAAATAAATTGTATGCGATTTTAATGTCTATAAATATATATAAAATAGTCTGCTAACTATTTTTCTATGAAAAATATGCATTGGTGTTATTTTGTCTCCATTTTTCCCAGACGTGTCAAAGAGTATCAATCTGCCCCGGGGATGGGGCACATTGATACAAATTACTTTTTTTGATTTTTTTAAAATTACATGCAAAAATAATATATAAAACAACGATTGTACATTTTTATAACACACTACACAGGTTTTGCTGACATCACATACAAAAATTTCTTGAAATTTCTGCTTTCTAGACACCAAAAATTTTCTTTGAAAAAAGCTGTATCAATGTCCCCCAGTTCCCCCTAATTTGTTTTTAAATGTGACGTTATTTGGACATTATAGAGTTCCGAGCGGAAAGGGGGGGGGGATAGCGCTTTTGGACCACTAACCCCTTCGCGACGGGAGCCTTTTACGAAATTATTAATGTTTTGTCACAGGTGTTTAAATACAGAAATTTTGTACCTTATTAAATCGAGAGAAAATGAAAATTACATAAGGAAAATTTTACTGGCGGGGATAAACAAGAATTCTTAAGCCTTTTTTGCGGCACGTATACGTGTCACTCGCCCTTAAGGGTTTAAAAGAATAAAATCTCAAACTTTTCCGGGGGGGGGGGACATTTCAATGCTCTGGGAGATGTCTCTCCCGGGAAACTTCCTGAATACAACGCTGAACATGGGGGGGGAGATTTTTCCCCAGCTCACGATCTACATTTATCTATAGTCACAAAATTTATGATACAATGTTCTGATAAATTTTACTTCTTTTCCCATTTTTTTCCTCGTTAAAAAATATTTTTGTTTCATTCTTCATCGCCAAAAATTGTGTCCGCTATTCGGAATGTCCGTTATTCAGAGGTTAAACATACAAAAATTCAGGTTTTGGGAGTGGGGATTGGAAAACTCTCCGTTAAATAGAGGTGTCCGCTATTCGGGATTATCCGTTATGGAGGTTTTACTGTAGTTTGGCGATAATTTTTTGATCGACGGGATAACCTAGTAGTACCGAAAAATTTTATTCGATGAATTAGATAAATTAAATTTTTACTTTTCCTTAATCGCCAAAATTCTATCTGACGCACTAAAATATATAATAATGCAAAGAAGTTCGTATGTTTATAGCACTTAATAATAAAAAAACTTTTCATATTGACAGAAAAAAAAAATTGTCAATTTTGGCGCCAGTAGAAAATTATTTAATTTGCAGAAAATATCTGTCATTTTACATTAAAATAGTTTTTTCATTTTCTGTAAAAAATATAAAATCCAATTTCTTTTACAGTAAAAAACTGGTATTTTTAAATGGTTTTTTCTGTGAAAAAACTACAAATTTTTCTTGTAAAAAATTTAAACACAAAGTCAAATTGAGGAACGTAATTCGTTTGAATAAAATGACCAGCATAGCGGACGAAACCTGTTAGTAGTTAATAAATTATGAATAATAGGTAAGTTTTAAGTTAGTTTAAGAAACACCTTATTATTCACACAGGGTTGTTACTCATGTGAGAGAATGAAATTCCCTGACTTTTCCAGATATATTTCAAGAAAATTCTAGTCTAGCGGTGTAGCGCGTACTGGACATGCAGAAGGTAAAAAAAATGTTTTATTACTCAAAAAAGACTAAAATTTCTTAAATACAGTTGCTAATAATTTCTGAGCTAAAGCTCTTTATCCCAATTCCCCTCCCAAATCAATAACAATCTTGCTTTGAGGTTTACAACTGGAATCGCTCTCTTTAATAATATATGATCGCAAACTTTCAAATTAAGTTTCTTACAAACTATATAAACTTGCTACAAAATATTTGTGCCCTGAATTCACAAACATTCATTTTGTTAACTATATTCCAAAATCATTGTCTAGCTAAAATTTATTTTCAATGGGAGTCAAAAGGGAAGGGGAAACAGAGCGGGGAGATGGAGGTTTGTGAGAATTACTTATCGTTACATGAAAATAACTGCTGAAAAATGTTTTAAAATCTGTAATAATGAATATTAAAAATATAAAATGTGGAGGATAAAAGAGAGGATTAGAAGAGAGGAAATGAAGGGAGGAAGAAAAAGAGGAAATTTTTGGGGAAAAAAAGAGGGGGGTAAGTGATTTATCTTCTATAATTTTAAATATGCAGTTTGCCAAATCATGGAAGATTCTCACTTCTGGCCGCACAACGATCAACCTCTCTTACAGATCACAATGAAAGTCTGTCAAATTCCCTGACTTTTTCAGGTTTTAGGAAAAAATATTGAAATTCCCTGACTTTCCCCTAATTATTTTGCTAATTTCCCGATTCCCTGACTTTTCCCGGTTCTCCAGGTTTTCCAGGTTGTGTAGCAACCCTGTTCACAATATAATATTAGGCTTAGTACAACATAAACATTTTGTTCTCGTTAAATATGCCTTTTACAATATTTTTTTACCCTTCAATCGAAATTCGAAAGAGACGAATTATATTTTCATTTGGCCCTCATGTACAGTCGTTTATCAAAATTTCCCAAGACTATTTTCTTAGTGGTATGCCCATATATGTTTTGGAATAATGCGAGTTAATGTATCGGACTTTACCATAAATCAAGGTAACGATGAAGGAAACGGGATACAGCGAATGCTGGACTGGGGCCAGGAGAAATAAATTGAGGTAAGCAATCAAGTACTTCCTTAAGATTTTTGCTACCTAAAGATAATATTTGATCAAGAGGATATATTATCCTTAAATGGATTCATACATGAGAGCTGAAAGTAATATTTTAGATTAAATAGTAAATTACAGATCTTTTGTTTAATGTAAGAATCTCTTCTTTTCTTTTTTTTTTAAATAAGGTGATTTCTCATTTTGATCGTTATATGTTTTTCCATGTGAATATGCATATCTATCAACTGAAAGCTCCAGCTTTGATGACCAAATAAAATAATTCATCTAAGGGCAGTTATATGAGGGCTTTCCGCCAAACGATTTTTTTTTTTTTTTTTTTTTTTGAGATGACCCATTTATATAACTTTTCATTCACTTTATGCAAATAATCCAAAACTAACATTCATTCATTTACATGTACTTTTAAAAGTATTTCACTGAGAAAAGGTGTAATAAGGCTGCATATAGAAATCTATTTTCATCGTTCTTTTGTTATTGGAATTCACATTTTTCATTTAAAAAAGGTTTTTCGTGTTGTTACTGTTCCATGTAAAAACTAGTTGGATGTGTCAATCCCAAAACTTTCTTCTATCTCATAAGTACATTTTAATATTAAAAAAAAAAAAAACGTGGTGACCCCAAAGTTACCCACTATCGAATTTCCTCGAACATTTGACCTAGCCTAATGAGATTCTGGTATACGAAAAGCCTAAAACGCAAAATTTAATTAATATTCTGAGAAAATGAGCTTAGTAGTGTCTCATGTTGGGCAATTTATACTAAAACCTAATAAGCATCTATTTATGTCAAGACCTAACAGAATCTGAAATTTGATGGAATTTCGTCCATTAGTTCTTGGGATATAGTTATAACAAAAAATTTGCAAAACGTAGCACAGCAACATTATATCTTGGACAATTTATGCCAAAACGTAAAAAAGCGTCTAATTATGTTATGGTGTAAAAGAATCTGAAGTTTGATGAAATTCTGTGCATTAGTTCTTGAGATATAGCTAGTTTTAAAAAAACGTGTAAAATATAGCACAGCAACACCATCAGTTGAAGGATTTATAACAAGACTTAATTATCCTGTAATTATGTTATATGTCATTTTGTAACAAAATCTGAAGTTTGATGAAATTCTGTGCGTTGGTTGTTCAGATACAGCTATCGGAAAAATCGTGCAAAATGCAATATAGCTGCACCACCTGTTGCAACGTTAATACAAAAATGTAATCAGCGTCTAATTATGTTATATATTCTAGTGTAACAGAATCTAAAATTTGATGAAGTTCTCTGCATTAGTTCTTGAGATATAGCTATCGCAAAAATCGTGCAAAATGTAGCATAGCAGCGTCACCTATAGGACAGTTCACACCAAAACCTTATCAGCGGCTATGTATCTCAAGGTATTGCGGAATCTGAAGTTTGGTGAAATTCTGTGCAAAAGTTCCTGAGATATAGCTATCATGAAAATTACGAAAAACGTGGCATAGCAGCAAAATCTGCTGGCAAATTTACACCAAAACGTAATCAGTGTCTATGCATATCAAGGCGTCACAGAATCTGAAGTTTGGTGAAATTCTGTGCATTAGTTCTTGAGATATAGCAATATTGAAAATCATGAAAAACGTAGTATAGCAGCGCCACCTGCAGGTCAATTTTCACCAAAAACCAATAGGCACTAATTCAGATCAAGGTCTAACTGAATATAAAATTTTATTAAGTTTCGAGCATTAGTTCTTGAGATAGAGCGCCCACAAATTTTTTGTCACATACAGACAGACTCACAGACAGACAGACGGACAGACTCACAGACAGACAGACGGACAGACTCACAGACAGACATTTTCTAAAAATAGTCAAAACGTGTTCAGGACCTTCTAAAACGTATAAATCCGTCGAAAACCGGAAGTCGAAAATTTTCATGAATCCAATACTTTCTTCTTGTAAAGATAGAAGAAAGTAATAGGTTAAATAAAAAAAGCTGTTAGTGTTTTCAATTTTAAAAAATGGCTCTGTTCATCAGAGGGTACTCTCACAAAAGAACTCAAGTTGAGCTGAAATCCATTCATTTTACTATTTGAAAGTCAGTTTCTCGTAAAGAGTTGAAACAACTCGAATGAACGAGTTGTTTTTTAGTAATTTAAATCAAGATGAGTAATTTAAATTAACCCTTTACGCACTGATGGTACTTTAAAATACAATTGAAGAAAACTTTCTATTAACTTTAATTGACGAAGAAAACTTGTTTATTCTGTCTATTAATAAAAGTTTTTTATTCTTCTCGATCAAATTTAAATAGAATAGAGAAACAGTCGAAGCTAAATATTTTTAAAAAGTGGTAGTTTTATTATTCATTTTTATAGGTATTTCTTTTTTTTCCCTTAATAAAATTATATGAAACATATTCAACTGCAAAAGCGCTCCCATTTATAGAGAGGATCATGATGCATTTAAACTCATTACTTTTTAAAGAATTGTGATATTTTCAAAAGAATAATTTGATTAATTAATCGGAATATTTTTGTAAATATTTCACAAAAATATTATAACTATCGATATATTTAATCAGTTCTAATGAAAAAAGCATACATAAATTCCACATTAGTATTATCTAAAAATTCCAGCATACCTTCAGATATTAATGAAGATAATTATTGAGGTGGATCAATTTCTTGACAAATAATTCGGTATATAAAGGGTTAAGCAATTTAAATCAAGATGAATAAAACGTTTAAAAAACAACTCATTTACGATCTAATAAATTACAGCTTTTTCCTGAGAAGCCAAGTCCATTCTTTTGTTTTAAGATTGTATGTTTTGTAAACCAGTAACCCGGGTTAGTTTTCCTGATTTATACTAATCCTCCATATTTCTCTATATGATGGTGTTTTGCCAGCCTGGTTTGATTTATTTTGTGTTGGCCGATCATCTACTCGAGGGATATAGGGTCAGCGGGAGGAGTGCTCTTCGTGTGTGTGTGTATGTGTGTGGTCTTTCTAAGGGAACCTAACCCGTATTTACATAAGGTTCGAAGAAAACCACGAAAACTCCGAACTGTTAGGCCGACAGCCGCGATTGGATTCGAACCCAGCACCTGCCGTCTACTAGTTGAGAGGTCGAACCTCTCGGCCACCGATGGGGCCAGGTGTTTTCCGAGACCAATAATTCTTTTGGAATCCAGGTATGGCTTTGCGAGTTTTATTTTTCTTGTGTGACTTATTAAAAATATTAAGATTAACTCCAGAATCGGTAATACGCAGGAAATATTAAAAATATTCGCCCAATATTGATTTTAATTTTAAAGACGTGAAATGCAATCATATTATTTTCGAAATACTTTTATAATCTAAATTCATTAGTCATTTCCCTAATCTGGAACATATATTGATAGGTACTGTGAGAAATTTCTTATATGTTTCAGAAATGTAAATATCCATAATACTAAGCAGTACACTTGCTGACAGTATTGTTTAGAATCGGCTGAAAAACACACCAAACTTTAATCAACTTTATACAAGTTTCAGTATGATGTTTAAGGTTAATCGCATACAATCACGTTGAATAAATAACATTTTGTGACATTAAGCATTTATTAAGTATTTATAACATAATGATATATATATATATATAATCCACAATACTCGCAGCATATTCTAAAGTATAATATTTTCTCTCTATTACATAATCAGTAATTCATCTACTGATAACTTTACGGATTACATATTAGTAACAACGTTACAGTGAATGTTTATTGGATTTAGTCTTGAAACTTTATTGTCAGTGAGTCAAAAGAGGGGGTTATAATAGGAATAGAGCCGTCTGAACATTAATCCCAACACGATAATGCGATTTCGGGAACTCTTCCAACTGTTCCGCATTTAGAATTGTTAAGCATTAAATCGAAATAATGCAATAGATGTATTTTTCTTCTTTTTTATCAGGAAATTTTGGGGGTCATAAAATTGAAAAAATAATGCCAATACACATTTTCTAATCTAATATTCTACAATTGCTTAGAACACACGCACTAAAATTTATTCATTATTATTATTATTATTATTGTTACTATTTTATCACGAAAATACTTTAAAAAATAGAAAACATGAATTATGTTTTTTTCAGAATTTAGTGTCACTTCCGATTAAAAAAAAAAAAAAAAAAAAAAAAAAAAAAAAAAAAAAAAAAAGTATATAAATGCAGATAGTGCAAAACAAATTTCAGTTTTAAGACTTAAAACACATACTTAAAATGACGTCCTTTGCAACTGTTGAAGAGTTTCCACGTTTATGATCTGATTAAATGTTTAACTGATAATTTTATTTGATTAACACTCTGTAACTTTTTTTATATTAATACTTTTAAGTTATCAGTATAAATACATAAATTACAAATTAAATAAATTGAAATTGGGTGGGTTCGCACCCCATGGGCTCTTATAAGTTGGCGCCTCTGTAAATGTTGATCAAATTCTTTTTTCAAAAGTGAGCGTTATGTGTCGTTATGTACGGTATTTAATTTATTTCATTGTTGTAGATATACCACTTGTCTTATTTGATGAACAAATTTCTGGTTAGAATCGAAATATACTTATTTAGTTCTACCAAATTTAAAGCTATGTCCATTCTAATATTAACAGACGGAACCTTTCTAAAATTTACTTAATGACTGCATAAATCTTCTGACATATTTTCAGAAAATCCCGACAAATGCTTTAGAAAATGATTTTTATTATTACTATTAATTCATAACTTTGAACACAAAGGGTCTAACAATGAATGAATAAATTCATCCAAATCATTGTTAGGAATTACATATTAATAAGGGTTTTACTGTTAATATATGTGTAGGATTTTGTTTCGAAACTTTGTCTGTCGCTCAAAACAAAAGATTAGAATATAAAAAAGCTCATCTGAACATAAATCCCAACACGCTTAATATGATTTCGGGAACTGTGCCAACAATACTGTATTTATGAGTTAAATTGTAAGTCTTTCAATCTGAATATTAAGCTGGTTGTGTATTTTGTCTTTTACAAGAAGTTTTTGTGATAATACAAATAATGAAATGATGCCAATAATTACTTTGTCAATGCAATGCATTATAAATAATTGTTTAAATAAACTGGAATTTAGACGTTATTCAATTTTTAAATATCTTAATTTTAGCACTTTTTTGCATCATGATAATTAGATAACTGCATCACCACATGTCTAATTATTTTCCAATAATAATTACTATCCTTCATTTTCTATAGATATAATTAAAACTTTCCTGTCCTTAAAAAAATATGTATATACAAATTATTATTATTAGTGTTAATATTTGCAATCCTTCTTTAAAAATAAAAATAATAATACTTTTAATAATGCAAATGCACATTTTTTTGACAAGTTAATGTCTTAACCTTTCATTGCACAATTTTTGTTTGTTTGTTTGTTGTTGTTCTTGTTTTTTTACATAAAAAAATCCTTTGAAACTATATATCGATCTAACATTGGAAAAAATAGTTAAAAATAAATTTCAAATATTTAGCTAAAATTTTATGTGTTATGGCATGTTTACTATATATGCAATTAGGTTTTTAAAGTATTGTATTCCTATATTTCATTGAGTACAATGATTAGGGTTATTTTACCATGTATTTAAACTGCTGTAAGACAAGAAGGATCGTTAAAGATAAATGATTCATATTTGAAGCATGTCTTTTTCAAATTTTTACCTTTAGTTTTGTTGAAGCATATTTGAAAAGAAAAAAATACTTTTGAAATTATAATTAAAAAAACTGTACATTTTTTTCAAATTTAAATTTAAATATTTATAACTTTTATTTAAAATAATATTTTTAAAATTTTTGACTAAAAATTAAAACTTGTATTTCTGTTTTTTGTGTTAAGAATCTTAAATTAATTTACTTTTAAAATGAATTTTAAATTTTAAATTAAAAAAAAATATGAGAAATTTTACTGTGTGATTTTTTTTTTTTTTTTTTTTTTTTTTTTTTTTACAAACGATATGATTAACCACCACAAAAATTTTCGAAATTTCGGCTGAATTAATGAAAATTGTTTTAAAATATATGCCGGACTTCCTTAAATTGTTTCTTTCGAAATGTATATTTCACCATCGTAGGGAAAAGTATTAAAACACCAAAATGAACTACGCTGCTTTCTTGGACAAGATTAAATATCCGATAAATTCATCCCCTAAAGTTTTACGGATTACTCATTAATAAGAGTATTAGAGCGAATATTTATTGGATTTAACTTTGTAACTTCATTGTCACTAACTCAAAAGAGAAAGTTAAAATACGAACAAGCCCCACGTGAACATAAATCCTAACACGCTAATGCAATTTCGGGAATGCTTCCAACTCTTTTGTATTTATGAGTTAAATTATTAGGCATTAAATCGAAATACAGCTCATGGATATACATTTTTTCTTTAGCTGGAGGTTTTCGCGACTATAAAATTGAAGAAAGGCTGCCAATAAATAAACATTTGTTAAGAATAATCAGTGTAAAGATATCAGTGTAAATACAGTAAAGTTTGTTTTTCTATGAAAAACCCTAAAGTTTAAATAATTTTATTTCTTACTTTTTGTTGTCTTCTTTTTATTTATTTATTTTTGTAATAACATATAAAAAAAAGGGATTGGATTTTGATGAAGATTCGTTTTTTTAAACATCATTTACTTTTATATAAAGATATAAATTTCTAAGATTTTTCACTACGTACATTTTATTTATTTATTTATTATTTTTATTTTTTTAGCTTAAAAGGACGTTTAAATTGTGTTTCTATTTTAATTGAAATAGAAAACATTACTTTTTTCGTTTTTGTTTGTTTTGAAAGTTTAGCTTTACAGCAATAGTCATCGTGGAAATGATTTCCTGCTTTTTACCATGTATTTAAACTGTCATAAGACAAAAAACATAAAAGATAAATGGTTCAAATTTGGAATATTTTTTTTCGATTGCTTTACTTAAGTTTTGACTGAGTATATTTTAAAAGCTAAAAATTTAAATATTTTTCATTTTTATTTAAATTAATATTTTGAAAAATTCTGAATCAAGATTAAATCAATGTTTTTAAACGAAAAAAAAATTTAATTCTACAAATAATATTTTAAGTTAAAAGAATTTTAAATTATCCTCACTTTTAAAGCAAACTTTAAATTTTAAATAAAAAAAAACTACGAGAAGTTTTATTATATGATTTTATTTACAAATGGTATTATTAACCATCTCCTCAATAATATATATATATATATATTTTAAAATATGTACCGGACCCCCTTAAATTGCGTTCTTTCGAATATGTATTTCATTAGCGTAGGGAAAAGTATTAAAGTACCAAAATGAACTTCGATACTTTCTAAGACAAGATTAAATATCCGATAAATTCATCCCCTGAACTTTTACAGATTACTCATTAATAAGAGTATAAGAGCGAATATTTAATGGATTTAACTTTGTAACTTTATTGTCACTATCTCAAAAAAGAAGGTTCAAATAGGAACAAGTCCATCTGAACATAAATCCTAACACGCTAATGCAATTTCGGGAATTCTTCCAACTCTTTTGTATTTATGAGTTAAATTGTTGGGCATTAAATCGAAATATAGCTCATGGATGTAATTTTTTTCCTTTAACGGGAGGTTTTCGTGACCATAAAAATTAAAGAAAGGCTGCCAATAAACATTTGTTAAGAATAATCAGCATAAAGATATCAGTGTAAATATTAAAGTTTGCTTTTTACGAAAGAACCTAAAGTTTAAAGAATTTATTGTTTATCTTATGTTTCCTTCTTTTTATATATTTCTTTTTGTAGCAACATATGAAAAAAGATACCATTTTGGGGAAGATTCGATTTTTTAAACATCATTTACTTTTATATAAAGATATATCTTTCTAAGATTTTCACTACGTACATTTCCTCGTAATCTATTTTTTTTCTTTTTTTTCGGGGAGGGGGGGGGGAGGCCTTAAAATGATGTTTAAATCATGTTCCTATCTTAATTGGAATAGAAAACATTACTTTTTTCGTTTTAGTTTGTTTTCAAAATCGAGCTTTCAAGCAATGGTTGTTGTGGAAATGACTTCTTGTTTTTACCATATATTTAAATTATTATAAAATAAGAATCATAAAAGGTAAATGGTTCAAATTTAAAACATATTTTTTTCAATTGTTTTATTTTAATTTTGTTTGAGCATTTTAAAATAATTTGTATTTTAAAATATGTATTTTAAAAATAAAAAATTGAAATATTTTTAATTTTTATTTAAATTAATATTTTAAAAAATTCTGAATCAAATTTAAATTTTATATTCCTATGTTTTTAAATGAAAAAAATTGAAATTCTACAAATAATACTTCAAGTAATAAGGATTTTAAATGACCCCACTTTTAAAATTAATTTTAAATAAATAAATAAAAAACTATGAAAAATTTAATAATGAAATTTTGTTCACGAATGACATTGGTAACAATCACAGAAAGTTTCAAAATTTTAACTCAATAAGTAAAAATTATTTTAAAATATGTACCGGACCTGAATAAATCATGTTCTTTCGTAGCGTAGGGAAAAGTAGTAAAATGAACTGTGATGCGTTCTGAGACAAGATTAAATATTCAATAAATTTATCCCCTAAAGTTTTGCAGATTATTCATTAATAAGAGTATTAGAGCGAATATTTATTGGATTTAACTTTGCAACTTTATTGTCACAAACTCAAAAGAGAAGGTTAAAATAGGAACAAGTCCAATGTGAACATAAATCCTAACACGCTAATGCAATTTCGGGAACTTTTCCAACTCTTTTGTATTTATGAGTTAAATTGTTAGGCATTAAATTGAAATACAGCTTATGGATATAAATTTTTTCCTTTAACAGGAGGTTTTCGTGACCATAAAATTGAAGAAAGGCTGCCAATAAACCTTTTTTAAGAATAATCAGTGTAAAGATAACAGTGTAAATATAGTAAAGTTTGCTTTTCTATGAAAGAACCTAAAGTTTATAGAATTTATTAAGTACTTTCTGTTTATTATTTTTCTTCTTCTTCTTCTTATGTATTTAAGTTTTTCAATAGATGCATTTCCTTATAATCTTTTTTTTAAATTAAATATAAAAGTTTATGATACCTATTTTAGGATGGAGTTGAAAATTTTTTCAGATGATTTTACATATAAAATACTTTATGAATTATTTTATTATAATATTTCTATTATAACCTGTAATACTTTCTTGTACAAAAGGTTTTTTAAACATATTAACACGAACACCAAATAATTATTCGACAAGAAGAAAGTGACCGGAGAAATATACCGTTCTGGATTTTATTTAGATAATTTTATTAAGTTAGTTAGGAATATTCAAAATTTCTGACAAACAAAATTTTTAATAACTAATTTTTGAGGCATGGTTATCTTGAAAAGACAGTTTTACTCTATGTACTGGCCTCTAATGTCTTTATATATTCTTATTTTTCCAAAAGGAAACGGTAAAAAAGTTTTTTAGTTGAATCATGAAAGCTTTTGCTCATAAAAGTACTCTAAAATTAAACCAAAAATAATACTTGTTCAAACAAAAATACTTTGAATTGTATTTTATCTTTTCGCTTAGTACGTGTACACGATTTCGTTTGCACAGGTTTGTCATTATCAATATTATGATATGCATATTTTCTGTGCGCACTTGGTTTCTTTTCTTTTCTTTATCTTTTCCCTTTTCTTTCGCTTTTCTAAAAGTTACTTTACAAATTCAGAAAATATTTTTGTTGAATTTTAGATTTTGGTTAAAAGAGCTTTTAATTTCGCGATTGTATCTCAAGAGTTCTGCATTTCACTTAATTTTTGGAGAAACTCTTAACTTTGTGAAAGAGTGAAACCGACATTTAGAATATTTAAAAACTTATAACCCGAATACATTGCGAAAAGAATTTCTTGAAAATTCTTATGAGAATGTTTTATAGTTAAAAGCGTAGGGCTTTTAAATTGCATTCAAGCTAAAAGGAAAGCTTAAACTTCTGCATTTATTAGTTTATTTGTATTGAATCGCGATTGCGATATTCAACCGTCTTCTATTTAAAAGAAGAAAAAAAAGTGTCGATACAATAAAATATGTAAAAGTTTTGCATTTTATTTGTCTTAATTTTTTGAAAATTTTGTAGTTAAGAGTTATTTTTTCGTCTTTAAAATTTATACATAGGAAAGACCAGGGAGGGTTGACCATTAAGAAGGCTTCACCCACCCTTCATTTTTCATATTTAAGCCTTTGAAGGGCGGTCGGATAAAATATATCCTACTTAATTTTAATTGCGAAATGCCACATTAACACAAGAATTTTGAAATAAAAATTTAAATTTTTATCAAGTACGTAAAGTTTATTTGTATTTATGTCGGCCAATTATCTACACTTGGGATATAGGCCCTAAAGGGAAGGGGGTCTTTCTAAGGGAACCTAACCGTATTTACGGAAGGAAATCAAAGATTCGAAGAAAACCACGGAAAACTCCGAACGGTTAGGCGACGGCCACGATTGGGCTCGAACCCAGCACCTGTCGTCTACCTGTTTCGGAGGCAGAACCTCTCGGCCACTGGTGGGGCTCAAGTGGGTAAAGAAAAGCATTTATCTAATTTGAAACAAATTTGTTTTTAGATTCTGGTGTCATTCAATTATTTCATCATTTTATGAATAGAAGCGCTTTGTATCGAAAATGATTAAAAGAATTTCAAAGTTTTACCAATAAGTGGCAACTAAAGCTACTAAAATGCTCAAACAATGGACTTTGTTTCGCATAGCTATTTAAAATAGGAGAGGAAAAATCAATTGTGAAGAGATTTCAGCTTTAAACGTGTATTTTTTAGGAACATTTAGCAAGATTTTCTGAGATAAAATGTATCATAGAAATTCATATAAATAGCTTTTATGTAATGTAGACATACATATATAAACATAAAGTACAGACATAAAGATTGTACAGTAAATTGTCCGATGGTTGACCAGATGGTCAAAGTTCCCTTTATTTAGCACTTTTTGGAAATATTTTAACTATACACTGTAGGGGGAACTGGGGTACATTGATACAGTTTTTTTCTAAGATTTTTTTTGGTGTCAAGAAAGTAGAAAATTCAAGTTTTTTTTGCATGAGGTGACAGCAAAACTTGTGTAGTATGTTATAAAAATGTACAATCATTGTTTTATGTAGTATTTTTGCATGTAATTTTAAAAAAATCAAAAAAAGTCATTTGTATCAATGTGCCCCATCCCGGGGGCAGATTGATACGTTTAAGAAAAATGACGACAAAATAATACCAATGCATATGTTTCATAAAAAATGAGTCAGAAAACCATTTTATATTTATTTATAAAAATTCAAATCACCCACAATTTATTTTTAAGCAATATTAAAGCAATCAAAATTAAATATATTATGACTTGATGTTCTGTCTGTTTCTTGTCTGACTGTTGGCTGTGGTAACTTTGTCATATCTAGCACTTCAACCCCAGCATTATCTTCTTTCTTATGAAAGATGAAAAAATTACCAGTTTTTCTGTTTATAAATAGGTTCATAAACAGAAAATAAAGGATAATTATATTAAAAATTCTGTTTATAATATAAGTATCATTTTCTGTTCAGCAGTTTGTTTCTCTTACTTAACATTTCTCATGTCGAAAATACTTTTTTCTCTGGAGAATCGATATAAATTCGAGATTTGCCAGAATGCCGTCCTTTTCTTTTATTAGTTCTACTAGCACTAGATGCTGGGTAAGTTCCTACGTCTTCTGTTTTCAAAGATACTATAAAATGCTCTAATATAAAGAAATTAGAGCTATTTCACTTCAATAAAAACTAATATTAGAAATTTTTCGTGAAAAAAAGGTTGGATTAAGGAGTGTATGGTAAAAAAAATAATAAAAGATAATGAAAATATGAACTATTAAAGGATTTAGGCTGTATCAATGTGCCCCGTCATAAACTGTATCAATGTGCCCCATACAGCGATTTTGAATAAAATGAGTCTCAAATTCAACACTTCACAATATATCTAACAATAAATAATGAGGAACTGATAAAGAGTAGCAGTACTTACCAGGGAGAGTATTCATTTTGGTTGAAAATACGGGAACAGTTGTATAATAGCATTTCAATTGTACAACTCAAATTTACTTTTGAACAACAAAAACAATAAATCACCCGCCTCATTTCATCAAACTGCTGAATCATTCCAAGATTTTCTGTATGTAGTTGAATACACTAGCATCACCTTTTGGAGCTGTTGTGAAACTTCCTGTAATGACCCTGTGAGCGGTAGAGGGGGTGTATCAATGTGCCCCATGTATCAATGTACCCCAGTTCCCCCTATATATTGGAGTGTTAATGGTTATATTTTTAAAATAATGAAAATTGATTTTGTAAAGCTACAGAATATATAGTAGGAGATAGGGTAGAGTAGGTTAAGGAAAAGGAAAAAGCTTAATATTGATTAAATGAAAATGTGAAAAATTGCTATAGAAACACAAAAACATGTAGTGAAATATAAATTGGAAAATTGATAGGAGTTTTTATTTAAATAGTTCTAATAATTGGTAAATAGAATGAATAGAAAAGACTAGACAGAATGAAAGCAGCAGTCTTAGGAATATTGTGTCATGCTTCTGCAAAAGAACATAACATTGACCAGAAACACTTTAATGAGATATATAGACAATCTTCACCAAGATTAATACGATGAGATGAAGCAAAACTATGTGGTAATTAGTGTTGCCAGATCGGATGTCACAAAATACGGGTGCCTAAAACGGAATTTTCCTCTGTTTTTTCGAATTCCACTTAAACAGGTTTGTTTATACATCACATTTCCCAAAATAATTTTTAACAATAACTAAACTATGGGGGAAAAATTATTCTGCCTTTTTAAAAGCAAAATTTATTTTCCTTAACAAATATTTCAATATAAATAAAGTGGGTCAAACCTACACTGTTAAAAATAAAGGTGACAAACCGGTTGCATTTGGCGCCCAGGGGTGAAAAGGTGTTACCATTTGACACCCGCGCGCTTGAAAATGTGTTTGAGGTACCGTTTAATCTCTCACTGGCTGATTCAAGCTAATTATGGTGCCGCGCAATGCATACCGTTAGAAGATTTTTACCCCTTAGTCATTTGCGAATGCTCTGTGACGTGTATTCTCGCCCTTCAACTCGCTGTCACTGGTGGATCAAAACAGCAATTTCTCTCTACGATGAATATCAACCCTATGCGCTATCCCAATTTCGTTTACAATTTCGGATGGCTAACTTTTGGCGAGCATTTTTATGTAAAGCAACCTTTGAATTCCAGGACATTTTAATATTTCAGGGAGACTTTGGAGGTGAACTCGTTGGCCGAGTGGTCAGAGCGTTGAACTTGCAATCAGACGTTGTGGGTTCGAATCCTTCGAGGACCAAAAGCCGGTTTATGTATTTTTTAATGTTTTATTACTGGGCACTTTGGATTAAGGGTACCATCTTTTCATCCTAATTAAAGGTGCCATTCTGGCTCCTTTAAGGGTGTGACCAGTGGGACAAGCCATTCACCCCTAAAAGTTGCAGTGTGTCACCATTAGTTTTAACAGTGTACTGTATATGAGAAGAATTGAACCATGATATTTACACGATTAAAACCAATTATTTTTCAAATGTTTTATATATTACATTTATCGCAATTTTATTACGCTAATTGATTGATTAACGAATAAAATGATATATAAAATTTTAGTCTAGGTATATGAAACTTTAGTCTAGATTCAATATTTAAAAAAAAAAAAAAAAAAAAATCATTTTGTAAAAAATGGGTGAATTCGGCCCAGTCTCCCCTCTTTCTCTTTTACTGTATATATAATGTAGAAAGGTTTTTGCTAAAAGAAATTTTTAATAAAAAACATACATTTTTTACAGTTAATGAAAAGGTTTTAAAATAAAAAAAAATATTAATACTAAATAAAATTTGTAAAGTTTAGATTACATTTATTTTTATACTTATATACTGAAACATGGTAGTAAATAAAAAATATATATTTAATTTTTACATAAATAAAGTGGATATAAAAGTAAAATCAGGAAAATAAAGTTAGTATGTTTATTTTGAATGTCTAAAAGAAACTTTTCGAAAAATTTCTATCTATACACCCTTCCTACGTTAATATTAAACAAACAAATAAATCAATTAATTAATTAATTGGATGTTTTCCACAAATTTCTCATTCGCCTTTAACAATTCAAAATGTTTTATAATAGGCTATTTCAGATCTATATTAATGAATATTTTTTCCTTTTTCTTTTCATTACTTTCAATTATCAAATGAGTGTTCGATCTCAGGTTTCTACAGCTCATATTCAAAATATTAGAATAATTACCTTTTTTTTAGAAATTGAAAATATCTTTTGGTAATTTAATGTCTTTTAATGAAAATATGCAAACGATATTTTTATTAAGAACTTATTGTTGATTAAACTTACTTGTTATCTTAAATTTAATATCATTTTTGAAAAGATTAATTGCAAAAAAAATTATTTTGAAAAGTCAAAATATTAGAATATTTATTCAAGTGGTTCAAAATATTCGAATATTTCACATTAATTCTCTTTAATTATTACCAATTCTTAACTGGTGGCATCATTGATTAAATTCAAAGTATTTTATTTAAAATCAGTATTCTTTTTTGCAGTTTGTTTCTTTTTCGTCTTAAAATGGGCCGTGTGAGTGATATTCCTGAATCTACTAAACTTCGTATGGTTGATTTGTATCGGCACGGTAAAAATCAATGTTTTATAGCGAATTATTTACATTGTTCGCAATCGAGCGTTAGTAAAATACTAACACAATATTCAAAAATTGGAAAATTTCAAAATAATCGCCGAAATGGTGGCCGAAAACCAAAAACATCTGCTAGAGATGACAGGAAACTGAAGCGTATAGTTAAGAAAAACCGTTTTAAAAGTGTGCGATTCTTGCACCGAAAATGGAAAGAAGAAGGAGTTGAAGTTTCTACATCGACAACATAAAGACGTCTCCATAAATTTAAATTTGAATCTCGTGTACCGAAAACAAAACCTCTCATGACTGCAAGACAAAAGCGTATAAGATTGAATTGGTGTAAATCAAGACGTTTATGGAGCAATGAAGATTGGAAAAATATATTATTTATTGATGAAAGTATGTTTTGTGTTTCATATGGTAATCAAGGTATTCGAGTTTGGAGAATGAAGCAAGAAGCATTTGATAAAGAATGCCTTAAACGTCCCGTAAAATTTGCTGCTAGTGTCATGGTTTGGGGTTGTATGAGTGCAGAAGGACCTGGAAAGTTATGCATCGTCTACGAAAAGGTTAACTCTCTGATATATCAAGAAATTTTAGAATATTACATGATTCCATCATCAGAAGATCTATTTGAAGATGATTTTATCTTTCAACAAGATTTAGCGTCCCCGCATACCTCGGTGTCAACTAAGAATTGGTTCCGCCAACGCAACATTAAGGTACTTCCTTGGCCACGAAATTCACCAGATCTTAATCCCATCGAAAACGTATGGTGTATAATGAAGAAAAAACTTCAAGAAAATCCTCCTTCAAGTAAAACTGAGTTAGTGGCACGTATAAAGTCTATTTGGGCTAATATTCTGGTGTGTTTAAGGAAGCTGTATACCTAATTTATTGTGCTGTATTTTATATTTTATAAATGTTAAAATCTTATCTAAACATTCCAGATTTAATTTATAAGAAATTTAATTGCATTTACTTAGTATAAAAAGTAAATAAATGACAAATAATTTTTTCTTATTACTTTTTCTCAATTATTCTAATATTTTGAATATGAGCTGTATGCCAGAAAAATAACTAGGAATTAATATAGCGAACGCATCCACTGGTTTCACTTTGTGAATGTCATATTTGAGCGTAGGCTCAAATTTATCTTTTGAAAATTCTGGGGTTTATTTCAAGGTTTTGTAGGAAATTCGACTAATGAATGAAAGAATACATAATTGAGGTAATTTGTATCAAAATTGATTCATGGAATCTCATCGCGACCTTGAAGGCAGCACTGTACACAAAAGTCAACTACCAGGAAAACGCAAATCTTTGAAAGGTCGTAGGCAGCAGAGCTGAAAACGAAACAAATTACAGTCGGCTCTCGTTAATTCGAACTCGTCGGGAGCTCAAGAAATGTTCGAATTATCCAGAGTTCAAATTATGAAATGTATGAGGAAAAAAAAAACATGTTTAAAGGGGTATTATAACAAAGGATTTAATGTATTGTTTAAATTTATTTCGGCCATTATGATTAGAATATCATTTAATATTAATTAAAAAATATATATAAAGTAATTAAGGAATTAGGATTAAGCACAATAGAAGAAGGGTTGGAGGCATCATGGATGGACAGACGAGGCATTCAGAAAGCGGTCATCAAATGAATGGGATTATACGTATACTAGTTTCAGAACAATTCTAGCAAAAATGAAAGAAAGTTATTTTAATGATCTGAAGTCAGTGGGAAAGTAAGGAAAAATGAAAAACCGGAATTCTTGTTAGTTCCAATTAAATGAAGTTAAGAGAAAATGAGTTCGAATAAACGAAAAATTTTAACGTTATTCTGCCCTTGAAAATTTCGGGACTTCATGTTTATTTCGAATTAAGCGAAGATTCGATTTATCCGATTTCGAATTAACGAGAGTCGACTGTATGCTCAACTCACTCTTTTCATATGGTATTAATTTTCTTGAATATAAGATTTTCGGACGCCTAACTCTTAAGATTTCCTCCAGTGAAAAAAAATGTCGATACTCGGAAAAACAAGATGTATAGTCTAATTTTTAAACGGGCTGTTTGAATAAATACAAGTGTTTTAACAGGCCGAGCCATTAAGAAATGTAACAAATTTAAAACAATCATACTAAAGCGTATGAACAATTTTCAATTTCGTGCACTGTAAAAAACAAAAACCCATACATATACATGTACACATGATTTTATGTAAAATATCTGCCTTTTGTAATGTTTCTATTTTGAGTGCAAACTCAAATGGGTTTGGTAGATAATGGGTATGATAAATGGACTTGGAAATCGATCATTAGCATCGTATGAGACAAAAATCCAGATAATTTTCGTAAATGCCAGTTTTAGTGTAAGAATTTTAAAATTTTCGTATTTAGAAATATATATATATATGTATATATGTATATATATATATATATATATATATTTGTTTTGTTATTCTGTAACAATTAAACGAAAATAATTACAAAAGAATAAAATATATGTAATAATATATGCTTATTTTTCATATGTAACAAAAACTTTTCAACACTTCCTATAAGCTGAATATCTCAATGAGACTCATTTGAGATATTATCTTATTGGTTAATATCTCAAATTTATCTTTAAAAAAACTCATTATTATTTAAAGTTTTTTACTAAAGCCAACTAATGAACATAAACATACAAGGTAATTAAAATAATTAGTATAAATTGATTCACGGAATCTGGTCGTGACCCTGGGGAAGCTTTGTAAACAAAAGCCGGTTAACCAGGAAAATGCTAAGCATTGAAAGGTCATAGCCAGAAGAGAGACATTGAACAAAGTAGTACTTAAATCACTCTTTTTTTTCACTTGGAAACACGTCTGCCGCAATAAAAAGACAAATTTCATCGGGACGTGCAAAAACGTTTTGACATCCTAAACGAGATACAAACAGAAGAGACCATTTTTTTTCTTTTCCACTTACCGAGTGTCCCCAAAAGGAGGAACCCTTTTTAAAATTAAATACAGTGGTTCGGTTTTTTGCAACAGTTTTTTTATGCTCGGATAAAGAATACTTCATGGAACAAAGCAAAAGAGAAGCAATGCTGAGTTCCAGATTTGCCGAGCTGTATTTAATTGCATCTATTGTCAACTTAGACAAGATTTTAACAGTTGTATTCATATAACCTTATTAATTCATGGGCTACCGGTATTAGGGCACATAAATTAGAATGAATAGGTCAAACACGTTAATTTTAAAATATTGTGTTCTTTTTTAACTCTTTCCGTTATAGACAAATTGCGTTCGTAAAACCTGAAATAATTGACTGACATCGGAATTCACAAACGACTTTTTTTTAAATTAAGAACTCCCTATTTTAAGATTTCATTGTAAAAGCAAAATACAGTGAAATCTCCTTGTTTTACCACCTCCTTGGACGACCATTTTTTCATTGGACGAAGTTTATTCCCATAGGTTGAACACTAATTTTAAATCCATTCAGAGACCATTGAGAGGTCATAGCCGGAAGAGTTGACATTGAACAAAGTAGTACTTAAATCATTCATATTTTTTTTTACTTGGAAACATGTTTTGAAGAAATAACTCTGCTGCAATAAAAAAGACAAATTTCATCGGGACATGCAAAAACGTTTTGACATCCTAAACGAGATACAAACAGAAGATATTATCTTTTTCCCTTATACCCATTTACCGAGTGTCCCCACAGGAGAAACCCTTTTTTCTGCACTTTCCAACAAAGTTGAAAAATGTTTAAGCATTCGGCCTGTCTGTCCGTCTGTTCATGCTCTAACTCCCGTAAATATACTCGGATATTCATGCAATTGATAAATCTTATTTAGAGTCACAGAAGCATGTTTGGTATTTCATATGAAGTACGTACGATTAATGGTTCATTTACAAAGACACTTAAAATAATTCGATTACATTATGGTATAGGAGGAAAAATCGTTTGGAGAGTATTTTAATGATATTGCACTATTTCAAATGTATTGAAACTTATATAAATCTCTGAACTTCACTATGATCACGTTAAAACGTAGCATTTATAGCATTTTTATTAATTTACAGGGACACACAAAATAAATCGGCTATAGTATTGTCTTTGCATAATAATTGCGTAAGTACGTTAAAAAATTCGGAATGCGCTTTTAAATTAAATTAATTTTTTGCATATTACTCTTTATATATAAATTCTATGCCTCATATACAGGGCTACACAAAGGTATTAGCATACCCTTCTCCTTATTAGAGGAAATTGCTGAAGGGGAATTTTCAACTGAAATATACGTATCTCTTAAATGAACTAAATTTTGGAATGCACGTTGTTAATAGATAAAAATACCTATATAGTACACAGGTTTTCTAAAAAATTTGGATAATTTTCCGATTGTAGATGGAAACAGCTGAAATTCGTTTTAAAATGCATTATACATTTCCATATAGTGAAATGAGACGGTTAAAAGGTGCAGTTTTGTTACATTATTCTCAGTGTGTTGGAAAATGCTTCTTAATCTATGCTTGAAGCATGATTTTGATCAGTTTGTGACAAGGGGTGGGAGGGGGTAAGAAGAAACACACTTTAGTTACTTTAGTTCACACACTTTAGTTAAAATAAAAAGCATTAAAAATCAGCAGAACCTGCACTTTCAATCATGATGCTGTATGAGAGTACATTTATAAACTAATCGGATGTGGCAATCCTAAAACTTCTCTCATACAAGCTAATACTTCTAGAAAAATTAAACATAGCAGAGTCACAGGTTAGATAATTTACACCAAAGTCTAATTTGCTACAACTTATTTCAAGTTCTAACTGAACTTCAAATTTGGTGAAAATCCGTGCATTAATATTTGAGATGGAATCATCGCAGAAATCGAAAAAAAAAAAAAAAAAAAAAAAAAAGGATAGAAGTGCCATCTGTTAAGCGATTTACTTTAAAAACTAAAGAATACTAATTTATATCAGGAACTAACTGAAATTGAAGTTTGATGGAAATTCGGCAATTAATTCCTCAGATAGAGCTATTGGAATAATAACGACTAATGCTGCGTATAAGCACCACCTGTTGGGTGATTTATACTGAAATGTAATCAAAACCATATTATATCAAGGACTAACTGAATCTGAAGTTAGATGAAAATTCGTGCGTTAGTTCATGAGATTGCGATAATCACGAATAATGCCGCATAGTAGCGCCATCTGTTGAGCGATTATCTCCAAAACCTAAGGAATACTAATTTATATCAGGGACTAACTGAATCTGAAGATTGGTGAAAATTCGGGCATTAATTCCTGAGATAGCGCTATTGCAATAATCATGAATAATGCCACATAGCAGTGCCACCTGTTTGATGATTTTTCACAAAACATAATCAGATCCATATTATATCAAGGACTAACGGAACCTGAAGTTTGTTGAAAATCTGTTCATCAGTTTTTGAGATATAGCTATTATGGAAATTTTGAAAAAGACAGCATAGGAGCGCCACTTGTTGGGCCATACACACTTAAAACTAATCAGATCCACTTTATATCGAGATCTTACTAAATCTAAAATTTTGTGCAATTCCGTGCATTTGTTGTTGAGATAGAGCACCCACAAAATTTATGCCACATACAGACAGACAGACATTTTGTAAAAATATGTTTTTTGTAATCTCTGTCCCCTAAAATGTGTAAATTCGTCAAAAACTGGAACTCGAAAATTTTCACGAAACCAATACTTTCTTCTTGTCAAGATAGAAGAAAGTAAAAATTAAAACCATTTAAAAATGATATATACCCCGCCTAATACGCCCATCAAAAGTATACTCAGAATGATTTTCGTCAAAAACATATTTCCAGTGGCACTGAATATTTTTAAGATATTCCAAATATTAAGCAGGATTTATTTCCAAACGTATAAAATTAATGCGAATATAAATTTATTCGTTTTCCATTTCTCACAACAAGTTGTTACGTATTTTTAGATTTCAATTCTAAAATACTTCATAAAACTCAGACATCCTTTAGAACGTCTCAAAAGCTTATAACTGCAAAAGTTATGTGGATTTAATGTAGTCATATAAAATAAGTCAAAATTTCCGGATTTTCAAAATGTTTCGTGTATTTCCATTTTTACTGAAAATATGTTGAATTTTATAGCGTAAATTCATTTTTAATTTTTGTAACACAATTTGTTAAGCATTTCAGAATAAGAATTCTTAGAGATTAGTAAAGTTAATTAAAGTTCGGAAATCCTATACATATGTAGTTTTAAACATGTAAAAAATATTTCTTTAAATTTAAATTTAAATTTACAAGTAATTAATAAATAACTGTCTAAATTTATTTATATTCTACTAGTACATTGTCAGAAACTAGTGGTTTGGGATCACTGTAATACTTAACCATCATGAATATGCATAACATAAAATATAAAAATAAAACATGTCTAAATTATTTATAAAATGCATTGCAATTCCAAAATAAAATTTAAACATATTTTTAAGTATTTTTAATTCATAGTAATACTCTATTAATAAATTGCTGATGAACCAATTTCGATAAATTATATAAAACGCCAAAACTACGCAAGTTGTACCGAATTGCGTAAAAGAAACATCCTTATAGCTCAAAAATAATAATCGTATTAACTGATAGTTTACTGCGTTATATTAAGCGTCTCATATCAATTAAAATATATCTTTGAATTGAAATTTGAATGAAATACAGGGTCGTGAAAAATCGAAGATGTGAAAAATAGGATTATAAATATCTCGACAACTAATTATACGATCATTTTCTTTCTTTATGAAAAATTTATATTTTAATTGTCTTTTACAGCCACTTCTTAAAAAATATATCAAAAACTTTTATATATCCTTCATCAGAACGGATATTTCGAGAATCCAAAAAAATAGTTCCAAATAATCGAGATTATTGCTATTCGACAGGCCTTTTGCCGTGTATTGCATAACTAATACTAAATACAAACTAAATTTTAAGCCTCTATCTGAATTTGTTTGGGAGATAGAGCGTTTACAGACCGACAGACACAAAAATAGACTGACGGCATTTTTTTTTTTTCTAAAAATACGCTTTTCGAAATCTCTAGTCTCCGAAACCTGTAAATCCATCAAAATTTTTTTTTGTCGATTTTCAAAACGATTGCAAGATTTACCTATAACTACATATGATGGGTAAATAAGAATTAAAACAGTTTTAAAACGATAAATACCGCCTACATGCTCACCAAAAGTGTACTCAGAATGAGTTCCGACAAAAATATATTTGCAGTGGCAATGGACATTTTTAAGATATTCCAAATGTTACGCAGGATTTATTTCCAAACGTATAAAATTTATGCGAATATAAATTTATTCGTTTTCCATTTCTCGAAACAAGTTGTTGCGCATTTTTAGATTTCAATTCTAAAATACTTCATAAAACTCAGACATCATTTAGAACGTCTCAAATGCTTTTAACTGCAAAAGTTATGTGGATTTAATGTAGTCAAATAAAATAAGTCAAAATTTCCTGATTTGCAAAATGTTTCGTGTATTTCCATTCTTATTGAAAATATATTAAATTTATAGTATAAAATCATTTTTAATCTTTGTAACACAATTTGTTAAGCACTTTAGAATAAGAATTCCTAGAGATTAGTAAAGTTAATTAAAGTTCGGAAATCCTGCGAATCTGCAGTTAGATGTAAAAATATTTCTTTAACCCTTTCGGATGTGGTGTACTATTAATAGTACATGTGTTTCAGTGGAGTATTATTTTGTTTTATTTATTTATTTATTTTTATTTTTATTTTTTTTTATTTATTTTTATTTTTATTTTTATTTATTTATTTTTATTTTTATTTTTATTTATTTATTTATTTATTTTTTGTTTTATTTACGCGTGGTAATGTTAGTATGCATGTACTATATGACTTCATTTACGTTTAAGCATTCAGTAATAATAATAACTATTATTAGTTCCTTAATCTGTTTTCGCCATTTGCATTTTTTTTAAACATAAATTTTATCATTTTATTTAGAATTAAAGAAAAAATAAATTCCCACAAGATTTATCCGTAATAAAGCGCAAAAAGCATTAGAAAGTTGTAATCTAAGTTAAATCTTATTGTAATACTATATTTTCTAAGCATCTCCAAAAACACTTTCTTAGCCTATTGTCATATGACTGTGAATTCAATAGTATGCAAAATCGCAGCATTCGTTATATTTCAGGCAATGAAATATTCGTTAAACACTAATCAATCTATATGGATAGCTAGTGTGAATGCTATTAACGTAAAAGCATTTTTTTCTAAAAACTGAAGAAAAAAAAGGAATTTCGACTCGAAAGGGTTAATTTTTTAGGCCAATTATTAAAAAATCAAAAATTTGAACCATTTTATGTTTCCATGTGCTTCTATTTTAAAATCATCAAAAGCGAACCTGCATTTTCGATCATGTTGCTGAGTGAGATACATTTATAAAAAATTAAAACTGTTTAAAAATGATAAATACCGCCCACGAGCCCAATCAAAAGTATACTCAGAATAAGTTTCGTCAAAAATATATTTCCAGTAGCACTGAAGGTTTTTAAGATATTCCAAATATTACGCAGGATTTATTTCTAAACGTATAACATTTATGCGAATATAAATTTATTCATTTCCCATTTCTCAAAACAAGTTGTTGCGCATTTTTAGATTTCAATTCTAAAATACTTCACAAAACTCAAGACATCCTTTAGAACGTCTCAAATGCTTGTAACTGCAAAAGTTATGTGGATTTAATGTAATCAAATAAAATAGTCAAAATTTTCTGATTTTCAAAACGTTTCGTGTATTACTATTCTTACTGAAAATACGTTAAATTTTATAGCGTAAATTCATGTTTAATCTTTGTAACACAATTTGTTAAGCACTTTAGAATAAGAATTCTTAGAGATTAGTAAAGTTAATTAAAGTTCTGAAATCCTGCAAATCTGTAGTTTTAAACATGTAAAAATATTTCTTTAAATTTTAATTTACAAGGAATTCATAAATAACAAGAATTATTTATAATCTACTTATATTTTTAGCAGGGTTGGGAAAAAATCATGATTTTTTTAAAAAAAAATAAAAAAAATCGGATTTATTTGATTTAAATCAGATTTTTTTTATTTAAATCGGATTTATTTGATTTTTTTAGAATTCTATTTTTAATTTTTGTGTTTTTATGTTTTTACAATACATGGAGCAGTTTTTTATAAAACTAACTAAAAAAAAGAATAAATAATATTTATAATTTATAAAAATAATATAAGAAATAATTATATAGTTCATTAAATACTATATTCTAGTTACTGATTTGTACTAAAAATTAAACATCTAGGCTTTAATCTAAAGCCATTCTATTATTTTGTAATTGATTTGTGCACACTAAATAAGAAATAAACTTAAATAAGTTGTAAATGAATAGAAAATGGTAAAATTTAAAGAACAAATTAAGTATTCATTTAATACAAGCTATTTATTAAGGGATAAAAATCACAATTAATTCAATAGTTTTTAAGCAAATAGAAATAAATCAGGGATTTAATTGTTTGAACAAAAACACTAATTTTGAAGCTTTGTCCACTCATAATTTATTATGAAGGTTTGGATGAACTAGTCCAAAAGAAGAAAATTGTCTTTCTACTCCAGCAGATGAAGCCACGTCTGTTGTTATTTGGTAAATAAATTCAATTTTGTGATTGTCTTTTTACCTCCCATTATATAGAACGACTTCCGCCAATCATAATCTGTCATAATATCTAAAACTTTTTTCTCAAGCAATGGTAATTTTTGGAATGGGCCATTTTTTGCTTCAAAATGTGCTACAAAGGTGAGAAGCTTTGGACAATTTTCATTAATGAATGCCAAATCTTCATTATTTTCCTCTACACTAAGTGAAATTTCATTTCAATTTAAAACAGAGGGACTTAATAAAACTGCAGCAAAATAAAAGCCATTAATAGCTTGTTCATATTTTGCTTTAAATTTTTTACTTCTATCTCGGACTTGACAAGTTCTGAAAGTTAAAAATCAGGATTTTTTATTTCAGAAATCAGGAGATATTTTTATCAATGAAAACTTGTTAATTTGATGATGTAAACATCTTTAGTAAAAGTTTGTTTCAATATTGCTTGGTTATTACTGAAGATTAAAAAGAAATGTATCACTCTTACTCAAATAAGGAAAGTATGTATTCTTTACAAGTAGAACACATTTAAGAATATAATATTTAGGATATTTTAACATATTTTTAGTTTGACTAAATATTATAAAAAGAGGGATGTTTTTTTACGCATTAACTTATATAAAACTATAGTATAGATCATAAATAAGTCTTAATAGAGACAAATTATTATTAATTCAATACACGACCATAGTAACAATAACAAACCTTAAAGATTCATAGTTTATAATGAATCAGGGTGTAATTCATCACGTAAAACACTAGTGGTCAAACATACTAAAGAACAACCTGTACTAGAGCTTTTCTCACTGAATCACAGCACATTTGTTAGTTAAATAACAGAATATTTAAAAAGTGTGGAAAATTAGGAGAAATATGTCAAAAATAAGGAGTATGGAGAAACATCTGAAAATCAAGAGACTTGGCAACTCTGCTATCTTTATCTAATACATTTTCTAACGTTTTACCCAAATATTTTAAAAATTCGTAAGCTTTGATTGAAAGTTTACAGTGCAATATGGCAAGTTTTAAAACTTGTTCCTTGCTTGCAGTATCCGATTTTTTGGTGAACATTAATGAATTTTTTTAATTATTAACTTGTGAAACAAAAAAAAAAGATTCAAATAATTTAGTTGCCAAGATTGGCAAACGAAAAATGATTTATAAAGTGTTTCTGTGTTTCGCCTCATCGTCTAAAGTTTATTACAAAAAAACAATTAAAGGATTAGGAGGGGGACACCTGGACTTAAAGCCTCTGTCCTCGCTCGAGGAAACGTTCGGGAGCTAATGCTATTCCTATGGGGAAGCATTTTTCTAATAACTTTTTCGCATTTTGACATTTTTGAATATTGTTTTTAATTTGGATAGCTGAGGTACATGCTGACAGCGCACCTTTTTTACTTTTTTTATTTTGGTTGCAGATATTTTTTACAAAGTTAGTTTCACTTTCAAAACCGGTTTCGAAACTGAAAGTGCTTTTAAAATATATATATCTGCAACAAAAATCGAAAAAGTAAAAAAGGTGCGCTGTCGGCATGCACCTCAGCTATCCAATGCAAAAAAAAATTATTCAAAAATTTCAAAATGCGAAAGAATTATTAGAAAAATGCTTCCCCATAGGAATAGCATTAGCTCGCGAGTGTTTCCTCGAGTGAGGACAGAGGCTGTAATAGAGATTCTTGTGAGGGTGTAGCTTTGTAGCAGCTGCTATTTTATTAGAATACTTAGAAGAAGCGTGATTACGTATAGTAGTCCAGATTCGGATGTACGAAAAAACCCCACAATGATTGCTAAGTTACTCTTTATTTAGACATGTATTACTAGGGGGACACACATACAGTACTCGGAGAAAATCTCCGAACAGCGATTAGCAACTTCACAAGACGAGAGCAGTGAGTCAAGTGGCTTCGTACATAGCAACAAACCGCCACTTTTGGCATGATAGAAAATCGCCAACATACACAAGTTCGCCCATGCAAAATGGATAGTATACGCCAAATAACAGTTAAAATGCAGCCAGCAAGATCAGAATTCAATTTTGTTTCCCAGCTGGGATGGAAAGGAAAGGTTGCCAAACGATAAATTGTTACACGTGTTGTTATGTCTAAACACAGAGGCACACCGAAGGGACATCAGATTTTACTGCGCAGATGTTAAATTCTTTTTAGGGTTTTGTCGAGAAAGGAAAAAGAAGCGTAAGCATAAATTTTAACTGCGAAACAGAGATGATCTCCTTATAAGGTAATGCAGAATTGCTTCGATCGGAAATAGCAGATATCTGGAAATTGTTTTAAACGGTTGAATAATATGTGAGTGTATTTCTCACAGATAAAGTTAAGTAGCTGCCGATTTTCGGTTAGAGAATTAATAAGCAAGAAAAATGGAAAAGGAATGAAGGACAACTTAAAACTAATTTTGAATTGAACAGAGACGGGGGGTGTAAAGGAATCGTTTAAGAAAATAACCAATATATAACGAAATAATCGTTATAGAGGCCTTAACCTGTACCTGCCACATTCTTTCTGATAGCAATCCTGAAAATACCAGAAAAACACCTGTTACTTATTTACACCTATTTCTTACTTCTCTGCTGACTAATTTCAAATATGAAAAAAATGATTTAAATCAAATGATTTTTTTAAAAAATCAGTTGATTTAAATCTAGATTTAAATCTGGATTTAAATTGGTTGATTTAAATCATGCCAACCCTGATTTTTAGTACATTGTGAAAAATTATAAAACAAAAACAACAAGCAGAAAATATGTATATTCAAACATTCCTAATATACATTTTTAAAAACCTTTAAAATTTCAGTTGCTTAAAAAGAATAAATAAGTTTGAGATTAATTTTAAAAAGCTTTTAAATTTCATGCGATTTAAAGAAACTAAATAAGTTTTGTATGAAAATATTAAAATAGCATGTATACATAAATTCATGTCCCTCTGACAATTATCTCTCTATTTTTTTTTTTTTTTTTTTTTTTTTTTTTTTAAGTAACTAATTCTATTACCGTTACCGTAAGTGAAATTGGTGTGATCTTTTCACGTTTCCGGATTAGGCTGCAAAACTATTACAGTAGAACCCCGCTAATTCGGACCCCGTTAATCCGGATCGGTTTGGTCAATTCTTTTTTCAAGTTTGAGGAACGATTGGCTAATTTCTATAACATTAACTTGTTTCATCATCGTATTCTGAATAATAAAAACAAACTTTTTCTCAAATCTTTTTGGAAGAATACCTTAAGATTTCTTATTTAAACTCTTTGATGTTATCTTTCAACGAACATAAAGGTGATTTTCTGTAAGCATTTTATTTTTATTTCATTTTGTTTCTAATTCTCCGGATAATCCGGATTTTCGATAATCCGAATTGGGTCTGGTCCCATTTAATTCGAATTATCGAGGTTTTACTGTATTGCATTATAAAAACATGAAAACTGGTACTTTTATAGAGAAATGCATGATAAGAACGCATGAGGGGCTGTCCACAAATCATGTCACGCTTGGAAGGGGAGGGGGATTTGAGTAATTGTGACAGTTTGTGACAAGGGTGTGTGAGGGATTAAGAAGAAATGTGATATCATACATTTTGGTAAAATAAATCACCAGATTAAATTTTGAAATAATCTTGAAATTAAAGTATTTTTATAATTAAATTAAATTTTATATTAAAGATAAGATTTAAAGTCAAATGTAGGAAATTCCAAAATGTTACTGCTTTCAATTTCTCTTTCATATTAATGTTTTATTACTGTTGTACATTATTTATGTTTCTTGTTGTAAACCTTAATCTTTTTTCATAGAAAAAAGTACACGAATAATGTTATGCTCACTGATGTCATTAGAACACAAAATGAAATTTAAAATATGATCTATAACGTAGAGCCTTGTTTCAGAATTGCAGACATGTGTTTATGTAATATAGCGTGATAAGTGACAAGGGAGGGGAAGGAGGTACGGTGAAGTGTGACACTTTTGGCAAAAGGAAGGGACGGGGGGAGGGGGTCCAAAATATTGAAAAGAATGTGACAGCATTTATAGACAGTCCCTAAGCAGATATTTTCTAAATCAAAATATTGTTTAAAGCGCTATTTAATCTTGAAATCAATCAATACAGTTAAGTCAAAAAGTTTTACAGGATAAAATGCTATACATAAAAATGTAATTAAATTTTTAAGACACAAACTGGATTATATTGTGATGTTTCAATGTTCAATCATTTTTTTTATTTGTCTGATCTTTTAATGTAAAGCTTTTTTCCTGAATAGAGAATTGATTCATATTTTCAAAATAGTCATTTTATATTTACGTTCGATCAAGTCGAAAAAGGTTTAATTAAGGCGTAAGAAACATCCTAAATAAAATTGTACTTTCTTTTATAATTCAATATCTATTATTCGTAATCAAAAGGTTATAATCACTGTTAACAGACAGAAACAAATAAAAGTTATTTTCTGCCAACTATATTTTTTCCTGTACATTTCTAAGCATTCAGTGTGACACCAACTCTCTGTTTTTAATTTCTTTTTCCCGAGGTGGTAAACCTTATCTTTTTTAATTGGCGGCTAATACATAATGGCCTCCAAAAGTTAATTGAGCGGTAGAATCACGTGATCCGCAGTTCGTACAAAAATGACATAGATCGACGATCACCTTGCGCAAGGCTATTCAGGCCTTCGAACGGCTGCAGAAATTTATTGGTGCCCACACGTTGAGTTGAATGGCTCCTACGCTAAGGCCGTCTTCTTTAAAACTTGTCGTGTAAATTATTGAACAAGATTGTTAACTCTTTTTATGAGTGCGTTCAACGGAAAAACGGTTAAAATAAAACTGAATGCTGCGAAAAGTGAATGAACTTCATACGAACTACCTTTGATCGATTTTAAAATTGAACAGCAATTCCTTCACTCAAGTTTAATTATTAAGTCCTTCGAGGCCATTATTTTTCTTCAATTTATAAAAAAAATTGCTTTTAAGTTAATAACATTACCACTAGCTATTCAAATAGATTAATTAGTGCTCAACGAATATTTCATTGTCTGAAACATAATGAATGTTGTTATTTTAAATACGATTCGATTAATATTCATATGACAATAGGCTGATGAAGAATTTTTGGAGATGTTTAAAAAATATTGTATTACAATAAGATTTAACTTATATTACAACATTCTAATACTTTCTGTGCTTTACTACACATAATTCTTTTGGAAAAACAACTTTTATTTTAAATTTAAAAAGTAAAATATACGTTTAAAATAAAAGAATTGCAAACGGAGCAAAGAGAATTAAGCAAATAATAATAATAATTATTTTTACTAATTGCCAAAACATAAGTGAAGACATATAGTAAATGCATAAACATATACTAACATTACTACAAGTAAATAGTAGTCAAAGTATTTCTTCAAACAAAATAATACTACGTTAAAGGACATGTAATATTAATAGTACACCAGATTTGAAAGGATTAAAATATCATTCTTTAAATTGGTATAGTTAAAGTGTTAGTATGGATTGCGTAAAATATTACATATGAAGTCGACGTTTAATAAATGCCAAAATAAAATTTAGTTGAAAAGCTTTATAAAAACTTCGATTTTTAGATGCATTCATAATTATAAAAATAAGTAGCACCTGTAGTCATCGTCAGGTCCGTCCCTCTTTCTATATGGATATAATATGCATATAACAGCGCAAAAACTACCCAATCAAATAGTGTGAAATTTTGAAAAAAGAGTTAACTAGATTGTTAACCCTTTTATGAGTACATTCAACGGAAAAAAGGCTAAAATAAAACTTAATATTGCGAAAAGTGAATTAGCTTCATAAAATATACATTTTTGAAACTTGTGTAATTTATCGAACAGATTGTTAACTCATTTTATGAGTGTATTCAACGGAAAAACGGTTAAAATAAAACTGAATACTGTGAAAAGTAAAGGTTAAAATTCGCGGTCGCCACCGGCCACATGGCGACTAAATGTAAAAAATTGGCGACTTTATGTTATGCATCTGATCGCCAAAATGGCGATCAATCATTTCAGAAAAAAACTCGGTCATAAATCCGAAAATTAGGACAAAATATATCGCGAATTTTGACAAAAGATCGCCAAAAACAATCAATTTTGTCAATCGTTTGAAGAATAATTGCTAATTTAGTCATAGGATCGCGGAAAAACGCGAATTTAATCAAAGGATTTCGACAAATATCGGTAAAAAAATCGAAGAAAAAAGTAAATTTCGTCAAAAAATGATGAAAATACGACAAATTTCATCAAAATAGTGCAAAAAACCGGTAGATTTCGTCAAAATATCGCAAAAAACGGCAGATTTCGTCAAAAAATCGCGAAAAAACGGCCGATTTCGTCAAAAAAAATCGCGAAAAACGGCAGATTACGTCAAAAAATCTCGAAAAAAAGGTAATCTTTGTCAATAATTGAAAAAAAAGGCAAATTTCATCAAAAGATCGCATTAAACCGGCAGATTTCGTCAAAAGATCACGAAAAATCGGAATATTTCACCGAAAGATCGCGAAAAAACGGCAGATTTCGTCAAAAAAAACGGTAATCTTTGTCAATAATTGGAAAAAAAGAAAAAAAACGCTAATTTCATCAAAAGATCACGAAAAAACGGCATATTTCGTCAAAAGATCGCGAAAAAAGGCAGATCTCCTCAAAAAATTCCGAAAAAACTGCAAATTCCGTAAAAAAAAAAAAACGCTTAAAAAGCGAATTTAGTTTTAAAAATCGCGGAAAAACAAATTTTGTACAAAAATCGTGAAGATACGATAAATTTCTTAAAAAAAATTGCGAAAAAACAGCAAATTTCTTCAAACAATCGCAAAATCCATTGCCCAATAGCGGAAAATATTACTAAATTCATCAAGTGGTCGAAAAAAAATCCTCATTTTTATTATCTACAATGGGGAAAAAATCTAAGTTTGAATGAAGTTATGCTTTTCTTTACATATAAAATAATTATTAACTATTTAATATTCTGATTAGAATTTACAGGATATTTTCTTCTCAATAACATCTATAATAGTATTTAGTTGCCACTAACTTGACAATAGTGGCTACTAAACATTCAGCCTCTAGTGGCCACTGGCTACTAATACAAATATTAAATTTTAACCTTTAGTGAAAAGTGAATGAACTTCATAAAATCTACATTTGAATTATTTTAAAAATGCACGGTAATTCTCTTACAAGATTTATTGTTACTAAAAATCATTCTTTAAATTAGTATAGTTGAAATGTTGGAAAACTGGTATTTTTATAGAGAAATGAATGATAAAGGGGCAGAAACAAATATATTCTAAATCAAAAAATTCTTTAAAGTGCTATTTAATATTGAAATAAGTCATCACAGTTCTGTTAAAAAGTTTTATGAAATAAAATACTATACATAAAAATGTAATCAACTTTCAAAGGCACCAATTGGTCACTCACGCCAAACACTTACATCATATCTATAACCCATCGGGACGAGCGTCTTTTACAAAATTCGTAATCTTTTATCACCTGTTTTTTAAAAGAGAAATTTTTTCTAATTGAATCAAGAAAATTCTCGAATTAAAAAAGACAAAATTTACTATAGATATTTACTAGTGAAAATAAACCAAGTTTCTGAGCACTTCTGAGACACGTATACCGGTTGCTCGTCTCCAAAAGTAATACATTAATGCATTAATATTTCTAGATAAAAATAAATATTAATAGTAAATATATATTTCTATGTGTAGAAAACTAACCTCCACACAAAACTCAAGATATCGTTTTGTGTTGTTGTTGTTTATGAGGGCTTATTATATATTCGAGGGATATAACCCAAGAGGGGGAGGGTGCCTTCCGTGAAAGTATCCGTATGCCGCTCTAAGGGAATATAATTTACACAAAGTTACCCAAGGTTTGAAGAAAACCACGAATACTCCGAACAGTTAGGTGGGTGCGATGATAGAGTTTTAAGATTTCTTTAAGCTTCAAAATCTGTTTAAAATAGCAAATTTGTTATTTATATCCAATCACTGGTAGAAATCTTCAAAGGCCACGATTCTTAATTATTTAAGTATCACTGTGCAACAATGACAGAAAGTCATGAGTTTTGTTTGCCCGTAATTCTATATATATATAAAAACTTCAAGCAGAAAGAGATGATAGACAAGAGATATTTCACCGTTTTATATGTACTATTAACACCGATCGTCTAAAGTTCTTCGAATATTTCTTCTTATACCCTACGAATAATCAAATAAAATTATCTTTCAACCCGAGTTTTATAGTATCTAAAACTTTTTAAGAACTTTTTATTCGACTACGTTCTTGTTTTTTAATAGCGATTTGCATTTCTCTTTCTTCAATGTCCAAATAAATATAATTTTCGCCAAGCCCAGAGGACTGAACCCGTCCCATCTCTGGAATGAACGGACTTAAGAAAATTCTACACCTGAGCAGACACAAATAGTGTGGCATCTTTGAATTTGGTAATTCATTAAACGTTTAATGATTTTAAATTCGCATAAATTTAAAGAAAATTTTCAATAATAATAATGATAATAATAATGATAATAATAACAAATCTTTTCTTTTTTGATACATTTATCGTTCTATTTGCTTCTCCCCCTAAATAAAATATCATAAAATAAAATAAAATGTAAGATTGTCTTTATAATAACATGCATGAATGATTGAGAATTACTTATAGTAGTCAGATTACTTATAAGCAGTTCCGATCTTTTCTTTTCCTATCACTTGTTAAAAATTCATCCTTGCACATGCCTCTACATAAAAAAGATCATTAAGACGATCTTCTTTGAAACCTGGCTTGAAAATTACTGAACAAGATTGTTAACTCTTTTATGGATGTATTCCACAAAAAACAGGTCAAATTAAAACTGAATACTTTGAAAGGCTACAATGCGAAGAATGAATGAATTTCGAAAAATCGACAAATGAAGTATCAAAAAATTGTACAGAAGCTTTCTTACGCATGAATTATTATTAAAAAAATCATTATTTAGATTAGAATAGTTGAAATTTTATTCTAGATCAATTCTTGGAAAATAATACCATGAACATATTTTCGTATTCTCCGCAGACAGCGATGATTTTTAATGTAAACGAATGGTATTCTTTAGCATATTCGTGGTGCTTATGAACTTTACTTTTGAGCTCCTCTATACCCAAATAGCAATCTAATGGGCCGGCTTAACCACTGGGCAGCCGGGATGGCTTTCAAGGGCCAATTGTCGTCTTCTTAGAATGTCAGGGGTCTTGAATCTGTCTATATAATTCGGGAAAATGTTCTCTATGCATAAAATAACGACATTTTTGCTTTAGATTTATTTTAAATGTTTGTGTTTAGGAAAAAAAAGAGTATTAACTTTAAGCAAATTTGATATAATTGTCGGGGAAAGTAAAAATGGTCCTATTAATAATTGTGAACTCAAAGGGGATAAATAAACAAATAGAAAAATAATAAAATAAATATATATATTAAAAACAGACGATTTTGCAAATTAAAAATATTAGGCAAATTTATTGAGAAAGCATTGGTATTTTTCATCCGTTTTATTACCTATATTATGTATTAGTCTATTATATATTCAATGATCTCTAAGTGCTATTCTATGATAGATGTTTTATTAGTTCTGAATTGCAGTATACGCAGGGTCCCCCAAGACATTGCGCAAGCCTTGGCAATCTCCACCTTACTTAATTAGGGAATATGCAACAATTTTCTGCGATTAAATAAGACGAAATCATAAACAGCTCTGTACAAAAAAATTCGGGTGTATAACCGTCTATAGATGATAGTATTTGCCAAAATTGAACTTTCAAAAGGTTGGATACGTTTTCCAAATTTCTTATTAAGACATCATTTTATTAAACGATGAAGTTTCGTTACGGAATTCTGAACGTGTTGGAAAGTGTTTCATAAACTATGCTTAACGCATGATTTTTCTTTCTTTCTTTTTCTTTTCTGGAAATTCAATTTCCACAAACGTAAAAGTTGAATTATCAAGAGTTGATGACTCCCATTTCCTATGATTAACCTGAAGAAAATTTGGTTTAACTCTCCATCTAAAACGTATTTATTTTTCTATTCACAATGTCACCTTAAAGGTCTTACTCATTTATATCGAAATCTAGATTATATCTATTAAAAATATATTCCATTTTATTTATTTACTTCTCTATTAAGAAGCAAAATAAATATGTATAATAAAGGTTAATAAATAAATCAAGAAAATAGCGGAAAATGCCGCAGAAATAGAAACAATAATTCCCGAGAGATTAATAAATAATCGAAAACTCAAAAATTGCCTAGTTGAGGGTTTTTCGGCGGCAGTTCACGATCGTAACTGTCTCAGTTTCCGACTCAACTAATGAGCCTTGACTGGGGCGGGCCGAGTCGCGCAGGAACTACCCAAAATCGATTCATTCCAACCGATCAGAGATGCGAGATGGAATCGATCGTAGACTGTTCGATGTAAGTACTGTCAAGACAATACATAATATCTTACGCTTGCGGATAAAGAATGTGGATTTTTTCAAAATAATAGGAACGTGTTAGAAGCCGAAGAAGCAGTAAAAGTTATGCATTTAAAATTTATGTTTGAGTTTCCTGGATCTAGGAAAATATCGATTAATCGATTTTATATTTCAAAATTAGGTCAAAACAGGCGACATGTAAACAAGGTACACGTCGGGTGCCGGATATTGCAATTGCTAAGTGGAAGTATGAACGATAGGTTCTTCAATTATGGGAATTATAATTTCTTAAGTAGATAATGAGTTTTGATTTTAAAATTACAGGTATCCTAATAATAACAATATATTAAGTGTAAATTCAAATGAGTTATGCCGAAAATCTTAACAACGAAAAATGTTAAATGTGATAGATTTTAATTTGTGTTTAAAGAGAAAATGACTAATTTGTAAATTTTCATTTATATATAAATAGGCAATATCTAGATTAGTGTTTTGCACGCTTTTACCTGACGCGAATCCGAAATATTCATATCAAACCTAACTCGAACATGAAGAGAAAGAAAATTAATACATATTTTAACCCTTTCGGTTCCAATAATTTTTTTTTCAATTTTTAGAAAAAAAAAATACTTTTATGTAAATAGCAATAACATTAGCAATCTAAACAGATTAATTAGTGTTTAACGAATATTTCATTGTCTGAAAGATAGCGAATATTGTTTTTTGCGTACTATTCAATTCATATTCATATGAAAATTGGCTAAAGAATTTTTAGAGATGTTTAGAAAATATTACATTACAATAAAATTCAACTTATATTATAACTTTCTAATACTTTTTACGCTTTATTATAATGGATTCTTTCAGGAAATTAACTTTTATTTTAAATGTAAAGACAAAAATATAAGTTTAAAATAAAAGAATCACAAACGGCGCAAGGAGAATAAAGCAAATAATAGTAGTTATTATCATTACTAAATGACAAAACATAAATGAAATCATATAGTAAGTGTATGGATACATATTAAAATTATTACGTATAAATAGTAGCAAAAGTATTTCTTAAAACAAAATAATACTCCATTAAAAGACATGTACTATTAATAGTACTTAGACTCGAAAGGCTTAATATAATAATGGGAAAATAATCTACATTTATATCTCTAAAATCAATTTTATCTTTTTCGCATAAAAATGGACTACAATTACACTAATTAATGGTAAAATATGTAGTTTTTTTTTAATTGAGAATATTCTGGGATTAGTTTGAAGCTGGTGGGAAAGGAGAAATATTAAACTCGAAACTAACCCGAAATCGAAACACTTAAAGTAAACAGATGAAGAAAACCCAATGACAGAATGTGGAATCAATCTTGATTACAAGATTCAGTGATTTTCCATAGCGATTTACAATTAAAAATACCAATATAAGTGATATAGTTCAATAAAATTTGTATGTAAATACTGCCAAAAAAGATTTTACTTTATATAAAATCATCGTAATATGTAGAGATAATATTTGTTTCTGAGCCAGTATTTAAGAAAATGTAATTTACATCATTTTGCCTTTAAATGCTCCATATGCTGTGGTTTTACAAGATGTAAGTATTTAATCCTTTTTAAATTTTGTTTGAAATAAATTAAGAGTATATAAATACTAAGTCTACATAAATAATTTGCATAAAATATAATATATATAATATATATATGTATAAATATTAAGTCTATAAAATAATATAGCATTGTTTCATTGATATACAACGAAATGCTTAAACTCGCTTTCTCTTGATATTAAACAATATGGACTGCCTCAAAATATTAGAAAATTTGTTAGAAACACGCGCAACTCGAAACGTTAAAAGTAAAATTTTTAAATTGTGCATTGAAAACTCATGCTTCGTTTTGGAGGATACGAGGTTTGGTGTGTACGAAGAATATTTCGATTAATCAGTTTGATATTTTGAAATTAGGTCAAAACAGACAAAGACGACGTGCAAACAATGCACATATAATTCTTTTGATATTAATTTTGAAAGCATAAATGATGTAAATACCGATTTGAAAAGGAACTTTTCTCAAATCGAAACGTTTTCTTTCTGTCACATTATTGAATTCATTTTTTATTGTTAGCGCATGAGATCGACAGGTGTATTCAGAAACTATAAAATCGGTTATAGTTTTTAGCCATCAATAGATAAATGAAGAGGATCTTTAAAAAAAAAACACAATTTGAACCGAATTTTCGTATTCAACAGTCCGATAAAATTTACTGCGAGGAAATCTGTAATTTATTTATCGGGGAAAAAAATATTATCTATTTATTTATTTGTTGCTAAATATTGAACGATATCTATTCTTTGATTTTTAAAAATGACCTCATTAACAACTATTAGGTTTTGATTAAAATGTCAGAGATATCCACTAATTGTAATATGATACTGTCGATTATTAAATCAAGAAAACATAAAAAATTTCACATGTAAAAAAAAGTTGTTTTTTTAGACAATGGAAAATGTCAGATATTGATGAATCATAGTAAAAGTTACGAGTATGAAATTTCTGTGTATGCTTCGATGAACATGATTAAAAAATCCATTAATCAATTTCATGTTTCAAAATTAGGTCAAAACATGCTACATAAAAATACACAGATCGGGTGTCAGACATTATTACTGAAGTTTGAACGGCATTTTTACGGATTTCAAAAGAGAAAAATTAACTGGGAAAATTACAGATGTCCAATGATAACTCAGTATTAATTCAATATGAATATGATTTATTGCTGAACAGTTATGCTTTGACTTTACAAGATGACATTTTTATTCATCAACATTTATTTCGTGTATATTCTCAATTAATAATCAAGTACTGGTTCATTCAATACTAAGAGGATAATATGAGTAAAACTTCGCGTTGCGATTGTAAAACATGAATTATCTTAAAATTCTGAAAACGTGTTACAAAGCTAAAAAAGCATTTAAATCTGTTCAACGAAAACTTGTGCTTCAACTTTGGTGGGTCTAAGACATATCGATTAATTGATTTCATATTTCAAATTTAGGTTAAAACAAGTGACATGTAAACGAGTACACACTGGATGCTGGATTTTCTTACTGAAAGTATATGAATAGCATCTTATTGATTTTAAAAGCATAATCCAGCAGATTTTGAAGTTAAGCAATAAACTATCACAGGTATTCTAATAATAATCCAGGATTAGTTCATAATGAACACCGATAATTTATTTTGAAATACATAAATTACATATACGCGTTGTTACAGTATTGTATAGACTTTGTTGAAAATGGGTATTTTTATTAATAGGTTAATAGAGAATTAATAAAAAGTCAAGACAATGCTTTAAAGCTTCGCATTTCTGAATAATATTAATAAAAAGATGAAACATCGCAAAATAATGAAAACATCTTAAAAAAATTGAACTAGTATTAAAATTTCTATACTGAAAATTTTTGCTTTAATTTTTTAGGCTTCAGTAATTAACAGAGATCATATTTCCAAATTAGATCAAAATATGTGGCACATAAACAAGGTGTGCATCACATGCAGGGTATTGTTATGGCAAGATTAAAGGATTTTTCCTTCAATTTTGAAAATTGCTGATTCTTAATCGTACATTATATTTTTCAGAAGACGGAACCCACAAAATTTCTGGGTATCAGCACTTGGAGGCGGATACCAAAGATATACAGAAGAAAATTGTTGATAGCATTTACAAACTGCTTTGAAATTAATTTTCTTAATTAAGAATCTCTTTTTACATAAAAATGAATATCAGCCCGATCTGACCCTGAATCTCAAGAAACCGCTGCCTCGGTCGGATAGGGTGCAGATAAAATACGATTACTCCATTCGATTATTTCTGTATCAACATGCAAATAGAAATATCAATAAAAGTAATAATACGAAATTTGCCTATAAATACCATTCAAAATATTTTACTTTATAGAAAATTATCGTAGCAAGTGTAGTAAATATTTGTTTCTGGCACAGCATTTAAGACATGTGATTTACATCACTTTGTTCTATGATTTTACAAGAATTAATCTATTCAAATTTTCTTATATTTTGTCTAAAATACATTAAGTGTATTCTATATTGATAATATAGCATTTGTCTATAGATAGCCAATGAAATTCTCATCCACGCAGATGTTCCAAGTTTTTTATGGTTGTAAAAATCTGTTTAAAACAGCAATTTTCATATTTATCTGAAGACTGTCAGAAAAAATCTTCAATAATATACACAAAAGTATTCCTCTTTTTTTAAAGAAATAATTACTGCACTCCTACAAAACATGTCTTTATTCGTGAATTCTTCCCGAAAGTCTGAAAAAGAAGCGCAAATTCCATTCATTCTTAGCAAGCAAGCATATTGGTTCAATTAATACTAAAATACGAACTCATTTTTAAAATGAAAAAAAAATCTATAAATTAAGAATTTTAATTTCCTTAAAAAAGAAAAACATCGAGTTTAAAATCAAATAAGAATTATTTTATTCATTCATATAAAAGTACTCACAATTTATTTTTTCTAAACTGGATAAGTAGAATAAAGTTAAATAAAGTTGAATGAAGTTAAAAAAATTGAATTTATAAGATTATTTATAAAAAAAATCTATGCATTTCAAATATATTTTAAATGAACGCCTTTAAAAGGTATTTTAATTAAAATATTAAATGAAAAAAAAAATATTTTATATTACTTCCAAAAAGGAAAAAGATAATTCTTATCGAGTAAAAACATGACATCGATATTTTAAATCTAGTAATATGCTTTAAAATATTTAAAATTAATATCTTTATTATATATTAATACTAAAGCATAAAAAACTCCGCTACAATGACATAAATAGATGAAAACTTCTCGAGAATAGCTTCAAAATTAAGAGCTTTTAAAAAGAATTGGTCAAGCCATAGACACCTGAAACAAATATATTTACTTTACTGTGTTTCACTCCTATAAAATTATATCCCAGTTGTTCGCGTTCTCGTCTAGTTAAGATGATTCGATTCCGAGATCCGTAACGTTTTTCTCAACTCTATTCAATTGATGTATATTTTACCTCGTATAACAAGGGGGGAAATGGATGTTCCTCAATTTTCCCGTCAATTAACGGAAAAATCCTGGTAGCACATCCTGGCAGAAAATTTCTGTGAAATGAAGAAAGAATTTCTGAGAGTTCAACCACTGATAGAAGTCTGAAAAAGTAGCAGTTCTTATTTTTTAAAAATATGAAAAATATTATTTCAAAAAAGGCCAGACATGAATTTTGTTTTCCTGTTACTCTGGAAACGAGCCTAAAAAAGCAAGGATATTCAAACTTTTTCTCTGTGTTAGTAACCCAGATCGTGCAAAGGCTTTACAATCAGATAGAATATTCATTCTTATATGTAATTACATGTAAATTTTTGACTTTTCAAATTATTCTTTAAAAGATTGGAAAACATTTTAAAATCGAATAATAATAAAAAATGAAAAGTTTAATTTCTAAAAATTTCTATTTAAAAGAAATTTAAGAAGAAATATTTAAATTAAAACGTTTTGTTTACTGGGATTGTGTCTGACAGGACCACCTATTACAATTTTTGTTATAAATTTGCTGTAAAATTGTCTTTACATAAAAACACATGAAAATCTGAAACTAATTTCTTTAACGTTAATTAATGATAGTCACAAGGATAACAAAAAAAATTGTGCGTGTTTTTATTTTACTGCCGTACTTCTCAGGGAAATATATGCCAGAAAAATCAACCGCAAAACTTTTTATGCAAAAATGTTATGCTTCTCTTTCTATAAACAGACAAAATTTCTATAAACTACACTCTTTATATGATGCAGATAAAAAAGCTTAAGTAAATTCGGAAATAATGTTGTTTCTCAGATAGCATTTTTTTTTATTTATTACTTTTTTTTTTCAATTTCTGAATAAATAAAATTAACATCCACATTTGTGACTGCTGGTCGTTAAGGATAACTTGTGAATGAAATGATTTTTTATAAAATAAAAATAAACAAATATCACTAATTTTTTTCTGACATTTCTAAAAATTATAAAATCTTAATATATTTAATATATCATATATTATTTTTATCAAATATTAAGTCCAAATGATCAAATAATATTGGCTGCCTAAAATTCACTTCACGCTTTTTATATCGCTACCGTATAACTGCATATCGGTGCACACAAACCATAAAATTTTTACTTCTCTTGTTGAGGAATTCTGCAAGGAATAGCTTATTAACATTTTTTTTTCGTTTTATTATTGACAGCAATTATAATTATAAAAAATTAAGCCCACCTTATGTCTTCATGGCCACTGGTCTATATGGCCACATGCATGAAGAAGTTAAAATTAGAAACTTAGTCCAGAATTAAGTCCTGGAAATATATAAAATCTCATTTTATTGGATAAAGAATGTTGATTGATATAAAATAAAAGAATAAACTTCAGAATGCAGAATAAGCATTAAAAATTATACATTTAATATTTACATTTAAATTCCAACGGAAGTTTTTTGGAATCTTAGGAAAATATCGATTAACCGATTTTATTTTTGACATTTAGGTCAAAATAGATTGCATGTAAACAAGACATACATTTTGTCATTATTAATTTCGTACTGTATTCTAAAGGAAACACATATCCAGTGTAAAATGGAGAAAACAAATAAAATCTACACCTGCGAATAAACGCAAAGTAATAGAAACACATCAGAAACGTGAAATTATGCAGTTAAAATTCATGTTACAGTTTTAAAGGATCTGAGGAATGTATCGATTAATCGATTCGCATTTCAAAATTAGGGGGAAGAAAGTAACATGTAAACAAGGTACACACCAGATGTAGGTTAATGTTATTTTAAATAGTGAACAGTACATGCTTCGATTTTGAAAGTCATCTATTCTTAAGTTATCTTTTGTTAGATAAAAATTTGTTTGAATAATCTTTGATAATTTAACTCGTAAAAATTCAGCGCATGATAAAGAATAGGCATAAAATATACCGTGGGTTGCTGTATTCCTTTATCATTATATTTCAAAATCCCAACACACATGTGTACTGCCAATGTGTAACTTTCGCGATATACGTGTTTGCATATTGTAAAGAATTCAGCGTTTAGATAGCTTGATAGATAAGCAAAGGGGAAAAAAATACAGTCCAGCAGATTTTTTTCGTGCCCCTTGAACAACGTCCATAATGTTAATTCATTTTTTTAAAGTGCAAAAATATCACGTTTAAAATGCGAATAGTTATTATGTTTAATACCATTTTAAAAGTTCTAAATGGTAAATTGCCATAGCATAACCCTTATCCGAGTGGCGCTTGGTCCAGATTATTTTGGATAATCGGGACTCTTAATGTATTCATATTATAAAGCTGACAAATAGGATATGTCTGGTCACACACTACTGAAATTTAGGTTGCGCCAGATGAAACATTAACAAACGGAAATATGATTTTTTTTTTTCCTTCTGGAAATTAAACCCTTAAAATCATCTCACTTCCGACAACGAATACAATGTTCATTTCTCAGGTTTCACACATGATCCGCTTTCAATCCGCAGCTGCCACATTTTTTTCTCCTTAAAATAAAAGAAACGTGGAATGCTACTGCACTTTATTGGTTCCATTTCCGTACATAATGAAAATGTTACGTTGCCCCAAAGAAGCCATATATTTCCATTCAAAGGATATCGGAAGCAGTTTTTTTCCCAGTTTTAAGACTCCTTTAAACATCAAAGTTGTCAGCTAACTCTTGTTACCCCCAATTTTTCGCAGTTGTCATGCGTTTTAAATACAGTTTTAAAGAATTCCAGGAAGAGTAAATTCAGCCTATTTATATATTATGTAAATGCTAATGCATGATTGATTTTTCCACTTAATTTTTAATATTTAATGACAACTTTGTTAATATTTGTAACGTTTTTGATACATTGTTAGTGTTCTAATAAATCTGTTCAATAATCAAAATTATGTTTTATTTAAAGATAAAAAGGTTAAATTTTTTATTTGTTAATTTAATCTATTCAAAGGTGACTTTAGAAGAACGTTACCTATTTTTACTATTATTTCTTGAACTCGGTCAGTTATGCTTACTATGATAACTGATATCAGTGAAAAAAGAACGTAAGTTACCCTAAAAATACATATAATTCTCTTTCTCTCCAAATTGACCTTCGAATAAGTTTATCAACAAAGCATGTCAATTTTACATTTCAATATTTTCTTACGTTATAGTATTAAAATTATTGCATGAAATCGTTATAAACGGTGATTGGTTAAAATTTTCTAAATGGTAAGTTGCCATAGCATGACCCATGCTGCTGCACTTTATTGGTTCCATTTCCGCACATAATGAAAATGTTACGTTGTTCCCAAAGGATCCGTATATCCCTTTTAATCTGGATCCACACATACGTACTTCCATCCTTTTCCTTTTTATTTATAAATCACGAACGCAATTGCAATTTCGATCTCAAAATTATATGCTTCGGTATCTAAGAATCTGAATAATCTACTATGCTTACTATGATAACTGATATCAGTGAAAAAAGAACGTAAGTTACCCTAAAAATATATATAATTCTCTTTCTCTCCAAATTGACCTTCGAATAAGTTTATCAACAAAGCATGTCAATTTTACATTTCAATATTTTCTTACATTATAGTACTAAAATTATTGCATGAAATCGTTATAAACGGTGATTGGTTAAAATTTTCTAAATGGTAAGTTGCCATAGCATGACCCATGCTGCTGCACTTTATTGGTTCCATTTCCGCACACAATGAAAATGTTACGTTGGTCCCAAAGGATCCGTATATCCCTTTTAATCTGGATCCACACATACGTACTTCCATCTTTTTCCTTTTTATTTATAAATCACGAACGTAATTGCAATTTCGATCTCAAAATTATATGCTTCGGTATCTAAGAATCTGAATAATCTAAAAATAATTAAACACCTGTTTTGAAACCAAAGTGAAGATCAAATAATTCAGTATTAATCAATAATATTACATTAATACTCAGTAGCGAAGAGGTTATAAAGATACTAGCGGCCTTCGCCCGCTACGCTGGTCGGTTTATCTAAAGAAATCTTGAAGAAGTAGTTAGATAAGGTTCAGACATACATTAAAAAAAAAAAAAGCAAGTCGATCATTCAAAAAACGTTGGGAAATATCAAATATTTACTGTAATTTTTTAAGAAAAACAAAGTTTCGAAAAAAAAAATTAAATCGAAAAAAAAATTACACTGACATATTAATGCAAGGAAATTTTCCCAGAGAGAAAATTCGCCTTGAATACAATATTTCAAATTCTTTTAATTGCTTATAGGCGTTAATGCCAACATAGTGAAAAAAATTCCATGCTGGGAATCGAACCCGGGCCATCAGTATGGCGCACTGACGTTCTACCGACTAAACCACATGGAACGACAGCCAGCTTGAAACTTTCTCATACTTAAGTAGACTGGCGAAAACATAACGATAGCGCGTTTTAAAATCGCACAGTGACATCTATTGGATTTTATATGTACTAAAAAACGTTATGTACTAAAAAACGTTATGTACTAAAAAACGTGAGCAGCGCACCTAATAGTTTCTTTTGTTTCTTTTTGTTACTTTTTTGTCTGTTGTCCGATTTTGATGAAACAAAGCCTATACACTGCCCGGGAGTGTGCATTCTTCATTAGTGAAAACCGCATAAAAATCCATTCAGTAGTTACGAAGATAACCTCGAACAAACAGACAGACAGACAGACAGACAGACAGACAGACAAAAAATTCAAAAAAATTTTTTTTTTGTGTTTCATTGGTTTTCTTTTATCGCCCTGACTCCATTTTTGTCAATTATCTTCAATGTACAGACACACCGGGTCCTACTGTTTTATTATATGTATAGATTGGAAGCAACTTTTTTTCTCTCTTTTAAGACTCTTTTAAACATTAAAAGTTGTCAGATAATTCTTATTACCCCCAATATTTTGCAATTATCATGCGTTTTAAAAACATATGTTATGCATAATTTGTTAACGCATGATCGATTTTTTTCTGCTTAATTTTAGTATTCAATGATGGCGGCGTCAGTTACCGGTGACTGACAGACTAAAGTATTATTATATAAAATTAATACAAATTGTATTGTTCTAAGTAGTTACTGAAAATTTATTTGAAATGTACTAAACTTTTATTTATTAAAGGATTATACTTTCTTAAGAATTACTTACAACAATATAGATATATTTTGAATTTTTTATCATGTTTTACACTGTCAGTCATCGGTGATTGATGCAGCCTAAACGTAAAGCTATGTCAGTCACCGTGGTACTCAATGTGTTAATTAAAGTGTACCATACGTAATATTTTTGTTTCAATTAAAGATTTTGTATTTAAAATTGTTAAAAGTTTTAATACGTAATTATCTATTAATTAAATGACAATGATTTGCATATATTTTTTTATTACAATTGATCAGTGAAGAATATCTACTGAGAAAAGTACATGATTATTTAAAAAAGATATAAAAATATTTATATAGAAAGAATCTGTGGTGACATATATATCGATAAATTGTAATGCACTTAAATGTTTATACAGCGGACAAGCAAATATTATTCTGACAAGTCGGGACGGAGGCCGATCTGCTGACTATATCACATTGCATATCCATTGATATTATCACCAAAATCAGTTCATATAAAAAAAATGCATGTCATTCTAAGTATAAATTTAAGTGAATTAGAGCTCGAATTGACAGAGGAAATTGACAGACAACCGAATTTATGAACAATTTTCAACAATATTGGGAAGTGTAGAATAAGTCACACACATTAGAAATTCTTTAAATTCGAATTAGACTGCACGTATTAGAATTGCTCTGATTTAAAGCAGTACTAAAATGATCACTTTTAAAAATAAATAAAAATAATAATACTGATGGATAAAAAAAAACCCCTCAAATACACATTTTTGCTTCGCAATTAGGCTTTTTCAAAGTGATTTTGTGCACAACTTTTTTTTTTTTTTTTTTTTTTTTTTTTTTTATGTATGACATAATAAGGATCTGTTGTGAAGTAATTCCTCTTTCCTGGGGCTCCAAATAGGTTTGAACTTTGGAAAATTGCTGGGTACACACAATTCGCGCGAAGGGGAAAAAAAACATTCGGGGTCAAACTGTTTGACAACCAGAAAAAAGAACCATTGTATAGTATATCGAGAACAACTTAACTTGTATTTTTTAACATTGCCAAATTACTTTTTCTTTTCATCATTGGTCTCTGTTTAAAAGAAACAAGTCAAGTTCTAAGTGTTTTGCACACAATTGTCATGTAACATCAAGATTTATGTAAAAATGTACGAATACCTTGGAAAAAAAAAAAAAAAAAAGAAGAAGAAGAAGTACTCAAAACTGTGTAAATCGATGTACTTAAATCGGATTGAGTAAGGTTTGGACAAAAATGATTTTGTGTTTCTCAATTTTGAAACATCACATGCTATCGAACCCAAGCAGAACAATAATTTTGTACTCTGTAATGTTGTATTTCATTCATGCAGTGGTGTAGTCGTAAAAAAAAAGCAGAGGATATACGCTATAAGCAGAAGGTATACGCTCAAGGCAGAGGGTATACCCTAGACCGCACATCTTATAACTTTTTTGAGAAACAGAGGGTATAACAGTGTTACTTTAAAAAACACCAGAACGTATACTGCGTATACCCCCGTATATTCTTCACTACGTCCCTGCATTCATGCAACATAAAAGATGCTAATGTAAATATTAAATTATGCGCAGTATTTTAAAATGATTTAAAAGAAGTTGTAAATAATGCTCTTGTCCTAAAAATTTTCGATTTGGGTATCTTGTTAGCAATTTTGCTGTTTTTTTGTTTTTTATTTTTTTTTTATTACTATTTAAATAAATAATCATTTAAACATTTCTTGTTCATAATTTAGAATGTAAATTAAATGTGAATAAATTTTTACTTTAATTTGTATGGTTCAGGAAGGCAGTACATAGCGGTTCATATTTCAACACAACCATGGAATCAAAAATGAACACATGTGTTTCTGAATTTTGAGTACATTTGGATCGGAACTATTTTGAGTATGTGATTCAGTTGTTGAGAAACATTTTTTTCAGTGTGTGTATTATGATAATATTCGAGAAATTACATTTACGTTGAAAAAGTTAAACAGCAAAAAATTGCAAAATGCGAAAAAAAAAATGGCTTTTAAAAGGGCCAATAAAACGCAATTGGTTTATCTACATTGTTTACAATTTTTCAGAAAATAGATTTCGAAGAAGATACAGTGGGATCCGGTCTCAAGACACTCACGATTAATACGTGGATTTTTTCAGATCCCTTGAATATCCATAAATGCAAAGCAAAAATATCACGTTTAGTACGTGAAAGCCTACTACACTGTTAAAAATCTGCAGCATTTTATCCAGTCATTTGACCGTTTTCTACAAAAAAGTAAAACAACCGTCTTTTTACGTTATTCTGAACTTATTGTTACCAATTTTATGGTCAGAATAGAGTTAAATTACGGTTATGTTACTGGTTTTTCAGAAAACGGTGAAATGATTGTACAAAATGCTGCAAGATTTTTAACAGTGTAGGGTCTGTCTCAAAAGTTTAAGCACAAGCATAAAATGTTGATTTTCAAAAGAACTATAAAAAGTTAGAATGAATAATACCTTTTTATTTGCATGTTTCGCAACATTATTTAAATAAATGATATCAAAAGTAGAAAAACTAAATTACATAACTATAGAAAATATAATAAAAAAAAACTGTCACAAAAGTTTATGCTCAATATCAAAAACAACCTGATTTATAATTTTTACAGAACTTTTACTTACAAATTATTTTTCCATGATTTCGAATTAGTTTAAATAAACGTGCGTCCATCAAAATTATTAAATTTTGTAGGGTTTCTTATAGCAAAGAGTACCATGCTTTTTCAATGGTCCCTTGGAGTTCCTCAATAGTGCCATACTGTTTTTTATTACCTCGTAAACCTGGCGGGTTAAAATACACCAGACATTCTCAATCGGGTTTAAGTCTGGATTTAAAACTGGCCAGCCAAGAATTTCAACATTTTTCCAAGAAAGCCAAAGTTTTGTAGAATCTGATACGTAGATTGAGGCATTGTCTTGTTGAATAGTCCATTCAGAACACACAAAATGTCACTGCATGGAAGCAAATATTGGTTTAGTGTCTCTTAATACTTTTTAAAATCTTGTCTTTCTTTTAGAAAAGCCAGAGATGTCACGCCATCGAATCCAAATGCCCCCAAAACCATAACAAATTCACCGCTTTGCTGCTTGTTCAAAAAAGTCCTTGGTTCCTTTCGTAAATCATGCCAATACACGTTCCAACCATCAGGGCCATCTAAGTTCCACTTTTTCTTATCGCTGAATAAAACAGTAAACTATTTGTCTCCGTATGACGTGATTCCCCAGTTCATTCTTGCCTGTTTGTGATGCAATTTGAAACATGGTTTACGAACCATTTTCTTTAGTATGATGTAATCACACTCTTTAATACGTCTATGTACGTACAGTGTCTTTGGACATCTGTACACTAAGATTATTTTTAAATTGCCGTATGGACATACTTTGTCTAGATACCAATCTCCGTATTTTACTATCAGTCTAAACAGTCGTCATACGTGGTCGTCCACATGTTGGTTTCCACTTACAATTATCATTTCTATAGAGTATTTGATATATACCTCACTTTGATCGATTTAAAACTTTTGCAATTTCTGAAACAGTTTTATTTTGCGATTTCAATTTAAAAACTTTCAAAATCTCACATTTTGTAAATTTTTTACCCTTCGGCATGTTTAACACGAGAGGAAATAATTTCCCTACCTTTTATATTTTTATAAAAGTGCAATATGATGTCATGCAACTTTATTACACACGGCCAATCCCGTGTTTCAAACAAAAAAAAAAAAAAAAAAAAAAAAAAAAAAAAAATGCATAAAGTGCATAAAATGCTTAAACTTTTGAGACAGCGTTTCTTCAAGAAGAAAGAAAAATTTAATCAAAGTAAATATATTTTTTACTTTAACCTTCCAAAATGGCTTATTTTATTTTATTTTGATAAAATGTAGAGTATTTTAGCATAAAATATTTTCTTCTTCAATTATTTTAAACCAGATTTGCAGAATGCTTAAACTTTTGAGACTGACTATACGCAATCAAGTTTATTATGCGTTACTTCCGATTAATTTGAGAATTCCCTGCCTCTTTTCGAGGTTTGATAGTTTAGCGTATTATTTTTATTCAGATAAAAAATACTGTTTCCCTGTTTCTCATAGTATTATTTACTTCAGAATAAAATTTATGTAAAAGTCTCTGGTCCCGAGGGGTTAAGGATTTTTATTTATATTAAAAAGGAGGACGGGTTGTTATGATACTCATTATAACTAGGACTAGATATGATATTATAAACTCGGTTGTGCTTCAAAGAATTAATAATTTTTTCGATCCCTGTAATAAGAAAAAAGAGAAAAAAGAAAAGAAAAGAAAAGAAAAAGGGAAAGAAAGAAGGTTGGTCTAGGAGAAAAAAAAAAAATCTTGTTTTATTTTTTGTTGTTGGTTGCAACATATTCAACTATAAAACTTTTTTTGAATCTGTTTATTTTGCGTTATTATTTTATTCTTTCAGTCTGTTCTATAAAAAGAAACAGCGAGTTAAAGTGGAATAAAATTTTAATCTATATATGCGTTTAATTTTTCAACCGGAAATATATAAATGAAAGCTCTACAGTTGATTTATATAATTGAATATATAAATAAGCCTAGTTCTCGCGACATTACACAAATCAAGTTTAATACGCGGTAACACTTAAATGACGAATTTTTTCCCCTTCCTTGCAAACCGTATTAATCAATTTCGACTATGTATTATAAAGAACTACTTCCTTTTATCTTCAGTCATATATTAGGAATCTGATATATATATATATATATATATATATATATATATATATGTAACTAGGATTTTTTTTACATATCAGTATAAATTGACTGCAAAGAATTACACTGATTAAGAAATTAGTGGTATTTTAAAATTATATTGAAAAGTCACTATTTGTATCGTATAAACACGTTGAATGAAATCTATTAGTATAAATTGAGTTTGCTTAAATTGATACCAATAATTTATATTTACAATGCATTTTTTCTATTACTATTTTATTCAGGAACGAATTTTAACATGTAATATAGAATTAATTAAAGTTCCCACAAAACAAATAAACAAAAAGTTTTTTTTATTAAATCGGTTAAAAGTATCATTGTGGAATAAATCATTTAAAGAGGCCATAAAATAGTTGAAAATTGCATTAGTTATAATTATTTCATGAGTTAACTTTTATGGAATTAACAGTTTTCGTAATCGAAACTGATGATATTTTTTAAAACAAAATTCACAGACTGCAAGGAAAATTGAACTGGAATTTAATACACGCATATTTTTCAACATCAGCATAGTTCCAGAAATCTATTCTGTTTAAAAAAAAAAAAAAAAAAAAATGTTTACTATTCATTTATACACTAATTTTATACATCGCACTTCATATATAAAAATTATTAAATTTCATGAAAATGAAATAATTATATTTTAGATATTTGAAATAGTAAATACATAAATGCTTACACAATTAAAACATTTAACGCGGGAAGAAAATCATTACGAAAAGTGAAAGAAAATATTAATTGCTTATATCGAAATCTTTTTATGTATTTTTTCATCTAATGATTTTAACATATACACTGAAATTCACAATAGAATCAAGCATGAAGTCATAGAAAATTCTAAAGTTCATTACTATTTCGTTAATATTTTAATATGGAGAACACTGGTCAATTATTTTCGCCAAATATGAGTTTGTTTTCCAATGAATTTTGTGCCAAGCATTAACTCAATACCAAACTGCTATACAGTCACTCAACTTTCTTGGGGCTCCGTTTGGGGCTGAACTTGAAAATTGGTGGTATACAATGAGCGGGAAAGGGAGGAACTCGGGTCAAGCTGTCTGTGACGGTAGAAAAAAAGAGCCATTGTTCAGGACTGCCCGCCGATTTCAAGAAGTGAACTTCATCCCTCGTCCCCCTCCATAAGGTCAGGGATTCGTCTTACAGGAGCAGGTGGCTGATGCAGATCCAAATAAACACCTCGAGCAAAATTTTGTTTTCTTTTAACTTGTTCTACCTTCATACGTTGTTACTATCAGCATAATCACCATTATTATTATTAATGCATGTTTTTCCGATTTATTTCTACAAATTAAGAGTTATAAATATCAAATACCTATTAAAAGTACTATATGACAGAAATTTAGCTATGTTTCTTTGGCTGATGCGGATCCAAATAAAAACCTCCAGCAATATTTAGGTTTTTTTTTTTTTTTTTTTTTTTTTTGGGGGGGGGGGGGGCTTCTACTACCTTCATACGTTACCATCATAATCATTATTATTATTATTAATGCATATTTTTCCCGATTTATTCCCAAGAATTTATTATAAATATCTGTTAAAAGTATATGACAGAAATTTAGCTATTTTTTTTTTTTTTTTAGCTGATGCGGATCCAAATAAACACTTCGAGCAAAATTTTGTTTTCTTTTGACTTATTCTACCTTCATAGGTTGTTATTATAGTAATAATTATTATTATTAATCCATTTTTCCGAGATTTATTCCTAAGAATTTATGATAAATATCTGTTAAAAGTATGTGACAGAAATTTAGCTATTTTTCTTCAATAATTACACCACGCATGGATACAGAAAAGGGGGTGGGAGAATTTAAGATAATATTACATTTGGCAGGATATCGATATTCTTTTTGTCTTTTTCACAGATAAAAAAGCTACTTTTAAAATATTCTTTTCCTCCAAATTTTTACATATAGATTAAGACTAAAAGAAAGGATAAAAACAAAATAAATAAATAAGGATACATGATAACTTTTCGTGCTAATTCTCCTGGTGATTATTAATAAAAACTGGGTGAATTAAATCTAACAAAAGGTTCTATTAAATTTTCAGTGATTTACAATTCGTTATTAATTCCATTCATAAAGAATGACACTAATATTACAGACATGTAAACCATATAATATAACAGTTTGAACCAAACGGCAGCAGTGATGTAGTCGGAAAAAAAAAGAGTATACGCTCTAAGTAGAAGGTAAGCGCTCTAAGCAGAGGGTATACCCTAGAAGTGTATATACTGTAACTTTTTTGGGAAACAGAGGGTATACGTTGCTTCTTAAAACAATCCAGAAGGTATACGGCATATACCCTCCACTACATCCTTGAACGGCAAGCAGGGTGCAGCATCCTCCTGTAACTGTCTGGAGGAAACTCTAATTGTGTAATTCAGACACTTATCTTCGGAAGGGAATTCTGTGACTCCGGGGAAAGGGAACATTATGGAGTTCCGGGGAGAAATTGCATTTTTTGAGGCATTGAAAATACAAATTCTCAAATCTTCCGGTTAGACATCTCATTGCTCCAGGGAAAATATTCTCAAGGTCCACTTCCTGGGTTTAACATTGGGAAACTTGGAATTAATATCCCTAGGACATTTTTTTAAATGCGCAAATTTGACATTTCATGCAGTAAAAGATATTTATAAAAGATAATGCCGTGTTCTTTATCTTGTTTTTCTTTTTTTTCAAGGCTATTGACTTTATCTGTTTATTTTACAAACAGGCTGTGTTTCAAGTGTAATTCTTATCCGATAGTAAGATATAATTTTTTGCTAGACAAGCTTGGACTCCGGCAAGAAGGTGCTTTTGCACTTTTGTTTACCCCCTATGTTAAAAAAGTTTTAAAAAAAATTTTTAAGTTTTTTTTTTTTTTTTTTAAAGGCGTGTGAAAATAAATAAATAAAAATTAAGAGAATATATATATGTACCTGGATTTCTATTACTATTTTTATTGTATAATAATTTGGTTTATCATGAAAATTTCCCAAAAATCATATTGTACCAAGCTTCTTCTGATTTTAATTCTGCTTAAACGGACGTAGTGAAATGCATTAATTAAAAAATATTAATAATACATAACGAAGACTCTGAACGTATTCAGGCTTAATTTAATTAAAAATCATAAACAATGAGTTTAACTTTTCAGTTTAATCTGGGTCGTTACGCGTCAATTTTTTTAATTTATTTTAATTTAGCTTGATCTTTGGTTTCAAATGTTTTCGCCTTTCACTAATTTAAGAAAGGAAAATTACTTTAAATTGATGCAGCTATCCTAATCAGTTTATGGCTAGAAAAATTTAGCTGCCAAAGAACCATTATCGAAAATAGATTCTATGGTAACTAACTCTTGAAGAATTTATGATTAACATAATCTAGTAATTTGTCAACAAGTTTGGTACGTGTTATGTTCAGGCATAAGGCCGGATGGCGGTGCGCTTTATTGATTCTGTGAATTATCGTACATAAGTATGGTATGTTATCAGTAGAAATGAACACAAAAGTTGAATAAGCTGTGTCCGATGTCAAATAAAGTTGCTGCGGCGCTAATTCAAACTATTAAATTTTAAGATATTCAATTTTTTTTAATTGACTTTTTTGCTTTATTTGATTGATAATTTTTGCAAAGATGTATTAGAACGAAACTGTTTCTAATGATGAATAACTATGATTGATTCCCCTTCCCGTATATTTAAAAATGTAAGTATTTACTTAATATATATTACCCGTGTCTTTAAAATGAAGTAATTCCAGGGCCTGAACACAGGCAACTGGGCCGTGGCCTTGGGCCCTTACAACCTTAATCAGACTCTGAGTAATACAATTTTCCAACATACATTATAACACTAACATTTAAGTATATTTAATAAAAATACTCACCTGCAACAAGTTGCACCAATCCAAGTATCCTTGCTGTAGTTTTAGTGATGACATCTGCCAAGCAGCAAGCTGAGAGGGCTGTGAAAGCCACGAGGAGGGCCAGGGCGGCCCCTAATCCAACAGTGACGGTCGTCACTTGCCATGAAGTACTGGGAATATCACTAAAAGTAGTGTAACGTCCGCACTCGTGTATCATCACCAAAGTACCTTCTGGCGTAAGCCGTGGATAGTTGCAGCGACGGAACGAACTGAAACTAACCACTGTGCCATCAGACAGAATTCCTGTCATCCAGAATGGCATGTAAAAGCCTGTGGCACTGACTAACGAAGCGATGAGTGATAGAAAGGCCCACAGGACACCTGTGGCTGTTAAGCTTGAAGCGAGAGGTGGCATTGTGAGAAAATTGAGCAATTTGTTTGTTTGTTCTCCAGATAAAAATGGCACTTGAATAACCCGAAAGGTTGACTACAAGTTACACACTTCTTGAAGTACACAGCCGGAAGTTAAAGTATTTGCAAGTATTTCAAACGCGGAGTGGTTTATAAGCACCAGCTACCAATCAGTTATCAATAAAGTGTTTCAAATGAAGTAAATCGGATGGATTTTGAAGTACCCTTTGCAAAGATACAAGAAAATGTTTATGAAAGAAATGAGAAGCTGCTCCTTGCAATGAATGGGTTGGAAAATGAATGATGAACTTTGGTATCTGGAATCTTTTACAGTTAAAATCACTAATACCTCCACAATTGCTTGTTGAACGCACTCTCAATGCTGTTTGTGAGCGCTATGGCAATGCAAGCAGGAGGCAATATTTTGAACAATCGCAGGTTGGGGATATCCGGAATGTTTTCGAATATGTTGCTGAGTTGTATCCACTGATGAACGAAAGAGTTGAGCTGCTGGACAAATACCATATCCTCCACTTCTTCCATTGGTATAACAGTCAGGCGAAAATTTTAACAAGTATATCCCAAAACCGGATGTAATTCAAACTATTTAAATCAAGTTTTATTGTGTAGTTTATCGGAAAATGGAACAATTTTATTGCTTAAATGAATAAATAAATAAATAAACACTCTGTAGTAAGAAATAGCACGTAAATTCCGTCAGATAAGAAAAAACTTTATAGAAAGGAAAAAAAGTTACAAAATCTGACGAGATATTTGGCTAAAATGATAAATTATTGGTTTATGGATATGAATGAATATTTTATTTCGCAAGAGAAGTTATTTCTACTGACTTTTTCGCTTCAGTACGGGGAAAATGTGCGATTTAATTCTGCTAAATTGTCAGAATAATCTTCTATGAGATCTCAATAGATGTTATATAAACCAATAAAAAGCTGTAAAACTCACACAGTGATAATATATCCTATTTCTTTATAAATCGTCAGACAGAAATAAGTGGAAACAATAGTACATATGAAAGAATCTAAAAACTAACACAAAACGTAAAATGAATACGCTCTTCACCCGTCAATCGATTTATTTAAATTGACGAAATTTATCGTATCGATATCGAATCCAATACACTAGTTTTATCTGTCACTACTTAAATGCGGTTTGAGAAGGTGAATATGAACATTGAATAATTCTCTAAAATTGTTTGACTAAAACGTTTTATGCATACATTCACACAATAATATCCAAGAGAGTAGAGACAGTGGGTGAATATACACAAACACAAACACTGCAGATGAATATCCTGGAGCGAGCGATTTAATGTCAAAGGGATATTTCAATCGATCATTGTAAACAACATTCGAGTTTAAACTTCCATCTTATCCGAATGAAGTTGCAGATGGAGTGATTGACAGAGTTTCCAGCACGTGCTGGGCTGGTTGGGGGAGGGAATTTTGTCACCGCAAATAAGATGCGGGACCGGCAGGAAGCACTCCTAAAGTGCTCGCTATCAACGTTTTCGGTGCAATGACTGAAACGTTCATCTGACAGAAGGAGAAGATCAAGGGTTGCTGGAATCGCAGAGGCAACCGGAGTGGTTTGACGCCAAAGCAGATTAAACTTTTTCGCCAAGCGTTAGAAGTTATCTTGGTATGAGAAGAATCGTGATTACAAGGAGAGATTTTTTTAAAAAAAGATTGAGATTATATAAGAGCGATATTTTACTATTTTATTAAAATATCCATATTGTTTTAAATAAGATGTACCTTTGTAAATTTACATTTTTAATGAAAATGTTTAAATATGTATTTTTTTTCTTGTACATTATTTGATTGGATACTGAATTTTAATTATATTAATTTTTTGTTTCCTTATTTGTGCATATTTTGTTATTCAATAAAATCTCGTACAATACAATAATATAATCTGATTTTCAAAGAAAACAGAGATGATATAAGAAATAAAATGATTTTTTGAGTGTACTTTTTGACGAATCTAGGAAAAAAAGTGACCGGAAAAAAAGTTATCGGAAAAAAAGTGACCTAAATTACAAAAGCGGAAAAAAAGTGACAAGGAAAAAAGTGACAAGGAAAAAAAGTGACACGGAAAAAAAGGGACGCGGAAAAAAAGTGACAAGGATTGATTTTGGGGAATTATTATTGATTTTGGGGATTCATTGGTTAAGTATGAAAGGGGGATGGGGGGGGGGGGCTCATAATTTAGGTAAATGGGTTTTTCATGCTGAATTAACTGTTTTGGTTCAATTTTTGAATATACGTTCATACTGAAAAGACGCTTGCCTGATTAGTTTTGAGAAGGGACGATTACCCCCCCCCCCATCCGTCCTCAGTTAGATGAATGGGTTTTTATGCAGAATTAACCAACGTGTGTCAAAGTTGAATATACAGGGCCTGACTAAGGCAGGGGCATGCGGGGCAATTGCCCCGGGTCCCCGTTTTGAGGGGGCCCCCAAGGAGAGAAAAGTTTATTGTTAAAAGAGGGTCAAATGATATAAAATAGCAAAATATTACCAAAATTCTTTTTTTTCAATTTTAAGGGGTCTTTTTTCTCCTACTCCCTTTGCTTCCCTGCCCCACGTTCCCTTAAAGTAATAGTTACATCATAAGAAAATTAATAGTTAAAATTATTTATCATCTGTTATTATGTATAAAGATGTGAAATATAAATACTGAAATCAGTACTTGGTACAAAATTTATGCATACATACAATAGGTTTGAATTTTAATTTTAGTCACTTGAGTATAATTCACAAACATTTTTAAGATAGAAGGGGGCCACTCTAATAATGTTTGCCCCAGGACCCCCCACTGTCTAAGTTGGGCCCTGTGAATATAGGTTCTTTTCGATAAGGCTTATATATAGTATATAATGCATGAAGAGTTTTAATGGTTATATATAGAGGGAGAACGGGGGATAACCTTTCTTAAATTAAATTAATAACTTTTTACGCATAATTATCAGATTTGCTTAGAATTTTGGACATAGATTCATTATGATAAGACGTATCTCTGATTAGTTATGGGGTTCTTCTGCTTATTACAAAGGGTGAGGGCGAGCAATTATCTCCCCCTTAAACTAGATAAATAGGTTTTTATGCAGAATTACCCCATATATTTCAAATTTTAAATATAGGTTCTTACTGATAAGGTGGATCCCTGAATAGTTTTAAGGATTTAATATCTAAGTATAGAAGGGGGAAAGAATATAACCCACCTTAAATTAAATTACTTTTTACTCAGAATTATCAGATTTGCTTCAAATTTTGGATTATAGAACCATTATGATAAGGCGTATCCCTGATTACATATGGGGTTATTTTGCCAATTAAAAATTGGGGCAGGTGATTATCCCCCCCCCCCCAATTATCTCCCCCTTAAACTAGATAAATAGGTTTTTATGCAGAATTACCCCATATATTTCAAATTTTAAATATAGGTTCTTACTGATAAGGTGGATCCCTGAATAGTTTTAAGGATTTGATATCTAAGTATTGAAGGGGAATAGAATATAACCTACCTTAAATTACTTTTTACGCAGAATTATAGAATTTGCTACAAATTTTGGATTATAGATTCATTATGATAAGGCGTATCCCTGATTACATATGGGGTTATTTTTCTAATTAAAAATTAAGGCGGGTGATTTTCCGATCCCCTTAAATTATATAAATTGTTTTTTATGTTCACTTATCCGATATATTTCATATTTTGGATATATGTTTTTTCTCATAAAGTTAGTCCCAGAATAATTTTAAGGGTTTAATGGCTAAGTATGCTGTCAGGTTCTGAGACCACCTCTGCTAAAGATTGGAATTTCCGTTATTTCTCTATCTTAATCTCTTTTTTATTATACCGGCTGTTTACTATAATTTTCAAGGGGACATTCTTTCTTTGTTGAAGAGAGAATTTACAGGTAATCCTCTACAGGTGGTGAGTGAGAAAGAGGAGATTGCGGAGAGGCGTGTTCATCCGTCAGTGAGGTATGTGGATGATGAGCTGACAAGCAACATGTCACTAATCAAGAAATGAATGTGGAATGTGTCCAATGGATAAGCCCCAAAGGGGGTTGACATTGGGGAAACACCGTGATTTGAGAAGAGCAAGTCTTATCTCAGATTAGTTCAGTTCGTATCTGGGTTCATACCTAGAGAGTAGTGTAGGACAGAGGTCCTGATAGGGTGTGCTCTGCGTTGTAGAGCGGAGGCAGTGCGTATCTGGAGAGCAAGGGACACAGACGTCCTGGTGTTTAGTGCTCTGGGCCGAGAAGTGCAGGCCGAGTATCCATGTGTTGGGAGATTCGAAAGTGATCTCCGATAAAGTTAATCTAACGTGCATTGAGTGTGAGGTGGAAGGTGTAATTCGAATAGTACACAGCCAACCTTTACTGTATTTAATTTAATGTTGAACCGGATCACCTATATCCGAGTTGTAATTGTATATAATGGTAAATAGCGTATTTAGTGTGTACATATATTCTAAATAAACTGTTAATTCAGTTAATTGACAGCGTCAGTGTTCATTTACACAATCCTCACAGTGGGTGACCGATATCACCTAGTAATATCGGTGGTGGCAGCTATAACTACCACGGACTTTTTTCAAAGTTGTACGGGCTGAGAAGAACGTCCGACATATACAGTGGGAGAACAGAGGATAACCCCCCTTAAATTAATAAATGGCTTTTTAAGCAGAATTATCTTATTTGATTCAAACTTTGAATGTGCGTTCATTATGATAAGGCGAACTCCTGATTATTTGTGGGTTATCCCCCGTTCATCCCTCTATACTTAGCCATTAAACCCTTAAAACTATTCAGGGATTCACTTTATCAGGTAAAACCTATATCCAAAAGTTGAAATACGTTGGATAATTGTGAAAAAAAATCTTATTTAAAGAGTGGGGGATTAATCGCCCGCTTTCCCTTATTTAATTAGCAAAAGAACCCCATAATTAATCAGAGATACGCCTTCTTATAATGAATATACATCGAAAATTTGAAGCAAATCGGTTAATTCTGCGCAAAAAGCCATTTATTTAATTTAAGGGTATATTTCGATTCAAACTGTCTATTTTCCGATTTATTTTTAACTTCATTTTTACTCTCATATGCATCAAACTGGCAAATTCTCTTATTTAGAAAGTACACAAGGTGCCGTAATTGTCAATTCTTTGATAAATGCAGAAAATATTGCGAAAAAAGCAATCAAAAACGGCATTTTGAACAGATTTTCCCCTGGCGGGAGATCTGTGAACGAAAAAAAAGGGTCATACTGAGAAGATAATTGTTTATAAATCAAATTCTAATGAATTGAGCGTAAAAATACAGCACCTGGCACCTTGTACATCTCTTCAAAAATATCCTCAGCAAGTTTCATGTTTCTACTTTTGAAAATGTGTCTGAAATTGTATCGGAAAATTTCGAGCTGTGAAGGTGGAAAAGCATTTTTTTTAATACACCCTTAAGGGGGTTTATCCCCCGTTCTCCCTCTATACATAGCCACTAAACCCTTAAAACTATTCAGGAATTTACTTTATGAGAAAGATCCTACATCCAAAATTTGAAATAAATCGGATAAGTGTGCATAATTTTTTTAAAATCTAATTTAAGGCCGGGGGTAGTAATCACCCGCCCCCTTTTTAATTAGCAAAAGAACCATATAAATAATCAGAAATACGTCTTATCATAACTAACCCATGTCCAAAATTTGAAGCAAATCGGATAATTATCCGTAAAAAGCCATTAATTTAAGAAAGGTTATCCCCCGTTCCCCTTCTATACTTAACCATTAAACTCCTAAAACTCTTCAGGCACTTTATGCTATACATAAGCCTTATCGAAAAGAACCTATATGCAAATTTGACGTTGGATAATTCTGCATAAAAACCCATTCATCCAATTGAGGACGGATGGGGGGGGGGGGGTAATCGTCCCTTCCCAAAACTAATCAGGCAAGCGTCTTTTCAGTATGAACGTATATCCAAAAATTGAACCAAAATAGTTAATTCAGCATGAAAAACCCATTTACCTAAATTATGAGCCCCCCCCCCCCGGATCCCCCTTTCATACTTAACCAATGAATCCCCAAAATCAATAATAAATCCCCAAAACCAATCCTTGTCACTTTTTTTCCGTGTCACTTTTTTTCCGTGTCACTTTTTTCCCTTGTCACTTTTTTTCAGTGTCACTTTTTTTCCGCTTTTGTAGTTTAGGTCACTTTTTTCCGATAACTTTTTTTCCGGTCACTTTTTTTCCGTTTACCCTTTTTGACAAGAAGTTCCATTATACTTTTCCATTTTTTTTTCTAAATATTTGATTGTGTCATTCTACTTTAATCCAATTGTTGCATTAAAATATATATATATAACTGCCGTGCCTTTCTAAATTTGTCAATAAATCTAGTATAGACATTAATTGAAACAATATTTAGTAAATGTGTAAATAAATATAATAATTAAATGTAAAATATTATAAAATGTTAAACAAATGTTGCAATAAATGTTAGTTTTATTAAACTTATACCAAGAATTTTACAGTATTTAAAAAAACAATATTCAAACTACAACTAAAAAATGTAAAACAGCAGTAAAACACAAATATTATTAGTTATCATAGTTTAATTACAGCAGCCTTATATCCTCTCCACATAAAAAAAAAAATGTTTAGAATATAGGATAAATATTTTTTTAGCTCTTTCCAACAAAGTTGAGAAGTGCTTATGCATTCGTCTTGTCTGGCCGTCTATCCACGCTCTAAAAACTCGCAAATATACTCGGATTTTTCTGCAAATGATAAAGCTTATTTAGAGTCACCAAAGCATATTTGGTAGTGCATGTGAAGTATGTACGATTAATAGATCATTTACAGTGACACTCAAAAGAATTCGATTACATTATAGGGTAAACGGAAAAAAAGTGACCGGAAAAAAAGTTATCGGAAAAAAGTGACATAAACTACAAAAGAGGAAAAAAGTGACACGTAAAAAAAGTGACGCGGAAAAAAGTGACAAAGAAAAAAAGTTACCGGAAAAAAAGTGACAAGGAATTGATTTTGGGATTTATTATTGATTTTGGGGATTCAATGGTTAAGTATGAAATGGGGATCGGGGGGGGGGGGAGCTCATAGTTTAGGTAAATGGGTTTTTCATGCTGAATTAACTGTTTTGGTTCAATTTTTGGATATACGTTCATCCTAAAAAGGCGCTTGCCTGATTAGTTTTGGGAAGGAACGATTACCCCCCCCCCCCATCCGTCCTCAATTAGATGAATGGGTTTTTAGGCAGAATTATCCAACGTGTGTCAAATTTGCATGTAGGATCTTTTCGATAAGGTTTATGTATAGTATAAAATGCCTGAAGAGATTCTAGGAGTTTAAGGGTTAAGTATAGAGGGGGAGCGGGGGATTACCTTGCTTAAGTTAAATTAATGGCTTTTTACGTATAATTTACCGATTTGCTTAAAATTTTGGACATAAGTTCATTATGATAAGACGTATCTTAGATTAGTTATGGGTTCTTCTGCTTATTATAAAAGGGGGGACGAGCAATTCTCCCCCTAAAACTAGATAAATATGTTTTTATGCAGAATTATCCCATGTATTTCAATTTTAAATATAGGTTCTTTTTGGTAAGGTGAATTCCGGAATAGTTTTAAGGATTTAATGGCTAAGTATAAAGGGGAGATGGAGGAAACCCCTCTTAAATTAAATAAATGGCTTTTTATGCAGAATTATCCGATTTGCTTCGAATTTTGGACATGGGTTCATTATGATAAGACGTACTTCTGATTAGTTATGAGGTTCTATTGGTAGTTAAAAAGGAGGGCGGATGATTACTATACCCACCTTAAATTAGATTTAAAAAAATTATGCACACTTATCCGATGTATTACAAATTTTGGATATAGGATCTTTTCCATAAAGTGAATTCCTGAATAGTTTTATGGGTTTAATGGCTATGTATAGAGGGGGAACGGGGGATAAACCCCCTTAAATTAAATAAATGGCTTTTTACGCAGAATCATCCGATTTGCTTCAAATTTTGGATGTATATTCATTATAAGAAGGCGAATCTCTGATTAATTATGGGGTTCTTTTGATAATTAAATAGGGGAAGCGGGCGATTAATCCTCCACTCTTTAAATAAAATAAATTGTTTTTTTTCTTTCACAACTATTCAACGTATTTCAAATTTTGGATATAGGTTTTTCCTGATAAAGTGAATCCCTGAATAGTTTTAAGGGTTTAATGGCTAAGTATAGAGCGATGAACGGGGGATAACCCACAATTAATCAGGACTTCGCCTTATATTGAACGCCCAATCAAAATTTGAATCAAATCAGATAATTCTGCGTAAAAAGCCATTTATTAATTTAAGGGAGGGGGGTATCATCCGTTCCCCCAGTGTTTACTTAGCCATTAAACCTTTAAAATTATTCCGGGATTCCCTTTATGAGAAAGAACATCTATCCAAAATATGAAATATATCGGATAAGTAAGCATAAAAAACAATTTATCTAATTTAAGGGGGGGGGGGATAATCACCTGCCCCAATTTTTAATTGGCAAAATAACCCCATATGTAATCAGGGATACGCCTTATCATAATGGTTCTATAATCCAAAATTTGAAGCAAATCTGATAATTCTGCGTAAAAAGTAATTTAATTTAAGGTGGGTTATATTCTTTCCCCCTTCTATACTTAGATATTAAATCCTTAAAACTATTCAGGGATCCACCTTATCAGTAAGAACCTATATTTAAAATTTGAAATATATGGGGTAATTCTGCATAAAAACCTATTTATCTAGTTTAAGGGGGAGATAATTGCTCGCCCCCACCCTTTGTAATAAGCAGAAGAACCCCATAACTAATCAGAGATACGTCTTATCATAATGAATCTATGTCCAAAATTCTAAGCAAATCTGATAATTATGCGTAAAAAGTTATTAATTTAATATTAGAAAGGTTATCCCCCGTTCCCTCTCTATACTTAACCGTTAGAACTCCTAAATCTCTTCAGGCATTATATACTATATATAAGCCTTATCGAAAAGAACCTATATGCAAATTTGACACACGTTGGACAGTTCTGCATAAAAACCCATTCATCTAATTGAGGACGGATGGGGGGGGGGGGGGAGTAATCGTACCTTCCCAAAACTAATCAGGCAAGCGTCTTTTCAGGATGAACGTATATCCAAAAATTGAACCAAAACAGTTAATTCAGCATGAAAAACTCATTTACCTAAACTATGAGCCCCCATCCCCGATCCCCCTTTCATACTTAAGCAATGAATCCCCAAAATCAATAGTAAATCCCCAAAATCAATAATAAATCCCCAAAATCAATTCTTTGTCACTTTTTTTCCTGTAACTTTTTTTCCTTGTCAATTTTTTTCCGCGTCACTTTTTTCCGTGTCACTTTTTTTCCGCTTTTGTAGTTTATGTCACTTTTTTCCGATAACTTTTTTCCGGTCACTTTTTTTCCTAGATTCACATTATAGTACATAGGGAAAAATCGTTTGGAATGTATTTTAATAACATTACGCTATTTCAAATATATTGAAACTGATATAAATCACCGCATTTCACTGCGATCACGTTAAAACAGAGCATTCATAGCATTTTTGGTTAATTTACATGGACACACAAAAGAACAGTATTGTCTTTGCGTAATAATTGCTGAAGAGTACGTTTTAAATTTCGGTATGCGTTTTTAAATTTAATTAGTTTTTTTTTTCGATTACTTTTTATACATAAATTCAATACCTCACATACAGGGAAGCACAAAAGTATTCGCTTACCGTTCTTCTTATTAGAGGAAATTGCCGAAGAGAAATTTTTAACTGAAATATTTGCATCTTTTAAATGAACTAATTTTTGGAATGCATGTTGTTAATAGATATAAATCTCTGTATCATATACAGGGCTGTTAAAAATTCGGATAGTTTTCCAATTATAGATGGGAGCTGAAATTCGGTTTTGAAATGAATTATACATTTTCATGCGGCGAAATGAGACGTAATATTTTAATATTTTAAACGGTGCAGTTTTGTTACATTATTCTGGATGTGTTGGAAAGTGCTTCATAATCTATGCTTGATGCATTATTTTTCTTCTTTCTTTTTAAAATCAAAATTAGTGTTTAAAATATAAGCGGATATCGTAAATAATAATTTTAAAAAAATATTAATAAATAAAAAATTAATGGAAATTCCGATGACTTATCAATGATTCAAGTGAAAATGCACAATAATTATAAAAAATATGTATATTTTTAATTACTATAGTTTAGTTACTGCGGCCTCATCTGTATGATTTTTGAAAATTTCCTGCACAGCGAGTAACTAACAGAGTTTCTTTTGATCGTAGAATGCAAACTGTCATCACATTTGCCCCTGCCATCTTTGAGCTTTTGCTGATTGTTTATTATAATTTTTTTCTTTCGGTGAAAATTGTTTCCTCTAACATAAAATAAATAAATAAATAAATAGCTCCAAATATAACTTAATACAAATTCGAAATTCGAGAATAGGTACAACTGTTTGTCGCCAGATGTGATGGTAAGAAACTACTGTAACAATAAGATCTCTAGATCCAACTTTTTGTCAAAACGAATGGAGGGTAAAAAGAAAAAACTAAGAACTTTGAAAAGTTGAAGAACGTGGAGAGATGAAAATAATAATTTTAAAAACAGGGTTTTTTTCGGAATTCTAATTTTTCTAGAAAGATTGTTTTTAAGTATTCTTTTTAAGACTTTGATAAATTCATAAAAGTCGTTAATCTGAAATTCGTAGTGACATTCATTGTAACCAGAGTTCTCACTGTCGCTCGCCATTGCGCCAAATCGCGACAAAATGCTCTTTGGTGAGTAAAAGTACAATCAGATTCGCCAAATTGCGAGTAATCAATTTCTGCTCTTTTCGATGCGTGCTAATATAGTTGAGATTCTTATCCGATTTGCTGAACGACTGATGTCACTTTACATGTTCAATCGCACAGTGCCATTTACATTGCTCTATTTATTGATACTGACTCAAAATGAATTCGGTTTAGCAACAGTCAAAGACGAAAGGGATTATAAGACAGGTACTTTTCTATTCTCAGCCCTCATAGCATGCATGGTCACAGTGACATCACAATGACGTCACTGTGAGTCACTGTGGTCACATCACATCTGTGACCAAAATGCCACCACTCAGTGACGTCACATTGTGACTGAGATGTGACTTTCTTAAAAATCTTTAGAAAGTTACAAAAATTCTTCAAAACATGCTATTTATTTAAAAAAAACACTTTTGTCACAACGTCGCTTTTGTCACAGTTTCATCACGATGTTAATGTCAAAGTAGTCACAAATGACACATTTTTCACAAATTTGTCACACCGTGACTTCACAAAGTGGTCACAATGTGATGTCACAAACGAGCTCTAAAACGGCCATAACGACTTCACATTTTAGTCACTGTGACTTCACATCGATGTCACGTGACGTCACATCGACAATCGATGGTCACAATGTCACAGTGTGACTTCACAACGACATCGCAGTGACGTCACCGTGCCTTACGGGAGATCATCACTATCTATGCAACCATGTTATATTAGTAAAAACACAAACAAAATTACTCGCATCAAGCATCAAGTAGAGAAATGTTTAGCTAGAATGCGGTGTTGAAATTAGCTATTATACTGTTTATTAGTTGAATGCAAAGCATTTTTCGATCATTTTTCCCCCCTATTGATTAATACTCGAAAGCTTACAGCAATTTTTAGTGTATAGTTTCACAACAGTAAATCAAAGATAACTGTTTTTAATTTTTATTTAGACTGCTAAAAGAAAAAAAAAATCTGAAATATTCATACATTTAAAAGATATTTGGAATGTACTTATTTTTACTAGTTTCGATAGTAGAAGATCAAATTTCTATTTTATAAGCAATTGCAAAAAATTAGGTTATTTTAGAATATTTGGGGGAAAAGGCGATACAATAAATTATTACAGATATATTTTTCAGTTTTTCAGGCTGAATCCACTTTGCTAATATTTATTGTCATTTGGCTAGTGTTTTTCATTTCTTATTCGCCAAATTGCTAATTTTGTTTAAAAACCAGCGAGAACCCTGATTGTAACGAGATTTTATTGTATTCAGGGAATTCTAATAAACTAAGGAGAAACGATATAGATTTATAAGCAGACAAAGAGTGAACAAAACCGGCTACAGCGAAAATAGATAAATTAATAAAGTATATTATCGCTCCGAATTATACGACCCGACTACACTGTGTGGCGAATGATGACCGGTTACCTGTGATTTTAGACGTTTTGTTAAATATCTAAAAAAAATACATCAGACATTATCCTGAAACTTCAGGTATGTAAACAAAATAGTATATGCCTTATATTTCAGGGGAGATTTTTTCACGAAGCCCCGTAGAAGACCATCTGCAAATTGAGAAAGAACGAATATCTTTTGGATAACCTTTTAAAAACCAATGTAGCAAAAGCGTTCGAACTGTAGAATGTGATTAAGTGGCTTATTGTAATAGACTGTGTTCGTTTTTATGTAGATAGCTTGTATACTCATAGAAAAATTAAGGTTTTTATAAAAACTGTTTCAAATTTTGCTACCTTTTTTGCTTATAATTTGCAAAGTTTTAACATAAAAAATGTTCTCTCTAAAAACTATGACAAACAACATTGTACATCCCTGCAATCAGATTTAAAAAACAATAAAAATTAGATGAGAAATGAGCAGGTTTGCTGAATAACATTTCTCTGCGCATGCGCGAATGCAATCAAAATATAATATACATAATATATTAGATAAATGTATAGAGTAACATTTCTGAAAGTATATAGCCGAAAATTCTGAAAATTATCGTCGATAGAATAAAGTCGAAATCAATTGCTCTCAAAACGAAGCAAAAATATGAGGTGCTGTATTGAAATACCTGCAATATTGTCTACTAGTAAAGGTGTGTAACATATACTATATTTGGATACATTCCCTCATCTGGGAACAATGGATTTCGATAATTTTCTGAATTTTCTAATTATATATTTTTTAGATTTTCACAAAAATTGCTTTAAACATTTAGCTAATAGATTATGCACATAATATTTTGATTACATTTGTGCATGCGCAGTGAAATATTTAAGGTCGCTTATCATTATCTCAATTGTTTTTATATAACTCGCAAACAATTAAAAACCATTAAAAAAAACCCTTTAGAGACTTATTACTTGCGGCAAATTAATGGAAAAATACAACTTTTCATTTAAGCTTCTACAAGTCTTTCAATCGGGTCCTACAAGTATAAAATGTTGTATTGTCTTTGGAGGAACAGCTGTGTACATATTTATTATTTTATGTACAGTCAACCGGGGCTACATTGGGCCCCATTGCTATGGTTATACTAACATTTCCATTAGTAAAAAGTGTTGTAAATGATTTTTCAACGTCGAAATTAACAAGAGAAATGAAGCAAACTATATACTTTTAAAAGTGACATTTATTTATTTTTATTTTATTTTTAATCATTTTTAAAGTTTTGGAACAAAGTAGCCCCTACCAAAGGCTTCTTTGGTCCAATCACTAAGTTTCATATAAATTGCATAATTTCATATGTTTGGCTATTGAAGCCTCTTGCATTAGAATCAGCTAATGAATTGACACCACACACTCGATAAGCAAAAAAAATTTTTAACATGGCATTTCTAAGAAACAGGGGCTAATGCGGACCAAACTAGACCTGGCAAAAGTAGCCCTGAAATTAGTTTTCATGTTAGCTTTATTAAAACCTAAGCATTCCCTGTCAAAGTAAAAAGTTAAAGAAAATGATTACACATGAGTTAATCATAGCCCCGAAATTAGTTTTCATGTTGGCTTTATCAAAACTTAAGCATTTCCTGTCAAAGTAAAAAGTTAAAGAAAAAACTATTATTACACATGAGTTACAAGTTACTAAAGGTAATAATTGAACACTTACCTTATTTGTAGAAGAATCAATTTTTTTATGTTAATGACTAAAGTAAGAGTCAAAGTAGTCTCGGTTGATGGTACAAAATTTTAGCGGATCAAGAAGTGAGTTTAAAATTAATTTTAAAATTCCATCTTTACATATAAAAATTTATTTAAATAAAAGAGTGTAATAATGCCAGATATTTGGAAACTAAACTTTATTTCTAAATTAATTAACATTTTCATAAGGATATAGGCTTTTCGTATTGAAAAAATGTAATGATATTAGAAAAAACTCTTGTTCGCTAAATCATGGGATTGATTCTATGCAATCACGAAATCCCGGGATTAGAAATAAGTCTCGAGATTGCATTCCCTAATCTAGATAGAGCAAAAACTGTTTCCTTTCCAATCACTTGAGAATAGATTTCCAGAATTATTCTTTCCAAGTATGTGACAGGATTTTTCTTTCTTTTAAGAGCATTTGGTACACTTTGATTTTTAGTTTTTTAGGACTTTATTTTAGATTTTTGAAATACTACTAAATGGTTTTAAGAAGAAAAAATATTTAAAGGGGTCTCAAGAAACTTGAAATGTGAAACAAAGGCTATATTTTCCATTTAATATCTTAAAATGTGCATGATTTAAGGGGAGACAGTACCTTTGGGGGCCGTCCACAAATGATGTCACGCTTGGAGGGGGGGGGGGTATCATTAAATTTTGACAGTTTGTGACAAGGGGTTGGAAGGGACTAAGGAAAAATGTGACGTCACACATTTTGGTTAAAGTAAAAGCATTAAAAATCAGCAGATTAAAATTTGAAGTTATTTTAAAATTAAAGTATTTTATGTTCATAAAGTAACAATAATATTTAAAAAGCCCGATATATTAAATTATATTTCAAATTCGAAAATACTACTGTTTACAATTGCTCTATCATATATCAAGCATTTATTACTATTCTGCATTATTTATATTTTTTTGTTGTAAATCTTGACATTATTTCAAACAAAATAATTACATGAATCATTTTTATTGTTCAGCTCACAAATGTCATTGAAACACAGTCAAAGTTTAAAAATAAATTTTGAATATGATTTATGACGTGACATTTTTCTAAGTATATAGGCTTTTACTATTGAAAAATCCCTGTCGGCTGGGCCTATAGGCGGACTTAGATTTCGAAGAGTGCTCATTTCAACTATATATATATATATATATATATATATATATATATATATATATATATATATATATATATATATATATGATTAGAGATAAACCCAGTTTAATAACTTCATTTGACCGTTTATGAAAAATTTTTAATTTCATTTTTCTGCAAAAACCGGTTTTATCAGAATCATCTTAAGAAAAATTCAGCTCAAATTTCAATACATCCTTAATTCATGATTGCTTCGGAAAATTTTGTGCTGAATACTCACTTTGACAGCATTTTTAAAAATATATTCTATCTTTATCAAAAAACTGGCCAATGCGCCACAGTATATAGTTCCTAAATAAGAGGATCTGTAAACTGGATGCGTTTGAGAGCGAAAATGAATTTTAAAACGAGTCATAAAAACGCAATTTGCTATGTGAAAACTTCTTTAAATTTTCAAATCACGAAGACTTCGGGAAATTCTGTTCAAAATACCCTTTTTGGTAGCCTTTTTCGAAATATATTCTGTCTTTATCAAAAAACCGATCAATGCATCACATTATATAGTTCCTAAATAAGAGGATCTGTAAATTGGATGCGTTTGAGAGCAAAAATGGATTTAAAAACGAGTCAGAAAAAAACGCAATTTCTTATTTGAACACTTCCTTAAATTTACAGTCATGATGACTTCGGGAAATTCTGTTCAAAATACCCTTTTTGATAGCCTTTTTTGAAATATATTCCGTCTTTATCAAAAAACTGACCAATGCATCACATTATATAGTTCCAAAATAAAAGGATCTGTAAATTGTATGCGTTTGAGAACAAAAATGGATTTATAAACGAGTAAGAAAAAAACGCAATTTCTTATTTGAATACTTCCTTAAATTTTCAGTCCTGATGACTTTGGGAAATTATGTTCAAAATACCCTTTTTGGTAGCCTTTTTTGAGATATATTCTGTCTTTATCAGAAAATTGACCAATGCGTCACTTTGTACAGTTTCTAAATAAGAGGATCTACCATTTGGATGCGTTTAAAATCAAAAATGAATTTAAAAATGAGTCAGAATATAAGCCGTTTGGATTTGAGGTTTTTTCTCCAACTCCTATTTTGTTTACTTTCTTTTTGCTTTACGAATTGGTCCTATGAAAAACTTGTCAATATAAAAGCTGTAGATATTTTTGAGAAGATGTAAAATAAATTTAATCAGATTTGATATCTTAAAAATTGACGGAGTTATGGATTTTTCTCTTTTTTCACCGCCCTTTTTCTTTTCGTTTTTAATTTTTTTCATCGATAAAAGTTAGTCCTATCAAAAACTTGTAAATACAAAAGTTTTAGATAATTTTAAGGACATTTACAAAAAATTTAGTTGGACTTGATATCTTGAAAATTGACGAAGTTATGAATTTTTTTCTCTCAAAACCCCTGTTTTTTCGCCCCTTGAGCCCACTTCTAAACATATCAAAAGTCTGTCATGCATAAACTTTTGGCCCATTTTTAAGAAGTAATATAAACTTTAAACCGATTCGATATCTACTTTAATTAAGAAGTTATGGCGTTTTTTCGGTTTTCACAAGAACGCCCCCTATTCCGACCCCCTTGGTCCGATTTTGCCCATTAACGAACTTAGACGAGATTTTATCCCCTTTGATTTTATGTACTAGTTTGGTGGAGATTGGCGAAGAATTATAGAAGTTATCGTGTCCATAAAAAAGTGAGATATATATAGATAGATAGGTATAATACCATTAAAAGTAGACTAGATTCACCAATGGATTTTATCAATAAAACAATAAACCAAAACGAAGAATTTGAATTGAATTGAATTATATAAAAAAATAGTGATACGAGTATATCTGAATAAATAAATAAAATTAAATTAAAAGGAATGCAAATGTAATTTGTAGTACACAGAGCAGAATCATCAGGCCCCAAATGCTCTGGAACTACAAATGAAGTGTGCGGTTTCATCCACGTATTAGCCATGAAATAGCAAAATAATACGCATTTGGGGCTACCAGTACACAAAAACCAAATTATTAAACAAGGAACAGAGAAATAAATAGTTGAAAAAATGAATATATATATATTAAAACAATAGCGTGCAGCAAATAGTGTCAGTAACATGAACACAAACTAACCCTATTTTTGCACGTGGAAATGATAAACATTACATTCATATATAATTTAGATAAAAAGTAAGAAAACAAAATATTGAGGGGAAAAAAAAAACTTATCTGGTTATCACCATTATCCATAACAAACAAAAAAGATAAAGCTGAATGGAAATATAATTGAACCGGAGAAAATGATTAATGATCGATATTTACATAAAATTAAATAAATAAAATAATTAAAATTAGAATTAAGTGATAACATTCATATTAACTTATAACTTAAAATACCATTTTGTTATTTTAATTAGTAACAGTTATTGTGACTTTACATGGTAAAAACTCATTATCTTAATATAGGATAATAAAAATTAAAAAAAATAAATAAATAAATATTTAAAAAAATTAAATAAATAAATAAATAATAATAATAATAATAATATTAATAATAATACCAAAAATTATATTAATAACATTAAAATTAATTTGATAATTAAAATATAGCTATTTAACTATAGATATAAATAGACAAATATCCATATATTGGTGTCAATTAAACTGCTTAAAAATATGTTAAAATAATGTAAAAATAACCCACTCTTTTTTTTTATAATTAACCTTTGCGTTTTTATCCAGACAACGCCACCCTCCTCCGTACTCTAACATCTACCCTCCCAACCAACCTATATATATATATATATTATTACTTTTATAACATTTTTAATTTTTTATTATTATTTTTATGTTTTATAATTTTTTATACATTTTTTGCGCAAAGAATTAATTATAAGATCATGTAATAGCTAATTATAAGATCATGTAATCTCTAATTATAAATTAAAGAATATATGAATTTTTTAGGATAACCATTATTTATAGCATCATATACAAACTTTTTAATATTAGTATTAATTAAATGGGAAGAACATAGACATTTTATTCTATATAAATGGTTAAGTATTATATTACGATATACAGAATTATGAAGACATGATTTAAAATTAGTAAAGGTATTAACATTAAAATTAAATTCATTCCTTTTGTCATAAATATCAGTTATAAATTTGTTCTCTTTTAATGTAATTTTAATATCTAAGAAATTGATTGTATTATTAAAAAGTAGGTTTTTTGAAAGTTCTAGATTAGAAGGATAATCAACAGGGAATTGAGATATACAGGTGTTATCAGTATCAATTAATATTACATCATCAATATATCAATATAAATGTATTTTATTATTTAAATAATGACGTTCATAGTAATATAAGTATAAGTCAGATAATACACTAGATGTACTACCACCTTGTGGTATACCAACATTTTGAATATATATATATATTGTTATCATGCATGATGTATAAACTGGTGCGATTGCAATAGGTAGTATTTCATACGAAATCTACCTAAAATGTAATGATATTAAAAAAAATCTTGTTCGCTAAATCACGGGATTGCTTCTTTGCAATCACGAAATGCCTGGATTAGAAATATGTCTCGAGATTGCATTCCCTAATCTAGATGGGGCAAAAATTGTTTCCTTGTTGCAAAAATTATTACAATGATTGGAAAATCACTTGAGAATAGATTTCCAGAATTATTCTTTCCAAGCATGCAACATGATTTTTCTTTCTTTGATGGGCATTTGGTACATTTAGATTTTTTTTCTTTTTTTGGAATTTATTACAGATTTTTGAAATATTATTAAATAATTTTACGAAGGGAAATGAATTAAGGGGTCTCAGGACTCTTAAAATGTTAAATAAAAGACAATTTTCTACATTTAATATCTTAAAATGTGAAAAAACGCACTCCTTTAGGAAGAGTGAATAGTTAATCCTCTGTAAGAGTGAATAGCCACTCCTCCGAAAGAGTGAATAGTCGCTCCTTCGTAAGAGTGAATAGTCACTCCTAGCCGGAGTGAAAAAAGCACTCCTTTAGCAAAAACAAATAATCACTCCTCAGAAAGAGTGATTATTCACTCCTGTTCAGAGTGAATATTCACTTACCAGGAGTGAGTATTCTTTCTTTCAGAGAGTCAACGATTCCACTTTTGCTCAGAGTGAATAGTCACTATAAAGAGGTTAGGCATATTTTGAGTTTACGATAGAGTGAGTATTCACTCCCCCGGAGTGAATAGCCACTCCTAGCTATTTAGAGTGTATATGATTTAAGGGGACACAGTACCTTTGGGGGCCGCCCACAAACAATGTCACGCTTGGGGGGGGGGGGGTTATAAAATTGTGACAGTTCGTAACAAGAGTGTGAGGGGTGACAAGCATGCGACATGATTTTTCTTTCTTTTAAAGCATTTGTTACATTTTTATTTTTATTTTTGAAGGACTTTATTAGAGCTTTTTGAAATATTTTGAAATGGGTTTTAAGAAGGGAAATAATTTAAAGTGCCTCAGGACTCTTAAAATGAGAATCAAAAGACTATTTTCTACATTTGATATCTAAAATGTATATGATTTAAGGTGAGAGAGTACCTTAGAAACTATCTCTTCAATTTTGAATAATATTCTAATAAATGTAATATCATAATACTCAATACTAAAAATCAAATCAAATAAAAATAACAACCTATTTTACAAATTTTTTTTTTTTTAATTTTTTAAAAATCCCTAGTACTTTTCTTAAATATGAATATTTTTGCTTCGTTGTTTCACTTCACATTCTTTAGAATACACTACATTAAACAGTGTATGGATATTTAGATGAGTGGGATTTTACATTTAATATGATTTTTTCTCTCTCGTGTATATTAAATTTGCAGAAAATTCAACAAACTCTCAATTTAAATATTTAAAAAAAAAATCAGCTACAAACTTGAATGTTAAATACATGCACAAAAATGTTAAATACACAAGAGTCCTGAGACCACTTATTAACCGAGTATAAACACAATTATCGTGGTAAAATTTAAGCAAGAAAGAAAAATCATATGTTAAGCATAGATTGTGAACTTTCCAACACTTTCGCAATGCTTTTTTTTTTTTTTTAAATATGACGTTTAATAATATAAAGAAAATACCTAAGTAGACATTTTAAGAAAATTTATAACACATTTGAAAAGCAGATTTCAACAATAACCTCGAAAGATGCCTCATTTCTTTTGTGTAGTTCTGTATATGATCTATTAGATTTGTATGTATTCTTCTTAGTATGGAAAATTTTAGTTTAGTTAGAAAACGCATAGCAAATTTGAAAATTTATTTTTGACATTTTATACCAATAGACAAAAACGTACGTGATTACTTTTGTACAGTCTAGTACATAACCTGGAGATTTTTATACACGCCATATATTAAGCGGATTTTTAATTCAGGTAAAAATACTATTAAAACTAATGAAATCCCACTTCCAGGTTTCAACACAGTAATTCCAAGAAATAACGTTACATAGGCGGCCATGTATCTAGTTTTTTGCATTGCACTATATATAGTTTTATTTATATGTTACAATAATTTCTTAGTATACGAAATGTAATTGAACTTGAAAATGTATAACTCAGATTTAGAAAAAAAAAACTTTTAAGCAATTTACTTTTATTATCATTAATGTTTACAAATTATCTCCTGTAGCCTTCATGGTCTATAGAATGTATATGCTTCACTAATTGTGCAAAAATGTAGTTAAATTTTAAACACATGCCATAACAGAAAGCACGCTTTCAGCAGTCATTACTAATAGACAATTTTACAGATACAGTATTGTATCAGACGTCATTGTAAAAGAACGAAAAATGCGATATACATCATATTCTATTACAAGCATCTTGTACTAAACCTCAGTAATTTATATGAATGTCATCATATTTGAAACAGGATAGCTTAATTGGTGCGAATATTTTTGTAGCGTATTCCATAAGAAAACTCGTTTGCGAGTTTCTTTAAATAAATAACAAATGATTTTCACTCCATTTTCAAATAAAACAGCATGTTTTAGCGCACCCTAGAAAGCACATCAATTTTATTATGTTTGTAACATGGTAACACTATTAAAATATGCTGCAAAAGATTTTTCTTCTACATCATAATTCAAAGAAATGCCTCTGTGTTCCCTGTATGGCTAGTGTAACTGAGACACATAACATATTTTATAAGAATCATGTTCTAGCGCACTTCAATAACATTTATAAATTCCTTATGTTTAAAATTCTGTAACACTGTTAAAATTCACCGCAAATTCACCGTAGACGATAATGTTAGGGAACACTCATTAGAATGGCTACGCACTTCATTTTCAATAGCGAACATGTCATGGCAAATCTCTATAATATACATCAATTACATGTGAATCAACTATATTCACGCGAGCAAAAGCACGGTGAGGCAAACGGCACGCATGGAACCGAAATTTTTAGCATTTTAACGACACTGATCTAGTGAAAAAACGAGAACATACAGGAATAATTGACAATTCCTATTATGAAAAGCCAAATTCCTTTTAAAGCCAAATGGATGCCGTAGAAAGCCAATTTCACATGCATATCGGATGTTTACGCATTTCACGAGATTAGAATAAGTGATGCCTAAATTTATTTTAAATAATACTTGGAAATTTGGTGTTTTCAAATGTACTTACTACCGGTATTCTGCTTAATCAATTCCTAAATCCTAGGTTTAGAAGGAAATCTTGGAATTGTGTTCATTAATATAGACAGATCGAAAGACTTTTTCTTACAGGTACTAGAGTGCATAATTTGTCCGTATTTCGAGTATGGAGCATGATTTTATACCTTTAAACGATGAAATTTTTAAAGAAGTTCGCCAAAGATGTATTTCTTCTGAATTTTGAGTCAGACACAGTTACAATCAAATAGGACCTGTAAAACACATTTTCTTGAAATTACAATACAAAAGCTGAAAAACTAGTTTGTTACTTCAAATATAAAGCATGATTTTATTATCTTTAAATAATGATATCACGAAAAAAATCATTAAATAGGTATTTCATCTTAGTTCAGACACAGTAAAAGAAAATTAAGCCAGTAAAATTTATTTCCAGCAATCTCAGTACAAAAGTTGTAATGGAAATTTATTATCTCGAGTATACAGAGCATTATTTTCTTTTCTTTAAATTATGAGATTCCTGAAGAAGATCGTCATATATGTATTCATTCTGAGGTTAGGTGCAGTAAAAGTAAATTAAGCCTGTAAAACTTATTTTCCCGCAATCACATTACAAAAGCTGAGAAACCAATTAATTAGTTCTGGTAAAGAGTATGACTTTATTTTCTTTAAAAGATGAGGTTCGTAAAGAGGGTCGCCAAGTGTGTTTTTTCTCTGTGTTCAGACACAGTAAAAGCAAATTATGCTTTGTAAATTTATTTCGGCAATCACAGCGCAGGAGTTGAGAAATTAGTTTATTACCTCGAGTATGGAACATGATTTTCTTTTCCTTAAATGATGAAATTCTTAATCCCTTGGGGACAAGCGACACGTATAGTTGCCGCAAAAAGACTTAAGAATCTTTGTTTATTCCCACCAGTAAAATTTTACTGTAAAATTTGTCTTATTTAATAAAATCATTTTCTCGATTCAATGAGGCACAAATTTCTGAACCGATGAAAAAGCTTGAAAAATTTCGTAAAACGCTTGCGTCTCAAAAGGGTTAAAGAAGATCGCCATATATGTATTTTTTTCTAAGGTCAGACACGGTAAAAGCAAAATAAACCTGTGAAACTTATTATCCTGCAATATCAGTACAAAAGTTGCGAAGGAAATTTATTTTCTCGAGTACGGAGTATGATTTACTTTTTATTAAACTGTGAGATTCCCTAAAGAGATCGCCACGTACGTATTTCTTCCTAGGTTAAACATAGTAAACGAAAATTAAGCCGGTAAAATTTACTTTGCGCAATCTCAGTACAAAAGTTGCGAAGGCAATTTATTATCTCGAGTAAGAAGCATGATTTTCTTTTCATTAAATGATGAGATTCTTAAAGAAGATCGCCACATATATATTTCTTTTGAGGTCAAGCAAAGTAATATATATATAAGCCTATATAAACTTATTAAACTACAATCTCAGTACAAAAGCTTTGAAGACAATTTATTATCTGGAGTACGCAGCATGATTTTATTTTCTTTAAATTATGAGATTCCTAAAGAATATCGCCGAGTATGTATTTCTTCTGAGGTCAGACATGTTCGCGACACGTATTCGTGCAGCGAAAAGGCTTAAGAATCCTTGTTTATCTACGCCAGTAAAATTTTACTGTAAAATTTGCCTTATTGAATCGAAGTATTTTCTTGATTTAATAAGCCACAAATTTCTGTGTTCAAAAACTGCTGACAAAACACTAAAAATTTTGTAATAGTCTACCGTGGCGAAGGGGTTAAAGGTGGCTCCCGTATTAATTAAGATTGGGGACTGCTACCTTAAAGCGCCTGTCACCGTCTGGCCAAGCTTTCGCGCGCTAATGCTAATCCTATGGGGAGGTTATTTTGTAATATATAATATACATTTCGGCATTTTTATTTATTTATTTATTTATTTTTACTTTTTTTTTTAATTGGATGGCTGAGGTGATCGATACCATTCCTTTTTTACTTTTTTGATTTTGGTTGCAGACTTTTATTTTTATTTTATAAAGGCACTTTCAAAACCGGTTTTCAAAGTGAAACTAACTTTATAAGAAATAATATTTTCCGTGTCACTGTGAACTACCCTCCACTACTTAAAAAATAATTTTATATAAAGGTTATCAGGAGCTACTTAATACATGCATTATTTTATCTTAATATTATTTAACCAATTTTTGAATTAAAGTTACATACATACATAACAATGAAGGCTACAAGCTAATCAGCAGAAACCATTTCTATCCTTTTATCCTTACCTTTTATAGATGTCTTAACCTTAACTAAACAAAACTTTTGCCTTCTCAGATATTAACAATCCTATTGATTTTTCAGATCATCCAGCCATACCATAATGCCCCACCATCCACAATGATCTCTCCATTCCTTCTTATGCTTAAATTGTCTTATTTTCCTTATATATGCGATTCCAATATTCAATCTCCCACTTTTATCACCAGAAGATGGCATTAAATGCACACCGCTGACGTCATGCTTACTAGAACAGAATGAAAAGTTGAAGCCAGTCATATCTGCCATGGCCAGATGGTGCAGGCAGGCGAGATAAATCTTCTGTCACGTGATATGAGGATTGTTAACGATTTATCGCATATTAATTCTTATTTCTCCAGGCGCATTTCCCAGGAATAAATGCATATCATCTAATGGGAAAATTCAACAGAGATATCAGCTTTCACTTTTTTTTTATAGTACGGAAAACAATAAATTATAAAATAATGTTTAAGTTTTATTTTATTGTTATCAAAGAGAAAGATTCTGATAACAGACTATGACATTTGAAAGTACAGAATATTGTTAGTAGTTGTGTTAATCCCCCATGCATATACTACGTTTACAGTGATGTAAAATGTGTATATAACATATCAAAATAATTATAATTCGACATTTGTAATTCCTCGAAAAGGACCTAATTATAGTGCAGAGTTATAAATATTCCTTTCATTTAATGTATTCATTAAAAGAAAAAAGATTTTGGAGTTATTATTCGAATTATTTTTTCCCTGATATCCATAATGTAGCTGAATATTTTTGATTGCTTCTGTAATTAAACTATGCATCCATTTTCATAAAATTTGAAATGACTCGACAAAATTATGCAACAATTATATATTTTAAATTTCAAATGATTCGGTTGTGTAATTTTTGCTTTGTTATACACTATAATGCCATTGATTATGGGACACTTGCGATTTTAGACATTTTACTAAATATCTAGAAAAATACATGAGGAATCATCTCGAAACTCTTAGTGTATAAATATAATAGTATAAGTCATACATCTCCGTGAAGATTTTTTCCCGAAACTCCAAAGGGGACCGACAACAAATTAAAAAAGAATGAATATCTTTTGAATAACCCTGTCAAAACTAATGTAGCAAAAGCGCTCAAACTCTAGATTGTGATTGAATGCCTTATTGTAATAAGCCTTGTTCATTTTTATGCAAATAGCATGCATACTCGCAGAGTAATTAAGGTTTGTAAAAATGATCCCAAATTTTTCCAAGTTTTTTCCTTATAATTTTCAGAGTTCTTAATATAAAATATTATTTTTTTCAGAAAATATGACAAACAACATTGCACACAGTACCCTGTAATCAGAATTAAAAAATAATGAAAATTGTATAAAAAATGAGTTGGTTTACTAAATAATTTTTTACTGCGCATGCGTCAACGATATCAAAATTTCATTTGCATATTATGTTAGCTAAATGTATAGAGCAACTTTTGTGAAAGTAACAAAATCATAACTTGAAAATTAAGACAATAATCGTCAAATGAATAAGTCGAAAATCCGTTATTCTCAAAATGAAGCAAAAACAAGAGGGATTGTGTCCATATATTCATTGATTAGTGTCAATATAGAATACACAATTTGGGATGCACTACTGCATTTGGATAAAATCCCTCATTTTTTTGCTTCATTTTGGAAACAACGGATTTTGTCCTTTTTCTATAGACGATTACTTTCAGAAATTTCAAGCTATGATTTTGAGACTTTTACAAAAGTTGCTCTATACATTTAGCTAACATAATATGCAAATGAAATTTTGATATCTTTGACGCATGCGCAGTAAAAAATTATATAGTAAACCTACTCATTTTTCATACAATTTTTATTATTTTTTAATTCTGATTACAGGGTTCTGTGTGCAATGTTGTTTGTCATATTTTCTGAAAAAAATATTATTTTATATTAAGAACTCTGAAAATTATAATAGAAAATCTTGGAAAAATTTGGGACCATTTTTATAAAAACCTTAATTACTCTGTGAGTGTGCATGCTATTTGCATAAAAATGAACACAGTGTATTAGAATAAGGCATTCAATCATAATCTAGAGTTTGAGCGCTTTTGCTACAATAGTTTTGACAGGGTTATTCAAAAGATATTCATTCTTTTTTAATTTGTTGACGGTCCCCTATGGAGTTTCGGTAAAAAATCTTCACGGAGATGTATGACGTATACTATTATATTTATACACTAAGAGTTTCGAGATGATTCCTCATGTATTTTTCTAGATATTTAGTAAAATGTCTAAAATCGCAAGTGTCCCATAATCAATGGCAATATAGTGTATACGGATAGATGGACAGACGGACAGACTGAACTACGACTATAAGTGCTACGTATTTACATAATTATAAACGAGCCTAAAAATGTATGATTTATGAAGTGGTAGACAATGAGGCAATTTCCGATACTCCATTATCATACTTCTAAGCTTTTATAAATAATTTATTAAAACGATTTATATACAGGGTGGTCATAAAAAAACTTTGATAGTATATAGAGCTCTAGCAGCCAGTCCGTTCAACCGATCAAGGTGAAATTTAAGATATAGCTATTGAGAGGTATGAGCTCGAGATTATCTGAACGGCAACAAAATGGCGCTCACGGTTACGGTTATAGTTACAGAAACTCGAAATTTTCCAATAGCAACACCCATTTTTTTCATCGCAAAATGCTCAGCGCATGCAAAAACCCTAAACAGCGTTAGAATCGTACGTGTATAGCAAGTAACGGACACGTTATGCACGCACAAAAAACTGTTCTGCGAATCCCCCCCCCCCATAAAAAAACACGATTGGGGTGCAAGGAGTAAATTTGCATATGACACAGAGTCAGTACACCAATCTCTGATTACAACACAGATCGGAGAAAACTTTTATTTTGATTATACATTTTCTACATGGGTGCCATCACAGACAATTACACATTGCATGCTGGCGACTGTGGACAATACATCGCATGAGGGATGCTTGTAATCTCACGCTTGATAGAATCTTTCAAATCCGGAAAAGTTTGCGGATTGCACATGTACATGTACACTCTATATTTTAGATATCTCCAGAACCTGAAATCCATAGGAGTGAGGTCGGGGGATCACGGAGGCCATTGACGTTACCAGTTAAGGTGAATGTGCCTCGTCCGTTCATAATATGCGAAGAGGTCGATCGTTATCTCCATCATATTGGATAAGAAATTCATTAACGAGGTCTATATGTTGTTGATGGTCTCTCACTTCCAACATCTGGGCGCGCTGGTACCGGTAAAGATACATGCGGATTACAGAGCACAGTAACTTTAAGACCATTGATTTTGGTATATCAAATACATGAGATGCACCTTTTGTAGTTGCATGCGTCCTCTGGTCACTAGGTGATGTACTTCCATAACAGTATCCTCAAGAACAGTTGGTCGTCCGGATCGCAGAATATCACAAGTGCTGCCAATTTCTTCGAATTTCATTACTAAATTACGAAGAGCTTGGGAAATGCATAGGCTACGAATTTGGCGATGGTTTCGACGATAAACGCGCCAGGTTTTTGCAACATTCATCTCATTTTGATAATAGTTTTGCCAACTCACCACGAACGAAGTTATTTTGTTGGCATCTGCGAGCTCCGACTGAAGAACTAACATTCCCACAAAACTTTTTATCCGTTTTCTACGCTGACTATCTGGCAAACGATGTTCCGTGATTGGTATTTTATCTCTGTCATATTCAAATTTTCTTCGTGCGTCTTTTGTCGTGTTTTTGGGGGGTCGTTCGTAGAGCTGATTTTGTGCAAGCATAACGCATCCGATTACTACAATAACCATACCGTTCCAACACTCTTTAGGGTTTTCGCATGCGCTGAGCATTTTGCGATGAAAAAAATGGGTGTTGTCATTGGAAAATTTCGAGTTTCCGTATCTATAACCGTAATCGCGAGCGCCATTTTCTTGCCGTTCACAGACTCTCGAGTTCATACCTCTGAATAGCTATATCTGAAAATTCAACTCGATCGGTTGAACAGACTGGCCTCTAGAGCTCCATATATTGGCAAAGTTTTTTTTATGACCACCCTGTATTAATGTGTAGTGTATTTGCATTGTTTTAAAATGTAGCTTTTTCTTTTTTGTTTTCTTTTTTTTTACAAAAGAATAAAGGTAGTCACCATAAATGGTATTTTTCATCTCTCTGTGAACTACCCTCCACTACTTAAAAAATAATTTTATAGAAAGATTATCAGGAGTTACCTAATAAATACATTATTTTATCTTTATATTATTTAACGAATTGTTGAATTAAAGTGACATAAATACATACGTAACAATGAAGGCTACTAGCTAATCAGCCGAAACCACTTCTATCTTTTTATTCTTATCCTTTATAGATGTCTTAACCTTAACTAAACAAAACTTTTGCTTCTTCAGATATTAACAATCCTAATGATTTTTCAGATCGTCCAACTAAACCATAATGCCCCATAATCCACAATGATCTCTCCATTCCTTCTTATGCTTAAATTGTCTTATTTTCCTTATATTCGATTCCGTTATTTAATCTCCCAATTTTATCACAAGAAGATGACATTAAGTGCACACCGCTGACGTCACGCTTACTAGAACAGAAGGCAAAGTTGAAGCCAGTCATATCTGCCATGGCCAGATGGTGGAGGCAATCGAGATAAATCTTCTGTCACGTGATATGAGGATTGTTAACGATTTATCGCATATTAATTCTTATTTCTCCGGGCGTATTTCCCAGGAATATCATCTAATGGGGGAAATTAACAGAGATATTCGATTTCGCTTTTCTTTTTCATATAGTACGGAAATCAACAAATTATAAAATAATTTTTAAGTTTCATTTTATTGTTCGCAGAGAGAAAGATTCCGATAACTGACTATGACATTTGGAGGTATAGAGTATTGTTACTAGTAGCGCATTCTCCCATGCATTATACCACGTTTACAGTAATGTAAAATGTGTGCATAACATTTCAAAATAATTATAATTCGACATTTGTAATTCCACGAAAATGACTGAATTATAGTGCATAGTTATAAATATTCATTTCATTGAATGTCTTCATGAAAGGAAAAAAGCTTTTGGAGTTGTTATTTTGAACTATTTTTTTTTCCATTATCCATAATGTGACTGAATACTTCTGATTGCCCTTGTAATTAAACTATGCATCCGATTTTCATAAAATTTGAAATAACTCGACAAAATTATGCAAAAATTATATATTTTAAATTTCAAATGATTCGGTTGGGTAATTTTTGCTCTGTTATATGCGGATACACGGTCAGACGGACTGACTAACTACGAATATAGGGGCTACGTATTTACATAATTATGAACCAGCCTAAAAATGCATGATTTATGAAATAGTACACAGTGAGGCAATTTCCGATACTCCGTTATCATGCTTCTATGCTTTTATAAATAATTTTTAAAACGGTTTACATAGTAATGTGTAGCGCATTTGTGTTGTTTTAAAATGTAGCAATTGTTTTTCAAAAAAATAAAGATAGTCACCAGAAATGATATTTTTCGTCTCTCTGTGAACTACCCTCCACTTCTTCAAAAATAATTTTACATAAAGTTCATCAGAAGCTACCTGATAAATGCCTTATTTTATCTCTATATTATTTAACGAATTCTTGAATTAAAGTTACATACATGCAAACATACATACAAAATGAAAGCTACCAGTTAATCAGCAGAAACCATTTCTATCCTTGAATCCTTATTCTTTACAGATGTCTTAACCTTAACTAAACAAAACTTTTGCTTCCTCAGATATTAACAATCCTACTGATTTTTCAGATCATCCAACCATACCATAATGCCCCATCATCCACAATGATCTCTCGATTCCTTCTTATGCTTAAATTGTCTTATTTTCCTTATATGCGATTCCATTATTCAATCTCCCACTTTTATCACAAGAAGATGGCATTAAGTGCACACCACTGACGTCAGGCTTACTAGAACAGAAGGAAAAGTTGAAGCCAGTCCTATCTGCCATGGCCAGATGGTGCAAGCAGGCGAGATAAATCTTCTGTCACGTGATATGAGGACTGTTAACGATTTATCACATATTAATTCTTATTTCTTCAGGCGTATTTTCCAGGAATATATGCATGTCATCTAATGGGGGAACTTAACAGAGATATTTGATTTCACTTTTCTTTTTCTTGTAGAATGGAAAACAATAAATTATAAAATATTTTTTACATTTATTTTATTGTTCCAGAGAGAAAAATTCTGATAACTGACTATGACTTTTGGAGATACGGAACGTAGCATTAACGTTGATTTTCCCATGCATTACTACATAGATTGTAAAATGCGTATAGCTAACATATCAAAATAATCATAATTAGATATTTATAATGTCAGTAGTAAGACTGAATTATCATGTACAGTTATAAATATTCATTTCACTTTAATGTATTTATGAAAGAAAAATTTGAGATTGAATTAAAAATAATCCATGCCGTCTCGATCTACAGGCGGGGGTTAAGTATTATTTTCACCTACAAAAACTAAATTAAGATTACAGATAAACCCAGTTTAACATTTCTATCGGACAGCTTTCGATTAATTTTTAGTTTCATTTTTCTGTAAGAATTTTTTTTATCAGAATCGTGTTAATACAATATTTTTTTTTTCTTTAAATCCTATTCTTCTTAAATTTGTTTTTACTATAAGAATTAGCCTTATCAAAAGCTTGTAAATAAAAAAGTTGTAGATAATAGTTGTAGTAATATTATTTATAATAATTTAAGCTGATTTGGTATCTTGTGATATCTCTTTCTTTTTCAACCCTCTTATATTTTTTTTCTCATTTTTAACACTTTCCTACAAAGTTGAAAAATCTTTATGATTTCGGTTTGTTTGGCGGACTTTCCGAGCTCTGACTCTCGTTAATATGCTTGGATTTCTCTGAAATTTTTGGATGTTATTGATGCTTACCAAAGCACTATCCCAATTTCAAATTAAGTTTGTAGTATGTTTAGTTTATTTATAAATACAATGAAAAGTATTCCGTTACGTTGCAGCCTGTAGTAAAAGTCGTTTCAAATGAATTTTTAAAATGTTACATCCTATTAAACATAATAAAATAGATATGAATTTACGAAGTGTATTGAAATATGCATTCTGTAGAATTTGCGGTGCAAACAATAGTTATTCATTTATAGGCCCATACAAAAGATTTCCGTTACATAATGGTAAAAGAGGGGAGGGGGGTTGCGGCATATTTTAATTATTTTAAACTATTTCATGTGTGATGAAATTCATATACTTCTCTGAGGCTTACTGTATGTTATTTCATGTAGTATACTAAGATCATATCCTTTACAGGGACACACAAAAGATTTCATATAATATATTCCGTATGAAGCACTGTATATTAACGGTGATGGTAAGAAATACATTTTTAATTATGATATGCGCTTTTAAGTTTCACTATATTTATGCACACTATATGGTGTCTATAAATGCTATAGTTGATATATAAGGCTTTACGAAGAATTCGTAACGATTATTGAGCATAAGCGTAAATTTATTTAATTGAGTTATATTTTTTTACGCTGAATTGCAATTAGTTTTCTATATTTGTAGAATATAAATAAAATGATGTACAGGACCATGCAAAGAATTGGAAACATGGCTAAGTATAGATGGTAATTTTTTGAAACGTGATTTCAATAATTTTAAGAGTGTTTTTGTTTGAATTAAATTATAGAAAAACAGTGGTGTGTGATAAAGGTGCCCGGTAAACGACAAGGCTGAACAAAAATATTCAAGTATGTTTATATCTATAAGTATAAATAGCTGAAAAGGAACATGAACCTGTTATGCATTTTCTTGCTAAAATTTTCCCTTATATAGTAATTATATCAAACTACAGATAAAATACAGGGCTATTCAAAAGAATGGAAATATATATTTAACTATGGACGGTAACAGCTGAAATCAAATTTTCATGTGTTTCATCTGCTTTCTAAAATACTTAGTTATTTTATTTTCCTTATTTCATTAAATAGCGAAGTTTTGTTAAAGATTTCAAAAAGAGCTGAAAAGTGTTTCATAATCTATGCTTACCGCATTTTTTTCTTTTATTAAGTAAGTGTTGGTTTTATCAAAAACTTGTCAATTTAAAAACTATAGATAACATTAAGAAGATTTATACTAAATTTAAGTAGATTATATATCTTGAAAATTGACAAAGCTACGTATTTTTCCCCCTAAAAACCTTTTTTTTTTTCGTCCCATTTTTATTTCATCAAAAATTTCTCGTACATAAATTTTTGGCTATTTTCCTGTAACTAATAAAAACTTTAAATTAATTTCATATGTATTATAATTACGAAGTTATTATTTTTGTTTTCATAACTCTCCCCCCCCTCCCCTATTACCACCCCTTGATCCGATTTCGCTCATTAACGAACTTGACTGAGATATACAGGCCTTGATTTTATGTATTAGTTTAGAAGAGATTTGTGCAGAATTAGGAAAGTTATATCAATAAAAAGGTAATGTTATGTAAGATTTATGTAAATTAGTTATTCGGAAATTGGCTTTCAATATATTCTTAAAAATTTATTTTTTATATTCATTGAGGGAAGCATAATTTTGATAGTATGCTAGTTTAAATATTTATTATGCTTTAATAATATGACAGTATTTAGCATTTTTATTAGCATTGTATTGAGAAGTTCATTGTGATCATGCTATGCGTTTTTCAACGTCGTGGTTATTAATATGGACTACTGTTATTTTTACGATTTGTTGCTAAAAATTACATTAGTTTCTTGCTACGGCAATATTTGCACAGTGGGTTATCATTATAATGGTTTTGGATTTATTAATGGAAGTTTGAGCACTGCATATTTGTTTTGTACACGTTGTATCTATTTACACTTATATTTAATATAAAAGAGTTTTTAGTACTATTCATTTCATTTTATTAATCAAGATTACTAAATTATTTAAATTTTTATTTATTTATTTATTTACTTATTACACTCTTTCTTTCGTTATTTTTTGCAATTATTGCATTTGCATTTTCTATGTTTCAAAAAATGATTAAAAATGGCAATTCTTAGCAAAAATCATAATCCTGGCAAGATACTTGATGCAGTATATTCCCAGGTGCAAAATTAATAATAGGGTTGTTCCTTGATCGTCATCCAGTCACTATTGAAACTATCCCCTTCCACTATTATTTTTTCGAAAATGCTTAGATGCTAAACTCAAAACACACACATTCTTCTCCCACATTCTTCTTAATTACAAGTTGTTAGTACTCTTATCACTTCATTGGTAAATTCATTATAAAAAAATATATTAATCTTCTAAAAACATATTACACAAAATGACTTAAATAATGAAAAAGTAAAAAATCACTTTTGAATAACAAATTACATTTTTTCAGCTTATTACTTTTTTCTTTTTTACCAAAAAATTTCTTTTAAAAAATAATTTTTGCATTGAAAAATACAAATTCTGTAACAATTTCAAAAAATTCTCCATAACATTATTGTTGTAAAAAAAAAAAAAAAAAAAAAAAAAAAAAAAAAAAAAAAATCAAAAGCAGTTTTTTATTCATAACTTAAACTAGTTAAAAAAATTAAAATTGATTAAAAACATTACATGTCGTTCTAAAATATATTAAAATAAATCGTTTACGAATATTTTAACGAATATATTTGAAACGAAATCTTTGAACAGCACAATAGATTTTTCACCAGTGAATTATAAAAGACATATTTTAGATTCGAAATTTCACAGTTTCTGTAGCTGAGTCAAGAAGATGCTCTTCCTGTGTACAGAGGTTCCAGGTTAAAACCTAAGGATGACTAGAAACACATCGTGAAAAAAATAAATAACATAGCAACCCAAAATTACTCGAAAAATTCTGGTACTCTGAAACTCTCTGCAGTCTGACTGATTCACAAATTTTTAAATATAAATTAAATTATTATCAGTAAAAATAAATTCATAGAGTCTTGTGTATTTTTAAAGATGTTAACCCTTTCGGGCTTCGTGTATTATGCCCATTGAGTATTATTTTGTCTAAACAATTATTTTCTTACTTTCTAAATATAAAAATGATAGTACACGGCTATTCCTTTCTTATTATGACTTCGTTTATGTTTTCACATTTTGTAATAACATTAATAATAAAAATTTGCTTAATTCTCTTTGCAACCTCTAGACATTATAAAATATGCATTGTAGTCCCAGGTACTGGATTAATAATAGGGGTTTTCCTTTATTTTTATTCAGCCACCATTAAAACTATCCTCTTCCAACTTTTTTTTTTTTTTTTTTTTTTTTTTTTTTTTTTAATTTGTTTAGATGCTAAATGTAAGACTTGCCCATATGCCTCTCAACTACAAATTATTCTTATTATTATTATTTCATTAATAAAAATAAATTAATATATTAATAAATTATATATTAATAAGAAATATAAAATCAATATAAAAATATATTAATCGTCTAATAGAAATATTACATGAAATGACTAAAGTAATGAAAACGTAAAAAGAAAAAAAAATCCTTTTTAAATAACAAATAATAATAAAAAAATTTGCTTATTTTTCCTTTATTTTTTGCTAAAAATTTCTTTTTAAAAAATTAGCGCATTAAAAAATAAAAAGTCTACGATAATTTCGAAAAATTCTCCATAACATTATTGTTGTAGAAAATGAAAAAATTAATTTTTTTATTCAAAAACGGTTTTTTATTTATTATTTAAACTAGTTAAAAAATTAAAATTGATTTAAAAAATAATAGGTATTATATCGTTTTAAAATAAATTAAATGAAATCGTTTACGAATTTTTTATGGAATATATTTGAAACGAAATCTTTGAACAGCACAATAGATTTTTCGCCGGTGAATTATAAAATAGATACCGGGTGATCCAAAAGTCAGGATGAACTTTAAAAATGAATAACTGGAAAACGAATGAAGATACAAAGATATGGTTTGCACCAAACGGATTGAAAAGAAACCGAGCTTTCTGTGGCAACAAAAAGAATATAGTTCTGTTGGCGACCAACGGCATCACTAGCAGTAATGAAAGATGTCATCCGTTAAAATATGTCTGCTATAACGCAAGAAATGCTACTAAATGCTGTGAATGGTGTGGTGCCTAGTCTCACAGCTGCATTTGTGAATGTTGGACAGTACATTGAACATTTACTGCAGTACTAATTAACTGTAATTAAGCTGACTTGTAAGTTGTCAACATTTTTTCATTTGTAAATCCTCTTTTTTTGCAATAAAACACTGTAGCACCATTTGTTGGTTGCCAACAAAACTATTTTTTTTCGTTGTTACACAAAACCCGGTTTCTTCTCCACCCGTTCGGTGCAAACCGTATCTTTGTATCTTGATTCGTTTTCGAATTATTCATCTTTAAATTTTGTCCTGACTTTTGGATCACCCGGTATTTTGGACTTGAAGTTTCACAGCTTCTGTAGCTCAGTTAAGAAGATGCTCTTCCTGCATATAGAGGTTTCAGCTTGAAACCTAAGGATGACTACACTGTAAAAAAAATTAGATGTTTCTGAATATATAAAAATGTACTGTAATCAAAAACGAAAATATACAGTAACCTCTTCTAATTCACCTAAGGTTTCGAAAACCGTTCCTTTACCTCTAAAAATCCTAGAAAACTATTTGTTTTCGAAATTTAAAGAAGAATTTATAAAAATTAATTTTTATTAGCTGCCCGTCCTTTTCGGAAACGTTTCTAAGCAGCTTTTACAGTACAATAATAACTTTTCTCACATCAAAATATCACTTTTTCGGATTCTATCAATTCTCAAGTAAACATTTTCAGCTGCATAACTGATTTTGTGCATGCAATTATAGCAAAATAATGTTAATTTTCATATTAATGTTAATACTGTTAATATTGTATGTTTTTCAAATTAAATATGTTCTCTGAATATCAAAATATTTTCGTATGAATTGGTAGCATCCGAAAAAGTGATATTTTAATTTGAGAAAAGTGATTATTGTACTGTAAAAGCTACTTAGAAACGTTTCCGAAAAGGACGGGCAGCTAATAAAAATTAATTTTTATAAATTATTCCTTAAATTTCGAAAACAAATAGTTTTCTGGGATTTTAAAAGGTAAAGGAACGGTTTTCGAAACCTTAGGTGAGTTAGAAGAGGTTACTATATATTTTCATTTTTGATTACAGTACATTTTTATATCTTCAGAAACATCTGACATTTTTTACAGTGTAGAAACACATCGTGAAAAAAATAAATACTATAGTAACTCAAAATTACTCGAAAAATTCTGATACTCTGAAACTCTCTGCAGTCTGAGTGATTCACTAATTTTTAAAAATAAATCAAATTATCATCTGTAAAAATAAGTTTACAGCGTCTTGTGTATTTTTAAGGATGTTAACTTTTTTGGGTCTATTGTATTATGCCCATCGTATATCCATCGAGTATTATTTTGTCTTAACATTTATTTCTACATATAAAAATGATAGTACACGGCTATTCCTTTCTTATTATGACTTCGTTTATGTTTTCACATTTTGTAATAACATTAATAATATTAATTCTCTTAATTCTCTTTGCAACGTTTGCGATTCCTTTATTTTATGCATATATTTCACTCTTTATATTTAAAATATAGGTTACTTTTTTGAACGAATCATGTGTGATAAAACGTAAAAAAAATATTAGAAAGTTGTTATATCTGTTAAACCTTGGAGTAGTACGATATTTTCCAAACGCTTCTAAAAAGTCTTCCTTAACATATTATCATGTAAATATGAATTCAATACTACACAAAATAAGTACATTCGTTGAATTTCAGACAGTGAGATAATCTTTAAATTTCACTAAGTCTATTTGGATAACCACAATAAATATTATGAAAGTAAAATTGATTTTGTTCTCAAGATGGAAAAAAATTCGGACCCAAAAGGGTTAATTTACAAAGTCTATTGTAAATTTACCGAATAACTTCTTTGTTATTTAACAGAAACTCTGTTTTTCTAATCTCTGTAATTTTACATAAGACTTAAGATAATGGATTACTCGTAGATTCTCCATAACTTCACAGAAAATGTTTTAACAGTGCATTGGATCCGTGCGCGCTTTACAAAGTGTAATATTTCGGATTATTTGTTGCTACGTTTTGAAATTAATTTTTAATTTACTATAACTTTTAATAAACCAACATGCTGGAACGAAATAATGTGAGTATATTATTGTCAAAATATTTCCGTAAGATACCTTTTCATCGTTCTCAGGGTGGCGAGTGGTCAGGGAAAAACACAGTTAACAAAAGGGGAAACTACCAGTACTTCCTTATAGAATATATTTCAAATAATATAAAGAGATTTAAAAAAAAGAATTTCTTTTTAACAAAATACTAGTATTTAACACCTTTTTTACTATGTTTTTCCCTGACCACTCGCCACACTGGTTCTGCATTTATTTTCATTTAATTACTTATTTTTATACACAGAAATGGCATGTTAATAATATTATTCATGATATATAATGATAACGCCATGGTGTCAAAGTTTAATTGGTAAATGGTTAAGTAAAAAGAGATTAAATTTTGATCGGAATATTAAAAAATGACTACTTTATTTATACAAGGTGTCCAATGGCTAATTCCTAAACAGCTTTGTCCTATACGTATAGTTCCAGTTAAAAAATTCAAATGAAATAAAGACGTATTTTAAGAGTGATTTGTTTCAATAAGTTAATCTATTAAAAAATTACAAAATTTATATGGTCTCTAGTTCTTATGCGTGATATTTAGGAAAACTATCCTGTTATTCTAAGAAGTAATTCAAGAAAAGTCTCCTTTGCAATTTTTAAAAATTCTATTAGATTATCTAATTTTAAAATTAAAGTTATCTTAAAACTTGATCAAACTCTTTCGGCTTCAATGTAGAGATTTGCATGCGAAAAAAATCCTTCTAATATTTTAGATATTTTGTGTGCGAGGCCTTGAAACTTGACCTAACTCTGTAACCGCTTGCAGAAAATTGGTTTAAGGCCCCACAACAGTCACTGAAAAAGACCCAGATGATAATGTAAAGTCTACGGGAGAGTTCTTTTCAAATATCTCGCTCAAATTTTAAAATTTTTAGCTGAGGACGATATACAACCTGCCTAGTTTTTACTTTTTCGATTTTTCTTATATATATATTTATACTATGATAGTTTCAATTTCAGAACCGGTTTAAACCGGTTTTTAAATTTAAAGGGTTTTTTTTTTCTTTTTAATCTGAAACCAAATTTGAAATAGTAAAAACTTGGTCGATTGTAGATCGTCCTCAGCTATCCTATGAAGAAAAAAAAAAAAAAAAAAAAAAAAAAAAACATTACAATTTGAGCGAGACTTTTCAGACTTTTTCTCCCGTAGACTTTACATTATCATCCGTGTCTTTTTCTGTGAATAGTTTTGCGCCATAAGTCATGAGCCTGAAAATTTCACAACTCAAGCTAATTTTAGTGTAATTGCATTTTCTTTTTCTTTCTTGTTAATGTAATAGGAACTTTTTACTAAATATTACCTATAGAATCAGGAGACCGTATAAAAGTTTATTTTTTTTAATAAATGCTTTTCTTCTGCCAAATTCTTTTAAAATTCTTCTCTATCTCATTTAAAGCATCTCTGTAATTGGAACTATATGTCTAGGGCTAACGGTTTAAAAAAATAGTCCTTTTTTTTATTGTGGAGGCTTGATCCCCTTTAATAATTACACCTTTGAGTAAACGAGGAAATGCCTTTCAGTCTTCTGCCATCAAAATTCTTACATTAAATTCGAAAAATTGTCATGAATATTTTTATTTTCTCCTTCTAAACACCAACCACCAACATATAGCGACGTAAATTTTATTTGATTACGGCGTTCTTTTTACTCGCCAAAAAAAGCATGCTGAATCTTAAAAGAAATAAACCAGTTATAGTTTTAAAATAAACTGCATTACCGTTAGGACCTCCAATGAAGCCATCATTATCCACATTTTTTAAAACGTAAAATTCTTGAAGTCGCAGGTTTGAAACCGCATAATTACCACTAAAACAGGATCCGAGAACAATTCTTAAGTATAAATAGAGCAGCAAATATTATTAAACTCTACTCTCAAAATGCAAACTGTTGATTTAAGAAACTTAAATAATTTTATGCTTTTTTAAAATCAGATGCTAAATCAAGCATGCTCATTTAACGTCATGGGAGGTTTGAGTTTATGCTTAGAGCAAACAATTATTTTAGTTCATTTTTTAATGACTTAAAAAAGATTAGATATAAAGTTGGGCTTCCAATATCATAGAAATTAAATGAAAACTTAAAAAAAAAAGAAAATTTGGATAGATTTTTTGCGTTTAATATGTATACTTTTAAAATGTCTTCTAATAATGTTAAAACTGATATTTATATGAAATATAGCAATTATGCGGCAAAATAAATGTGCATTAAAAGAGATAATTTGGTATTGGCCTCGCGGAAAGAATTAACATCAAAAGAAATCACCAGTAATTATTATTTACGTTTAGCCCTTTTTATTTTTATTATTTCACTAGTTAAGCTCCTAATTTAATTATATGCCTTAAAATTATCTTTAATTTATACCTTATTGTTTTATATAACAATATATGTTTATATTTCGTTATGGAATATAAACTGGAAGAAAATGCTGAACAACTTTATTATTTTAAGTGCAAACGGACACATCTTTTGTAATCGTCTGCACGTGACATAAAGAAATTTTTAAACGAATCACTTTGAAAAATATTTTAAAACGAAAAAATATGAGTAAATTGCGATAGAGTTTTCAAACAAATTACCTTTGAATGTACATTTTATACCCAATTCGACGATGTAAAAGTTGAAAATGTACCATGTTTAGCAGTTTAAAAAAATAATGTAAAACTTAAATTTAATCCTCTGGTATTAAAACCATGAAAATAACGCCAGCCTATTGATAGCGAGAGGATATTCATCATTCGTATAAAAAAATTCTTATTTTTATTTTAAATGTATTATTATTTGTGTATTTTTAAACGGCTGCTCCGATTTATTTTTATTCCACTCTTTTCCGTTTTCTTTTTCAATTTCGAAGACCACATATGTGATGTTGTCTGTTGTTCATAAACTCTTCTTTTTCGAGGGATCTCAAACCTAAAAACACCTACAAACCTAAAAACCTAAAAATATTTCGAAATTTTCTTTTTCTTTCTTAGATACTAAACTTCAATCTTTTCTGACCATTTTGATTAATTGTTACCTTGAAATTACCATTAGAACAAAAGTTATTCCTTTTAGAACTATACCCCCTTAATAGCTGAAGTGTTGTTTCCAAAATTTTGAAATAATTTTTCTCCAGATGACGTTCAAGGTATAACGCGCACAATATCGCAAACATTATTATTATTATTATTATTTCGCATGAATTTTTCCAAATTTACGTTTTATGTTAGTCTGTGTTAACTGAACCTAAAATTTCCTTTTTATTGTGCAAAAAAATGTTTTTTTAGGTGATTATTATACTGTTGAAAATTTCTAAATTTTGCATTAGCTAAATACAGCTTTGTATTAGAAATATAAAAATGCTTTAAATACAAATTTATTTAGATTTATTGCAACTTGTTTGCTTTTTTAATATGAAATATACTTGTATGAAATACAAGAAGATATCAAAATTTTAATTCTAGTTATTTTTAATTTTAGTTGCAAAATTTATTTTGTAATCTTGCGCACAATCTGTCATGTTGATTTATCCCTCGTCAAATGTCTAATAGTTTAAAGGTCCCTTGTAAATGTAAATTCTGCAATTTGCAATTTTTTAAGTACACGAAATGAATTAACATACTCATATCTTTCATCTCAATTAAAATATTGTCTTAAAGTCAAATTCATTTTTAGATATTAAATGTTGAAAATGGTCTTTTTTCTCCTTTTATCCAATTTTAAGAGTCCATAGAATCCTTAAAAAAACTTAACTTACACAGTAGTAGATTTCCTATTTAAAACAATGTCACTAAAAAGCTTTTCGAAGCTGATTTCCTTAAAATAAAAGTAAGTGAAGTTTTCATTTGATTCTGTAAAATCCCTTCAATATAAGTATGGCCAAAAAAGTAAGTTATTTTTATAATTATTTTACTTAGACAATTTGCAATTAAAAAAGAAGTTTTTACTGATTATTAACTTATTTATACCGTTAAGTTCAAGGGTATACGCCGTATATCCTCTGGATTTTTTAAGGAACACAGCATATTCACTGTTTCCTAAGAAAGGTATAGCATATATACTCTAGGGTATATATGCTATAGTATACCCTCTGGCTTGAGAGTATACCCTCTGCTTAGACCGTATATCATCTGTTGTCTTTATACCACTGGTTAAGTTTCCCAGTTTGAAAATCTAGCTTAGTTTCAGATAAACTCTAGTTATCACCAATTTAGTTATCTAGTTATCAAAATCAGAAAATACCATAGCTTCAAACACGTACACTGGTAAACCCATTCTTAACTAGTGTACGTCTTAGAAGTTACAATATTTTCTCATTTTAACTATTCTGCGATGTGATTCGATATCTACGTTTTCAACCTCTAGGTAAATTTAATGCTTTATAGGTTTTATATAGTATTTGCACTTTTTTTAGTAATAAATGAACTGTGAATCAATCCATACACATTGTTTTTTTTTACTTATCAAGGTGATTCAACACAATATGTAGAATTTACTACATATTATGTACTATATATTACTATATTATAAAGGTCAAACGTGTGTACCTAATGCTGACGTCATTTTGATGGTGGCAGCCGTAGACAAACACGTAATTTTTATTAACTTTTACTGTAATTTTTTTAATTTCTAAATACCGCACATTTACAATTCTCACTCCCTCGAATTCGAAAAAAATTACTTTCAAATACAATTTGTAGAGATTTGAGAACTTTGTTTGTATTTGAGAACTATATCGTAATTTGTTTGAAAACTGTTTCGCAATTTACTGAACTTCCATTGTTTTAAAATAATCTAAGGCATGATTTATTTTTTTAATCTATATCTGTCGCTTGTAGACAAATAATTATAATTGAAAAATCTATTACACTTAAATAAATAAAATAGCTTAGCATTTGTTTCTGGTTTATATTCCATAACAAAATCAAAACTTTACAAATTTAAAGATAAAATAATAAAATATAACTATAAAATAAATGTAGTATGTGTAATTGAAATACGCTTAAGCTTCTGAAATCATCAGAAGAAAAAAGGCTTGTGATCTGGGGCGATTTCTTCGAATGTTAATTCCTGGTACGAGGCCAATGCGAAAGTATTATTTTTAATAAACTTGAAAATTTTATTTGAATAGATAGTTGTAATTTTCATGTATAAATTATTATTTAAGAAGTTAGCGAAAAATCTAAAATATGCATATTAAATGTTGAAAATCTGTTAGTTTGAAATTTGAAAAAGAATAAATAGTCTTTAACCTATATTCTGTGACCTCGCACTCTAAAAACAATATTTTCGAAATCGAACAAAAAATGCTCAAATCTGAGTATGTCGCATATTTAAAATAGCTCTGAAACAAAATTACTCAAATTCGAAACATATATGTGCTCATTTTTGCAAACATGGTCGTACTGATATATGACCACATGACGCTTTATTCCTTATGTTTATTTCTGATTATACATGATGTTTGTACTTATATATTGTGGATGGTTGTCAAATTCTCCCTGTGAAGACTTTTCTTCCGCCACAAATTACCTATTTTTCGGTTTTGAATGCTGAAGAATAAACTTTACACTTCTGCGATTACATTAGGACGGCTTTTAAATGTTCTCTCGCGAACACGACAAAAATGTAGTTCCCTACATTTCATGTTATAAAATATTACTGAATAGTATATTTCATTCAAAATTATAACAAATGAAACAATATGAATAAATTCAACTATACTGGTGAAACTTACTACATTTAACGAATAAAAAGTAATTTTGTTTGAAACTTAGTATTTCTGGTATTTCAGGATTGAAAGCATTGGGTCGTCATATTTGAAGCAAAAAGATTCATAACAAAATAAAAACATCTATTTACTCTGATTTGAAAGTGTCACTTCTCTCAGTGCAAAAAGCAAAGGTTCGTTATTTAATTGAATATAATTTATTATATATATGTATATATGTCTTTCCTGGATTGGAACACGGAAATTAACCCTTTTTGGTCTGGTGTACTGTTAATAGTACATGCATTTAATTGGAATATTATTTTGTTTTAAGAAATACTTTTGCTACTATTTAAAAATAATAGTGTTAGTATTATGTCTATGCATTTACTACATGACTTCATTTATGTTTAGGTATTTAATAACAACAAAATTAATAATTACTTGTTTATTTCTCTAGCGTCGTTTGCGATTCTTTTATTTTAAACATAGATTAACTTTTTAAATTTAAAATTAAAGTTACTTTCCTGAAAGAATCGTGTGCAATAAAGCACTAAAAGTATTAGAAATTTGTAATAGAAGTTAAATATTATTGTAATAAGGTACCCTGGGGTAATAACGCCAGGCGAGGTAATAACGCCAAGTGCTTATATTTTGCATATATATGAAATAATCAGGTAAATGACACCCATGTGCTCTGCGCAGAAGGGTTTTGAGTCATATAAATCGCAAAAAACAGCTTCAAGTTAATTTGTTTCATTTTTAGGTCTTATTGTTTTTACAAACAACTAAAATTAACGCTTGATCTAAAATTTGCGAGATACGTGTTGTGATGTGAAGACTATCTTTTTATCCGGAAATACTTTGTTAATTACATAAATTTGTAGTGCATTTCATGTACTTTTAAAATGTTGTTGAAGATTTTTGATATCTTCTCGAGATAATTTGTAATTTAAAATGCACTGCGCAATAACTATACCGGGGTAATAACGCCAATCCTTTACATTAATACCCCGGTTGATTCCCTACAGTGGCCGAGCTACATCCTAAATACTGATTCAAATAAACACAGTTAAAACTGTGCAATGTTTCTCATATTTCTATTTAAGCGGTCCTTTTTAAGCAAAAAGAAGCTCACGGTATGATATTCTTTTGCCTCAAGCCCCCCTCCCAAACCACATCTTTATTTTTCTTACACTTTCACAAAAAACTGAACATTTTCAATAGCTTAGAATGCAATTTGTCAATTTCTAAGTTTGTAGAGTTTGTATTTTTAGAATTGGGCTATCTACATGCAATTATTCCATCTTATTTCATAGTTTTGTTCGCATGGCGTTATTACCCATATAGGTGGGTAATAACGCCAAATAGCATTGGTCAAGAAAAAACGCCATTACATTTTATGAATACATATCTGTTAAATTATTTTATTTTATATAGATAGTCAATGAGTTGCTGTATCAGATCCTATATTTGTTTGAAAAATACAATCTAAAACTAAGCCATGAAAATTGGTAGAACCTTAACGTGGCGTTATTACCCCAGGGTACCTTACCATATTTTCTAAAGGTCTCCGAAAATTCTTCCTTAGCCAATTATCACATACATATGAATTGAATAGTACACAAAACAATAACATTCGTTATCGTTCAGACAGTGAAATATTCGTTAAATAGTAATTAATCTATTTGTATAGCTTGTGCTAATGTTATTAACGTAAAAGTAATTTTTTCTAAAAACTGAAAAGAAAAAAAAAAATCCGTCCCGAAAGGGTTAAACAAATTATAGCAAATGTGTTTATATAAGAGTTGGGTTTCACGTACACCAAATGCACTTTATGTTAAATACCAAAATATAATATAAACGTCTTCGAAAAACTCTACCATAAAGAAGGGGAAAAACTCCAGTGAAAATGACTTTCAATAGGCTAACAAATATTTTCAATTTAAATGAAAAGAAACGTTACTTTAAAAGTCCGATTTTTAAATCAGGGTTTTCAGATATTCGCGTTTGTAATGACCGAAAGATGGCGTTGTAATAGACCTGATAATCGTTTGTTTACGTTTGTTTGTTTACGTTCCATGCTGTAGCACTGTAGCATAGAACCAGTTTAAAGAGCTATTTAAAGTGCAGTTTTTTATCTTTTTTATTTAATTATGGGAGATAAATTACAAATATCGACAATTTTAGAATTTGTAGATGCTGGAAAATCTAGTAATTGCTTTAGAGAAGCTGAAGCATGAAAGCATTGTGTTGCTGTCATGCTATTTTGCCATGAGTAAGTCAAATGTATTTTTTTATATTATAGATCTAAACTTTGTGTATAAAATTTTGATTTTAGATAATTTTAATACAAAGAACCCAACGTTGCACGCGTTATAGAACTGTTTATTTATTTATCGGCCTTTTAAACACTGATTTCATGCTCACGGTATCAGTTCTATTTCGTTTTTCAGACTTTGTCCGCGAGAGGGCGTCTATTTCATTTCAAACGCGAATAGTAATTGAGGAATTAAATTTCGTGTATTATTCACAACATGTACGTAATAATGTAATTGATAATAATTAGTCTATTTTGGGGCACTCGAAATAAAATATGATAATTTTATATGAAGGGAAATAAATTCCTTGTCACTCATGATGTCACTTTCGATGGAGAAAATTTCTAATTAAATAATCAGTTTTACGATGTCGAGCCATGCGGAAATATATAATAACTATTGTTTCAAAGAAATAATTTTAATTAAAACATTTATATAAGAAAATTATAATTTAATTAATTTAATTAAAATATAAATCATTGCATTTAAAAATTAAACTAAATAATATTGAATGATTTATATTAAAATTATTACTAAAAAAATTACTTACTTTATCAATAATTTCTGAATTTTTTTAAATAGATTAATCAGAATAGCTTCTTTAATAATTATTCCCCTATTATTAAAATTTATTAAATATTAATTTCCCCTACAGTAAAATTTATTTATTGAATTATGATTCCCGAAAAAATAAAAAATATATAATATTTTTAAGTAAAATTTTCTCGGATTACAAAATATATATCTAAGACAGCTTAAATACGTTTGCTGCTTCACGCAAAAAATAAAATTATACAGATATAAATTATAAATGTATTTAAGAAAATTTATGTGATACTTTCACTTTATCTTAAAAAATAAATATTTTGCTAAAATATATAACATTTAGATTCAGAATATGAAACATAATAGAAAAGCTTGGTATAAAAGTAAATAAAAATCGAAAACAAATTATATTAAATTGAAGATATTTTGAATAAGCTGATTCAATATTACTATTCTCAACCTAAAGTTACTTATTGCAATAAAACATGTACACTGCACTCTTAGAACACTATCAAAATTTACAGAAAAAAATATTCCTATTCCATCCATTTAATTAATGACAAGATTTGGACACTACGTCCGCTCAAATTAATATTCCTCTAACATTTTATATTCATTTATTATATGTAACTATCAATGTAATGTAAAAGTTTTAAGTCTTAATTACGTCCATTATAACTATATCATAATAATATATGTTTTAAAACGAAAAAGTCAAGAACATACACTAAAAATATTTATTTGCTTAAAAGACTCCACTTTACTAAAAACACACTAAAAATATATTAAAAATTAATGTTGATATGTTTTGACGCATTCATTGAGTCTTTATTACATTGTATTTATAGTTTTTCTATAATACATTCTGATGTCATGCTTTTTTAAATAATTCTCTTTAAATGCAGAATATATATAATTTTTCATTCATTTAAAAAAATTCATTTATGAGAATATTAATAAATATATATTTAAATATTTGAGGATAAAACCAGATCCAGTGAACTTAGTGAAAGATCCAGACAACCCGGCAGTTGCATTTTTTCATTTTATATACATATCTCCAGTCCTCCATGCATTTTTACTCTAGAATACTTCTGCTTTATACAGAAAAAGCCTATGAGTAAAACTTCACGTTCAACCGAGCCCTTCATCTTTTTTTTTTTTTTTTTTTTTTTAAAGGTATGTATGATTAATTCTGCAAACGGGTATGAGACAAAACTTCTTTCTTCTTGCCGCTCCAAATATATTCTGGATGTCTCTAGCTTAAAAAAAAAAAGTGAGTGTTAACGGTTAAAGTTTAATCCTCCGTCTCTTCCATATCAGACAAAATTTTGAGTTGCAAACCTAAAATTAATTAAAAACAAGTACGGAAATAAAGGTATGTATGCAATACGTTTTTGCACTGTAATATACGCAGTAACTGTATACGCCTAAATTACTCAAGTCGTAGTTTACCACAAATAATCCACTTTCACTTTTTCATTCAAACTGTTAATTTTAGAAGCACGCATAATTTTAGGGTAAATCTGAGTGCTACCACACAAAGATCTGCGTAAACGCCATGGGAGGTCTCCATTTATATTTACTCAGCAAACAGTCATTTCGTCTGAACCCTTTAATTTGTTTTTTCTTTTTCTCTGTTTTCATCTCCCTTTTTCACATTTCTTTGTTTTTGAAAAGTGATTGTTTCCACACTCGCTTGGGTAAATAATGTTATACTAATATATATATTTATCTCCATTATAAGTGTTTTTATCTTCATTATTTCTTTGATAACAGGGTTGAAATAACACCTGAGAACTTTTTAATTTGAGGGAGTGAAGCCAAACAGAAATTGAAATAAATAATTGAAGTATGGAGGGATGGAAACTAAGAATAAATATACTTACTTTAAAGAATCGGGATAATTTCAAACATACTGTTGTTACTTTAAGAATAATCACAATAAAATAAATGAAAGAGGAATATGCAATTTGAACTCAAATAATAAGGCGAAGGTTTTTTCATTCTTTTTCTCTCCTTTCAGAAATTTCTATGAAATGCTTACACACACACACACACACACACATATATATATATTTATATATATGGCATGAGTATTAATGATCATAGTAAGTGAAGTATTTCATAAAAATATGCGAAAAAAATAATAAAGATTTTTTTTATTTACATAACAATGTTTTTGGGGCATCTTTTCGATTGCATAACAATTTAGGTTAAATAATTTTGATCCTCTCTTAAAATGTTTACTTTTATTGTGAATGTGGTTTGCAAATATCTCGGTAATTATGCTTAAATCGTCTTCAAATCCACCAAGAATGGATAATATTTTGGAGAGGATTGCAAAAGGAAAAATCGGCTCAAGGAAGTGGAAATAGGGAGGAGTTTCATGCAAATAGAAAAAAAAAAACCGTAAATATTTAACTATAATGCATATCAAATCAGTTTAAAGTTATAATTATTTCTAGAAAAAGAGCCAAAAATTATGTAAAACATATTTTTGATAAAATTGAAAATGGTTCAAATGTCGAAAAAAGTAAGATTTTAGGGAGAAAATATTCCGTAATTTCGAGAATTCACAAAATATCAAATACAATTAAATTTATTGAAAATCTTCTTAATATAATCTACAAACTCTATGCTGACGAGTTTTTGATAGGACCAATTCTTAACTTGTAAAAAGAAAAAAATAGAAATGAAAACGAAAAAAAAATAAAATAAAATAAAATAAAATAAAAAAAAGGGGAGGGGGAGTGTTTGAGAAAAAGAAATGAAAAAAAAAGGGGGGGGGAGAGTGTTTGAGAAAAAGAAATGGAAGCGAAAAAAAGAAACGGGGATGGGGAGGAATTGGATTGGATAGAAAAAAAATTATAACGCCTTTATATTAAATCCGATAAAATTTATTAGAAAATTTCTTAATTTTATCTACAACCTATATGTAGAAACGTTTTTGATAGGACCAAATCTTACAGCAAATAGGGAACACACAAAACACATAGTGGTTGAAAAAAATTATCGTATTAATATGTTTCTGATAAAACCAGATCTTACAGAAGCTAAAATCTCGTCAAAAAACGATCAGATAAAATTGTTAAACTGACGATTTCATCTCTAATCTTTATTTAGATTTTGTTGATGATGAAATTAGTATTTAAGTTCGTAATCTACCTGCACCTATAGGCTGAGTCAGCAGGGATTTTTTTTATTATTATTTGTCTGCACGCATTTTATTTGATTAAAAAAATGAATAAATCCAACCCAATTTTACTTAATTACGGTTATGGTATATTGAATTTTTTCTTTCTTTCTTTTCTTTTTGTCTTCCTTTCTTTCTTTGTCTTCATTTTTTGTTTTTTTTCTTTCTTTCCTTTTTCTTCCTTCTTTCCTTCTTCTTCTTCTTCTTTTTTCCACTTTTGCGTTGTTAAATGCAGTTAACGTCAAAGTTTGTTTATATTTCATTTTTACTTTATTCTATCTTTACAAGAAGAAAGTATTGGATTTGTGAACATTTTCGAATTCCGGTTTTTAACTATACGTAGAGTCAGAGATTAAAAAAAACATGTTTTTACAAATGTCTGTCTGTGTGTCTATGATTGTATGTGGCATATTTTAAGGGAGCTCTATCTCAAGAATTAATACACGTAATTTGATAAAAATTTATATTTAGGTAGTCCCTGATATAAATTAATGCTGATTAGTTTTTGGTGTAAATCGCTCCACAGGTGACACTACAATGCGTTATTTTTCTCAATTTATGCAACAGCTATATCTCAATAACTAATGCGCGGATTTCTATCAATCTCAGATTCAATTAGTCTTTGATATGAATTGATGCTGTTTACATTTTGGTGTAAATCGCTCAACAGATGGCGTTGCTATGCTGCATTTTATAGGATTTTTGCTATTGCTCTATCTCAAGAACTAATGCATGAAATTAAATGTATATATATATGTATCATTATCATCATCTTCTTCATCATAATCAACCTTTTTTGAGCAGTGGAGACCTTCCAATGCTGGATGTAGGCCTCCCCCAGATTTTTTAAATTTTTTCTATCTAGTGCTTTTGTCATCCGATTTACACAGGCCACTTTTCTAATTTCGTCATTCCACCTTATTTGCGGTCGTCTTCTCGGTCGTTTTACATCTCTGAGATACCACTGTAATATATTTGAGCTCCATCTATTGTTTTGTCTTCTTGAAATGTGTGCAGCCCGTTTTTCATTTTAGCTGTTTATTTCTTTTAATAATGTCAAAAACTTTTGTCTGATTTCTTATTCGGATTATCTGCTTTCTATCTCTTCTAGTTATGCCTAGCATACATCTTTAAATACTTCTCTGTGTTGTTTGTAGTCTTTGTATCATCCGTTTTGTTAGTGCTCATAAGTTAGTGCAGGCAAAACACATTGATTAAACATATTTCTTTTCAAACAAAGAAGCATATAACTGTTCAGAATAATATTGTTCTTCCCAAAAACAAACCATCCATTTCTTACTCTTCTATTGATTTCATTCATGATACTATTATTCGATGATATTATATATTATCAAATGCAGTGATACAATTTCTAATAGAACCCAACAGTTACACCAAGATGTAATACAAAAATTTCATTATGGTGACATCATACTTTTTACAGCTACAAAAAGGCCAACATTTCTAAAAATTGTTAAAATTGTGGTTTTTTCCTCAATTTTTATAATTTTTGTAATATTTCTATATTTTTTACACTTTTCAAAGACTAAAAAAAACTTTATTTTTAATTTCACGCAGACTGCTTACCATAATCACTGTAATTCTATAAAAAACATCCATCTTTCACAGAAATTCCTAGAGATGACTTCACTTAATTTTTTCTTCTGCTGTTTGAGAGCCATACTTTACTTGATTCATATTTTTTAAATATATTCCCTTACTCTATAGTTTGAAGGCGCTGAAGATAGAACTCTATGCCGTATTAAAAAGAATGTATATGTATGTTTTCAAATCTTACATTAAAACATTTAAGTTTTATTCAAAACAAACCTAATCACAGATTTACAAGACAATCTAATAATTAACTAATAATGTGATTTGATTTCTTTCCAGGCTTTTATTCGAATTAAATATCTTCGTATGTTTTTACGCCTGCAGCAGCTTTCTCTTCTTTTTTGTAAATCTCTTTCAATCCAGGGTTTGTTTCCCTCATTTACCTTAGAGAGAGTTTCATCACATTCATCACAGAAGAGCATGTTTGTCTTCACTATACTCCCGAGGGCACCCCTGGATAAATGAGAAGTTCCCGGTCCTAAAACACGTTGAAAAAAAACTGTCTTGGGAAATATATCCATTATACACACAAACACACACATATATACATATCCAAGGCATTTCAATTAAAAGAACTATATATTTTATGTAGGATTTTTCCCCTATTGGTTTTTATAGTGATTTCATGTTATTTGGTAAATATCACATATTTCAATTATTTTACTAAAAGAAACTTTATATATATGTATGTATAATTGAGTCAATTTTTTTTGTTATTTTAGATTTTCATATATCATTAAAGCGTTACCTTCTCTTCATTTATTTAACTTTTTTGTAATATTTGGTTTATTTTGGATTTATTTGATACGTCTGTAAGAAACTACATTTTGCCATCTAAATTCGGTGAAATAAAGATATCACTGCAGTGAAATAAACCTGTAAGCACCTCTGATGATTCTGTTAGTTATTCATACTTTCTTATACATCAAATATACTATATATATATATATATAGTAGATACAGTCTTCTCTTCTTTTTGTAAATCTCTTTCAATCCAGGGTTTGTTTCTCCATTTACCTGGGTAAATGAGAAGTTGTTGGTGCAAAAGACGTTTAAAAAACTGTTTTGGGAAATATCTCTATTATACACACACTATATATACATATTCATGGCATTTCAATTAATAGAACTATATATTATATCTAGGATTTTGCTCTGTTCGTTTTTATAGAAATTTCATGTATTTTAGTAAATATCACATGCTTCAACTATTTTACTAACAAAAAGTTTAAGTATATATATAAATTGAGTCAATGTTTTTTGTATTTTAGATTTTTATGTATCGTTAAAGCATTATGTTTGCTTCATTTATTTAATTCCTTTTTAATATTTGGTTTATTTTGGATTGATTTGATATGTTTATAAGGAGATAAAATTTGCCACCTTCGGCTTTATGCCGACAAAAGTGGACGAAGTAAATATAACTTCACAGAAAATTAAACCAGTAAGCTGTTCTGGTGATTCTGTTAGTTATTCATAATTCCTAATTATGCATTTTTGGTTTCCACTGTACATTTCTTGTTCGCCTTTAGAGTTCTGCCAACTTGTTCATATATATCTATATCTATCTCTCTATCTATCTATATCTCTATATACAGTCGAGTCTCTCTATAACGAAACTCCATGCATCGAATTTCTCTATATAAGGAATTTTTACTAGGAACGGTCCCCTTTTTGTATAATTACATTAAAAACAGTCTCTATATAGCGCAATATCTATCTTCATATAACGAATTTTTTCATAAATTGGCCTTAATTTATTCAGTTTTAAAAAGCTTCGAAATCATATGGAATCAATTTTCCATCCCTTATTTTTAATTTATCGTCAGTGCTGAGTTTTTTTTTTTAAACATTATTTCTCTCCTTGTTCTTTAAATCCAACGAATTCATCCCACCTCCCTCATACCTTTCCACAACTTTCTCGAAACAGTGTCAATTGGATTGATACACAAATAAGAGAGGAATCAATGAAAGGCACATAAGAGAGGTCTTCAAATGGAGGAAAATGTTAAATATAATTTTTCATTCCTTGCTAAAATTTAAGCATTATTTATTTATTTATTTATTTATTTATTTGTTGAGCGCAACAATTTTAAAATCAAAACAACAAAAAATTACAGATTTCTTCGTCTGAAATTAATGCAAGTCTTCTTTATTTTATTTTCATTAAGCTTTCAAATAAATGTCTGTTCTCTTTTTTGAAACAGCTTAAATAATGAAGAAATAAAATTTTAGGTTGATATTTACTTTTAAACATTTCAAATTCTTAATTCAAAAGATAAAAAATAACATTTGTTCAAATTTCACACATTAAATACGATTTTTAACATCATTCTCTATACATCGAATTTCTCTATATAACGAATTTTTTACTGGAACGGTGGATTTCGTTATATAGAGAATCGACTGTATATATATATATATATATATATATATATATATATACATACAAACGTACATACATACAAATAGGTGTTTTTAAATCTAACATTAAAACATGTAACTTCATTCAAAGCAGACCTAATCCCAAACTTAGGAAGCAATCTAATAACTAAATGGTAATTTAACTTGATTTCTTCGCAGGCTTTTATTCGAATTAAATATCCTTGTATGTGTTTACGTCTGCAGCAGCTTTCTCGTTTTTTCGTAAATCTCTTTCAATCCAGGATTTGCTTCCCCATTTACCTCAGAGAGAGTTACATCACATTCACCAGAAGAGCATGTTTGTCTCCACTCCTACTCCCGAGGCCACCCCTGGGTAAATGAGAAGTTGCGGGTCCTAAAAAACGTTGAAAAAATCTGTCCGAGAAAATATCTCTATTATACACACACTGACATATATACATATTCATGACATTTCACTTAAAAGAACTACATATTTTATCTAGGATTTTGCCTCTGTTGGATTTTATAGTAATTTCATGTTTTTTAGTAAATATCACATGTTTCAATTATTTTACTAATATAAACAACATATATATATAAATCTAGTAATTTTTTTAAAATTTTAGAATTTTATATATGATTAAAGTGTTATCTTCTCTTCATTTATTTAACTTTTATGTAACATTTGGTTTATTTTGGATTGATTTCATATGTTTATAGGGTCATATTGGGTCATAGTTTCATATGTTTATATATTTCGTCATCTTCGGCTTTATGTCGAGTAAATTCGGTGAAATAAAGATATCTTTGCAGTGAATTAAACCTGTTTGCTTTCCACTGTACATTTTTTTTCGCCTTTAGAGTTCTGCCAATTTGTTCACATATTTGCGATATATATATATATATATATATATAATACCATTAAAAGTAGACAAGATTTACCAATAGATTTTATCAATAAAACAATAAACCAAAACGAAGAATTTGAATAGAATTGAATTATAATTAAAAAAAAAAGTGAAACGAGTATATCTGAATAAATAAATAAATAAAATAAAATGAATGCAAAGGTAATTTGTAGTGCGCAGAGCAGAATGATCAGGCCCCAAATGCTCTGGAACTACAAATGAAGTGTGCGGTTTCATCCACGTATTAGACATGAAATATCAAAATAATACGTAATTGGGGCTACCAGCACACAAAAACCAAATTATTAAACAAGGAACATAGAAATAAATAGTTGAAAAAATGAATATATATATATATTAAAACAATAGCGTGAAGCAAATAGTGTCAGTAACAAGAGTACAAACTAACCCTATTTATGCACGTGGAAATGATAAACATTACATTCATATATAATTTGGATAAAAAGTAAGAAAACAAAATATTAAGAAAAAAAAAACTTATCTGGTTATCACCATTAATGTAGAGGACAGCGCTATAAAATTGTTAATAAATTATAAATGCAGGAAGCAATAGTTTACTATACAAGTTAAAACAGTAACACGTAGAAAAACCAGTTTGTTAGTAATGCAAGCAACGGAACTTAGCAAGATCAGCAGGGTTGCTCTTTTTAAATTAAGAATGTCATGCGCACCAAATGGCGAGATAAATGATTTGAAAAAGAAGAAAAAAAACTTGCTATGATTTATTTATAACGAACAAAAAAGATAAAGCTGAATGGAAATATAATTGAACCGGAGAAAATAATTAATGATCGATATTTACATAAAATTAAATTAATAAAATAATTAAAATTAGAATTAAGTTATAACATTCATATTAACATATAACTTAAAATACCATTTTGTTACTTTAATCAGTAACATTTATTGTGACTTTACATAGTATAAACTCATTATCTTAATATAGGATAGTAAAAATTAAAAAAATAATAAAATAACATAAAATAAAAATTAATTAATTAATTAATTAATTAATTAATAAAAATTAATATATATATATATATAAAAATAAAATATAAAAAAATAAATAATTATTTAAAAAAAATAAATAAAAATAAAATAAATAATAATAATAGTAATAATATTATTAATAATAATACCAAAAATTATATCAATAACATTAAAATTAATTTGATAATTAAAATATAGCTATTTAACTATAGATATAAATAGATAAATATTCATATATTGGTGTCAATTAAACTATTTAAAAATTATGTTAAAATAATGTAAAAATAAATAACCCACTCTCAATTTTTTTTATATATATGTCGATATAGCGAGCCCATAGCAACAGGCTCGCTTCAGATGCATTTGGCCGACTCGGCATCTGCCCCATATCAAAGTACAACACGTGGACGCCCTTGTTACAGCCACGTGTGAAATAATTATTGGATAGTCAGCACTTTTCCCACGAAAGGGCCTCAGCAACAGTACAGAAGAGCCAGAATGATGCCGGATCCAGCCAGGTGAAGACGTGCTCAGCCGAGCTCTGGTTGAAAAGACCGAAGATGCCCCTTAATCTTAATCTTTTACTTATTTTTCCCGTGTAAATATGCTATATTAACCAAGAATATTAAAGATATGTACTATTACCCCTAGACTCCTTAACTTACATGGGGGCTTCGGCCTACTTGTACCCCTAAACATCAGCGACATGAGACAGACAACAAACGGCCGATTTTATCCGTGCCATTGGATTACACCGATAGACAAGCAATTCAACGAGCTCTCCTGAGGATTTATCACAGCGGGAAATGCCACGTCTTTCGAGTGACCGTTCAAAGAGAACAGCTGTGTGAAATGCAATTTATGGGAATGACCTATATTTGACAGTGCGCCGGCTCGGATAAGTTACTTTCTCGCTAGTGAGTACTTTTTTTCTTTCTTTCTCCGCTTGTTGTTTCCACCATGTTTCTGACGGAAATACTACAGATATGTGCTATGCTGAAGTTAGCTAAAGCAAACAAAATTAAACTTTTACACCAGTTCATTTTTGAGCGTGATGACTTGCGTTCTAACAGGAAAAATTTGCGCAAATTTGAAGGATTTGAATTTGCAAGTGACAGCGCTGGTTTTCGCGCGAAATTAAATAAAGTAACTGCTCAATTTTCGAAACTAGAATTTATCGCAATTGCCAATTTGTTAGCCATCGAAATTGATGGTACAGAAGAAGAAATTGCTACTCGAATCCTCACGGCATTGACCGACTTAAATTACTTTGCGAATTCTATTAAAATTGCAACTGATTCTGAAATTGACGACCCCGAGCGACCCCCCCTCCCCCAACCCTCTGTTAGTAGAAACGACAACATAACTTCCGAGTTTACTAGAACACACGAACCCACTTTAACTAGACCAGTAATTTCATTTACAGATTTCGAGAATTTAATTCCACCGTTCCGAGGATTACAGACGAAGAATATAATTAATTGGCTGCTCGCTTTGAAAATTTGGCACAAGCATTTGCGCTTACAGATGTTCAAAAATTCATTTTCGCCGAACGCGGGTTGAGAGATTTAGCTCTTCAATATATTCACAGTGAACCTCATATAACCTCTTATAACGAACTTAAACAAGCATTGCTATCAGAATTTTCCCATTTTGCGTCCCCAGCCCACGTTCATCAAGTATTAATGAATCGTAGGAAACGTCCCTCGGAAAATTTAATACAATATTTTCTTTCAATGCGCGAAATTGCGAACAATGGAAACATCGATGATCTTTCGTTAATGCATTACATAATTCAGGGTATAGATGACTCAGCACATAATAAAGCTGTGCTATTCGGATGTACTAATTTGATACAATTTAAGGAAAAGCTAGTGATCTATGAAGAAATTTGCAATTCGGTCCCGAATTTCGAAGCAACACCAGGATATGTTCAAAGGGACTCTCGGAAAACCCACACTAGTGAAAAATACAATCAAATTATCTGTTATAAATGTTCGGAAATAGGTCATAAACAATTTCAGTGTAAACGCGCGGAACGAAGTCCCAAAGGCTCTAAACATTCTCGCCCCAACTACCGTTCGTCCCATTCGACGGGGCGAAATCCCGAAAATATGCCTTCCCACGAAGACATTAACCCTGTTTCAGAAACTGTCGTACACATCAATACGATACATATCCCTTCCAAAGTGTGTAGTACGGCTGCGATCGTAAAAATCAATAATATTTCTTTTGTAGCGGATGCGAACCCAGTACATAACTTAAAATTTGTCAGTAAAGAAACGTATCAACTGTTGGGATCCCCCCCCCCCTTTAAATGATTCATCTGTAACTATTTTCGATGCTGAAATATTCCAATTAAAGCCACTTCAATATTTTGTTGCACAGACTGAGTTTAATGGTAATAAGTTCGAAGATTTTTTTTACTTAAATTTATCCCCTATGCAATATGCCATAATATTCGCTTACGGCAACAATAAAAAGTTCGTAGAACGACCAACCATTTCTGAAAAAAATTCGCCCTCGCATATTCATCCTGCTGCTAACTTTCACCTTCTCAACGAAATGACGTCACCTCCTGTCTCTTCGGAAAATGAAACTACCGCCTGTGTGGTGGAAAACGAAACTATGACAGACAGGAAACAAATAGCTTTCGAAAATTGTATCACTCCCGTAGAACAGCTGCCCAGTAAAGTTGAAAAGTTGACTCCAGAAACTAAGGGTCATCTGTTAATGACCTCTACTTTTTCGCTATCACACCATCGTCCAGATTTGAGATGCCAACTCGACGTCATAATTCGACTCTTTGTTTATTTTTGGGTAGCAATGTGTTTAGCACCAATAACGCCGCAAAAAGAGCCGAACTATACAAACATTGAAAAGTACAGATGCGACATACTTGCTATCGTAATAATGAACTGTTTATTTCCGGTTCCTTCGTGTCAACACCTTACTCACACGTTCGTATTATGAAAACAAAATACGAAGTGATAAGAAAATTTTCTCGAAAGAAACAGTTCGCATTACAGAAGTTGGTGTTACCTCGTGTTTTTTTAACTACAATTTCTGAGTTCTATACTGCAGTACAGTGGAGCATCGTTTATACGACGCCGAAGGGACTACCGAAAAACGTCGTATAAACGATAACGACGTATAATCGATTTTCACTTACAAAACTAGAATTAATTATGTTTTCACTTAATGTTAACATTTAGCGTGATGATTTGCATGAATTTGTAAACTAAACAAACCAAAATAAACAAATAACTAAAAAAAACAGGGGGAAGGGAATTATTAAGCAACTTAAATATGGGTACCTATATTTATGTTTCACCGAAAGTTTCCTCATTTGCAGTACATCATTTCCTTTCCACTTAAAGTCAAAGATCAAAAACCCCGGGTGACCAACTAAAAGTCGCCGATACTGATAATAACAGTTAGAAGGATAGTCTATTTGCAACTTAAAACAGGTCGGGAAAGCTGAATATCCCCGAGAAAAGAATGACCCCTCCCAGTGTGTAATCTGTTACACGTAAGATGGTTTTTCAGACTAATCCAACACCAGCCCACATTTTTGTAATGTGGAATGCATTTAAACACACTCTTTGGTGTCATTCATAGCTCCCAACTTCCGCTCGTTCCTAAAATACACAATAAAAATAAACAAAAATAAACACATGCAAAATCGGAAAATCGACGTATAAACGATTTTGGGCGTCGTATAAAAGATATATTTTTACATTAAAATGAATAGGAATGAATCGGGACCACATTGAAACGTCGTATAAATGTAAACGTCGTATAAGTGATCGTCGTATAAACGATGCTTTACTGTATTTGTTTTTTTTCCCAAGATGATGTGCGAAGAAATTTTTTTTCCTCTTCTTTTTATCTCACACAGTCCACTGTATGCTTGTTTGTGTTTTGAGGATAATTATTTTTAAGATTTGTGAAATATGTGAAGAAAACCTGATCAAGAAATGTTGGATTGAGAAACAAAAGAAAGAAACCTTTTTTTTTCAAGTATACAGAGTTGCACCATTACAGTGTTTTTATTTTTTTTTCTTTTTCCCAAGTTTTCTTTTTTCTAGTGTGATCTTACAGTTCAAGACTTTTGTGATGAAGATTTATTTTTTTCTCTCTCGGAATTTCGTGTTTGGTGTGGCAAGATTTTATAAATTGTGGAAAAAAGAGTTTCAAGTGTGTACGTGTGTGTTTATCTTTTTTCTAACTATGCAAGCTGTGCTTTTTTTTAGCTTGACATAAAATACTTTTTATTATTATTATTTTGCGGTATGCAAAGTAGTGTTTTATTTTTTGTGCTTTGCCTATATTTTTTTTTATTTTTACATACGCAACACGTGATTTTTTTTTTATGTTGCGTCAAGTGGATATTTACAAACTTCATAACATTTTAACAATACAAAACAGTGATTTTTTTTTCTTTACGTATATTTCTTTTGCATACGCAACAGGTGCTTTTTTAATATTGCGTCGCGTGGATAATTAGAAACTGTACTGACTATTAACTTTTTAGTGCAGATGAATAGTTCGTGACCCCCATTATTGCCGGCAATAACCTCCAACGTTTTTCTGTATTTTGCTTATTATTTTCATTATTTCTAGTGTCTTTGTTTTTTAGTTGGCCAACAATTTTTTTTTCTCTTTCTTTTACTATATGATTATTATGTATGTCAATTCATACTAGGTATATGCATATTTTGATATTGTGTTTTTTTTTCGTACTTTCAAGGTTTACAATGTTTTATGTATATGTATACTATTATGATTGTTTTTGGTAATAGTTTATCTTAAGTATCCCTATAAGTGTACACGTTCAGCTGAGGTCAGCTGCATGTCGGATTGGCCGAGTGTCGATATAGCGAGCCCATAGCAACAGGCTCGCTTCAGATGCATTTGGCCGACTCGGCATCTGCCCCATATCAAAGTACAACACGTGGACGCCCTTGTTACAACCACGTGTGAAATAATTGTTGGATAGTCAGCACTTTTCCCACGAAAGGGCCTCAGCAACAGTACAGAAGAGCCAGAATGATGCCGGATCCAGCCAGGTGAAGACGTGCTCAGCCGAGCTCTGGTTGAAAAGACCGAAGATGCCCCTTAATCTTAATCTTTTACTTATTTTTCCCGTGTAAATATGCTATATTAACCAAGAATATTAAAGATATGTACTATTACCCCTAGACTCCTTAACTTACATATATATATATATATATATAGAACCATTAGATAATACTACAAATCAACATCAATTTCTGGAAAAACTTGTTAATGCCAAATTATATCAAACAGAGGAGTTGTCAAAAAAACATGCATACAGATAGATAGATGTTTTTAAATCTTATAATAAAACATGTGACTTTATTCAAATCACAAACTTTGAAGGCAATCTTATAATTAACTAATTATTTAATTTGATTTCTTCCCAGTCTTTTATTCGAATTAAATGTCCTTGTATGTGTTTATGCCTGCAACTAATTTCTCTTCTTTTCGTAAATCTCTTTCAATCTAGGATTTGTTTCCCCATTTACCTTAGAGAGAGTTTCATCACATTCACCAGAAGAGCATGTTTGTCTTCGCTTTACTCCCGAGGGCATCCCTGGGTAAAAAAGAAGTTGTGGGTCCAAAAAACGTTGAAAAAAAAAACTGTCCGGGGAAATGTCTCCATTCGTCCGAATGAAAATACGAAGTTTCCTTTTATTAATGATTCGTTCCGCACTGAAAGAGTAATGCTAGCTGTATTATTTTTTGAAGGTATTAGATAACAGATCTTTTGTTACAGTTGCTTATTAAAAAAAATTACAGAGACTTCTTCATCATATTTTTCTCTATATTTTGTTATATTTGTGATTAAATACTTTTTATTCAATATTGTTTGGTATCATCCATGTATCAAAATGTCTAGAATTGTAAATATTTTAAGATTTCCTAGTAGTTCTGTTTGCATGTATATACATATACATACTATATACATATTCATGGCATTTCAATTAAAAGAACTACACATATTTTAACTAAGATTTTGCCTCTGTCGGTTTTTATCGAAATTTCACGTTTTTTAGAAAATGTTTCAATTATTTTACTAATAGAAACTTTTTATATACATATAAATTAAGTCTTTTTTTTTAATTTTTTTTTTTTTTTTTTAGAATTTTATATTTCATTAAAGTGTTACCTTCTCTTCATTTATTTAACTTTTATGTAATATTTTGTTTATATTGGATTGATTTGATACGTTCATAAGGAGATACATTTTGTCATCTTCGGCTTTATGCAGACTAAATTGGGTGAAATAAAGATATCTTTGCTGTGAACTAAACCTGTAAGTGACTGATGTTTCTTGTAAGTTATTCATAATTTCTTACTATATATTTTTGCTTTCCACTGTACATTTCTTTTTCGCCTTTAGAGTTCTGCCAATTAGTTCTTATTTTTGCGATATATATATACAACTTAGAAAGCAATCTTATAATTAACTATTTGTTTAACTTGATTTTTTCCGAGACTTTTATTCGAATTAAATATCATTGTATGTGTTTACGCCTGCAACTACTTTCTCTGCTTTTTGTAAATCTCTTTCAATCCAGGATTTGTTTCCCCATTTACCTTAGAGACAGTTTCATCACATTCACCAGAAGAGCATGTTTGTCTTCACTCCACTCCCGAGGGCATCCCTGGGTAAAAGAGAAGTTGCGGGTCCTAAAAAACTTTGAAAAAAAACTGTCCGGGGAAATGTCTCCATTCGTCTGAATGAAAATACGAAGTTTCCTTTTATTAATGATTCGTTTCGCACTGAAAGAGTAATGCCAGCTGTATTATTTTTTTAAAGGTATTACATAACAGATCTTTTGTTACAGCTGAGTATTAAAAGATTTATGAAAAGTATTAAATAACAGATCTTTTGTTACAGCTGAGTATTAAAAGATTTACGACGCGTTTTTTTTTCTGTAATTTTCTTTCTTTATTATTTTCTTTAAAAATAAATTCTGCTAAAAATTTTCATTTTTTTTAATATTTTTAATGTGCTTAGAATGGTGTCTACCTGTGTCATGGTTGGCAAGAAGCCTGACCAAAAACTTTAAAAACGCTTTTCATAAAAAGAGGTTTTTGAATGGATGTAGAAGTAGATTGTTAAATTTAAAATGTTCAAACTATCAGTACTTTTTTTTTCAAATTAAGCTGGAATTTTTTTATTTAAAGGCTAACATGAAAAAAAAACTATTTTAATAACTTTATTATCTAACCAGTTTTGAAAATAAAATATTATTGCAAAAAAAAAAAAAAAAAAAAAAAAAAAAAAAAAAAAAAAAGATTTCAAGAAAGAAAGACCTTATTAAACACGTTATTGGCCTACTTGTGTTAAATAAATTGACTAAAAAAAAGTGTCTAAGTTACTACTAAGATGCCATTACTTTGAAAAATTTTACAAGAAAATTTTTATTAAAGTTAGACTTTTACTAAAATGTCCGTTACTGGTTTAGATGTCAGTAACTGAGGGTTTCACCTTATAGATTTTCTTCTTTTTTGCATTTATTAATGTTAGTCTGTACCGGGTCATAAACATACCTCCTTTTAAAATATATAAATTGAAAAATTCAAATAATTAAACATAATTAATTACTCGAATTAAATATATTTATACGTTAGATGTCTTTATTATTTTCTGTGAATCTCTTACAACAAGGATTTGTTTGATAAAGTGGTTAAAAAGAATTTTGTAATCAACATCTAAGTGTTTCATTTACCTTTGTATATTTAGAAAGAAACGATACAGTATATTCTACACTGTAAAATAAAATGTAAAAATTACGGAAAGAGCAGATTTTATTTTACAATAGATTTCCAAAGTATATTTTTGAATATATATATATATATATATATATATATATATATTGTATGAAGATTTTTAAAGGCAAAATATGATTCCTTAATATTATTTAAAACATAAAAATCAAAAACAAAATTGCATAATTTATGACAAAAGATAAAACATGTCATCACTATCTATTGACTTTTGCTCAAAATAAATATCACCGTCTATATTTACCTGGAAACATTTCATCCTATTTATTGTGAAACATTTCTATACAAGTTTTTCTTTCTTTTTTCAGTTTTGTTTGATGAATGTTTCATTTCATTCATTGAAGTGTTTGCTTGTCTGTGCAGTGTAAGAAAAAGATAAATGTTTCTTCTATGTATATAAAATAAGAGTTGTCTGTCTTCCTGCCTGCCTGATCGCAGATAACGCCGAAATTATAACACCCAGATCTCAGAAATTTTGGTCATGTATGGATGCTAACACCGGAAAGTGCACTTCGCTGCCGGATTTTTAAATTTCAATTTAAATAAAAAAAAATATATTACTGGGTAAGAGGATATTTGCAGCTTTCCACAAATCCAAGGCAACGAGGCAGCCTGTTTTGATGCTATTTGCAGCTCGCCGCCAATCCGCGACAACGAAGGAGCCAGCCAATGAAACCAGGCAGTAAATATGGGATTTAACGACTGCATTTTTCACAGATTTTGCATGGAGTAGGTCTCATTTAAGAAAGCAATTTTGAAATAATTCAATTATTGCATTATTTTTGTGGTTCAAAACAGCTATAATCAACGACTATATTTCTTTATCCTTTCAAAACATGGTCGCAGAAATACATACCAGTGTTCACGCTGGTAAAATTTAAAATAATCTAAAATTTAAAATATTTTTCAGGTAATTTTTTTCTATTTTAGTATGAATGGATATTTTAAATATTCGCAATTTGTTTGAAAACATCTATGGTCCCGGGCAAAGACGGGCGGATCAGCTAGTAATTTATAAAAATAAAATGTAATCACGAACGAAACTATACAATAACCTTATCAGAGTTACCCAAGGTTATATAAAACATTTTTTAACTATAGATCACAGAAAGGAATATATTTTCGAGATTTAAAGGAGCATTTATAAACTAGTCGAATGTGGCGATCCTAAAAATTTTTTCTACCACATACACGTTAATACTTACAGAAAAATGAAACATGGCAGAATCACCGATTAGGTAATTTACATCAAAATCTAATCTGCTATAACTTATTTCAAATTCTAACGGAATCTCAAATTTGATAAAAATCCGTGTATATTAATATTTGAGATAGAATCACCTCAGAAATCGCAAAATAAATCTGGATAGAAGTGCCACTTGTTAAGCCATTTTCTATAAAAACTAAAGAATTCTAATTTGTATCAGGGGCAAACTGAATTTAAAATTTGGAGAAAATCCGTTCATTGGATCCTGAGATAGAGCTATGCGATAATCATAAATAATACCGTATAGCAGCGTCACTTGTTGAGAAATTTACTTCAAAAACTACAGAATACTAATTTATATCACGGACTAACTGAATCTGAAGTTTGATGAAAATTCGTGCATTAATTCCAGATATAAGGCTTTTGCGATAATCGTGATTAATACCGCATAGCAGTGCCACCTGTTGGGAGATTTATACCAAAACGTAATCAAAACTATATTGTATCATGGATTAACGGAATCTGAAGTTTTATAAAAATCCGTCCATAAGATCTTGAGATATAGCTATTAAATCGTGGAAATTGTGAAAGAGGCAGGAAATAGCGCCATCTGTTGGGCGATACATATACAAGAAACTACTCAGATCTAATTTATAATCAAAGTCTAACGGATCTAAAGTTTTGTGAAATTCCGTGCATTAGTTCTTCAGATAGAGCGTTCACAAAATTTATGTCACATACAGACAGGCAGACGTTTTCTAAAATCATTTATTTTGGAATCTGTGACCACTAAAACGTGTAAATCCGTCAAAAACCGGAATTAAAGTGTTTCACGAATTAAATACTTTCTTCTTGTAAGGATAGAAGAAAGTAAAAATAAAGTCTCTTTTGTCGTCACTGGTTCAGGGACAATTTCCGAGTAGTTTTACAGTGTTTTAATTCTTTTTCTTAAACCGGAGCATTGGATTTTAGCAATGTTATCGATTCTTGATTTAAAACTTTTTGCATCGTAATGAAATTTATGCATGCAAGTTTATCAAAATTAATGCTATAAAGTACCGAAAATCAGCCACTTTTGACGGACAGGTATTTCTAATAATTTGCTTATGAATTATCTAATTCGTCTGTGAAGAGTACAGAAGCCCACTGTTGTCTAGTCCAGGAAACATGTTCTCTTGCTCAACATAAGCGAGGCCTTCTCTGTCGTCTGTTGAGGGGGACACACACAACTGATCGCCTTGCATAGAGACCAGCATTGTGAAGACGTCTTTGCACCGTAGTAGCATAGATTCTTCTCCCTGATGCTGCAAAGTGTTCTGCAATGAGTTGCGGCACAATAGTGCGTCTTCTCCTTCGGGACGAAAGAGCTAGAAATTGGCCTTCTGCAGGTGTTGTAACGCGTGGGCGGACTGGAACATGTCTTTTGAACACAGAATCTTCGCATTCATACTGATTCCAGAGTCATTGTACTACACTGCGAAACACATTGTGCCGTCTAGCAGTATCGGCCTTTGATAACCCCATTTCCATCCATCCTACCGCCCGCCATCTTAAGGAATCAGGCAAACAACTTCTAAACATTTCTATACTCTACTGGTTGTTGTGAAGAAAACTGTCAACAATAGTTCAAGTACAACAAAACTTACGCACGAAATTACAAAAAGCTTCATAATTGCCATTTTCTGTCATTCACAAATACCTATTCTTTTTTATAAAATAAAAGTGGTAGCTGTAATTTTTGCGTAAGTTTTTTTAAAGCTTATTATCGTCATTCATATAAACATGAAGTTTAATCAGAAAGCCATTTCTTTTCTGGTGATCTTCGAAAAACATGTTGTAACTTAACTTTAGGAGGCCAGTGTGATTGATTTATTTGAAGTAGGAAACTTCCGCTTGTTTCATTGTGGTTTTTGAACTCTTATATCAATAACTGTTAAATAGGCAGAGTATAATTTTTATTAAATTTATATTTAATCAATATTGATTATTATTCGACGAAAATGGTTCATCTCTGGAACGTAGTAGATAATTAGAAAATCAATTATATTTCATTACCTGAAACGAATAAAGCATATTTTCAGGGCGCCTGTTCCCTTAGTTTTTTTTTTCCTCCAATTTTGTCACATATACTCCTTAGCTTCTGGGATCCTTATATATGAATTTTTATTAGCTGCCATGGCCTTCATGATGTTTTTGTAATTATTTCAGGGCTTTATTTTGTATATTTTGAGGATTATAACTTAATCAGAATTACTACGCGAAAGCTTCATCAATGTTTGAGAGGAATTTGAAAACCGCAATATTTATTATTACATTTACAAGCCTTAATTCTTTAGCATATTTGCATTAAACAACTTTAAGGGCGTTCGGGACACAAACATCTTCAAATTTTCTAAAAAAAAAGTATGGCATCAAAATTTTCTTTCTTTTTTTTAATACTTAAAATGACGTTTAAATCATGTTTTTTCTTAACTAGAAGAGAAAATGTTATTTTTTTCGTTTTGGTTTATATTCAAAATCTGGCTTTCAAGCAATGGTTGTCATGGAAATGACTTCTTGTGAAAATGCGTTTTTCTTTATGATGGTTTTTTTCTCTATTTCTTGAGTTTAAATACTTATAACTCAAGAACCGTTAACGAGAAAGGCTTCCATGTCTTTATTTTTACTTATTGCATTACGACCATGTCTTCTTTGATTGTTTCATTTGAATTTTGATTACTTTATTTTAAATATTTTTACATTTTTTTTAATTCAATTTTTTAAAAATGCTAAGTCGGAATTAAAATTTAGGTATTCCTGTTTATTTAAATGAAAAAAAAAAATGAAATTCTACAAATAATATTTTGAGCTATAACGATTTTAATTTATGTCATTTTTAATAAATTTTAAATTAAAAAAAAAAAATATGATAAGTTTCATCATGTGATTTTATTAATATGGTTAGCGACCATAAAAAAAATCAAAAATTTTAACTCAATAATTAACAATTATTTTTTAATTTGTCCTGGACCCCCTTAAATAAATTAAAATTTTTTAAATGTTGAAGCTGTGTTATTGAAATCAATTTGTTTATTGTCACTTTTCTGAACTCGCGTCATTTCAACTTCTACCTCCAATAAATCAATATCGAAACTTTTATGAATTTAACTTAAGATGCTCGTATATGCTATTTGAAAAACATTTTTATTAAAACCATCTTAATCTTTGTCATGAAATATAAGTTTAAAATCATGCTAGTAGTTGACCTTGAATTCCTTTAGCGACAAGGTGCCTGCAAACTAATTTGTTTGTGAACTGATAACCGAGTCTATTCTGGCTTTAAGCTCTTGATTAGCAATTTAAGCTAAACTCGGAAGAAGAATTGTGAGCTTATTATTCCACAAAAATATTAAGTGTGGGTACTTATATTATTAAGAATTTTAAGCTCTACAACATTTATATTGATAACATTTTTTTGATAGGGTTATTGGTTTTGAGATAGTGTTATAGTTTTTTTTTTTTTTTTTTTTAAAGAAAAGTCGACTAAAAACCTGCACAGATTTTTTAACGCTCACCTACTATAAGGCACTCTAGATCTAAATTAAATAGATTTTGACTATCTATTATCTGAGATCTAAACTAAATAGATTTATTTCCAGCTTTTTCTTAATTAATTCCAAATTCATCCTTTTTTTCTTCCCCTACTTCTGGGCTAATATAATCACAATTTTCACAGTCATGTTACCGAATAATGTGCATAGTCTGCAGAAATTTTGAAAATAAAAAAAAAAATGCAATAAGTAGCAAAATCCTTAGCGATTTCTGTTTTTATTAACTCTTCGATGAAAACTAATTCGAAAGAATCTCTTTTAAGAAATTTCAAACTTTCATTTGACTGCATTATTGATATTTTTTACATAATTTTTTTCTATTGTTAACAGCTAATCTAAAAGATATACACAGTGTTCTCGCTAACATTTGACCAACGTTAGTAATTTGGCTAATTAAAAACAAAAAACATTCGCCAAATAAAAAAGTATTAGCCAAATAGATTTGCCGTGTAGCAGAAAAAAAAAGAAAAAAAAGGACTTTAATTCTTCAAAGTATTTCCTTATTTTCAATATGTTCTAAAATAACCTATGTTTTTATAACTGTGACAGCTATTGTTATTAATCTAATTTCAACTATCCGCTACAAATATATTTAAAATATTTATAGATTAAATATATATGCATATATTAAAAATCTAATAGAGTTTTGCTAGGAACATAGGGTTGGACAACGAAATTTTTTTAAAAGAACGAGAAAAGTTTGCTACTGAATTTACTTATAAAAACAATCTACAAAAATGAAATTAATTTTTTGAAATTCTTGAAGGAATTCACAGTTATTATATTTTAGTACACAATATTATTAATTTATTCTATGTGGTTTTTGAAATTTTAGAGATTTTTAATGCTATTGTATTTTTCCTGTTCTGCGGCGTTTGTTTGACATTCGTAAAATGAATTTGATTTGAAGCTTTTAGCCAAATATAGTAAATTTCTCCTCTATCTTACTTTTGAATATTTTGCGATTTTTAGCTTTTTTACGCTACACGCTGATTTTTTACATTAGTGATAAAATTTCACATATAGTGTTTTAGCTCACTGCAATAAACTTTTTCCTCTGCGATTTCTAAAATTTTTAGTGAATTTTGCATAAGATCTCGGTTTTTTTCTTTTTTTTTTTACCATTTCGATGTGATTTTTACGAATCCGAATATAATTAATTTTGTCCTCATTTCTAATATATTTGTTTGGAATTCGTACAGCGATTTTTAAATTTTTCGCGATTTTTTGAGAGACTGTGCGGTGCCGTTCGAGTTAATAAATTATCAATAAAAATTTGTAGCTTTGTAAAATAATAATAATAAAAAAATATATAAGTTTATGTGTAATTTTATCGCGTAGTCCAAACTATATTTGTTAAAGAGAACTTTAACAGAATTAAAAATCGTGAATAAACCCTATACTTTCATTATACATAAATGATAAAGCTTTTAATAAAATTAGGAACACGTCAATGTATAATAAATGAGTTCAGGGGATCAGTTGATTCCTTTACTTTTATTTAGATTAAATGCTACCATCCAATTTTATGCTCAAAGGATCCCGCGGATTTTTTATTACATATCTCTTTCTATTCAAGCTTTGTTTCTTCATTTTTATTAAGAGAACTTTTCATCTTATTCACAAAGGATTTTGTGGAAGCAAAATCTTTTGTGAGTAAGATGAAAATGTATTAGACGAAAAGGCACTACAAAGATTGCTCAAAGGAAAAAAAAAAGGATTGAAAAACAAAAAAGAAAAATTATGCGTTAAACATAGATTATGAAACACTTTCCAACATTGTCTGTAATCTTTAGCAAAACTTCGTTAGTTAGGGAAATAAGTTAAATAAGATAATTATGTAAACATTTTAGAAAATAGATAAAACAATTAGATAAATGGTCAAGTGCGAGTATTAGTCACGCTCAGAGGATTCCGTATAATAAACATATGTGCAGGGTGATTATAAAAAAACTACCCCGTCATTTTGGCCTCTAATTGTCATACCATTCACAGAAACTGAATGAAATTTTGGCAAAAGGTATTATGAGGTATGCGCTAAAGAATGATATGGAAAACAACAGTGCCACTTAAACAGTTACGGTTACAGTGAAATTTTTTTGAAAAAATCAAATGGCAACACCAGTTTTTTGTATTGGAATGTGATCTCCATTGTGAAAAACACTATACAGTAGGGTGAGCCAAAAAAAACTTCTTTTTCGATTTCCAATTATGGCGGGTGCGGAAAAGTGGCCACTGGTGGCACTTAGTTCACACAAAAAAATTGAGATTTTTTGCACAATTCTTTACCCTGCCGCAAACGGCTTGAAGTTTTGCAAAAATGCTGATTTTTGAACTTTTTTAGCAAAAAATTTAAAAATGTCAAATTAATTTTTTGTTGTTGTGTCTAGTTGAAAAGATATATTTAATGTGCCAAATGATTAAATAACCTCTAATTATGCATTAGTTTAGTGCTATGTTCTTTAAAAATGTACAGCTTTTATCTTGTTTTGAGTTCGGAACCAATGCGAAACAACCCAGAACTCACCACGATGAGGTAACTGCACGCTGAGTTTTACCCGCCCTCCTAACCCACAGAATGTTATATTCAAAATGCATAATTTTTTACCATATAAAGTCCTTCTTAGAAATGAATTTTGGGAATCTTTTTCCGTGCTTGCAGTTTTGCATCTCTTCTTTCCCTCTCGTATACATTTGATGCAGCTTCTGTCACAATTTTCATGACTTTTTCCAAAGCTTTGGAGTGACTTGGAAAGCAGATTACTGATTCATCCAACATGGATCCTGAAATTACATTTTCTCCAATTACTTCTAGTGATATGGTTTCAGTTATATAATGTTCGCTGATTTCGGCGGCGACCCAGTCGATACACTCATAATGTTGGCCGCTTTAAAGTTCAGCTTTGGAACTTAAAAATTCCGCACTATGCTGGTTTTTATCTTTTTTTTTTAAATTGCGGCATATTTTTATTCTTTCCCATGCCATTTTTCTAATATGTAGTCTATCATTGGTTGCCATTGCTATCAGTAAATCCTCGGGATGACCATAGTATCCATTTGTTCAGATGACTAAACGCACTGCCACTTTTAGGTTATCTGGTAAAAACGTTGGAAGTTTAACTATCTGCCACATATGTGTAGATCCGTCCGCGTAATCTGGCCTTTTACTTATAGAAAACCACACGGGCGCATAAACTCGTATCACGTACTGAGCGAAATATATTTCAACGCTTTATGAGGATTTGAATTGCTAACATACAAGCGTAAAATTCTGCAAGCAGCTGAGATCAATCTTGATTTCATAAGTGGTCATGGTTTTCTCTTTTCCAGTTCTCGAGGACATACTATGGTTGAAACCGTTGCACAAATATCAAACAAGTACTTTTGATCGGTATTCAGGTCTTCAGTATTTTTAATTTCTGATGTCCCTAAAACAGCAATAGGCTCGAAAAAAGTGAAACATAGATTTTCACACCCTATTAGTTTAGCATCGATTAGACCAGCAAAGATCTTATGTCTCGTGGTTCCACCATCAAGTTTAGAGAGTAGATGTCGGAGTGGGAGTTATTCATATAAAGAATATATGTGAAATGTTGCAACTTTCTTTCTAGTTTTTTTTTCAAGATAGGCAATGATGCTATTGCGTTTTCCTGTAGTAAAAACGGTGTCATCACCCCAAATGCTGTCGGTTCAGAAAAGTCTAACTTATACTGATTTAGAAGATTATATAATGATTTTGCTATTTCTTTTCCATGACCGAAACGAAGTGTCAAGTGACCAAGTATTCCGAACCAGGTTCAGACAACACCGTGATGTGTTCCTCGCCTTTCTCTCGACTGTTTCGCTTGTTCCTTTTTTTCTATGAAGATAGTTTTATCCTTTCTACCATAAAAAATATGCTTTTAATTATCCTTCCTTCAAGAGCTTCTTCACCTGTATCTTCTTTCCAAGTTTCTGTTTCTCTCTTCGGACCTTGTTTTTTATCGATGACGAGATTGTTATCCTCTGCTGTTACAACTCCTGCATGTTGAAGCAACCAATAGTAGTGGAGCATGATATCAGCATAAGTTGACAATTGCAATTCTTTCAATACGCATGGTGCCGTATGATTACACTATCATAGCCCCCCATACTAGCCATTTCTAAGTTCTTCATAATATAACGCACAAAGCACTCTAATGGCACGTTAAACGATCCAACAAGCAATGAATTTCACTAAGAAAAGGTTTCACGTTCACACTAAACAAATATCGCAGGGAACGGAGCATGGAAAAATAATAAGAATCCTTTATGACGTCTTCGTCCCTCTTTTATTTTGTCCTTCACTCCCTCAACATTACGATGAGTCATTGCGTTCGCTTAGAATCTTCTTCAACCCCTTCTCATCTTCCAGATTTGTTTTTGAAATTTACTGCTGTCCGTTGCCTAAATATATAATCTTTGACACATAGAAAAAAATAAAAAAGACCAAGGGACATGAATAAGAGAGAAACTAATGAAAGATTCAAACAAGTACAATTTTTGCCTGTTATGCGCGAAAACGCTATAAAAATCGACTAATTTAAAATACACATAGGGATTAACTAATGCATTATCAGAACTTATTTACACATTTGGTACATTAAATATGCCTTTTCAAGTAAATGTAATCAAAATAAATTTAATTTAATACTTTAAAAGTTTTTGCTAAAAAAGTTAAAAAATCAGCATTATTTTTCCAAAATTTCAAGTCATTTGCGGCAGAGTAAGGAAAAGTCCAAAAAAATCTCAATTTTTTTGTGTGAACTGAGTGCCACCAGTGGCCACTTTTCCGCACCTGACATCATAGAAAATCGAAAAAAAGTTTTTTTCGGCCCACTCTACTATATAGCGTTGGAACGGCAACTGTAGCATGAAAATCCCCGGCGGTAGATAAGCTAAAAGTGAGGACAACCAATAAGGATAGAAAAGCAGCATAAAATAAAGCATTTTATTGTGTTTCACGAAATTTCCACATGACCTCCTTCGGACACGATGAGACTTTGCATACGGCAGATGGTGGATAGCAATACAGCACGTACCATGGCAATAGGAATCTCCTGAATCGCAGTTCTGATGGCATCTTTCAAATCAGATTCGGTTTGAGGATGAAACTGATACACTTTGGTTTTCAGATAGCCCCACAGCCAGAAATCCATTGTTGTCAGATCAGGAGACCTTGGTGGTCAAGGAAACAGGGAATGGAGATAACTCTGTCATCAAACTATTGACTTAAGACACGTTTGACTGAAGACCCGACATGTGGAGGAGCGCCATCTTTCATCCACACAACTTCAGATATAGCATTTTGCCGTTGCAATGCGGGAATCGCGTAACGAGTTAACATGTCCAGATAGCGAGCACCCGTTTTTGTATACGTTTGCAGTTCACCGGCAGTAATCTCTTCAAAAAAGTAAGTGCCGAGGACGAACATATTCGTTATACCACATTACACAGTCACTTTTTCCTCGTATAATGGACGTGCAAACACATCATGTGGATTATTCTCTGCCCAATGCACACAATTTTTCGAATTCACGTTACCAGTTAACGAGAAAGACGCCTCATCTGTCCACAGAATGCGATAAAGGCCAGCTGCTATCTTCATCGTACCGGATAAAGAATTGATTGTAAAATCCAGCCGTAATTGATAGTCTTCCGCTTCCAACATCTGGACACGCTGGAATCGATACAGAAGCATGTTTATAACAGAGCGCAGAATCTTGCGTACAGTTGAATTTGGCAGATTCAGAACACGTGAAACACCGCGTGCAGTTGCGGGACGAACTATGCTTATCGTTTGATGGACTGCAACAGCTTCCATATGAACCGGAAAGTCGTCTAGACTGAGGTCGATTGCATGTGCATTCAGTTTCTTCAAATTTATAAATCAAGTTCCGTACAGCTTCGACAGTGCACGGGCCTCGCCGTAAACTATGGTTGCGGCGGTAAACACGTAATGTCTCTGCGGCACTTTGTTCATTCAGGAAATAAATCTTTACGATTTCCCCAACGTTCTTTCTCTGAAAGCGGCATCTTGTTCGTAATGGCAGAAAGCAATATACGCGGCTCGCATTTCGCAGTGCCTTTTCTTTCACCTAGCGTGACGACGCCAGGCATGACTCTGTCTTACGCAGAACCGGAAATTTGTGTTTCTTGGTTTCTTCTTCTCGTTTTGTGGAGAACCAGCCTGGGCTATCAGCGGAAGAAATGGTGTGACGTGTGACATAAATGAAACGAACATTAATGCTATCTTACACGGCAAAGTCCTTTTACATTTGCCTTGCTTAGCTCCGGTGATTTTCATGCTATAGTTGCCATTCCAGCGGTATTTAAGGTTTTCTCAGAATGGAGATCACATTCCAATACAAAAAACTGGGTTTTGCCATTTGATTTTTTCGAAATTTTCTCACTGTAACCGTAACTGTTTGAGTGAAACTGTTGTTTTGCATATCATTCTTGAGCGTATACATCTAAATACCTTTTGCCAAAATTTTATTCAGTTTCTGCGAATGGTATGATAGTTAGGGACCCAAATGTCGGGATAGATTTTTTATAATCGTTATAACGTTTATAATCGTTTTTTATAATAGTTTTTTTATAATAGTTTTTTTATAATGTATTATTAACAATTTGGGGACGAGCGACTGATATACGTGCCACTTAAAATTCTCAGAATTCTTCATTATTCCCGCCAGTTATTTTTTATTGTGAAGTTCACATTATTTAATTGGAGCATTTTTGAAATTTAAGTACAGAAAATTTTCTTGTTTGAAAAACCGGTGGTTAAAGATTAAAAATTAAGCAAAGTGCTCTCATCGCGAAAGAGTTAACTGCATTATTAAACAAAAATCGTTGCTAAAAGAACAAGAAGACTTTGTAAAAAAGACTATTGAAACTAGGTTTGTTTATACCTGTATGTATACTAGAAAAGTATGAATGGGTGAACCATAAAAGTTCAAAGAGATATGAAGCCTAAATAGTATCAAATATTGTTAGTCTACATAACTCTTTTTTATATCTTATCCTTATCTATTTATCAGAAACTTAATTCGGTACTGAGAATAAAAGGGAGAGCATATTTAAAGTTCATTTGGCATTTCATTAAAACTAAATTCAGCATAGTAATACCTTTTCTTTTTATAGTTTAGCTAACAAAAAACCCTTGTTCAGTGTTTAAACTTCGCATTGTGTTAAAGAAACTTGTGTACAAAAGAACTCGTAAATTAGCGTTTTTCCAGATAGGATTTTAATTAGCTGTTAATTACCCGAGAGTCGTAATACGGGACTCACTCAATGCAAATTAGTTGCGAATCCCATTCTATTTATGAAGCGTTGTGTTCATAAGGAATTAGAAAAAAAATAGGCATATAATATCTATAAATTTCGTAACGCAGTGGCCGCTATATACAAAATAAGGAGCGTTTTACGTTAAATAAGGCAAATAATAATTAAAAATAATCCTGGTACTAAAATGAATATATTTTTTAAATTTTTTATGCGTACGAACCCTGATTTATGTGATTAATTCTAATTAGTATGTTTGCAACAATATGAAGTTTATTGCTTTTATACTACTACTACACTCTAAAAAATAAATGTGTAAATTGGCCAATTTTACCCATGGATATGTGTAAATTTGTAAATTTACACACCTGTCGTAAAATTTACACATTTTTTCTCGGAAATTTACCTATTTTTATGTGTATTTATCTTATGAAAGTAAGTGTGTAATTTATTATCACTTGAAAAACTCAGACAAGTGTGTAAATGTTGAAAAATGCCATTATTTACACGAATTTGTGATTTATTCTAATTTAAACATAATTATATGTACACAGATAAGTGTGTAATTTTTTTTAAATGCATATTTGACTTAAAATTTACACATTTTGAGGAAAAAAATTACCTGTTTTTATGTGCACCTAACTTGAGAAATCAAATGTGCAATATGTTATCGCTTTATAAACTCAAACAAATGTGTAAATGTTGAAAAATGCCTGAAATTACACAAATAACGTGTTAGACATAATTACAAGCAGAGAATATTCGAAAAATCCGTTTTGTTTTCGTTTTCGGCCCAAAATCTGAGTTCTGCTGAAAATTCGGTTTCGTTTTCGGTCCAATATTCGTATTTTGCCGAAAATTCGATTTCGTTTTCGGCCCAAAATCTGAAATTCACCGAAAATTCGGTTTCGGTTTCGTTTTTGGCCCAAAACTTGAGTTTCTCCGAAAACTCGTTATCGCCGGAAATGCTGTTAGAAATTCGGCTGGACCGAAACTCGGCCGAAACTATCTGAATTCTAGAAATCTTCTTTCTTCCGTTGGAAATTTTTGACATGACTTGTTGATTGAGCTGTTTCCGCTCAGATGAGAAACTCTTTATTTAATGTTATGAATAAAGTTTATTGTTTATAATTATCGACCACAGCTGATTCATGACGTGAAATCAAATTAAACATCCTCCTACATACGGCGCTCTTCACCTGCTCCTTAAAAGCTGCACGCTTAACAGTAATAGAAAATGTTTAGTTTAAAACCGCAGATGTTTCGATTGCTATTTCTAAAAGTTCTAACATTCTATGTTGTTGATGAATTAATTACATTTTATTTTACATGCAAATAAAAAGTTTTGTTCAAAGTAGAGATGTGCACGCATCCGAGCTTGGCTGACGATATGAATCAGAATTTTCAAATGGGCCGGTAAACAAAATAAACGGGTTTGGGCCGATAAAATAAAATATTTAGCGGTCCTACCGGCCGACATAAAAATTTAAACCAAGCCGATAAAATATTAGCTTCTTTCAAAGAATTTGTTTTTCATCAGAATAAATATAAACCTGCGTCACGAGCTGATGCTTGATAAATAACATTAATGAAGAAATGTAACATGTCCACCGAAGAGACTGGCATCGGACATGGTGTCTGTTTAGATTTTTTCAGCACACTTGTGCGGTATTAAGATCAGATTTGCATTTTTTTATTACATAGTGGAGCTGGGCCGGAACTGAACGTAGCTGTTCCCAGGATGTGTGGGGCAAGCAATATGTTTTGTAAAAATATTAGTAGTGATAATGAACTTCTGCTTACGGAATCTTTGGAAATGTACCTTAAAATGTTTTTTAGCTCACAGGCTATCATAGCCTGAGAGCTTATGTGCCCGTCCGTTCTGTGTGTATGTGCGTTCGTGCGTAACGCGATAACTCATGATAAAAATATCCGATCCACTTGAAATTTTGTATATAGGTATATCCTGACGAGGCGCTTCCATGATTAGTTTTTGGAGTTCATTCGATATGTATAAGAGGGGGAAGGGGGGCTCATGCCCCCCGTTAGTTGATATAAATGGGATTTTCATGCAGAATTAAGTTTTCGTTCAAAATTTAGATTAGGATCATTCTGATGAGGCGATTCCGTGACTGTTATTAGGTGTTCATTGAATAAGTATAAATAGGGGGAACAGGGGTTCTAATGCCCCCCCCCCCCCGTTAGTTGATATAAATGGGATTTTCATGCAGAATTAAGTTTTCGTTCAAAATTTAGATTAGGATCATTCTGATGAGGCGATTCCGTGACTGTTATTAGGTGTTCATTGGATAAGTATAAATAGGGGGAACAGGGGTTCTAATGCCCCTCCCCCGTTAGTTGATATAAATGGGATTTTCATGCAGAATTAATTTTTCGTTCAAAATTGAGATTAGGATCATTCTGATGAGGCGATTCCGTGACTGTTATTAGGTGTTCATTGAATAAGTATAAATCGGAGGAACAAGAGTTCTAATGCCCCCCCCCCCCCGTTAGTTGATATAAATGGGATTTTCATGCAGAATTAAGTTTTCGTTCAAAATTTAGATTAGGATCATTCTAATGAGGTGATTCCGTGACTGTTATTAGGTGTTCATTGAATAAGTATAAATAGGGGAACAGGGGTTCTAATCCCCCCCCCTTAATTTATATAAATGGGTTTTTCAAGCAGAATTTTCAGATTTCGTTCAAATCTCTGAATAGTTTTGGAAGTTTAAAGGTTAAGTATAAAAGAGGGGGATAACTCCTTTTATATTATATAAATGCTAAATGGGTTTTTATTAAGAATTATCTAATTTGCTCTGAATTTTGGATATAGATTTTTTATATGATAAAGCATGTCTTTGATAGTATAGGAGGTTCAATGATTAAGTATAAAAAAAGAGGAAAGGGGAGAGCTGTTTCCCCTTCTTAATTTTTTTTCGAACGGAATTAACCCTTGAAAATATAAGGCTTTAATGTACAATTAGTATTTGTAGCCTGTGAGCTCAATGCCATCAGTTTAGCTGGGCAGTATTCTTTTTAATTCCCTGCTCAACGTGAATCTTTGACACATATTCTGACTAATATTATTTAACAGTAAAGACTTAAAATTGACAAGCTTGACTATTAAAGGAATTTGGAATCGATAGCGTTTTCTATTTTTGATAGATAAATTATTTTTCGACAAATAAGAGTTCCTTATAGTGGCTTCAGGTTTTTCTCCTTTTCGTGATGTTGCTTTCGGAAATTCAATTCAAACGTTATCTTTTGCACGATTTTTTCAAAGCTACAATGCCTTTATCAAAAAATGGATAACGCCATTCGATTACATTATTTATTTATGAAAACACCTGTCTTATGGGTTCCAAAAAAAAATATGAGTTCATAAATGTGTCAGAAAGTAGCTCTTTGGGGTTTAAAAATAGCCTTAGTAAAAGAAAGATAAATATTTTCACAAATCTTCTTTTTATAAAAGAGTTTTAAAAATTATGTTTTTAGCATTCATTTTTTTCTTTTATTCAAAGCAATATTAATTTTTTTATGAATTTTTATTTGAATGTTGAAACGTCCAAGAAATCTGAGTAATCGTTACTGTTGTATTGTGTATTTTCCATCGTAATTTTAAAATATACGTTAAATTTATTCCATAGATATGTATGCAGTATTCTATAAAAGAATCTTAATTGTATGTTAAGAAAAATCTGAATTTTTTGTAGAAATTGAGTTGGGCCATTAACTGTGAAAATCTGAATGGGCCGGACCGGGCCGGGTTCGAGTCGAATTTATATCATTTTTACACCGTACTGAGCTGTATCCAGGGCCTGAAAATTCCGGCCCTTGCAGACTTTTAGGTTAAAGACACAGAGATTCCGCCAACTTGGGCACAAAAGATAGATTTTTCAAACAAGGACGCTATTTCAAAGCATTCGTATAGAGGCGAGGGAGTGGCAAAGTTTTTTCGGGAGGAAGTAGCACTTATTTATTTAAGCATACGGCTTATCTATATTTAAATCTCCATTAAACTAATAATAAATTATCAAATGGTTATTTTTTTTAAATAACAACTTACTTATAGTTAGTTTTCTAAAAAAACTTTTAAGCAATTTATTTTAACTACTTTTAATGAGAAATATTAAATAACTGAAAAAATGTGTATATTCAAAAATTAAATATTCACTATTGATTTGTTCTTGATTATTAATTGCATTATTAATTAATTATTAATAAATATATATGAGTATTGATTGTCAATAGCAAAAGCAAATATAAAAGTTATATTATTATTTATATTTTGCTTTTGCTTGAACTTGTGCACATTTATACATGTTTATGTATGTTTGTTAAAAATGTGCGTCTAATACACACATAATTAATTAATAATTATGTGTATTTATGTATGTATTAATAACTTAAAAAATGAACATTTTCGTTTTCGGCCGAAAATTGAAAGATTATCGAAATTCGATTTCGGTTTCATTTTCGGTCTTACAGACCTGTTTCGGTCGATCCTTTTTATAAGTATATAAATCTGAAAAAAAAACTGAAACGAAATAAACCGAACACGAAACAAAACATTTTTTTTTCACTTCAAGCAACAAACATAATTTAGTGTTTGTTGGCTAATATTCCACAATGAAATAATAAAAAAAAACTTCAGTAAAAACACGTACCTATATAAAACAAAAATTTAATAGACATGTAATTGAACTAAGCGCATAAATTACTAAAATATTAGAATTAAAAAAATTTGCAGCCAGCAAAATCTATGATTTCTCAACTATTGCCTCTTGATTTAATTCCTAGCTTATTTTAGGAACAAATTTTGCATTTGCGATGGAAGATACAAAGCGTACTTTTCTAATTTAGAAATATTTTGCATTATTGTCTATTAAAATCATTTTTAACTATTCTAAATTTGAACATTGTTTAATTTGGTATGCGATCTATATCAGTATAGTTATCGTTACAATTGACAAAAAGCTTAAACTTTTTTGAAATAAATCGAAAAAAGGCATAAAAAAATGTCTTAATATAAGAAATTTTAAATTAAAAAGTCTTCACCACATAAAGAAACAAAAATAATTCACCACATAAAGAACAGAAGAAAACATCTGCCATGTGCCTAGATAAAGAACTCGAAAACAGCAGACGATTATCAAATATAAATAAATGAATAAAAAAAACATCGTTTATTTAGTCTTTGGAATACGCGGAGAACATTTGCAGAGAACAAAAATAGCCATTTTATGCGCGTATAGCCTCAGTCTGGATTTAAAAATCTTACCAAAAAATTCGTTGAAGTCATTCCATGCGTACTTTTGATGAAATATGTATCCGAGAAATGTACAATTGCTCTGGGCATGGTTAAAAATATTTATGCCAGTGTTATTGTACTTATTATCGGAACATTTATTAGATCTACAAACATCAAGGATTACATCAGAAAAGGAAAAACGAAGTCATTGAAAAATAGGTATGAAGAAATATTTTCCCTGTTTCTTTTCTTTGAATTATAACTATTTTATTAAAATAAATAACTGTCTTTCGACAATTAAAATCAGATGATAAAAATCAATTATTTAAATTACTTCTTTTAAAAATAAGATTTGTTTACCTGTAGAATATCAATCGTTAAAATCGCATATTTTCTGAAATTTTAAAATTATGTGGAAAAATATTGTAACCACAGTTTATCATAATTAGCAAATATTTAAAGGTATTTAAATTACTGAATAAAAAACTTTCTTTTAAAATAAAATTGTTTGCAAATTTAATTTTTAAATTTTGCATTAAGTAATGACATGAAAATACTTTTATAAGAGAAAGTTGGTATTCTTTCCAGTTTTAAATTTGTAAATTTATAATATTGATGTGAAGCATATACTTTTCTGCTTATTTTAAATATGAAAAATTATTACTATTTGTTATTTATTCTTTTATTTATTTATTTTTGTATATATTCTTAAAATGATGCCTTTCTAGCATCCGAATAAATATTTGAAATTTAAACATCTAATAGCATTTGAAATAATTCTTTGATTTAAAAATTGTCTGTTTCAGCATGCTTATCATAATGTTTGCTATCATAAATAATGTTTGCTATCATTTGCTATCATGTTTGCATCAGCTTATCATTTAATGCTTATCATAATGTTTGCTATAAAGTTAACCAGTTTTCATAGTTTTACATGCTATAGATTTCTCAATTCTATTTCTACTGATGTCAAATGAAAATTAACGGATTTTGATTCATGGTTTTTCATTTACGATTTTTAGATTGAAGCAATTAAAAATTGTTTTTAATTCATTGAAAACATTCATAAACTACAAATAAAATAAACAAAAATAAAAATTTTAATTAAATTAATTTCATTACCCTGTTTATAGTTTAAAGAATACAAAAAATACTGTATAATACAAGAGATTAGATTTTTATGTAAAATTAATTTTGATAATGCTTTGAACATTTAAGCAGCAATGTTTCTTATATAATTTTAAACCTTAAAAAAATCTATTACAAATATTGCACCTAATTTTCATGTAGATTGATAAAAAATAATCCTTTATCAAATTTAACACAATTATTATAATTGGTAAATAAATCACACAAATTGCCATTTTTCAACATAGTCCAAAAGCGTATAGGCCTGAATTTGAATCGGAGAGCTTTGTGAGAGCTTGCAGTGTTCTGCCAATTGAGCTATCCGGGATAAATCTGAAAGACACAATTCAGCCAAAGAACTACAGATATATAATAAATAATACTAGACTGGCAGCTTACTCCAAAGGTCCCTAGTTCCTGTCCTGCCCTAGATGCTTTTTCACCTATTTGGTAAAATTACATTATAATTCTTTTTGAACGTTATTATTTAGAACTAGTAGTTATCTTTAGAGCTTCTTAGAGCTCATGGTGATAAATTTGGATGCCAAATTGAACAAAAGCAAGGGTATGTAATATGTGACTATAACATTGCTAACAAAGCGTAGAACCAACATAGTGAAAATTATCCAAGTCGGGAATCGAACACGTAATCCTTGAAATAGCTCTCCGAGTGCTCTACCATTTAAGTTACGAGGAAGATGGCCAGATTTTCAATTCTTACTCACATTTTGTTGGTAAGCCTGCAAGTGCAGCACAAAATAACGTCTACATGAGCACACAAACTTGTGGCATAACATGAGACACAGATAAGCCCAGCATCAGTGAATACATATTTAATTATAATAATTTTTTAATTATTTATCAGCAGTGAAATTACGCTTGAAATAATTGAATATTTAATATGTGATTTCCAGATTACTAATAAAGCGTAGAACCAAAATAATGAAAAATGTCAAACTTGGGATCAAACCCGGAACCTCTGGAATAGCGCTCCAAGTGCTCTCAGCTCCAAGAGCACTTGAAGCCTTAATCGGAGCTTTCTCCCTTTTAATATTTATGATATTATCAGAGTTATAATGGACCTGGCAATACACATCTAACCAGCCACATACATACTTGATACAAGAAAGCAAAAAATCATGCGTCAAACATAGATTATAAAGCACTTTCTAATACATTCAGAATAATGCAACAAAACTGCACTTAAGAAAAATAAATATAATATTATGTCTAGGTCCACCATATGGAAATGTATAACACATTTTAAAATAGAATTTCAGCTGTTCCTATTCACAATGGAAAAATTATCCGAATTTTTTAGCAGCCCTCTATATGATATAGAGATTTATATCTAATAATAGCATGCATTTCAAAATTTAGTTTATTAAAGAGATACATATATTTGGGTGATTCTCAAAATAGGAGACTTTTTCAAAATTTAAATCTTTAAAAAATTACTGTTAGCAAAATTTCTGAAAAAAAATAGGTGCTGTTAATATAGTATTAGGTATACTTTACATGTAGTCAGCCGAGCTAACTATTTAAAAATTAACTTTAAAAAAATAATTAGTATTTTTTGAGCCATGCTAATGACAAAAAAAAAATTGCATGGAATAAATATATTAAGAAATTTATTTTCTTCCTGTTTAAATATTTTTTTCTATATTTATTAGCCTTCCTTTTCAGCAAATGGTTTCTATTTTTACATATATACATACAAGGAGAATAAAAACATTACCAAAGAGCAAACTTTGTTTACATAAGCAACATTCTGACACTAACAACGTAAGAAGCTGTCTTATTGATTTTCTGACAGATTTAATGCATATTTTAGGGATAATAAATGCAATACGTAAATTTATATGTAAAATTAAACTTTATAAAGGATACAATATAAGCACTGGTTACATTTATGCACATAGAAGTCTTTAGCATGAACAGAAAAACCATGCTAATGACACTGATATTTGTCCATGCTAATGACAAATTTTAATTTAAATAAGATTATGAGCCATAATATAATCACAATGCAGTAGTCCTTTCTGGGGCTTTTTAAAACACAAAAGTTTTATTCAAATAAGTAAAATAAAAATTTTAACTATAAAATAAACATGAAAATTATTATCCATTCTAATGACATGCAATTGATGTACTCCCCTAATATTCAACTTCTATTCTTAAAATACAATACATGCTTCTATTTTCAGGCTGGGATAAAATGGATATTTGTTGCCATGGGGAAACTTTATATTTTCAAACTATTGTCATATGTGAAAATGAAATTTTGATTAATAACTAGCTGTTATAGTATGACCTTGTTTTGAAAATAGAATATGGAGGACAAACTTTAATTCTTTTTTTATATATTATAATTTTATTTTTAAAAATAAATTTATTGGATAAATCCTCTCCTTGATTAATTTAAAGAAAGAATAACATTTGTTTTATTTTATAAACATGATATTAACTCTTGAAAAATGCTAGTATACACTAAGCACAGCTGCTGTGGACATCCATGCTAATGACATTTTGAACCTTTATTCTGTTATTTAAAGGTGTTTTTAACTAAAAAGTGAGTAATTCTTGAGTGCAAATTATGAATAATATTAAGACAAACATATCTAAATATAAAAACATAACAGAAAACCTCTCAATTTTTTTTGTATGCCGAAAGACATAAATTGTCCCCTATTTTGAGAATCACCCATTTCAGAAAATTCTCCTTCAGCAATTTTTTAATAATAAGGAGAATGGTAGGCGAATACTTTTTGTGCAGCCCTAATTATGAAGTATAATATATATATATATATATATATATATATATAATGTTAATGATATAATTTTTGGTATTATTATTAATAATATTATTACTATTATTATTTTTTTATTTTTCTTTTATTTTATTTTTTAATTTTTATTATCCTATATTAAGATAATGAGTTTTTACCATGTAAAGTTACAATAAATGTTACTGATTAAAGTAACAATAATGTATTTTAAGTTATATGTTAATATGAATGTTATCTCTTAATTCTAATTTTAATCATTTTATTAATTTAATTTAATGTAATATCGATTATTAATTATTTTTCCGGTTCAATTATATTTCCATTCAGCTTTATCTTTTTTGTTTGTTATGCATAACTATTATTTTTACTTACTTTCAATTCCTTTTTGTAAAATATCTTTGTTCCTTGTTTAATAATTTGATTTTTGTGTGATGGTAGTCCCAAATTCGTATTGTTTTGCTTTTTCATGGCAAATACGAAGATGAAACCACACACACTCCATTTGTAGTTCCAAAGTATTTGGGACCTGAAGATTCTGCTTTGGTTCTACAAATTTCATTTGTATTCATATTATTCTTCTTTCCTTCCTTGTTAATTGTGCTATAAGTTATTAAATTCAATGGTTAATTTCAAATGGTTAATATTGTTTACTATAATTCAATTTAATTCTTCGTTTTGGTTTATTGTTTTGTTGATAAAATCCATTGGTGAATCTTGTCTACTTTTAATGGTATTATACATATATATATATATATACAGAGTAATATGCAAAAAACTAATAAAATTTAAAAGTGCATACTGAATTTTAAAACGTACTCTCTAGCATTTATTAAGCAAAGATAACTGTAATCTATACAATAATGCAAAATACTGTAATTAATTCCTTTTGTTTGTCCCTGTAAATTAGTGGAAAATGCTATGAATACTCTGTTTTAACGTGATCTGAGTTATATGAGCTTCAATATATTTGAAATAGCAAAATGTCATTAAAATACTCTCAAAACGATTTTCCACATGTACTATAATGTAATCGTATTCTTTTGAGTGTCCCTGTAAATGAAATATTAATCATACATACTTAATATGCAATACGAAACATGCTTTGGTGACCTTAAATAAGCTTTATCAATTGCGTGAAAATTATAGGAGTTAGAGCATCGACAGACGGACTGGCAAACCGAAGCACTTTTCAACATTTTTGGAGAGTGCTAAAAAAAGAACATAAAAATATCACATTATAGGGAAACTAGAGTAGATGCGGTGCTGTGTAATATATACAATTAATGATATTTTTTTTTTCTTTTAAATTGTATATTAAGATATATTATTAGTTTAAATGTATAATGTTCAAATTTATTGTTTTAAATGTGTAATTTCATAAATATTTATGTAATTTTTGCAACCTGTTATTAAACTTATTTTTTAATAATAATAAAAAGTTTTTAAGTATTATTTTACTGCTTGTAAATTCTGACGTAAAATGAATTAATCCAAATGACACCTTTTAAAAGTTTTTATTCGTGTTTTTTTTTTTTTTTTTTTTTTTTTTTTTTTGTGATTTTTATTAGGGAGATAATTAAAAATTATTTTTTAATACATTGAAGACTTTTTTTATGCGTATTACATTAAAAAACTATTGATAGCAAAAAAAAAAAAAAAAAAAAAAAAAATAATAATAATAATAAAAAAAAAAAATTAAATGTGTAATTTGATATCCGTAGAAATAGTACAATACACGAGTAGACAGAAAAAGTCAAAAGTTTCAAAATATCAAATTACAGAAACAGAAAGATTTGCTAGTTTCCATTTTTTATTTTAATAGTATGAAAAATTATTGTACATTTTAGAATCCAAATGGTTTGAATTTTTTTAGATGCATTGCATTATAATCGTACATTTCATTCATAGTAATTAGTATCATACAATTAATGTAGATAAAATATAATTACTTAATATCGGTTTTACTTTTTATCTTTTAATATTTTTTATAGCTGTTGTGTAATAAAGGATAACTAGTGACTTAAGGTTCAAAATGCACATTAAATTGCTAAATTAATTTCATTTTTGTCAATAGTAAATTAATAATCTTTAAATTCAGGCAATCAATAATCTTTATTATTTAAATAATACAAAAAGTATTATGTATAATTCAGTGGATTATATTTTTATATAAATTTTACTCTGATAATACTTTGCACATTTAAGCAGAAATATTTCTTTAGTAATTTTAACTCTTAAAAAATACTGTTACAAATATTGCTCTTGAAATTTACGTAATTTGATTTAAAAAATATATATATCTATACATTTATTACTTTTAACACAGTTATTATAATTGGTAAATAAATCAAATGCCTTGTGAATTTTTCCAGCAGAATTAAAAAGTGTATAGGTGTGGGTTTGAACCGGGTACTTTTGTGAGAGTTGCCGATGCTCTACCAGATGAGCTACTATCCTGGATAAATCTGGCAGACACAAATCAGTCAAAGAACTAGAGTTACATACTAAGTATAGTTAACCAATGTCAGACTGACAACTTAAATTAAAGATCCGTGATTCGAATCCTGCCCTGGACGCTTTTTCACTCATTTGGTAAAATTACATTAAAGAAAAAAATTTTCTTGAACGTCATCGGTTAGAAATAGTAACTATCTGTAGTACTTTACATGTGTGATGATAACTTCGGAAGTTAAAGTGAGCAAAAGTTTTTAAAGAGAGTACAAAAATACATTTAACACATACAAAAAAATTGTAATAATTTATTAAAAAAGAAATAAAATGTATAATTTTATTTTACATGGCAACAAGTGAAAAGAAGAAAATAGTATTCCTTCCGTTATAAATACAATTAAAGTTATACCATTTTCAGAATATGGAGAAAAAAATGTACATGTATTTCTAAAAGAGAATATTATGAATTTATTAAAAACAACACAAGCTGTTACAATTGTAAGATAGAGTGAAAAAAGTTTAATTTTTAACTTAATTTAGAAGACAGTCTCCACGTTGTCTTTTTCAAATTATACATCCCTGTTCATAAATTACAATTCGGATTACAAAACATCTCTAACATAAAGGAAATAGATTATAATTTGAGACGACCCTGTTTCTTGTAAATTAAGCGTATAATGATTTGTGGTCTTGCTTTAAGTCTACAAATCTGGTAGAAAGAAAAGACATGTCAAGCATATGAGTTTGTTCTTAATACAATTTTATTTCGCGATCATGAAAGCATTTTTTTTTCAATTTATACGTAAACGCATAACATAAAGCTATGTACACAAAACTGTGCATTTTAAATATTACACAAAAATACGTGATTTGCATGTTGCGCATACATATGTGTAAAAACAGAATATTACATACAAATCTGTGTATTCTGTATAAACACAAAAATATGTGTAATTTGCATATTACACAGCATTATGTGTATTTTCTTATTACGCAAAAACATATGTAAAAACAGAATATTACACAGATATATGTGTAAAAATAGTACTCAGAAATATGTGTATTTTAGTGCAATTCACACATTAAAGTGTGTATTTTAAGTGTTATCAGATAACTTTTACACATTTGGACTTATCATCAAATTACACATTAAAATGTGTATTCTGAAATTTACACATTTGACGCAATTTACACACAAATTTACACACACAGACATGTCGTTTTTGTATCATCGATTTACACATTTTTGTGTGTAAATTTACACATTTTTTTTTTAGAGTGTAGGTAGGGGAAGACGCTCCTACTTGAGCCATTTTTTAAATTTTATTTTTTAAATTTTTTTTTATAATTTTTTAGAACAAAATAAAATATTGAAAATGAAAATTTGATATTTTTTCTTCAATTGAAAACCACTTTCAATTAATTTTGAACTATTTTTCTATGTCTAATAAATTTTTACTTTTTCTTTTATATCGTGGCTCAAGTATTCCCCTCATGGGCATACATGAGCCATGGTGAAGGGATACTTGAGCCAGTGTGGAAAAATACCCACAAAAGTAATTCTTTTCGCTTTATTTTTGCACAAATATTTTACAGAATCATAAATTATGATACATAAGGTCTTTCAAAACAGATTTTCAACTCTTTGGTAACACGTTTTAAGAACAAATTCAGAATGGTTGTAATGCCACACATCTCTTTACTTTTACCTACATGGTAACTCAGTAGTGCCCTCTGTTGGAGACAACAGAAGTAATTTCTTTGATTTAAAAAAAGTTACAGTAACAGAGGTTACAATTCCAATATTTACAATTTCAATTAAAGTATTAGAGATTATGACATGTAAAACAATTTTAAAAAGTTATTTTAATATAATAAATGTTAAATTGAAAATTATGTTTACATTTATCTAAATAGGCTATTTTGTTAGTCAAAATGAAAAATAAAATGGACATTTTCATTTAAAAAATAAGCATTTTTAAACATTTTTTTTCTAGGTCATTATTTTTTTAAGAAAAAATATGCTCCTTTTTATCCAGTAAAAAAAAATCTGTTAGTGAATATAAATACGTAATTTTATTTTTTGTTGGTTTCACCATGTCTAATTTCCTAGTGGGGATAGTTGAGCCATGGCTCAAGTATCCCCAATCTCACTGGCTCAAGTATCCCCACTACCACTATTTTTGTTTATCAGAGTTTTACTAAGTAAAGCATGTAGCTATTTGAACTATTTTAGATTCAAAATATAATTTACATTATACTTATTAAATTTATATATATTGTTGCAACTTTAAACAAAACTTTGATTACAAAAAAATAAAAAACCATACACCTAAATATTTATTTCTGATGGGGAAAAAACAACTATTAACCACCATACTTTCAAAATGGTACCAAGGTATGTGATTTCTTTTTTACATGTTCAGAACTATAAATATGTTACCATATTGCCAGTTTTAGAAAGAAAAATTAACGAACTGTAGAGATAATAGGGGTGGCTCAAGTATCACCTGTGCTCAAGTATCCCCACTCTTCCCTATTGCATTATTCAAATATACTACTAAAAGTTGTTATTTAGGCTTTAAAAGCCGATGGTATGTATAGTACGCTGCTCCCGTCACTATTTATATCCAAACCATTCCTGTCTTTAAGGGTTAATATCTGGGCTTATTACTGACGAATTATTTTAAAAATCATTATGAACAATGCTTTTATACTTCTGCTGCGATAGGTATCTCAAACGTTCCTCAATACCTTTGCTCAATGCCCGCGAAACGAAATTTGTGTGTAATAGAAAAATGTGCTTTTCTCAAAAAAGTGCTATCTAGAGTAATCGCCGTAGTTTTTCTGTAAGGATTAAAATAATATCTATAACCTCTAATTTTTACCTAATTTTAGTTTCAGTAGATTCGCAATTAGATGGAGGAGGTTATTGTTTCACTATATTGTCGACGATATCTTTGAAAATATCATATCTTAAATTACAAGAAATATATTTTTGAGTTCAGCGTAACGAAAGCTTTTACAAGATACCCTACACGATATACAAAGAAAACATTTTTTTTCTTCAAGTAACTGAATTAGCACTCCACCCCACTCCCAAATATATTAAATGTTTAATAATCTGTAAATATGTGGCCCAATTTGAGCTTTCCATATTTCATAGTTTATTTGTAAAATGGCTGTGACAGACGGACAGACACACACGAGAGTACGGATAATAGTTCTTTTGTTTATAAGTACGGAACAATAAAAAATTACGTTACCAGTTACCGTTCATAGCCAAACATGCATTATAATTCTTTTGAACAACCTTGTATTTGCTCTATATGTTGATATACTCGTATATATACTAGATAATGGGAAAAATTACTTAACCAAGGAAACACATAACAAGATATAATTTCTTTTTCAGCAATTTATATTGGTAGATGGAAACATACTTGATTACTTTTGTTCAACCGTGTAGTTTACCTAGTACCTTTGTTACACACCATTATTTAGCTAGAATTTAATTCAAACTAAAACACGCTTAGAAATACTGAAATCACATTTACAGAAATTATCATGCACAGATGGCTGTGTATCCAATTCTTTCGGTGGAATTGTATATCATTTTATCTACATTTTACAAACATTTCTTAGTAACCTAAATGCAGTTCAGCGTAAAAAATCGTAACTCATTTAAAAACTATCTTTAAGCAATTTACTCTCATACCCAGCAACCTTTACGAATTATTTTGTGCTATCCATGTCCTGTATATAAACTACAGTATTCATACACGCCATATAGTATGGATAAATATAGTGAGGCTTAAAACTACATATCATAATTAAAGATGTACTTCACGCATCATCGCTAACATACAGTACTTCGGATAAAATATACTATCTGAAATCGTTTGTTTCTCCTTGTAAATGACATGCACTTCGTAATATACATGAAATAACTTATAGTTATCCTCAGCAAATATATCAGTTTAATTATGAATGAAATATTTTAATATATTTAAAATACGCCGTAAAGACCCCCTCTCTGTACCAGTGTGTAAAAGAAATCTTTTGTGTGGACTTGTAAATGAATAATAACTAGCTTTGCACCGCATATTCTACAGAATAGATATTTCAGAGCACTTCGTAAAAACATAGCAATATATATAACTTTTCATTTATATCTTTTTTTCTTTGAAAAAAAGTTATATGAAATATTTTCGACAGTAAAAGCCTTTCTTCTATTGACAGTGAGGATCATAATACATTTAAATACATTGCTTTTATAAGAATTGTAATATTTACATAACAGTATTTTTGGTTAATTAATGTGATTATTTTTGTAAATATTTTACAAAAAACTATAAATACCGACATATTTAATGAGTTTTAAAGAAAAATGTTTTTATGAAAAATGTTCTAAATTTCACATTACCCGTCCCTAATAGCATGCATGGTCACAGTGACATCACTGTGAGTCACTTTGGTCACATCACATCTGTGATCAAAATGCCACCACTCAGTGACGTCACATTGTGACTGATATGTGACTTTCCTAAAAATCTTTAGAAATTTATAAATATCCTTCAAAACATGGTATTTACTTTAAAAAACGTGTTTCTAGCAATTTAAATATCGTAGCTTTCGTCACAGTTTCGTCACAATGTTAATGTCAAATTAGTCACAAATGACACATTTTTCACAATCTTGTCACATTGTGACCACTTTGTGAAACTTCACAAAAAAGCTCTAAAACGGCCACAACGACTTCACATTTTAGTCACTGTGACTTCAGATCGACGTCACGTGACGTCACATCGATAATCGATGGTAACAAAGTCACAATGTGACTTCACAACGACGTTGCAGTGACGTCACCATGCTTTACGGGGCAAGACATGGTGACGTCACTGCAACGTCGTTGTGAAGTCACATTGTGACTTTGTGACCATCGATTGTCGATGTGACATCACGTGACGTCGATCTGAAGTCACAGTGACTAAAATGTGAAGTCATTATGGCCGTTTTAGAGCTTTTTTGTAACGTCACATTGTGACCACTTTGTGACGTCATAATATGACCGATTTGTGAAAAGTGTGTCATTTGTGACTACTTTGACATTAACATTGTGACGATTTTCTAAAATTTTTTAAGAAAGTCACATCTCAGTCACAATGTGACGTCACTGAGTGGTGGCATTTTGGTCACAGATGTGATGTGACCATAGTGACTCACAGTGACGTCATTGTGACGTCACTGTGACCATGCATGCTATGAGGGTATTATTATCTAAAAATTTTGGTATATCTTCATATATTAAAAAAGACACTGCACTTAAAAAAAATTGACCTGCTTAAGTAGAATTTGAAAGTTGAATTTTCACTTTATGCCTCCATAAAAATACATACACTAAAGCTGTTAATAAAATTAGGAATATGTCAATGCATAATAAATTGGTTCAGGCAATCATTTTCAACCTTACTTTATTCAAATTAAACTTCATCATCTATGTTTATGCCTGAAGGCTCCTTCGCAATTTTATTTCAATGGATCTGTATTGCTCTTTTCCTATTCAAGTTTTGTTTCCTTTTTTTTATTAAGAGATTTGTTCATTTCATATAAAAAAGATCTTGCCGTCACTCTTGTAAATCCTATTAAATAAATGCAAAGGTTTTACGTTGTTATAATCGTAATAACTGTTGTTTTAATGGTATCGATATCGTGTAACTGTAACTGTACAATAAAAAAAATTGAACTGTTCTAATGAAGTTTTAAAGTTGAATTTACACTCTATATCTTCATAAAAATATAAATACTAAAGCTGTTAATGAAATTAGAAATAATGAAATTAGAAATCGGTTCTGGAAATCATTTTCTTTATTTAATTTTATTCAAATTGATCCCCTCCGTCTATGTTTATGCCTAAGGCTCCCTCGCAATTTTATTTCAATGGATCTTTATTGACCTTTCCCTATTCCAAGTTTTATTTCCTCGTTTTTATTAAGAGAATTTTTCATCTTATTCAAAAAAAAGATTTTGCCTCCACTCTTAGAAATTCTTTTGGATAAATTAGACAATTATTGATGTGAAGCCATTTCTTGATAAATAATTCGGTAGATAAAGGGTTAAAGTTGAATTTTCACTCTGTGCCTCCTTAAAAATATAAATAATAAAGCTGTTAATAAAATTATAAATACGAAATTGCATAATAAGTAAGTTCTGGGAATCATTTTATTCAAATTAAATACCACCGTCTATGTTTATGCCTGAAGGCTCCCACGCATTTTTATTTCGATGGATCTTTATCAGTCTTTCCCTAATTCACGTTTTGTTGCTTCATTTTTATTAAGAAAACTTTTCATCTCATCCAAAAAAGATTTTGCCGCCACTCTTGGAAATCCTTTTGGAAAAATGAAAATGTGTTTCATGAAAAGATAGTAACTGTTGTTTTAATTGTAGGAGCATCATGTAGTTGTACTTTAAAAAAATTGACCGGCTTCAATTATAATTTTATAGTTTAATTCTCACTGTATGCCTTCATAAACACATCAAAACTAAAATTGCTAATAAAATTAGAAATAAATCAATGCATAATAAATTAGTTCTGTGAATTATTTCCTTAACTTTTATTTAAATTAAATAGCACAGTCTATGTTTATGCCTGAAGGCTCATTCGCAAGTTTATTTCAATCCATCTTTATTAATCTTTCTCTATTCAAGTTTTGTTTCTCAATTTTTATTACGAAAATTTTTCATCTCAAAAAAAAAAAAAAAAAAAAAAAAAAAAAAAAGAAAAAGAAAAAAAAGGAATTTGCCGCTAGTTTTTGAAATTTTATTGGTTGGTTGTATGAGGTTTTATGGCGCAAAATCCCTCGCAAAATCCCTGCCCCAAGAAATCCTTTTGGATAAATGAAAAGTTTTTACAAGAAAAGAATTAACTGTTGTTTTAATGGTTCCGGCATCGTGTAACTGTAACTGTACTTTAAAAAACTGAACTGCTCCGATGAGAATTTTAAAATTGAATTTGTATCTTATCCCTTCATAAGCTGTTAATAAAATAAAAAATACGCCATTGCGTAATAAATTAGATCTGGGAATCATTTTCTTCCTTTACTTTTATTCAAATTAAATACCACCATCTATGTTTATGCCTGGAGGCTCCCTCACAATTTTATTTCAATGAATCTTTATTGATCTTTCTTTACTCAATTTTTATTTCTTCATTTTTATTAAAAGAATTTTTCATCTCTTTCAAAAAAGATTTTGCCGTCTTTTCTTATTAAATGAAAAAATGTAACATGAAAAGATATCAACTATTGTTTTAATGGCCCCTGCATCATATTACTGTAACTGTACTTTAAAATAATTGATCTGTTTCAACTATAACTTTAAAGTTGAATTTTTACTCTATGCCTTCATAAAAATATAAAAACTAAAACTTTTAATAAAATTAGAAATACGCCAATGCATAATAAATTAGATCTGGGAATCATTTTCTTCCTTTAATTTTATTCAAATTAAACATCACCGTCTCTTTTATGCCTGAATGTTCCCTCAAAATTTTATTTCAATGAATCTTTATCGATCTTTCCCTATTTTAGTTTTGTTTCTTCATTTGTATTAAGAACATTTTTCATCTCATTCAAAAAAAAAAAAAAAAAAAAAAAAAAAAAAAAAAATCCGCCATTTTTTGTAATTTTGTTGTTTGTTTGTATGAGGTTTTACAGCGCAAAGTTCCTCAAAGGACATGCTGCCCCAAGTAATCTGTTTGGATAAATAGAAAGTTGTTACACGAAAATATATTACTTTTTGTTTTAATGGTACCGGCATCGCGTAACTGCAACTGTACTTAAAAAAAAAAAAAAAAAATGAAAAAATAAAAAAATAATTTGCTTAAGTTAGAGTTTAAAAGTTGAATTTTCACATTATGCCTTCATAAAAATAAAAGTACTAAAGCTGTTAATAAAATTAGGAACATGCCAATGCAAAATAAATTAGTTCGGGGAATCATTTTCTTCTTTTCTTTCATTCAAATCAAACATCATCGTCTATGTAAGTCTGATGGATCCTTCGTAATTCTATTTCGATGGATCTTTATTAATCTTTTCCTATTCAAGTTTTGTCTCCGCATTTTTATTAAGAGAATCTTTCATCTCATTCAAAAAAAAAATTTGCCGCCCACTCTTGGAAATTCTTTTGGATAAATTAGACAATTATTGATGTGAAGACATTTCTTAATAAATAAATCGGTAGATAAAGGGTTAAAGTTGAATTTTCACTCTGTGCGTTTATAAAAATAAAAATACTAAAGCTGTTAATAAAATTAAAAATACGTCAATACATAATAAATTAGTTCTGGGAATCATTTTCTTCAAATAATTTTATTCAAATTAAACATCCCCGTCTATGTTTTTGCCTGAAGGCTCCCTCGCAATTTTATTTCAATGGATCTTTATTGATCTTCCTCTATTCAAGTTTTGTTTCTTCATTTTTATTAAGAGACTTTTTTATCCCATTCAAAAAAGATTTTGCCGTCTTTTCTTGGAACTCCTTTTGGATAAATGAAATCTGTTACATGAAAAGAAATTAACTGTTTTTAATGGTATCGGCATCGTGTAACTGTAACTGTACCAAAAAAAAAATTTACCTGCTTCAGTTAGATTTTTAAAGCATAATTTTCACTCTATACCTTCTTAAAAGTATAAATACTAAAGCTGTTAATAAAATAAGAAGTACGTCAATACATAATAAATTAGTTCTGGGAATGTTTCCTTCCTTTACTTTTATTCAAATTAAGTACCATCGTCTATATTTATGCTTGAAGGCTCCCTGACAATTTTATTTCAATGGATATTTATTAATCTTTTTCTACTCAATTTTTATTCATTCACTTTTATTAACAGAATATTTCAACTCATTCGAAAAAAATTTTGCCGCCTTTTCTTGGAAATCTTTTTGGATAAATGAAAAAATGCTACATGAAAAGACATTAACTGTCGTTTTAATTGTACCGGCATCATGTAACTGTAACTGTACTTTAAAAAAATTGATCTGCTTCAATTATAATTTTAAAGTTGAATTTTCACTGTATGCTTTTGTAAAATATAAAAACTAAAACTCTCAATAAAATTAGAAATACGTCAATGCATAATAATTTGGTTCTGGGAATCATTTTTTTCTTTTAATTTTATTCAAATTAAACATCATCCTCTATATTTATGCCTGAAGGCTACTTCGCAATTTTATTTCAATGGATCTTTGGATCTTTCCTTATTGAAGTTTTTTCCTTCATTTTTATTAAGAACATTTTTCATCTCAAAAAAAAAAAAAAAAAAAAAAAAAAAAAAAAAAAAAAAAAAGGATGTTGCCGCTATTTTTTGAAATCCTGTTGGTTGGTTGCATGAGGTTTTATGGCGCAAAGTCCCTCAAAGGACATGCTGCGCCAAGAAATCCTTTTGGACAAGGAAAGCTGTTACACGATAAGATATTATCTTTTGTTTTAATAGTACCGGCATCGTGTAACTAACTTTATTTTATGAAAAAAATTAACTTCTTAAGTTGGTATTTGAAAGTTGAATCTTCACTTTATGCCTTCATAAAAATAAACATACTAAAGCTGTTAATAAAATTATGAATATGGCAATGCTTAATAAATTAGTTTCGGGGAATCATTTTCTTCCTTTGCTTTCATTCAAATCAAACATCACCGTCTAGTTTATGCCTAATGGCTCCCTCACAATCTTATTTCGATGTATCTTTTTTAATCTTTCCCTATTCAAGATTTGTTTCTTTCTTTTTATTAAGAGAACATTTCATCTCATTCAAAAAAGATATTTTGCTGTTATTTTTGGAAATCCTTTTGGATAAATGAAAATGTGTTACATGAAATTATATTAACTGTTGTTTTGATGGTACTGACCTCGTATATTTGTAACTTTACTAAAAAAAAAAAAAAAAAAAAAAAAAAAAATACCTGCTTTTGTTAGAATTTTAAAGTTGAATTTTCTCTTTATACCTTCATAAAAATAAAAATACTAAAGCTGTTAATAAAATTTGAAATAATGTCAAAGCATAATAATTGGTTCTAGGAATCATTTTCTTCCTTGATCAACAAAGCAAATGGACAACATTCTTTCTCTTTTATTTATTAGTAAATACAAGCTTAATTTCAAATATACTATGTTATCTATATTACTTAATGTAGATAAAGGTAATGTAGATATTGTGGGTATTAGTTTTTTTCTTTTTTTTCCCCTTAGTGTTGCCCTGATGATGGACAAGTCTTATTGTCTGAAAGTGTTGGAAAATAATTCTACTTCGTTATTGTAAGTAGTATGTGATTTTAATTAAAGATTTTTAAAACTACTTATTGTATATGCTGATGAGCCGAAATTATTGTTTAATTATTACGATACAGTGCAATAAGTTCTTTTTGTAGTAACATATTAATAATTGAGTTGTAAAACTAGTAAGTTGTAGAATTATTGCATTTTCATTACAAATACAAGTAAAATGAATAAAATTGTAACACTTTGTGCGAATTTCAATACATAAGTTTAAAAAAACTACAACGTTATAATGCACAATTTTCGTAAAACACAACCCCCCCCCCCCCCAAAAAAAAAAAAAAAAAAATTACATACGTCGTTTCAAGGATGCCACAATATCCTTCCTCAGTGAAAAAAAAATAAGAGATGAAATGTTTTTTAAAAAACCCCGCTCGGTTATAGCGCCGAGTACTGGTAGTGGAATTATTAAAAATGTGTCAGCAAAGAGTTTAAATACTCTAAATAAACACAACTTTGGTTTTAATTTGTATAATTATAGCCTATCAAAAGTGTGTTAAAAATTGATTACGAAATTTTATCTTTAAAATAACGAAATTATATCTTATCCAGGTTGAGTTAAATAAACTAGAAATACATTGTGCCAAAAGTTGTTTGAATATTTTAAGAACCAGATAATGTCAATTTAGAAATTTATAATTAAAACATGGCGAGGAATTTTGTTTATTGTAACAAATCGGCAATCCAGGTCAAATTCTGGTCTACATGACATCCCATTTTGACATGCCAAACGGAAAAAAAAAAAAAAACGAAAAGGAATTTGACTTCAAATGTTACTCAAAGTAATGGGTTGCAATGTGGCTGAAATTTTCACTTACATTTCCTCATGTTTTGATTAAATATTCGGAAACATTTCCGAATATTTCGGGAATGATATCATTTCAACAATATTTAACCAAGTATTAAAATAACATTTAAGGAAAATGTTTTCCATTTTGTATTTAATATTTGTTTAATTAATATTTCTGTAGAGATCAAATATTAAGATTATGTAAGTTTATTTTAGTTTAATGTTGATGAACTCTGTTCACGAAGGCGAAGGATTTTTATGCGTAATGACCTAGAACAGCGGTTCCCAAATTTTCTTAGTACGCGACCCACCTTTCAGCGAAAAAAAATTTCGCGACTCACCTTTCAATAAAAAAAGAATTTCGCTACCCACCCAAGACGTTGTATATCAGTATAACAATTTTTGTACGATCTCTATAGCTTGGCTGATCCTATCCTATGAAAAATACTAATTTTCGTACGGAAGATACATTATCAACAAAAACAAAAATCGGTAATCTCAATGTGTGCAAGTGAATAGCAATTGAAACAATGCACAAACTACAAAGGTAGTTCAAAATACGTTTAATTATTATGAAAACATAACTTTTTTATCAATGATATTTCTGATACTGGTGTTTACCAATGTAGGAACACGCAGTTTCCCTCAGTACTTGTCTTTCAAAAATAGTAAAGCAAAAAAATTTTCTCATAAGCATGTTGAAGTGTTGAATTTCATCAAGGACCTTAAAGCTAATTTAAATATTTCTGGATATTCTGTTTATACATTAAGAAATTTTAAAAAATCCTTTTAAATATTATTTTATATTGGAATTGTCATATCTTTTTAAGCAGATGAAATAAAAGATATTTTTTGATAACAAACCTCGATTGTTCCGCGACCCACCTTCTTGCCCACCAGTGGGTCGCGACCCATAGATTGGGAACCGCTGACCTAGAAGAATCAATTAAGTGGATTATAAAAAAATTTAAAAACCAATTAGATTTTTAATTCACAAAATTAAAAAAAATCACTTTTTCATAAACTTTTAAAATTTAAACATTTTCCATTATTTAAAAAAAAGTTACATAATACAATAAAAACAAATGTCCAACTGCAACGTTCTGATTTCTTTTTAATGTAACGCCTTCATTAAGTAGTGGAGAATGCTTGAATTTTAAATTTACATTTATTGTTTTTTAATTTAATTCTAATGATACTTTATGGTATGAAAACCAAAGTCTATTTATAGTTCATATGATGAATCATACAAAATAATTTCTGGCTGTGAAATCAATCAAAATCAATCTGTCGGAAAAAGAACATTTTAAAAACCAAACTAATAAAACAATCTCTTTTCAGTGAAATCGCTGGACTTGAAAAATCCTGGGTCACCGGGACCCAGGACTTCTAAATATCATAGTCCCTTTTTTTACAAAAGCGGGTCCCCTCTAATAATTAGTCATATTTTAGACGCAAAAATTATATTTGTTCATTTGGAAATTAAAAATGAAATTTATAAATTATTGTTTTAATAATAGTTAATGAATAATTAAAACAAATATTACGTTTTTTAAATTATTAAGAGAAATTTTCTTTGCTTTAAAAAGAAATAAATATGCGAGATAAGATACAAATTCAATTAAAAAGTAATGCTTATTTAAGTGTAGAAGATAACAAATATCACTATTGTTCGCATTTCTTTAAAAAGAGGCAAGAAGAATTTATTGAATAATACATTTTTAATACTTTCGTTGAGTAAAGGGGTACTTTTTCTTTAAAGAATGGGTACTCTCAGGAGCCACATTCATTCAGAAAGATTTGGATCTGTCAAAAACGGATAAGTGAATCATCCAACGCAATTTCTTGCTGCAAAATCAATCTGTTCGAAAAATAATTTTTTAAAAATCAAACAAATAGAAAAAAAACTCCTTTACTGTATCTATTACCTTGCAGCTGGAAAAAAAATGAATTTCTTCAATTAAAATTAACATTTCACGTTATGCCTTCACAAAAATGTAAATAGTAAAGATTTCAATAAAGTTAAAAATAAATCAATGCAAAAGTTAAATAAGTTCTAGGATAAATAAGTTCTAGGAAATAATCTTGTGCTTTGCTTTTATTCAAATTAAATATCGCCGTTTATGTTTATGCCCAAAGGCTCTCTCATACATTTTTATTGTAAACCTTTTCCTATTCAAGTTTTGTTCCTACATTTTACTAAAAGAATTTTTGATATCACTGAAAGAAAAACTTTAACTCGTTCGCTGCAAAAGCTGAGACAGTGCATCGGTTCACAGATGACAAAGTCATATCTCCGATACTATGCTTTAAAGTTAAAGTGATTTAAAGTTCCAATATAATTTAAAACTTATCATTCATAATTTTGTTTCAATATAATTATTAAAATTTCAACATAATGTATAACAAATAGCTTTTATTCAGAGTATTCTCCAAAACACATCGCGAAAAAATGCGTTTTTCTGTTGTAAACATTCAGTTATTGTACCTAGGTTTTGAGAAATAAATGATCCATTTCAGTATGCAAAGTATATTATTTTGTCTCTCTCTCTGTATGCCAAATACCTAAACAATTCATGTGTTTTTTTACGGAACTACTTGTAATCGGTGATATAAAACCTTCCGGCAGGCGCATCGTTGTAAAAAGTACAACATTCGTATTCAAACAAAATTCACGCTGCTTTAATATGTTATAACAAAATAAATCTAAGTGCACTGCGGAATACTTTCATAAATTGTGAACAGAGAAAACTTATATGATATTTGTATGTTAAATTATTTGTAAAAAACAGCAATAATTGAATGTTTTCCTCTTGTTGTACAATTTACAACGCGCGCCTGCTCATGTGATGAAAATTTGTTCACCCGGCGAAAGGATATCAATAACGAGTTGTCTTGTAGCTGGCAAGGAAACCCACTTTACCAACTACAATTATTCTCGTAGTTGGCAGCGAGCGTGTTAACTGAACGAATTCACAAGAGATTTCCCCTCCTCCGAATCTTTTCCTTTTTAGATGTCTATCTACATTTGACTAATTTTATGATCATACTCTACAAATTTGTTCTAAAAATGTAAATAGTAAAGCTTTTAATAAAATTAGAAACACATGGATGCATAAAAAATTGTTCTGGGATATAAGTTTTTGCTTTGCTTTTATTCAAATGAAATATCACCGTTTAAGTTTATGCCCAAAAGCTCCCTCATACGTTTTATTTTAATTCTCTTCCTTTGCATGTTTTGTTCCTACATTTTATTAAAAGAATGTTTTATATCATTGACAAAAAATACTTAGCCATAGTGAATTCACAAGAAATATCTCCTCATCCGAAAACAACAGACAACAACCAAAATTCTCCGTGGGTAAAGTGTAAAGATGTTAAACAAAAACGCTATACAAATATTGCCGAAAGTAAAAAAATAAAATGTCTACAAGATAGTTTAACTGACACCTGAAAATGCGTTTCATTAACTAAAGTGGGTGTTCAAATTATTAGTTTATCCTAAGCTTTACATTGCAAAGGACAGAAAATTTGTTTTGTTGTTGTTTACTGACGGATTTTTAAACTACTTTCACAATACATGGATTGAATAGTTATGAGTTGATAAATAAAAACAAACTTTCGCTGATAAAGTAGAAATTTATTGTGAAACTAGTTGGATATGCCAATCCCAAAACTTTCTTCTATCTCATACGTACATTTTAATATTAAAAAAAAATAGTAACTCATTTTAAGGTTTTAATAATTTGAGTTCAATACCATACTAACTTTGATTTTCATTTTAAATTTCTGCTTCAATCAAGTAACCGGAGTAAAAACGAATTTCCGTCTCTGCACGAGCCGATGAACAATAGAATGATAGGCAGATTTTTTTTTTTTTAATTCAGGGAGGACATACTTGCCTTACCAAAAAATAATCATATACAAAAAATTTAGTTCGGTTCTAGAACTAACTTCATACACTTTTATGCGGTGCAATATTAAAAATGGCATAAAATTCGCTATTGAAGCGCCCCCTTCCGGCGAATTTTTTTCAGATTCAGGGCGATCCAACTAGCCATAGCCATACACTTACATAAAAAATTTCGTTCAATTCGATGCATAACTTCATGTACTTTTGGTCGGTACAATGTTGAAAATGGCACAAAAATCGCGATTGCAGCGCCCCTTTCAGAAGGATTTTTTTCAAATTCAGGGAGGACCAACTAGCCATAGTCATACACATACAGAAAAAAATTGGTTAAATTCGATGCATAACTTCATATACTTTTGGTCGGTACAATATTGAAAATGGCACAAAAATCGCGATTCCAGCGCCCCCTTCCGACGGATTTTTTTCAAATTCAGGGAGGACCAACTAGCCATAGTCATACACATACACAAAAAATTTGGTCCAATTCGATGCATAACTTCATATACATTTGGTCGGTACAATATTGAAAATGGCACAAAAATCGCGATTCCAGTGCCTCCTTCCTGTCGATTATTTTCAAATTCAGGGGGGACCAACTAGCCGTAGTCATACACTTACACGGGAAATTTGGTTGAATTCGATTGCATAACTTCCTATACTCTTGGTCTGTACAATATTGAAAATGGCACAAAATCGCGATTGCAGCGCCCCCTTCCGGCGGAATATTTCAAAACTGAAGTAGGACCTGCTTGCCACAGCCAAAAACATTCCCAAAAAATTTGGTTCAATTCTATACATAACTTCATACACTTTTTGATGATAGAATGGCGACATACACACAGACAGACACACAGGCAGACAGACACGCACACAGACAGACAGACAGACATGTTGTAAAAACATGTTTTTTGGAATCTCTGACCCCTAAAACGTGTAAATCCGTCGAAAAAAATTTCGATTACAATACTTTCTTCTATTGAAGATAGAAGAAAGTAAAAACTAAACGCCTGTGTTCTAAGATCGAATTTCTCAATAATTCGTTGAACATCCCTTTACGGATTGTACTCCTCCCGACCTGCTGTATCTACTATATGGCCAAAGGTGACCGGCCACTTGCGATTTTAGACATTCTGTTAAATATCTAGAAAAATACATGAGGAATTTTCTTGAGATTCTAGGCGTGTAAGCATAACAGTGCAGGTCTTATATTTCCATGAAAATTATTTTCCCGAGACTCCACAGGGGATGTCAACAAAAAGTAAAAGAACCAAATCTGCTGGATAACCCTGTAAAAACTAATGTAGTAAAAGCGTTCAAACTGTAGATTATCATTAAATGAATTATTGTAAGTAACTATGTTCATTTTTGTGTGGATATTATGTATACTCGTAGAGAAATTAAGGTTTTTATAAAACAAAGTCCCAAATTTTTTCAAGTTTTTTTGCTTATAATTTGCAGAGTTCTTATTGTTAAAAAAAAAAATGTATAAAAAATGAGCAGGTTTATTAAATATATTTTGCTGCGCATGCATGAACGCTATCAAAATTTCATTTGCATATTGCGTTATTTAAATATAATAATAATGCTCTGTAGAGCAACTACTGTGAAAATCTCAAAAACATAACTTGAAAATTCTCAAAGTGAACGTCGATAGAATAAGCTCAAAATCCGCTGTTCCCAAAATGAAACCAAGGAAAAAAAAAAAAAAAAAAGAGGGGTTGAATATAAATATAGTAAAACATGCCATATTGTGTATTCTATATTGACACTAATCAATGGATACAGCTCTTCATTTTTTTACTGCATTTTGGGAATGACGTATTTTCAGCTTAATCTATCGACGATCACTTTCAAAATTGTCAAGCTATGTTTTTGAGACTTTCACAAAAGTTGCTCCATACATTTAGTTAACACAATATGTAAATGAAATTTTGATAGCACTCACGCATGCATAGTAAAAAGTATTTAGTAAGCGTGTTCATTTTTCATACAATTTTTATTACTTTTTAATTCTGATTACGGGATACTGTGTACAGTGTTGTTTGTCATATTTTCGAAACATAACATTATTTTATATTAAGAATTTTGTAAATTATAAACAAAAAACTTGGAAAAATTTGGAACTGTTTTCATAAAAACCTTAATTTTTCTGCAAATATACTTGCTATCAGCATAAAAATGAGCACAGTTGATTACAATAAATCACTTAATCATAATCTACAATTTGGACGCTTATGCTACATTAGTTTATACAGGGTTATCCGAAAAATATTCGTTTTTTTTTTAAATTTGTTCCCGGTCCCCTATGGAGTTTCGGGAAAATATCTTCACGAAAATGTATGACCTGTACTGTTATGTTTACACTCTTAGAGTATTAGGATATTTCCTCATGTATTTTTCTCGATATGTATCGAAATGTCTGAAATCGCAAGTGGCCAGTCACCTTTGGCCTTATAATGTAAAAATTATTTTACTCTTTCCTTTTAATTAATCATTTTGATGCCAGACAATAATCAGAATTTCTATCAAGTTTCGTGTCATATTTGTCTGTTTTCTTTTGACACATTTCGCACAGAATGTAACTCTAGAGAATCATCATAAATAATTGAAAATATTTAAATTACCAAGTGTTCCCATAACATCCCTGACGCAAGTTATGCACTGATATTCCCTAATTGGTTGACAGCACCTGTAGTATTTTTTATTTTATTTTACTCAGCACGTAAAAAAAAACATGAAAAGAAAATCTATTATCATTACTTTTCATTTTCAGCTATTTTATTATCCAATAAAAGTTTTTGGTCGAAAAGGGCGTTGAAAAGTTTATCTCGAAAAAGAGGACTCCATTCATCTCAGAGAAAAATATGGGACTTCGTTTTTATAAATGTTTCGCCTGCAATTATGAAAGAAGCACCTTCTGTTCCTTCGCTACAGCTGCGCTTTTTTTTTTCATTTTTTTTCTTTAATAGGTTTATGAGCTTATTACTTTTTTCTGAACTGCTTTATTAAAGCTTACATCTAATTAAACTCAGTTTATTTTGCCAGCTGGTTCAAGAGAGAATAGAATGAAATTGTTCGCCAGTAAATATTCATAGAAAATTTATACATTAAAATTCATACATGAAAAAATATTATATCAAATAACACTTAAAAGAAATAGTTACTATTAAAAAATTATTTTATAATAGCTTGTTTTTACATAATGGTAACAACTTAAATAAATTTCTGTTGCATTTGCCATGTACGGAGGATGGTGGGAAGCAGATAGAAATTCTTATCAACAAAAAAAGTGGGCAATATTCCTTCTCTATCTCTTTAATTTATTAGTAAACAGAAGCTTCATTTCAAATATAATTCACATATGGTTTTCTAGTCGTAATTATATATGCATAGACATACGAAGAAGAATATGAATGTCAAACGTTTGTATATTCCATATTTTAGAATTATGTAATTTTATAATAATTTAATGATTTTGATAATAATTTTGCACTTTCATAAAAATAGATAACAGGCTAGAAAAAGATAACATGCTAATTTGTACCACAGACCATGTTACGAATAAAAAGAGAAAATTTTCATTGGATTAAAATTATATCAATATCAAAAAACAACTCCTACCCACCCCCCAGAGATATTTTACGATATCATATGCCAGATCTTCCCTCCCCCTAAAATAACAACGTTATATTTGCACAGACGCTTACCTTCCCACATTAATTTCAAAGTATAAAAATCTTCAATACAAAATCATTTAACCTTGCTGGATGACTACTATCTGCTGAAAAGAGCTGTTAATTAATTGCTCTCAAAACTGTAGTAATTATTTTTTTTTTACTCAGCCCCAAAGAAAACATGAAAAGAAATCTATTATTATTATTTTTCATATTCAGTTTTTTCATTATCAAATAAAAGTTGTTGGTCGAAAAGGGCGTTGAAAAGATTATCTAAAAAAAAGAACTCCATTCATCTCAGAGAAAATATGGGACTTTTTTATAATAAATGTTTCTCCTATATTATAAAGGAAGCGCCTTCTGTTCCTTCGCTACAGCTGCGCTTTTTTTTTTTCATTTTTTTCTTTAATAGGTTTATGAGCTTATGACTTTTTCTGAACTGCTTTATTAAAGCTAACATCTGATTAAACTCAGTTTATTTTGACAGCTGGTTCAGGAGAGAACAGAATGTAATTTTTTGTAAGCAAATATTCATAGAAAATTTATACATTAAAATTAATATATAAAAAAAAATTGATATATGAAAACACATTATATAAAGTAACACTTAAAAGAAATAGTTACTATAAAAAAGTATTTTATAATATCTTGTTATTACATAATGGTAACAACAATGGTAATAAAGTCCTGTTGTACTTATCACGAACGGAAGAGGGTGGGAAGCAGACAAAAATTCTTATTAAAAAAAAAAAAAAAAAAAAAAAAAAAAAAAAACTGGGCATCATTTCTTCTGTTTCTCTTATATTTATTAATGAACACAAGATTAGTTTAAAATATAATTCACATGTAGTTTCTCTAATCGTAGTTACATACAGGGTGATTATAATTAAAGTCCGAGTTTCAAAACGTTCTAAAAAGCGAACCACTCGTTAGAATGGCGTCAAAATTTAACAGCGTATTATTGAAGAAGGGAGAAAGAACATGAACCAAAAAAAAGTTCCAAATTTGAGTGACAGATGGCGCTGTAAGCATCAATACATGTAAATTAAAATACCTGGCATGCGCACGACAATTTCAGGTGTTATAAAAGCTTTGGGTAAACGGCGTTTCCTCATTTCGCTTCTCAGACGTTGGCCATGAGTGTCTCAATAAAGGATCGTGCTCTGCTTGTGAAGCTTTATTACAAGAACGGTGATTCTGCACCAGTGGCTTTGCAGAAGTTCAGGACTCTCAAGGGTATGAAAAAAGGCGCTGGACCGATGACTGTCAGAGGTCTGGTGAAAATGATGCAAAAATTCGAAAATACAGGTTCGTTTGATGTGCAGTCTGGTAGAGGAAGGAAAAGATGTGATTCGGCGGTAGTTGAAGAAGTGGCCACAGCAGTTCAGGAAGAGTCTAGCGGTGGTGAGCAACCATGCAGTGCACGGAGAATTGCCCGAACATTGAACATGCCTGTGAGCACGGTACATAACATTCTACGAAACATCCTGCAATGCTATCCGTATAAAATTTGCCATGTGCAGGAGTTGTTCCCTTCTGACCTGCCAGCAAGAGAACGTTTTGCTTTGGAATTTCTCGCTCGCATGGAAGTGGACAATGATTGGCCGTGGAAAATTCTGTGGACAGACGAAGCCCATTTCCACCTGACGGGATATGTCAATACACAGAATTGCCGAATATGGGCAACAGAAAATCCACTCGCAACGAACCCAGGTACCACTTCATCCTGCAAAGGTCACTGTGTGGTGCGGATTTACGGCATCATTTATCATAGGACCGTATTTTTTCGAGGAGACGGGTGCTTTAGATCCTGTTACCGTTACCGTCAATGGTCAGCGCTATGAGTCTCTTTTGCGTAATGACGTCATTCCAGCTCTGCAACAGTGTGAATGTCTGGATAGTATCATTTTTATGCAAGATTGTAAGCATAAAACTCCTCCGCACATTGCAAATCGAGTGAAGCAGTTGTTGAGGCGGCATTTCGGAAATGCTAGAATTATCAGTCGTCATTTCCCTACAGCCTGGCCGACCCGATCACCTGATCTTAATCCGTGTGATTTCTGGCTGTGGGGTTATCTGAAAGATATTGTGTTCAGTACTCCGATTGCCAACATAGCTGAATTAAAGACACGCATTGCGCAACACATTCTGAACTTGACCCCGGATACACTTCGATCGGTTGTGGAACATGCTGTTTCCCGATTTAATCTTGTTGCACACAACGGTGGACAGCATATTGAACATGTTTAGCGCCAGTCTCGCCAAACTTAAAAACCGATTGGATGGATGCTTTTTATGCGGTTTTTGGCCTAAGGTCAATTAAAAACCGGTTAGATGGTTGCTTTTTATGCAGTTTTTGGCCTCAGGACAATTAAAAACCGATTAGATGGATGCTTTTTATGCGGTTTTTGGCCTCAGGACAATTAAAAACCGATTGGAGGGATGCTTTTTATACGGTTTTTGGCCTCAGGACAATTAAAAACCGATTTTTCCCATCCGATGTGGTACGACCTTGCCGTGGTGGACGGGCATACGTAACTAACAGTATCACACGCGTAGTCATGGACACTGAACAATACAGTTGGTTTATATCGTGTAACTTACGTCTTAGCCGTTGTTTTACGATTTGTCCTTTGTAGTCGAAATTCTGACGCTTACAGCGCCATCTGTCGCTAAAATTATGAACTTTTTTTGGGTTCATGTTCTTTCCCCCTTCTTCAATAATACGCTGTTAAATTTTGACGCCATTCTAACGAGTGGTTCGCTTTTTAGAGCGTTTTGAAACTCGGACTTTAATTATAATCACTCTGTATGTATAGACATACAAAGAAGAATATGAACGTCAAACTTTGGGATATTCTGTATTTTAGAGCTATATAATTTCATAATAGTTTAGTGGTTTTGATAATAATTTTGCATTTTCATAAAAATAGATAACAGACTAGAAAAAGATAACATGCTATTTTGTAACACAGATCATGTTACGAATAAAAAGAGAAAATTTTGATTGAATCGAAAATGATATCGATATCAAAAAACAACTCCTCCTAGATATTTTACGATATTGTATGCCAGATCTTCCCTCCCCCTAAAAAGATAACGTTATATTTGCACAGCCCCTTACCTTCCCATATTAATATCAAAGTATGAAAAACTTCAATAAAAAATCATTTAACCTTGCTGGATGACTACTATAGGCTACTAATCATGTGCTGAAAAGTGGTGTTAATTAATTGCTCCCAATACTGTAGTTTCTTTTTTTTTTTTTTTTTTTTTTTTTTTTTTTTTTTTTTTTATTCAGCCCCTAAGAAAACATGAAAAGAATATCTATTGTTATTATTTTTCATCTTCAGCTATTTTATTATCAAATAAAAGTTGTTGGTCGAAAAGAGCGTTGAAAAGATTATCTCGAAAAAGAGACTCCATTCATCTCAGAGAAAATATGGGACTTCTTTTTTAACAATGTTTCGCCTACATTATAAAAGAAGCGCCTTCTGTTTCTTCGCTACAGCTGCGCCTTTTTCCCCCTTTCTTTTTCTTTAATAGGTTTATGAGCTTATTTCTTTTTTCTGAACTGCTTTATTAAAGCTTACATCTGATTAAACTCGTTTTTTTTTTTTTTTTTTTTTTTTTTGGGGGGGGGGAGGGGGGCAGCTGGTTCAGGAGAGAATAGAATAAAATTCTTCGTCAGCAAGTATTCATAGAAAATGTATACCTTAAAATTAGATAGACTTTAAATATTAATAAAATCTGGATTTTTTTTTCTTTAGTACTATATTCAAGATTAATCAATAATTACGTATGATGCATCAAAGAGTCTGTAGCAGAGTGCTACGCGGGTCGGATTATATCCGATCGGAATTCGCAGATTCCACTTTAAGTCAACCTGGAAACCAAACCAGGCCGCGAAAATACGTTACGGCTACCCGACCCTAACTCGCAAAATCATTTTCCTAAAATCTGCAGCCCGAACTGACCCAAAGTTTGGTTTGGTTTATATTATTACGGCCGATTATCAACACGTGGGATATGGGTCCTAAAGGGAGGGGTGCATTCATTCAGTGTCTTTGCAAGGGAACCTAACCCATAATTACGCAAGGAAATCCAAAGTTTGAAGAAAACCACCTAAAACTCCGAACGATTAGATCAACGACCGCGATTGGGCTCGAACCCAGCACTTGCCGTCTACCAGTTTACCAAAGCAGAACCTCTCGCCCTTTGTTGGGTCCGATACCGACCCGAGGATTTCAAGTTTCACAAGAATCGAAACTGCAATATTTCAGCCGGAAATTCAACCCGCATTGAAAAGAAAATAAATGATGTTCTGATGACATTATGAAAAATAATCTGCAATAGTATCTCTAATACCATTTTTATGTTTTGCGTCGGAGAATGAATAAATTTATAGTCTTTAATATTCAAATACGTATAGTGAAAACTCTGAGCACTCTGTATCATTGAATAGAATCAATCTTCGAGTCGGGTTATCCCGAATTTTGTATTTTTCGGTTTGGAATGAATCTAATTTTCTTTCTGCTCGTCAAGTTCACACTAAAAATTTTCTTCGAATAGATTTTTTTACCACTCAAATTGTAGGAAGTTTCACAAAATGTTTGAGCACAACAACTCTGTTTCAGATAAAAATAAACACGCTTTTTTATCATCTGAGACTGTATCATGCCCTTACAACAAAAATGTCATAATTCAAAAAACTTCGTTTTTAGGAAATGCGGAAAACTGTTCCAGACTGTGATAGGGTCAATGGGGACGTTTCAAACACAACTGCTACCCAGTGGTCCGATTTTCAGTATTTTGGGTGATTTTTAATGGTGTAAAAACCAAATAAAATGGCAACTACAACTTAAAAAAATAGTTGTGACAATCTAGCCGACACTATAATAATTGTGCTTTATAGCTTTGTTTCATTGCTGTCCCATACCTCCTTGTTAGTGGAGAGGTATGGGACACTCTCTATATTGTTAAGAAAAATTAATAGAGCAAGATCCCATGGCCCCCAGACATTATTTATTTTCTCACAAGTAAAATGTATTGGATGAAGTAATGTTAGTTACGTGCTATGAGTGTAGTGATACCTGCTTGCTTGGACCGAAGGCCAATTTACGGGTACCAGGTACCAAAGGTAGGTAAAAACACAAGAAACTTTTCTTATTTTCTCAGTCTTGATTTTTATATATGATGCTCAGGAAACTATTTCAATACTTTATGAAAGCTCCCAGACCAATTGCATGGGCCAAACATCTTCCCAGACATATAAAAGAAGCGCGTTCAGCTCAAGTTACCGAAGTAATCCATTTTAAGATGATAAAGCAAATAAACTGAAAAAAGAATACTGTTTTTAAATAAAATCGTCTGAAGTTAATCAATGCTTTTTATTGAATGTCACTTATGAATTGGTAATGCTTAAAGGGGAATTAATTTTAAATATTCCGATATTTTGAATTACTTGAATAAATATTCTAATATTTTCACTTTTCAAAATATATTTTTTAAATTAATCTTTTAAAAATGATATCAATTTTAAGATAACAAATAAGTTTAATCGACAATAAGTTCTTAATAAAAATATCATTTGCTTTTTTGCATTAGAAGCTATTACATTACCAAACGATATTTTCAAATTGCAAAAGAAAAGTAATTATTCTAATATTTTGAATATGAGCTGTATATGTGTGAGCGTATTGGTATTCAGACACTTTATGTATCTGGGAAGATGTTTGTCCCATGCAATTGGTCTGGGAGCTTACATAAAGTATTGAAATAGTTCTCTGAGCATCATATATAAAAATCAAGAGTGAGAAAATAAGAAAAGTTCGTAGTGTTCTTAGCTACCTTTGGTACCTGGTACCCGTAAATTGGCCGTCGGTCCAAGCTAGCAGGTATCACTACGCTCATAGCACGTACTAACACTACTTTATCCAATACATTTTACTTGTGAGAAAATAAGTAACGTCTGTTGGCTCTGGGATCTTGGACTATAAAAAGTGTTTCATCTTGCACGCTATAAATTGAAATTTTTGTTTCTGTGTCCAATAAAGTTGATTTTCTTACTTTTGTAAAAGTATCCACACCACACCATTCTCCCCTATATATATATATATATATATATCCTTTTTTTATTTATTTTTTATTCACTTTTGCTCAATAGTCATTTGATCTTTTTATTGTTCGTTCGAAAAAACACCTGGCATATTTAGTCCAGTTTCATCTTCTTTAAGCAGAAAAAATGAAAGAAGTGATGATAAGCTCATAAATTCTGAAGAACTTACAACTGTGAAGAAAGTTTTGTCATCTAATACATTAAAAATAGTACATATGACATTACTCTTTGAAAGCAACCTGAAACATTTAAAAAATGAAGTCGCATATTTTCACTCAGATGAATGGAATACTTTCTCTAGCCTATTTTTCAACGCCTTTTCAATTATCTTTTTATTTACTGGGAATACCGAGAGTTTCATGAAGAAAAAGAAAAAAAAGAAGTAAAAAAAAGAGCTTTCTAGAAATCTTTTCTAATTAAAAAATGTCGGATGTAATCACGAAGAAAATCAATTTTTAACATTTTCCAACAAAGTGGAAAAGTGTTTATGCATTCACTTTGTGTGTCCATCTTCTCACATTCTAACTCCCGTAAATATACCCTATTTTTATACAATAAAAATTAAGTGTCATTTAAGCATGTTCGGTATTGTATATGAAGTATGTTAGATTAATAGTTTATCTACAAGCACCCAAAAGAATTTCATTAAAAGTATGGTCCGTGGGAAAAATAATTTGCAGTGTATTTTAATGACATTACGCTATTTCAAATGCATTGAAACTGATATCACTGAATATTTCATTACAAAATGATTACGATATAATGGAGCATTCATAACATTTGTAGTTTATTTACAGGAACACACAAAAGAAACCTATTACAGTTTTATCTTAGATCAATAATTACTTGATTGATAATTATTTATCTTTTCAAATTCGGCATGCACTTTTAAATTTAGCGGTATTTTTGCAATCTACTTCTTGTATTACTACTTTCTCCTAATTCTATATCTCATTCTATATACTCCTAATTCTATATACTCTCTACAGCTGACATTCTTGTCCAATGCAAGGTGAAACATTTATAAAAGGAAGTACCATATTTTCACTCACACGTATGGATTTGGAGTCATTTCTCCAGGCAGTCTCTTCAATGTATTTTCGGACAAAAACTTTTTATGTATAGACAAATGTCCCCGGGAATATCACGGAGACAAGAATGTGCTACCCGTGAATGTGATGACACACTCTGCAAACTAGAATGAAAAATAACAAAAGTAAATTGTAGATAGAAATAGATTCAGAGAAAAAATGGATAAATAGTTCGGGAAAAATAGATATAGGCATTTAATTCGAATAAAATTTACAAGAAAAAAAAAAAAAAAAAAAAAAAAAAAGAACTCAAACAAATAATTTTGAAGATATAAGCAGTCAAGTACAATATTACTCAAAATGTTCCAGAAAATCAATATATTAATTATTAACTATGTTATTAAAACAAATAGTTGCAAAAATAATAATAAGACTTTGTAAAAAACTATAGAACATAGTTTTTAGTACAGCTGCATATATCAGAAAAATATATAAGGATATATCGTAAAAGTTCAAAGAGGTATGAATTCTAAATAATAAAATACAATATTGCTATCCTATATAACTCTTTTTTAAAAATTATCTTAATATGTGCTTTGGTTAATTTGGTTCTATACTTACAATAAAAGCAGTGCATATTTAAACTTTGTTTGGCATTTCATAAAACATAAATCAGTATAGCAATAATATTTATTCGGTGAGTTGGAAGAAGTATTATTGTATATTTTCGTTCTTGATTATAGATTGTTTTTGCAGATTAAAAAACATCTGTTTTTTTTCAGTGTGTATTAAATTTAACGAAATGAAAAAGTAAATTAAGCTTATAATCTTTGAATCAACAGCTGCAGCAACTATTCTGTTATCCTATAGTTTAAGAAAAAAATACAGATTGCATCCTTGTCCAATGGAAGGTATTATAATTGCAAAAATAAGTACCATATTTTCACTCAAACAAATAGAGTCATTTCTCCAGGCAATCTTTTCAATGTATTTTCGGCTAAAAAAATTTTTATTTACTGATAAATGCCCCTGGGAATATCACGGAGACAAGAATGTGCTTCCCGTGAATTGATGACATACATTGCTAATGAAAATGAAAAATAGCAAAAGTAAATTGCGGATAGAAGTAGATTCAGGGAAAAAAATGAGAAATAGTTCGAAAAAAAAGAAAAAACACATACAGGTAGAATTTGTAAAAAACTATACAATGTAGTTTTTGGTATAGTTGTATTTACAAGAAAAGTATGTACGGACATACCGTAAAAGTTCAAAGAGGTGTGAATCCTAAATGAGGACCTCAGAAGCCCAGGAGTACAAGTAATAAAAATTTGATTTTCATTAAATTGAGTTCAAAGATAATTGATGTTAAATTTGAACATCAATAATAATTGACTGAACTTAAACAGGAAACTGCTGCTTGTATCATTGTGGTCTTTGAACTCTTACCTCAATAACTGTGAAAAAAGTAGAGTGCAATTTTCTTTAAATTTGTAACTATTTAATATTGATTATTATTTAGAAAAATAGGCTGATATTTAGAACGCAGTATATAATTAGAAAATAGCTTATATTCATTACCTGAAAAAAAAAGCATATTTCTAAGGTCGTTTGTGCACTTAGTTCTTTTTTTTTTTTCGTCACTATCGAGTTTTCAAATAATATCAAACATTGCTGTCCTATATAAATATTTTTAATATAATCCTAATGTGTTTATTTTATTAATTTAATTCTGTACTTACATTAAAAGCAGTGCATATTTAAACTTCATTGGGAGATTCATTTAAGACTTAAATCAGGGTAGTAATAATGTTTTCTTCGGAGTGTTAGAAGAGGTTATTATATATTTTCGCTCTTCATTATAGAACATTTTTGCAGATTAAGAAACATCTGTAATTTTTTACAGTGTGTGTATAAGATTTAAACTTAACGGAATGAAAAAGTAAATTAAGCTTATAAACCTTGAATCAACAATCGTGAAGAATTTTCTGTTATCCTATAACTTCAGAAAAATACATCCAATGGAAGGTGAAACATTTATAAACAGTAGTACCATATTTTCACTCAGACGTATGGAGTCATTTGTACAGGCAGTCTCTTCAACACATTTTCGGCCAAAACCTTTTTATTTACTGATAAATGCCCCTGGGATATCAAGGAGACAAGAATGTGCTTCCCGTGAATGCGATGGCATAGTCTACTAACGAGAATGAAAAATAACAGAAGTAAATTGTAGATAGAAATAGATTAAAAGAAAAACTTGTTCGGGAAAAATACAGATATAATGAAAAAGAAAATCAATGAAATATAAATAGGTTAAAATTATGATTGATATATATATTATAATTTTTAATTGTTAATAAGATTATTAAAATATAATTACAACTATATTTGTAAAAAAATAATATAACTGAATAAAAACAAATATAACTCGTTCCGAGAACCCGAGCTCTTGGCACAAGGAGCAAACACTTTATCAACTGAGCTACGACAATGTTAACATTTAGTTACAAAAGTAAGTATTTAAATTGTGGTTATAATATTAGATCCACCCTCCCTGTTTCTCAATAATTAAGGAGCGATCAAGAAATAAGGAGAATTAGATAAGAGGTCTCTATTCTACAATATATTAAAATAAACAAAATCAGTAATTACAAGTTGGCAATTTCCTTGTGAGTCTCAGGTGCGTTAGGAGAGGCCTTTTATTGCTTTCACGAAAAAATTCTGCCTCTTAAATACAGTAGATATAGTTAGCCATCACACACACACATACACAGACATACAGAGGAAACTTTCTTTTATTAGTATAGATAATTTATACATTTTTTGTTTAAAAATATTTTTTTTAAATTCAGTGGGTACCCTGTATAGTCATAATAGCAACATTCAAAGAAACTTATAAAAAGGGTTGCTTTTGAAAATATTCGAATACCGTAAGCATGTTTTTTTAGAGAGAGAAAAAAACAATATTTTCTTTTTTTTATCTATTTATTAAAATAAGCAACACCAAAAGCGCAATACATTAGAGAATCTGCTTTTTGTCAACGATTCCTAAATCTCATTTTAGCACAAAACAAAAACTTTTGTTTCTTCGATTATTTGCTCCTGAGAATTCTAGCACAAAATTCGAATTGTAATTACAAACATCTGTTCATTTCAGTTGCTGTTTTGGTGATTTTATCCCGGTGGTTTCTTTATCATTTATTCTATTTATATTCTATTACATACGTATTTCTCCTTAACATTTCGAAAATGTAGTCATGGATTCAGTTAATCTTCAACATGTAATGTTTTCAATAATATTGCAAATAAAGATACTATTTTTTGCAGTGTGAATCCATTTCAGAAATAAATTTGGGAAAATATGTAAGATGTTTAACAATTTCAACGTAGACTTTTAAAAGAGATAATATTCCTTAAGAGCGTACACTAGTCACGCGGTAAAAGCCGAGCGCTAATGTAAAGTCTATGGGGGCGTTCTTTTCTAATATCTCGCTCAAATTTTAATATTTTGACATGATTTTTTTGCATAGGATAGTTGAGGACGATCCACAACCGGCCTAGTTTTTACTTTTTCGATTTTGGTTATATATTTTTTATATTACGATAGTTTCAGTTTCAGAGCCGGTTTAAACCGGTTTTGAAAATTAAAGTATTTTTTTTTTTTAAAATCTAAAACCAAAATTGAAAAAATAAAAACTAGGCCAGTTGTGGATCGTCCTCAACTATCCCATGCAAAAAAATCATGTCAAAATATTAAAATTTGAACGAGATATTAGAAAAGAACGCTCCCATAGATCATTTACATTATCATCCGGGTCTTTTTGAGTACTTTTTCTGTGACTATTGTGGGGCCTTAAGATAGTGTTTTTATTAGAAAACTGGAGCCGTAATCAAGTCAAAATTACAGAACGTCTCATTCTAAACCGCACTGAGATTTTTGTTCAAAAACTTTAACCTGAACTGGAAAAAGCGTAACAAAATATTTCTGGTAGATATACAGTAAACTCCCGATTATCCGCTGTGTGGATTATCCGCGAGTCTAAATTTCAAATTTTGAAAAAAAATCTCAAAAAAGGATAAAAGTTCTATTAACAATGCAGGATGAATTTAAACTGATTTATGCAGACTTTTGGCATGTAACTGTTGAAGAAATTATAGAAGAACAATAGTATGAATTTTGAAGTGAGCGATGATGAAGGTGGTAAGAAACAAAAGAAAGTGAGCCACGACACAGATTTATCTTTCGTCTAAGGTCTTATACAGTATTTAGAGAAAGATAATGACGCGTCACACACTTTGGGATAAAAAAAATTTCAAAGACTTTAATCCCGAATAAAGAAGAAATGTTAAACTAAAAGAAGAAAAAGAAATGAAATGTTTATTGATTTCTCAAAGAAACAAATCTGCAAAGTTGTAAGAAGAGAATAATTTTATTATTTTTTAAATAACTAGGGGGGGGGGTTCTGCCCCATGCAAGCCATGATCGCCAACCCTCGTCTACGCACTCAAGATCCAGAAAGCACGCTAATTTCACGGGCTTTAAAAAAATTCAATTAGAATTTTAAAAAAAACATGAGCGATCTCCTTATAAATGAATTTCCATTCATATTTTTTTGATTGAAGGCTTTTAAGGCCAAATTAGTCCTGTCAAGAGATACAAAATCTGTTTTTGTCTTTAATTCTTTGATTAAAACTTAGTTAAAACATTGAAAATAAGCTAACATGAAATGAATTTAGAAAGCAGTAAGCAAAGTTTTTGTCTCTCGGTTTTATATTTCACATAAATATATTGATATTAGTTTCTTCATTAGACAGGATAAAGCGGCATAAAATGTGTAATGTAGTTTGGTAATTACTGATATTAATTTCAATATTTAATAAAACATTTGTTATGTATCAGAATCGATCCGGAAGATTATTTTTTTTATTTAAATGACAGTTCAAGTTATGTAGTTAATAACTTTGAAAAATATAGCAATTAATAACTGCAATTTTTGAAGTATTCCTTTCAAACACAGAATTCAATTCTATGTTTCAGTAAATGATAATATTTTCAATTCACTTTCAATTTGAAATGTATTCTTCGATTGATAAATTACAATTATTCTTAGAATTCGTCGTTTGTTGACATAAAATACTTTCAATTTACATATCTGACCAATGTTTTTTTACATCGTTTTTTATTTCAATGCTTAGAAGGGCTCAGCAATCTTGAGGTGGTAGTAAATCGACATAAAATAAAGCCTATATAAGAGCAACGGCTGTCACCATCACTTTGACATCATTATTTTTTAAATCGGTTCGTTAGTTCGTCCTTCAGTAACACAAAACTAACCTTTTTTAAACGCTTTTTGCTCCTATACCCCCTTTGGGGTAGCGACACCGACATAAGATATAGCCTAAGTTAGAGGAAGGAATGTTTATATCACTTTGATATCATTATTTTTTAAATCAGTTCGTTAGTTTCTGAGATTGCTTAAAAACTGCAATTTAGAACGTTTTTAGAACACTTTTCTTGCACTTTCACCCCTTTTAAATTTCGTATTTTTTAAGAAATGTTCTAAGAGACAATTTATACCTAATAAGTAATTAGAATGGCAAATTTCATGTTTCCAGGTATTTCAGTAAAACAAAAAAAGCATTTTTAAAACGTTTTTTTCATTTCGCGTCCCCTTTGGGTTAGTGGCATCGACATAAGATAAAGCTTATGTTTTATTCGGGGCGAAAATCATAATATTGGTACCATAACTTTTGAAATCGGTTTGGCAGTCCCGGAAATTATCTCCTGCAAACAAATAAACTTTACCTCTTTATAATATAGGTATCGATAAATTTAAAATATAATCGTATCCATCACATTTAACTAATTCAAACAACATTCTATAATTTTTAGCTTATGAATTTATTTGTCTGAGAAGTTCACATAAATATATTTTACATAAATATAGTGTAACATAAATATATTGTTACATAAATATATTGTTACATAAGTATATTGCATTTTGTAAATAGTTTGTAGTTGTACTCAAAAATAATGTAAATAATCCTATTATCCATATAACTGACTCCTTTTTTATGTACAATAAGCAGAAAATATTTAATATAGGGGAGAGAGGGGCATGTTTGAACTGGGGACACCTTTGAACACTCTAAATATTTTACTTCAAACAAATTATTATTTTTAAATGTTTATGGCAATACACTACTACTGCTTCAGTGCAATAAGTGTACAAAAGTGGCACAATTTAGTTTGCACAATATTGTCTAAGCAGGATATTAACTTTTCTCCCTCTTGAATCTAAACATAAGAAAATACAGTTGTAAGATTTTTATTGACAATTTTGAATCCCTAAAATTTTGATTTATTGTTCAACACTTAAATAATGATGTAATCTTTAGTTTATAAGCTTTGTTTTGTTCAAATTCTTCTGCCGAATTGAGTAAATAGTTGTAATGTTGAATTTCCTGTGATGGGACACCATTGAACAAAAAAAACTAGGGCAACACTGAACATCTAAAGCTATGATGTAAAGAGTTGTTGATGCATCTAAATATTATTATTTTTAAAATTTTATCTATTGAAAAAAAATTAAAGATTTTAATTAAGAATATCAAAGAACATGGACTTATACAGTTAACAATTCCTTTTTACTGCACACATGTTGTACTACAATCTCTGAATGTATCAGTGATGGGAAGATTCAAATCTAAATTTATGATGGCATTCATTTATTTGATTATTCAGTGATTAATAATTAATAGTAATAATGATTAATGTTTTAGCAGGGTTGTCTAACAAAGCCTATTACTATTTCATTTGCTCTTTTCCAAACATTATTTTGGTTTTCGTACTAGATAAAACTGAATTTAAGTCAATTTTTTTCATAAAAAGAGGGAATGAAAAATTTTAATTTTCCAGAAGCATCAGATATCATATTGATGTGTTTCAAGGATATTGTAAAAAAGTTTTCACAATCAAACATAACTGGCGGGACAATCTGTGTTTTTTCAGCAATGATTTTTGACATCAACTTTGATGAAATTAGGTTTGTTTAAATAATAAAAAAAATTTTAGTTTTAATTAAATATAGTTATTTAACTTTATTCATATTACTTTATAGTTCTAAAACATGTGCAGCTTTTTATGAAAACTCTCAATACATTTATATTTTATTAATTTGTTCAAAGGTGCCCCTACATGGGGCAGGTTTGAACAGAAATCTTTCAGTTATTTGAATCCTCACAACTTTTTCAATTTACAAAGAAAATTTTTAACTTCTCGTTCATATGATGAAGAAATGTATTGTTTTTATTTTGTAATACTTAAAACGCAAAAAAATATAATTGAAATAAGAAATATATTGACTTTAAAAAAATTGTTCAACGCGCCCTTCTCTCACCTACACCACTTATTTTAAGCTAAAATAACCGTAACATGTATTCAAAATTTTTTTGCCACTAAATAATATGAAATTGTATTTTAAAAATTTAGTGGTGTAGAAAAACTTTAAATAATGAATCAAGCAAACTCTACTTGCCCGTACGACGTATTGGCAAATCAACTGAGTAGTTAAGCTCTATTTATGAGCTAATATTAGTTTTTGTTGCGTTAAAATGTCTCAATTTCTTCATTTTCTGCAAGCGTGCAAAGCTATTGATTTTCATTGGACGTCTATGGGAACTTGGCAAAATATTAGAAACATTGCCAAGTTGTCGTCAGTTTTGGCGAGTAACTTTTGTCACTAAATTTGGTGATATACAGCCAAATTGGCGGTAAAACTTGGCGACATTTGGCGACAGAACCGGGTTCTGCCCCTTGCGGTATTTGCGTGTTTTTTATTGGTCCATTTCCAAATTGTTAGTATTTTTTATATATAAGAATTCACGCGAAAATATTTTTATAATTAGAAAGGAAATATTACTATTTGCACTGCCTTATTTTAATTTTTTTAATCTGATGTAATTTTTCACCATTTATGACTTTTAACGCATATTGATGAATTTCTTATTTTACAATTTTTGTTTTCTCTTTTAAAATTTGCGGGTAAATAAAGTTTTTATGCCGCAATTTTCAATATTTTCCTGCTTTAATTAAGTAATATTCATTTAAGTTTTATTAGAAAGTTTTTTCCATTCATAATATTTACATGTCAATAATTTTAAAATTGGAGGAATTTTTATTATTTGAGCTCTTTTAATAGTTGGCAACAGTTTAAAATAATTTTCTTTTCTAAAATATGTATAAGATATCTCTCGAAATGCTGAAATTTTTTAACTTGAAATAAATCCTGAAAAAATGAGTCAAGTAAAAAAAAAAAAAAAAAAAAAAAAAAAATGCAGTCTGCGCACCGCGACATTCTAATGTATAAAATGACCTAAAAATAATTATATTCTCATTAAGAGTTTTTGCTTCTATAAGACATTTTTTATGGAACAATTTTGATTAACTTTAACATTAAATATCTTTTTAAATAGTTATTCGATTTAAAAATTGTCTGCACCAGCGCATTTATCAAACATTTTTTGTATAATACCACCAATTTTCTTATTTTTGTGTGCAATAGCTCTTTCAGTATTAACGAAGAAGGACTTCCGATCACGAAAAATTCATTGTGAGTGGCAGTGACAGCGTTACATTTTTTAGAATAGAGAGATAGGTATGTTTATGCGCACTGTACGTGTTGCGGCGATGCGTATTAACTTAATTAATAAAACTGACATTTTTAGTAGACTGTCATCCTTTATTTTAAGATATAGCGAAAGCGTTGCTTACTCTTAGCAAATCAAAACAACAACAACCAAAAAACAGACGAATTGCGTTTCTATAGTTACACTTATGTGATGCCACATTTCAAAGATAAATTACAAATAACTCTAACATACCCCCCGACATTGAAGGGTCAACTTCAATAAATTATACAATACAAATATTAACATTTCAAATGCTTGAGTAATATGATACAATACAACAATTTTCTTTTAACAATGAAAAATACAATTATGAACATACAATAATAGGAAAACTAAGAATAAAAATACATAACAAAACCCTTTTTTTTTTTACATTTCGTAATTAATTTTTTGAGACTTGTTGTGGCAATAACGCAATTTTTGAAATACTTCTTTTAAGTATTCCCCTAGCGGTTTTAACTTCGACGACCCTAATCTTACCATCTGCACCAGGGAAAATATTTATAATGCGTCCTAGTAAGTATTTATTTGTAGGGAGGTCATCTTCCTTTATCAACACTAGGGTTTCTATGCTAACATTATTTTTTTCAAATTGCCACTTGGAGCGTTGTTGGAGCGTATTTAAATACTCTTTATTCCAACGATTCCATATCAATTGAATGTATTTTGAAATTCTATGCCATCTAGATAGTCTATTTTCGTTAACATTAATTAATTCTGGTTCAACGATGGCTGTCATAGGCCTTCCGATTAAGAAATGGCCTGGTGTTAAGGCCTCCAAGTCATTCACGTCTGAAGACAATGGAGTGATTGGCCGTGAATTTAATATAGACTCTATTTGAGCAATTACAGTTAATAACTCTTCGAACGTTAGACTTGCATTACCTACCATTCGCTTTAGATGATATTTCACCGATTTTATTCCTGCCTCCCACAACCCGCCAAAATTAGGGGCTCTGGGTGGAATAAATTTCCAAATAATATTCTCTTCTGTCAAATAATTCGCTAACTTCTCCTCAGGATGTCTTAGTAAATTATGTAGTCTCTGTAACTCGGCATTAGCACCAACAAAATTTTTTGCATTATCTGAAAAGATTACTGCGCACCTTCCGCGTCTAGCAATGAACCTTTTTAAGGTGGCAATGAATGCATCTGTAGTCAATTCTGACACTAGTTCGAGATGCACTGCTTTAGTTACAAAGCAAACAAAGATTGCCAAATACACCTTATTAAGAATTCCCTTTCTCTGTCCCTTATATTTTATGAAAAAGGGACCACCAAAATCTGTTCCTACGTAATTAAATGGTGCGCTAGGACGTACTCTCTCTTTGGGTAGGGAACCCATGATTTGTTGTATGGTTATGGGGTTGCTTTTACTACAAGTTACACACTCATGCGTTATTTTTATAGCTAAATTTCTTCCCCGTAGAGGCCAGTATTTTTGTCTCAAGTAGCATAACAATGCTTGTGCACCTATATGAAGATATTTTTATGATAGTAAATTACAATTAGGCTACACAATTTACCCTTACCTGGCAGAATATATTGATGTTTTTCAGCAAATTTTAGGTCTGCATTATCTAAACGCCCTCCAACTCTTAGCACATTATCTGCATCTAAAAAGGGGTTTAACAATCGCAATTTACTTTTCTTAGAAATTTGCTTACCTTCTAACAATGCAGTATATTCTGCCTTAAATTCAAGTTTTTGGATTTCCCGAATTAAAAATATTTCTGCTCGTGATAATTCTTCCATACTTACGTGTCCCTTTCTTTTTTCATCTAATTTTCTTGTGTTATCTAAGAACCTGAAAATATAACTTAAAACACGTAATATTTTAGTGTAATTATTGCTGATACTTAAAATTTCATTTACAAATTCACTAGAATTTAAACTTAATAATGCTGTACTGTTTTTCAATTTTAATTCTGATGAAAAGTCTATATTGTTTTTCACTTGTTCTAAATCAATGCTGTGTTTGGATTCACTGTCTCTTTCTCTCAAGAAGAGAGGGCCATGCCACCAAAGTTCACAATTAATTAATTTCTCAAAGGATAGTCCTCGAGATACAAGGTCTGCTGGATTGTCCTCTGAGCGTATATGTCTCCATTGAAAAGTCTGGGTCAATTCTTGGATTTTGTAAACTCTGTTGGCCACAAAAGTTTTAAGTAGATGAGGGGGAGTCTGAATCCACGCTAAGACGATGGTTGAATCACACCATAGTATTATTTTACTGATGTTCAACTTTAGTACAGTCACTATCTTAGATACGAATTGAGACAATAAGGCAGCTGCGGACAATTCCAATCGTGGGATTGTCAAAGGTTTCAATGGTGCAACTCTAGACTTGCTGCACAGTAAATTTAAAGATGTATTAAATTTTGTGAAACAGCGTAGATAAATGGCTGCTCCATATGCGAGCTCGGAGACGTCGGAGAAGCCGTGCAGTTCAACTTCCGAATGCCCTTCGTTTAAAACAAATCGATTGATTTTTAAATTGTTTATATTCTGAAGCGTTCTGATAAAGCGTCGCCATTCATCTTTAATGTCATCTGGAAGTGGATCGTTCCAATCTAGCTTTAACAGCCACAGTCTTTGTATGAAAATCTTAGCCTTAGCTATTCCAGGACCGAGTAATACCAATGGATCGTAGATACGCGCTATGTCGGATAAAACAGTTCTTTTTGAGTATACAACTGGTTCCTTAACAGATGAATTAAACGAAAAGCAGTCACGAACTGGATTCCATAACAATCCTAGAGTTTTAGTGCTCTGGTCCGCATTACGATCATTGAATGTATACTCTTGATTGCTAGTTGCGATTTTCAAGAGTTCGGGGTGATTAGCACACCATCGGTGCAACTTCATGCCACCACGTTCAAGCAATGCGATTAATTGTGCTTGCACTTGTTGAGCCTTATTTAAAGTGTCAGCTCCTGTTAATACGTCGTCCACGTAGAAATCTTGAAGAACTACACGTGATGCTAGCGGAAAATTGTCCTTTTCATCAATTGCAAGCTGATTCAAAGTCCGCGTGGCAAGATAAGGTGCATTCGATGTACCGTATGTAATCGTCCTTAACTTAAATATTTTGACTGGTTCTTCTTCATCAGTTTTCCACAAAATTCGAAGCAAATCTCTCTGATTTTCCGAAATTAATATTTGACGATACATCTTTATGATGTCAGCAGTAAAGACGTATTTATGAGTTCGAAATCGACAAATGATATCGAAGAGCTCATCTTGGACTAATCCTCCGTTTAATAAAATATCATTTAAACAAACACCACTGGTAGTAGCTGCACTAGCATCGAAGACAACCCTTAATTTCGTGCTTGGTTTCTCGGGTTTGTATACCCCATGATGCGGCAAATAATAGGAAAATTCGGGTTTATTTTCCAGCAAGATTTCTTCTAAGTGTCCCAAATCGTTATATTCGTTAATAAATTCTTCGTATAACAATTTCATGGCTGGATTGTGCGCAAATCGCTTAAGTAAGTGATTTAATCGTTTAAGTGCGTTTTCCTTTGAATCTCCTAAACATGCAAGCCCACCAGTTTTAATTGGCATTTCCACAATATACCTACCATCTTCTCTTCTAGTGTGTGTACGCAAGAAATGTTCCTCACAATACTGCTCTTCTTTACTTTTTATTGGGTTTTTATCATGAATCGCTTCAATTTCCCAAAATTTTTGCATAGCGTTGGATAAATCATCCACCGATCGAACAAGACCACAATAATTATTAAAATTCTGTTGGGGCATAGACGTAGAACCACTGGCAACATAGCCAAAAACAGTTTCTTGAAAAACCAAATTTTGCATATTTATTTTATTTTGTCCGATTAATTTAAAAAATACTTCGTTTGATAATAAAACATGCATTGGACCTGGTTTATCAAATTCTGGATCAGCTAACTGAAAAGTTTGTAAATGTTTAATAGGCATGATGTTTAGATATGTAGCTGGTGTTATGCGCGTAATTTTAGGAACAACAAAAAATTGCAATGTTTCATTAAAACTCCTGTTTTTATTTGCTATGGTTGTTATAATACTTTCCTTTATATTCATAACTGAACCATTTAGCCCTGAAACTGATGCGTTTATTTTCCTTCCTTTCAAGAACAATAACTCAGAACATTCCTTCGTTATAAAGTTGTTTTGCGATCCTGAATCTAACAATGCTCTAAGAGGAACTAATTCTCGTCTAGCGTTTTGTACATATATTATCGCAGTTGAAAGCAATACTTGTTTACTAGAAGAAGATGTCATACTCATTACAGTATTGTTAATAGTTGAATGCGTGTTATCAAATGAATGTGTATTTTCACCCAAAGCGGAAACAGACATCGGATTATTTGTGTAACTATGAGGAGTAAATGCGTTTGCGGTTGGTGATAGATTACTACTAATAGTATTTTCATCTTGAATTGCTATTGTCTGATTAGTATCAATATTTTCCTCACCGCGTTCCAGGTGGATCAGTGTGTGGTGACGTTTGTTGCATTTTCTGCAAGTGCTTGAACTTTTGCACTGGCTAATGTTATGAACTGATGATAAACAGTTGAAGCATAATTTTTTCATTTTAACAATATTAAACCTTTTTTTTGCAGGTAAATTTAAGAATTGGGAACATCTCATTAAAATGTGATTGCCTTTACACATTGAACAAATGTGTGGACTTTCTGCTAACAAAGTCAATGACTTGGAATTAAATGAACGTTTCTGATCCTTACTGAAAGGTTTAACAGACGTGACTGTATGAATATTTTCCAAATATTGAGATCGTTTTTCTAAAAATAAAAGTAATTCATCTAACTTCGGAACTTCTTTTGAACTTATCGTCATTTCATAATTTTTTCGGGTATCTCTATCTAACTTTTGGAGAATGATGTTCAATATTAAAACATCTGAAAGATTATTTCTATTATAATTCAAAATCTTCAAGGCGCGAATGCATTTTTTTACATTATCGACTAGATTTCGAAGATCTTTAGCGGAAGGCTGTGTAAGTTTATCTGCGTTTAAGAGTGAATTGATGTGTATTTCTGTTACTATTCTATTATTTTCGTATCTGTCTTTTAATGCTTGAAATAAAGATGAAAAAGTGTCTTCGGTGCTAATCAAAGCTCTTGCATCACTTATTAATGCCGCTGATAAATAATGCAACTTTTGCGCATCTGATAGTTGCTCATTTGAAGTTATTAAGTTGTTAAATTGTAATTTAAATAGACCCCATTCATCTGGTTTTCCGGAGAATTTCGGAAGAAATATATCGGGTAATTTAATATTTATCGCGTTGTTTATTTGAGTAGAATTTGGTTGAATTTCATTGGAAACCTTACTTTGTTCTAAATGTTTAAGTTGCTTTTTAATTTGAAATTTGACCTTTATAATTTTTTCCTGGTATTCTTCGCTAGCACTAATGTCAATTTCATATTCTTTTTCTAAATTAATACCAGATTCTATTTCTTTATTTAGGTTTTTTAGAGTTTGTTCTCTGTCATTTAATTGTTCTGAAATTTCTAAATAACTATCAATATCAATGTTTTTATCGTTTATCAAAGCTTCTAATTTACTAATTAATTTTGTAATCGAAGTGCGTAATGCTGCACGCTTCTTTTTTAATTTTTCAGTGTTTTCCATGTTCAAAAAAACTTATAGTAACAGCAAAAGGAATAATAAATTATTCATTACCTTTATTGCTGCGGCAGACGATTTTTTTTCTTTTTTTTTTCACCAGTACAGCTTGTGGAATAATATTCTAATAAAATTCAATGATGAAAACAGTTCATTATTTTCGAACTTTTCTTTTCGAAGTGAAGAAAAAAAATATATAGACTTTGGCTCGACGTAACCAGAAGTGTGTGATGCGGCGATGCGTATTAACTTAATAAAACTGACATGTTTTAGTAGACTGTCATCCTTTATTTTAAGATATAGCGAAAGCGTTGCTTACTCTTAGCAAATCAAAACAACAACAACCAAAAAACAGACGAATTGCGTTTCTATAGTTACACTTATGTGATGCCACATTTCAAAGATAAATTACAAATAACTCTAACAGTACGTATAAATTGTTCAAATGCATGTCTGTATACCTATTGTGTATATAAACTGTTAAAAGGCATATTTATATTGATTTGTTCCCTGTTTTAAAAATTTCGTGGGTTATCCGCGATAGCCGCGTCCAGTGGCGCATCCAAGGGGAGGGTTGTGGGGTTAAAACCCCTCCCAGGGCTAAAAAGTTCACTATAATAGCCACATATTAATCAAAACCGAACTTAATATTCAAATGTTTTGACGTATTTTGGAATCCACCGCTATATTCAATCCGATTTCATTTAATAAAGTGATTCAATTAAAAGGTGATAATTCCATTTAAAACTGCGAAAGTGATATTACATGGATTAATTAAGTGAAAATTGGTTATTCGAATTAAATTATTTTTCTGAGACGTATTATGCTAAGAAAATGATCATTTCCTGCCACAAAGATTCTCTTTCAGTTTAAGTATTATACAGTGACTATTCTAATTAGTACTGATTCTATTAACCGGCAAACATATTTATCACAAACTCACCCCACCCCCCACCCCCCAGAACCGAATTCTGGCTGCGCCACTCAATTAAGCGGATAACGAGGAGTTTACTGTATCTAGCTTTCTGTAAAATGCGATTGGCATAACAAAAAAAATTGTGGGAACGGTACCCATTTACGCTCTAAAACCACTGGATTAAGCCCTCTATAATTCACAATATAACGGACAGTGCATACAGTATTTGTGACCGAACTTAAACTTGCATTATTATAGGCATTACATGCCGTGATGTCATCGCGCTTCCAACAAGTCAAAACTAATTTGTTGCAAACTGATATATAACGTTTCTGATATATTTTATCTTTCAAAACTACGTGAAATGCAATAAAAAATGCAATATCTTCAAAGAGTATGTCTATTAAAAATGTATGTATATGTATATTTATTCTTTCTTACGATTAAAATTGCATGTACGGAAAATTCCTTTGCAGATAACTGTCAAGACAACTTTCTAGTTTTATTTACTATTTTACGATAGCGCTATTAATCAAGTATGACATTTTCCTTTTCATTGTAACTAGATCGTCACTCGTCGTTAGAAAAAAAAAAAATGCTCCTGTTGTATATATATGATTTTCAAATTCCGATTTTTTTGTTATACCATATTTTCCATATTATTCTCTTCAGTTCCAAAGCTAAAATATAATACAAATACTTATTGATTGTTCTTTCTTAAATCAAATAACATTGTAAACGACAGAAAAAATATCTTTTCTGAATTTGATGCTTTAGGCGTTTAGGAATTTAAGTTAAAAAATATGGATTTAAAACAACAAACCCCCTTATAACATCAGTTTAATAACTATTAACCTAAATTACTGCAATCACAAATTTAAGAGCGAATAATCTACAAGTAGGTAATCTACAAATCCTCAAAAAAAATTATTGAAAAAGATTTAAGTTAAATATGTATGAAAATTTATCACTTTCTCGGTCACACTGTTATTTGGACATTTTTAGGAATTTTGCAAACTCAGATGAAAATGACATTCATTTTATGAGGGATTCATCTTAGATGCAGGCATTTCTTCGTTTGCTTTCAACGCAAAAAATATTGAGCTATTAAGAAGTGATATAAAAATGTAAAAAAAAAAAAAAAAAAAAAAAAAAAAAAAAAAAATCATGCATTTTAGATTTTATACATCCCCTTAAAATATTAGTTCAAAAACTATTATCCTAAATTACCGCAATCACAAAATTAAGAGCTTTAAACAAGTAAATACTCTACAAATCCTCAAAAAAGTTATTGATAAAGATTAAAGTTAAATACTTATGAAAGTTTATCACTTTCTTGGTTACACTCTTATTTAGACATTTTTAGGCATTTTGCAAACTCAGATGAAAATGACATCTATTTTATGAGGGATTCATTTTAGATGCAGGCATTTCTTCGTTGGCTTTCAACGCAAAAAATATTGAGCTATTAAGAAATTATATAAAAATATTAAAAAATCAGATATTTTAGATTTTATAAGTAAAAGCACAAAGGTTCTGGAATGGAGACCCAGGGACCAAAAAGGTTAAAGGTGGCATGACATATTTAGATTTAAATTTTTTAAAATCAAAGCTTATATCTTTTAATTTTTTGTCATTTTTTAAAAGTTTCAAAACGTTTTAGAAAGTTTCTTTCCGTAATTTAAGATTACCGACTAGATCTAACAGCAAATGTGTTAGTACTTTTACTAGGTGCGCAACTAAGTTTCTCGGGGTTTTTTTATCAATAAAAAAATAAAAATTTTCAAGAGAAATACAAACTAGTCGTTGGGGGCCACCGTAATACTTACCTATCATATATATAATATATATGCATATATAATATATGAAAATAATACATTTGAAAACTATTTTTAAAATGGATTGCAATTCCAAAACAAAATTTAAACGTGTATTTCTATTTTTATTGTGCATAGTAATGCTGTATTAAAGAGTTGCTGATGAATCTCTTTCGATAAATTATTCAATACACCAAACTATTCAAGCAGTACCGAATTGCGAAAAAGAAACATCCTTATAACTCCAAAAATAACAATCTTATTCACTAACAGTTTATTGCGTCGGATTAAGCGTCTCATTTCTAATTAAAATATACCTTTGAATTGAAATTTGAATGAAATACAGGGTCATGAAAAATCGAAGAATGTGGAAAACACGATTACAGATATCTCGACAACTAATAATTCGATCAACTTCGTTTTTTATGCAAAATTTGTGTTATTTTATTGCCTTTTACGATCACTCCTTAAAATAAAAAAATTCGAAAATGTTTATGTACCTTTCACCAGAACGAATTTTTCGAGAGTCCGAAAAAAATAGTTCCGGATAATCGAGGTTATTGATATTAAATAGGCTTCGTCCCATTCTCGCATACTAACTACATACGAAATTTCAAGTCTCCATGTCAATACGTTCGGGAGATAGAGGGTTTACAGACAGACTGACAGACAGACGGACGGTAAAATTTTTTTTCTAAAATTATGTTTTTCGAAATCTCCAGTGTCGAAAACGTGTAAATCCGTCAATATTTTTTTTTCGATTTTCAAAACGATTGCAAGACTTACCCTACGTATGATGGGTAAGTAAACTAGTCGTTGGAAACCACCGTAATACTTACCCATCGTGGATATGATTAACATAATATATGAAAACATAACATATGTAAACAATTTATAAAATGCATTACAATTCCAAAATAAAATATAAACGTATATTTAAATATTTTTAACACATCATCATGCTCTATCAATGAATTTCTGATGAACCAATTTCGTTATATCGTATGAAACGCCAAACTATTCAAGTAGCACTGAATTGCATAAAAGAAACATCCTTATAACTCTAAAAATAATTATCATATTCACTAACGGTTTCTTGCATCGAATTAAGTGTCTCATTTGCAATTAAAAGATATCTTTGAATTGAAATTTGAATGAAATACAAGGTCATGAAAAATCAAAGAATATGAAAAACAGGCTTAGAAATATCTCGACAACTAATAATCTGATCGACTTTGTTTTTTATGCAAAATTTGTGTTAATTTTTCCCCTTTTACGTCCATACCTTAAAATAAAAAAATTCGAAAATTTTTATGTACCTTTCATCAGAACGAATTTTTCGAGAGTCCGAAAAAAATAGTTCCAGATAATCGAGGTTACTGATATTAAATAGGGTTCGTCCCATTCTTATATACTAAGCACATACAAAATTTCAAGTCTCTATCTCAATTTGTTCGAGAGATAGAGTGGTTACAGACTTACAGACAGACACACAGACGGACGGACGGCAATTTTTTTTTTCTAAAAATATGTTTTTCGGAATCTCCAGTGTCCGAAACGTGTAAATCCGTCAAAAAAAAAATTTCGATTTTCAAAACGATTGCAAGACTTACCCTATACTATGTATGATGGGTAAATAAAATGGTTTATTGAAAATATAGTCCCTCGCTACCTACACATTTTTACCATCTCTTTGATCATACATGAATACCATGACGATAAAATGACGCGTCTTTGCACCGAAACCATTTAACTAATCAATTCTGCACAGTTTCAAAATTAGTCAAGTGTATCCCAGCTAAGCCATGCGCCATTGACCAGCACAAGTGATAATCGGAAGGGGCCAGGTATGACAAATATGGTGGGTGCGGTAGCAGATACTAAGGCAGCGTTTCAGTGGTGTCCTGAACGACAGAATTCGATAGCACGGAACGTTGCCGTTCTGAAACGTAACTCGTTTTCTTCTCATGCCGAATTCTTGACGTTGTTCAAGCAATGCATGGTTCAAAATGAGCAGTTTTTGTTGATAGCGATACCTATTGTCAGTTTGGTCCAATGTCAGCAATTCATAGTACACGATTCCTTTCTGGTCCCACCAAACGCAGAGCACTGTCTTCTTTCCGAGGTGATTTGGCCATGACGTTCGATGTTGATGCCTCGCCTGGTGAAAGACACGATTTTTTTGCATTTGGAATTTTCGAAATATATCTACTTCTCGTTGCCAATAACAATTCCATGTATGAAACTTTCTTCCGTTCCGAAAAAGCAAAATTTCGATAATGGTTTTCCATTTTTCATCTGTCTTTCAGACAATTCATGCGGCACTTATTTTCCTTCCTTTTGGATTTTTCTTAGGACATGTAAGCGTTTGGAAATACTTTGGCGACTCATGTTTAATGCTTATCCAGGTTAATCTTAGATTTTTGTTAGCGTCTTCTTACAATAACGCTTACAGATCGGTATCCTCATTTGTTTTGGTTTTTCGGAGAAATCGCCATTTCTAAAACATTTAAACAATTCTTTACAGGTAGTTTTCGATGGTGCTTATTTTCCATAGGCCTCCTTAACAAATGACGTCCTTCATCTGCAATCTTTCTCAGATTGAATCAGAAAAGCAAAACTTCCCGCAAACGCTGATTATTTGGCGCAAAACTCGACATCTTCGTTTGTAGAAAAAATAATTTTGCCTTGTGATATGTATTGGTATTACGATAACTTATTGTTAACCGATTTCCAATCTATTAATAAAAAGCATAACTTCAAACATGTATGTCGTCTGCATGTGTTGTTAGCGCCATGCATGTGTGAAATCCAAAAACTTAGTTGCGCACCTAGTATTTAAACACGAGATTTAACATTAACATCCGGGTCTTTTTGACTGACTCGAGTTGCATCTTAAGCCATTTTTCTTTCACCAGACTCATGCTTAATTTTGTTTTGTATCTGCAGATGCAGATCACACCTGGAATTCATTCTTTTCAGCTCATGTCAGACAGGTAATTTTTTGTAAAAAAAAAAAAAAAAAAAAAAAAAAAAAGATACTATGCATTTATTTATTTTACGTGATTTGAGAAATCTATTTCCAGTTATTAAATTACAGAGAAATAATTTTAAAAATCTATTTTTTTATAGATTGATGGATTGTGTTTGTGTTTTGCTATAGAAAAACGATTAAAATTAATCGTACAGAAGCAGGAAGCCTAATACCTCCAAATGAAAGTATATTGAAATAGGTTCATTCAGTAAATTGTAAATAATATTATTTAGTAAATGAGATTTATAATTTAATTTTGTTAAAACGAAATTATGTTTGAGCTCCATATACTTGGTGACCCTGAATGCCATCTAGAAACTTGGAGAGGAGGTGGAGAACGTCGTTAAGATTCATAATTACATAAGAACACATGGGCGGAAATGTAACCCTAATGGGATAAAGAGGCACGATTACAGTAAGAGACAACAATACAGAATGTAGTGTAAAACGCTTTATTATACACAATAATAGTAATAATAATAATAATAATAATAATAATAATAATAAATAATAAATAAATAAATTGTCATAAAAGTATCACAGGTGGTGTCCTAAATTGTGGCCATTGGCAAGTATGCACGCATGACATGGACTGGCGGACACGTTCAAAAATACCGGGCTTTTCTCGGATCGTAGCAAAGGCGATAGATATTTGTGTCACCAGGTCCATTTCAGAATTGACGAGCATGTCGTAACAAGTCTCTTCATGATATCCCAGAGAAAAAAAAAATCCAGATAAGATAAATCAGGTGATATGGGAGGCCAAATGACAGACCACCACGCCCAATCCACTTTTTTTCGAAAATGCCTGATCCAAATGGTCACGTACACACCTTCCATAATGCGATGACACCCCGTTTTGTTGAAACTATATGCGGCGCCGGGAAGATGCAGGAACATCGGTAAGCCAATCAAAAAATCTGAATAGCGTTCATCAGTGGTGACGTCACAACTCCAGGAATTGGGTCAAAACAAATCACAGAGTTCAGAAAAGATAGAGATGAAATGTATTGTTTTATGGTGAAGCCAAAAATTCAACCCTGAAACTGATTTAAATAAGTTATAATTCGGAACACACTTGCGGATCGCTTTTAAAACTTCACCCAGTTCAATGAATTCAGCCTTTGAACGATATCTGATTTCATATTGAAAGCCTTTTTTGATGGTATATAGTGCATCTCTAACACACTCTAAACTGTCTCGGTTTGTTTTGACCCAATTTACGTGGAAATGCGGGGTTGAGTTGTCTGTGACGTCACACTGATGAGTTCTACTAAGAAAAGCAGCCCACTGGCAACACTGTGCAGATTTTGAAAGCTCGAATACAACATCATCTACTGATTTCAGCGCATGCTTTCTTTTGTATTGATAAACTCCTTAAATTTGATACTTTTAATTACAAGGTTTCTTAGGAGTGGTTAAGTTAGCATATACAAAAGGTTTAGGTTACTTGATGTTCTCCCTTTCCCCTACAATTTTGTATATGGCATACGCAAACACCCTGTACATTAACAATATTACGTTATTATACAAACTAATTAATTTGTTTCAGCTTCGATTGAAATTAGGGTATTTACATTAATATTTAGATTTATTTTTACGTTTACGAAATTCTGCTACCGCTTTTAAATGTCTGTTTTGGATGTCACTCGTGGATTTCTAATTACATTTCTCATAGGAAAAGAAATCTCATTAGTGTGGTCGTCAAAATCGTTAACACCAATTGAAATAGACCAGTGACGATACCTTTAAATTGCAATGCTTAATGCACCACATTGCTCTAATTACCTAATGAATGAAATGTTGCTGTTTAAAGTGAATTTAATTGATTGATGTAAATGAAACGAATCTAATGTGGTTAGGTTGGAAAATATCGCGTATTTCCTAATTAGTTTTTAGCTTATAAAAAACATAAGAGGAAAATCAAGCATCGAAAATAGATTATGAAACACTTTCCATTAATAAAAACAGATATTTAAGTGAGATAAAACGATGTTTAAAATGTTAAAGTATTATATTCCTTCAAAAATGAAAGAAGATATCTAACTTAAAAAATATAAATAAATAAATAAAAAGTTACAAGACTTTTGAGTTTTATATAACTTTAAAAAAAATATATGGCCTTTTTTCAAATTATAAGAGCACAAATAATGTGGAATTATAACATTTTTCCCTTTCTGCATAAAATATATATGGTTAATTATGTTATTTAGAAAAATAAATTTTGTATATACAAAATTAATATTTTAATTTAATATTTTAATGTTCATCTCACTAATCTGAAAATTAAAATTACTAAATACTGCTCGCGTGTTAAAACTCTAACTTATGTATATAAAAAACAATTTTTGAACAAAATAGAATCATAACACATCTATTTCTAAAATAAAACCTAAAATATGCATAAAAAATTTGTTTAAAATTTAAATTTAGCACAAAACAAAAAAAATAAAAGTTTTCAAAAATGTTTAAAAGTTTGTAATGTGCAAAAAATGCCAGCAAACGCTTTAGAAATAGAAATCTCAACTAACGATTACATTCACCATCGTCCGTCTATCCCGAATGCTGAAGATTGTCGAGATATTCATTCATATTCGTGAAGTAAAGACTCCAATAGGCGCCGGATTGAGCTTATTTGTTATTTTCAGCGCTGAAAGACGTTTTAATTTCAATTTGAATACGTTTTAATTTCATATTTCGGTAAACAGTTTAGAAATTGAAATCTCAACCAATAATTATATTCACAACCGTCGGCCTACCCCCATTATTGAAGACTGTCGGGAAAGTCATATTCGTCAAGTAAAGATATCAAAGGGCGATCGAGATTTCTCGTATTTTCAAGAGTTTTCCGACAAATCTTTATTTTTATTCTTTTTATTCAGTTTGAATATATTTTGATTCCGTATCTCGATAAACGGTTTAGAAAATTAAATCCTAACTAATGATTGTTTCATCACCACCCTTCCGTCAACCCCGGCTACTGGGAAGGTTACATTCGTTAAGTAAAAGCATCTAAAAAATCTTATTCGGAGTTTTTCGTTTTTTCGGCGACAACAGTTGCATGTTCAAGAATTTTTCCACAATTTTTTATTTTTATTCATTTTATCCCATTTTAAAACGTTTTAATTTCATATCTTGGTGAAAGATTTAGAAGTCGAATGGTACTGACCACCATCTGTAAACCAAATCTGTGACCATCATGTAACCCTGACAACTTAAGACAGTCGGAAAGATCATATTCGTTATAGTCCAAGAGCCAACCGCACAAAACCCTATGTCATCGAGGACAAGAAAAAATCCTTTATTTTGTAGAAGAGTTAGTAATAGGGGAATCTAATCATCCATGTCTGCCGGAAGCGAAGTGGTGCATAAGCCAAAAATTAATACCACTAGTGGTTCACTCGAAGCCTTAGCATGTTTTCATACTTTTGATTGTACGGCAAACACAATGCTAAAATTACGAGTCAACCACTAGTGGTGTTAATTTTTGGCTTATGCACCATTTCACTTCCGACAGACATGGATCATTAGATTCCTCTATTACTACTCTTTCATAAAATAAAGTATTTTTTCTTGTCCTTGATGACATAGGGTTTTGTGCGGTCGGCTCTTGGACTATTAAGTAAAGAGATCGAAAGTCACTGGATCGATTTTACTCGTAGTTCTCGGTGACGGATGATGTTTTTTCAAGAGTTTTTGTACGACGAGAATGTTTTGTATGACGAGATCATTGCATTTAATTTTTTTATTTACGGAAACAATATCTTTAGCTAAGCGTCGGATTCACGTGAATGATTGATGATACAAATTCAGCTGACTCTGATCAATAACCACTAATCAATTTCATAGAAAACAATAGTCTCCAAAATTAAATCAGGAAAAATTAAAATTAAAAGCTTAAAAAAAAACCTTTTTGAGCAGTTTGAAAAGACCAAATTTTTGAATATCAAAACTGACTAAAGATACCACTGTGATGACTCAAGCTATAAAAATGCTTAACCAATGTGTAAAAAAATAAGTAAAAGTACTGTTTATTACTACTATTACTGTTTATTACTGCTTTACTGCTATTTAGTTTCACAATAGCTTAAAAAATAAAAATGGTTTTAGCTTCAAATTTATTTAATGATTCTCACAGGTCCAACCAACATATCGCCTTTTTTAACCATATTTCTGCAATATCTACATTTACCACTTACAAAAGTTGTAAGCTACCGTATGCCAGATTTTCTGCTTTTAAATTGATTATAGTTAATCCATTATTGAATTTCAAAGTTCGAATAATTTTAGAGATACTTTTTACAATGTACACAAAAGCATTGACATTTTGAAAAATATATTGAAATTTTTTTAAACAGATCATAAATAATGATATTTTAATTTTGAAAGAAAATTTAAAGGTATTGAAATAAAAAATCCTGAAAAAGAGATAGAACATTTTATTAAAAACTTTTTCTCTAATTTAATCAAAAAATACATCCACTTTAAAATCCTCTGAATTCTGTTTATAATTAGAATAGCATTTTCTAAAATCACTGAAATAATAAACTAAAAGATTTTTGCGCGGAAAGAAGGATATATATTTCTGCAGTTATCAAGAAGGAAAAAAAATTTAATATAAGTAAAAAATTGTCTATGAAAGAAAACGCTTGGTTTTTACGTAATTAAATTGATCGTTAAGCATAAACCAAGTTTTTTCCATCTAATATAAGAACGCAGTTCTTTATTGAGAGCATGTAATTATAATGTATAATCATTAATTAAAATAACTTTTTATTGAAGTAAAGAATACAGATGGCATTATCCTGACTTTTATGATGCATTTAATCGCAGCTGAATTTATTTAAAGATCAAAGTTCATCATATAAATTACAATAAAATATCTTTTGTAGTAAAAGGAAGAATATTCTCCTGAGAATTCACTGCTATTGATAAACTCTAAAAAATTCAAAATGAAAGCTTAAAAGGAACAAATATACAACAAAAAAAACTTTTAGAGCAAGATGAAAAGACTAAGTTTTTGATATCCAAAACAAACTAAAGATACCACTGTGGTGTCTCAACCTATAAAGGTGCTTAACCAAATGTGTAAAAAATTAAGTATTGTACTGTTTATTGCATTATTTTGTTTGATAATATCTTAAAATACAAAAAAGGCTTAGGTTTCAAATTTATTTAATGATTATAGTTTCAGACTACGAAACGATTTTTAGAAAATATAATTTTGCAATCTTTTGATTTACCACACACTAAAGTTGCAAGCTACCTTTGCCAGATTTTCCATTCTTAAATTGTTTGTGGTTTATCAGTTACTTATGTGGTTTATCAGTTTAAAAATCGAATCTTTTTAGGGATACTTTTTACATAACATACAAACACTCACATTTGGAAAAAAATATTGAAACTTCTAAACTTTTTAAAATCATAAGTAATAAGTAATGAATTTTTAATTTTGAAAAAAATGTAAAGGTATTGAAAAAAATAATCTTTAAAAAGAGGTAGAACTTTTTATTAAAAACTTTTCCACTAATTTAATCAAAAAATACGTTTACTTTAAAATCTTCTGGATTATGTTTAAAATTTAAAATTGCATTTTTTAATATCACTAAAAAAAATAAGCAAAAAGATTTTTGTGCAGAAATAAAGATATATATTTCTGTATTTAACAAGGAAGGAAAACAAATTTAACCCATTAATGCCCAAATTGTTTTCTTCATTAAAAATGAAATTTGGGTTTCCCACCACTTTTAAAAAACGAATAACTTTAATCTTAATTTATTCAGGAATTTGTCCCGTGAAAAATAGTGCTTATTTATTTTTCTTCACTCATTGCCATAAAAATTTGCGCACCAAGAAATAATTGTGGTATCGTAACGAAACTTCGCATAAAGGTACATATCAGACAGATATGCAAATGATTAGAAGTGCAGTGTGATTGCGCATTGCATAATGACACTAGAGGGCGTTGAACTTCGCCCTTCTTGGTGTATAAAACTGGTAAGCTGAACTTGTTTGAGTGTACCTTTTCTTTTGCAAAGGAAACGCTGAGGTAGACATGCCGTTACGCAGCCATCGAAGACAATATCAGCAGCTGTCAGAGCCGGAGAAGGGAAGAATCATCGGTATGATGGAAGCTGGGTGTTCAGCTCGGCGAGTAGCTCGTCAAGTAGGCCGTTCTGATTTTACTATGAGGAGGTGTTGGGACCAGTGGACTGATTACTTATTGATTGACTGATTACTGATATTTAATGACGTCATTTACACTGAGACCAGGCTCGGGACGCCCTCGACAGACCAGTCGTCGAGAAGACCGTCACATCATACGAAACGCACCCGTACAACCAACTGCCTCATTGGCCGCTATCCAGACACATGCAGCTCCTTCACTTCAGACCCCTGTGTCTTCCCGAACTAACGAAAAGTGCCTGGCTGAAGGACATCTGGTATCGCGGCGTCCATTACGTGTACTGCCAATGACACCGACCCACCGACGCCTCCGTTTGGAGTGGTGTCGAGCACGACGGGATTGGACTGCAACGGAATGGAACCAGGTCGTCTTCAGCGACGAGTCTAGAATCAATTTGAGCAGCGATGACAATCGTGTTCGTGTGTGGAGGCCCCGAGATGAACACCTCAATCCTGCCTTCGCTTTACAGCGACACACCGCTCCTACACCTGGAGTGATGGTATGGGGTGCTATTGCTTATGATACACGGTCACCCCTAATATTGATCCGTGGCACTATGACAGCTCAGCGGTATGTCCAAGACATCTTTCAGCACATGTGTTGCCACTAATGGCAGGGCTCCCAGGAGCCATTTTTCAGCAAGACAATGCTCGGGCACACACAGCAAGGATGTCACAAGCCTGCCTGCGCCACATTACCACCCTTCCGTGGCCTGCTCGATCACCGGATTTGTCACCAATCGAGCATATCTGGGATCATTTGGGACGGGAAGTTGGACACCCTACGAGTTTAGTTGAACTCGAGGCGCGTTTACAGCAACTGTGGAACGAGATGTCTCAGGACATCATACGGAACTTGTGTGCCTCAATGCCCGCTCGTATCGCATCGTGCATTCGCGCTAGAAGGGGTCCAACAGAGTACTAAAATTTCTGTTCATTTGTACTTTTTTCTGGAATAAATGATCCTTTTTCTTTGGTTTTCTAATCACTTACTTATACCACAGTAGTATTTACGAATGCAAAATTTCGTTTCATTTGGACGTCTTTTTCTTGGTGCGCAAATTTTTATGGTAATGAGTGTATTTATTGGTGTAAAAAAGGATTTATTGCTTTTTTTATAATCGTCCCTAAAAAGGGACGCTAGGTACTAATGGGTTGCAATATAAATAAAAAACTGTCTATGAAAGAAAACGCTTTTATTTTTAAGTAATTATAGGTTAATCGTTAACCATCAACTATGTTTTTTTTTTCATCTAAGATAAGAATGCAGTTCTTTATTGAAACCATAAATTATAATGCATATTCTTTAATTAAAATAACGTTTTATTGAAGTAAATAATACTGGTGGGATTATCTCGATTTTGATGTTACATTTAATCGCAGCTGAATTTATTTAAAGATCAAAGTTCAGCATACAACATGCAATAAAATGTCTTTGTTGTCAAATGAAGGCTTTTGATAAGCACTGAAAAATTCAAACTGAAAGGTTAATAGAAACATAAAGAAAAAAACTTTTTGAGGTAGATGAAAAGATTAAGTTTTTGATACCCCAAAACAAACTATCTCCGTGGTGTCTCAACCTATAAAAATGCTTAACCGAATGTTTAAAAAATTAAATATAGTATTTATTATACTATTTAGTTTTATAAGAGTTAAAAATACAAAAAGGGCTTAATTTTCAAATCTATTTAATGATTACAGTTTCAGACTACGTCATGTATTTTAGAGACTATAATTCTACATAATTTCAATTTACCAGACGCAAAAGTTGCAAGTTACTCTTATGCCAGAATTTCCATTTTAAAATTGATTGTAGTTAACCAGTTATTGAGTTTTAGACTCCGAATCTTATTAGGAATACTTTTTGCATAACATACAAGCACTCACATTTTGAAAAAGATATTGAAATTTCTGAATTTTTTTTAACTAATCATAAATAATGATGTTTTAATTTTGAAAGGAATGTAAAGGTACTGAAAAAAAAAGAATCCTGGAAAAAAGATAGAACTGTTTATTAAAAACATTCCCTGTGATTTAATCAAAAAATATATTTACTTTAAAATCCTCTGAATTATGTTTCTATAATTAAAATAGCATTCGCTAATATTACTGAAATAATAAGCTGAAAGATTTTGTGGAATAAAAAGTTATATATTTCTGCATTTATCAAGAAGGAAAACAAATTTAACGTAAGTAAAAAACTGTCTATGAAAGAAAACGTTTTTTTTTTTACGTATTTAGGTTGATCGCTAACCATAAACCTGTTTTTTTTACATCTAAGGTAAGAATGCTTTTTTTTTATTTACAGCATATAATTATAATGCATATTCTTTAATTAAAACAACTTTTTATTGAAATAAAAAATGCTGATGAAATTATTTTGAAATTTATGCTGCATTTAATTGCAGATGAATTCATTTAAATATCAAAGTTCATCATACAAATTACAATAAAATGTCTTTTGATGTAAAATGTAGGCTATTCAGCTGAGTATTCATTGCTGTTGATAAGCACTAAAAATTAAATCTAAAAGCTTAAAATAATAAGAATAATAACAATAATAAATTTTAAAGCAAGATGAAAAGAATAAGTTTTTGAAACTCAAAAAAAATCTAAAGATACCACTGTGGTGTCTGAACCTATAAAATGCTTAACCGAATGTGTAAAAATGTAAGTATGATACTGTTTATTACATTATTTAGTTTCATAATAGTTTAAAATACAAAAAAGGCTTATTTTTCAAATTCATTTAATGATTAGAGGTTCAGGTTACGTAGTGGTTTTATAGACTATAATTCTGCAATATTTCAATTTACCACACACAAAAGTTGCTAATTAACTTATGCCACATTTTCCATATTTTACATTGATTGTAATTTATCAATAATTGAATTTAAAATTCGAATATTTTTAAGGATACTTTTTACGTAACATACAATCATTCAAAAAAAAAAAAAAGGTTTGAAAAATATATTAAAACTTCTATTAAAAAAAAAAAAAAAAAACTGGTTATAAATAATGATGGTTTAATTTTGAAAGAAAATGTAACGATATTGAAACAAGTTGGAAATTGCACGTGAAGCGTAGCAAATGAGGTGCGTTCGTGCGATAACGAAGTTTTAAAATATTCAGATCTTGCTGATATAGTAGAGCGTACTTTGGATACAGTATAGTGGTCGAAATCTTTGTGTTCCTGTAAATATGCAGGGAGTAGTTTTTATTATACTTCATTAACGTATATTTTATTCATAAAATGTGAAGTAGTTTAATATAATTAAAACACGCCCCAAACAATGTTTCCCCGTATAACATTATTTAGTGGAATACGTTTGTGTGGCCCTGTAATTTAATAATAAATATTCTTTGCATCACAGATTGTACAAAATGTATTTTTTACTACATATTTCATAGATCATGTCAATTCTATTATGTTCAAATGAGTGTAACACCATTAAAATTCATTTGAAACTTTTTTCCTCATTGATTGTAATGTAACGGAATATTTTGATTGTCCCTGTAATTGATCTATGCATCCGATTTTCATGACATTTGAAATGACTCGACAAAATTATGTAATAATTATACATTTTAAATTTCAAACGATTAAAATGCATTTGAAACTTTTTTCCCCATTGACCGTAATGTAACGGAATACTTTTGATTGTCCCTGTAATTGATCTATGTATACGATTTTCATAACATTTGAAATGACTCGACAAAATTATGTAATAAATATACGTTTTAAATTTTAAACGATTAAAATGCATTTGAAACTTTTTCCCCATTGACCGTAATGTAACGGAATCCTTTTGATTGTCCCTGTAATTGATCTATCCATCCGATTTTCATAAAATTTGAAATGACTCGACAAAATTATGTAATAATTATGTATTTTAAATTTCAAACGATTTGGTTGAGTAGTTTTTGCGTTGTTATATGCGGACAGACAGACGGACAGACAGACAGACGGACAGACAGACAGACGGACAGACAGACGGACAGACAGACAGACGGAGAGACGGACGAACTGAGCGACAACAATAGGTGCTACGTATTTACATAATTACGAACGCACCTAAAAACAGAATCCTGAAAAATAGATAGAACTTTTTATTAAAACTTTCCCTCTAATTTAATAAAAAAATAAATTTACTTTAAAATCCTCTGAATTCTGTTTATAATTAGAATAGCATTTGTAATATCACTGAAATAATAATATAAAAGATTTTGGTGCAGAAAAAAAAGTTATATATTTCTGGAGTTATCAAGAAGGAAATCAAATTTAATTTAAGTAAAAAACTGTCTATGAAAGAAAACGCTTTTATTTTTATGTAATTATGTTGAGCGTTAACCATAAACCATGTTTTTAATCTAATATAAGAACGCAGTTTTTTATTGAGAGCATATAATTATAATGTATAATCTTTAATTAAAATAGCGCTTTATTGAAGTAAAGAACACTGGTGGGATTATCTTGATTTTTAGACTGTATTTAATTGCAGCTGAATTTATTTAAAGATCAAAGTTCATCATACAAATTTCAATATAATGTCTTTTGTTCTAAAATGAAGGATATCCTACTGAGAATTTACTGCTTTTGATGAGCACTAAAAAATTAATTGTGTAATAAGAAATACTATTAAACAACACTTTTTCATAACTGATTAATTTTTCATTTTTTATAAATAATACAATTTATTTTTCTTTAAGTTTCATCGTACACTCCGCAGTTTATGCTTAGATGGATTAATTAAAATTGATCTAATCTTAAACTAAAAAAAAAAAAAAAAAAAAAAAAGAAAAAAAAAGAATAGTTTTATACTACCGTTTTATTTAAATGAAATTAACCCCTTTCTGTTATCATGGAAGAACAGTGGCTGAATAAGCTTTAAGGGGTTTCCAAGCTGATCTCAGCTTTACGCCAAGTATATAGATGAATGTATTACTATTATACCCACTAGGAAAAAAGTCTAGCTGTTGATGTGATGCTACATATGTTTTTTTAAATAAACGTAAAGGATTAATGTTAATAAAGAGGGGCAGAGTATAAAATGAAAAAAAATAATAATAATATAATTTATTGAGACAATATAAAAATATAGAAATCGAAAGTAATAATAACAGTATGGAAAGTTACGTTCAAGATTTAAAAGATTTTAACCCGGGAGAACGTGCGCTTACCCAGGGTATGAATGCTTTTAACTTTGCCACCAATAAAATCAAATTAAAACAGTCGCTTTATTTAGACGGAAACAATTCTCAGAAATCTTGCGATAAAATAAGTTGAAGATTACTTTTAAAAAGTTAGTGATTTCAATTGTAAAAACCATACGCACGCCGGGTCTTTTAGGCCCTGCGCGCGTCCTCCCGGATTAAGAAAAAAGTATACATATACACACGGTTTAAAACAAATGGTAGACTAAGCAAAGGAAGTGTGAAAAGAAACATGATTTACAAAAAAGACACTTTTCAGATTTTGTTTTTCTCGTTGCAAAGTAACAGTTATTAAAAAATGTGTTTAACTCTAAATACGAGTGTAAAATAACATACTTCAAAATTAAAAAATAATTCATATAATCAAATAAATTTTACTTAGTTTTATAAAACACTTATGTGTTGTTTCAAAATGTCACAAATAAACTTTGAAAGGCAAATAAAGGGAACCGATATGAAACATATTCACACAGGAGAATTTGATAGGAAGTCCCATAAGCAGGAGACAAGATAAAACATAAAGCTTCATCATAAATATATTACACAATACAAAAAGCTGTGTAAAGCAATTAATTGGGTAGTACTTAACAAAATAACTAGTGGCAAACATAAATTATATTTTTACAAGCAGTATTCATAATCTCAACCGGTCGTCTAAAATAAATAGTGTGAAAATCAGCTAGCCTAGGAATACTTAAAGGATGCTAAAATTTTGAATCTGTCAAAATGACCAACAATGCTGAAATCCGAAGTGTCGATTGTAGCGACATGTGCAGAGCATTTTCTAAACCTGCAAGACGATTGCTAGTCTAAACACTGTATGAATTACGAGGCTTACATAGAAATTTTTAAATGTTCTGCAAATGTTGCTGCGGTCAACTCCTCTGATTTCGGCATCGTTGTCCATTTAAATGATTTAAATTTTTAATACACTTCGGATATCAAATTTCGCATTATTTATTCAATACGCTGTACCTAAAGTCCCATATAGATAGGAAAGCGATGATATAATTTTGTTCAACTCTTAACATGTTAGAAAGCATAAGTATTTCGTATGCAGTATCATTGAAGATATAAAATACAAATAAATTTTAATACATAAATTAAAGGAATTTCGAGTAGTCTTGTGACAAGTCTATCATACCAAATTGCATTGATTTATACACCGCCATTTATCGATTTTCGGTCACGCTTTCCAATGTGAAAACATGATTTATATCAATAATTTTCTTTATTTTGTATTCATCAACTGTTTGCGAATAGTAAGCTTAGAAAGATGCAAGTTCCCATCGCCACACAATCCGCCGATGGACAACAGAACTACAAAAAAATCCAGATACACGCAAAAGTTGCATCTACGAATATTTCCAAATGAAAGAAAACCTGATGGCCTTAACCAAAAACATGCAGAAAATATTTGGTTCAATTCTATGCGAAACTTTATGCACAATTCATTGTACAATAATGAAAATGACACAGATATCGCAATTATAATACCTTCTTCTAGCAGATTTTTTTGAAATTCAAAGAGGACTTGCTGGCAATAGTCAAAACCATACACAAAAAACTTGGTTCAATTCTATGCATAAAGTCATATACTTTTTGGTGGTACAATATTGAAAAAAAATGGAGTCGTTATTACAACGCTCCCTTCCGTCAGAATAGTTCTAAATTGAAGGAGGACCTACTTGCTACAGTCAGAAACATACGCAAAAAATGGTCTAATTCTATGCATAACGTCATACAATTTTCGATGGTACATTTTGTGACACACGGGCAGACGGACAGACAGACATTTTGTATAAACATATTTTTGGGATCTCTGACCTCTAAAACTTATAAATCCCTTAAAAAAAAGTAAGTAAAAAAAACGATCAGAATACTTTCTTCTATTGAATATTGAATAAAGTAAAGAAATTCCTAACAATATGCAGCATAAGTGAAATAATCAAGAAATGTTTTTCATTAAATTAGCTGAATTATAGAAACGAGGCTTCTTAGCTCATGAAAAAGGAAAACATTTACGTATTTATTAGATAAAAGTAGGTAATTAATCATAAGTAAGACAAGTTTTCACTTTTATATATCTTTTCACATACCTTTTATTATCACATGAATGGATTGACTCATAAATCATTTCTCATCTGCGATTAGCATAATATAACTTTATCAAATGACTGTATAATAAATAATCTATTTTCTAATTAAATATTTCATTGATAAAACGGTTATTAAGGATGATGCCCGTATTTTTTATGCAGGGCATCTAGCAAAGGATTTCCTGATTTTAACCCCTTTCGGGTCTGGTGTGCTATTAATAGTACACATATTTTCATCAAATATTATTTTTTTCTTAATAATTATTTAGATACTTTCTACATATAGAAATGATAGTATATGGCTATACCTTTCTTTTTATGAGTTCATAAATGTTTTGATAATTTTGCAATAATAATAATAGTAAATATTTTCTTAATTCTCTTTGCACCGTTTGTGATTCCTTTATTTTATACATATATTTCAGTCTTTAAATTTAAAATATAAGTTACCTTTCTAAACGAATCATATGTGATAAAACGGAAAAAAAATTAGAAAATGATAATAATCTCTCAAATTCTGTTGCAATACATTGTTTTCCAAACGTCTTCAAATATTCTTCTTTAGTCTATTTTTATATTAAAATGCATTGAATAACACACAAAATAAATACATTCATTAGATTTCACATAATGTGATTATCTTTACACTTTAGTAAGTGTATTTGGATAGCAACGATTAGTGTTATTAAAATAAAAATAATTTTGTTCTCAAAATGGAAAAAAAAAATCGGGCCCAAAAGGGTTAAAATTAAATACAGAGAAACTTCCATTTAACGTAGTCTCTTCTTACACGTAAACACTTCGCTGTAAGGAAAATTCTTTAAACAGAATTCAAATCAAGTCATAAAATTTGTACAGTAAAATGCATATAAAATGGAAATATTGGAAAAATATCTTTTAATTTGGAGAGTATATGGGTCATTCCCTATAAAATAAGCAAATAATAAAATCTTAATATTTCATAAACTAACTGCATACACTGTTGAAAATTTGCTCTAGTTTGAACCAAATTTTGTTGCTCAGTATAGCTGCCACCACAAGATGGTAAAATCTCGTACCAATATTTAGATCTTCTTATTTCAATCTCGCTCCAACTATTGGTGCTATGTTGCAACAGGAATTCCATATATTGGTTCGAGATTTCACCATCTTACAATGGAAGCTATTGAACACCAAAATTTGGTTCAAACTAAGATAAGATTTTTAACAGCATTTGCTAATACTTCAATATTATTAGTTCAATAGTACACAAACTTTGATTTTCATCTTAAATTTCTGCTTCAGTCATTTAATTAGAATAAAAATGATTTAATCTAAATCCAGATATTTAATAAATTCAGTAATTTTTCTTTATTTTGTTATCATCAATTGTTTCAAATAGCCGGGTTAGAAGACGTGAGTTTTCGTCACTACAGTAGTCGCTGATGGAAAACAGAACTACGAAAAATCCAGAAATCATTAAAAATTGCCATTACACGCCTCTTTCTGGCAGAATATTTCCAAATTTATGGAAACCATGTTGGCCTTATCCAAAATCATACAAAAAAAATTTTGTTCAATTCAATGAATAATTTCGTATAGGGTAACATCCCCAGTAATTGGCATGCACCAGTGATTGGCACATCCTACAAACATGTCCTAAAATAAGATTTATATCCAGTCTTTTAAAAATACAAGACCATATACCAGTTATTTGCTCATTTATGTTAAAGATTATAACTTTCATTTGTGCTACTAGATGACAATAGTGCCTAGGAAAGAGAAGCAATTATGGCTTGTATCAAATTAACCATTTTTGTTGCAAATGCTTCCTCGATGGCTTAAGGAAGGCATGCTTTTTAACTCATTATTATCTGATTTATAAAATATTTTAAATTTTAATTGACAACAGTTTTGTTCAGTAAAAAAAGGTTACTTTAATTGGGTAAAAGTATTTTCGACCAAATATTTGGATTTCTGAATTAATGATAGATGCCAATTAATGGTGCTTCAATTTTGCTAGTTCCAAGTAATTGGCACCTATTCCAATTACAAAGAATTCGCAAGTAATTTGAGATTAAACTACTTATTTTAGAACTACTTTTAAAGTTATAGACTAATTTTGTTTATCATTTGTTTTTATTTGAAAATGTGAAATATTATCAATAATTGGAATCCATCAAAGCTTCATATGACAATTACTGGGGACAGTATGACAATTATTGGGTATTAATATAAGTATCTTGTATTGTTTTAAAGTGTTCACATTTCAGACTAATATGCTGATTTCTTACTCTCAAAAACCTGAAATATGGCATCTTCATCTACAGTAAATTCATTTAAAGCGATTGAACCCAATGCATAATGTAAAGTTTTTTTTTAATATAAACATGTGCCAATTACTGGATCACAAGGTGTCATACATTGGTGCTCTTGGTGCCAATTACTGGTGATTTCAGCAACTTTTTATAAATATATTTTTATAAAAATACTTTTTCAATTTTTTTTGCTTTTAGTGGGCAAAATAGATGCACAGATATTTATTCTTTGATTTAAAAATATTTCCAAGTAAATATCTTATTTCTTTGTAATGAAAATTGAAGTAAGTTTAAAGACAAATCCTTATTGTGCCAATTAGGGTAACATCCCCATGGGGATGTTACCCTACTATTTGATAGCACGATATTGAAAATGACACAAAAATTATTGCTAATACAGCGTCCCCTTCTGATTAAATATTGCTAATTTGAAGAGGGCCTGTTTGCTTCAGCCAAAAATACTCACAATTTTTTTTTTCAGTTCTATGCATTTTACATACCTCATACATTTTCAATGGTACAATGGTGACATAAGGGCACACGGACAGACAGACATTTTGTATAAACACTTTTGGGGATCTCTGACTTCTAAAATGTGTAAATCCGACAAAAAACGGATGGTGAGTAAAATTTCAATAAAAATACTTCCTTCTATTGAAAATTGAAGAAAGCAAAATTATATTCAAACAATATGCAGCATAAATGGAAATAATCAAGAAATGTCTCTCACTAAATTAGCTGAATTATAGAAATGAGGCTTCTCAGTTTATGAAAAAGGTTACATATTTATTAGATATTAGGTTACATATTTACATATTTATTAGATAAAAGTAGGTAATTAATCATAAGTAAGACAAGCTTTTATTCCCCCTCTTCTATAAGGAAAACATCTTTTATTTTCACATAAATGGATTGACTCATAAATTATTTTTTATCTGCGATTAGCATAATATAGCTTTATCAAATTATTGTGCAATAAATGATCTATTTTTTAATTAAATATGTCATTGATAAAATGATTATTCATCATATATCCGTATGATTTATACAGGACATCTAACAAAGGATACCTTAATTTTAAAATCAAATACAGTGAAACATCCGTTTAAAGAAATCTTATCGTTACACGTGAACACTTCGTTTTGAAGAAAATTAATTAAATAGAATTCAACACAAATTCATGAAAATTTGTATAGTAAAATGCATATAAAATGGAAATAAATGAAAAGTGTTTTTTAATTTGGAAAGTATTTTTTTATGAAATGTATCCACATAAGAAACATTTAATTAGAATAATGTCTAACTAAATATAATACTATAGTAAGTAAAATCCACATTATAAAGTGAGGCTAACAAAAATTCATGAATAACATAACTTTTCCCATTTTTCCCAGTATTGCTGATGCCCAACATTGAAAACGTTTGTGATATTACTTTGTTACAGATTTTTTTATTAAAGAAATTACACTGTTCACTAAAAATTTTCGAACAATTTTGGTAACGTCTTCTTTTTGTTCGAAGTCCCCCCCCCCCCCTGTTAGAGCCAGAGTCTATCTGAGTGAGAGAATGGCTATAGCAAGTGTTGATATTAATGTGCAAAGAAAAAAAAATATGTATATAGTTTTGTTTAGAACCTAGAAGAATGGAATTGTATACATAAACAAATATTTTCATTTTCACATAATCAACTGAAATAAATTTATATATTTATCGCCATAGAAACTTCTTTTTGAATCCTGGGCAACTGCACGTTCGAAAGTGGAGTAAACTTCGTTCTATAGAGTGTATTTTGCATAATATGGAAAATAATTTACATGTTAACGATGTCCAAAGTCAAGGTTCAGTAGAAATTTTTTTTAAATGGGCACTTTGTTAATGGGACATTTTGTTAATGGGGTTCCATTGTAATTCGGAAAAGAAGATCGATATTAGAAAAAAGTGGTATGTTAATTTTGAAAGCCGTAAAAATCTGATACAATAGTTTTAAAATAAGTCTCTTTACTGACAAGTGGCTCTGTACAGTGCAGTCACATTACAGAGTCTGAGAAATAAGCTGCAGATAGTTTTTTTAAGCAGCCTTACCAAATTTTTCAACCACTCTGCCTGTTCGCAGAAATTTCTCGAAAAGTGTGAAAATTGTCTTCTTATGAAGACCTTTTGCAACTTTAAACTGAAACCTGCGTCTTATTGTTGTTAGAAATGTGGTTTAACTGGCAACATTCGAGTAGTAAGAAAACACATTGCTTCGCAAACTTTATCTATTTCTCCAGAGAAATTGCTCCAGAGAAATTTGTTTGGGAATTCCTCAGTAACTACAGCGCCACTTGTCAACAACATTTGGAACTAATTGGGAAATTACAATAAACAACATCTATTCCGGCATGACTTTAACACAGCTGAATCGAGAAGAAATAAAATATTGAAGCAGATCTGGATGAGATTTCAGAGAAAATTTTGACCGATCCTTTAGTCTGACATCAGCTCAGCAGTTCCCAAAGATGTTGACTCTAACAAAGATGATGTAGATGAGACAAACAACATCAGTTGGAATCAAACAATGGATGCCTTGAATACATCTCAGAAATATTCTTAGCACAGTCGATTGTTTAACAAATTACGAAAATCCCTATCATATGAAATAACTACCTAAAAAAAGAAGAGAGAATACTACTTCAAAACAAACTGATCTTCGAGATTTGTTTAAGATAGCTTTCACGAGTAAGCTTAATGTGTAGGCCTTTTGTGTACAGTTTCATTTTATAGTCATGTACATATGTTATACTTCACATTTTTGAGTATTTTTTGCTATTGTTGTTCCATTCAAACTGTTTTTTTAATGCATTATCTTTATTGATATACTTTTTATTTAATTTTAACTTCTACATGCTTTTTCGGACATTCATCTTATAATCTGAAAAAATTTCGTGAACTGGCATGCTTCAAATTCCGAAGGTGCCGAATTAGAAGATTGTTCATAGTACTGTATCAGATATTTACGGCTTTCAAAATACATTCTTCTTTCCTTCTATAGATCTTAGATTCTATGTTATAAAATCAGGGAGTTCTTTGCTGGACACACTGTACTTTATAAAAGTTTACCAAATTAAATTCAAAATCTAGTCTGAAATCTCACTTGGATACTTCACGGTGTACAAGTATTCTATAGAACTGCTATATTTTATTTGGAGGAAATACTAAAAAAATCACTGTTATTGAAACTTTCACTACTTTATTTACTACACGCCTTCGGTACTTATCTATAATTAAAAGTTGAAAAAAAGAAATGCCAGTCTTATCAAAGTACAAAAGCATTTTAAAGCGCCATAAATATATACATATGTTAAGCATTAAAAAAATAATAATTGTTGTATTTGAGTTCAGTGTCTAAAAGATATAATGTAATAACTTGTTCTTACAATAATTCTTTAAAAAGTCCTCAAAGATTGAAGCTGATGAATATCGAAGATGATAGATGCGGAATGATAAATGTCAGTTGCACGTCATCTGGTAACTCATATGTAAACATTATGTCTAGAAGATATTTATTTTTATAAGCGTGTGTAAAATTGTTAAATTGCACCTTTGCTATAAAATTTACATGTATGTCGTTAAAACCTACCTGTATTTATGTTTGTTTTTTCGGCTCATTAGAAGTGTGTAGTTTGCTATCCCTTCAAAAACTCAAACAAGTGTGGAAACGACAGAAAACATAACGTATTTACCATTGGTGTGCTAATGTAATTTAAAATTTTTGCATATTATGCAAATATCTGTGTATTTTGCGTATGTCACCGAAATATGTGTAAAAATATTACACAGATATATGCGTAAGAACAGAATATTAGACAGAAAGTTTGGCGCAAATTTTACAAGCTATATGTGTAAGAACAAAATATTACACATGCTTATGTGTAACAATAATAATAAAATAATAATAAATAATACCAGCTTCACGATTTCCATATTTTGGAAAATTTTATTTTATAGTGTATTTTATTTAGATTATACAGATTCTATTCATATATCATGACTGTATTATTTTAATGTTTCAAAACAACTTTAATAGAGAACAACATTCAGTAAATACACTTTCAGAGAATCCTGTTTTTTGTAAATTAAAGTTGCACTATTTTGTGGCATTAAAAACAAATGTGGTGGAAATAAAATAAATATACAAAACACACAAGTTTGTTTTTCATGAAAATTTGTTTTATGACGATAAAAATATTTCGTTTAAAATTTACATTCCAAACTACAAGGTTATGTACTATGTACACAACATTCATCTTTTTTTATGCATTATATAGATATGTGCGTACTCATCTGCAATTTACATTTTAAACCGTGTTTTTTCTGAGTTATCTGAAAACATTTTATACACTTAAGCCGCTTAATGGACAACACGAAAAAATGACTACTTGACACAACAGGGCGTGTATTTGGCAATTTACATGCCTTTTTACAGATATATAGATAAATCGTTTCTGTATATCTGTTTTAATTTGTAACTTTACGTTTTTATTTTTTTAGATTGGAGATGTTCCTATGACCGATATTCTTGGTAAGGATATTTATATGCAACAAAAGCTTGATTTTTAGTTTACTTAAAATTCTTTTAGCCCTCTGACCGCCTTGCAAATGCGTAAAATTGTAATGGTGTTAACTCTAATTTATTTTAAATACTCAGAAATATCATTTTTTCAACATTATAAAAAAAAAATTTATTAAAAATATGAATATAATCCTTGTGATTATTATTAATTCGCAAATGTATTGAAAATTCATTAAATCTATAGAATTATATTATCTTAAATATTGCTTATATTGCAGTGAAACCTGGAGATTAGTGAACGGAATATTACGTTCGAAACACTTAGAAGGTTATTAAATATTCTGTTGTTAAAGTGAATTATTAAATCAATAAAATAAGAATTCAAGCAGCATATTTCTAAAAAACAAATTGGTATTATCTCTTAATTATTTTTTTTTTCATCGGATTTTGACTTTTCTTTTACATCGAAATATGTATAAGAATGTTTCACATATATCCATAAAAACATAATCTTACACAGAAATATGCTGAGAACAGGGTATTGCATAGAAATATGCATACGAATTTTAGACAGCTATATGTATAAAAAAAAAAAAAAAATTGCGTGTAAAACATTGCATAAAAATATGCGTAAGAGCAGTATATTACACAGGAATGTGTGTATTCATGTGAACACAATAAATATTGATATTTGAAAACCTGGCTTGTGTAATAGTAGTTGAATAGTCAATGTGGTGCTTTGGAAACTTACTTTTCGTGAATTCGACTCCCGTTTTATTGAGTATCGCTTGTTTACTGAAGATTCGATTAATTAGAGACTTTTTCCTGATGTAGATGTATCTTTGTAAACTATGACTGATATTGATAGAAAAAAAAATAATCCGACAAAATAAGAAAATATTACGGCGTCACAATTTCTGTGTAGTTCAATTTTAATGTAATTTTATTTCACGGTGTATTTATTTAGATTGTACATGTTATGTGCATAAATTATGTATAAGGTTTTAGGACTTCGAATTAGTTCTAACAGAGAGATAGAATGAAGCAAATATAATTTCAGAAGATCCTGTTTCTTATAAATTGAGTTTACACTATTTTGTGGTTTTATAAGAAATCTGCTGGAAAAAGAATAAACACACCAAGCACATGAGTTTGCTCTTCAAGAAAATTTATTTTGAAAAAAAATATTTAGTCAAAAATTTACATCCAAAACAATAAGATTATGTACTACGTACACAAAATTAATCGTTTTTGCACATTGCAAATGTATGTACTCATGTGCAATTTGCATGTTAAGCTGTTTATTTCAGAATTATCTGACAATTTTTTACACAATTATACAGCTTAATGTGTTATCATCAAAATACACAGAACTATGTGTATTTTGAAATTGACACACCAAACATGCATTTAGCAATTCACACTTATATAGAAATAATTTATGCATTATCAGTATACCAGTTGTAATAAGCGATTTTACGCATTTATTTTTAGAATGCAAAATCTTTTGAAGGAACTTTGGCTTTCTTCGTCGGGGGCAAAGAATAAGTACTACGGTTTAGAAAGCAAGTAGCAAGACAGCAGCAGCACGTGTGTTAGCGCAAGAGTTAAGTGAAACTCTTTGCGTCCTACGAAGAAAAAGCAAGTTGATTCGAATAGTTTTTCGCATTTTTTATTTTTTTGGTCTTATTAAGATTTTATTTTAACCTTTTATTTGTGTATCGAACCAGTTTGTTCGACATTTTTTGTTATTAATTACTGCCCAAAATTTGTCATGGAAAAATAAACCAAAGTGAAATTTTCTCTCTTCAATTATGAATTATGACATCTATTCTGCTAAACAAAATTCCTATTTTAGACAAAATTGGTATGAAATTATGTGAACTAACTAAGCAAATATTCATAGTCATTATTGAGTACTCTAAATAATGGAAACTAATCGAAAATTTTATCAGCCATTTCGTGAGAATTTTTAGGGGCAGAATAATTAAGATTAAGTTCAATAATGAGTTATATTTATTTTTGTCTCTTCGTTTTGAAATTAGACACAAATGCAAGGAATACTTCGATTTATTTATCTAATTTCACACATTCGACGGTAAAATTTCCACTCGCGTAGCATTCGTATATTTTTAATTACATGTCTATCTCACCGTGGAAGAAGTTTCATTTCCCTTTTAATTACAGTAGTTGTCTTTAAATACAATATTGTGGTGGCGATGAGGTCAAAACTAAAATTTTTAATTTTTACGTTTAAATACTTTAAAATTTGGATTAAAGAGAATACTTCTATTTTAAATGAATGAATTTGTTAGACCCTGAATAGTATGGAATTAATTTTGTTCAGGTAAAATGCCCTGCCTTTTAAAATAAGGATTTTACATTTTAAAAGGTTGTTTTGAGTATGTTATAAATACATATATTACTTACTTCATCATAAAATTGGATTAAAAAAAACCCACTGAATCATGATTCAAGCTTTCGCCAGAAAAATGCCAAAGCTTTCACCAAAAGATTGATTCAGATTTCACTAATTTAAGGTACCTTTTCTGAAAGTACCGCTAAAGGGGTAAAACCAATATCTTGGTTGCCGCTAAATTTCAGTCTTATTCTACAAATTTGAGTAAAACATTAAGCTTTTTTTTTAAAACAGTGTATAATGTAAAGTACAAACGTGGTTCGACAGTAACGTCAAGTTATGACACATTTCTCTGACAAACAAAATTTATATTTTTGATAAAATTGCTATGAAATTACGCGAAGAAACTAAGAAAATATTCATAATCATTACTTGAGTACTCTAATTGAAACAAGTCAAAAATTTTATTAGTCCTTTCGTAAAAATTTTAGGTGCGGAATAATCAAGATTAAGTTCAATAATGAGTTATACTTATTTTTGTTTCTTCGCCTTGAGACTAAATGCACAAGCAACGAAAGCTTCGATTTATTTTTCCAATTTCAGACATTCGACGTTAAAATTTCCGCTGCCGTTTTATTCGTATATTTTAATAACATTCTACTTCACAGTGGAAGAAGTTTCATTTCCATTGTAATTAAAATAGTTGTATTTAATTACAATACTGTGGTGGTGATAAGGTTAAAACTAATTTTTTTTAATTTTATGTTTAACCATTTTAAAATTTGCATTAAAGATAATACTTCCATTTTAAATGAATGAATTTGTTAAACCTTGAATAATATGGAACAAATTTTGTTCAAGTGAAATGCCTTGCTTTTTAAAATAAGGATTTGATATTAAAAAATTTGACCTTAGTGTGATATGTGAATACATATATTACTTATTTTATCATAAAATTGAATTAAAAAAAAAACCCTGAATCATGATTCAATATTTCGCAAAAAAATGGTGAATAAATGGTTAAAAAAATTACTTACATTAGACGATTGGTTCAGCATTTCACAAATAAAACAGAATAGCTGAAAGCACTACTAAACAGGTAAAAGTAATATCTTGATTTCCCCTAAATTTAAGTCTGATTCTACCAGTTTCAAGGTGAAACATTTATTTTTAACAGTGTATAATATAAAGCACTAACGTGTTAATCAGTAACGTTAAGCTGAAAAGTATTTCAGCTGTCAAGACATGTTTTTAAAGTATTGTGACAGTTTTTTGGGGCACCATATATTTGTTTCTAAAATACTGCATAACATCATTTTCATTCAATTGAATACAATGTAGCAATGTTCAGCATTATTTGTTATTTAGTTACTGTCCAAAATTTTATCATGGAAAAATAAATTAAAATGAAAATTTCTCTCTTCAATTATGACATATTTCTCTGCTAAACCAAATTCATATTTTAGAAAAAAATTCTATGAAATTATGCACAGCAATTAAGCAAATAGTCGTAATCATTACTTGAGTACTCTAAATAATGGAAACAAATCGAAAATTTTATTAATCATTTCGTAAAAATTTTTAGGTGTGGAATAAACAAGATTAAGTTCAGAAACGAGTTATATTTATTTTTGTTTCTTCATCTTCAGATTTGATACACATGTAACGAATGCTTCGATTTATTTTTTCTAATTTCATACATTCCATTGTAAAATTTCCACTCGCGTGGCATTCGTATATTTTTAATTACATGTCTACCTCACTGTAGAAGTTTCATTTCTATTGTAATTAGAATAGCTGTCTTTAATTACAGTACTGTTGTGGCGATGAAGTTAAAACTAAATTTTTTAAATTGTATGTTTAATCCTTTCAAAATTTGCATTAAAGAGAATACTTATATTTTAAAGTAATGAATCTGTTGGACTCTGAATAATATGGAACAAATTTTGTTCAGGAAAATGCAATGACTTTTAAAATAAGGATTTTACATTTAAAGAGATTGTTTTTTGTATGCTACGTGAATACATATATTATTTATTTCATCATAAAATTGGATTAAAAACACCACTGAATCATAATTCAACCTTTTGCCAGAAAAGTGGTTTAAAAAAAAAAAAAACAGGATTTCCTTTCACCAAAAAACTGATTCAGCATTTCACTTATATAATGGTATATTTCTGAAAGTACCACTAAACAAGTAAAACCAATATATTTTATGCCGTTAAATTTCAGTCTTATTCTACCAATTTCTAAATAAAACATTAAGGTTTTTTTTTTAACAGTGTATAATGTAAAACATAAAAGTGTTCGTCAGTAACTTAAAGCTATGACATATTTCTCTGACAAAGAAAATTCATATTTTAGATAAAATTGCTATGAAATTATGCGAAGCAATAAAGCAAATATTCATAATCATTACTTGAATATTCTGAATAATGGAAACAAGTCGAAAATTTTATTAGTCATTTCGTAAAAATTTTTAGGTGCGGAATAATCAAGATAAAGTTCAACAATGAGTTATATTTATTTGTGTTTCTTCGTCTTGAGATTAAATGCACAAGCAACGAAAACTTGAGTTTATTTTTCTAATTTCAGAGACTCGACGGTAAAATTTCCGCTCGCGTGGCATTCGTATATTTTTAATCACATGTCTACTTCACTGTGGAAGAAGTTTCATTTCCATTGTAATTAGAATAGTTGTCTTTAATTACAGTATTGTGGTGGCGATGAGGTTAAAACTAAAGATTTTAAATTTTATGTTTAAACATTTTAAAATTCGCATTAAAGAGAATACTTCTATTTTAAATGAATGAAATTATTATACTCTGAATAATAAGGAAATAATTTTGTTCAGGTAAAATGATTTGCCTTTTAAAATAAAGATTTTACATTAAAAAAGACATTTTTTGTGTGTTATGTGAATACATATATTACTTATTTCATCATAAAATTGGATTAAAAAAATTCCTGAATCATGATTCAAACTTTCTCCAGAAAAATGGTTAAAAAAATATCTTGTCACCTTAAGATCGGTTTAGCATTGAACAAATTTAATGGTATTACTGAAAGTACCACTAAACACTAACCGTTAAAACCTAACTTCACCCAGCGTATCACAAACGGTCATCGAAGTCACGCCTTCCTTGACCATCCCATTGGATGAAAGACAAATCTATCTTCCGATAATTTCTGAAGGGTTGCAATTGAGGTAGAAAGAAAGGCTGCTTGTTTCAGGAGTATTAGCAATATAAGGAGCACCACACACAAAAAAATCTTTATTTTCAGATTATTTTAGCAATAGTAAGCAGTTAGCAATCTCTTTGATAGGTCTTTGATAGCAATCTTTTTGATGGATGATTTCGTTGAAATTATAAAAAAAAGATGAATGATCAAGGAAAAGAAGAAATAAATCCCCAGGTAAGATCTTTACCTATTACTATTATTATTAATAATAATTATTTTTTTTAAGTCCACTAAACAGCAATAATTTAATATCTTGGTTTCCGCTGATTCTACTAGTTTCTAGAAAAAATATTGAGTTTTATTTTTAGCAGTGAATAATGTAAAGCACGAACGTGTTCCACAGTAAATTTAAGCTGAAAATACTTTCTAGCTGATGTTATGACATGTTTTTCTATTGATGTGACGATTTTTTTATAGCAGTATATATTTGTTTCTAAAATATTGCATATTTCATTTTCACTCCATAACATACACTGTAGAATAAAACGAAAAATAAACGGTGTAGTGCGAGTATTATTCTCGCTCAGAGGGGTTCATACAAAAAGTATATGGATTTTTCACTATAAATTCACCATTTATTATTCACTGTTATTAAATTATACTCAAAATAAGCTGATATCCTTTGCTGATAATAACATATCCTTTGTAAAAATATATAAGGGCTGGGTATAGCTGTTCAGATCAGGAAAGTGTGAATGAATATACCATTAAAATTGAAAAAGATATTACACTAAATTAAATAAGTTATAGCTATTCTGGGTAGCTTTATTTTTGTAATGTTATCCTAAACAGTTTCAAAAAACAATTCTATTTTACTTGATAGATGTAACGAACAATAAAAAACAAATATTGATATATTTCGATTTCATCATATAAGAACCATAATCATAATAAAATAAAAATAAAAATATGAATTATTTTAAATGAGGAAATAAAAATTCTATTTAATGAAAGCAAATTATGTTTCATATCAAATTGTTGTCGTAAATCAAGGGAGTCTATTGAAATTTATACACGTAAAAGTTTTGTTTGCAAGGATAATTTTTTTTAAATATTCATAAGTTATGGTTAGAGTTTATAAATAAATTCCTCGCGAAAGCTTGAATAGGATGAACCAACCTCATAATTAATTTTGACCATGGTCTATTTTCAATTTATTATTTTACAACAGTGATTTTTAATTTACATCTCATTGTCACGAGCCGTTTGTATTGACCGTGAAACGATTCGTATTTTTATTTTTTATTTATTATGATTATGGTTCTTATAGGATGGAATCGAAACATGTCAATATCTGTTTTTAATTGTTCGTTATACCTATCAAGTAAAATAAAATTGTTTTTTGAAATGTTTATATGTAAAAGGTGTATTTCTTAATATCTTATGATTTAAAAATCTAAAGGATTTAATAACTTTTTATATCCTAAACACATTTTTTAATTAATTAATTTAATTTAGAACTGTAAATAACAGGTCATAATTAAAATTGATTTGGCATTTCAAGGAAAAGTCATTTCAAAGAAAATTCAGTGTCGTAATAATCTTTTCTTTTTACAGTGTAGCAAAAATAAAACACTTGCTCAAAGTTTAAACTTGGCATTGTGTTAAACGCGCTTCGAAAAGAGGTCGCAAAATTTCAACGCCGCCTTATTCTGTGACACATTGTTTCAGATAGGTTTTTAATTAATTTTTAAGACAGGGGAAGCGTATTGAGAGGATCATTCAATGAAAACAAGTCGCAATCACATAGTATTTATGTAATTACGTCTAATTATATTATTCTTTTTTTATCAATTTGATGTTTATTGCTTTTATGTTGCTACTGAGCATTGCATTACACAAATATATCATTAAAAGTTGTTATATAGGCTTTAAAAGCTGATGGTACATAAAGAATGCCGCCTCTGTCATTATGAATATTCAAACCTTTCATGTCTTAAGGGTTAATATCTCGGCTAATTACTGAGAATTTTTTCAAAATTATTATAGACAATACTTTTATACTTCTGCTACGATAGGCACCTCCAACGCTCCCCAACACTTTTGCTAAATGCCAGAAATCGAAATTTGTATGTAACGGAAAAATGCTCTGTTCTAAAAAATTATATGATCTAGAGTAATCGCTATAGTTTTCCTACAAGGTTTAAATTAACTTCTACTTACCTCTAATTTTTTCATAATTTTACTTTCAGTAGATTTGGAAACTTATAGAGGGAGGGGGGTATATTTTTGCACTACATTTTCGACGATATCGCTGAAAATGTAAAACGGAAAATTAGAAAAAAATATTTATTTTTGAATTCAGCGTTACGAATGTTTACAAACGATACCCTACATATGATATATATATATATATATATAAAAAAAAAAAAAAAAAAAAAAAAAAAAAAAAAGATTTTTTAATTTAATAAGCTTGTCTACATCTTTCCGAAATATATTTCTGAATGTTTAATAATCTGTAAATATGTGGGGTCTTTATTATTTTCTCCTTTCCATAATTTATGGGTAAAATCTTTGTGACAGACAGTCAGACATGGTAGTGGTCTTATAATGGTTCCGTTCTTGCTGTTTACGAGTAAGTACAGAAACCAAAAACATGCACTTTCAAATAAAGTTCGAATAAAAACTTTAACATATGCTATTTTTATTTTATTATTATTTTTTTTTTTACAGTGCGATCTCAGGCAAGTTTAAAAAAATAAATAAAAAATTTAAAAACCGTGCTGAACATTATGCTCGACTCTGATACAATAACTACTTATTTTTACTATTTACCATTCTTTGTGAATGAAGCTAATTTACTTATTGCTAAAATTGATAGGCGTCAAGCAAACAAGATTAGGTTAATTGCCTGTTATGTAATTTTCGCCATTTCCATTTATAGATCTTCAGGATATTTAGATTAATTTTCTAATTGCAGGCATTTTAGAATTCAAATTAATGTGTCTCTTTTAAAAGTTATTCCCTGAATTTTAATTACATTCTCAGCTTGGAAGCATTATTATTTGCATGCTATGCATATTTTGCACAAATTAAAACAGACCAAAGACGATAGTTGTTATATTAAACATATTATGAACAAACCTGTTCCAATTAATGAGCATGTGTGAGTAGAATTGTTTGAATTCGGTTGGTGTGTTAAACATTTAAATTAGACAGAATATTTTTCTTGCATAAAATACCATATAATTTTTAAATTAACTTTCTAAAGGATGTCGTTTTACTTTCTTCTATCTTTACAAGAAGAAAATATTAGATTCATGAAAATTTTCGAATTCCGGTTTTTGACAGCTTTGCACGTTTTAGAGGCCAGAGATTCATAAAAAACATTACAATATGTCTGCGAGTTCGTGACTCTTGTCTGTCTGTATGAGATTTAAATTTTGTAAGCCCTCTATTTCAAGAATTGTTGCATGGAATATAATAAAATTTATATTTAAGTAGTCTCTGATATATATTGATGCTGATTAGTAAGTGAGTGTAGTAAATTACTCAACAGGTTGCGTTGCTATGCTGCATTTCCGCATAAGCTCTATCTCAAGAAATATTTTACGGATTTCCATTAAACTTCAGATTCGGTTAGTCCTTGACATGAATTGATGTGTTTACATCTGAATGTAAATCTCTCAATAAGTGGTGCTGCTATGGTGCAATTTTTTCGATTTCGAAATTGCTCTGTTTGAAGAATTAATACACAGATTTGCACCAAACTTCAGATTCAATTAGTTCTTGATATAAATTGATTCTACTTACGTTTTTGTGTCAATCACCCAACAGATGGCACTGCTATGCTAAATTTTCCAGATTTCCGCAATAGCTCTATCTTAAGAACTAATTCACAAAATGTTCCAGATTCAGATAATCCTTGATAAATATTATTACTGGTTATGTTTTGATGTAAATGGCTCGACAAATTGTGCTTTTATGCTACATTTTTACCGATATCTTTAAGAGCCCTATTTCAAGAACTAATGCAAGAAATTTCATACCTTTAGAAACCCTACAATGGGTATAGATTATTATTTAATTTTGAAACTATGATTGATAATTTAGAAGTATTAACATATATGAGATAGAAGAAAGTTTTAAGATTGCCCATCTGACTAGTTAGATGTGTCAAGTTTGTGACATACTCCAAATAGTATTAACAATTTGATGATTTCATATTCGAGACTTTACACCAGTGTATTTCAACCTTTTTGTTCAACAGCAAACTCGAAATAATATTAATGAAATATAAAGGAAAGGAAATGAAATTTTTGAAAGTCAATTGATATTTCAAGTCACAAATGATGACAATGCCATAACAATTCGGATGAAGATAAAATGTATAATTCATAACAACTGAGCTAAAGTTTTAATTAATAACGTCAAAAGAAATTCGTCAAATTTCGACAAAAGAAATTGTTTAAAAAAGAATTCCTACACTGATTAGTATTTACTCGCTTAAAACAAATATTATTTTAATCTCAAAGTTATACCAAGCTGCTAAATCCGTAAGTTTCAACAGTTAAAAGAATTAAAAAAATCAACTGTTGCACACTTAATCAAGGTAATTAATTATGATTAAATTACCTATTGATAATCTTATGTTTGGAATTTCCGATTGAAAATCAGCTAAAATGCTTTCGCTTTAAGTCAATCACAGAATTATTTTTCGCTTGAAATCAATTTTAATGCCCTTTTCACTGTCTCATACTTTACATATGCATTTCTCATATTTACATTCACCATTTCAAAAATATTGCAATGTGCAATAGGTTATAATTAGTATATATATTTCCAAATTTGAAATCAAGTTTGTCAATTTCGAATTTCATGTGAACTTTCCTACCCTTGGTTTAAGATTTTCATCTCTGTATCAGTGAGTGAAATTCTAGAAGTTTATATCTTTTAGAAGCATTCCTAATAAATCATCTAGTTTCGTCGAAGAAATTTATCATTTTCATTTAAACATGTCATTTTATCACCTGAAACGTTTCAGCTAAAATTCAGTATTAGCGAAATTAAAAAGTATTGAATTGTAATAGCTTTTTGAGGATACGCGTGTGTCTTAAAACGTGACGTCATTTTAAGTTAAATATTTCTGGAAAATTTATTTTTAATTTTTATAAGAAAATGGCATCACTAAAGAGAAACAATTATTTATACTTTCAAAACATTATTTTTTCTTTCTTTTTAACAATCAAAGATTTAAACTCGCTATGTTATCTCGATCGGAAAATTAAAAGTTGAGATTTAGATGAGCCAATATTTTTGATTTTCAATACCCGCCGAAATTTTTCCCACCGACGACGCACAGTGAGGCGTTTTTGATAAACTAGGTGGACAAAATCCAAATTTCTGATTATCTCGGAATTTAACGAAACTGCGTATGTTAGTAGCAGAATGTCTATTTTATTAAGATCTGAAGGAATTTTGTCGAAAAAATTCGAGATGTTGATTAACTGCGACCGCAAAGTTGGCTTTTCCCTAGTTGGTTTGAAGCAAGGCCCCCTTATCATAATATCAAGGCCTCGCATTCAGGAGAAAATCCATTGTTGAAATTGTCCCTATAATTGCCAACTTATTATATGACTTTGTCTCGTATGTAATGCCACCTGGTGCATACTACTGCTAATAATCCCATAGGAAATAATGGAAAACATTTCAGTTTCTAACATTAGATGGCGCTACCAACGTGAAAATCATGTAGTTCAGCGCCCCCTGTACTGCAGTCAAAGGAAACTTGGCGAATGACAAGCCTTGATATTATGATAAGTTAGCCTTGGTTTGAAGAAGTTTCTGTGAATGTTTTAATCTGTCATAAGTTCAAAACCACGTTGTTGATATCCTATTTAATTTTAAACCACGAATTTACTGGACATATAACACATGAATATCAAGGTAAGTTTTAAACTGTTCTTGTTTTAAAATAAGCGCTGTTAAACCTTTTAATTGTTTTTTTAAAGGTTGTGATTTTGCATGAATCATTTTGTTTTTTACAATCTTTCTTTTGACTTTTAACAAAGTGTTCAGCAGTGTTCAGCAATAAGCATTTTTTTAATGAAAGTGCAATTACTATAGTATTAGAAACTAAAAATATCTGCTGCAGATGACTGCATATAAAAAAGTAATTATTAATAAACAAGCTTAACATGTACTTGCAGTTTAAGTATGCATGTTTAGTTCAAAACTTGCAGGTCAATATTAAACCACTTTTAATTATCTGATTGAGCTGAATCTTTAAATATATGTTTAAAGACAATTAAATATTATTATAATTTGAGGAGCGTAGAAGCTACACTTTTTATACAGGGCTACACAGAAGCTTAGTTTAAATTTTGTAATTTAATTTTAAACACCTTCCAGTTATTTGATAGGGCTGGAATTTTATTTGTATATGTAGCTATGATGCCAATGCAATATTATTATAGTTTATGGAATGTAACAGAATTTTTTTACAGGGCCCCATAAAGTATTAGTTCAAAACTTACAAAACATTTTTACACCATTTTCAATCACCTAAAAGTTTGCTTACATGTATTTTTCCGATGACAATTCGATTAAACTATATTTTGACAAACGCAGAAATTACGAATCCTTCACAGGGCCACACAGAAGATCGCGGAAAGATTGTTGCCAGTAAGCAGAAATTTTAATGAAATATCAAGAAAATTACTAAAAGTTAGTGGTGTACATAATAGTATTTTTAAATTGAAAATGAAACACGTAGCAATTGTATTTCTTTTGCAGGGCAACATAAAATTTCGGATACATTACCGTCTGCAAGCAGAAAATTTATTTCAAATTGAATAAAATTGTTGTTATATGTGTGCATTAAATTGTTTTTTATTTAAAAGTAAAATAAGTACATTTAACGCATTTTTTATAATTCATTATATATTTATTTTGAGAGATTGTTAAATAAATCAAATATTTATCACTATTTGAGTATTTTATTACAGATACATTCGAAAAATCAGCAAAAACTAATTAAACTTCAACGAAATAATTTTGACCACCTAGGTCGTCAAATCAACCCACTGTGCGACGTGTAGCTCATTTTTTTAGTCGATTCGAAAAATATTTTGGACTCTATCGTGTTAAAAAAGTGTAATTTTTGCAGAGAAGTCGGGGCTGTGCTCCGACAAGAAATTATTTTTGCTATAAAATGTATGAGTGTATTCGAAACACCGAACCGACAGATGACGCTGTAATTCAGCATATAAAGTGCTGGTTTTTTCGCATATATCATCCTTTTTACCATGGATTGCAAAAAAGGTGGCTGGTTTTGTTAATAGGGAAAAGGTTACCTGCGTTTGACGCATAGTGCTACACGGCTGTGAGTGCTCTGGAAAGTCTTAATTGTGTAGTAAAAATGTGCAGTATTCTCTCTATAAATAAACATTGGAAAATGCTGTTGGAAATTGCACGTCAAGTGTAGCAAATCAGGTGCGTTCGTATTACAAGGAAGTTTTTAAAATATCCAGTTCTTGGTGCAATATAGTATACAGTGCTTCGGATGCAGTACAGTATCCAAAATCTTTCGTGTATCCCTGTAAATACTACGGTGCTCAGCAAAAGTTTAGACACGGTGTTATTTAACCTTTAAATAATAATGATAAAAAAAACTCTTGAGTTTTACAAATGGCTATATATATTTTAAATATATTTTAAACATTTTAGGATAAAAATAATGGTTATTATATAAGATAATATTTAATTTAACTGAAAAATGTAAAATTTCCTTTTGAAAAAGTTTAGACACATTTTTGATTTTTTGCCAACTGTTCATGGAAAAATGCAAATTTCTGAGTTATGATGTCATATGGCTGAAGTATTTACGTATACCTCGATATAGCATCAATAAGTGAAGATGCCGCAAATTAAAAATATTCAGTCAGACGAGGTAATTGAGGTAGGAAAGCTGAAATGGAAAGGGAAGATTGTTGCAGAAATTTCAGCAGCATTGAATTGTCCAAAGTGATCTGTCTATGAAGTATAGTCTAAGGGTGACGCCTTCAAAATAAAAAAAATATTTGGAAGACCTTGCGTGACCATAAAATGAGATGACAAAAGGATCCATAAACTGGCATTTACACAAATGATGATTGCTATTCACATTAAAAGTAAGTCAGGATTTTCTGTTTCGATGGAAATGGTTCGTAGATGAATTAAAGAAAGTGGTAAATCAATTTACATGAAAATGATAAAACAATCAGATTTAAAATCTAGCTACAAATTGGCAAGAATGCAATAAATTTGCTAAGGTACGTCATATGGACTCAAATGGTACGCTATGATATTCAGTAACGAAAAAAGTAAAATTTGAATGGCCCAAAAAGGTGGAGATACTATTGGGCACAACTTGCGTAAAGAGCCTGGGACTTTCTTAAGTCAACAACAAGGATGTGACTTTTTAATGATTTGGTCCTCATTTTGCTTTAATGCTCGAGTATCTGGAGTTATTCAATGGTTGCCAAGCAACACAAGACTACATACATACGTTGGAGACCAATCTGTTGTCATTTGGGGACTTTTAACTGGTCCAAAGTATGGATTTTAGTAAAATAGTGTATGTATTCATGTTGCATACAGAACAAGAACTTCATTTAACTCTGAAAATACTATTGACCTCAACAAGCCGGCGTGTAGCTCTGATCTGGGCCCAATAGAAAACCTTTGTAACATCATATGTCGTAAGGTTTATCCAAAATTTTACTATACTTTTCTGTTAAAGAGCTTCGAGCTGCTGTTGAACATGTTTGGTACAAAATAGACCCCCAAGTAAAGCAACATTTAGTTTCTTCTGTGAAAAGTCACATTTTTGCACTAATTGCAGACATTGTCGGTGCAATTTGATTTTAATTTGTAGTTATTTTTCTGTAAATATACAAATTGTCTGTACTTTTGCTACAATGTTAATTTCGTTTTTTTGTCATTATATATTATATAAAAGGTGAAATTTAAAACTCTTTGTTTGTGAATAAAGGAGAAGTCACAAGTAATGTATGACACATGAATCACAAAAATTCGTTTCATACTTCTGAATATAGAAGCGTAATTGATCATTGTTTAAACCTTTGCAGAGCACTGTATCTGCTTTCTATTATACAGGAAGTAACTTGTATATCAATTCCATAAAATGTGAAATATTTTAATATTATAAAAAAGTGCCTCTAACAATGTTTTTTCTATACCACTATGTAATAGAATACTTTTGTGTAGCCTTTTAAATTAATAACAAATAGTATTTACACCACATATTGCACATAATCTATATTTTTGTATATACTTAATCGATGCATTTCAATTTTATTACGTTTGAAAGAGTGTAAAACCACTAAAATGCACTTGAATTTATTTTTCCCATGGGCCATAATGTAAGAGAATATTTTTGATTGTCGCTGTTATTAAACTATACATCTGATTTTCATAAAATTTTAAATGACTCTACAAAAATTATGCAACAATTATATATTTCAAATTTGAAATGATTCGGTTGGGTAATTTTTGGTCTGTTTTATGCGGGCAAAAGGACGGGCTGATGGACAGACAGACGGGTGATGAACGAGAACTATAGGTGCTACGAATTCCCAGAACGCACCCAAAAAGCGCCCTGTAGGTCTTCTCTGCTCGAGTAACGACCATGCATTCTATGGTGTTTTTGAGTTTATCTAGGCATGTCTAACACACTTAAGAATTTCGCCAAAGACTTTCCTGGATATATAAGAAATATACAACCAATATTATTTTAATGTTGAAATTAAGAATAATATACCGTTTCTCGAAATGTTAATTACTTCCATGTAATTATATTTTCTATTGTTCTGTTTATCATACATCCTTGAAATTTTTTACCTGTTAATATGAAATCGAGTGAATTAAAGCAATTTTGAAACGCTAAATAAACATCATTAGGTTAAATGTCAATTACTTTTAATTCACATTGACTCTATCCATCTATCCTTAAACTATTTCGATTTATTTTCTAATTACAGACATTCAGGGACCTAATTTAATAAGTCCTATTGAATTTCGTTCTTTGAATTTTAATTACATCCTCATCTGGAGGCAGTATGACTTGCTTGTCCTTTCAATCATTAATGATTGAATTAACAAGCCAGTTGCGATAGTGTTTAAATTAAGCACATTATGTACAAATTTGCTCTAATTAGAGAATAAACTAATGCAGTCATTTGAAATTAATTTTCAAAGTTTAACGTTGATCTTAATAAAACTAAAGTTTATAAATAATGTATCATGGAAGTTTAAATAAGTTTTTGATTAGTGTAAAAGGTATTTCTGTTCAATCAAAGTTAGAAGACATTTTAAAATAAACATAAGTGTTTAAGACATGGAGTTACAGTTTTTTGCTTTTTTCGCTTATTTTGTGATTATATAAAAGAAAAAGAAAAAAATATATATCTTTTGATTTGCTTTTTAAAGAAAGAAAACTAATTAGAAAAACGAAAGAAAGAAAGAAAAAAGAAAATAAAATAGTAAACTTTCATCTGATCGCTAGATCTCAAGAATTTTGAAAGTTTAATAATTACTACATTGTGTACGGTAAAATACATAGGCGTAACTTGGGCTCTAAAACTAGGGGGGCAAAAGTCTCGAAGTACTTTTCCAGAAAATTATACCCCCCCCCCCCTTTTCTAGTCATCGCGCGCACTCACATACACTTAAATGTTTACAAATTTTAATATTCAAAGAAAAAAAAATATTAAAAGTTCAACATATATGTAAAAATATGGAAAAATCCGAAATTACTCATTTTATGTCTTTAAAAAGATATTTTTAAATATTGAATTCACAACCGTTAAATCTCTTCTCTTTGATGCATTGTTCAATCGGTAAAAATTTCAAACAAACTTAATAAAAATTTGTCATAGCCTTGTAGAGATCAGTACGGGCCGAGAATTCTGGACCCGGGCCGGCCCGAACGAAGGTTATTTTGACTCGACCCGGTGTAAAAATTAAAAGTTTGGCCCGAGTCCGGCCCGGCCCGATCATATTTTCACAGTTCACGCGATCCTTTTATGAAATTCATGTAGTTTCGCGATATTCAACAATTTTTGCATTTTTCCGCAATCCTCTGATGAAATTTGCATTTTTTTGCGATTCTTTGTCAAAATGTGCAGTTTTTTTTTTTTAATCCTTTGACAGAAATTTGCGTTTTTGCGCGATCGTTTGTTAGAAATTTTCATTTTTTCGCCAACCTTTGACAAAATTTGCGTTTTTCCCGCGATCATTTGACAACAATTTGCGTTTTTTTTGCGATCCTGTGAAGAAATTTGAATTTTTTTCGTGATTTTTAGATAAAATTTGCGGTTTTTTTCGCGATTATTTGACAAAAATCGTATTTTTCCGCGATCTGTTGACAAAATTTGCGATTTTTTCGATATTTTTGACAAAATTTGAGATTTTTTTCTCGATATTTTTTGACAAAATTTGCGTTTCTAAGCGATTCTTTGACAGAAAAGGTTTTGCGTTATTTTACAATATACAACAAAATTTGCGTTATGTGTGCAATTCTTTGATAAAATTTGCGTTTTTCCACTACCTTTCGTCATAATGCGGATTTTTTCTTCCATAATTTGACAAAATTCGAATTATTTCACGATATTCAATAAAATTTGCTATTTTTCGCTTTATTTGACAAATTCACGTTTTTTTCACTATCCTTTGACAGAAATTTGCACTTTTGCGCGATCTTTTGTCAGAAAATTTCGCAAAAATTTGACATAATTCGCGTTTTTTCCGTGATTTTTTGACAAATTTTGTGTTTTTCTGCGATCTTTTGATTAAATTCGCGTTGTTTCGCGATACGCAACAAAACTTGCGCTTTTTCCGCGATCTTGTAACAAAAAATACACGTTTTTCACGATTCTTTGATAAAACATGCGGGTTTTTTTTTTCAAGGCTACTTGATAAAATCTGCATATTTCCGCGATTCTTTGACAAAATTTGCGTTTTTCCAGGATTCTTTGACAAAAAAAACGTTGCGTTATTTTACAACATTCAACAAAATTTGCGTTATGTGTGCAATTCTTTGACAAAAAATTTTTTTACCACGATCTTTCGTCAAAATCCGCGTTTTTTCTGCCATAGTTTGACAAAATTCAAATTATTTCGCGATATTCAACAAAATTTGTGGTTTTTTGCGATTCTTTGGCAAAATGTCCTTTGTTTCTGCGATATTTTGACGGAATTGGCCTTTTTAGTAATATTTTCAAGAATTACGCCTTTTTCACAATTCTTTCACAAATTCGTTTTTGTTTTCGTGATTTTTCGATAATGTTCGTGTTTTTCCCCGCGATCTTTTAACGAAATTAGCGTTTTTTTCTACGATTCTGTGGCAAAATTCACGTTGTTACCGTGATCCTTTGAGAGAAATTTGCGACTTTTCGTAATACTTTCACAAAATTAGTATTTTTTCCTCGATGATTTGACGAAATTTGTGTTATTTCTGCTATTCTTTCATGAAATTCGCTTTTTTCCGCAATTCTTTTACAAATTTCCACTTTTTCGGTCTTTAAAAAAATTTTGCGTTTTTTTTTTCGTTGTTTTTTGACGATTTTCTTGATTTTACACTTTTTTTGGTGAAAATCGCGTTTTTTTTCTTGATCTTTTGACGAAATTTATTATTTTTCTATTCTTTGACTAAATACGAGCTTTTCCTGGGATATTTTAATGAGATTTGCGTTTTTCCGCGATTTTTGAGGAAATTCGCATTTTTCAGTTATTTTTTGCGAAATTATCGATTTTTTTATGCAAGCGATTAAGAAAATTGATATTTTTTGGCATCCATTTCTCAAAATTCGCGATATTTTGTCGTAAAGTTTTTTAATGTCGGAATTTCCATTCTGATGACCAATTTCTGTTTAATTTTCATCACTGAATGCTTTAAATTTTCGGAAAATTCGGAACAGATTACATGGAAATTCGTGATTTTTTTTTGTATCCGATGATGATGGTCGTTATTTTAAACTTAAGGGAATGTTACATTTTTGGAAAATTTCTTAGACTTTTCATTCCTTGAAAATGAATACTTTTTATTCCAGCACTTTTCCTATTTTTTCCAAAGCGTACGAGCCATGAAATATGGTTTTGTGCATTCGTGAGCTCTGGGAAAGAAAAAGATGAGTTTTCGATGAGATTTTTTTCTGATTTTAAATTAATAACTCAATTATTTATCAGAAATTTAAGATTCTGAGTCTCGGATACATCAGGAGAGGCCTTGCACTATCTTCCTTAAAATTTTCAGACCTGTAATTACTGTAATTTTTTTTAGCCATCCCATGCACACAGAACTAACTAACTATAAATATGTTTTTATGTTTACGAACTTTAAAATGACATAAATCCAAACGAACTTTCAAAAACTGCATATAATAGCAGATTTTTCTATTTCTCTTTAAAGTAACTATACTCTATTGCTAGTTAATTCCAATTTTTCGCTCAACACACAAAAAACTTATTAAATGGGATTTATTTTATAAACAGGACATGTTCACCATCCTGTGTTCCAACAGTGTCACCAGTGACACTCAGTGTAGTTCTATTGTCACTGTGAATTACTAATATGTGACTGATACCTTGAAACAATTGACTATATAGTCAGGTGCTTTCATATAATCATGAGGTTAGATAACATAATAATGAAATGACAATAACTAAAGCCTCGAGAAGTGTAGTCAAGAGATTCACCCCACGCACGCATACAAATATCTCCAAAATAAAAAAGAGCTTATAGGTTTTCTGGAAGGAAAAAAAGAGCAGGGGAAATATTTTTTATTGAACATAGACTGTGGCATTAAAAATTTTACTGAGATACTTATCGGAAATGACTGGTATGAACGTAAAAATGTTACTGCTGGGTTTTTGAAATTATCCAGTATTTATTCTAATTTGCACTCAAAATATACCACATAACTGGTTAAATAAAAAAAGTTAAGAAAATCGAAATGTAAAATTGGCCCAAAATAATACAAAAACTGGAGGGGCAAAAGGTAAGTCTTGTCCCTGCTCCAGAAAAACTAGGGGGGCATATGCCCCCCCTCGCCCCCGCCAGATTACGCCCATGGGTAAAAAGGTGCGGTTTTAATACAAATTCTTAGAAATATGTTGGATTTCGGTGACAACGCCAACAAGAAAATATTATAATAGTTACAATGCATGAAAATTTTTTAAGCTAATTGAAGAGTGTAGAGTTCTTTTATGCTGTCAAATTTGCGTACTGCTATTGAAAAAAAGAAAGTTAGGACTTATTTTAATATGTAGATAGCCCTGTAAAATTTTTTTAAATACATCGTTTAAATGCACACTTTATTTTCTTCATTTAGAATTACTAAATTTCTTCTACGATAATTTTTTGTTGAGTTAATAGGGAGTATTTATATTTTTTTAAACGATGGTACATAGTTTACAAATTACTAAGCTAACTTTGGAATCAATCGGTATACACTGTTAAAAAAAACCTGAATATTCAGGAAATAATTTCCTGATTTTAACAGAAAATGCCCGCAAACATTCAATAATGGAAAATTTCTCGAAGAATCTCTAAGGAAAGGGAAAGTTCCCGTTAATAATGAAATAGAATAATGAAAATGGAAACTTTCCATTCACATGGTTGCCATAAGTGGTGTTACTGATTTAGAATTGGCGATGGTTCACACAATTTTGATACATTTTTATATGAATTTTAGTATAACATTTGCTTAAATATTATAACAAAATAAAGTTCCAACGTTACAAACCTGAAGTTATTAACCTTCTATCGTTTGAAAACATTTTTATTCATTGTATACTCTTTGCATAATTTAAAAGTTTTATTTATTTTTTTTTATTATTTTTTTAATTTGCTAAATTTAACATATATTGCCATGTTTATCATTTGTCATTTCCATTTTACTGACTTGTTAAATTATTGTAACAATTTTACATTGATATCCACTAAAATCCAAATTTTACGCATAATTTCATGCAAAAAAACTTCGAACCGAAAATCGAAAAAAAAAAAAAAAAGAAAAAGAAAAATCACTAATATGGATATGGAAGAAAAACTAACAACCGTTATTTTCCAAAATGCAGAAGTTTCGGAAGCAAGACTAATTTAATTGAAATAAAAACGAAACCGCGATATGGTTTATTTTTCTTTCTTTCCTACCGCTTTTTTTTCAGCTTTCGCCAAGTAACCCTGCATGAATGCCAAGTACCAAAAGAACCGCCAAATACAGAGACGCTTGAATTTTTCCGGTCATTCTGATGGTCAGCGCTTTGTTTACATCTCTTTGTTAAAAAAATATTAAGTTTATTTCTCCATTTTCAAGTTAAGTTTTATAAGGTAAGTGTATCATTTTATACATTTATTATTTTAACTATTATAATTTTTTATATTGTAAACTTATGACAGTAATATCCTTCTTTTTGTTTTCTAACAAAGAAACAAAGATTACTGTCAAAATTGATGCGTTCATGCTTTTGACAATGAATTGCAAAAGTGTTCTTAAGGTTACAGCGCCCCAATTAATATGCGAATATAGATTATGTTTTTTACTTTAATGCATTTTAATAAAAGCATTTCTATTTTTTAATCAAATTCTTTAAAGGTTGTTGATGCATTTGGTATTTTTTAATATTGTTTCATGTTTAAATCGGTTTTGAGCTTTTAATGTCATGTTTTATTTTTATCTATTTTCTTTACGTTATTATTATTATTTTAATTTTTTCATCATTTGACATCATTTTTCATTCAGGGCGAAGGCATAGTAAGAGAACTCCCCCCAGAACATTGAAATGCCCCCTTTCCGTGTAATACGTTTCAGTTTTTTTTTTTTTTTTCATTAATAGATAAAAGTGCAATTTACAACCGAATCTTTAAAATATCTCCTACCGCCGGAGCTTCAGAAATCCCTCCCGCAGAAAAATGTCAACATTCAACACTGCTTGACAGGCATAATAATATCTAAACGAAACCGAAAACATAATTTAAATATCCAGCGTTGAAAATATCGCTCTTCACCGTGTTTTAGCTTTGTCATATTATTATAGTATTACAGTAGAACCCCGCTAATTCGGACCCCGATAATCCGGATCTCCGGATAATTCGAATCGGTCTGGTCTTTTTTTTTTTTTTTTTTTTTTTTTTTTTGAAGCGATTGGCTAATTTCCATAACATTAACTTGTTTCATCGTCGTATTCTAAATAAAAACACTTTTTCTGGCATGTTTTCGGAATAATTAAGTAAAGTAAACATTATTACTGTCTGCAAATATTCAATAAGTTTAACATAAAGGTGATTTTCTGTTAGTATGTTATATTTGATTTCATTTTTTTTTCTTATTCTCCGAATAATCCGGATTGGGTCCGGTCCCAATTAATCCGAATAATCGGGGTTTTACTGTACTTCAAATTTCCCATTTTTCCCCTAGCACTCGATGTCTACAACCCTTAATTTTTTTAAAACTTTTTCTGATCTATATTATGTGTTATTGAAATTCTAAAGTCAGTTATCTAAATTCCTGTCTGAAATTATCACTTCCAGCTTGCCAGTCTTGTGTACTGTACACAGGAAGTTTACTTTCTTTTTCATTCCTTTCCTTTCTTACATTATAATAACAGTAAATAAATAATGAATCATATAAAATTTGCTCAATCTTTCTCAACATTTTGCTTCCCCCCCCCCCTCAAGCTCATAAGAGTTAAAAGTACACAAAAAACTTATTCGTTATTTTAAAGAATAATTATGTATCTGAATACTCCAAGAGCAGATTTTCATTACCCCCCACATACATAACTAAACACATTTCAAAGAAAGAAGCTCTGCCCCATTTATTTATGAAATAGATATCCATTATTTAAAAATCCCCTCCCCACTCCAAAAAAGACATAATAAGATTATAAAAAATTGTCTTTTTTTCCCAATCTTTAGTTTGTTGAAAAATATAAAATTTCCTGATCTGCCTACACCTTTTTCACCAAGTTGTCTGTATTTTCCACTGTGTGTGTGCACAGGGGGGGGGGTCATTTTGCCCCCTAATGATTATACAGTTAAAATAACAACAACGAAAATAAATTAATAAATCCAAATACAGAAATTAAAAATCGGTAAAAAAAAAAATGACCTCAATCTCTGGGCAAATATTACATGACAGCCTTATTTTTTTCTTACTTAGAATAGCTGGGATTAAATTCTAACCGGGTTAGTGCTTACTTTTTCGATATTGGTTGTAGATTTTTTTGAGCATATATAAAGTTACTTTCACAAATTTGAAAAAAATGTTCTCATTGACATTAGCTTGTACATTTCTGTTTATTTTCTATGTTTATTTATAAGATGACTAAAACATTATAACTACCTTTACTATATATTAAATATATATATATATATACGCACACACAGTGGCGCCAACTTTTGAAAAATATTGGGTGGGCTCAATTAATAATGGATGGGTAGAGATATCAAATTATTAGGTGGGCTCGCACCCCATGGGGCCATGTAAGTTGGCACCACTGTATATCCTCCTCAGTCCTGAGACAAATTTTACGTGGCACCACAAAAACTAGTATAAATTTTTTATGAAACATCTCCAAACATGTATTAGGTTGTATATCGATGCTTCTAACATGCAAACATCTATTTAAAAAGTCTAAATGTAATTTTAGCAATTCTAACAGAAATTAAATTAATTTAAAGGGTGATTTTTAGTGTCGCCTCCAGGCGACATCAGGACTGAAGAGGATATACTCACAGTAGACTCCCTCAATTCCACACAGCTTGGGACCCAAGGTTGTGCGGATTTTAGAATTTTGTGGATTTCTTGTCATTGCTTTGTTTACATTTTTCAAACAGCAATTTGAATGTAATTAACAATAAAATCGAATCAATAATGAATTTTTACAATATAATAAAATATTTATACATTGAAATAATAAATATTTAATTAATTTTTAAAGTGATTAAAATATATTAAAAGCAAAGGTCAAGTTAGTAATCGATAATGTATAATTACATTATGTAATAATGTGCCAAATATTTATTTTAAAGATGAAGTGTTTTTTTCCTGTGAAACTTGCCTCATAAAGATATATCACTAATTTACATCAAAATCATAAAATAATGAAGTTTTCTTTCAGATTTAGTTAGACTTAATAACCTAAAAAATTTTATTAATATGTAAATATATTTGGTAAAAAGATTGGGATTACAGTGATATCAGCAACATCTTGATTTTTTTTTCTTAATAAATTTATTGTTTCTTCTTGAAAACACTTCAGTAATATTAAACAAAAATTACAAATAAATTATATATGGAATTGATATAAAAATAAAAACCTCAAATTTTGTCCCTGCACCAAAACTGTATGTTTCATTGTTTGAATCTGTAATTCATGTGCAGATTTTAGAGAGTTATGGAATTTAGGGTTGAGGATTTAAGAGAGTCTACTGTGTATATAATACATATACCAGGGCTGACAAGTTTCTGCCGGGGTTGTTAAAACCGGCATGACAAAAACTAGTTCCTGCCAGTAAGCGGCAAATATACTTGGGATGAAAAAAATAAGCTAGGATAAAAGCTAACTCTGCATTAAATGAGATTTGAATCTTGCGTTTGTGAGTTTCCATGATATTTTCATCATTAAATAAAATTAAGCAATTTTTATGAGCAGCCGCGATAAAACTGTTATGTTTTTTACTTTTATCTAAAATAGGAGTCCACAACCTTTTCAGGAGAAGGGCCACTTACAAATATGTCTGTGTAGTCGAGGTCCAAACAATAACATGGAGATAATTCTCGTTTTAGGGATTTAATTTGGCCTATAATCAGATAAAAAATATAGTTTAAAAAAGGGGGGGGGGATCCCTCTACAAACCAAAACAGCATGATTAACAAAAAAGAATTGGTTAAAAAAATAAATGTAATTACCACTGATTTTAACACCATCCAATTTTGTTTCTGGAATTTAACTATAAGTTTCACTGTTTACATCCGAAAAAATTAGCAGATTTCAGACATTTGTGGCTGTGGTCACAGATTTTAGGAAGTCTACTGTACTTTGCTTTATCTTCACATTTTAATATTTTAATCATATTAAAAATTATCTAAATTTTCATTATTTTAATTTACTACTTATTTTAATGTTTTATTAATTCATTGTAAGCATTAATTATTGTTTCGATTTCACCGTTAATTATATTCAAATGGCTGTTTAAAAAAAAATGTAAACAAAGCAATGACTAGAAATCCGCAAAATGTCCGCTCCCAAGCTATGTGGATTTAAGGGAGCCTACTCTATTTCCAATAGGAAGTCATTTTGTAGAAAAACATTCATAAAATTTCTTATTGTTTATATTTTAAGATTTAAAAACAATTTATACCTGTGTAACTTTTTTATTTATTTATATTGACCTTGGCTAATAATTAATCATTGTTTCATGTGTTTTTCTGGCTTTGATAATAGATTTTGATTCAGCTTAGGTACACACACTAACACCACCACATTTTCACGTAACAAAAAATGAACTTTAATTCAGCAAACATTTCACAATAAATAAACCTTACTCAGCATTTGTTTGTGCCTTTTATGTAATGAGCTTGGATTTATATTTCTTACAGGGATTTATAAGATACTAAAAATTCCATTTATTTCAATTATGTAATATTGTATTAACTTTACTTCATTTATATCCTACATAGGCACTTATTTTATTACTTGATTGAAATTTAAATATTCATTTTTTTTAAATTATGTATATATATTCTTTAATGTAGCATTTGTATTTATCTACTCTCTAATGTTTAATAGTATCAATGCAACATTGAAGCAATGTTCATTTTTATAAGAAAGAAATGTATTATTTTTCTTTTGTATTAATGTAGCATCAGTATTTTGTATTTATCTAAGTGCTAATCAGCAGTTCAGTATCATTTACCTTTATATCAATGAAATATTTTAATTTGCATTTATTGAATATTAATCTAAGAGCAGTATTAGTGTTTGTCAGTGTTGTGTCTGTGTTTATTTTAGGAATGTGATGAAAAACTGTGTCCCTTGAAAAAAAGTTTGGCAAATGCTTTGACCAAATACTGCTAGATATTTTCCTAAATAAATTCAGGAATTAATTATAAATTTTTTTCTTCCAGTTTAAACTAGCTATTTACTATCACATTCATGAAGTCATTTAAATTAGGGATGCACAACCTGTGGCATGGGTTAATGTGTGGCCTGCGAGTTTCGTCAATTTACTTTTAGAAAAAATTACAATTTTTGTGCATATGTCGCAACAAAAAATCAAATTTTGGCAGCCACTTACGAATCGCAATTTTGTTGATCGGGTACGGAAAAATCACGAATTTTGTCGGTCAGACATACAAAATCGCCCATTTTGTTGATCGGTAAAGAAAAAATCATCAGTTTTTGTTAACGATGTTCGGAAAAATTCAAAAATAAATTCATCAGCTGCGGAAAAACCATATGTCTTCTCGATTTATCGCATGAAAAAAATGCGAATTTCGTTGGCCAGACACAAAAAAAGCATAGAATTTTGTCTATTAGAGATGAAAAAATCACATTCCATTGATAACGTACGGAAAAAATCGGGAATTTTGTGATGATGCGTGGAAAACTGAAAATTTCGTTGGTCGCTGCAAAACAATCATGAGTTTTGTCAAATTATCAAGTGAAAAAAATTTCATTTCACCGTCTAAGAAATGCAGGTTTCGTCAGAGTTGATTATAATCGCGAATTTCGTTGATCTGGCACGGAAAATGCATATTTCGTCACTTAAGGGCAGTAAAAGCGCAAATTTAGTTGGTCGGGCATGGATCTATCGCAAATTCTATTGATCAAGAGTGGAAAAATAAGGATTTTTTTGATCAGTTTTAAATAAAATCGATAATTTTGTCGATCGGATGTGGATAAATAGTGAAATTAGTTTATCATACAACGAAAAAATACTATTTTGGTCGATTGGATTTGTCAATATCATGAATTTTATCGATCGGCTTCATATAAATCAGGAATTTCGTTGACAGGCCTCGTAAAAATTGCAAATTTCGTCTAACAGGTTCAGACAAATCGTGAATTTCGTTGGTCAGGCGCAAAAAATTTGTGAATCCGTTATTCATGTGATGAAAAACCGCGAAACTGCAAGTTTCATCAAACAATTTTATAGAAATTGCAAATTTTGTAGATTAGCTTCGTAAAATTGGGAATTTTGTTGATTAGATGCGGAAAGATCATGAATTTTATGAATCAGCATCATAAAAATCGCGATTTTTTTTATCAGGCTTGGGAAACTCATGAATTTTGTTGATCGGCTTCTTAAAAATCGCAAATTTCATCTATCAACTTCTTAAAAACTGCAAATTTTGTTGATCAGGCATGGAAAAATTGTAAATTTCGATGAGCGTTCAAAGAAAAAATCCTGAATTTTATCGATCATGTGAAGAAAAATAGCAAATTTCTTCGATCAACTTAAAAAAAAAAAAAAAAAAAAAATGTTGACCGGCTTTGTAAAAATTGTGAATTTTGTTGATCAGGCATGAAAAAATCGTGAATTTTAAAGATTTTTTTTTTCTAAGAATCGCAAATTTTCTTGCTAGGGCGCAGAAAGATGGCCAGTTTTCTCGATAGTTTTTATAAAAATTCCGAATTTTTTCGATCAGTTTTATAAAAAGCGCAAATTTGGTCGATTAGGCATGGAAAAATTGTAAATTTCGATGAGCGTTCAAAGAAAAATCAGGAATTTCGTTGATCAGGTGTGGAAAATCTTGTTGATTGGGTCATTCTCTCTTCTTCGTTCATAAAGTTTTTTCGAACCAGTCACTTATGTTTGTTTTTTAGCAGTTTTAAAAGGACAAAATTCATTCTCTTGAATAAAGTGAAAGAATATTATTACATCTTGAAAATAATCCTTGCTATATCTTATATATATATAGAAATCAGGGTTGGAAAAAAATCATGATTTTTTTAAAAAAATCAAAAAAATCGGATTTATTTGATTTAAATAAGATTTTTTTTATTTAAATCAGATTTTTTTGATTTTTTTAGAATCCTATATTTAATTACCGTGTTTTTGTGTTTTTACAATACATGGAGCAGTTTTTTATAATAAATAACTAAAAAAGAAAAAATATTATTTATAATTTAGAAAAATATTATAAGAAATAATTAAACAGTTAAGAAAATATTATATTCTAGTTACTGATCATATATATTATAAAAGCAGAAGTTCTGAAACTTCCAAACGAGTGTTTTCAAAAACTACTCGATGGATCTTTTTGCAGATTATATCATTCGATAGGAAATATTTTTGCGGAGGTTTATGATACAAATATACAGGGATAACTCTGATTTTTCGTACTAAATTTCGTATTTTTCGGTTATTTTTGACGGAAGGGTTGCAACAACTAATTTTTTGGCGATAATTATATTTCAAAAAAGGAAATGAAATGCTTTCTCTAATGGAAAATAATATAAACATTTCGAAAAAAAAAACTGTTAATTCATTGATTTAAAATAAATAATGATAAAAAGAAAAAAAATCCGTTTAATGCAAAATAATATTATGAAAGGAAAATATTTATCTTTAACGAAAAAAAAAATGAATATTCATAACATTTAAAAAGTAACTCAATGTGAAAGAAAGTTTTGAAGTGACACAATATTTGGCTATTTATTTCTTTCGAGCCAGATTAAAAGAAAACAACATCTCAAAAATCTCATTAGGTAAAACATAAGTATTTTTTCTCTTTCTTTTTTTTTAAATATTTTTTAATCTAATTTTCCCGTTATGTGTTTTACAGAAAAAACTCGCAGAATTAATTAAAAAAAAAAAAAAAAAAAAAAGGCTTTAATTGTTATTTGTATGTTGTTTGTTCAATTGGTTGTTTCAATCTACTTTTGTCGCCAATCAATGCGATTCTAAACCAAAAAAAAAAAAAAAAAAAAAAAAACAAGACGGAGCGATGTTTGCAAGAACTATTTCCTCTCTCTCTCTCTTTTAATGAGCGAGAGCGTTTTTAGGAAAAAATTTACATTTAACTTAAATACATATATGGCAGTTAATACCACAAAAATGAATAATATTTAAATTTTAGGGTAAATGTCTTTCCACATACATAGATATTTTAAATTAATTTAACTGCAATTTTTAAAAATTTTTTTGGCACAGATATCTCATACGCACTACATTGGTGCGAATTGTCTCTTACGCCAATACCATATATACATCTGGGTAATTAACTGACGCCAAAGTGTCATTATTTTGCTTGATATGGCAACCCGGATGTTATTGTCTGTTTATTAATAAATTGTCTATTTACATTTTTTTTCTTTTTTTTCCCAATTACATAAACTATTTTAATCTAGGCACATTTGTCATACATGCGCCACATTAGAGCGAGTGCAATAAAATGGCGATTTTATGCATCACTTGGTAACCTGGCTGTTGTTTATTTATTGATAAATTTTTATTTTATTTTCTTTTATTTTTTAAAGGATATAAATAGTTTTGTTTTATAATTATTAACTGAAAATTTTTTTCAAAATTTATTGTTATTTTCTATTTAAAATAACAGAAAATAATTGTAAACTATGTATGTAACTAGTATTTGAAAACAAAATTTTCGCCTAATCGGCATCAGAAGAAAAAAAAAAAAACGCGCCAATGTGGTGCGTATATGTTATGTATACATTTTTTTCACTATACTACAGTATTTAAACATGCTGTATAAATAACGATTATTGATTTTTCCAAACATGTTTGGCACAGATATTATATATACACTGAGGTATCGCCAAAACGGTGTTATTTTGCCTGATATGGTAACCCAGCAATAGTTGTTTCTGTATTAATAAATAGTTTATTTACTTTCAATTTCTTTTTAGAAATTCTATAAATTGTTTTGTGCTATAGTAACTTTTTTTTATGGTGCTTCTAGGTTATCCCGTCGACCAATTTCGCCAAATTATATAAATCGCCAAACTAATAGCCAAATTATAATTATTATTAATGTTGACATAATTTTTATTTAAAATAACGAAAAAACAAATAATTAGTAAAATATTAATAAAAAGGCGAAATAAAAATCACTTAATTAGATTTTAAATACGTGAATCGCATTTAATGTCATTGAATGTGACATTCACGATCATCCATTATTGGCATTTAATCCTATAGTTTGGCGATAATTTTTTTGGTCGACGGGATAACCTAGAAGTGCCTTTTTTATTTATTAACATTTTCGTTTTAAAATAACAAAAATAATTTTTTAAAATGCACATTTCTTCGCTATTCTAAAACGAGGATTTTGCCGCATTGGTATTGGAAGGAAATCTTGCAAATTCAGGTTTGTGCCGGAATTTTTTGTGAAATATGATATTTTCAAATGTAAATTGAGTGCTACTTGATTAACATGTCGGCCAGTTTCGCCAAACTATGTCAAATTTACATAAATTTATTTTAAATAACGAAAGAACAATAAACATAAATAAAAAATACAAATTAAAAGTCGAATTAAAAAGCACTTATGACGTAAAAAAATACGTGTATCACGTGTAATATCAATTGCTATCATACTTACGATCATCGATTATTGACATTTATTCCTATAATCTGCTATTAATTTTTTTCTCGACAGAATAATCAAGTAGTACCGTACATTGTACAAACTCCAGTTAATATTATAAAAATAGAGCTAAATAACTAAATTTAGGTGCAAATGCACACACCCATGTTGTAAGAAAGAGGCACAAATGTCATATATGCACCACGTTGGGGTGATACATTTCTGGTGCCACTTCAACGGGAACTTCGTTTTCAAATGACAGATACATTTCTATTTTACTTTTCTATGTATAGAGCATAACATTTTGTATCATTTTAAAATGCAAATGAAAGTAAATAAGTAGTTGATTAATAAATTAAAAACAAAGCTGGATTACCATAAGAGGCATAAAATGTTCATTTTGTTTCAATCACGCCAACGTGATGCGTATATGACATCTGTATCAAAAAATGAATTTCCCACATTCAAAAAACATTCACCTTATTTTTCCAAGGAAAACTTTATTTAACTTTATTTATTCTGCTGCATTCCAAAAACGGAACACTGTAATAGATTTGTCAAGAGCAGATGTACGTTGCGAAATATAATATAATATTCATAGAGGATGTATTAAAGTTTCCACAGATACCCATATCCTCAAGTTGAGAGGTTTAGAGTTCAAAAACTATCAAATGAAAATGAATCACTTGAAAATTGTTTAAATTCAATGGTCAATCTCTGCGATCATAATGTTCGCCATTTTAGAAGTATGGTGAATAATAGACAATATTTAAATTGCTCTTTTCATAATTGACTCATTTATCTATCAAACTCTACAATAAGTGGTCACCTGAAATATTTTTTTCTTAAAACCCCGAATTTTATCGAATGCATAAGCTGATACAACAACATAATATATTTTATTATTATTTTAATATATTTTGGCGTCAACAGGCCTTGATTCCATTGTTGTTGTTTTTATTTTTGGCCCAGTTTTGTTTTTTCTAGCTCCCTGAGTTTTGGCACTGATGAAGAATCTCGACAGTAGATTCGAAACAGCTGTTTGCTAATTTTTAATGCATTTTTGGTGCATTTATAATCGTTGGTTTTCTATCTTTAAATACAATGGCGTTTTGTATGATTTTCAGAAATGTGAAAAAGCATTCGAGGTGAAGTTGCTTTAAAAAACACAATCATATTCAATATTTTGTTTGATTCATGTTTTGTTTTGAAAAACAGACCAGCGCAGCGGGCTTAGCCTGCTAGTTGGTACTAAAAATTAAACATCTAGGCTTTAATCTAAAGCCATTCTATTATTTTGTAATTGAATTGTGCATACTAAATAAGAAACAAATTTAAATATGCTGTAAATGAATAGAAAATGGTAAAATTTAAAAAACAAATTAAATACAGTAGACTCCCTCAAATCCGCAGCCCTAATATCCGTAACTCTCTAAAATCTGCACATATTTTACAGATGTAAACAATGTAGCTTTCAGGTTAGGTATAGGGACAAAATTTGACTTTTTTATTTTTATATCAATTCTATATATATTTTAATCTGTAACTTTCATTAATATTACTAAATTCATGCTTTTTCATAAAGGAAGAATAAATTTATTTCTGAAAAAATTCAAGGTATTGCCAATATCAGCGATGATCACAATCTTTTTGCAAAATGCATTTATACATTCATTAAGCTTTTTTTTTTTTATTATTGAGTTTGCTTAAACCTGAAATAAAACTTCTTTATTTTATGATTTTGGTGTGAATTAGTAGTGCATCTTTAAGGGGCAAATTTCATTAAATAATTTAGGAAAAAATGCATCTCATCTTTATAATAAATATTTAGTTACACATTATTGATTATTTGCTTCATCTTTGTTGCTTTCAATATTTTAATTATTTTTAATTATCTAAATTATTTTTTAGTTTATTACCTAACATAATTGTTTTAATGTTTTACTATATTATAAGCATTCATTATAATTTCAATTGCATTATTAATTACAATCAAATTACTGTTTAAAAAAATGTAAACCAACCCATGACCAGAAATCCGCACAACCTCTGGTCCCAAGCTGTGCGGATTTGAGGGAGTCTAGTATATTCATTTAATGAAAGCTATTTATTAAGGGATAAAATTCACAATTCAATATTTTTTAAGCAAATAGGAAAAAAAATCAGGGATTTAATTGTTTGAACAAAAACACTAATTTAGAAGCTTTGTCTACTAATTTATTATGAAGGCTTAAATGAACTAGTCCAAAGAAGAAAATTGTCTTTCTATTCCAGCAGATGAAGCCACAGCTGTTGTTATTTGGTAAATAAATTTAATTTCAATTTCGCTGAATCTCTCTTTACTTCCCATTACATAAAAGGACTTCCACCAATCATAATCTGTCATAATATCAGAAACTTTTTTCTCAAGCAATGGTAATTTTTGGAATGGGCCATTTTTTGCTTGAAAATGTACTACAATGGTGAGAAGATTTAAACAATCTTCTTTAATGAATGCCAAACCTTCATTATTTTCCCCCGACACTCAGTGAAATTTCATTTCGATTTAAAACAGAGGGACATAATAAAACTTCAGCAAAATGACAGCCATTAATAGTTTATTCATATCTTGCTTTAAATTTTGTAATTCTATCATTATCTAAAACATTTTCTAACTTTTTACCCAAAATTTTCCTTTGATATGTGCATTCATGTGATATTGCAAAAAATTGATTTAAATCAATGATTTTTTTAAAAAAATCAGTTGATTTAAATCTAGATTTAAATCTTGATTTAAATCAGTCGATTTAAATCATGCCAACCCTGATAGAAATGTAAAATTTGTTGACATATCGTTACCAACTGAATTGAATATTTTAACTGGATAAATGAACCTATAGGGATACCCCCCTCTCCCCGCTGAAACCATATTTTTTATCCGATTATAGGCTACAGTTCACCTCCTTGAAATCGAATTCTGTCTGTTTTATTGATGTGGCCCTCGACCACCCAGTCATATTTGTAAATGGCCCTTCTCTTGAAAAGGTTGTGCACCCCTAATTTAAATTATTCATTTAACTAATGTACCATTATTCTAATTCTAAAGAATCATACTAGATTTTTGTATTTTCCAAAAATAAAATTTTCCTTTTTTCTTTCTTTTTTTGGTTCATTGTATAAAGCTTTACTCATTCAATTATGATTTTTTTACTTGCTATTTTTTGCTAATTTGTTGTATAAAACTTCTTTACATAATTCTTTGAAATAATTACAAAAAGCAGAATAGCAATGTCATTTGAGTGTGACTGTTTTTTGAAGTTAATATAGAAGTTTCACACTTGCTTTAAACACATTTATTACTCTTGAAAATTTAGAAGAATAAGTTAATTACAACAGATATCGTATCATAGCAACCAACTTGCTAACTTTGGGGGTATTTTGTTTGCCCATTGATTTTTCTGGTTTGTGCCTACTTTGATTGTTTGAGCAAAATACTTGCTAAAAAAAAAAAAAAAAAAAAAAAAAAAAAAACAGTGATTTAGATAGCAAAAAATATGTCACTTGTAAACGTCAAATAATAGTAGAACACTACAGCTTTTATACCACTAAAAATTAGAAATTGGCAACATATTTCTTTTACTGTAACGAGTAGCAACATTTTAAATTGAATTTTAATCATAATTTTTTATGCAATTAACTTTAGAAGTGTTTTTATTTATTTTTAAAGACTTTTTTCATTCCTGTTTTTTAAATAAAGAATAATATTTTTAATTTATTGCATGCCTGCTCCTTCTATATGGTGCTATAGGCAACGGGAGGGTGCCAGTGTCAGATGTTAATACAGAATCTATTGCACCCTTAATTTATGAAAAAAAATGTGTTAGCATTACCAAATAGTAATTTCAACAAATTATAACCAAGTATAATTTCTCAACTGTTTGAAAAGAAACTAGTTTAAATGTAAATCAATTTTTATGTAATGCAGAAAAAAAATTTTGTAACATTTTTGCAATCGAAACTAAACTTCTAACATAACGGTTTAGAAATTTGCTTTTGGTAAATAATAAAAAAAAAGCAACCCTGTGTGTGTGTGTATATATATATATATATATATATATATATATATATATAGCAGTTTTAACATGATTTTTAAAAATTTTACCTAGATTTGTGGCAGCTATATCTATCTATGCATATTTAAAACAAATCTCTGTACATTTTTCATGAAATGAAATTTATGCACACAAATTTTTATTATGTTTTTCAAATTACAATTGTATTAAAATTAAGTGTCATCACTAATGATGTAATACCATTGTCTTTTAATGAAATGAAATTTATGCAAAAAATTTTCGTTATGTTTTTCAAATCGCAATTGTATTAAAATTGACATCACTAATGAATTTAAAAAATAAAAAAATTACATAGCTTTGCGGCAGCCATATCTATCTATGCATATTTAAAACACTCTGTGTACTTTCAATGAAATGAAATTTATGCAAACAAATTTTCATTATGTTTTTCAAAATACAATTGTATTATTATTAAATGTCATCACTAAAGATGTAATACCATTGTCTTTATTTTATTTTTCAATAAAATAAAATCACAGAAATAAGAAAGCAGAATCAATCTGTCTCCAGCTAACATCAAAATATTAAAATTATTTCAATAGTAATCCAGAGTAATGTTTTTACATATAGAAATATGTCATAAATTGGTACTACTTGGTTATCCCGTCGACCAAATTTGGTTTATTATGTGATTTTTTTCTAATAATTTCAATTTTTTTCTTTATAGGGTCCAGATGACATTAAGGCCGAAACATTGTTAACACCTTACTTGGTAACATTTGGTAAATAATTTTCTTATTTTTGTATAGAAAGCTAATGTCATTTTCTTGGCATACAAAATAAATTCTTTTAAACTGTTTAATTCCTAATTTTTTATGTTCTATTTATAATTTTTTACTGGCTATAAATAATCATCACCTAATAAACTTACTTTCTCCTTTTCCTATGAAATTTGTTTGTCTCCAATTTTTCTGTTTTTCCATTTACAATAATATCTCGGTTTTCATTGACTTCGGTTATCATCGGTTTAGGTTTTCTCCAATTTTTTCCACGAAAAATTTGCCTCAAATTTGTTCGGTTGCCTTGAATTTAATCGGTGTACTTTAGCAATTTTGCTGCATTTTCTGTAAACAAAGAGAGCGGCATATGCATGCTTTCTCCTGATCAGTGTGGCATTATTTTTCGTCATATCTGCATCACTCCTTGTGTCTAGACCAACAATTCAATGCAAGATTTCATTTTTATGGTATTTTCAGCTATTTTTTATTAATTGTGGTTAGACTATCATTTCATGGAACCAAAGAAAGTTTACTGGTCTAGCTGACCCTAAACATATGATGTAGCCGATTATTGATTTTGGGAAGTCCATGTGTTTGGAAGTGAGTGGTGAGGATGTGGAAAATTTGGTCAATGAATGTTGTTGAAATCACCACTGAAAAGCTGCAAGAACATCAGCTAGAAGAATAACAGATGAAGAGGAACAGACAGAGAAGAATGTACCTTCTTTAGAGATTAAGGGCATCTTTTATAGAGAGTATAGGGCTTTGTGGTAAAAAATGACTCTGACAAAGCTATTGCAAACCATGTCGTATCTGTTATTTGTTTGGTGATAATGTCTTACCCCATTTTATGAAATACTGAAAAATGCAAGAGAAACAGATCACATTTTTTGGTGAGAAATGTAATCTAAATCTCAAGCTAGTCAAATTTAAAAAAAGGGGAGTGACTCCAGGTATAGTGCTTTGACACCATATGCAGGCCATTAGTGACCTGCGAAGGTCAGTATTGGCCACATGCATGTGGGATATTGAGTTATTAACTTATGATTTAAGTAAAACTAATAATCTTGATAAGATAAAAAGGTTTAATAGACATAAAATATATACGTAGCATTCAAAAATAACAGTAGAACTGAATAATATTCAGTATTAATAAGCTTCCCTGAGCTTTGCATTAAAAAACCATCAAACTCGCCATCGCTGAAATCTATAGAACACCTCGTTCTTTTCACGCATCATCACACGAGTCTCATTTTGGATATCACGTTCATTAAATCATTGAGTTTATTATCTTTTATTGCTGAATACTTTATTCTTTAATCCCACATTCTTGTACCTATGGTTTTACTTATTGTCTATAAAATGTGTTTCTGGTGCTACTTTGGGGTGTTCAGAATGAATTAATTGGATTTACAAATATTTATATCAAAATACAATTGCTTCGCTTTTCATCAGTTACAGATTTTGTGGATTGTTTTTGAACAGATTATCAATGAAAACATAATAATAGTGATATCTTATATCACTATTATTATTTTTCTTTGTTTTAAAATTTTCCTCTTTTTTGCTTTTGTCATTTTTACTTACGTTTCTCATCCATTTGTACTTGCACTTTGTTGTGACAATATAATTTAATCATCTTGATTCTAATATTCCGAGTGCCTGCAACAGATATCTCAGGGACAAAAAATAATCTCTCATTAAAATAGTTTTAACATTTAAACATTAATATTCAAACAATCACTTACATGTAGTGTTTTTAGGTATTAATCTAAAAATTCAATTTCAATTCAAGAAATTAATAATAATCTTAACTTTTTGTAGTAAGTAATAAATTGTCTGCTCTGTAGCAGACAATTTATGACAGTAATTGGGCATGACAGTAATTGGGTTTTCCTTAAGAACATATCAATTGCTTTAAATTCGCCAAAAAGAAACAAAATTCTTATATTTTCAACTATTTTGAAACAACTTGTGCTTCTTTCCTTTGCTCAAACCATTACTACTGGCAAAAAAAAAAAAAAAAAAAAAAAAAGAATGCAGTGTATTATTAGAAATCTAATGATTAAAATTTTATTCTGACAACTTAGTTCAGTCGACGCCCTTAAATCCAGGGGTGATTCTCGTCCGAAAATTCCGAAATTTCCGAAAATTTAAGGCATCCTCTTCCGAAAATTTGAAATTGGGTTATCAGTTGCCAACTTGTACGGTTTTGCGCGTGGTAAAAAGAATTACGTAGAAATGCAAATTTCGTGAAAGAATCGCCGAAATAGCATACATTTCGTCAATATTTCGTGGAAAAACGACGATTTCGTCAATGTTTTTGTAAACGAACTTTGCCAAAAGATCGATAAAAAACGCGAATTTCCTGTGCGGATCGCGGAAAAAACGGCAATTTCACCAAATATCGCTGATAAAACGCTGATTTCTTCTGAAGACCGCTGGAAAACCCCGATTTCGTCTAAAGATTGCGGATATAACGCCGATTTCGTTAAAAGATCGCTTAAAAATATTTTGTCAAAAGAATATTTGAAAAAATATACCTATTTCATCAAAAGATCACGGAAAAAACGCCGATTTCGTCAAAAAATCGCGGGAATAAAACGCCGTTTTCGAGAAAAAATCGCGTAAAAATGGAAATTTTGTCTAAGGATCGTTGAAAAAACGATGATTTCACTTAAAAAAACATGGGAAAACGCCGATTTCATCAAATGATCGCGGAAAAACCGCCGATTTCGGCAAAAGATCGCAATAAATCGCCGATTTTGCTAGTATATTGCTGATTTCGTCTGAAGATAGCGGGAAAACGCCAATTTTGTCCGCTTTAGGGGGGGACGGACTCACCCCCCCCCCCCCCCCCCCCCCCGCCGATTTCCGAAAATGCAATGCGAATTTCCGAAAAAAAAATTTCATCCAGAATTACCCCTGCTTAAATCTGCACAACTTGGGAGCAGAGGTTGTTCAGATTTTAGATTTTTGCAAATTTCTGGTCATTGCTTTATTTACATTTTTTAAATAGTAATTGGAACGTAATGTAATTGAGATTATAATGCATATTTTCAACATAGTTAATTTTGTTTCAGTTAATTATTTTAGTATTTTACTAAGTAAAGTAATAACTAAAAAAAAGGGGGTGATTTTTAAAATTATTTAATTATTAAAAGTAAAGTAAAGGTCAAGTAAATAATTAATAATGCATAATAAAGATGAGATACATGTATTTTGAATTATTAAATGAACCTTTCCTCATAAAAATAACATATTAATTAACATCAAAATCATAAATTAAAGAAGTTTTATTTCAGGCTTAGCCAATTAATAAGCAAAACTGCTTAATACATAAATATAATTTGGTATCAACAATGTCTTGATTTTTTTTTTTTTTTTTTTTTTTTTTTTTTTTTTTTTTTTTTGGTTCTTGGAATAAATTTATGCTTCATTAAAAGCCATCAGTTTACTCATGTTTTCAAGAATTGCTTATTAAAATATATAAAAATTATAAAATTAAAAAAAAAAATTGCAATTTTGTCCTTGCATCTTGTCTGAAGATTTCATTGTTTACATCTGTGAGTATGTGCTGATTGTAGCGAGTTTAGTGCATTCTATTATTTTCAACATAGATTTATTATTGATATTTTTCTCAACAAGATGAGCTCAAACTATTAATAATGGCCAATTGGGGACATTTGTTTTAGGCATATGACATTATTATTATTTTTTTTCTTAAAACTATTACTGTTTTTCTTGTGATACCCTGCATAATGATGTGAATAGTACCTGGTACAAATTTTATGCATATGTGCAGTATGTGGGAAATTTAGTATCAATCACTTCAGCATTTTTTAAAAACAATTTATTTAAAGAGATTGAAGGAGGCCCCCATAATGAGGCTTGCATTTAAGGAAATATTAGAAGTTAAAAAATTTACCATTATCAAGATATGGGTATTAGGGAACAGAATTAAATGTTGAAAAAGTAAAACTTATGTTTATTAAATTAAGGTAAATTGTTTCAAGTTATTAATTTTTTTTTCTTCTTCAGGATGCAACCTTTTTAGTGCAAAGGAATATGCTTTAGTAATTGATGGAGAAATAACGACATATGTGAAGGATTTTTCAACAGCATTAGCTGTTCTATTTTCATCATATTTCATGCAATGTATCTACAGCATTAACTCTAGAGTTTATTCAAAGGTATAAATGCTTTCATTTTACAAAAATTATTTCTAGTTTGTGGCATGCTTATTCTTGCAGTTTAATTATAATTCCCAGAAAGTTCACAAATTTTATAACTTGTCAATAACTATCTTGCATATTTAATTTCAAACTATCCAATATTGCATATTTGCTACTTTGGAAAGCAGTATTTTCTTGTGCATTTCTCAGCATTCACTACTTTGAAAAGACGAATGCTAAGAAATATAAAAAAAAATAGCATTTCAAAACTTCCAATGTAATTTTTTGGCAAATAGTATTATTCAAATGTTTTATCTTGATAGTATGTTTAAGGGTGTATTCGAAAAAACACTCTTCCACCTTGAACAGCTCGAAACTTTCCGATACAATTTCAGACACATTTTTAAAAGTAGATACATGAAACTTGCTGAGGGGATTTTTGAAGAGATGTGTAAGGTGCCGTGTGATGTCTTTTTACGCTCAATTCATTAGAATTTGATTTATAAACAATTACCTTCTTAGTATGATCGTTTTTTTTCATTCACAAATCTCCTGCTTCGGAAAAATCGGTTCAAAATGTTCTGTTCTGTTTATATGTTTTTTTGCAATATTTTCTGCATTAATCAAAGAATTGGCAATCACGGCACCTTGTGTACTTTCTTGTTAAGACAATTTGCCAGTTTGATGCATTTGAGGGCAAAACTGAATTTAAAAATAAATCTGAAAATAAGCAGTTTGAATCAAAATACACCCTTAAATAGGATATAAAACTCCAAGGAAAATATAAGAGCTGTCTATTTCTGCCAGGTGCTAATTTTAAATCCATAATTAAAACAGTTTTTTTGTTCTCCTGAAAAGTTACTATTTTGACATTGGTTTGTTTGACATGGTACAGACTCAGTGACAGATTGTTGCACAATTGCAGATTAAATGCATGAGTCTTCTCATTAGTTGCAAAAGCGTAGTCGTAAAAATAACATAATGTACATGCTTAAGACAGAGGGTATAATGTGCTCTTTTAAAAATTCCAGAAGGTTAACAAAGTATACCTCCATATACCCTCCTACATCTCTGATTATTTGCCTGTCAATACTGTGATATCTAATTAAGGAAGAGGGTCGCTTGTCATTCTCGGTATGATCTGGTCTACAATATCCATGTGTACATTTAAAGTGATAATCTAGTTTGTATTATGGTAAAAGGAGTAAAACATATTAAAAGAAAAGTTCTCTCCTCCTCTGAGAAGTTATAAATGAGGAATTTTCATGTTTTCTAATTTTATCTAAAAACAATAGAAAACTAACATATATAATGGGCAGTGATAATGGCTTTTAACAGATATAATGGCTTTTTTTTAATTTTGAGCTGTAATTATTGATTTATAACGGCTTTTACATAGCATTATTTGCCGTGTTATGAAAATGATACTATTCCTACGCAGTCGTCAGTTGTGATGTCATCGTTCATGACAAAACCCAACTGTTGATACGTATTCTGAGGGAGTGTGCAATGAATACCGCACTTGATAAAAAAAAAACTGCACACACATCTTTTATAATACTATAATGGCACTCATTTTCTCTCTCTTTTTTTTTTTTTTTTTTTTTTTTTTTTTTGGTCAAACAGTAGATTTTCCAGATAGTATTGTCAAAGTAGGCGTTTTGAATCGAATTTCTGCTAGAAAGAATCATAATCACTTTAAAAGGGGCGAAAAGTGTGTTTATCACGTGATCAAAATCACTTATAATAAATTCAATAGACATTTTTTCTTAATCTCAAAGTGAAAAATATATTTCGATTCCAAATCGCTTCCACAGTCAGGCTTACCAATTTAAAAACTTTCCGTTAAAAAATAAATTCATACATGTGTCAAAACATTTTGCGCTTGTTAAGCAGAGCAGTTGAAAACAGCTTTAATAAAGGGCAAAACTTGAAAATTTCATTACTGGCCAGTTGTCAGTAATACCAGTTTTACAATTTTGCACTTTCTTTAAACTATCAGTCATTTTTCTTTTTAAAAATACTAAACAGTAAACTTTTGTCAAATTTCTATTAGTAATAATAAAAAGTTGAATAACTCAAATAAATATGCTTAATATAAACATATTGCAACCAGAAAAATAGAATAACACAATGGAATGCAAGAAAATTTTATGAAAATTTTATGGCAAGAAAATTTTGCTCTTGATTGCATAAAAAAAATTTTATAGGAAAGAGGGCAGGGAGAAACCTGCACAACCTGTTTTGGTCTGTGCACAATGGATTCCAAAGCATAATAGATGCATAATGTTGTACCCAGTGTCTGTGCTCTGATTTTGTTTACTTCTGACAATATTCTAATATTCTTTGATTTTATATTCAAGCTTATCTGACCCTGAAGCCATGTTATTTTATATATAAATCTATGTTTAAAATTGAATTTGTTTTAAACTTTTACTCACTAGTTAATGTGGAAATTAGACCAGGAAAAAAAAATGAATGTATATTCTTGAGTTTAATATTCAGTGTATAGTAAATATACAGTTAAAAAGGGGGGGGGAATGAATTACAAAGCCATACATAGAGGTGGGGTGAGGACATCATGGTTGCTAGAAATTAAATGTTTATTGACAACTACAATTTTCAAACAATAACCTTTCTAGTAGGAATTTACCACAAAGGTTGTTTTAAAACATGTAGGAAATGTAACCAAAAGAAACAAAAAATGTCATTTGTGGCAATCATGAGAATTGAATGTTTTAAAGTAATTTATGCTCGGTAAAAAAAATCTTTTATGTTTTTAAAAATATTATAGTCCTTCTCAAATATGCACATTGTATTGCTGCAGATTTAAGACAACTGATTTGCTTATTATTGTTATGTATATATATGTAATTTTCCCTGAATGCAACATTATAAAAGCTTTAACTTATATTTGACAAAGAGAATTTGTTTTTAATTTATTAAAAAATAACAAATAATGTAGCTGATTTTTTTTTTTTTTTTTTTTTTTTTTTTTTTTTTTTTTTGTTAATTGAAGCTTTTCTTTAATATTGGAAATAATTTCATTTTATTTCCATTAATACAGTAGATTGATTAAATCTAATAAAGATCAAAAAGAATAAATAAATTTGGTTGTAAGAAAAATTTTAAATGCTTCCTAAACGCAGGCTTATGGAATATAAAACCGCTTGCTTGCTTAGAAAATGCCTGCTAACCAAATGTAAACATTGAGCACATCGTGAACTATGATGTCGCAGCCAATCATGCGGTGTTTTCGAGTCGCGTGCTTTTCTGTTAACTTTAAGCTTAATTTCAAAATTATTGACTGATTTTTTTACATTTTTGATGACATTTTTGGAAAGTAAAAAGTATGAGTCTATATCAGAAAAACATGTAGTTGATTGATTTCCCGATGTGTGCAAATTCCTCATTATAAAATAGTATGTCTTGAAAAAGGAAACGAATGAATGCCCCTTGAAAAGAGAGCTTTAACATCACTTGAATGGGGCTGAAAACACAAAAAAAATAGTACAGCCATATGCTACACTGAAAAAAAAAGGATGGCTACTTTGCCAAAAAGTATTTTTTATGTAATAACAGATTTTCTAGTTATTAATTCCTGTTTTTTTAAATTGATTTTTATTATCAACATTGTTTTCTGTTCTGTCTAGCTAACAGTTTAAATTTTGTTAACAAGTTAGCAGAAATTTTAATGTACTGTATATAAAAATCAAATTTTGAAAAGTTTTACAAGATTTTTATTTAAAACAATGACACTTAATTAAATGTTTAACTTTTGAACATTCCTACTTAATAAGCACATGTAAAATAAACATACATCTAAAATAACGGACAAAATGAAGGATTGTGATCACGTGTTTGGAATAGAAAATGTAAAATTATTATCTTATGTAAGTTATTTTTATTAAACATTTTAGTATGTATATATAAGTTAATTTGAAAATAAATTAGACTTTTGGAATGGAATTTAACATAAAATTTGGGGCCTCTTCAAAATTTTCTTAGGGAAGCACTTGCTTCTTGTGCCTATTTGGTAATCAGGACCTGCTGGGTTCAACTGTAGTTTGTAGTTATTTTTAAAACAAGTTCTTGTAGTTAAGTATATTTTAGTTAAACTAATTGTAATTAACTGCAACAAGAAAGTAGTTTTCTGACAATTATTTTCCAATGGCATATGCAGACATCTTTTCATTCTTTTGACTTCTGAACAAAAAGTTCCTGTAACACAGTACATTTTTTATTTAAATACACAGATATTTTGATACTTAAGAAAAATAAAATAAATAAAAAACATGAAATTTGCTGACATTGCTCGTTAAATGTCAAGCTTTTTTCTTTTTCTTAAATTTTTAACTTTCGAAATTGATGTTTCAAAAAACAGATTGTAAAAGTGTTTTTGTCTTCATAAGATAAAGGGAACTTATTTTTTTTTTTTTTTTTTTTTTTGTATCCAAATAGAACTTGCTGATTTTAATATTTTATGAATATATCTGCAAATTTAGTGCATTTACAGAAGAAAAAAAAAAGTGATGTTATGAATGTGTCAAAACAGCCAATTTTAGATTGGTGGTAAATATAAGATCTAAAATTGCTTATGAAGAGATGCACCCTATAGCTCCACTTAAAAAAAAAGTGGGGGATGACAACTATTATTTTAATATATTATACAACTGCATATTCAAAACATAATCTGTATTCTTTAACATATGACTGCTTTGTGATTTCTCTGTTCAAATTCCTTAGCTTATTTATGGTATAATTTGGTATGTTTTATCTTTTATAGATGCATAATGGAGATAAACCCAAGTAGAGGGACAAAGGTTTCAAAAAAGGAACAAGTAAAACACTCATCAATTACCAAGAAAGTTAAAAAAACTTGCAACTGAAATAAATGATTTTCAAAAAATATTTAAAATAAATATGTAAATTTGTATATTGATTTTATAATAAAGCTTTTTTATACAAGTATATTTCAGTTTTTTTTTTCTTTTATGAAAAAGTTTCTTAATACATGAAAAAACTTAAAAGTAAGTATGAAAAGATTAAATATATGAAATATATAGAGTGTTTCTTGATAGAGAAAATGAGACTCCTTGGCAGCAGTTTTCCATGAACGTTTAGTAAAAGGGGGAAAAAATAGGCTTTAAAAAATTATGCAGACAATGTTCGATATTTTTATATGGCACAATTTTATTTTTTGCAAGGTAATTTTTTGACTACAAAGTACGTATAAATGGATAATAGTGATGCTTATTTTTAATTAATTATTCTTGGAGACAATTAGTGTGATATCCTCCATTAAAAATGCATTAGATGATATTTTGCTTAAGTAGAATTCAATAGCAAGTGTTCATAATAGCAATTGTAATTGTTTCAAATATTTAAAAAAAAAAAAAAAAAAAAAAAAGCAAGTACTGCCTTTTTTCTCCTTTAGCAAATTTATTTTTTATTTTACATTTCTGTGTTAATTCAAGATTTTTAGTATTTTTGATTATTGCAAATGAAAATTGAATTGGTAATTTTGTAATTTAACAGTAAATTTGCTTCTTGTTAAGTTTTTAAACTAAAAAACAAAAATGAGTTTTCCAAATTAACTGATTTTGCCTCAAATATGGAAAAGGAATAGTTCTAAATAGCTGTTTTAAGGTAATTTTATAGAGGGCGGGGTTAATATGTTGAATATTATAGAATTATTTCAATATTTGTGAACTGAGGAGTAAGAAAAATACAACTGCAATAATATTTAAAAGATATTATTTTGGATGTGCTAATAAGAAAATTATGTTGTAATGATGATTAGAAAAATCGTAAGCTTATTACTGTAATTCAGACAAATTTTAATGCTGATATATACATTATATAAATTTTATTTTGATTTTTAAAAAAGTGAAATTTGATTTTTTCCCCAACAATTTTTAAGAAGCAAAAGCTCTATTATAATAAATTCTCATTTAGAAAGCAAAGAATTGTAAGAATGACGTTTAGTTAAGCAATGTCAATAAACAGTTACAATAATATTACCTTTATTTTTATTTATTTATCAATGATTAATTGTAAGAACCTGCATTTTGAGTAAAAAAGATAAACAGTGTGATTAGAGGTGCTTATTTTTAGATATTACTATTTTCGAATAGTAATATGCAATTAAGCACAAATATTACTGTTTTGAAATAGTGGTATTCCAAAATGAGCATCTCTAGCAATATTTCTACACTGTTAAAAATTTGACCCATTTGCTGCAGCGTCCATCCACCGCTTTTATAGAAAACGGTTACTTTATTGTGTTATTGAGAATTCTCATTGGTCATAAAAGAGATTCTATAAAAGCTGTGGAGTGACTGCAGCAAATGAGTCAAATTTTTAACAGTGCATGTAAATATGAGATATTCAAAAACAGAAAAATTAGAAACTGAACTACTGTGAAAATCCAGAATAATCGAAAATGGGAAAACTAAAAACAGAAAAATCGAAAATGAAATTTCTGTAAATGCACGGAAAAATCGAAAATGGCAATATTATAAACGGAAAAATAAGATTCAGAACTTCTGTAAAGGCACGGAAAAAAAGAAAATGGAAAAACTGAAAATGGAAAAACCAAAAATGAAATTTCTGTGAATGCACCGAAAAATCGAAAATGGAAAAACTGAAAACGGGAAAATCAAAAATGGAATTTCTGTGAATGCACGGAAAAATCGAAAATGGAAAAACTGAAAACGGAAAAATCAAAAATGGAATTTCTGTAAACGCACGGAAAACTCGAAAATGGAAAAACTGAAAACGGAAAAATCAAAAATGGAATTTCTGTGAAAAAGCAGAAAAATTATTAACGAAATGGAAAATGCCCGGCAACTTTGTTGCCAGTACTTTTTCCGTGATTTCACAGAATTCTTTTTAACAGTGTATATAGCTTCTGTGCAGTTTAAATCATACATAAGAAAAATTATTTATAAAGAATTCTGCAACTCAAAAATGAAACAAAGTAAAAACAAATCACATAAAATACAACGCATTATAACTGCAACGTGGCTTTACTCGAGTACTTAGAGGAAGTCTTTATTCATCTCTTGAAAACTTTTAAAATCTGCTGGAATCAGCAAACGAAGTCACTTTCTGTCAAAATTACTTAACAATAAACATGTTTTTCCTTGGAGAAAGTCAATAACGATCAAGTTTCATCCTAAAATAGGATATTCGCTGTTCTGCCATATGTTATATATATATGAACAGAAATTTAGGATATTCGCCCTTTTCTACCATCTGTTTTAATATATGAGCGGAACTTTACTTATCTGTGAATATGTCAAAGTATATTTTAACATGTAGATAAGTCATGTTTTCGCTTAAATAGAAACAATAATTTTACTGAAATTATGTATTTAAATTTTATGGAGATATAATTATTAATTAGTATGCTGTAGATTCACGTGATAAGTTAAATCTCGTTACAAGGAATTTCTACGTACCGTCGATTAAGTTCTTTATTCTGAAAAAATTATTAATGTTAATTCCAGTATGGTGGATTTAAAAACATAATTTTAGGTATACAATAAATAAAATTTAGTATGATTACTAAAGTTATATTAATTTCCTACATATGTAAACAAAGAGTAAATATACAGTGTATTATTATGAACCTATTTCTCTGTAGATAACTTTTAAAATCATTAATGATTAAGATTTAGTCGAAACAGTAAAGAAATTATAATTTATGCGACATTGTTTTTAGGCTAATTGAACAGTGCATACATTATTTATACTGTCTAATTTGGGTACGGCTATTGTTAAAAACAAAGTTAGATTTCCTATTAATAGATAGATGACCGCCTATGAAAATTTTATATTCATCGTTTAAAAGTACACTTACTTTCCTTCATTTACTATCAGTAATTTTCTTATACGATACTTTTTTGAAGAGTTGGTAGGGGCTATTTATTTTTTATTTTATTTCAACGACTGTACATAGTTTATTAATTATTAATCTTATTGTCTTGAAACTTTTCGACCCACTCAATATACATAGCTTTTGTACAATTTAAATTTCCATATGCAAGCAAAAATATCCACAAAGAATCTTATAACACAAAAATGAAAAAAAGTAAAAACTAATCATGTAAAATACAACGCTTTACAATTGAAACGTGGCTTTACTCGAGTGTCTCTATTCCTCTCTTGAAAACTTTTAAAATCTGCTGGGATCAGCAAACGAAGTCATTTTCTGTCAAAATTGCTTGCACAATAAACATATTTTCCCTTGGAGAAAGTCAATAACAATCAAGTTTCATCCTAAAATAGGATATTCGCTCTTCTGCCATCCATTTTAATATATGAACGGAGCTTTACTTATCTATGAATATTTCAAAGTATTTGATATATTTAATGAAGGAAATAAGTCATGTTAAAGTTTAAATAGAAACATTAATTTTATTGGAATATATGTATTTAACTTTTATGGAGATTTAATTAATGTGTTGTAGATTTACGTGATAAGTAAAATCTTGTTACAAGGTACTTCTAGATATTATCGATTAAGCTCGTTATTCGGAAATTATATCCTTATTTATTAACGCGAAATTCCAATATGGCGGATTTAAAAACAAAATTTTAGGTATACAATAAATAAAATTTAGTATGATTACTAAAGTTATATTAATTTACTATATATGTAAACAAAGATTAAATATACAGTGTATTATTATGAACCTATTTCTCTTTAGATAACTTTTAAATTCATTAATTATTAAGATTTAGTCGTAACTGTAAAGAAATTATAATTTATGCTATATTGTTTTTAGGCTAATTGAACAGTGCAGAGCTTATTTATGCTGTCTAATTTGGGTACGGCTATTGTTAAAAACAAAGTTAGGATTCCTATTAATAGATAAATGACCTCTTACGCAAATTTTATATTCATAGTTTAAAAGTACACTTACTTTCCTTCATTTAGTATCAGTAATTTTATTATACGATACTTTTTTAAAGAGTTGGTAGGGGCTATTTATTTTTTATTTTATTTCGACGACTGTACATAGTTTATTAATTATTAATCTTATTGTCTTGAAACTTTTCGACCACTCAATATACATAGCTTTTGTACAATTTAAATTTTCATATGCAAGCAAAAATATCCACAAAGAATCTTATAACACAAAAATGAAAAAAAGTAAAAACTAATCATATAAAATACAACGCTTTACAACTGAAACGTGACTTTACTCGAGTGTCTCTATTCCTCTCTTGAAAACTTTTAAAATCTGCTGGGATCAGCAAACGAAGTCATTTTCTGTCAAATTTGCTTGCACAATAAACATGTTTTCCCTTGGAGAAAGTCAATAACGATCAAGTTTCACCCTAAAATAGGATATTCGCTCTTCTGCCATCCATTTTAATATATGAACGGAGCTTTACTTATCTATGAATATGTCATAGTATTTGATATATTTAATGAAGGAAATAAGTCATGTTAAAGTTTAAATAGAAACATCAATTTTATTGGAATATATGTATTTAACTTTTATGGAGATTTAATTAATGTGTTGTAGATTTCCGTGATAAGTAAAATCTTGTTACAAGGTACTTCTAGGTATTATCGATTAAGCTCGTTATTTGGAAATTATATCCTTATTTATTAACGCGATATTCCAATATGGCGGATTTAAAAAACAAAATTTTAGGTACACAATAAATAAAATTATGTATGATTACTACAGTTATATTAATTTTCTACATGTGTAAACGAATAATAAATGTACAGTGTATTATTGCGTACCTATTTCCCCTAAGATAATTCTTAAATTCATTAATTTTTAAAAGTGCAGAGCTCATTTATGCGGTCAAATTTGGATACTCCTATTGTTGAAAATAAAGTTAGGATTCGTTTTAATATGTAAATGTTTCCTAAACGAATTTCATATACATCATTTAAAAGTATACTTTCTTTTTTTCATTTACTAGTAACCTTCTCCTATGATAATGTATAATCTCTCCTATGATATGTACAGTGTACATGTACATATTTTATTAATTATTAAGCTTATTGTCTTAGAACTTTTGAATCACCTGGTATATATAGCTTTTGTACAGTTTAAATTTCCAAATGTAAGCAAAAATATTTATAAAGAATCTTTTAACACAAAAAGGAAAAAAAGTATAACTAATCATGTAAAATACAATGTTTTACAACTGCAACGTGGCTTTACTCGTGTGTCTTTATTCCTCTCTTAAAAACTTTTAAAACCTGCTGGGATCAGCAAACGAAGTCATTTTCTGTCAAAATAACTTGCACAATAAACATGTTTTCCCTTGGAGAAAATCAATAACGATCAAGTTTCATCCTAAAATAGGATATTCGCTATTCTGCATCCATTTTAATATATGAACAGAACTTTACTTATCTATGAATATGCCGAAGTATTTTTTATGAAATACATGTCATGTTTTCGCTTAAATAGAAACAATAATTTTCCTGGAATTATGCATTTAACTTTTATGGAGATATAATTAATTAGTTTGTTGTATATTCATGTCATACGCTATATCTCGTTACAAGGAACTTCTACGACCATCGATTAAGTTCGTTATTCTGAAAAATTTATTATGAGAGATTCTAACGTGACGGATTTAAAAACATTATTTTAGGTACAGAATAAATAAACTTATGTATAATTATTGAAGTTATATTAATTTTCTACATGTGAAAACAAAGAGTAAATATGCAGTGTATCGTTTTGAACGCATTTCTCTTTAGATAACTTTTATATTCATTAATTCTTGAGATTTAGTCATAACTGTAAAAAATTATAATTTATGCGACATTGTTTTTAGACTAATTGAACAGTGCAGATCTTATTTATGTTGTCAAATTTGGGTACTGCTATTGTTAAAAACAAATTTAGGGTTCCTATTAATTTATATATGACTTCCTATGCAAATTTTATATGCATAGTTTAAAGGTAGACTTATTTTTCTTTTTTTAGTACCAGTAATTTTCTTGTACGATATTTTTTGAAGAGTTGGTAGGGGCTATTTTTTTTTTTTTTTCAACGACTGTTCATAGTTTATTAATTATTATGCTTATTGTCTTGGAATTTTTCGATCAACCAGTCTATATAGTTTTTGTTTAGTTTAAATTTCCATGTACAAGAAAAATATTAAAAAGAATGCTGTAACTAAAAAATGAAACAAAAACTATTCATACAAAATACAAGGCTTTACAACTTCAACGTAGCTTTTACTCGAGTGCTTAGAGGAAGTCTTTATTCCTCTCTTGAAAACTTTTAAAATCTGCTGGGATCAGCAAACGAAGTCCTTTTCTAAAAAATCTAAAATTACTTACACAATAAACATGTTTTCAATTGGAGAAAATCAATAACGATCAAGTTTCATCCTAAAATAGGATATTCGCTGTTCTGCCATATGTTATATATATATAAACAGAAATTTACTTACTTATCTGCTAATATGTCAAAGTATTTCATATATTTTATGAAGTAGATAAGTAATGTTTTCGCTTAAATAATACTTAAATACCGAAACATAAATATGTTGAATTTGTAATTTTTATAAATTTATGATATGAATTATGAAATTAATATTCGAAAAATTACGCATTGCAACCTACAATATTTTTGAAGGATTTAGATTTATTAAGTCTTGCTTAATGGAAATACAAATCTTCAAATTTTTATTTCAAGTAGTTTTCAAATTAAGCTTAAAAGACGACAAAATGATGGTTTAAGGGATCGTCTAATGATAGAAGTGATGGGATATTTTGAAACCTTTTATGCTATCTTGAATTTCAGCAGGCTCCAATGACTGCTTGAGTGGCGTCTAAGATGCCTTGATCAAGAAGGAGACTTTCACGGTCAACAATCGAGTATCGAACTTCACTTTGGATACAGCCCCTAAAAGATGCTCATTTTAAAATAATTAATTTCTTGGAAACTTATCGTATGAACTGCATAAAAATTTGTTTTTAGGCTGATTGAAAAGCGTAGAGCTCATTTATGATGTCAAATTTGGGTACTGCTATTGAAAAAAAGAAAGTTAGGATTCGTTTTAATCTGCAGATAATTAAATTTTGTATACATTTTTTAAAAGTGCATTTTATTTTCTTCCTTTAGTACCAGTTGTTTTCATCTACGATATTTTTCGATAATTTTTTGCAGAGTTAGTAGGGGTGTTTATTTTTTTCCACTACTGTACATAGTTTACTAATTATTAAGCTTATTGACTTGGATCTTTTGGATTACCCGGTATATATAGCTTCTGCACAATTTTAATTTCCACAAACAAGCAAAAATATTTATAAAGAATCCTACAACTCAAAAATGAAATAAAATAAAAACTAATCATACAAAATACAACGCTTTACAACTGGAATATGGCTTTACTCGAGAGTTTAGAGGAGATTTCCTTTCTTGAAAACTTATAAAATCTGCTGGGATCAGCAAACGAAGTTATTTTCTGTAAAAATTGCTTGCACAATAAACATGTTTTCCCTTGGAGGAAATCAATAACGATCAAATTTCATCCTAAAATAGGATATTCGCTCTTCTGCCATCTGTTTTAAGGCATGAACGGAACTTTACTTATCAATGAATATTTCAAAGTATTTCGTGTAAGGTACCCTGGGGTAATAACGCCAAGTGCTAATATTTTGCATAATTATGAAATAATCTGGTAAATGACACCCATGTGTTCTGCGCAGAAGGGTTTTGAGTCATATAAATCGCAAAAAACCGCTTCAAGTTAATTTGTTTCATTTTTAGGTCTTACTGTTTTTACAAGCAGCTAAAATTAACGCTTGATCTAAAATTTGAGAGATACGTTTTGTGATGTGAAGACTATATTTTTTATCCGGAAATACTTTGTTAATTACATAAATTTGTAGTACATTTCATGGCCTTTCAAAATGTTGTTGAAGATTTTGGATATCTTCTCGAGATAATTTGTAATTTAAAATGTACAGCGCAATAACTATAACGGGGTAATAACGCCAATCCTTGCAATTTTTACCCCGGTTGATTCCCTACAGTGGCAGAGCTCCATCATAAATACTGATTCAAATAAACACAGTTAAAACTGTGCAATGTTTCTAATAATTCTATTTAAACGCTCCATTTTAAGCAAAAAGAAGCTCACGGTCTGATATTCTTTTGCCTCATCCCCCCCCTCCCCATACCACACCTTTATTTTTCTTACACTTTCACGAAAAAATGAACATTTTCAACAGCTTAGGATGCATTTTGTCAATTTCTAGAGCTGAGAGTTTATATTTTTAGAATTGGGCAATCTACAAGCAATTAATCCAACTTATTTCATTGTTTTGTTTGCATGGCGTTATTACCCATATAGGTGGGTAATAACGCCAAATAGCATTGGTCAAGAAATCACGCCATAACATTTTATGTATTCATATCTGTTTTATTTTTTTTTTATATAGATATTATTTTTTTTATATAGATAGTCAATGAGTTGCTGTATCAAATCATATATTTGTTTGAAAAATACAAACTAAAACTGAGCCGTGAAAATTGCTAGAACCTTAACGTGGCGTTATTACCCCAGGGTACCTTATTTTATGACGTACAGGGTGGTCATAAAAAAACTTTGCCGATATATGGAGCTCTAGCGGCCAGTCCGTCCAACCGATAGAGGTGAAATTTCAGATATAGCTATTCAGAGGTATGAGCTCAGGATTCTGTGAACGGCAACAAAATGGCACTCACGGTTACTGTTATAGTTACAGGAACTCGAAATTTTCTAAAGGCAACAGCGCAACAGCCATTTTTTTAAATCGCAAAATGCTCAGTGCATGCGAAAACCCTAAAGAGCATTGGAACCGTATGGTTATTGCAATAAACGGACGCGTTATGTTCGCACAAAATCAGCTCTACGAACAGCCTAAAAAAACACAAGCAAGGTGCACGAAGAAAATTTTAACATGACGGAGACAAAATACCAATCACGGAACATCGTTTGCCAGATAGTCAGCGTAAAAAACAGATAAAAAGTAGGGTGGAAATGTTAGTTCTTCAGTCAGAGCTCGCAGATGCCAACAAAATGACTTCGTTCGTGGGTAAAACTATAATCAAAATGAGATGAATGCTGCGAAAACCTGGCGCGTTTACCGTCGAAACCATCTCCAAATACGTGGCCTATGTATTTCACAAGATCATCGTGATTCAGTAATGAAATTCGAGGAAATTGGCTGCACCTGTGATAGTCTGCGATCCGGACGACCAACTGTTCCTGAGGATACTGTTATGGAAGTACATCACATAGTGACCAGAGGACGCATGCAAACTACAAAAGGTGCATCTCGTGTATTTGATATACCAAAATCAATGGTCTTAAAGTTACTGCGCTCTGCATGTCTCTTAATCTGCATGTTTCTTTACCGGTACCAGCGCGTCCAGATGTTGGAAGTGAGAGACCATCAACAACATATAGACTTTGTTAATGAATTTCTTATCCAATATGATGGAGATAACGATCGGCCTCTTAGAATATTATGAACGGACGAGTCACATTTCACCTTAACTGGTAACGTCAATGGTCTCCGAAATCCCGCAACCTCACTCCTATGGATTTCAGTTTCTGGGGATATCTAAAATCTAGAGTGTACATGTGCAATCCGCAAACTTTGCCGGATTTGAAAGATTCTATCAAACGTGAGATTGCAAGCATCCATCATGCGATGTAACGTTCGGCTGTATTGTCCACAGTCGCCTACATGCAGAGAAAGATAAAGATAAAATAAACAAAAGAGAAAAATAAACTTTTCTGCCAAAAATTGAACAGACTTCAAAACTACTGCAAAGTGAAAAATAATTTTTTATATAATAGTAATAAGATTTAAATTAAGAGCGTAGTATTTACCATGCGTATTATTATATTTATGCACATTAATTTGATTTTTTGGAGTCGGTGCCAGCCAAGCTACTTTCAATATTAAAATTAATTATCCAATGCAAATCGTAAATGAATAAAATTACATTTTAAAACTAAATAGTAAATCGTAAAAAAAAAAAAAAAAAAAAAAAAAAAAAAAACAAAAAAACTCGTAGATACTTGGATGTGTGTCTATTGGAAAATTACATGTAACTTGGCTTGGCTGGCACCGACTCCAAAAAATCAAATTAATGTGCATAAATATAATAATACGCATGGTAAATACTACGCTCTTAATTTAATTTCTTATTACTATTATATAAAAATTGTAGTTTTTGAAGTCGGTTCAATTTATGGTAGAAAAGTTTATTATTTACTCTAAACTTTTTTCCCACAAGAAGTTGTCTTGGTGTTTAAAAAAGGGGTAGACAGTTGACGAGGGGTTCAGTAAGAATGGATTGGACAACGTTTTGTAGGCCAACTTGTATAACTTTTCGAGGATCAATTGTGCGACGAGAGCTATCGTTCCACTTGTGCATGTGTGTGTGTGTTAAATTTTATGACGGCCGATTATCCGCACGAAAGGTATATCCGTAGGGGAATACCCTCCATGGTGTCTTTTTAAGGGAACCTAACCCGTATTTACATAAGGCTTCCCAAGATTTGAAAAAAACACGGAAAACTCCGAGCAATTAGACTGACGGGCGCGATTGGGTTCGAACTCAACACCTGCCAACTACCAGATTCGAGAAAAGAATTTCTCAGTCACTATTAGGTCTCAACTTGTGCGGCACCCGGTTATTGAGTTTTTTCACCAATCCAATCTGTTCTGAATGCACTGTTAAAAAAAATTCTGTCAAATTACAGAGAATGTACGAATAATCCATTATCCTAAGTCTTCAGTAATATTACCTAGATAAGAAAAAAACCAAGATTCTGTTAAATATCAGAGAAGTTATTCGGTAAATCTTGTATAGACTCTGAAAATTAACGTCGTTAAAAATACACAAGACTTTGTAAATTTACTTTTAATGTTAGTTATTTAAGTTAGTTTTTAAAGTTAGCTCAATATTAAATGAGATTCAAAGAACTTGAATTTTCTGAATAAGTTTGAATTTCTGTTGCATTTAACTATAATACAATTTGTTTCAAACCGTCCTGGGGTTTGAACCGGAGACCTCTTGACACTCACACATTTTTAATTGGGCTATAGGAGCATTACTATTTTTATTAAGTGTCTTTTATGATAGACCGGGGAAAATCCCCACTAAATCTGACAAGATAATTTTTCCCTTTCAAAATTATTCTAAAAAAAAAATTAAATTTTCTTCTGTAATATTTCTAATAAAATTGCAAAAGAATGTTAAAAGTGTGTATTTTGAACACAGCGGCGTGCGAAGAGAAATTTGCGCCCGGGGTAAAGTTAGAATTTGGAGTCCCTCTCACTCAACTTTTTCTGGTAACAGACAAAAATGACGTTGGTAGTATGAATTTGGCGCCCTCTAAATTTCCGTGCCCAGGGTGACCGCCACCCTACCCCTTTTCGCACAGCGCAAGACACGCATCGACCCTTGTCTTAAAGTTCGAAATCTCTTCAATGAAATTTTAAAACTAAGGGTGATCTGTGCTTAAACGTCGATGCTTTTTCCGACTAAACTTCATTATTAATTCGAGCGATTAGTGCTTCACTGCGACTAACCTTAAACTAGTAAAATTAAATTTAAGGAAAATCCTATTTAGACATCCTAGCTCCTGAAGTGATTTAATAGCCTAAAAATTAAATAAATGAAACAATCAATTTGAAAAGAAAATAATTAAGACAAGTTTTAAAATTATGTATAATACATACCACTAGAATTAAATTCTTTATCGAAAATGCTTATATAAGTTAATCTAATATTTTTATCTCTGTTGGAAGAAATCTCAACTATGCTACCCGTACAACAAAATCGAATAGGGTTTATCCAATAAAAAAAATTTCCCACTCTTTATTATGACGTAATTTCATGGTGTGTAAGAGTTTCTAAATTATCACATACAGGGGTTGGACAAAAATATGGAAACACCTTAAAAAAAAAACACGTTTCCTTGCCTAGTATTGTGTACGGTACCCAATGTTATTCAGAACAGCTTGCAGTCTTCTCGGAATGGATAAATACAGTTTCTCTATGTTTGCCAAGGGAATATTGTACCATTATTCCTGCAAAACAGTGACAAGTTCAGATAACGATGTAGGCGGTGGATAGCGAGAACGCACTTTCCGCTCCAATGTAGACCACAAGGGTTCGATAATATTCAAGTCTGATGACTTTGGTGGCCTGGAGAAATGCGAAAATTCATCCTCGTGCTCAGAAAACCAGTCCTGGACAATGTGAGCTGTGTGAACGGGGACGTTGTCGTCTTGGAAGATACCATCATCATTGGGGAACAAAGCTTGTGATAGAAACATTGCGCAATTCGTAAATAATTTCCTCCGTTGTGCAACAAGTGACAATTATCATGGCATCATAAATAAAGTTAAGTGCTTGTTAGCATGACCTTGGAAACAGTGATTACGAGTGAACAATTACAGGTTTACAAAACTGTCAAAACTTACAAAATGACTCTTTTTTTATTAATAATTGTTTCTACATTATGATTTATGTGTGCATCGATTTAAATTCATTCTGTTCTCTGTTTTTGTAGCTTGATGTGAGCACTACCCTTTTGCTGTGTTTGTTTTTCTCGCGTGTTAAAAAATAAAGTAGAAAATGAAGAAGCGTGGATATAATAATTTGTGTGTGTGTTTTACAGTTACCATATAATAATGTTATATGTCTTTATCAAGATGTATTAGTGCAGTGGATATATCAACGTGTGAATATGCCCGGTTCCCTTCCCTTATGGTGGATCTAATTGTTGGACACTTCAATGAAGAAGAATTCATCGGGTGAGTACCATTTACTCTCCTATTTAATTCTGATTAATGATAAGAATTGAAGATAAACAATTATATTGAGGTTATAGTGAGGACTCACGCCGTTATTAAGACAAACGTCTTACAATGATTATGAGTACGATCTAAAAAGATATATCAATTTGATAACATAGTGATATACTAATTTCACACAAATAAAAAATATTGAATAAAAAACAAATAAAAATATAAGATTAGAATGGCCACCTTAAAAGATAATTATTCAATTGAAAAATTGACAGCAACGAATTACAGTACATGGAAATTTAAAATTGAAATGCTCTTAACTAAAGAAGAGCTGTTCCATGTAATAACCGATAATCCACCGACCCCTTTGACCGATCAATGGTCCAAAAATGATAGGAAGGCCCGGGCATTGATAAATCTAACTATTGATGACTCACAAATAACCCACGTTAAAAACTTACAAACTGCTAGACAAACATGGGATGCATTAAAAGAAATCCATGAGAGATCAAATCTCACAAGCAAATTGTTTCTTCTAAGAAAGTTATATAGTATAAAATTAGCAGAAAATGGAAATATGATAAATCATATTACAAAAATAATGGAGCTTGTTGATCATTTGGCAGCTATAGGCGAAATAATTGATAATCACCACATTTCCGCGCTCCTCCTGTGCTCTCTGCCCCAGTCTTATGATAATTTAATTACTGCTCTCGAAAGTAAAGAAGAAGCACAATTAACTCCGTCATATATTAAAAATAAGCTGATTGACGAGTTTAATCGTCGAAATGAAAACTATGAAAGTATTGATAATACAGCGAAAGCTTTTAAAGCTCAGAAAAAGTTTCCAGCTAAAAAAGAATCAAAATATTGTTCGATTTGTAAAATGAGAAGCCATAACACACAAGAATGTTGGCACAATAAAAACAAAACACACACAACACAACAAAATCAACACAACAAAAATTACAAAAAACACTATTCTACATCACTCGCTTTTCAAAGGGGTGAAAACAATATTAAGAATGAACAAGCATCGGAATCGTATAACAGGTTTAATCGCTATGAAGGAAAAAACAATACATGGAGAAACAGCGAAAACAAAGATTATGCATTTATAACACAAGGGATAGAAAATAAAACATTCATTGTGGATAGCGGTAGCTCAAGTCACATTGCATCCTCTGAATCAATGTTTACAGAGATAAAATCGAGGGAAAAAACAAACGTGACTATCGCAAACGGAAAAAAACTTATCGCTTACGGTTCAGGCGATGTAAATTTAAATACGCTGACATCGGATAATAAAATTCATAAAATAACACTTAAAGATGTACTTCTAGTACCTGAAATCGAAACGAATTTACTATCAGTCAGCAAAGCAACCCAAAACGGATGTGAGATTGTATTTAAAAATGACCGATGCACTTTCAAACTTAACGGAGAAATCTGCTTAGAAGCACAAAAGGTAAATAACCTCTATGAAGTCCAGTTGGCTAACGAAAACCACGCGAACATTACACAAACGTGCAACAATAAAAATTGTCTAGAACTATGGCATAGAAGGTTAGGACACAGAAATCTAACATCGATTAAAGAAATTACACAAAAGGAATTAGTAAGAGGTATCCAGATAAACAATTGTAAACATAATATAGATTGCGAACCGTGTATTAAGGCGAAATTAACTGATGAACCCTATCCGAAAGTTGCTCAGTATAGAGCAAGTAAAAGGCTTCAACTTATTCACTCGGATGTTTGTGGATCTTTTCAGACACCCACGATTGGGGGGAAATCATATTTCTTGACTTTTATTGATGACTACTCGCGATTCACAATAATCTATCTATTGAAAAGAAAAAGTGAAGTCTATGAAAAACTCAAAGAGTTCATTGCGCTGATAAGCAACAAATTTGGTGAAAAACCGAAAGAAATCAGAACGGATAATGGGGGAGAATTTACATCAGATGAAATTGAGAATTATCTCAAATCAAATGGGATAAAACATCAACATACAGTCCCATATTGTGCAAGTCAAAATGGGGTGGCTGAACGGAAAAATAGGTCGTTAGTTGAGATGGCTAGGACAATGTTAAATGAATCAAATCTACCTTTAAAGTTCTGGGGGGAAGCAATCTGTACGGCAAACCACCTACAAAATAGACTGCCTACAAAAGCTAATGCAAAAACGCCATATGAATTATGGACAGAAAGACAGCCAAACTTAAGTTACGTTAAAGTATTTGGCTGCAAAGCCTTCGCTTATATTGATAAAGCCAGAAGACAAAAATTAGATAATAAAGCTGTTGAAGGTATTTTTGTGGGATACGACAATGAATCTAAGGGATACCGCATATATGTAGGAGGAAATGAAATAAAAATCGCGAGAACGGTAAAATTTCTTGAAAATAAATTCAAATACGTAAATGATAAGCCTGAAATTGAACAAAAACAAAATGAAGACGAAAAACGCAATTGTAAAAATCTCGTAGAGATAGAAATTTCGAACGGAAAAACAACACCATCTGCGTCTGAACAACAAATTGTGGAACTAAGGCGCTCAGATAGAATAAATAAAGGCGTACCTCCTGATAGGCTAATATATATTGTCAAAGATGACAAAATTAATGAAACAAAGGATTATAAGGAAATTAAATTAATGGAAAACTCTCCGGTAAAACAGAATTGGATAGAAGCCATGGAGAGCGAAATGAATTCTTTAAGAAAAAATAAAACATAGTCAATTGTAGATCCTCCACCGAATAAGAGAATAATAGGTTGTAAATGGACTTATAAATTAAAGCGTGACAATACCGGAAAAATCCAAAAATATAAGGCACGTTTAGTAGCTAAAGGATATACGCAAAAGTTCGGAGAGGATTATGACGAAACCTACGCACCGGTCGTATCGTATACTACGATAAGAGCATTATTAATAGCGGCGTTGCACCAAAACTTAAATGTTAAGCATATAGATATTAACACCGCGTTCTTACATGGGGAACTTGATGAGGAGATATACATGTCGCAGCCGGAAGGATTCGTTGAACCAAACCAGGAAACCAAAGTTTGTAAATTAAATAAGGCAATCTACGGACTTAAGCAAGCCGCGAGAGCGTGGCATAATAAAATAACAGAAACACTGAAAAACATGAATTTCATTCAAAGTAAAATTGACACATGTCTTTTTACACAGAAAAGGAACAATGAAACAACCTATATAATAACATACGTCGATGACCTCTTAATTGCAGGGAAAGACGAAACCATTGAGGAAATAATCGCGAACTTAAATAAAGAGTATGAATTAAAGAATTTAGGGGACGTAAGCAATTATTTATCCATGAACATTCGAAAGGTAAACAAAAGCTACTTAATTAACCAAACTTCAAAAATTGAAGAGTTAATTAATAAATTCAATTTACAAGAAGCAAAACCATGTAGTACACCCATGGAAACAAATTACACTCACTTTAAAGATGATGACAATATTTTACCAAACAACACACAGTACAGACAAGCCATAGGTGCACTCTTATATCTTGCCACAGTGAGCAGACCTGACATTTGTGCAGCTGTCAACATCTTAAGCCGAAGGAACGAAAAGCCAAGAATGAAAGATTGGAACAGTGTAAAGCGGGTCATGAGGTATCTTAAGACAACAAAAACCTTTAATCTAGTTATAGATGGAAATTCAAAACCAACGCTAGAAGTCTACACGGACGCTGATTGGGGTGGAGACACAGAATCAAGAAAATCGACAAGTGGTAATGTATATTTGCTAGGTAAAAATCCCATACTTTGGTCAACTAAAAAACAATCCTGCATAGCTTTATCTTCTGCCGAAGCTGAGTACATCTCAGCAGCTAATGCAGCTAATCAAGTCAAATGGCTGGTGAATTTACTTGAAGAACTCAATATCTCACAAACATATCCTATAGAACTCTTCGAGGATAATCAGTCGGCTATCAAAATGATAGAGCTTGAAAAACATTCAAGTAAAACAAAACACTTCAATGAAGAAGAATTCATCGGGTGAGTACCATTTACTCTCCTATTTAATTCTGATTAATGATAAGAATTGAAGATAAACAATTATATTGAGGTTATAGTGAGAACTCACGCCGTTATTAAGACAAACGTCTTACAGCTTGTACCATTGGATGGACTTGATCGGCCAAAATGTTCACATAAGTCTGAGCAGTAATACGCCCTTACAGAGTTATCATGGGGCCAGAAGAGAACCACTATATGGCTGCTCAAACCATCACCAAACCCCCGCCATGTTTCACTCTTGGCAACAAGCAGTCTGTATTATAGGCTTGAGATGGCGTTCTCCAGGCGTAAACTCGGCCAGAACTGGGGAACAATGTGAAAGAAGACTCATCAGACCATATTACGCTCTTCCACTGCTCTATAGTCCAGGCTTTATGACTTAAACACCACTTTTTCCTGTTACAAGCATTAGCATTACTGATGGATGGCTTTTCAATTGCAACACGGCCAACAATTCCCTATTTATGAAGCTCCCTTCTAATTGTTTTGGTACTCACAGGATTTGGTAACACGACATTCATTTCAGCAGTAACTTTTGCAGCTGTGGACTGCTTATTTTTCGCGATAATCCTCCTTAATGATCGTCTGTCACGATCACCCAGAACACACTTTCGTCCGCGCTGTGATTTAGCAGATGTTTTTTCCGCATTTCAAATATGCGGAATAAATCTTCGACACAGCACTTCTTGAAACACTAAAAACCTCGGCTACCTTGCTTACGGAAGCACCCACCATACGCGCGCCAACAATTTGTCCACGTTCGAAGTCTGTTAACTCTGACATAATGCAATGATAATCTCACATAACAGTGTTCCAACAACGACTGAACGGTGCAGCGATTTTACGAAGTTGTATAGGTGGCGTCAGTAGGCGAAAACTTCAGTGCCATCAACATAGTTCATTATAATTAATCTTTCTTTTCAAACATACATTTCTCAAAGGTGTTTCCATATTTTTGTCCAACCCCTGTATTTTCATAATGTAACTGCTATACTTATATTACAAATGGATGAAAGTAATGCTGCTGTTTACAGCCATATCCATCTTTACAAAGGTTTTTGAAGAAAATTTTGACGAAATAGATTTTATTAATGATAAATATTTGATTAAAAAATTGATTAAATAGAAAGTAATGAAAACACGTCATAGCAAATAATTTCAAAGAATGCTAATTTTAGTGCGAAAGCCTAACTCGGTTAACATATTAATCACCATTATAATAATAAAGTTATATTTTTATAACTGAAATAAACTTTGAGACAAGATGAAAAATTCCTTTAAAGATATACTCTTTTGTGCTCAAAATCCCTTTTAAAATCACTCTTAAAAACTTCTAATCAAGGCTAATTACATTTAGGTTGTATACACAAATTTAATATAATCTTTTACGCTCCAATAAAGGAGGGAATATCTTGAAGAGATTGTTAATTTATTTTTCGAAACTTTTAAAATTTTTATTTTGAAGTAGTTTATTTAAATATTAACTACATAGATTTTTTTAATGGTAATTTGTTTTAGACTGATGTCTCCCATAACCTTTAATGCAGCAAAATTTTGGTTGGAATAATTGCCTTCCTAATTAGGAAGAGAGCTAAAAATCCTAAAGCCTGTGCATTTCTTTTAATTAGCTTGAAAAATAAAGTTTCTTTAGGAAAAGGAAAAAGGATTCAGGAAATGTTATTTTTATGAAGTAAAAACGCAAAATGTAGAGTTTTATTTAAAAAGTATAGCTTAAACCTTAAATAATTGAATTGAGTTTGGCAGTACCAAGGAGAACAGGACTTTTATTATTAAGGGTGGACAAAAAGTTAATTTAACTTTAAAATTCTTAAAAGATAAAGAAGAGAAAATAATAATAATTCGGAAAGTGCAATTTTCACTAACAGCGTTGTCAGGATAATAAATTATTATTATTATTTATTTATTTATTTATAAGATAAAAGATTTTAGTTTAAAGCGTCAATGACAGAGACAGCTAACACAAATACATCGTGATTAAATTAAAAGACACTCATGGGCACGAAACATTAAATGTGGTATAAAAATGCGGGATTTGTGGCTTTTCCTTCATTGTATCTGAGCAACTTATCTTGAGTCGCTCAATGAAGGATTGTGCTCTGCCGGTGAAGCCCTTTTCAATAACGGAAACTGTGAACTTGCAACTTTGAAGAAATTCCAGTCATTAAAATGCATGAAAAAAGACTATGATCTGATGTTTGCCAAGAAAAATATGATACATAAATTTGAAAAGACGAGTCGATTTAAAGTGAAATATTAAAGAGGGGGGGGGATTTTTTCGACGTCAGTAGATGTCACCACATCATTAGAGTAGTAGTGTGTTAATATGCAGTGCACTGGGAATTATCCGATCTTTAGACATGACCGTAAGCATGATGCATAAAGTTATACGCAATATCCTGCATTTCTATCCTTATAAATACATCCATGTTCAGGAGTTTCTTCCTGCTGACCTGTCACGAAGACAGACGTTTGCTCTGGTTTTTCTTGCTCGCATAGAAATGAAGTATGAATGGCCATGGAACTTTTAGGAACAATCGAAGCTCATTTCAAACTTCAAGGGTTTATCAATGCACAAAATTGCAGGATATGGGCAAAAGAAAATTCTTCGCAACACAATCATTACCGATACACATACATTACAAAGGTAGCTGTATAGTGCGAGTTGAGGCATCGTACATGTCAGGGCCATTATTTTCCGAGGAGATGGATCCTGCAGGTCCTGTTACCTGTACCATAAATGGTAAACGGTATGTGGTATGAGAGTCTTTTGAGCAACCTGGTCATTCCAACACTTCAAAAAGAATATGTCTGGAATTTGTCTGGAACATGTGTGGATAGAATATATATCATGCAAGATGGCGTCCAAATGATTAATTTATCAGTCGTCACTGATGTACAACCTGGACTCCAAGATCACTGAAATCAATCCATGTGACTTCTGGCTGCGGGGTTACCTAAACAATGTTGTTATTGCAAATTTAGCAAATTTTGATGAAACTTTTGAACTATTTTGAGGATTTTCGGTTTCATGAATGGAAATTTTCAGGCGATTGTCAAGTCATAATAATGAACAAATCATTTCAAAAAACTTAAAAAACTCGCTTTGCTGTTACAAGGAACTTCTAAAAGTAAAAACGAAATATTTTTCAGTTCAAACTTCATTGTATGTAAAAAATTTTTCACATCGTCAAATATTTGAATAGGGTAGCTAGAGGAGCAATAAAGTGCATATTTTTTTTTTCTTTATTTTTTTCGAATTCTTGTGTTCCAAACGCAACTTTTTTTCATGTTAAATGTATATAACATAATCTCTAAACACAGAAGAATCTGTTCATTAGGTTTTCGACAATTTTTATTACTTATATTTTCTTGCTTATCGAAATGTACTTCGAATTACGTTTCTAGTGTTAGAACGAATAGTTGATGGAAGTTGAGGTATCACTGTATATAATATTCAACATTTTTAAAATAGTGTAGTTTCATTAAAATAAACCGCAAACGATGTTCCCCCATAGATATTAATATAACATTATACTTTTCAGTGTTTCTGTCAATGGATCGTAACTCCTGCAAACTTAATTTTCAATACATAACATGCCATAGTAAAGCTTGATAACATATATCCATTTCATGGCAGTTGGTCTATATTTACGCGAGTTACAGCACGGACAGAAAGACAATCCGAAATTATAGAAACTTTTCAATTATGTTGGAAAGTATTCAAAACAGCTTTTTGGTACTTGGTCTGTTAAAAACAAAACAAAAAGTATTATGCTAACAAGCAATGCGTAAAAGAGTTGACTTCTTCGAGAACTATCGCAACAGAAAACTTTTAATGAAAAATCATTTAACATTTTAAATGCAGTCGTTTTAAACAAATAGAAGATGCAGCAAAAATAATGTCACAGATTTTAGCATTTTCTTTTCCCAACGGGAAATTCAATTGCTCTAAATATCTTTCACGATATCAAGTGCAACAACATATAGCAACATAAAACCAGTTAAGATGTCAATATTCTTATTTGTAAATATGTAAAGAGTTGTACTAAAAAAATATTATTACAAATTATTCTTGAAATTTCTTTCAAGATTTTTTTTTGTAAAGATGGAAATTTTTTAAAGAAGAAACCTTTCTTAAATCAATATTTAAACAGAAAATTCAACTCCAAATCAGAGCTAATGGCATTTGACAAAAAAAGAGAAAATAAGTTTTGAAATAAATTTTATTATCTTTGTATAGTAGCTTTCAGTTTAAAGGAGAATTTGAAAGAAATTTGAAGAATATTTTGTAATAATACTCTTTTAGTACAACTCTTTAAATATTTACAAATGAGAATATTGACATCTTAACTGGTTTTATGTTGCTATATGTTGTTACACTTGATATCGTGTAAGATATTTAGAGCAATTGAATTTCCCGTTGGGAAGAGAAAAAGTTAAAACCTGTAACATTATTTTTAACTAAGCATAAACGTAACTTTCTTCGGAGGTAATCAAATGGCCCATTATTTAAAAATATATTGTAAAAAGTGCTTAAAAAATTCTTCCATTTAATTTTTAAACTATTGCCAGTATCTCAAAATTTGATGGTACGTAAAACTGAAGAAATTAATTTGCAATAGATAAATCTAAAAGTTTCTCAATTCAAAATTAAATACATGCACTGCAAAAAAAAAAAAAAAAAAAAAAAAAAAAAGTTGGAAATTGCACTTGAAGCGTAGCAAATGAGGTGCGTTCGTACGATAATGAAGTTTTAAAAATATCACTCTCATATATCAATTTCATAAAATCGTAAATAATTGCGATTAAAATGCGCGCCAAACAGTGTTCTCTATATACTTATTGTGCAATGGAATACTTTTGTGTGGCCTTGTAAATCAATAAGAAATGTTCCTTGCACAACAGATTATGCAAAATCTGTATTATAATATGTACTTTATGATGCATATCAATATTATTATGCTCGAATGAGTGTAATATTATTAAAATGCATTTGAAACTTTTTTTTTCCATTGACTATAATGTAACGGAGTACTTTTGCTTGTCCCTGTATTCGATCTATGCATCCTATTTTCAAAAAATTTGAAATGACTTGACAAAATTATGTAATAAGAATGTAATTTAAATTTAAAACGATTAAAATGCATTTGAAGCATTTCCCCCCATTGACCGTAATGTACCGGAATACTTTTGATCGTCCCTGTAATTGATCTATCCATCCGATTCTCATAAAATTTGAAATGACTCGACAAAATTATGTAATAATTATATATTTTAAATTTCAAAAGATTCGGTTGGGTAGTTTTTGCGTTGTTATATGTGGACAGACAGACAGATAGACAGACGGACAGACAGGCGGATAGACGGACGGACTGAACGACAACTATAGGTGCTACGTATTTACATAATTACGAACGCACCTAAAAACGGACAATTTAACGGAAATATTACTGGTAATCTAGACGCCAGTACTATATACTGTTTTTTAACGGAAAAATTTCCGTAAATTCCGGGAAAAACTCGAAAAAAACGTAATATTTTCCGGAATGTTTCCGTTAAAAAAACAGTAAATAGTACTGGCGTATAGATTACCAGTATTACTTCCGTTAAATCGTCCGTTTTTTTACAGTGTATGTTCCATCGTTTAGCGCACACTTCAAGTATAAGAAAATTAATCGAATTTGACAGGTAATCGTAAAACACCAGGTATAAAATTGAAAGAATAAACATTAAATAAAATGAATGACAAAAGGCTTGAAATTTCTTTGTTAAAAAAATGTTTTATCTACTTATAATAAAATGCGTCCGAAGAAATGTGTACAATGGTTCCAGGTTGTGCCACTCCTATCTGGATTCAACCGTTGCTAGACGCCACGTTAGGATTAATTGAAAACAGATGCTAAAATGATGCTTTTAAAATTTCTTCCACTTGAAATAATGTTTTTTCAGCATATTTTCATATAAAACATGTATATCAAACCCATTTATAATACATAAAGATAACAGTGGAAGTGGAAAAGTTTTTTATTACCTGAGTACGATCGTATTTTATTTCACTCTAGCACTGTCTCTCACAACTTTAGTGCTGCCATCTATGAACTATTTTAGAAGCCTTTTTGGGAATACAGTAAAACCCAGATAATTCGGATTAACTAGGACCAAACCCGATCCGGATTATCGAAAATCCGGATAGTTAGAAAAAAATTAAATAAAATAAAACATACTTACAGAAAATCACCTTTATGTTAAACTTATTGAATATTTACAGACAGAAAAAATGTTTACTTTGCTTAATTTTTCCGAAAAGGTTTCAGAAAAAGTTTTTTTTAATTCAGAATACGATGATGAAACAAGTTAATGTTATGGAATTTAGTCAATCGCTTATCAGACTTGAAAAAAAAAAAGACCAAACCGATCCGGATTATCGGGGTCCGAATTTGCGGGGTTCAATTGTATATTATGAAAGATCAATTTTGTTTTAGATGAATTTAAATTTAGTTATATTATTATTATTTTTTAAATACTAGCATTTATCTGGTTAATTTTTTTTTATTTTTTTTTCTATTTAAATAAATAAGCTCTTTTTTTTCCTTCAAGTTGTTATGGATATATAAAAGATATCATCATGACTGCATTAGTATATCTGAAAATTATTTTTTCACATGGTCTTAAATTAAAACTTTATCTGCTTTGATGCAATGCATGCAAATAAATCAAAATTGCTCTTAAATTAAAATTTGATGATTTTTATTTAGTTTATGGTATTATATATTCCTTACATTTAAATGGCATTTGATAAAAAATACAAATTTCGTTTACAATGTAAGCAAATTTCGAATGGATATAATCTAAGCTTTAAAAACTGGTAGATTTAATTAAAAATTTTACAAAAGAAACAATAATAATAATTTTGGTTTTCATAACTTACGGATTGAATTTTTAAAGTTGCAAGCTGAAGTTTTTAAAAATTGATTTTGATTTAAATCAATGCCTCCTACTATAGAAAATAGCAGTATTTTCTATAAGAAAATACGATTTAAAAAAAAAAAAAAAGTTGTTTTGTGTATATTAACTGCGTATACATGGCACCAAATCTAAATCTAAAAAGAAAACTCAAAGCTTCAAAATCGATGCCTAAAAGCATCGAACTAAGAATCTATCATATACCCACGACTAAAATCGCTGCCGAATCATAATAAAGAATCATAATAAAGAATGTATTTTAAAATTTTAAAAAACTTCAATATTTAATTTAAATGTTTTGTGAAATCTTCAGAAATTGAGTTTTATTTTGCCAATTATTATTATTGTTGTAATAAATACTGTTCTTTGTTTTGAAATTAAAATTTGTTAAAAAACTAAATATCAAGTTTAAAAAAAAGTCATTTGTATTTGTAGAAATTTATTGCTATTTTTAAAATGTGCTTTTTTACAATAGAAACTCTTCAAAAACAAAATCTGCATTCTGTTTGTATGAAGTATTAAAAAGATGAAATGCAAGTGAAAATGCCGTCATTTTTGACGGGGTTACATACTAGTATTTATATAAAAAATGCACATATTTTATAAGCCTAACGTCTAATTTCGTATGATATTGTGATAGAAAATAAAATAAAAAAAAATCATTTGACATTTTAAATGCAATCATTTTGAACAAATGGAAAATACAGCGATCTTATTTAATAAGAAGTACCAGAACTTCTATCCTGGAAGAAATAAAACTTAAATACAGTTCAGGAAATTCTTTATCATTAAAAATGGTGGAAAGGTGTATCTTTTCACTTAACAAAATAAACAATGTTTTATAAGAAGAAATTTAGAAAAAATTCTTGTATAGATGGAATCTTTTTTAAGAAGAAACCTTCCTAAAATCAATATTTAAACAGAAAATTCAACTCCAAAACAAAGCTAATGGCATTTGACCAAGAAAAGAAATAAATTTTGTCACAAATTTTGCTATCTTGGTAAAGTAGCTTTATGTTCAAAGGCGTATTTGAAAGAAATTTTAAGAATATTTTGCAATTATATTTTTTTGTACAACTCTTTAAATATTTACAAAAGAAAATATTTCCATCTTAACTGATTTTATATTGCTATATGTTGCTACATTAATTTTCGTTAAAGATTTTTAGAGTAATTAAATTTCCCGTTGGGAAAAGAAAAAGTTAGTTTGTGATATAATTTTTAATTAAGCATAAATGTAACTTTCATCGGAGGTTATCAAATAGTCCATTATTTTAAAATATATTGTAGAAAGTGATTTAAAAAATCAATTTTGTAGTAGATAAATCTAAAAGTTTCTCGCTTCAAAATTAAATACAGTATATTCTGCCGTTTAGCGCACCTTTCAAGTATAAGAAATTGATCAAAATTGACAGGTGGTAGTTAAACGCCAGGTATAAAATTGAAAGAATAAAAATTACGCAAAACGGATGACAAAAACCTTGAAATTTCTATATTAAAAAAAAAAAAAAAACTGTTTTATATTTATTTTAAAAAATGCGCAAAAACTTTGTGAGCTGAACAGATAATTACCTAACGCTGTTGTGAAATTTTTTTTTTAATGAAAAATCATTTAACATTTTAAATTTAATCATTTTGTACAAATAGATGATGCAGCGATCTTATTTATTAAGAAATACCAGACATTCTATCCTGGAAGAAATGAAACTTAAACAGTTCAAGAAATTCTTCGCCATTAAAAATGAAGGAAGGATATATCATTCGACTTAACAAAATAAATGAACTTTTATTACGAAAAAAATTAAGTCTTTTTCTTGTAAAGATCGAATCTGTTTTTAGAAAAAAAACTTTCTTGAATCAATTTTTAAACAGAAAATTCAACTTCAAATCAGGGATAATGGTATTTGACCAAGAAAAGAAATAAATTTTGCTATAAATTTCAGTACCTTCGTAAATCAGTTTTATGTTTAAAGGAGGATTTGAAAGAAATTTCAAGGATATTTTGTAATTATATTTTTTTAGTACAATTCTTTAAATACGTACAATAGAGAATATTTACTTCCTAACTGGTTTTATGTTGCTATATGTTGCTAAACTTGATATCGTAAAATATTTTTAGAGTAATTGCATTTCCCGCTGGGAAATGAAAGCGATAGGACTGTGACGTTACTTTTTTTTTTTTTTTTTTTTTTTTTTTTTTTTTTTTTTTTTTTTTTTAATATAAACGCAACTTTCCTCGGAGGTAATCAAATGGTCCATTATTTTAAAATATATAATGGAAAGTGCCTAAATAATAATAATAATAAATCTTGCATTTCATTTTTAAACCATCGCCTATATATCAAAATTTGATTGTACGTAAAATTAAAGATATTAATTTGCAGTAGATAAATCTAAAAGTTTCTCAATTCAAAATTAAATACTGTATGTTCCGCAATTTAGCGTACGCTTCCATAATAAGAAAATTGATCGAAATTGACAGGTGATCGTAATATGCCGAGTATAAAATTGAAAGAACATAAATTAAGTAAAACGAATCACAAAAGACTTATATTTTCTATGTTATTATTATAATTATTTATATTTATAAAAAAAGAGCAAACTTTATGAGCTTAATGGCTAATTACATAACGCTATTGTAGAAAATTTTTAAAGAAAAATCATTTTACACTTTAAAAGCAATCAATTTAGACAAATAGAAGGTGCAGTGACCTTATTTATTAAGAAATACCAGAATTTCTATCCTGAAGAAATAAAACGTAATTCAACATTTCAAGAAATTCCTATCCATTAAAAATGGAAGAAATATATCTTTTGACTTAACAAAATAAATGAAATTTTATACAAAGAAATTTAAGACTTTTTCTTGTAAAGATGATTTTTTTTTTTTTTTAAGAAACCTTTCTTAAATCAATATTTAAACAGAAAATTCAACTCCAAATCAGAGCTAATGGCATTTCACCAAGAAAAGAAATAAGTTTTGAAATAAATTACTATCTTCGTGAAATAGTTTTATGTTTAAAGGAGGATTTGAAGGAAATATTAAGAATATTTCATAATTATATTTTTTAGTACAACTCTTTAAATATTTACAGTGGAGAATATTTACATCTTAACTGTTTTTATGTTGTTATATGTTACTACACTTAATATTGTATAAGATTTGTAGAGTAATTGAATTCCTTGCTCGGAAAAGAAAAAGATAAAAACTGTGATTTTATTTTTAACTGAGCATAAACGAAACTTTCCTTGGAGGTAATAAAATGCTCCATTATTTAAAAATATATTTTAGAATAAGATTTAAGAAAGAAAGTCTTACATTTCTTTTTTAAACTATTATCCATATTTCAAAATTTGATTGTACGTAAAATTGAAGAATAAATTTGCAATAGAAGTTAAGTTTAAGAACTTAAGTTTCTCGCTTCAAAATTAATACAGTATATTCCACCGTTCAGTGCACAGTTTCACGATAAGAAAACTGATCGAAATTGACAAGTGGTCGTAAAACGTCGGATATAAAATTGGAACAATAAAATTAAGTAAAACGAATGACAAAAACCTTGAAATTTCTATATTAAAAAAATGTTTTACATTTTTAAAAATAAAGAGCATACTTTATGAGCTTAATGCTATTGTGAAAGAAAATTTAAAAAAATCATTTGACACTTTAAGTGCAATTAATTTGGACAAATAGAAGATGCAGTGATCTTATTTATTAAAAAATATAAGAGCTTCTATCCTGGAAGAAATAAAATTTAAATCAACATTTCAAAAAGCTGCTTACCATTAAAAATGAAACAAAGATCTATCTTCTGACTTAACAAATAAATGAACTTTTATACGAAGAAATTTAAGATTTTTTCTTGTACAGATGGAATCTTTTTTTTAGGAGAAACCTTGACCAAGAAAAGAAATAAGTTTTGACGTAAGTTTTAGTATTTTCGTAAAGTAGCTTTATGTTTAAAGGGAGATTTGAAAGAAATTTCAAGAATATTTTATAATTATATTTTTTAGTATAATTCTTTAAACATTTACATTAGAAAATATTTACGTCTTAACTGGTTTTATGTTGCTATATAATATATTTAGAGTAATTGGAATTTCCCGTTGCGATAGGTAAAAGATAAAAACTGTGACACTATTCTTAATTAAGCTTAATGTAACTTTTCTCCTACGTAATCAAATGGTCCAATATTTTAAAATATATTGAAAAATATGTTTAAAGAAAACAACTTGCATTTTATTTTTACTATTTCTCATATTTCATAATTTCATTGTACGTAAAATTGAAGAATAAATTTGCAGTAGATAAATCTAAAAGTCTCCAGCTTCAAAATTAAATACAGTATATACCGCCGTTTAACGCATAGCTCAAGTATATAAAAAAATTATCAAAATTGACAGGTGATCGTAAAACGACAGTTATAAAATGAAAAATAACAATAAAGCAAAATGGATGACAAAAACCTTGAAATTTCTACATAAAATTTTTTAAATATTTATTAATAAAATTGCGTATACTTTATGAGTTTAAAAGCTAATTTCATAACAGTTTCATTATTCTTTTATTTTATTTTTTACATGAAAAATTGAAAATACACCCCAAAATACCCCCTTTTCCGAAATAAAATATTTTCCTTATTTAATAGGCCAATTTCTGTTATTTACTTGAAACACAAATTACAATTAAAAATTAATGTTATGTAGGAGCAATATCCAATATATTAATGCAAAAGTTTTTTTCTCTCTTTATACAGTGACTTTATTTTGTTGGTTAAAATTATTTAAATAAGTGTTTTATACCCATTTTTATTAAATATTTAAAAGCTAATAAAAAAAATGAAAGAATTTTTTAAATAAAGACGGCCTTAATTTTATTAAATTGAAAAAAAATAGACGCTTATAAGTATCTACAATGGCAAAAGGGTTTTAAAAAATTTTGCACCTTACCGTGTTATATTAAAGAGGATCCTAGAGTCGTTCATTAGGCACATTGCCACTACAAAACATTGTTCAGGTGATATAGAATAAATATAGAAAATAGGAATAAAATGTGATGGCTAGGGGTGACGCAAAAAACTGTAATCCTAAAATCCGTCACCTTCGATCAAAATACAACTATTAGTCGATGAGCCAGGGGCTCGTGTGTTTTCATGTCTGGGGACTTGATGAATTATATATTTTTGGATTCACCACAACAACAGTACCTTATTTATCAATGATACTTTCAAAGGGAGGGTAGCTTTTGGGCGCTACATTGGAAAATGGCCACCGTCGTTGAGTTAAGCGGTCGAATGGTTTATGTCAGCGGACTTGGTAAACCATACATTTTTGTATTCATCAAAACATCCGCATCTCATTTTTCCATGTTACATTTAATAGTAGGGTAATTTATGGCCGTCATATTGGAAAATGGTCGGCGTTGTTGAGGCAGGGATTCTTGGCATTTCATATCAGAGAACCCTTTAAACCATACTATTTTGGATTCACGACAACATCAGAATGAAATTCATCCATGATACTTTAAAAATGAGAGTAGTCAATGAACTACATATTGAAAAATGACTGCCGCCACACGTGAGCCAGTGGCGTATGTGATGTCATGTCAGAAGACCTGTTGAATCATACATTTTTTGGATTCACGCACATACATTTTTTGGATTCATCACAACATTAGAACGACATTTATTCATATTACAAAACCAAGGTAGCTTATGGGCGCCATATTGCAAAATGCCCGGCGTCGTTGAAATAACGGCTCGTGTATTTTCATGTCAGTGGATTTTGTAAACTATACATTTTTGGATTCACTACAGCATGACATTTATCCATGATATTTTGAAAAACAGAGTAACAAATGGACGCCATATTAGAAAATTCTGCAGATAAGCACGGTGATTGAAAAAATTATCTTGGTTTTACAAACTGTAAAATTAACCGGGCGATTAAATATAAAGTAAATAAAGACACGCAGAGATCAAAAGCTACAAGAAATTTCAGTCAAAGATCTGCCACAGTTTAAAAATATTTATGATACCAGGGCAAAATTTCTTCACATGATTCGTGAAGGAACCAAAATCGGTTCTTCAGAAAAATCTATTCTACATCCAGATCAGTCTTTGAGCACGATCCAGAAAGACGAACATGGTATCTCAGATTTAAAGAGTATTGTTACCAACGAATAGATAAATATAGACAGGGTAATAGAATCAACTAGAACAATTACAAATCCAGAAAATCTCGAAAACATGATCGAAGCTCATGAGATAACTGAAAAAACTTACCAAACTTTAAAAAATAAACTTCTACCAAAAATTGAATCGACTTCAAAAACTACTGCAAAGTGAAAAATAATTTTTTATATAATAGTAATTAGAAATTAAATTAAGAGCGTAGTATTTACCATGCGTATTATTATATTTATGCACATTAATTTGATTTTTTGGAGTCGGTGCCAGCCAAGCCAAGTCACATGTAATTGTCCAATAGACACACATCCAAGTACCTACGAGTTTTTTTTTTTTTTTTTTTTTTTTTTTTTTTTTTTTTTACGATTTAATATTTAGTTTTAAAATGTAACTCTATTCATTTACGATTTGCATTGGATAATTAATTTTAATATTGAAATTGGCTTGGCTGGCACCGACTCCAAAAAATCAAATTAATGAGCATAAATATAATAATACGCATGATAAATACTACGCTCTTAATTTAATTTCTTATTACTATTATATAAAAAATTATTTTTCACTTTGCAGTAGTTTTTGAAGTCGGTTCAATATTTCGTAGAAAAGTTTATTTTTCCATTTTTTGTAAAAAGTTAACGATTTTTTGAAGTCGGTTAATAAAAAATAAAATACGGAAAAAATTACAGTAAATTATACACGCATGTCATGGGTCAGGTTCGAACCCACGATCTCTTCCGAGAACCAGAGTTTAAATCTGGCGCCTTAGACCACTCAGAAATCCTGACATGGTAAATACTATGCTCTTAATTTAATTTCGTATTTCTATTATATAAAAAAAAAATATTTTTCACTTTGCAGTAGCTTTTGAAGTCGGTTCAATTTTTGGTTAAAAAGTTTATTCAAGATATTAATGAAACAAAAAATGCTCTGGAATCTTTGCATCATTTTCAAACACACAAAAGAAAAATCTTTTTCAATTTCTTCTTCTTCTTATTTTTATTTTTATTTTTTTTTTTTTTTTTTTTGCACCTAATTTTAAAATGTAATTTTTTAGGTAGCTTTCATTACAAAAAGTAAAAAGCTACCTATTGCAGCCGTCCGGAGGAAAGCACTTCCGGAAAATTTTGGTATATTTTCACCGATCATGACCCCCAGACCCCAAAACCACCCTCCGTTCAAATGTTGACATATATATATATATATATATATATAACCATATATATATATATATATATATATATCTGATTTTTGTCATGCGATAACTAACGTATTTATGAACCGATTTGAATGAAACTTGGTATGTACATAGTACATACAAATGTCTCGACCGAGTTCGTTGGCCAGCATCATCCGCCATTTTGTTTCAAAATGGCGGCCATTTTAAATTTTTTAAAAAATTTAAAATTTAAAATTAAATGCGAAAAACTTAAAATTTGAAAAATATTTTTCCTTTACGTGTTAGAACTTAAAACAAAGATTCCAGAACACTTTTTATTTTGTCAATATCTTAAAAAATGATTGAGTTATAGCACTTTGAATTTTTCTTATGGCTGACATTTTGAAACGATCTGATTTTTGTCACGTGATAACACGCGTATTTATAAACCGATTTCAATGAAACTTGGTATGTACATAGTACATACAAATGTCTCGACCGAGTTCGTTGGCCAGCATCATCCGCCATTTTGTTTCAAAATGGTAACCATTTTAAATTTTTAAAAAAAATTTAAATTTAAAATTAAATGCGAAAAAATTAAAATTTGAAAAATATTTTTCTTTTACGTGTTAGAACTTAAAACAAAGATTCCAGAACACTTTTTATTTTGTCAATATCTTAAAAAATGATTGAGTTATAGCACTTTGAATTTTTCTTATGGCTGACATTTTGAAACGATCTGATTTTTGTCACGTGATAACACGCGTATTTATGAACCGATTTCAATGAAACTTGGTATGTACATAGTACATACAAATATCTCGACCGAGTTCGTTGGCCAGCATCATCCGCCATTTTGTTTCAAAATGGTAGCCATTTTAAATTTTTAAAAACATTTTAAATTTACAATTAAATGCGAAAAAATTAAAATTTGAAAAATATTTTTCTTTTACGTGTTAGAACTTAAAACAAAGATTCCAGAACACTTTTTATTTTGTCAATATCTTAAAAAATGATTGAGTTATAGCACTTTGAATTTTTCTTATGGCTGACATTTTGAAACGATCTGATTTTTGTCACGTAATAACACGCGTATTTATGAACCGATTTCAATGAAACTTGGTATGTACATAGTACATACAAATGTCTCGACCGAGTTCGTTATCCAGCATCATCCGCCATTTTGTTTCAAAATGGTGGCCACTTTAAATTTTTTAAAAAATTTAAAATTTAAAATTCAATGCGAAAAAATCAAAATTTGAAAAATATTTTTCTTTTACGTGTTAGAACTTAAAACAACGATTGCAGAACACTTTTTATTTTGTCTATATCTTACAAAATGATTGAGTTATAGCACTTTGAATTTTTCTTATGGCTGACATTTTGAAACGATCTGATTTTGTCACGTGATAACACGCGTAATTATGAACCGATTTCAATGAAACTTGGTATGTACATAGTACATACAAATGTCTCGACCGAGTTCGTTGGCCAGCATCATCCATTATTTTGGTTAAAAATGGTGGCCATTTTAAATTTTTTAAAAAATTTAAAATTTAAAATTAAATGTGAAAAAATTAAAAGTTGAAACATATTTTTCTTTTACGTGTTAAAACTTAAAACAACGATTCCAGAACACTTTTTATTTTGTCTATATCTTAAAAAATCATTGAGTTATAGCACTTTGAATTTTTCTTATGGCTGACATTTTGAAACGGTCTGATCTGAACGATCCACAATGTTGCTTTAAAATGGCATACACTTTATGATATCGTGGAATTTGGTGACTCTCTAAATCGCTTAAAATAAAACCAGGTTGAATAAAAGATGGCTAATTTCTAAAAATTCCTATTAATATTCAATCTTTAGAAAAACTAGTATTCAATCTTATAAAATCACTAATTTTATAAGATTATTTCCACTAATTTGAGCTTAGTATTTTTGAACAATGTAACTTACCTTAAAATAAATAAATAAGTATATAAGTATATGAAAGCTACCTCTTCCTCCCGGCATTGCCGGAAGGACTTTTTTTAATTTAATATTCCGCCATTTTGAAAAAAGATAACGGATGGAACTGGCCAACGAACGCGACTCAGACATCGGTATGTACTATGTACGCACCCAGTTACAACCATATCGATTAATAAAGATGCGTGTTATCACGTGACGAAAATCGGATTATTTCAAAATGTGAGCAACACTAGAAATTAAAAGTGCTATAACTCAGCCATTTAAGATACTAACGAAACAAAAAATGCTCTGGAATCTTTGTATCAAGGTCAAATGCATAAAAGAAAAAATCTTTTACAATTTCTTACTTTTTTGCATCTAATTTTAAATTTTAAAATTAAAAAAAATAAATAAATTTTCGCCATTTTGAAACAAGATGGCGGGAGGAACTGGCTAACGAATTCGGTCCAAGCCTCATTATGTACTATGTACACACCAAGTTACATCCAAATAAATCTATAAATACGCGTGTTATCACGTGACAAAAACTAGATCGTTTCAAAATGTCAGCCATACTAGAAATTGAAAGTGCTATTACTCAGCTATTTTTTAAGATATAGACAAAATAAAAAGTGTTCTGGAATCATTGATTTAAGTTCTAACACATAAAAGAAAAATATTTTTTCAACTTTTAGTTCTTTCGCAATTTATTTTAAATTGTAAAATTTTTTAATAAATTTAAATGACCGCCATTTTTAAACAAGATGGCGGATTAAGCTGGCCAACGAACTCGGTCGAGAAATTTGTATGTACCATGTACATACCAAGTTTCATTCAAATCGGTTCATAAATACGATAGTTACAGCATGACAAAAGTCAGATATATATAACATGTCAACATTTGAACGAAGGGTGGTTTTGTGGTCTGGGGGTCATGATCGGTGAAAATATACCAAAATTTTCCGGAAATGCTTTCCTCCGGAAGGCTGCAATAGGTAGCTTTTTACTTTTTAGGTGCCTTCGTAATTATGTAAATACGTAGCACCTATTGTTGTCGCTCAGTCTGTCTGTCTGTCTGTCCGTCTGTCTGCCCGCATATAACAACGCAAAAACTACCCAACCGAATCGTTTCAAATTTAAAATACATAATTGCTACATGATTTTGTCGAGTCATTTTAAATTTTATGAAAATCGGATGCATAGATCAATTACAGGGACAATCAAAATATTCCGTTACATTATGATGTATGGGAAAAGAAGTTTCAAATGCATTTTAATGGTGTTACACTCCTTTGAACATAATAGAATTGACGTGAATCTATGAAATATGTAGTAAAAAATGCATTTTGCACAATCTTGATGCAAAGAATATTTATTATTAAATTACAGGGCCACACAAACGTATTCCACTAAAAAATGTTATACGGGGAAACATTGTTTGGGGCGTGTTTTAATTATATTAAACTACTTCACATTTTATGAATAAGATATACGTTAATGAAGTATAATAAAAATTACTCCCTGCATATTTACAAGAACACAAAGATTTCGACCACTATACCGTATCCAGAGTACGCTCTACTATATCAGCAAGATCTGAATATGTTAAAACTTCGTTATCGTACGAACGCACCTCATTTGCTAAACTTCACATGCAATTTCCAACTTGTTTGTAATAAAAGCTACCTAATAAAATTAGGATTCACATTAATTTGAAGGGATGTTTATATACATTTTTTCACAACTGTACACAGTTTTCTAATTACTAAGCTTATTGTCTTGGATCTTTTGGATCACCTAATATATGAGTAGCTTCTGTACAATTTAAATTTCCATATGCAAGCAAAAGTATTTATAAAAAATCTTATAACTCAAAAATTAAACAAAGTAAAAACTAGTCATGTAAAATACAACGCATTCTAACAGCAACGTGGCTTTACTCGAGTGTTTTAGAGGAAGTTTTTATTCCTCTCTTGAAGACTTTTAAAATCTGCTGGAATCAGCAAACAAAGTCATTTTCTGTCAAAATTACTTACACAATAAACATGTTTCCCCTTAGAGAAAATCAATAACGATCAAGTTTCATCCTAAAATAGGATATTCGCTATTCTGCCATCTGCTAATATATAAATGGAACTTTACTTATTTATCTCTTAATATCTCAAAGTATTTCATATATTTTATGAAGCAGATAAGTCATATTTTCGCTTAAATAATGCTTAAATACACAAACATAAATACATGGAATATGATATTTTTATAAATTTATGAAATTAATATTCGAAAAAATGATTCATTGCAACCTACAAATTTTTTTGATTGATTTAGAATTATTAAGTCTTGCTTTATGGGAATCCAAATCTTCAAATTTTTAAGTATCTTTCAAATTATGCTTAAAAGACGGCAAAATGATGGATTAAGTGGACATCTATGATAGAACTGACTGGATATTTTGAAACCTTTTATGCTATCTCGCAATCCAGCAGTCTTCAATGACTGCTTGAGTGGCCTCTAATATCCCTTGATTAAGAAGGGGATTTTCTCGGTCAACAATCGAGTACCGAACTTCACTTTGGATACAGCCCCTAAAAGAAGCTCATTTTAAAATAATTAATTTCTTCGAAACTTGTCGTATGAACTGCATAAAAATTTGTTTTTAGGCGGATTGAAGAGTGTAGAGCTCATTTATGATGTCAAATTTGGGTACTGCTATTGAAAGAAAGAAAATTAGGATTCGTTTTAATATGTAGATTTTCAAATTTTGTATACATGCCTTAAAAGTGCATTTTATTTTCTTCCTTTAGTACCAGTAGCTTTCTTCTGCGATAATTTTCGATAATTTTCTGCAGAGTTAGTAGGGGTGTTTATTTTTTCCATGACTGTACATAGTTTACTAATTATTAAGCTTATTGCCTTGGAACTTTTGGATCACACGGTATATATAGCTTTTTGTACTGTTTCAACTTCCATTTGCAAGCAAAAAACATTCATAAAGAATCCTATAACTCAAAAATGAAACAAAATAAAAACTAATCATATAAAATACAACGCTTTACAACTGCAACGTGGCTTTACTCGAGTGTTTAGAGGAAGTCTTTATTCCTCTCTTGAAAATTTTTAAAATCTGCTGGGATCAACAAACAAAGTCATTTTCTGTCAAAATTACTTGCACAATAAACAAGTGGAGAAAATCAATAACGATCAAGTTTCATCCTAAAATAGGATATTCGCTGTTCATCCTTCTGTTTTAATCTATGAACGTAACTTTACTTATCTGTTAATATGTCAAAGTATTTCATATAGTTTATGAAGCAGATAAGTCATGTTTTCGCTTAAATAGAAAGAATAATTTTATTGGAAATATATGTTTAACTTTTATCGAGATTTAATTAATTAGTGTACTGTAGATTCACACGTGATAAGTAAAATCTCGTTGCAAGGAATTTCTGGCTACAGTCGATTAAATTTGTTATTTTGAAAAATTCTTTAAGGGGACGGTGGAAGTTAATTTATTTATTTACTTATTTTTTTTTTTTATCATAGCAATGTGAAATTTTGTGCATATATACATTTCAATAAAAGGATATAAAACACTTTCCACAAAATTTCCAATCTTATTAAATTTTTTGTATTTAAAAAAAATTAAACTTTTAAACGAAATTTTAAAATGCTCCTCGTGTCTTAATTTTTGAGATATTTTCTTGCTTTTGCATTTTTATCACTTAAAACTCTATTATAAACAAACTTGTGTAAGATTCTTTTGAATTTGTTGAATAGTTAATATTTTACAGATTTTTTTCTAAATTCCATATCGATTTTCATCAAAATTTTGCCTTTTAATAAGTAAAAAAATCAAATTTGACTATCTTAATGGAGACGAATTTTAAAAAGCTTACACAATTTCTTTCTAAAGAATATCAGGATACTTTCTTACCAACTTCATAAATATTGATAAAACATTTACGTCGCAAGGAGCATTTCAAATATCTAAAAACGCTGAAAAATTTGTTTTGAGAAAAACAGATTTAAAGTGTATAAATACCTTTACCTTTATTATTTACTTCTTAAAACCTTCATACATGATAGTTTAATAAGAAAAAACTGTTTTGGACCTATTGTACCACAGAAATAGTCCTTTTTTGCGAATATTTTGCTATAGACGATTTTGCTCAAATAAAGGTCCAACTGTCCTCTTAATGTGAAATTCCAATATAACGGATTTAACATTTTGCATTCTGGAGGTAATTCTCACTGACCACTATTGTTCCGCGTAAATGGTTGCTCCAAATGCTCTGGAGTCTAATACTTTAAGGGGGTCTGGGACACATTTCGGTATAATTTTTATTTATTGAGTTAAAATTGTGAATTTTTTTGTGAGGATTAACCATATTATTTGTAAACAAAATCGCATGATAAAACTTCTAATAGTTTTTTTAATTGGAATTTAAAATTTATTAAAAAAATTGGATAAATTAAAATCGTTATAATTCAAAATATTTTTCGTAGAATTTCAATTTTTGTACATTTAAACAAACAGAAAATATCTAAATTTTAATACTGATTCAACATTTTAAAAATTATTATTATTATTATTTTAATTAATAATATTTTAAGTAAAAATTTGAAAAAAAAATGATGTAACTTGTATTTTAAAAATCATATTTTCTAAAGTAACTATTTTTTTTTCTAATTTGCTAGATCAAAATGAAAAAAAAAAAAATCATATTCCAAGTTTGATGCATCTATCTTTAATGGCTGTTGAGTTGCAACAATTTAAATCTGAACAACTGCGGAAAAGTTTATCCTGAAGAAAAACACATTGTCACAGAAAGCCATTTCCATGACAACCATTGTTTGAAAGCAAACCGAAATGAAAAAAATTTGCTTTTTTAATTAAGATAGAAACATGAATTAAACGTCATTATAAGAAAAAAAAAGAAACATAAAAATTCATAGAAATGTTTAATGCAATAAATTGTTTTTTACAAAATTTGAAGATTTTTTTACTCGGACCTCCTTAACCTGTTATCTACCTAATTATTTATGAAGAAATGGCTTCACATCAAAAATTGTCTTCTTTACTATCTGAAGATATACCGGAATTTTTAAAAAATAATAATTAGAAATTATAAGTGTTTTTTCATTAAAACTTATTAAGTATATCGGTATTTATAATTTTTCTGTAAAATATTCACAAAAATAATCAAATTAATTAACCAAAAATACTCTAATGAAAATAATACAATTCTTATAAAAAGCAATGTATTTAAATGTATTATGATCCTCTCTGTAAATGGAAAGGCTTTTACCGTCGAAAATATTTCATGTAACTTTTTTTCAAAGAAAAAAACGACATACATATGAACATGATTGAGAAAATTACATCTTTTTAAAAATATAACTTCGACTGTTTCTATTCTATTTAAATTAAATCGAGTGAATTACATTGTGTGGTAAGAAAAAGAACTTTTATAAATAGACTGATTAAATACGTTTTTTATTAAACTTTCCACAATGGTAAGTATGAGTACCGTCGGTAGCTAAAGGGTTAAGGTCCCACACTAGGCACAGAAAAAGGCCCGGATGATAATGTAAAGTCTATGGGGGCGTTTTTTTCAAATATTTCGCCCAAATTTTAATATTTTTACATGATTTTTTTGCACAAGATAGCTGAGGACGATCCACAACCGGCCTAGTTTTTATTTTTTCCAGTTTTGGTACAAGATTTTTTTTTAAAAAATTACTTTAACTTTCAAAACCGGTTTAAACCGGTTCTGAAATTGAAACTATCGTAATATAAAAAATATATTAGCAAAATCGGTTGTAGATTTGTAGATCGGTTATAGATCGTCCTCAGCTATCCTATGCTAAAGAATCATGTAAAAATATTAAAATTTGTGCTAGATATTTGAAGAGAACGCTCACATAGACTTTACATTATCATCCGGGTCCTTTTCTGTGCCTAGTGTGGGGCCTTAAACTAATTTTATTCTCCTTATCTAATGGCCTGTAATAAAAGATGGCAAAATAAACTGTAAGATTTTAGTGGTGTCCAAAGCACCTGGTGTTCCGATTCACGACGGATACTTGATGACACTCGTGAGTGAGAATCACTTCTCGAGTGCAAAAGAGTTAAAAAAAAAAATTAGATACACATTAAATAAAATTATGTACGATTGCTAAGTAGTTATATTTATTTCCTGAAAACATATAAATAAAGAACAAATATATAGTGTATTATTGTGAACCTGTTTCTTATAATTCTTAACTCATTAATTCTTAAGATTTAGTCGTAATTATAAAGAAATTATGTGCGACATATCTTAATGCTAAAAAATTCACACGGATACATCCATTAACATAATATAACGTAATATAACATAACTTTTAAGGGTGCATTTCGATTCAAACTACTTATTTTCGAATTTATTTTTGAATTCACTTTTGCTCTCAAACGCATCAAACTCGCAAATTCTCTTATTTAGAAACTTTATAAGGTGCCGTTTCTGTCAATTTTTTGATAAATGCAGAAAATATTACAAAAAAGGCAGTCAAATTAGGCCTTTTGATCCGAATATTCCGATGCGGGAGATCTGGGAATGAAAAAAGGGTCATACTGAGAAGGTAATTATTTATAAATCAAATTCTAACGAATTGAGCACAAAATGACATCACACGGCACATTATACGTCTTTTCAAATATCCCCTCAACAAGTTTCATGTTTCTACTTTAAAAAATGTGTCCGAAATTGTTTCAGAAAATTTCGAGCTCTTGAAGGCGAAAAAGCATTTTTTCGAATACACTATTAATTTATTATAGTCCAAGAGCCCACCGTACAAAACCCCAAGTCATGGAGTACAAGAAAAATTCCTTTATTTTATGGAAGAGTAGTAATAGAGGAACCTAATGATCCATGTCTGCCGGAAGCGAAGTTGTGCATAAGCCAAAAATTAATAGCACTAGTGTTCGATTCGTAAGCTTAGTATTATGTTTTCCTGCACCCAGTTTTCAGTGTTTTCATACTTTTAATTGTACGGAAAAAACAATGTTAAAGGTACAAGAGAACCACTAGTTGTGTTAATTTATGGCTTATGCACCACTTCACTTCCAGCAGACATGGATCATTAGTTTCGCCTATTACTACTCTTCCATAAAATAAAGGATTTTTTCTTGTGCTCGATGACTTAGGGTTTTGTACGGTCGGCTCTCGGACTATTAATAATAAGTAAAGAACTTCTCTCTTCTGATTTTAACTACAAATTTTTTCAACGTTTGACAAGACGATTCGCTCACATTGTTTTTTTTTTTTTTTTTAGAATGAAGGATTTTTAAAAATTAGTGCTCAAAATTAAGAAACATGCAACTTTAGCTCGCTGCAGACCATATTTACATAAACAAATAATGTTTCTTTGCCCTTTGTTATAAAAAGAAACTTTTTTTGTCTGATTAATAGTAGATAAACGAAAAAAAAAAAAAAAAAAAACAATTTTAATTCCAGAACAAGTATGAGAATTAAAAAATCGTTCAAAAGTGTTATAAAAATTTACATAAAAATATTTTATTAGTATTAAAAGCATAGTCTAAATGTTACTTTTTAATTTTCTTTATTATTTTTTAATTTTCTTAGTTTATTTTGATTAATTATTTAAAAAAATGAATTATGTTCTATTAGATGTAAAAAAAGGTATATTGTAAAAAAACAAAAAAATTTCTTTTATTTTCATTTTTATTAAAAATTTTATACGTTTCAATGTTTTTTATTTAAGTAAAAGGATATTTACTTTCGTTTTTTACACTTTTTAACTAAACAAAATTTATTCCAAAGAGAGTCTAAAAGAGATTTTTCTTTTAATCCATATTTAAATGGAGAATTCAGCTGGAAAACAAATGACATAATATTCAATTTTATAGAAGCGTATATGATCATTAATTAACAGCGTGTTTTACAAAAAAAAGTTAATTTTTTAAAAGTTTTAGTCAAAATTTCTTCTTTAACTAAGCTTTTGTGATAATGAAATAAAAATTTTCTAGATAAGTAATGGATCTTCTCTTTTTCAGAAAAAAATTCCCGGGAAATTTATTTCCTAGCAAGCATTCTTTCACTCCTTCCCCCTCCTTTCTTCTCTCTTAATTTTTTTTTTTTTTTTTTTTGGTTAATTGCTTTTGATTAAAATTTTTGTTCAAGCACTGTCTTTTATAATTCTTTCAGAGATATTAGTCAGTTCATTTACCATTTGGAAAATGGTTGTTTTTGTCGGTCGAGAATAAGAGTATCTAGAAGCATATCTGGAATCTTGTGATGTCTGGATTTTACTCGTATTCTGATTGGTCTATGTTTAATGTCCAGAAATGAAATAATTCTGTTTCCATGATGATAAAAAAGTATTTATAAGTAATAATAATAACTCAAAAATAAATTGCGATACAGCATTGAAATAAATTGCATTTTAAAATTCACATTTTTCCTATACAACGGTGTAAAAATTTAAAATGTGCGATATTTAGAAGTTTTAAAATACGTGGTATCGGAAATTGTAAAACTGGTGTTTATGCTTGGTCCAGGAATATTATTGTTAAATTCATTTCCTACGTAATATATGACTTTGTTTTTTATTGCATAAGCCACGTTTTGATCATAATAAACAAGATCTTCATTGTTATTATTTTTTTAAATATAGAATTTATTTATAAGTTTTTAGTCTTTGAAAATATCATTTTCCAAATGGTCATTATAATTTGTTAAATAGTATATTTTTTAATTCAAATATATTGAGATGTTTCATTTTTTAATTACATCTGTAATTTTATCTTTCACTGTAAAAAGACAAATCTTTCCAAAGATGCGAAAATAAGACAATAGTCACGAACGGAAGTATACAATAATTTCTTTAGAGTTATCCGCGATTTCGAATGTTTTTCATCTATCATAACCTCAGAAAACTCCTAGTTTTCGAAATTATAAACAAGTTTACATAAAAAAAGTTTTATTTAGCCACTGATTTTCGGAAATTATTTCCAGTACACTTTATAGTATATTAATCAGTTTTCTCAAATTGGTTTATCGTTTTTAAGGTTAAGTACTTAAAAAATAACAACAGAACCATTATAAGATCACTCATGTGGTTTTATTTGTCCGTCTGTTAGGCTTGTTTTCCTCATAAACTGTGGGACGTGGCAGAAGTAATAAAAGTATCTCGCATATTTATTAATTATTGATCATTCCCAACTACATTGTTAAAAAATTTTCTGTGAAAATACAGAGAATCTATGGGTAATCTATTACAATGTGTTTCAAAAATGACCAGTATATTTGAAAAATCAATAAAAAATAAACGGGCAGCGATATAAATAAACCGTTTGTTGCAATATGCTTGGGACAACAGTAAATTTTCAGGCTGTCAAACTTTCGAAATTAGTTACATTTTTCAACAACAAATGGCGCTGCAGTCGATTTGAAAGATTTTGCTATGAAAAAATGGTTTATTCCTTAGAACAGGAGATTTTTGACTTGAAAGACCAGGTGTACCGTCACAATCCAGAAACAATTGAACAACTGAAGCAGTAAATCTCTTCTGCATGCGAAGCCATCCCGCCGGACGCGTTTACAAAGATTTCTTGTAATTTCGTTCAGAGACTACGCCATATTATTGCTTTCACATGGTGGATATGTGAAAAATACCGTACTTTAAGATTTTTCCAGACTGCAGCGCCATCTATTGTTGAAAATTGTAAGTAATTTCGAAAGCTAGTCTGTTTAAAAATTTACTGTTGTCCCAAGCATATTGCAACAAACAGTGTATTTATATCGCTGCCCGTTTATTTTTTATTGATTTTTCAAATAATTAAGCATACTGCAACAAATGGTGTATTTCTATCGCTGCCCGTTTAGTTTTTATTGATTTTTCAAATATGCCGGTCATTTTTGAAAGACCCTGTATTTTAAGTCTTCTACAAGATTAGATCCACAGAGATTAGAAAAAGTGAGATTCTGTTAACCCTTTCCGGCACACTGTGTCCGGTCTGGGATACCTAATTTTAATTCCAAACTTGCAAATGGCATCAATAATATTTGAGTAAAATTTTGCTTTTAAAATAAAATCTTAAATTAAGGAATTCAAAATATCTAAAAAATTCGTTTCTGAATTCCCGTGTCAGTCGATAATTTCTCATTTTACTACAGATTTTTCCCGTGTCGGCAAGGGTTAAATAACGGAGAAATTATTCGGTAAATTTAAAATAGACTCTGTAAATTAACATAGTTAAAAATACACAAGACTCTTGTAAATTTACTTTTAATGATAATAATTTGATTTAACTTTTAAAATCGATGAATCACACAGTCTTCAAAGAATTTGATTTTTCTGAGTATATTTGAACTACTGTATCATTAATTAATTAAACTCTAACATAATTTGTTTGTAGTCACCAATTGTCGCCGAGACCTCTCGACAGTGGAAGAATACTTTACTAAGTGAGCTATTGGAGCTAAGAGCTATTGTTATCGACCACAAAGCATGTCTTTTGTGATTCAGTGAAGAAAATTCCTCACTAACTCCGATCAGGTGATTTTTCCCTTTCTAAATTACTCTAACAAGGAAGGTCTCCATGCTGGGCACACTCAGATTTTTTTTTTTAAAAGTACTAATTATACTACTCATGTATGTAATAAAGAATCATTGAAAATTAGTGACGGAATCGCAAAAGGAAATATGCAAAAAAAAAAAAACAACTTTAAAATATTTGGCGTGGAAAGACGAAAATGTCACACGATTTGGCGATCAGCCCTTTTTCCCACCAAAAGCAAACGATTTTAATGCAGCTGAAAACATTTGGATTTTTAAATTCCGTGTAAATGGTATTGAATGAATTTAAACATAAACAATGAGAGAGTTTAATATATTAGATATATATATATATATATATATATATTAAATTGCATATATATTTATATATATTATTTTTTGCTGTAGTTATTTAATTTACCTCTGGAAAAAATATTTTCATATGTAAAAAATTCTTATTCAGTAAAATTTTTTTCATGGATTTAAGCGTATTCAAAAATAAAAGCCACATGTTTCCATAGCAACAAAATCTAATTGACAATGCTCAACTGGACTTTGAACTTGCAACAATTTTAATTAATTTAAATTTGAATTTCGTTTTAAATCTCAAATTTTGATGGTTGGATTTTAATGTAGATTCATATAAATATCAAAATAACGAAATTATACTTAAAATAAACTAAAGCTCACAAAACCAAAAATATTTAATTTATCTAAACAAGTTGAACATGAACCTTTTTTCTTTAAAATGCATTTGACATAAAAAAAAAACCATTTTTTGAAATTGCTTTTCATCGCCAACGGATGATAAATCGCCAAATAACGAAATTTCAATTATTATATATATATATATGTATATATATATATATATATATATATATATATATATATTTTACGGACAGGGTACAGAGGTTCAACCGAAACTTTTTTCAAATGTATATATCCTCATGAGAAGAACATTCTGTAAATTTTTCAGAATTTTCGGTGTATGTCCGTATGGAGACCTTCTTTGTAAGTGGTTCTAAATTAAGTTACAAATTCTAAATTACTCTAACTCTAAAGCACTCTGGCTGCCAAAAACCAAAAACATCTGCTAGAGATGATAGGAAACTGTAGCGGATAGTTAAAAAAATCTTTTAAAAGTTTGCGATTTTTGTACCAAAAATAAAAAGAAGGAGTTGAAGTTTCGACATCGACAACATTAAGAAATTTCCATAAATTTAAGTAAGAATGTCATGTACCGAAAACAGAACCTCTCATGATTGCAAAACAAAAGCGTTTAAGATTGAATTGGTATTAGTCAAGATGCTTATGGAGCGAAAAGAAGTTTGGAAAAATATATTATTTAGTGATCAAACTATGTTTTGTTTTTCATATGGCAATGAAGGTATTCGAGTTTGGCGAATGAAGCACGAAGCATTTGATAAAGAATGCCTTAAACGTTCCGAAAAATTTGCTAGAAGTGTCATGGTTCGGGGATGCATGATTGCAGAAGGACCTGGAAAGTTATGCATCGTTAACGAAAAGGTTTTAAAATATTTTTTTGTTAATTAAAAAAATTCACCAGTATAAGATAAAATTTTGTAATCAATATTTACATACAATATTTAAAATATTAAGTAACTAGATATTGGTGTAATATTGTACAACAGAGTGAAAATGAAGTGTTTTTTCGAAAGCGGAAACAGATTTTGTTACAATACAACACTTGAAATTCAATTTCTTCTAGAAGGTTAGTCTCCCTCATAACATTTAGAAATGGAAGGGTGTTAATCTGTTTATACAGGAGGGGAAAAAACTTAAAACCCTCTGTTATTTTATGTACTATTAAAAGAAATACATTAAAACAGACATCACAAACTAGCATTGAAGCAATTTAAATCAACATCCCCTCCTGGCGTTAATTTATTTTGTTGCTAGTTTAATTAACCCTGTTTTTGGTTCGTGTCAATATCAGACTGTTTGTAGATTTCTACAAGATGGGTTTGGAATACATCCAATTTTTCATAAACTAGTTTAGTAAAATATTTCGGATTAAAAACTAACCCATAAGAAAACATGTTTGTGTGTTAGATGTATTCTAAAGACATTATTGTGTTTTTTGCGTTTCTTGGACGGAATTTGCGCTTTATCCCGCGATTCTTTGATGATATTTGTGTTTATATCGTGATCCTTTGACGAAATGTGCTTTTTATTCCGAAATCCTTTGACAGAATTTGTATTTTTTTTTTTTTTTTTTTGGCCATTTTATGACAAATTTCGATTTTTCCAATCATTTCACAACATTTGCATTGTTTACTGCGATTGTTTGACGAAATTTTCATTTTTCTCTTATTGTTTTACAATACTTTTTTTCCACTTTATATTTTCATTTCTGCACTTATGACCACTTTTTCATAATTTTTATAACCGAAGGTTTTAAATTTTTGGAAATTCTGATCAGAATCACTCCTGATTGGCCAATCGGCTGCGAAAAATAACGGGGAATATGTCAACCGATCGCGGTAAAAAACATTGCGAAAATAGTCGATTAGTCGTGGGAAAAATATCTTTAATTTGAACCGTCTTCCACAGTAAAAAAAACTCCTAAAATGTGTCAATCGGTCCCGTGAAAATATCCCAAAATTTGAAGCGATCGCAGGAGTTGATCGTAGTTTCAAAATGCAAAATTTTCTGTAAAAGAGGCAAATTTTTTTGGATGGGAACCTTCCAAATGCTTATAGTAGGCGGGATTTCAAAATTTTGGACGCAAATCCCGTCATTTTGCCTTGAAATTCAATCTCTATTTATTTATAATTATCAGAACAATAAAAATTTTTAATGTAGATACATTTTAAACTATGAAGTTTGTATAAATAGTCCTACCATTCGTTTTTATTTAAAAATATTATTCTATAAAATTACGCTTATACTAAACAGAAACTAAAATATATTAATTAAAATTAGCTTGCAATTATTGATTGCAGGCTGCGAGAGACTTTCTTTGTTAGTATAATTTTATTTACGACAGACGAAAAAAAAGTCTATTCAGAAATTAAAAAGAGAAATAAAATTTATATTAAAGAATTTATATTAAACTTAATGTATGTTATTTCTGGTGTCAGCATCCTTTTTTTATGCACGTAAAATACCCAGAAGGATGTGTCAGTGCCATCCGAAAAGTTGTTGAGCAGCTTTTGACATGGCACATTGCATTACAAAACCTTGTTTTATTAAAAATAGCAGTGAATTAAAAATTAATTAAAAAGTATCATCAAATAATCTTAAAAATTACTATACAAAAATTTCGCACAGTCTACCGGTATTACAAAAATATATGCATAGAAAATTAAATATTCTATTACCAATTTTTAATACTTTTACAATTTTTTATCACTTTCGTAGTCTTTATTACTATGAGATATAATTTATTTTTTTGTAGATACAGGATGATATGTTATTTTTTTTTTAAAGATAAATATTTTTATTACTACCATCTTTATAAAATGTAGAATCTTATGAAGTTAAAAGAGGGGTGAATTCAGCAGTCTTTATGTTTTTTGTTATAAAACAATGCTTCAGAGACAGTTTCAAAAATAATTAAAGGAGAATTTAAAAGAATTTCTTTTAAAATAAGCTTTTTTTAAAAAAGATATTTGAAAAGAGAATTCAGTTCTGAAACTGCAATTAGAGTTTCATAGAAAATATGCATTTTTCATAATGCTATTAATTAAAAGTGCGGTTTAAAGAAAATATGCCAATTAAATTTTCGAAAATTTTAATTGAAATTAAAAAACCTTTGTAACAATGGAATATCCATTTCCTAATATACTAAAGACCTCCAGGCTTATAATGAAAATTTTTCGTGATCGGTATTAGTGATCAAGTCATTGCGTTTTAAAAAACGAGCGTTGACGAAAATTTTAGTTCGAAGTTTCTTGAATATTAAAAATAAATACCCCCCCCCCCCCCCCCAAAAAAAAAAAAAAAAAAAAAAAAAAAAATTAGAGACATAATAGCTTTTATTTATAGTTAGAGTCGTGAAAGATGCAAGCGCCAGAGAGGGACCCGATCGGCCAGGGATATTACCAGTTTGGTGTACAGCGAGTGAGTGATTAAAGCTCCCGTCCCCGGCAGACGAAGCGTTAGTACGAATTTCTACATTTTAAAATAATTCTTTTTGCATTGAATAGCTGAACTGCACGTCAACCTCGCTCCTGTTTTTATTTTTTAGATTTTGGTTGCAGATATTTTTTATACAGTTAAATTCACTTTCAAAACCAGTTTCGAAAGTGAAAGTGTCTTTGTAAAAATTAGCTACAACCAAAACTAAAAAAGCAAAAAAAAAAAAAAAAAAAAAAAAAAAAAAAAAAAAAAAAAAAAAAAGCGATTTTAGCTTATACATTAGCTATTCAATGCAGAAAAAAAATTGTTGAAATGCAATTATAGATGCAGATAATAGAAAATAACCTCCCCATAGGAACAGCATTAGTTCGCGAACGCTTCATCTGCCGGGAACAGGAGCCTTAAGTTATCAGATATTATTGTCAATGATTCGAGCCAAAATCTTGGTAACATTGACAATTATAACCCCAAACACCATCATTTAGCTAAACTTTGAATTAAAAATTAGCCAAAAGATCTATTAATTGGCGTCTCAAAATTTTAACATACTAATACAAAAGCCAAAGCTGAATAATGATAAAAATTACATTTAGTAGCAACTACGCAGGCATTAACCAAACGTAACGTCGACATTAATACAAGCAGGATAGATTTTGAAGGTCGAAAAAGCATGAGAAAACTTTTATTTTTGATTTATTTCTTAATGCCTTTGGGTGAACTTGGGGGCGTTGAAGTGACTCTTACTTATTAAACTTAAAAAGGAGAAGAAGAAGAAGAAGAAATATATATATGTATACATATATTTAGAAATGAAACGAAGTTTTGGTTAAATTATAATTGTGAAAGGAGGAATTTACTTTTAAAAAGTGAATAAATAACATATGTAATGATACGTTACTTTCATCATCACACATAGTACATAAAAAAAAAAGACTCTTCTGTTTTTCAAAAGTTTTCCAGAAGAGTCTGCAGCTCCGTACATTTTCTCTGTATTTTGCTTTTAATTGTACAGCCATCTTCCTGTTCGTCTCTCTTTTCTTTTTTTCTGTTTTAGCTTTTAAGTTTAATCATCTTATTTAATCTTGCTCCTGTATTTTAAGTATTTTAAATCTTTTTTAATTACTTACAATTAAGGTATTTGTTAAGTTGAGATCCTTATGTTTCTGTCAGTAATTTTAATTAAATATTAAAAGTTTAAGTATCTTTAATGTGATTACATTTACATCAAATGACAAATAATTTCTATTTAACTACTGTAAATGCTTTTGCAATTCATGTTTTAATTAGATTTGCGAAAATTTTAATAATCAATTTTATTTTCGAAAAGCCAAGTTAAGTAATTTACAAAGCAAATGGTTCTATCATTCAGTCTGTTTCATTTTTTCTTACTTAACTTTAAAATATTTCCTATGGTAAGAATTTTACATTCGATGAAGAAGGTAAGGAAAACAAAAAGGCAAACTTATTCTGGGAAAAATTAAGTTTCCCCTCCTCTTTGAAGCAATATTTGCTGCAAGGTAGCTTTAAAGACTTCTTTCAAAATTGTGATTATTTACTGAAATATTTAGTTAAATCAATATTTAAAAAGAGAAATCTTCTACAAAATATGTTGTTTATTGAGTAAAATAATTACATTTTAATTTACAATAAATTTTCAGAGGTCATTTAACATTGTGCTTTAGAAAGTATTTGTTAATTAATTTAACAAAAGTTTTTATAATTAATTGGATTTCAAACAGGACTTCTTAAATCATTTTTAACGAGTTCTATGCTAAGAAATTAATTTCGATAGTCTTAAATATTTTACGAAGAGTTCATTAGACAATCTAATATGTCTGTTAAGTATTTTCTTTATATATTTAAGTTTAAAGTGAATTTTACACACGCTGTGTTTACAGCGCATGAGTAAAATGAGAAATCAAAAGATAAGAATTTACCCTAAATGGTCGATTATATTTTTCACCGTGAAACAATTTTTGAAACAGTTAGCATAGTTGAAAGATTTCTTCCGAAAATATATTTTATTCCTAAAATTTCTAGCAGTTCGATCAATATTTAAATAGGAAACTCTTCTTCAAAATTAGTGGTAACAGAATTTTACTGAATAAAAGAAGCCCCTTTTAATTTAGTGTGAGTTATCTGGCTGTCAATATCATGTTTTCAAAGAGTTGTTAATTCATTTAAATTAATGAATTAAATTTTACTTTGTTACTTCATTAAGCAGAAGTTTTTATAATTAATGTTATATCAAACATGTCTTTTTAAATCACATACGATGAGTTCTTTGCTATTAAAGAAAAAAATAATTATAAGAAATCAAAAAGATAATAATTTACTCTAAATAAACCATTAACAAATTTCTCGTTGGGGACTTGAAAGAATTTTCCAGAAATGTCCCTCATTCTTGAAATATCTAACTTGATCGATGTTAAAATAGAGAAATCTGCAGTGCGCTAACCGAGTTTTATACAGGATAAAAGAAGTTCATTTTAATTTAGCATGGGCTCTCTGGTTGTCAATTAACATCGCGTTTTAGAATGAGTTTGTTAATTCATCCGACAAAAGTTTTTATGTTTAATTTGATTTCAAACAGGTCTTCTTAATTCACTTTCACTTAATGTTCTAAACTTCGGAAATTACTTTCGATAAACATTGGCATTTTTCTCTCCTGAACCAAGTTTTATGATAAAAGAGGGTAAAGGATTTTTCCAGAGATAAGCACTTTCCACGAAACAACCTGTTTTATCGAAATTTTAATAAAGAACTTAACTTCAAATGTTAGCTAATGTTAATCGAAAAGAAATATCTTGGAAATTTAATTATGTTTTTTAGTTTATAATTAAGTGTATGTTTTATCGATAATTATTAATTTAATTTCTTAGTTGAACTTTTAATAATTAATTTTTACTTTTTATACAAATATCTTAAGTTAGGTCTTTTCAAACCTGTTTCATAGCTGGACAGCATGATACGCGTATTTTAATATAGAAAAATTTGCACCATTTAATGATCGAAGCTTTACGAAAAGATAAGGCGAAACTTAGCTATCGGAATTTTGGTGGCTAACGAATTTTAGGAAAAGAAGTTAATGACCCTTATTTTAAATCATGTAGATTATTTTTAAGCTTTTTCTACCTTTTTTTTTTTTTTTTTTTTTTTTTTTTTTTTTGTAAGAATGTAAATTTTTAAAATTGTCTATGTAATAACACGTAATAAAGTCCTTAAGCTATTTTTGTAAAGTTTTTACAGTTGATTATCTTTAAAGTATCTGCTTATTTCCGAAGCATTTTTTTTTTCCAAAACTCTGCAAAGAAACATTGTATTCACATAATTCGATTTTGTTAAAAAGTAATAATAATAATTTGTCTTTAATATTATACATACTATGAATTTACAAAAATGTTACATATGTATAGATATAGAAAAAAAAAACTTAAATGATAAACAAATAAACTTATTGGGAAAAAATTACTACTAATGGTGACTAAGCATTCATCTATTGCGCCTACTACAAGTTAAAACAGATGTCTTAGCAAATAAAAATTTTATAGATTATCTGTTAGTGTGGAGCAATTTTATCATTTTTATGTTGAAATAACAGGCCATAATTTTGAGAATAATCAAGCAATTAAATTTCTTTTCGTAGACGCTCCATTACTGACTAGGGAACTGAAAGAAGTGTAAGTCACCGGTTTTGACGAAAGTTGTATCGTTGAAAAGATCTCATCGTGAGCAGTAAAAAACTCAATGGAACTACCCGTCGCAAGTGATTCATTTTCGAGATATCCGACAATTTATGTCACGTAGATAGTGCACACTTAATGGGAGACCGCAAAATTTTTTTCTCTAGATTTTAACGAAAGTGGTATCGTTGAAAAGATATCATCGTGAGGATTAAAAAACTCAATAGAATCACCCGTCGGAAATGAGACGTTTTCGAGATATCCGACAGTTTTTGTCACATTGCTAATGCACACTGCTGGAAAACTGCATTATGTGACATAAATTGTTGGATATCTCGAAAACGACTCATTTTAGATGGTTAGTTTCATTGAGTTTTTTACTTCTCATAATAATATCTTTGCAACGACACTATTTTCATCAGAATCGAGAAAACAATTTTTTGTAGTCCCCCATTAAGTGTGCACTAGAACATTATGAACTAGCTACGTGACAAATTATCAGATATCTCAAAAACGGCTCATTTCCGACGGGTAGTTCTATGGAGTTTTTTAATCCTCACGATGATATCTTTTTAACGATATCACTTTCGTTAAAATCTAGACTAAAATGCTTTGCGGTCCCCCATTAAATGTGCATTAGCTACGTGACATAAATTGTCGGATAGCTGGAAAATAAATCATTTGCGACGGGTAGTTCCATAGAGTTTTTTACTGCTCTCCATGAGATCTTTCCAACGATGCCACTTTCGTCAAAATCGGTGACTTACACTTCTTGCAGTTCCCTAGTGAGACAAAAATTATACGTTCAAATCTGAGTAAACCGATGTTTTCATTTTGTTATGAAACTTTTTGTGTCAAATATGACGATGCAATGCTTTCAATTATGTAATGCCAGAAATACCCATTTTGAAACAAAATCACGTTTCTATTTGTTAAATATAGTAAATTTCATCAGGATAATTGAATTTCCTCATAATATTTCATTCGGTATGATTTTAAACGAAATTTTTTTTTCAATAATATTTTATCAGACGAAATATCGCGAAATACATTTTTAGCGTGTTCGCAGAAGAACACTTAAAAATCGTATGGGAGTGTGGGGAAGTGTGACACTTTGTTACAAATGGGAGGGGGGGGGGTAAGAATATTGAAAAAAAAGTTTGACATCATTTATGGACAGCCTCTATACTGTTTTTACAAAAAGTGGTTAAAATAAGAAATCAAAACGATAGTAATTTACTCTAAATAAACCGTTAACAATTTCCCCCTTGAAACAACTTTCTTATAAGGGGATTTCAAAGAATTTTTCCAGAAATGCCCTTCATTCTTGAAACATCTAGTTTGATCAATATTTAAACAGAGAAATCTTCTGTGCGTTAACTGAGTTTTATATAGGATAAAAGAAGTTCATTTTAATTTAGCATGTGCTCTCTGGTTGTCAATTAACATTGTGTTTTAGAATGAGTTTGTTAATTCATTCGACAAAAGTTTCTATATTTAATTTGATTTCAAAGAGGTCTTCTTTATTCACTTTCATTTGATGCTCTAAACTTCGGAAATTACTTTCGATAAACATTGACATTTTTCTCTCCTGAAACAAGTTTTATGATAAAAAGAGGGTAAGGATTTTTCCAGAGATAAGCACTTTCAACGAAACAACCTGTTTTATGGAAATTTTAATAAAGAACTTAATTTCAAATGTTAGCTAATGTTAATCGAAAAGAAATATCTTGGAAATTTAATTATGTTTTTTACTTTATCATTAAGATTATGTTTTACCGATAATTATTAATTTAATTTCTTCGATGAACTTTTAATTATTAATTTTACTTTTTATATAAATATCTTAAATTAGATCTCTTCAAACCTGTTTCAAGGATAGACAGCAAGATACGAGTATTTTAATGTAGAAAAATTTGCCCCATTTAATGATCGAAGCTTTGCAAAAAGATAAGGCGAAAATTAGCTATCGGAATTTTGGTGGCTAACAAAGTTTACTAAAAGAAGTTGAAGACATCTATTTTGAATCACGTAGATTGTTTTTAAACTTTTTGTTTGTTTGTTTGTTTGTTTGTTTTTGTAAAAATGTAAAAGTTCTTAAACTATTTTATAAAACTTTTAAAGTTGATTTTCTTTAAAGTATCTGCTTATTTTCAAAGCACGTTTTTTAAAATCTCTGCAAAGAAACATTGTATTCATATATTTCAATTTAGTAAAAAATAATATTATTAACTCATCTTAATTATTATAGATATAGCCCTATGATTTTACAAAAATATTATATATGCATGGAAAAATTAAAGGATTTTTCCAAATAACTTCCAAATAACACACATTTTTATAAGTGATTATTTTGAAATTTTTGAAATTTTCTCTCATTGCCCATTTTTTATAATGACATTTACCTTAAAACTTTGTTTTCAGCACACAGTATATTATGTTTTGTTTTAAGCTAAATTGACTAAAATTCTTGGTGCAGTTAAAATTGTAAAACATATTCCGAAAGATCGAATTCTTGTATCTCAAATGCTGCAATGAATTAAAAAATATCTTGCAGTAAATCACGTGAAAAAAATATAAAAAAGAATAAATAAATCAAAAAATACTTTTTTTCTCCCTTTATGTCAACACCTCTCCAAGCGCAATTTTAAAGATACCGACAAATTAAAAATATGCTATTAAATTTATTTTAATTGATGGTTGAATTGATTTTAAAAATATATGAATTATAATTCTTGCATATGTTTCGCGCTACATGCTGAAAGTAACTAAACGGCTGTATTTTACACTATCTTTTTAGAGTATCTCAATAGACCATATTTACATCACCTACAGAAAATTTGAAAAGTTCATAAGAGTAGAATTTTTTTTAAATGCTTGCATTTTTGACGAAATCAATAATATCCTGATTGTTTCCTCGCGGTTTAAGTAACAAGTAGCAGATACATTCAATTTAATACTTTTTCCAATTTTTTCTTTAATAATATAAATTCAGATATAATTGAATTAAGGATATAAAATCAAAAAATTCATATTCATTCACTGTTATTATCGCTAGTCCGGGCAACGCCGGGTGGAGTTACGAGTATTAAATAAAAACTACATTTTTCTTTATTCTGTTGTTTGTCATCTGCTTGAGAGTCACAAGTTTAGCTAACTTGCAAATTGCCCTTCTCTGTATGAACAGCCAATATACAACCAAACATTTCTGTCGCAAACACCGGCGGCGGAAAATCCCGATTTTCAACTAGCCCCTGAAGTTAAAAACATACTGTATGAAATTTAGTTCAATTCTAGCCAACATTCAGTGACGTGCGGTTAGGCAACTGCACCCGGGACAATGTTTAAATTTGGCACCCCATCCCCCTTTTCTATTTATGTGATAGGTTTTACAAAATTGAAAAGTGTGAAACACAAACTTTGCTGAATACATATTTTGTGTTTACTTTAGAACTTTAAAAGGTTTAATTTTAACAACTAAATAATATAAGAGAAAATCTCACTTACATTTTTGCAAAAATTATTCAGAAAATATATGTAAAATAAATGTATCTATATTACAACATAACAGTTTGGTTTCCAATTCATAACTCCTTTTGGATTCCAAGAACGAAATCACATGCTATTTTGAAAATGTTTTTTTTCGTCACAAAAAAAAAAAAAGAAAAAAAGAAAAAAAAAGCTCTTAAATGTGTACATATGTTTTTTTTTTCTTTTTACAAGAAAAAAGAAAGAAACCAGGTTGGTAGTATAAATTTGGCTCCCCCTGACATTCCTCGCCCGGGGCGATCACCCCTTCACCCCCTCCCCTCCGCTTTGCACGGCCCTGCCAACACTTCATACACTTTTCGGTGATACAATGTAAAAATGACACAAAAACTACTATTATAGTGTACCTTTTCGCCAAAATGTCTCCAAAATGATACGGCATCAGCCCAAAACATAAATGTGAAATTTAGTTCACTTTCGAAGAGGACACACGAATGTAAAGACAGACATTTTGTATAAGAATGTCTATCGAGGCCTCTGACCCCTAAAATAAATAAATCCGATGAAAACCGGAAATGGAAATTTTTTTCAATTACAATACTGTTTTTAGGTGCGTTTGTAATTATGTAAATACGTAGCACCTATTGTGTCGCTCAGTCCGTCCGTCTGTCTGTCTGTCTGTCCGTCTGTCTGTCTGTCTGTCCGTCCGCATATAACAACGCAAAAACTACCCAACCGAATCGTTTGAAATTTAAAATACATAATTATAACATAATTTTGTCGAGTCATTTCAAATTTTATGAAAATCGGATGCATAGATCAATTACAGGGACAATCAAAAGGATTCCGTTACATTACGGTCAATGGGGAAAAAGGTTCCAAATGCATTTTAATCGTTTGAAATTTAAAACATATAATTATTGCGTAATTTTGTCGGGTCATTTCAAATGTTATGAAAATTGGATGCATAGATCAATTACAGGGACAATCAAAAGGATTCCGTTACATTAGGGTCAATGGGGGAAAAAATTTCAAATGCATTTTAATCGTTTGAAATTTAAAACACATAATTATTACGTAATTTTATCGAGTCATTTCAAATGTTATGAAAGTCGGATGCATAGATCATTTACAGGGACAATCAAAGGTATTCCATTACATTACGGTCAATGGGAAAAAAATATTCAAATGCATTTTTATGATGTTACATAATAGAATAGTCGAACATAATAGAATTGGTATGAATCTATGAAATATATACTAAAATATGCATTCTGTACAATCTGTGATGCAAAGAATTTTTACAGGGCCACACAAAAGTATTCCACTACATAATGCTATACGGGGAAACATTGTTTGGGGCGTGTTTTAATTATATTCAACTATTTCACATTTTATGAATAAGATATACGTTGCTGAGGTGTAATAAAAATTACTTCCTGTATATTTACTGAAACACAAAGATTTCGACTACTATACTGTATCCGAAGTACGCTCTACTATATCAGCAAGATCTGAATATTTTTAAAACTTCGTTATCGTACGAACGCACTTCATTTACTACGTTCACGTGCAATTTCCAACTTGTTTATTTTTTTTTTTACAATTAGGAAAATGATTTTTGCTTTCGGTCTAGTGATATCCGAGAGATATCTGAATACTTGAGATGCCTGCATTTTATTTGTTTTCTGATTGGTCCATGTTTAATCCATGGCATACGTAATACATGACTCTGTTATTACGTCAGTCATGTTTTAATCATCATAAAAATGATGTTGATGTTAATGTAACATTTCTGTTGCCCCAAAATAAATAAAATAAAAAACTACAAAATAAATATGTGTATATATATATATATTAATGACTCAAAAACAAATTGAGATACAGCTTTCAAACAAATTGCATTTAAAAATATACTTTTCCCGCTATATGACGATGTAAAAGTTGGGAATGTGCGATGTTTAGAAGTTTAAAAATTAGTGGTACCGAAAATTGTAAAACTGAAATTTCATTTAAAATTTTCTTATGATTGGTCCAGGAATATTAATGTTTAATCCATGGCATGCGTAACTCTGTTATAACGTAAGCCACGTTTTAATCATCATAAAAATGATTTTTAAATTTTTTAAAATAAAGAATTTATTTATAAATCTTAAATTTTAGTATTTAAAAAATCATTTCAATTGGTGGTGTAATTTGTTAAATTACATTTTATATATTTATTTATTGGAAAAAAGAAAGTAAAAATATATGTTGCTTCATCTAAATGTCTTATCTGAAAATTAGTAGCATATTTATTTTTGCATTATGTAATTTGTGTGTTGAAGCTAGATTTACATTACACACTTTTTTTTGCTACTATTTCTTTGAAAACATATAAAAGTAGATTCGTTGTATAAAATACTGCAAGAAATTTTTTTTATGAGCTATATATTGTATAAGAATAATAAAGAAACGCTGAATATTATATATGCTTTTAACTTCTCAAATATCAACAGGTCCTTTATTATCCTTAAAATGTATTCTATCAGAAATTTTAAAATCTGAAAGGAAGTGCATTAAGTGCGTTATATACTGATCATACTTGGAAATGTATTTGAGTAACTCATACATTTTTCATATCAGTATTATTGTATTAAGGAAAGTAAGGAATATCAGTACTTACGAGAAAGGACGATTTTAAAAGCTTTATGTAAAAATAAGATCCATTAACTTTCAATCTTAATGGATTAAATAAGGAAGGGTATAAAAGTATATACATAAGCATATGAGTTCTTTTTTATAGAAAACTTACGAAGCATTTATAAGATTTAAATTTTTTATAGATAACTTATGGTGTTTACACAAGATTTTAATTTTTCTTACAGAAAAAAAAGATAATGAAAAATATATGCTGAAAACTAAATAATTTATAAATTGACTCTTTTTACCAAATGCAGAGCATAATTAGAGGCTTTTTAAAATTATCATTAATCAACTAGCGGATCCGACACACGTTGTCCTGGCACCGACTCCAAAAAATCAAATAAATGTACATAAATATAATAATACGCATGATAAATACTACGCTCTTAATTTAATTTCTTATTAAAACTAGGTAAGGAAATTATTTTTAACTTTGCAGTAGTTTTTGAAGTCGGTTCAATTTTTGATAGAAAAGTTTATTTTTCACTCCTTACAAGGGCACCACCAAACATGGTGCGCACAGATTTTGGATGATTTCAAAGTATGTTGTAGGGGTCATACCACTAATTATTTTTGTGAAAGGGTTTCTTCAAATGGGCCTTGGTTTTTGAGAAATTTAGGGTTAAAGTTCAGCATATACTTCAAATACCTATTTGTACAAACGCCGAGTGTGAATCCGTGGCTCAGTGCCAGCGTGCGAGGTTACTAATCGAAAGTTTGTGGGATCGAGTCCCTTTTCGGCTTTAATTTTCCCTTTTTACTTATATTTATATTTTTTACACGCTACAAATTTTAAGCAGAATTGGGAATTCTACAGCTTTGAACCTTTTGATATTTTCTGAAGAGGTCAGTTTACTTTTTCAATTTTATTATTATTATTATTAAAAAAATATGGTTCAAATGGTGAACTGACTGCACTTCAGGGTACAAATAAAAATACATTTTGCAACAAAAAAATAAATAAAAATGCGTATTTAATTAAAAATTTGAAAAAGTATAAGAAAATTTGAATATTTTAATATCTCCACTATTTTAAATATTAATATTTTTAGATTAATAAATCACATTTTGTTTTTTCTTCATATGTGTATTATACAATACTGCGCATGGATTTTTAGATAATGTAATATTACATTAATATATATAATTATTTGATATAAGTAGTGTAAAGTGGTGAAATCTAACATTCTTCATATATATTTATTAATATTTTTTTTAATAACAATAACAATAATATTAATAACGTTAAGACTAATTTCATGCGCATATTCAATTCACATAAAAAACAAATTGTACAAAACATTTTAAATCTCTGCATCAAATACAAAAAAAAAGCTTTATCATTTTTAAAACATGAAAGCGAAGAAAATATAAACACAGAGGGAAAAAAGTTTAAAGTTATCATTAGTAAAAAGGAATTGTGACGGGTGTATTAACAAAATTTACAGTATCTCAAAATATAATTGTTGTATGGTTAAAAATGACATATTAAAATATTCGCAATTAAACAGGCTTTCATTTAATGTTTAAAAACAAAAATCGATTTTTTGATCAGTTTTGTGGTAAACTGTCCCCTTAAAAACTAAAGTTTATGTTTATGAAATTTTTGAGAAAATCAGTATTTTTTACCGAAATTTTTAATCTAAACGCAAATCAGATTTATGTCTGAAATCTCATTTTTTAAAACTTATATAATTTATATTCCTTAAGTACTTAATTTGTGATAAATATGTTTAAAAATACATTAAAAAAAAGTTTAATCATCTATTGTATAAGTGCAAATATATGATCAATAATAATAATAAAAAAAAATCTTCATTTATTCTGATGTTACGGAGGAAAAGAAAGCCAACGATAAAAAAAATAGTATTTTTATATGTATTGTAAATTTTATCTCATTATAACAGACGATTTTTGGATTCCTGTTGAATCACGGAAAGAGTGTTTTGATTTGTAATAAAAAATAGTTTTAAATGTAATCTGTCATTTCTTATATGTGCAAACGATAAATTTTGTTAAGGTTGAACTTGGGAGATAAATCTCTTTACAGAAAATTGGAAAAGTGAAAATTTGCATAAATGGTAACAACTTGTATTTTAGCATTACTGCATTAATATTTTATTACTCTTTCGAAGATGTGCATTACTTAAATTATCTGATCCTGAAAACGGTTAAGAAATTTCACCTGAAAAATATTTTGTATTATTTTTACAAAAAAAGTTAAATTTTCATTTAAAATGCTATAAAATAAAAAAAACCTAGTTGGATGTGCCAATCCCAAAAATTTCTTCTATCTCATACATACATTTTAAAATTAAAAAAAATAGTTACTCATTTTAATGCTTTAATAATTTTAATTCAATACCTTACCAACTTTGATTTTCATCTTAAATTTCTGCTTCAATCAATTAATCGGAGTAAAAACGAATTTCCGTCTCTGCACGAGCCGATGGGCAATAGAATGATAAGCAGATTTTTTTTTCAAATTCAGGGAGGACCTACTTGCCTTGCCAAAAAATAATCATATACAAAATGTTTAGTTCAGTTCTAGAACTAACTTCATACACTTTTATGTGGTGCAATATTGAAAATGGCATAAAATTCGGTATTGCAGCGCCCCCTTCCGGCGGATTTTTTTCAGATTCAGGGCGATCTAACTAGACATAGCCATACACTTACACAAAAAATCTCGTTCAATTCGATGCATAACTTCATGCACTTTTTGTCGGTACAATATTGAAAATAGCACAAAAATCGCGATTGCAGCGCCCCCTTCCGGCGGATTTTTTTAAAATTCAGGGAGGACCAACTAGCTATAGTCATACACATACACAAAACATTTGGTTCAATTCGATGCATAACTTCATATACTTTTGGTCGGTACAATATTGAAAATGACACAAAAATGGCAATTGCAGCGCCCCCTTCCGGCGGATTTTTTTCAAATTAAGGGAGGACCAACTAGCCATAGTCATACACATACACAAAAAATTTGGTTCAATTCGATGCATAACTTCATATACTTTTGGTCGGTACAATATTGAAATTGACACAAAAATCGCGATTGCAGCGCCCCCTTCCAGCGGATTTTTTTCAAATTCAGGGAGGACCAACTAGCCATAGTCATACACATACACAGAAAATTTGGTTCAATTCGATGCATAACTTCATATACTTTTGGTCGGTACAATATTGAAAATGGCACAAAAAAGCGCGATTGCAGCGCCCCCTGCCGGCGGAATATTTCAAAGCTGAAAGAGGACCTGCTTGCCACAGCCAAAAACATTCACAAAAAATTTGGTTCAATTCTATGCATAACTTGATACACTTTTTGATGGTAGAATGGCGACATACAGACAGACACACAGAAACACACACACACAGACACACACAGGTTGGTCTACCCTGTAAAGTGAGGAACCGTGTTTACACAATACGTTCTGAGTAACCTTAGAAATTGTGGTCAAAGCCGTAAAAATGCAATTTACTGATACGTATTCACATTAATAAAAGTTATAACTGTATTAAAAATTATATTTTTCTTGTAACATTATTTTTTATTAAATAAAACAGCAGGAGATGTTTTGCATGTAGATCGAGTAACTGGTTCAGCTTACACACATGGCGTTGTGAGTAACATAACCTCGAACTAAGATAATAAAAATTGTTACTCAGAAGAACGGTAATTTTTACTTGCTGTGTTTAGTGCTGATTGCTATAATGGACTAAGATAATTCTCTTCCTCGTCACTATAAAATTTAAGACAAAAAAAAACAACGTTATATATATATATATATATATATATATATATATATTCGCACAAAATTGCAATATCCGTCTTTGTTTGCATTCAGCGAGTGTTGAGGAAATATTCATTTTCTGTTGTTCTAGACCTTTGTTCAACAATGCGATTCATATATAATAGATCGGTTTGTTCTCAATTGTTATAAATTCCGAATCAGAGATTTTGTGTTTAATTTAGAGAAATATACAAATCATAACGAATCAACATTACATTCATAAACCGGTTGAAAAACAAATAAAATAAAACGTAACAAACATAATTATGCATAGAAAATAGATTATTTTTAACTAAGAATAGACATTTACTTCAATACTGATATATAGTGTCAAAACATTTCAGTTACTTCAAGAAATCACTTTTATAGAAAATTATATAAATATGATTTTATGTTGCAATGGAAACACAAATTTGATTTGAAATAGTATAGTGAATAATGAAGTTATATAATATTTAATCTGAAAATGGTGCACTAATCTGAATAATTAAAATTTTTCAAAATCTTTAAACACTTTAAATGCATCTTTTGTATTTTACAAGCACGTATATGCTCTATCAATGATTTGTAAATGCAGAGGGGGTCGAAGTAACGCCTTATTAAAGACAAGTTGCCAAAAACTTTTGCAATCTATCCGAAGTTGTCATACTTGGTCAATGTAATTTGTATTACTACTTTATATCAAAAATCCTCGGAATTATTATTATAGTTATTATTTTTCACAAAAGCGTACATATAAGTATATTTAAATGTATATACATAGCTGCCAACATCTTCCGCTTTTTCGGCCCGGAAAAATTTTACAGCAACTTTTACTTTTTCAAATCGCCGTAACGCGCTGATTAAATAAGGCAAATATTTCCGGTAAATTTTTCCGGGTCAAAAAATCAGAAGAGTTGGCAGCTATGTATATGTTTCATTCGTATATAGAATGCACTAAATATTTTGTATCTATGCAGTATTTGGCCTTTACGACCAAGTTACGTAATATTCGGGAGTTTGAATGTTTTTAGAATGCTTATTTGCTATTATATTCAAGAAGAATAAGATATATATCTTTTGAAAATAATCTAAATATCTTTTAAAATTGTATTTGAATAAACTAAAAAAATATCGTTGATTTTTTTTTTTTTTTTTTTTTTTTTTTTTTTTTTTTTTTACAGTTGTCTGTTTACAATTTTCATCCGAAATACATAATAACGTAATAAACTCGAAAAGTTTTTATTATCTAAAAATTATGTTAATCCTTTATAGCTACTTAAGTTAATTAAAAAAATTACTTGAGAGAGCTATGATAATGCACACCAATTTAAATTTTGAAAAAACAACAAAATTTTGTTGGCAGCTTAAAAATACGAGACTTTAGTAAAACTCAAATAAAATTGATGAAACTTTATTAAAAATTTGTAAGAGTGTTAACAATATATATATATATAGAGAGAGATAGATATTATCAGCAAGAAAATGATTTTTTACTGTAATTAAAAAATTCGCTTTAAACAACCACAATATACTCAACAAAACATGTTTTGTAGTTTTAATGAATTCCTTTTTCTGGGTGTAGTCGGGGTAAATATGAACAATTTATAAAAGTTCCAATAATCATCCTGTGATTTTGATCTTTGTATTAACCTTGTGAAAAATAATGTGAATTCCAATATCTATAATTTTTCTGAAATAAAAATATTTCCTTTTTACAAGTTGATTTTAAATTAAAACTTTCACAAACACATCTTTGGCAGGTAGGTGAAAAAAAAAAAGCGCACGGAGAAAAACAGATAAAACAATATTACCTTTGCAATGATTTCTTCATATTTAAAACAATTATATTTATTATGCTTTGAATGGAGATAGCTATTACTAATATTTAAAAAAATAATTTTTTATTGCTGATAACTTTTGTAAAAATACAATTGTAAACCCTCCCCTCTCCCACTCTTTCAAAAAAGCAAAAGAAGTTAAACTTGGGGAAGGGGTGGTTTATAGTCGAGATTTTACATTAAAAAAAAAGATTTTTTTTTAATTTATAATGAGCAAATAAATATGTTAAATTTTGGTGTAAGAATCTTTTGTATTTCAGCTGATTTCTAATAAATTGTAACACCCCATTCCCCCATTCTCTACGATTCCCTTCAAACAAATTTAAAAAGTTTAATGTCTTTTTTTTACTTACTTTTTTCTTTCTTTTTTTTTTTTTTTTTTTTTTACTTTATAGCAATAGTATTTAACGAATTATTTAAGTCTACCCCCCCCCCCCAGCTTCCCCAAATCGTACTTATTTTCACTTTATAATATTTTTTTTTTTTTCCCCGATAAAGATTCTTGTAAATATTCGCAGTTCCTTTCATTGAAACCTGCTCACAGATGACCAAGTATCTCATGCATTTTCAAAGCAATCCCCCTCCCCCCCCCCCCCCACACACACAAACTTCCGAGCATAGCTAGCTTGCTTTGTTTGGAAGGCGGGTGAAAATACAATGACTGTCAGTAAGTAGAAGGATTAATGTATTGCACTGAGAGTGTCAAAATTACGCTTGAGACTTGAGACCAAAAAACTACGAAATATGTTTTCTATTGAAGCCGTGTTTGTATATTGATTTAGACTTACAGATTCAAAAAATACTTTGAATTATACATGAATGGTTTTTGCATTCACAAAATAATTACGTAATTTTATTTGTGTATTAAAAATATAGCAAGTATTTTATCTTAAGTTTTCACATTTTTTATTTGCAGAAATGAAATTGCATATAACATTTTTGCTAATGATTTAATCTTTCATTAATTGTGTGTATAAAGAAATCTTTACAAAATTCATTGAAATAAATTATATAGTATTTAGAATCGATAGAAATAAACAAAAGGATCATTTTAAAATAACTCTTTCATTAAAATTTAAAGGTCTTTTCGCGAGAAGTTAGAAATTTCAATATTTGTTTAATTGTAAATGCTCATTTATTTTTTATTAAAAAAAAAATATTTATTTAATCAAATTATAGCTTTTTATATGTTTATAAATCGCAGAAACTAACATTTTTTTTATTATAATTTTATGATTAAAAGTAAAATATGCAAAAAATATATGTATATATATATATATATATATATATATATATATATGAATTTATATATATATTTTTTTTTCGTTACAGATTGTTTATTCAATTTTATAAATCTAATATATGATAATTATTGTATACGTTATAGTATGAAATAATCATTTAGATTTTAATACAAAAGTCTCAAATATGTCAAAGAATTGCTAATTTTATGTATATCATTTTTTAATTTTAACATATATAAAGAATTTGGCCCTCGATTTAAGAATTTATGAAAGATAATATTGGCTTAAGTCATTCGTAATATAGCCAAAATCTTCGCTTTTTCAAAACATTTTGAACATTCAAAACATTTTTTATCTTATTTGCATCAGAATATCAGTGATTAAATAAAGCAAAAAATGTTAGTCAGAAAAAGTAGTACCAACATATCTAAGAAGTAGATGGAATTTGTCACAAAGTGGTTAAATTAAAAAAAAAAAAAAAAAAAAAAAAATCCTTGTCGGTTTGGTCTATAGGCGGAGGTAGATTTCGAAGTTAAGTGCGTATTTCAACAACAAAAATAAAATATGATTAGACATAAATCTAGTTTAACAATTTTATTTGGCTGCTTTTGAAGATTTTTTAACTTCATTTTTCTATAAGAACTGTTTTTATCAGAATCATCTTAACAGAAATTCGGCTCAAAATGCTCACTTTGACAGCATTTTTTCAAATATATTCTAACAGTATGAAAAAATCGACCATTACACGGCACATTATATATTTCCTAAATAAGAGAAACTGTCAAACAAATGCGTTCGAGAGCAAAATTATATTTAAAAATGAGTCAGAAAATAAGCAATTTGTTATTTGAATAAATCCTCAATTCTTCAATCACTTTCGCTTCGGAAAATTATGCTCAAAATTCCCACTTTGATAGCATCTTTTTAAAATACATTCTACATATATCAAAAAACTGCCCAATACGTCACATAAAATATTTCCCAAATAAAAAAAAAAAAAATTAAAAAAAAAACCTTGTCATTTGGATACGCATTAAAATCAAAAATGGATTAAAAAATGAGGCAGAAAATAAGCTATTTTGTTCTTTGAATAGTTTCTCAATTTTTCAATTACAATGGTCTCGGCCCTGCTTTGAAAATGCCCCATTTTCAAAGCAGTTTTTCATCACAACTATATTCTGCCTTTATCAAAAAACTGGCCAATATATCACATTACATAATTTCCAAATAAGAAAACTTGTCATTTGGATACATTTAAAATGAAAAATGTGTCCGTTTAAATTCAAAAATGAGTCAGAATAAAGGCTGTTTGGATTTGAGATTTTTTCTTCCACTCCTTTTTTTTTTTTTTTTTTTTTTTTTTTTTTTTTTTTTTTTTAATTTTATATTGCTTTAATGATTGGTTTTAAAAAACCCTTCTGTGTGAAAGTTGTAGATGTTATTGAGAAGATGTAAAATAAATTTAATCGGATTTGATATCTTAAGAATTGACGCAGTTACAGATTTTTTTTGTTCACTCCCTCCTTTTTGTTTTCGTTTTTATTTATTTATTTATTTATTTATTTATTGCAATAAGAGTTGTTCTTATCAAAAACTTGTAAATACAAAAGTTTTATAAAATATTAAGAACTTTTCTAAAAAATTTAATTGGATTTGATATTTGATTTTTATCATAAGAATTGACGAATATCTGAGTTTTTTTCTCCCAAAAACCCTATTTTTTGCGCTGCTTAAGCCCATTTTTAATTTTATCAAAAAATTGCCATGCTTAAACTTTTGGCCCATTTTTTTAGAACTAATATAAATTTTAAACTGATTCAATATCTATTTTCATTAAAAATTTATGGGTTTTTTTTTTTTTTCTGTTTTTACAAAATTTTCCCCTTTCGACCCCCTTGGTCCGATTTTGTCCATTAACGAACTTGAACAAGATTTTATGTATTAGTTTGGAGGATATTTGACTAGAATTATAGAACTTATCGTGCCTATATAAGTTTTTTACTTATGGTAGCTTTGGGGTCTAGGGGTCATGATCGGTGTAGATCTGCAAAAATTTTTCTGTTGCTTTCGTATCTTTTCAGATTTCTTGGCTCTGAGGGAGGGGGATGGGGATTTTTCAATTCAGAAATATGTCTTTATTTATATTGAAAGAACATTATATTTGTACATTTTATAATTCTTGTTTGATATTGTATGTGAAGTATGTGAGATTAATAGTTCATTTACAGGGGCACCCAACAGAATTCCATTATATTATGATATGGAGTATGGTCGGAAATTGCAAATATTGCAGAGGATTACTACAGAAAATTTTAATAATATTACTTATTTCATGTGTATTGAAACTAATTTTAAATCATTGAATGTCATTAGAAGATGATTATGATAGAACAGGGTATTCATAGCATTTGTCATTCATTTACAGGGACACACTGAAGAAACCGATTATAGTACTATTTTAAAATAATAATTGCGGGAAGTGCGCTCTCAATCTCTGGCTCTTTTAAATTTAACTGTTTTTGTGCATGATAAAGTCCATACCTCATATACAGAACTGTACAAAAGAGTTCACATACCATTCACCTTAATAGCGGAAATTGCTGAAAGCGAATTTTCAGCTAAAGTTTATATATATTTCTTTACTAAACTCAGGGCCGCAGCTAGGACGCGCCAGGGGAGGGGGAAGGGTCTCAGATGTAGGAGTCTAATCCAAGGTTCGAAGGATATCACTGAAAATATAAAGATCAAAAAGAGGGGGGGGGAAGCCTCCATGTTGATATCGGTAAGGCAGCCATACCCATATTTACGCAAGATTATCCAAGATTCACAAAGAAAAGCAAGAAAGTTTCCGGAGATTAGACCGATGGACATGATTGTGTTGAGGCCTATATACCATTTGCCTTTCATTAAAATTATTTTTTCCAAATTAGAATTCATTCTCTATTTTTTCTAAATTAAATCATATGCCCCCCCACTATTTTTTTTTCTTTTTTTTTTCTTTCCCTTTTTCTCGTATTTGCCCATCTTCCGTTTTCAACTCTGTGAGCAATAAAAACATTCCCCGAAGTATTCCCACACTTTAAGTAGAAAAGAGGACGAACCCATGTCACATTAAATAAATAAATGAATGCATGATGCGTGCAAGTGACATTGTAAAAATGCAACTAATGGCCACCTCATGAAAGACCACACACTTTGGAGTTACAATCCTGCCTTGTTAATTTTATTAGGGCGATTTTACTGCCCGAGAAAAATGTTAACAATACTGTTTTTAAGAAAATAGTGCAGCAATTGTTGAAATGCCCCTGAATATATGTTTTACTTAAGGACCACCAGCGGTAGTGAAGGTTTTATTACCGCCAATAAAAATACGAAAGCGAAAATATTTCTCTCCCCCGTGTTTCCGTGGGAACCGTAAGCTGAACAAGTCCTGACACCTGCCCCGTCAGGGTGGGGGATTTACGTCACGTGGATAGTTTTGTCCTGTCATGCCCTTATTTGGTAATAGAAAAGTGTGAAGTGACTATTAGCCAATGATAGCCCACCCCAGTATGCACGAGGCGAAGCAGGAAGCCTTGCTGCTAGTTAGGAGACCCCGAGTTTGATTTTATTCCAGTGAAGTGGGAAAAATTTTGTAGTATCAGGAGAGACCGGTCAACAGTGAAGATGTAAAATTCTGGGGCTGCTGAGTGCCCCCCCCCCTTTTTCCTGGGGAGAGGGGGAGAATTTTGAATCTAGGCCCTGAGATAAACTTTTTTTTTGGAGATCATTCTTCTCTTGGTCTTGCAGTTGTGAAGAGAGCCTAGACCTCACCGGTAGTTTTTTCAAAAAAACGCAGTATTACACCAAAACTTATTCATAGCAGAGCAAGAAAGCTACTTAAAAATGTAAAGCTGCACATCGGGTCAATATTTTGGTCAACCCAACAACAACACTTGGTCAGTATCTGTTGGAGTCGTTGTACCGAGAATTCTGCTAGTTAAAAGAGAAAAAGAGAAGGGTATGATTACCCCTGAAGACTTGTGTTTGCTGAAAGGAGCTTGAGAAGCGAGGGCTGCAGTGACAGAGATTCTGAGATACTACCCCGGTTAGCTCGCTAGAATAGTAATGTCCGCCTTTCCAGCCAGTGTATCTTTCGTATTATGAAGAGAAAATAACCTTCGGACTAGAAATTTCCGTTGAAATTGACTCTATAGTTCCAGCAAGTGTGATTTTCGAATTATGAAGAGAAAATAACCTTCGGACTAGAAATTTCCGTTGAAGTTGACTCCATAGTGAACAGAAGATAACGTCGTTTCCGAAATGCCACAGTGTCTTAAACAAGAGACCCAAAAAGGGGTTAGTGTGCGCCTTTCCGGCATGCGTGAATTAGGAGAAAATAGCAAGTAAATATCAATGTTGGTAGAAACTTTGACTGACTCTAGCATCATAGTTTATAAAGGTTCGAGCTGTTGTAAGACAGTAATATTCCATGTCACCCAGTGGTAAGCTTGTTTTATATTATAGATTGATTTATTTCCTATTTGAATACTTTTGTTAGCATGTAAAAGTATAATTCCCCTTTATATGTGCGATTAATTTAGTACAAATCAAGAAAAATGGAGGAAGTGTCATTTTGTTGTTTTCATTTATATATAATAAATTAAGTATGTGAATAAAATGTATATGTATTTACTGAAATTTTGCTCTAATTTTTCTTCATCCAAATAATTAAGGAAGTTTAATTAACTTCAGCTCAGAAGAAGAGATTTTTCTTATTTTGGTTAGTGAATAGAATTTGTCTAGATATAACTCTAACTTATCCTAAGATGAAAAATGAAGTAATTTTATTCCAATAATGTAATCGAAATTTAGTACTTAAATGATATAACTCCTTAACCTTCTTAGAAATTTTTAATGAGTTTAGACAAGCTTATTTAATGTTCACTTTACAAAATTCTTTTCTTAATTCTAATTAAAAATGAAAATATTTAATTGATTCTCCTCAGAAGTTCTGTATTTGATTCTCATGCTAATGCATTTTAAGAATTTCAAGAGAAATAAAATGAGCTAATGATTCACAACGCTATGATAGGAATAATAAAAAAGAAGTATAAATGTACTATCACTATCGTATCAAGGTCATATACCATTACTTGTGTTGCAGGATGAATGTTCTAATATTGATATTTTAATCTATTTTAAGAAAATTATGTCTTTCTTGGCTCTCTGAATATCTGAGAGATTTCAGCCCTTCTTTCTCTACTTCTTAAAGTTAATTGATCTGTAATTGTGATTCTTTCTTAAGCGTTGATATGTATTTTTCATCCTACAAAACAGTAATGGTAAAGTTGGGATCATTGCTACTAACTTACAGTGAGTTAGGGATCTGAATAAGTTGAGAATTTTGTTGCATTTTTGTTAAGTGTTTTCTTATATATTTTTATTCGTGTAGTAAGTTGGAATGTTTTCATTAATTAATAAATTAGCTATTTTGGTCGTGTAACTTTAAGTTACTTTTCTAATTCCCCTTTTCCTTTTTCAAAATAATTATGAGGTTTAATTTGAATTTAATTATTTTATAGCAACAAGATTCAGATAGGTGGAAACTTAATTCAGATCTCAATTGATTTAGTATTCTAATTGAAGAAATAATTTATCTGTTGAGCCCATAATACTTGTAGATGATTGTTATTTAATAGATGCTCATGCTAAGTAGTCAGAGGTGAATTTATGAATGAAGTTTCAAGGTATATTTATTAAAAAGTTGTAGCAAAAGACCCAACAATTGGGTTAAAATCCAGCAGTAACATCTACCAGCTTTGAGAAACAGAGATTCTGTCTTAGCACTTTTATTGAATTTTATAATTATTAATACCATCATTTTTATTATAAATAAGGTATTTATTTAGCTCGTAATATATAAATGTATATATATTTTTTTACGATTCTTATATTCTGGATAAAGTTTATTACACAAATTCGAGATGCCCACCAGTTAACTTAGAAGTGTATTTTATTATTACTATTATCATTGTTTAAATAAGTACTTTATTTTAGAGAAACTTTTCTCAAAAATAGTTTCTGATATTAAATATAAGTTCTTTATAACAGTATTTTTATAGATAATCTTGATTTCATTTTCAGTTACATCAAATTTTCTATAAAAAAAAATTAATCGTATATTTTATTTCTTAAAAGAATAGCGTACTTGCCAACCTGAGAAAATTCAAATGTGTAAAACAATACGTGAATGATATTTTTAATGATTTTTTATAAAATAGTCCATGACGGATATTTAGTACGACAATAGTAACTTTGTTTGCTTTACTTTAAACATTGTCAATCATAATACCGAAAAGAATACTGAATATTTAGTTCTTCAGTTATTTGGACAAACCATTATCCATTGCATCACTAATTTTAAACATATCTTCACTTCTCAAATTTTAATAGAAAAATACAGGCAAAATTTACTTAAAACGAAGTTAACTTTTATACACAATACAAATTAAAAATTCTATGATTTTAATAATGAAACAAGCTTATTTTTTCACTATACTTAAATATACCCCCTTAAGTATTTATAATTAAAAGCAGTTAGAAAACAATTCATAATTTACGGAGGGAAATGGAGCTTGGAAAAAAAAAATTCCAAAAAATATAAAAAAATATCCTAAGTATAAAAAGTAGCCCAAATATGTAAATTTTACACCTAATGTGTAAAACTTGGCAAGTATGCAATAGGATAAGATTAAAAAATACATTCTTGTTTTGTCTCTGGAGATATATTTTACATTTTGGTGTATCAGTAAAATCTGTAGATGAAACTGATTTTGAATGTGTACGATATTCTTCATAATTTTTTTTAGTCTTTTCATAATAGTATCAGTGATGTCTGTCCCTCTTTTTAAAGCCAGTGCTCTTTTCAGTCTTTACAATGATTTGCAAAATCAATAGTTTAAAAAATATTCATAAAAGAAATATTTATGACGTAATAACAAGAAAATTGCTATACCTTAAATGAAATTACATTCTACTATATGTATGTATATATATATATATATTAGCCTTGGCTCATTATCTGTTTTAAATAAATACTCAAACATCGTAATAAAAATTAAATAAAAAATATTCTTAATATTAAAAAAAAAATTTCTTTCCCTTTGCAAAGAAAGGAAAGTAATAGCTTTCCTGAATAAATAAAGGTTACTTTGCATGGTCTTAGTAAGTTTTATTATGAAGATTCTTATGCTTTTTTCTATGAATGAAAAGATTTTTTTATATCACAGAGAGAAAAATAAATCTAAATCTTTGTAGAAAATGGTTGCTTCATATTTTTTTGAATCATTATATTTTAGCGCGTGTGACAGCCCAAGCACCATTCCACGAAATAAGCAATGACGTGTTTCGACTGGGCAATTTGTAGACCCCATTATTAAACTGATTTGGAGTTTATTCGATTTTAATTTATTTGAAAAATAATATAGAAGATATAAATTTCACAGAAATATAGATTCCCCTGTTTCCCTATATGAAAAAAAGATAAATAATAGTCTAAATAGAGTTACTAGATTTGACACTGAATTCAAATCTAATAATTTAGTTACGTTTCAAAATTGTTTATCTTAATTCAATAAAAATGTTTCAATATAATTTTCCACATTTTTTTCTTTCTTTTTTTTTTAAATAATAAGTATAAAATTTAAATTTTACTTGTCATGTCTACTAAATTAATTTTTGAAAGTTAAAGGTTAATAAGCAAGTTCCTAATATTTTATCAGCAGTGTAGCATTTATTTACTTTACTTTATTTTATTTATTTATTTGTAATATCATTTTTTTCTTCATATTTAACTGTATATAAGATAACATGCCAAGATAACATGTTATCTCTAATAACTGCAAATTCAGAAAGTTGTATTGCGCAAAAATTTTGTTACATAAATTACCATGAAAATATAAGAATGTTATAATTATTTCAAAAGTTTACTCTACATAGCATGCTTTTCTAGTTATAAAAAATAAAAATGACAATTAAATAGCGCAAGCTTTTATAGTTTTTTTAAATAACAATAAAAAAAGAGGATACGGGAATTGGAAAAATAATAATTATTTGGGAATACATTGTGCAAAAGTGTTTGCAATAATTTCTTTTTGACTAGCAATAACAGAAAAATTGTTTGGTGTTGGTGTATTTGGTGTATTTTTGTCGGCCGATTATCTACGCTATGGGATATAGGCCCTATGGGGTGGGTTGCCCTCCGTGGGGGTCTTTCTAAGGGAACCTAACCCGTATTTACGCAAGGTTCGAAGAAAACCACGGAAAACTTCGAGCGGTTAGGCCGACGGTCGCGATTGGGTTCGAACCCAGCACCTACCGTCAACCAGTTTGGAGGTCAGAACCTCGCGGCCACTGGTGGGGCGAAAAATTGTTTGGAGAAAATCCAATCATTCTAAGCTGAATTTGATTTAATTATTATTAATTTGAAAAATATATATGAAGACAAAAGCAACTTTACTTATACATGTAAGCTATAGATGAATAGAGGTGAAAGAATTAATAAATTACATTTTTATTTTAAATTAGCCCTTCGCTCCCCCCCCCCTCCTTTCACAAACATAAAATCCGACTTTCCCAAATATCGCTAGATTTTATCTCATATTTTTTTGCCACCTCCCCTAAAATCAACCCCTCCCTCATCTCAAAAGATAGATAACGAAAAAGGTTTAGATATAAGAGATTTTGATCAAGTGACAAACACATTTTTACCCCTGTTTGTGTGGTTATTCATCTTTCGCGAGGAAATTTAATTCAAAACGCCCTTTTTGATATTATTTTCTAGAAAATCTATCGGGTTAAAGAAAAAAAAAAAACACGAGTTTGTAATTGGGTTAGATAGTTTCTGAACATCAACACCTGCTGGTTTCATGAATTTCCGAACAAAAACAAATTAAAACTTATGTCATAGATTTGTCGTTTTGTATCTAAAAACAGTCTTAACATTCATATCTCTGTTTCCTCCCTATTCTCTTATTTTGTGCGACCCGATAAAAAAAAAAAAATAAATAAATAAATAAAATAAAAAAATATAAAATTTTTTTTTCACTGTTTAAGAGTTTTTTCCTTGTTCGTTTCTATTACACAAATAAAAATCGGATTTAAAAATGAAATGTAGATTTGTATCCTAATAAGTAATGAGTTATCAATGACTGAATAACAATATTCAATATCTGAAGTGAAGACTCAAATGAGGGTATCCAAACTGTCTTTGTAGATACAATTTGCATTAATAATAATAATAATAATTTAAAAAAAAAAAATCCAAAATTTGAGTTTGGGTAGCTGAGGCAGCTTCCTCGTTTGCCCTTGCGATAATCATGGAAGTAGGACCTTATTTCATATGAAGGTTTTACTATTAAACAATATGCATATAATGCTGTAATTGTTTCCAGTACAAATACACGTGATTAGCACGTGATTTACTTGAAATTATAATTGCCATAATCAAAGTCATCAAATCTTTGTTATTCATATGTGTGGGCTTTTTCAATCTTAATTAAAAAAAAATCCTTATTTTTCGGTTACCTTTCTTTGTGGGGAGTTTTTTACAGGGGCGATTTTTTCCGGGGGAGATTTTTACCGGGGGGATTATTCCCGGGGAGATTTTTTCCGGGGCGATTTTTTCCGTTATTCCTCATAGAATCAGGTATTTTTTAAACATTTTTGTTCTATACGGATAAAAACGGCAGATCATTTTATTCGAAAACTTTCAAATCGAACTGTTTCTTTTTTCTTTTGGGGCTGAAAATATAAAATATCTTTCTGAAAATATCGCAAAAGTCACCGTTTTGAACAAAAGTTCCTGACTTGGCCACCCGAGAAAAGAAAAAACTGTCGTCATGGAAAAACAAGTGCTTATAACTCGATGTGTATTCAATCGATCAATAATTGATAAAATATTTTTGATTTTAAACGACTTCGGTAATCATGTCTTCCTGTATTACAATTTTACGTTAAAGTGATTCAGTAAATTTGCCAGAATTCGTATTGCTAAGTAACGTTTCTTTTTCTTCTTCTACTTCTTTCAGATCCATCTTCAACTCGGTAAACGGAAAAAAAGTGACCGGAAAAAAGTTATCGGAAAAAAAGTGACCTAAACTACAAAAGCGGAAAAAAGTGACATGGAAAAAAAGTGACAAGGAAAAAAGTGACACGGAAAAAAAGTGACACGGAAAAAAAGTGACAAGGATTGGTTTTGGGGATTCATTGGTTAAGTATGAAAGGGGGATCGGGGGGTGGCTCATAATTTAAGTAAATGGGTTTTACATGCTGAATTCACTATTTTGGTTCAATTTTTGGATATACGTTCATACTGAAAAGACGCTTGCCTGATTAGTTTTGGGAAGGGACAATTACCCCCCCCCCCCCATCCGTCCTAAATTAGATGAATGGGTTTTTATGCAGAATTATCCAACTTGTGTCAAATTTGCATATAGGTTCTTTTCGATAAGGCTTATATATAGTATGAAGTGCCTGAAGAGTTTTAGGAGTTTAATGGTTAAGTATAGAAGGGGAACGGGGGATAACCTTTCTTAAATTAATGGCTTTTTACGGATAATTATCCGATTTGCTTCGAATTTTGGACATGGGTTAATTATGATAAGACGTATTTCTGATTATTTATGGGGTTCTTTTGCTAATTAAAAAGGGGGCAGGTGATTACCACCCCCGGCCTTAAATTAGATTTAAAAAAAACTATGCACACTTATCCGATTTATTTCAAATTTTGGATGTAGGATCTTTCTCATAAAGTAAATTCCTGAATAGTTTTAAGGGTTTAATGGCTATGTATAGAGGGAGAACGGGGGATAAACCCCCTTAAGGCTGTATTCAAAAAAACGCTTTTCCACCTTCAACAGCTCGAAATTTTCCGATACAATTTCAGACACATTTTCAAAAGTAGAAACATGAAACTTGCTGAGGATATTTTTGAAGAGATGTACAAGGTGCCATGTGCTGTATTTTTACGCTCAATTCATTAGAATTTGATTTATAAACAATTATCTTCTCAGTATGACCCTTTTTTTTTTCGTTCACAGATCTCCCGCCAGGGGAAAATCTGTTCAAAATGCCGTTTTTGATTGCTTTTTTCGCAATATTTTCTGCATTTATCAAAGAATTGAGAATTACGGCACCTTGTGTACTTTCTAAATAAGACAATTTGCCAGTTTGATGCATATGAGAGTAAAAATGAAGTTAAAAATAAATCGGAAAATAGGCAGTTTGAATCGAAATACACCTTTAAATTAAAAAAATGGCTTTTTGCGCAGAATTATCCGATTTGCTTCAAATTTTCGATGTATATTAATTATAAGAAGGCGTATCTCTGATTAATTATGGGGTTCTTTTGCTAATTAAATAAGGGAAAGCGGGCGATTAATCCCCCACTCTTTAAATAAGACTTGTTTTTCACAATTATCCAACGTATTTCAACTTTTGGATATAGGTTTTACCTGATAAAGTGAATCCCTGAATAGTTTTAAGGGTTTAATGGCTAAGTATAGAGGGATGAACGGGGGATAACCCACAAATAATCAGGAGTTCGCCTTATCATAATGAACGCACATTCAAAGTTTGAATCAAATAAGATAATTCTGCGTAAAAAGCCATTTATTAATATAAGGGGGGTTATCCTCCGTTCCCCCACAGTATATGTCGGACGTTCCTCTCAGCCCGCACAATTTTGAAGAAAGTCCGTGGTAGTTATAGCTGCCACCACCGATATTACTAGGTGATATCGGTCACCCACTGTGAGGATTGTAAATGAACACTGACGCTGTCAATTAACTGAATTAACAGTTTATTTAGAATATATGTACACACTAAATACGCTATTTACCATTATATACAATTACAACTCGGATATAGGTGATCCAGTTCAACATTAAATTAGATACAGTAAAGATTGGCTGTGTACTATTCGAATTACACCTTCCACCTCACACTCAATGCACGTTAGATTAACTTTATCGGAGATCACTTTCGAATTTCCCAACACATGGATACTCGGCCTGCACTTCTCGGCCCAGAGCACTAAACACCAGGACGTCTGTGTCCCTTGCTCTCCAGATACGCACTGCCTCCGCTCTACAACGCAGAGCACACCCTATCAGGACCTCTGTCCTACACTACTCTCTAGGTATGAACCCAGATACGAACTGAACTAATCTGAGATAAGACTTGCTCTTCTCAAATCACGGTGTTTCCCCAATGTCAACCCCCTTTGGGGCTTATCCATTGGACACATTCCACATTCCTTTCTTGATTAGTGACATGTTGCTTGTCAGCTCATAATCCACATACCTCACTGACGGATGAACACGCCTCTCCGCAATCTCCTCTTTCTCACTCACCACCTGTAGAGGATTACCTGTCAATTCTCCCTTCAACAAAGAAAGAATGTCACCTGGAAAATTCTAGTACACAGCCGGTATAATATAAAAGAGATTAAGATAGAGAAATAACGGAAATTTCAATCTTTAGCAGAGGTGGTCTCAGAACTTGACAGTATACTTAGCCATTAAACCCTTAAAATTATTCTGGGACTAACTTTATGAGAAAAAACATATATCCAAAATATGAAATATATCGGATAAGTGAACATAAAAAACAATTTATGTAATTTAAGGGGATCGGAAAATCACCCGCCTTAATTTTTAATTAGAAAAATAACCCCATATGTAATCAGGGATACGCCTTATCATAATGAATCTATAATCCAAAATTTGTAGCAAATCCTATAATTCTGCGTAAAAAGTAATTTAACTTAAGGTAGGTTATATTCTATTCCCCTTCAATACTTAGATATCAAATCCTTAAAACTATTCAGGGATCCACCTTATCAGTAAGAACCTATATTTAAAATTTGAAATACATGGGGTAATTCTGCATAAAAACCTATTTATCTAGTTTAAGGGGGAGATAATTGCTCGCCCCCCACCCTTTATAATAAGCAGAAGAACCCCATAACTAATCAGAGATACGTCTTATCATAATGAATCTATGTCCAAAATTCTAAGCAAATCGGATAATTATGCGTAAAAAGTTATTAATTTAATTTAAGAAAGGTTATCCCCCGTTCTCCCTCTATATATAACCATTAAAACTCTTCATGCATTATATAATATATATAAGCCTTATCGAAAAGAACCTATATTCACAGGGCCCGACTTAGACAGTGGGGGGCCCTGGGGCAAACATTATTAGAGTGGCCCCCTTCTATCTTAAAAATGTTTGTGAATTATATTCAAGTGACTAAAATTAAAATTCAAACCTATTGTATGTATGCATAAATTTTGTACCAAGTACTGATTTCAGTATTTATATTTCACATCTTTATACATAACAACAGATGATAAATAATTTTAACTATTAATTTTCTTATGATGTAACTATTACTTTAAGGGAACGTGGGGCAGGGAAGCAAAGTGGTAGGAGAAAAAAGACCCCTTAAAATTGAAAAAAAAGAATTTTGGTAATATTTTGCTACTATTTTATATCATTTGGCCCTCTTTTAACAATAAACTTTTCTCTCCTTGGGGGCCCCCTCAAACCGGGGGCCCGGGGCAGTTGCCCCGCATGCCCCTGCCTTAGTCAGGCCCTGTATATTCAAATTTGACACACGTTGGATAATTCTGCATAAAAACCCATTCATCTAACTGAGGACGGATGGGGGGGGGGGGTAATCGTCCCTTCCCAAAACTAATCAGGCAAGCGTCTTTTCAATATGAACGTATATCCAAAAATTGAACCAAAACAGTTAATTCAGCATGAAAACCCATTTACCTAAATTATGAGCCCCCCCCCCATCCCCCTTTCATACTTAACCAATGAATCCCCAAAATCAATAATAATTCCCCAAAATCAATCCTTGTCACTTTTTTTCCGTGTCCCTTTTTTTCCGTGTCACTTTTTTTCCTTGTCACTTTTTTTCCGTGTCACTTTTTTCCGCTTTTGTAATTTAGGTCACTTTTTTTCCGATAACTTTTTTCCGGTCACTTTTTTTCCTAGATTCCTTAAACTCACCGTAAATTTAAAATGATTTGTGATCATTGTTGAATAAAAACTTTTTTCTCTCGGATGTAACTTTGCAAGTCCGAGGGCGGGCAATATGGAATTCTGGATAGTGTGTGTTTAAGGGGTGGGGGGTTGCAACTTATTAATACTGATTACAAAACTAAATTAAAAATTTTTATTTTGACATTTCGATGCTTCAGTCGTAAAAAGGGGGGATCGTCACAAAAAATGGAAAAAAAAAAAAAAAAAGAAAAAAAGAAAAGAAATATGAAAATCTAAATATTAGTTAATATAATAAAAATTATCCGCAAACAATATAGTTCTCTTGAAGAAAAGAACTGAGTAAAGAAAAACGCAGCTTGTCTGAATAGAATCACTTCAGATGACAAACCTGGAGGCTACTACAAACCATTCCATCACTGTCATCAAACAAAGCGATCGCGGACTATAACGACAAATCCCGCATGCCGCGTCGAAAAGTATCTCTTTTGTACCTTCCATTCTTATTTCTACGTCAACAAGCCGCCTCAGAAGTTAAATGACAGAGCCGGAACAGGCCAGATTAGTTTTTAAAGGTTTAAACATATCGCTCAGAAATTAGATAAATATATAAACTACCCCACTGGTCGGGCACATGTGAACAATTTTTGAATTTATAACATGATAAAAAAATTTAAGAACTATGCAGGTGTTTAAAAGAAGAATCTATCGAGTGTAAAAAAAAGTTCTGTTTACTATATTGAGTAGTTTTTGTTTAAAGAAATTAAATCAGTTAAGAAAAAAAATATATTTATGCAAACTGTTTACGTGCCCCCAGTCTTTCCTGGGTTATGGACATAATCCCCTCCGACAAAATCCCCTCTGGACAAAATCCCCACCGGACAAAATACTCTCTTTGCTGAATAAAGACTCTATTTTGAGCAAGTTTCTTTTACAAAAAGGACCTCCAAACATTTAAAAAATACTAAACTTAGTTGAAAAATGAAAGTGAAAATTGGAAGTTATAAGTTACGTGATAAATATTTTATATTTTTTAAAGATACATGCACATTTTAAAGTCTGAAATAAAATAGTATAGTCTTTTATACTAAATATGAAACATTAGGCAGACTTGAATACGTTTAAAAAGCATTTAAGTTTTAAAATTGATTATTTTTTAATTAATATTTTTTAACTGATCATTTTTTTATTATTTATTTATTATTATTTTTTTTTAATTTAGTTGCTTTTTAAATGTATTAAAGTCTGTCTAATGTTTCATATTTAGTTTAAAATTTAGATCTCGTTTCTACAAGTATTAAAAAATATTATATGGGGTTTTCTTTTCAAAAATATAATAATTGTTTTAACTTGTCCCCCTTTCATTCACCGAGGAGAGGGAATATACAATTTATAACAGCCTTTCTGGCAAAATTTTAGAAAAAGCAGATTTTTAGTAAATAACACCACCTGAGAATGATTTTTAATTTATTTCGGCATTTTTGGTACTCTGTGGAGAGGGGGGGGGGGGAGTGGAAAATATACTTGGAGGGAGAGCCCAAATGGAGGGGGTGCCCTTTCTTGGGGAGTGTTTTTAAGGGAAACTAACCCGTATTGAAGAAAACCACGAATACTCCGAACAGTTAGGCCGACGGCCGCGATTGGGTTTGAACCCAGCACCTGCTACCAGTTGAGAAGTCAGAACCTCTCGGCCATTGGTGCGGCACTTTACATAAGCATTAGATAACGAAATAGCTGTAGTTTAACTCTTTTCGGCAATTTGTGCCCGGTCTGGGATACCTATTTTTAATTCCAAACTTGCAAGCGACACCAATAATATTTTGATAAAATTTTGCTTTTACAATAAAAGCTTAAATTAAGGATTTCAAAATATCTAAGAAATTTGTTTGTAAATTCCAGTGTCAGTTGATAATTTCTCATTTTAATAACAGATTTTGCCCGTGCCGGAAAGGTTTAACAAAGAAAGGCAAAATAACATGATTTGGAAGAACATTCTACTAATGTTGAATAAATGGAGAAAAATGATATGGAGTAAACAAAAACTTAAATTGTAGAAAATTGCTACAGACCATCACTACATTGAAATTCCAAATTTTTACTTATGTGCTTTAATAAGTTACTTCTATTGTATTTCTTAAAAGTTTTTTTTTATGCGATAAATAATATTATATTAAATTATTTTGTATTCAATGAAATATTTACTACAATAAGTAATAATGTATTAAACCGATTTTGTTTTCATTCGATACCTAGGGCCCGACCTATGCAGGGGTATGCGAGACAATTGTCCCGGGCTCCCCCTTTTTAGGGGCCCCCCACGAGGGTAGTTAGAATTTTCACTAAAAAGTGCCAAATGTTTTAAATTAGTCAAAAGCGATCAAAATTCATATATTTTCAAACATCTAGGAAGATAAGAGTGATCATTTTTTGTCCCCCCCCCCCTCCCGATGTATCTATGCGAAAAACAAACTACATTAGAAAATTTATAATTACATTTTTATTGTAACAATTTTTTCGTATTCTATTGTTTTCAAAAGAGATATTTTAGTAACGTTTTCCTCATAGCATGGCAAGTTAAAACCCAGTAAATATAACCAATTTGTAATATAGTTTCTTTTAGCCATCTTATAACATGTGTAAATAGGCAAAGAAAAAGTTTACAAAGAGATACTTTTGTCAACCTATCTATCATTTTTTTTTCTACAATTATCCTGCAAGTACTTTTTCTTAAATTTATGGCTATCTTTTTGTGATATCCAGTACTGTACAAAGTACCTTAAGTTTAGTACTATCATACTATATAATATATATATTTAAATATATATTTAGCCACTTCTACATTATTCACAAAAAAAAATTCTATCTATAGACAGAAGAGTGTGGGGGGGGGGGGAGGTGGCCCAGAATGATGCCGCGGAACCTCCCATAGATTTAGTCGTAGCCTGTCGATATCGCAACTTCTATGTAAATTTGCTTGATTAATAATGTAATTTATCGCTAACTGTAAATTGTTATTGTGGACAGTATTGAGGTTAGATTGTCATTAAATTTGATGTAAGCAAACGGGAAGAAGGAGAAAGTCTAGCATTTGCATATTTTTCCTTACAAAAGGAGGACTCGTAAAAATGACTAAAGATATGCTTACGCAATGCTTGATACTGCTCCTGGTTATTTGATTACATTAAAAAAAAAAAAAAAAAAAAAAATTTAAATATTTGCTATTTTTCTAAATATTAATATTTTTGTCCATATATATATTTTTGTGCAATAGACATTTAATATATATATATTAAATGTCTATTGCACAAGACTACACATGTGTTTTTAAATCTAATATGACATTAATTATAACTTTTTTATTGATATATGTAGTATAATGAGATGAAATCTACACATTTTCATTAAAATATTCCATAAAATTCCATGCGTAGATTTATCACATATATAATAAGAACACGTACAAAAAAAAAAAAAAAAAATAATAATAATAATAATTCTCTATCTCAAGAACTTAAAAAAAAAAGAAAGCCTTAGCGTTTTTTAAACAGGAAAAAAGTATGAACAAAGAGAAAAAAATCGTTTAAAATTTTCATTTAAGTGGGGAACTATGCTGGGTATATTAACAAAATTTACGATATCTCGCGATTTAATTACTGTAAGAGTGAGTTATCCAAATTTCGCAATCAAAGAGGTTTTCATTCAATATTGAGAAACGTAAATTGATTTTTTGTTTGTTTTTGAGGTAAACGGTCAACTTAAGGATTGTGTGTGTGTGTATATATATATATATATATATATTATATATATACACATATACATACATATATAGATAGATAGATATGTATGTAAACGGCCAATTTAAGGATTATATAAATATATATATACATATATCTGTAAATTTGATGAATATGAATGATTGTACATCTGTTAAAAGAAAAAAGAAAAGAAATGAAATATAGTTGAAAATTTTAAAGTAACAAAACTAAAAGTTTTATAGTTTTCGTACATATGATTTTCCATCAAAGTTTAAACATTAACATAAAGCAATTTTGCAAATATTTTAATAGTATTTCAATGGAGTAATTTATTACCTCCATATTTATTGCAAAATTTAAACATTTAAATTTTTACAGTTAAATAAAATATCAATATGCAATTTTCCATGTCATAAAATATTTTGGAAGCTTTTATACTTGAGTAATTTTTTTCTAACTACTGGGATGAAGTTATTCCCTACACATAGTTAGTCTAATATTGAAAAAAAAAAAGAGAGATCACTACAGATAACACAATTGTAAAGAAACTCATACAGTGTATATAAAATAAAATCTGTAAAGTTATTAAACTTTTTCTAGGAATCTTGGATTTCAAGATTTTTTTATATAACTGTAACAATAAGAATTCATGTAACAGATTCGGTTATATGAATTTTTGCTGTCATGGTTACATGAAAAGTTCTAATAATCTAAAAAATACAGATTTTTTTTTTTTCAGTGCATGGAGAGAGCACACATTTGTAATAGCGAAAAAAAAAACATTCGGTTTTTTATTATTTACTTTATAAAATAGCTGAAAACAACATTAAAAAGTTTATTATGACAAAAATATCATTAAAAAATGCATTAAATTTTACGATTTAATTGAATCTCCCGAATATTTATCATTACGATTTCTAATTCTTAAACTTTATTAAAATTAATTATATTTTATAATATTTTTTATGCTTTTCGTATGTTTTATAATTCAAAATCTTAAACATTTTGCGACAACTCTATTGAGTTAAAAAAAAAAAAAAAAAAAAAAAAAAAAAAAAAAAAAAAAAGAGAGAGAGAGAGAAACTTTTGAAGTTTATATCAGAATAGACTATATATATGTTTTTTAATAAAATTTATTTTACCGTAATAATTGAAAAACTATTAATATCAAAATAAAGTTTGAATTAAAAAAATTTTATTTATATGAAAAAAAAATTTCTGTAAAGAATATAGAATGCCAATTAAATTAAAAAGAAATTAAACGAAAGGTAGTTTTAAAGTTTTTATTAGTAAAGTAACATTAACAAAGTTATTATTCTGTAAGCAAATACATAATTTAAGGTAAAATTATAATAAATTTTACCAAAATAACTAAAGGATGCTAGTATATTGTTTGTTTTAAAATACAAAGTTTAAATTTCAAGTCATATAAAAATTTTTTGGCGTAATTATAGTTCAGTTGAATTACTTGTATAATATTAAAATAGCTGACATGTTTTAATATGACAAATTAAAGAAAATTTTGCAGAATTCCTGACTAAAATAAGGAGGTTTCATTGTGCGTAAAATTTAAATATATATTTTAAAAATAAATATGATAGAATTTATAAACAATGCGTAAGGGATAATTAATTTCAATTATTATGTAAATTTAAAATTTACATTTAAAATGAAACATAATCTTCTGATTTAAAAAGTATTTAAGCTGATAGAATTTTTACTGGCGCTATTTCATCATCCTACTAAAAAAAGTTACTTAGATTGCTTATTCTGATCTACATAGGTATATATTATATGTGTGTGAGTGGAAATCTTTCTTTCCCATATGTTTGAAAACAGAAACGAGCCGAAATAAGCTTTACAAATACAAGTTTTCACCCATGTGTTGACATCAAAAAGCATTTGCCACACAAAAGCTTTCTACTGCACTGCCCAAACTACTGGACAAAGGGGTAAAGATTACACGTCACTCAAAAAGGGGGTGAGAAATATCTGCCCTGGTGTTTTAGTGAACATTAGATAAATAGAACAACTCTTATTGAAAGGAATTCTCTTACTGTTTCGAACTTTTTTGAGGGAGAAAACTGAATTTGGTTTTTCCGCTTAAAGGGTTAAATTCTTGTATCGAAGGCTAAGTCTTTTTATATACTAAAATGAATTGAATGCTTAAAATTTATCTATCTCTTTAAATTTTGATTCAAATAGTTATTTCAGATTTGCAGTACCCCCCCCCCCCCCACACACACACACACACACAGGAAAAAAAAAACTGTTTTGCTAAAACTACTAAATTTTAATTTATATAGCCCCAATCAAAAATTTTGGTTAAAAGGACTAAATTTTAAACAAACTTTGGTTAAATTAACAAAATCATTTCGTTAGTCAAACCAAAATTTTGTCATTCCAACCAAAATATTTGGTTGGGGTTGTATCAACCAAAATCAGAAATTTACTTCCTGGTTTTAATTTATGTAATTTAAAATGAAACTTCTTAAGGGGAAATTATAAATCTTTGTGTCATTTTTTAATTTTTTTTCTAGTCCTCAAGTGTATAGGTCATAGGGCATCGCGTCAGTACTTTACCAACTATTTTGTTCATTAATTGTAAAAATGCTAGCTCGACGTTATTTTACGTTAAGATAAAATTTTATATTTGTTTCTCTGGAAACTTACTTATTTTAATTTTTTTTTCTTTTTTTGAAGAAATTTTCTATTGATTTTCTTCATTAACTCATTAAAGCCAGTTGGCAAGAAAATTTGCGATATAAAAATTAACAAATTTCAGATGTGAAAATCAGTTTTTTAGGAATGAAATATTCGTATTATCTAATCTAAAGTTTTGAGAGTTTAAATGAGTTTAAATTATAATTATGTAAATACTGGAATCAACTGATGCAGATGCATTAAAAAAGTGTAAACGAAACTCGACGGTAATGGGTTCGAAAAAAAAAAAAAAAAAAAAAAAATAGGTAATAATTTTTGTTGGAGCTTATACCAATGAAAAGTATCATTTTGAATGATCATTTGTTTAAACTGGTAAAAAGAAAAAACAAGTGGGCAAGTTTGATCACAGATCGCTCATAGGGTTTCGTTTAATATCTCTTTGAAAAATCTTTATGCTTGTTCTCATTATGGGTTACAAACCACGTGTCAAGGTTTAAAGGATCGATTCTTTATTTTCCCCAAATTGAACAAAATAGTGAAAATAGCCCCTCCTGAGACGACCCTCTCCTCCCCTTGAATTTTCCACTCTTTCAAATATTTAATGTTAACAAATAGTATTTACATCAGTGCTAAGTTTTAAAAAAATAAAAAATAAATAAAACATTGAAGAAATAGTATTTACATCAGTGATAAGTTAAAAAAAAAAAAAAAAAAAAAAAAAAAAAAAAAAAAAAAAAACATTCAAAATGCAATAAACAGCTTATTTTAAGAAAAAAGTCAATATTGCCCTTCCCCCTAACAAAAATTCAATCTATCTTAAATTTATAAAATTCGTATTATATGTATTAAACTACATCAAAACGTAAAAGCGATCATTTAGTTTTCCAAATTTTAACAAATTCACGTCATTTTTCTGTGCGAAAAAGCATCTTTTTTATAAGTTTAAAAATTTATTTTTTCATAAATTGGAAAGAAGTGATCTGATTTTTAAATTTAGATTTTAGTAATCAACGCATCAAATAACACCCGGATGCGAAACTAATAAATTTGTAAAATCAATAGATAAAAAAAAAATAAAAATAAAATAAATAAAATAAATGTACCCCTATTATCAAACTTCAGTATAAAAATTTATCGCTTTTTTTTTTTTTTTTTTTTTTTTTTTTTTCCCTTATATCATGTCATGGAGAATGGTAAATGAGATGAGATAGGATTATTTTTTTCTCTTTACTCTATGATATAACGCGGTTTGCCGTGGAGTTAATTACCAAACTAAAAACAAATAAACATGTTTCACGTGATTTATTTAATCCATTAATTTATGTTAGATAAATAATAATTTCTATATCAATTAAACTTTTTTCAACAATTAGATGAAAAATAATTTTATCTAACCTTGCTTGCAACAATTAAGAAATGAAATTTCAATTTGAAATTTATGCTGCTTCAAAATTTAATACTTGTAAATATCGCACATCTTCAATTTTTATACGATCGTATAGGGAAAAAATGTACTTTTAAATGCAATTTGTTTGAAAGCTGTAACTCAATTTATATTTGAGATATTGATTTTTTTGTAGTTTTTAGCACCAATTTTGTAATTGTAGAAACAATAGTATTCCATTTCTTTTAAAAGTAAAAGCAATGGAGTAATTAGATAACAACAAAATCATGAACTGATGATATTAAAATTAATATTTTAATTAAAATAATAATCTTTTTCAAAATTTTATGATTTGCTGTGTGACAACAGGTATTCAGCTAGGAGTACACAAAATTTGAACTCTCTAGCATATGTAGTTTTCGTGTACCGACTCTGTGACGGACAGACAAACAGACAACGGACAGAGACGAATAGGGTTTCGTCAGATGAACGAACCCCAAAAATGAAGCAAAAGTATATGATGATTTGTTGAAATGACGGACATTTTGTCAAAAATCACTTTTTAAACTAAATTTACTTTAAGCGATAAATAATTTTATGCCCTTTCATAATTTGGTGAACCCGGAGAATAATCGATTCCAGACTGGAATTTCACGACAAACACCTACTCAATGTCGTTCAAGACGCGTTATTCATTTTTTTTATGCAGAAAAAAATTAGCATGTAATTGAAAATAAGTAAAAATAATATAAAAATACGCAGGTGATATCTCTTTTCTTTTGTCATTAAAAAGTAATAAAAGTCACATGAACATTAGACAAATTCCCTTAAGAGCCCTTCACGCACATTCATTTATGAAAATCCTTAGAAAAAATATTTTCTTAATATCTCGTTTGCAATTCCGTATTTTTAAATGATTTATTTATTTATTTATTTGTATTTGATGGCAAGATTAATCTCCGAAGAAGCTGACTTTTTTTAAATATTCGACTTTTTTTCATAATTTTTTTTCTGTCAGTATACCGCAATTTTCAAAACCGGCTCCGAAAGTGTTAGTATCAAAATAGAAAAAAAAAAATCTATAAGCAAAATAGGAAAAATAAAAAATTGCTTATCTATTGAAGAACCCCAGCCATAAATGCCAAAAATGAAAAAAAAAAAATATAGAATAATAATATTGAAACGCAAGCAATATATTAAAAAAAATCTTCATGAGGATTAGCTGTTTCAAGTGCGTGTTTTCGCATGAATTAAGTACATGAGAGTAAGTTATGAGAACAGATACTGGTAAAAGGAAAATTTCTATGGAAATCAGTAACAATAAGCATGCAAAGGACCTCCGTAAGAATGGTGAAAAACTGCTGAGAGTAGGAAAAAAGTGAAACTATAATTACTGGAATGTATAGAAATGCTTGTAGCAAAGAAATAATGCGACAACTTTTTCCAAGTAAAGTGTTTACCGTTTTTGTCTACATTGTTGCCGAAAGTTAATCAGCGAACAGGCTTTGAAATGGCAACATTGGTATTAAAAAAATATCTGGAATGATGCAAATATGCAATTTTACTAGGCGCTTTAATTTTCTAAGTAATAATATAAGTATATTATGTCGAAAATGATTCGATATTTTTATTATAGTTTATCGTTTATCATCTTATTTAATTCAATATTTTCTGTTTAATTCAGAAATATTATTTTCTTCTCTACTTCAACACTAAAAGAAACGTGTATGGTAAAAATTACTTGATAACAGAGTTAAAAAAGGACACTTCACTCAATTGAAAACACCAGATCCATAACATTAAACCAATGGGCAGGCTGTTTTCAGATTTCTCGTTTAAATTTGAATATTTTCAAAGAATTTCTTTTGCATAGGACACCTGAAGTCAATATTCAATGTGATTATTTTTTATTTTTTCAATGTAGATTGCATTTTTTTTTTTTAAAGTACACTGCTAAAAAAAATTTCTCTAGTTTGAAACAAATTTTCGTGTTTAGTATAGCTGCCACCATAACATGGTGAAATCTCGTACCAAATTTGGAGATTCCTATTTCAATCTCGTAGAAAAAAAAAAAAAAAAAAAAAAAGAAATTCACTTTACGTATATATATATATATATATAGAGAGAGAGATACTTAAAGAAAATTAAGTTAGAATTATTTGTTTAAAAAAATTGTCATTGTGAGACCTAACTTTTTTTTTCCTTGGAAGGGGAGGGGGCTAGGCTTTAAATGGTATACCGATATTAAGAAATATATAGCCTTACATAATTTAAAGTTAAAATTTTGAAAAAACCCATTTGGATTTTTTCAGAAAAAAAGCCACTTGAGTTTTTTTGGATGAGAAAAATCGCAAAAATTCTGCCTTAAGTTAAATATGCTAATTTTATACACTTCAATTCAAAAATCAGACACAGTTTTTTTTTTTTTTTTTTTTTTTTTTTTTTTTAATTAGGAAATTTATAATAATATTTTTGAAAATTTTTGAATAATATGCTACATATACTACAAGACTAAATTTGCTCCAAACCCGATCAAATTTAGAAAAATATTGTTTAATTGAAGCAGAAATAGTTTGTGCTGAATGTAAAAATCGGAAAAAGCTGACAAAATCCACAAGGAAACTTATGTTTTACATTATTTTTTGTTATAATCTGTCTCTGTCATTGTGTTGAAAATTACTGCATAACACTTTTGTTAAACATACATTGAAGCAGGATAAAAAATAGAACGATTAATCTTAAAAGCTATAACAACAAACTATAACAAAAAGCTATTAATTTACTTTCATTAAACAAAATATTTTGTTTAATGAAAGTAAATTAATTTATAGGTCAGATTTTTATTTGCAACTTTTTATTAGAGAGAGTATTGAAATTTACGTCAGAAGCTCAATGGTCTGCAATGATTCCTTGTCATTTCAAATCCCAAATATTTGGATTGAATTGTTAAATAATTTAAAAATTAAACAACGTGATACATAATTAAAATATAACGCGCGTGATTTTTATTTAAAAAAATTTTTTTTTTAATTTCATTTGTAATAGTTTATTGTCATTTTCCATCTTTGTGTTTATTTGTATTTTCTTTTTTCTGATGATGATTGAGTAAATTCAATCGAAACATGTAAAATTATTAAGATCTTTTAATATTTTTTTTGTTAGTATTTAACGTTTTTTATAGCAATTAAATACTTTAATGCATATTTTTGAAATGTTTTTAATGGACGTATATGAAAACTTCTATTTATAATTAATGTATTGTAATTTTCAGTTTAACTGCAAACACTACCGAAATTTTCTTTCATTTGGAATTTTAGTACTATCACCAGAGACTAAATAGGTGAATATTAAGTATAATACTCTTGTATAAAAAGTTTAGAACAAAAACACAATCCTATGAGTTATTCCCGCCTTTTATTCATCTTTCAATTTTGTGGTCTCATAAACCGCATCACATTCATACGTTAGAATTTCTGTCACTTCAGTTAAAGGTTAAATTTATAAAGTTTTGAAAAACCGAACGCTGAGAAAGCGGACAGTTAAAATTTCGAACTCAATTGAACAATCCAGTGGAAATTTAATAGAAACCTGATTTTGAAGATGCTCGAATTTGAATCTCGAAAACATTTTGATATAGTTTTATTTACAAGAGTTAAAAATTATTTTTTACATTAGTAAAAAAAAAATATAATAATAATATAATAAAAAATAAAATAGAGAGATTATTTTCAAGTATTGGGCACCCCCCCCCCCCCCTTAATCTTACCATTTCAACAATGATGATAATGCTGTCCCCTTCGGATATAGTTCGGCCACTGTTGGGAATCAACCGGAGTAATAACGCCAATCCCTGGCGTTATTACCCCGTGATACTTATTGCGCAGTAAATCCTAAACTACAAATTATCTCGAGAAGATATCCAAAATCTTCTACAACAATTTGAAAGTACATGAAATACACTACAAATTTATGTAATAAACAAAGTATTTCTGGATAAAAAATATAGTCTTCAGATCAAAAACATTATCTCGCAAATTTTAGATCAAGCGTTAATTTTAGTTGCTTGTAAAAACAATAAGACCTAAAAATGAAACAAATTAACTTGAAGCTGTTTTTTGCGATTTATATGACTCAAAACCCTTCTGCGCAGAGCACATGGGTGTTATTTACCTGATTATTTCATAATTATGCAAAATATAAGCACTTGGCGTTATTACCCCAGGGTACCTTACTATATTTTCAGAGATATAGAAGAAAATTAAGTGCGGAAATATCGCCCCCACCTCTTTTTCTAAATCAGCTGAATCTAAAATAATGAAAAAATTAGAGGTTCTAGACTCTAATTTATGTGTTCCAGGAAAACTATAGCGATTACCCTAGAATACATAGATTTTGAGAAAAGCGCATTTTTTTCGTTGTACACAAATTTCGATTTGCGGTTATTCAGCAAAGATTTTCAGGAGCGCTGGTATAATCTGGTATAAAATTGAAAGTATGTGATGTTTAGAAACTTAAAAATTTTAAATAGCAAAAACGGCAAAACCGAAATTCCATTTCAAATTTCAAAGTGTTGTCATTCATAAAATGATGTATGGGTTACGCACATAAACGTTTGGACTTTATAATATAGATTGTAAGAGTTTTCCTCGAAATTTATAAACTTAACACAAAACGCCAAAGCATGTTATTTACAGATATGATATTTAATTGGCTTAAATTTTAGTAACTTTTCAATCATTTTTATACATTGAATTACATGCTGAATTATAAGCGCTTGTTGTTTGATGAAAATTTATAGCATTATAACATCTGAAAATTCAGTTTAGAGCACTTTATAGAAATTTAGTTCAAATTCTAAATGCTTTTAAACAGCATTTTGTGAAAAATTGCTTTTAATGAAAATTGAAAATATCCTTTGATTTCACACTTTCTAAATATCATTATATGTCATTCTCATGCAACAGCCATGCAAATACAAACAAATATGAATTCTGGAGAGTAACCAGTTTGGGTTTGAAGTCAATCTTAAAGTTGCTCTCAAATTTAAAGAAGCTTTTTACTAACACATTTCTGAATTCAATTTTGCTCGAAAACACATTAAATTAGAAGGTGTTTTAATTCAGAATTCAATCGAATGTTGTTTCATTTCATGGTAAACGCATATAAAAAAATGTATTTTTTTTATAAAGTTATAGAAATTATTTATTTATTTATTTATTTATTTACGACATTTAAGCACTAGTAAAACTTTCTCCGTGTCCTACATTTACATTTATTTGCTTTGAGGTAGGCGCTACAGCTATTCGCCGGCATAACCTCCAATGATCACAAAAAACCATATATAGAACACTTTATTACAGAATATCCGGTACATCCATTATCACAGGGACAACACAAGACACCCATGCCGCTAGCTGGACTCGAACCAGGGTCCAGCGGTGTGGGAGGAGCTGACGCTACCAACCAAGCCGCTGGCTCGGCTCCGTGTCCTAATAAGTAAAACAATAAAAGTTTCACTTTTGTACAAATAAAACTTACCGAGTTATGATAATTTGAATTTTAAGAATTTTCAACATTTTTTGTCAATAAAAACAGAAAAATGCTTTTTATCTATGAGTTACAAAAAAAAAAAAAAAAAAAAAAAATAACTATGGTGTGTGTTAATTAATCCATGGAATACCTTGAAAGAGTTAACAAAATTTGGGGAACCGGTTCCATTTAAAATGGAAATCCTTTGCAAAAATTGTAATCCACTACTTGAGAAATTGTGATTCATTTTATTTATTTATTTATTTTATATGTATATACTGAGTATCTTGTAAGATGTAGTACGAATGCAGACCAGATGGTTATAAGTACTGTGACTATTGTCGCCAAAAGTTACCATGCTTCTATTTGCACACAGAAGAGTTTGTGGGTAAAAAATCATTAAGGCATTCCTCAATGTAATGATATATCTACCCCTCGAGCACAGATCATAGAGATATGGTCGAAGCTGTAAGCGCATTTTATGATCTCCTCCTACCTTTGGCGCACTTTTTGTAGACCCATACATCAAGTATCTATCGTTTACCCCATAATTTTTTCAAGAATGGGGTAGCTGCGACATGTATCAGGAGAATCTAAATCATCTAAAATCCAGTTACTCCCAAAATTATAAATACTTTTTATGAGTTTCTCTTACTACGGAAATTAATTAATTTCTTTTTTTTCTTCAGATTATGAAAATTATATAATGCCGTTAAAAATCACATAATAAAATAAAATAAAATAAAATAAAATAAATAAAAAACATGTTGGGGATAGCAAACCAAATTTCTGAACTCATATTGCGAAAGTTTGAAATTTTACGATACAGATGAAGAGACATACATAAAACAAAGTGATATTATTAGTAAATTATCGAAACCAGTGAAAAATAGTTCTGTTTGATATTAAAAAACAGTAACATTTTTCAAAGATTTATTGAAAAATCGTGTTTCTTTTTCTATAGAATATCCATTTAACTTTTATACTTAGTACCTAAAGAAAAGCACATAAGTACTTATTTAATTATTAAGTTCATTGTATAAATAAATCTAATAATTTCATATCATGTGCTTACTGTCATTTTTTATATGAAAATATCATATGGTCTATCATTAAGGCTCTCATTTTACATTTAAGAGAAATTAATGTTAATATTAATACAATTATTTTCTTAAAGTACCACAAAAAATATTAATCTATAATACGACATCAGTTACAAATTTATCTACAATTGTTCCTTTAATTCACATTTATTCTTATAATTTTGATTTTAAAAAATATTCAAGTTAGTAGCTGCAGACCACGCTGCGATTTTACACAATACTCAATTCTTGTAAGTGATCCCCCCCCCCCCTCCCTTCAGTTTTTACCATAATAGCTCTGTGTTTTTATTATTAGATAAAATATTGTATGATCTAGTAACTTAGCTTGTAGTGTCTACAGATGGACAGAAGAACGGATTATCGAGTAACTGAGATAGTTGAGTGTAGAAATTGGTAATATACCATACCAATGAGTAACGTAAATGTGTACGAATGGACAGAAAATGGCATTATCGAGTAACCGAGATAATTGTGTTGTAGGAACTGGTGAAATACATTACCATTGAGTAATCAATATTGCTGTGCATTCAGGCTGTTGATTGCATTACACTAGTTTACAGTACATCTGTTGCCGGAAAAATTTTAGTTGTTGCTGACTACATATGATATGCTATTTTCAAAAATATAATTAGAATATTTCAATCAGCTCTAGTTTCTGAGTTTCAGTTATGTAGGTATTAAACAGAAAAATCTCGTATTTGCTAAGAAAAACCTTACTAAAAAAATAATTAATCATTGAGTTCTAAAAAACTTTGTTTTAAAGATCTTCTCCGATGTGTAGACTTTGGAAAATGACGTATCAGAGACCAACAACAGTCAGACATCATATTCGTATCCCAGAAACCCTGATAGCGCTCTTCAATGACGCGTAAGTCCTGTTGCATACGATCTCCCTGCTCTTCGCTCAGATCTCCTAAATTTTCCGGAAACCTGTCCATGTGACTATGGAAGAAGTGGAGTTTTAGGCTCATATTGCACCCCATATTTTTTAATTGTAGCAGAAGTTCTTCTACAAGTTCAATATAATTTTCAGATTTTTTATTTCCGATAAAAACTGATTTTAGTATCTGAGAAAGCAAATTTTTCTCTTTTAGTCTTGATGCTAACAATTCTGAAGCTTGTTTAGAAAGATTTAAATCTCTTACAAGATCATCTAACTCATTTTGGAAAAGCATTTTGACTCATTTGACATACCTTCAAATTCGGCATCATTTTGTGATGAGCTTGGTTCTTCAATGTCTTGTTCTAATGGTTCAGATATATTTTTAGGCTCTGAAGAGTCAAGTGAACGCTGCACTGGACGTTGAACACAACTAGTACTTGGGTACTGCCATTTAGCACGAATTTTAGTGTTTAAACCGTTTATGTTCACGCTACAAAAATAACAGTCTTCGAGATGATTTCGTGGTTCTCGCCAAAGAGTCGGTGTTCTTGGCACTTCTTTTACCACTTTTCTGTATTTCAAATATTCCACACACGATTTACAAACACAATTGGAAGCCCAAGACTTCTCATTTTTATCCAAGAGCATCACAAAATACTCAAAATAGATATTTTCCCCCAACTCTGATATAACTTTTCTACAAATGTTAAACACTTATTCTCCGCATGTATAGCAAAAATGATCTGGATTGTTTAAACAACGTCTCCTTGAACTACTCATGACGCAAAAACTTAAGAAAGTGATCTTAACACAGTAAAATACGCCTTTTATCGATTAATATATATGCTTAAATGATAAAAATCAAAAACAAAATAACTCGAGCTGCTGAAAAAATTTTCCTGTTAGATTTGACAAAAATAAGTCATAAATGAACATTATCAACCAGAGAATTCGCAGCAACAGACAAAAAGTTTAATTTTGTAAACTAGTGTTATCGAGTAACTTAGAATAGAAAACTGTGTACAGAGTTTAAAAAAATACAGCGACTCTTCGAGTAACTCTACTCAGTAATCAAAGAAAGAAAACATTTTTTATTGATATTTATGTGTAGATGATCAAAGTGATATTTTTTAGAGTCAAGTATGTCATGCATTATTTTTTATGCTTTCATTTCACAATAAAGGTGTTATGAAATGGTAATTTGAGTTTATTTCAAAATTGATCTAAAAGGCGATTTATTTTTAATATATTAAATAAAGGCTTCTTTTAATTGGAAATATTTTGACACCGAATTTTTACCCATACGGAATGCAATACAATATCGCGAGATATTGTATATTTTGTAAATACGCCCGGTGCAATTACCCATGTAAATTAAAGCTTTTATTGACTTTTTTCCATGGTAATACTTTCGTCACTTTACTGTTTTTGAAAATGCTAATTTTATTTATTTATTTACTTATTTTTGTGTTTGAGATAAAGGTTTAAACACTTCTAATAAATCTGCGCATGGGATAAGCCCTCGGGCTTTTTATTAAGTATATAAAGATGCGTCAGATTTCATAGTTTTTCACTTTATAATTCAGTAAAAAATGTTATATGAAACGTAATATTATATGAATCTAAAAATCGACGAGCAGTCTCGTGTAATACATATTTTAAAAGCTCAAAGGGGAAAAAAGCCAAAATATTAGTGTTTAAAAATGTAGTAGGATTTTCTTTTTTAATGCAATTTTTTAAAACATTTTCACAATTTTAATTAATAATGTAGTTTGTTTGTTTATTTTATTAGTTCACTGTTAACTGAACATTAAAAGTAGTCAGTTCACCGTTTAATCTATATTTTCAAAAATAAACAAAATTATTGAAAAGATACACTGTCCTCTGAAGAGATATTAATCTTATCGCTATTATTTTTATTTTCTTAATTACACTACCAACAAATATTAATATATATTACACATTTTCTCCAGCTTTTAAATTTTGATAAAATTATTCATCGTAAAAAGTAACAGACAATCTAACAATTTGATAAAATGCTTGTCGAAATTCTTTTAATAAGCCAACTTTCCCGACATCTTTTTACGGTAATACCTTTGTATTTTTATAACTAGGTCAATTATTGTATTATCGAGTAATTAAACTTCTTGTGTGTGCTGAACATAGCTTTATCGAGTAACGGAGATATTTGTGTGTAGGAATTGACAAAATACCGTATCACGGAGTAACTTATATTTCCTTATACATACGGGTAGAATATAGCACAATCGAGTAACCAATAATGCTGGGTATACATATGGGCTAAAATTCGCACGATCGAGTAACTTATATTGTTGTGTATTTATGGTAGAAGATTGCATGATCGAGTAACTGAAATGGCTATTTAGAATATGACAAAATACCGCATCTTCGAGTAACCTTAGCTTACTTGGTAGAAAGCCATTGCATCTGTAAAAGTTTTGGGGTTCGAGGCTATCAAAATACACTCCATAAGATGGCGCCGAAACCAGTGGCAAATACAATGTTACACACAGTGTGTATTCATGACGGCAATAAATCGCTTCTCCGAGTAACCTCAAAAAACTGCAGATTTAGCATCCTGGTTATTGAAAACGCGTAATTCAGGTCTCAGACACTCCGAGTAACCTCCAAAAGTTACTCGAAGCGTCTGAGGTTACTCACTCTGTTGGTGTTTAAACCGACGAAGTTACTCATTTTACAGGGTAGACCAACGCACGGACAGACAGACAGACATTTTGTAAAAACATGTTTTTTAGAATCTCTGACCCGTAAAACGTGTAAATCCGTCGAAAACCGGAAGTCGAAAAAAATTTCGATTACAATACTTTCTTCTATTGAAGATAGAAGAGAGTAAAAAGCGATAGGAAAAAGAAAAATCATTATTTCAGAATTGGTCTTAAAATAAAAAAAAATGTAGATAATAATTAAGAAAAAAAGTCCTAGGCACGTAAATTAGTTTTGCAGTTTTGTCAATAGAAATATTAGTTTTAAAATTGCAGAAAAAAATAAATATTCATGAAAAATTCAAAAATGTAAATTTAATTCATCAAGAAAATATCAAACGCTGTAGCTATTTCTCTAGTAGTAAAAATACTTAAAATTTGTAACGTGTAAAGAATATAAATATAAGTAAAAAGAGAAAAGTAAAGACGAGGAGGGACTCGATCCTACAATCTTTCGATTCGTAGCCTCGCACGCTGAGCCACGGATTCACATTCGACGTTTGTACAAATAGGTATTTGAAGTATATGCTGAACTTTGATCCCCAATTTCTCAAAAACCAAAGCCCATTTGAAGGTACTCTTTCATCTGAATAATTAGTGGTATGACCCCTACAACATATTTTGAAATCATCAAAATCTGTGCGCACCATGTTTGGTGGTGCTTAATTACTAAAAAAGTACTGAATCAATTTCGATGAAATGTGAATCTAAACCATTCTCGAATCCACTGGAACACACACAAAAATTTCATCAAATTCGGTCCAGTCGTTTAGGAGGATTTCAGTGACATACACACGCACAGAAGATTTATATGTATAAAGATTTGCATGAGATACTTAATTTAATTTTTAAATTGGTTTGGCTGGCACCGACTCCAAAAAATCAAAAAAATGTACATAACTATAACAATACGCATGATAAATACTACACTCTTAATTTAATATCATATTACAATTATGTAAGAAAATTATAATACAGGAAAAAACTATTATAAATCATACACATATGTCAGGAGTGGGGTTCGAACACACTATCTCTTTCTTCGATAACCAGAGCTTAAATCTGGCGCCTTAGACCACTCAGCCGTTCCACAGTGGGGCAAAACCCCAAAAAGCTGGCCAAAAGTCGAAAAATGAAGTTACGATTTAGGGAATTTTGATTATATAGTTGGCTAGAATAATGTTTGGAGAGTCAGAATCTGTATTTAAAAAAATATTTTTGCTTCGCTCTTACAAACAGCATTATTTCAAAAATGATGTTTGAAGGAGTATCATTTAGAGCGAACAAAAACAGCAAATCAATAGTTCCTCTAAACGCGCGCTACATTTTATCATATTATCCGATTTTAATGATTTGAAATGGATTCACACTATGATAGTGCGTACTTTATTTGCATGTATTACCAAATTTGTACTACGCACATAAAAATTAATAAATTCATAGTCATTTTTGATAAAATATTGTAGAAAATATTTTATTTTTTTGCTTTCAAACATCAAAAAGTTTAAATGTTCCACGGTGTTCCGCAACGAAATTTAATGGAAATAATAACCTGGGCTATTGTCTAATGATTCATGAAAAACCAGCTGCCTAAAACTGCTTTTCTGCATTTCACGCATATTTTAGTAATCCCAAGTAAAAATGCCACTTTTTTGGGCGCTTCAAAAATTCTGAAATTGAGTATTTTTCACATTAATTTAGCTGATAAATATCTTTCAAATTTTTGAATTATTCAATTTTGTAATAGTTTATTACCTATTATATTGTAAATAAATACTATAATCATAAGTTTAAATTAATTTGATAAGTAAGCTTAGTAATGAAAAAAAATGAAAATAATTCTCCATTATTGATCCGATAGAATAACATTTTCTTATCTTTATAGGTAGTAATTTTGTTTGTTCTATTGTAATTAGAAGAATTATTTTGTCAATGGCAATATTTGCAAGATAAAATACTGAGAATATTGTATTTCATTAATGCGAGTAAAAATCATTATGTATATGACTTTCACCTACATTAGAGATTTGCATTTGGTTTGCAAATAAGGATGTGATTGCAAATTTATTCTAAGTACATTTAAACAAATATTTCTCTATGAAGATGGCAGGAGGTTTTAATATATTTTTCACTTCTCTCGTGCTACTAGAATACATAAATATTGAGAATAAATCATGAATCGTCAATTTAAAAATTCCGAGATCTACATTTCACTGATTTTATCAAGCCAATCAAGATCCATTTTCTTTTTCAAGAAATAAGGAAGCTAATGTCAATGAATGGGATTGTATTAAACACTAGGAGAATTAACTTACTTCTTTCAATACAATCATTGATACAGAAGAAATAGTCGTTAACAACGAATTAGTGTAATACTCAACGTTGCTACCTATGTCAGACAATATCAAAATAGCTTCTTACCGATATGACATTTTAAAATTAAATTGGATAGAGATAATTTAGAATTCAGAATAGTTACGTTACATGCTAAGATGTTTGGAGAGGGCTTCCACATGGCAGACAAACTGCATAGAAAAAAATGGAAAGCTCGTACTCTGCATGAAAAGAAGAACACTGAAATCGCAAAATAAAATATGCAAAAAATATTTTATTTACAATTAAGACTTCTCGTCGAGAAATCAAATACCAGATTTGGAAGCACAAATAATGGCAATATAATTCAATCATTCTTTGAAACTCAACTATTTGTGTTTCTATAACAAGCGTATACGAGGATTTGATCAAACGATTCTATGTTATAAGTAATTTCTTGTTGACATGTCATTTATTTGATATATTTCAAAGATTTTTCTTTACAAACAGCTTGTAGATTTGAACTACATCCCTGGTTCTGCATGCCTACTTCAGAACACAAACTACTTATTAATGATAAATAACATTATCTTCATTACTGCTTATTTGTCAAATACCATAAGATACTCAAGAATCATGCAACAAACTGATGAAAAGGCATCGAGAAGATTTATGACAAACATGTAGTAGCGCCAAAAAAATAAATAAATAAATAAATAAATAAATAAATAAATAAAATAAAATAAAATAAAATAAAATAAAAAAATAAAATAAATAAAAAATAAAAAAGATATTTTTACGCCTTTTAATGTTATCAGATTCTTTCATTTCCAGTTTAGGTAAGTTATCGCAAAACAAATTAAAATCATTGGTCCCAAGAGTCACAGGATCTTCTAATACCGCCAACAAGTTCTGCTATTTCGACACCTTGACCTCTGAAGAATTTTTATTATATTACAGTTGATTCTAAAGGTGATTCTCTGGAATATATTTCCATTTTTATTTTAATAATATAAAAATTAAACAGTCTAATATTTTACTTTCCATTAGTTAATTTCGATTAAATATGTCTTGGTTCCTTCAAAATTTCTTTTTATGTTTAGCCTCGAAATTTTAAATATTATGTAAATCTAATTGTTTTTACTTTTAATTTGTCATTTTATTTATTTATGTATTTTTAAAGCTTAACTTTTGAATCCTAATTAGCATCCTGAAAAGTTTAAGAAATTTTATACAAATTTAATTATTTTCGAGACATTTTAATTTTTGTTCCGCCATATTGTATCCGCCATTTTTTTTATTTTTATTTTTGTATTTTTACTTAGCATCCTCAAAAACACCTGTATACGAATTTTCATACAATTTGAGTAACATTTTCATATTTTGGCCAGCTTTTCGGGATTTTGCCCCACTGTGCGTTCTGTCCGCGCTCTATTCCGCGAACTTATTCAACACTTTTAATTAGCTAAAAATTACCAACTTTATTAGTTTTTGCCTAATTACTAAAAAGGTACTGAATCAATTTCAATGAAATGTGAATCTAAATCATTCTCGAATCCACTGGAACACACACACAAAAATTTAATTAAAATCGGCCCAGTCGTTTAGGAGGAGTTACAGAGGTTAGGAGGATCTTACAGAGATAAACAAAATTGAGTTAAGCGAAGAATATTTTTCATGGATATCTGCTGGCAATCTATTTAGAGTTTCATATACACAAGTTTTTATTTTTAATATTTATGCATTTTATAATATAAAAAAGCTATTTATAGATTTTTATAAACAAACATAAGTAAATTTATATAAAAAATAATTATTTGTATTGTCCGGATATAAAATCATTACATGTATACTCACACAATACAGATATGGCTGTTTTACCTATTTTCAGCTATTTTCCTCAATAAATAGTATTCAAAAAAAAAAAAAAAAAAAAATTGAAAAAAAAAATTAATTTACTATGATAACCTGAAAATACAAAGATTTTAAATATAAAAATAATTGATTTAAATAGTATTAAAAAGTTGTCCAATAACTGTTCCGGGTATCTCTGTTATTTTTACTTTTATGTGGTAAAACTTTGAAAATAAAATAAAAGACTAGTTTTTTATTTAATTTAAAAATCTGTTGGTATTACTTACCTTTTTAGTCTATAACATTTGTTATACAGTAAACAAGACAAACATACTTATGGAGAATTCATTAATAAAAAAAATCTCGAATTGCTTCCTTAATAATCAAAATAGGCTGTCCATTGTCAGTATTCCCTATTATGTTATATATTCCCCAAAAGAAAAGCTTTACGTAGCTATCACGAAAAGGCTTCATATTGTTTGAGGTTCATTGACATTGAAGGAATATTTCCAGCGCCCTCTTTGAGAAAAGCTTTTTTTATGGAAAAAGTTCTTGCACTTTGGACAGTTGAAATTTCAAAAAGAATTAATTTTTTTAATAGTCATTTTAGAAATTTGTATTCTGTCAGTTTTCAAAATATACTTTGCATTGCTGGTGTTCGCAAAGAGTGCACCGTAAACACAAGTGTCTTTATTTGTTCGTATAAATCTAGTTGGGTTGTTATTTATATTAAAATTCTTTGCTTTTACTTTTGTTTTTTTCTTTAAAAAAAAGAATTAACTATATTAAGGTAGTAAGATTAAAAGAAAAGAAAAGGAAATGTCCGATAGATTCGAATAATAGGAAAATCGACGCTTTGCTTTTTCTTGTAAAATTGTTAAAAAATTTGTATTTATTTAATTGTTACTGTTACTTTGATATCACACTACTATTTACATTTAGAATCGAATGATGACTATTAAGGCCTCTGCCGCTGTAAATGAAGACACTCGTGAGCTAATACTACATCTATAGGAGGAAGGGGGGGATTTCCTAATAATCGTTTGCATTTCGACATTTAAAATTTTTATTTTCATTGGATAGCTGAGGTTTACCTTTCCTTTATTTTTCCATGCCTCCTTTTTCACTTTTTCGATTTTGATTGCAGATATTTTTTTAGAATAACACTTTTATTTTCGGAACCGTTTTCGAGAATGAAAATAACTTTATAAAAAACATCTGGAGCCAAAATCTAAAACTTAAAAAAAGGAGCGATGTAGCGATAAATTTCAGTTGTCCAATGCAAAATTTATTTTAAAATGTTGAAATGCAAACAAGATATTAGAAAAAACTTCTTCTCACGAGTACCTTTGTTTGCAGAGACAGAAGTCTTAAAGGAATAAAGAACAGTTAAATGTAATACACAAAGTATTCTGTATAGATTTAAAAAGAAACTACTATAGATCATTAGTTTGTCAAATGGTGAAAATTCCAGTTTTTTAAAACACATCTAATGTTATAAGAATCGGAACTAATCCACAAACTTGTTCTATAAAAATTGATAAAACGACATTCATCTTATATACACAATGCTGTTTTACCATCTTTTGTACACAAATTAGTAATATATTTTTATTCACCGTGCGTAAGTGGAATTTAAGATTATTTAACACAGAATTAAAATTGTTTAATAAAGTTTCCACAAATGTAGAAATTGGAATGAAGTATAACATTCGTTTAGTCAAAACTATGAACTAATCAAACTTTAGTTTCCCTGAAGCTAGATAATTAGTAGATTACTTTTCCATATCATTGTTTCCCTTTGTATAGTTTTTTTTTTTTTTTATAATTTTAAACTTACTTATAATTGTATTTTGTTACTTATAATGACAGGAACTTTAAAGGAATACAAAATAATGAAATGCAATATACAAATTATTCTGCATAAATTAAAAAAAAAATACTATAAATAATTATTCTGCCAAATGGTGAAAATCTCTGTTCTTTTTTAAACTCATCTAATGTTAAAAAAATTGGAATTGATGCACAAGCATTGTGTTCTATAAAAGTAGATAAAATGACATTCATATCTTATATCCACGATGCTGTTCTACCATCGTTTGTAAACATATTAGTTATATATTTTTATTCGCAGTACCTAAAATGGATTTAAGCTTATTTACAACATAATTAAAACTACTTAATAAAGTTGCCACAAATATAGAAGTTGGAGTGAAGACAAGCGTTTTGCTAAAGCAGTCAAAACTATGAACTGAACAAACCTTTAGTTTCCCTGAAGCTAGACAATTGATTAATTACTGTTCCACTTCGTTATTAAACTTTCTGTAGTTTCAGTTTATTTCGATAATTTTAAATTTATTTATAATTGTATTAACCCTTTATATTTCAAATTATGAATCTATAAAAATTTTATCTTTTAAAGCATTTTTCATGAATGTTTAAAACTATATTAGAATTTTACACGATCATTTAATAAATTTTAAGAGGATTTAGCCAATTAAAATTAATGATTAAAATTTCAATTTCAAGGGATTTTGTTTAATATCTATAGCTTCACTCAAATATCTTATGTAATTTTTTTATACCTTATAGAATTATTAAATATGTAAATATAATGGAGTTATTACAGAAATATAGAAATATATTCTGACTGAAACTTTTCTTTCACAATTTTTCATCATGAAGGAAGCTGAAAAGAAACAAATGAAAAAAAATCTTCCTTGTAAAGATATTCTTGTTCTGTGCAACCAGTAATTCTTTCGGAAAGAAATAAAATAAGGTATCTGTAATTTATTTTAAGCTGTACTAATCAGATGTATTAAAAAAATTACAACAATTTATTTTAACGATGTTTTAAAGTACTCTCGGCACATAAAAACTTAAAGGGACCTAGGACTAAAAAATCTTCAAATTTTCTAAAAGAAATTTATTGCATTAAAATTTCTCCTATCGTTTTCTGTTTCAAATGACTTTTAAATTATATTTATATCTTAACTGGCACAGGAAACATTAAAGATAACCTTCAACGTCTTTTCAATTGCTTTACGCTAATTTTTATTCAACAAATAATAATAATAATAATAATAATGTTTACTTTTCAAGATATGAATTTTTTTAAATGTTACACAATTTTTTTTTAATTTTTACTTTAAATATTTTTAAATATATTTTTTCAAATTAATATTTTAAAAATCTTAAATCACAATCAAAGCTTGTATATTTCTATTTATTTAAATGAAAAAAAAATACGTAAATAATATTTTGATTTATAACGATTTTAAACTACCCTACTTTTTAAATAAATTTTAAATTTTATTTATTATTTTTTTTGTTAAATTTAATCATGTTGTTAAGTTTAATCATGTGATTTTGTTTACGAATGATATTTTCAAAATTCACAAAAAATTTTCGAAATTTTAACAGTATACATAAAAATTATTTTAAAATGTGTCCCGGATCCACTTATCAAATCGCGAAATTTAATAGTAGAAGGAATATTTATTTTAGATGCATGAAGCAGTTTGAGACTTGGATTAAATATCGAGCTGAATTTGTATACAAATCCTCTAATTTCTTTTTCAGATTTTTCTTTGATATTTTGTATTAGTGATTTTTGTAGCGTTTTCGGTTTTTAACTTTATCAAAAACAAAAAAATACTACCAATAAATTTTTAGATATTTCAAATACTTTTTTAGGTTAAACGTGTCCAATGCAGTTAGTGTTAGATGAAGTCTTTAGGTTCGTATGTATTCTTCCTACAATAAAAATTATTCCTTTTTTTTTTCTTTAAATTTTTAATTTACAATTATAACCGGTAAATACAAAGATTTTAATTTTAAATATTAAAAAGTTGCTCTAAATATTCTTGAAAAGTAGTCCTATAAGTATTCTGAGTAATTCTTATTGTAAAACTTTGAAAATTGAATAAAAAACTAATTTTTTATTTTATTTTAAAATATGTAGTTACTCTCTTAAAACGAAAAAGCTGAATTAACTCAAGTTGAGCTGAAATCCACTCTTTTCCCATGTTGAAAGGAACCTTCTCAAGAAGAGCTGAAATAACTCAAGTGAATGAGCTATTTTTAATCAACTCATGATTGAGTGATCTCTATTTTACTCATACTTGAGTGAAATCAAATCAATAAAGGTTAAATCCAGTAGTACTTGAGTGATTTGTAATCAAGTCATACTTGAGTGAAATGAAGTCATTTAAGACTGAATCTCGTAGCACTTGAGCGATTAGTAACCAAATCATACTTGAGTGAAATGAAGTCTTTAGAATTAAATCGAGTAGCACTTGAGTTAGCTGCAGCCAACTCGTATTTGAGTAAAGTGAAATAATTTAAGGCAAATCCAGTAGCACTTGAGCGATTTGTTATCAATTCAAGTTGGAGTGAAATGTTGTCATTTTTTATTTAATCCAGTAGCACTTAGGCGATTTGTAACCAATTCATACATGAATGAAATCAACTCATTTAAGAGTTAATCCAAAACTCCTTGAATTTGTAGAATTGAATAAATTCACTCTTAAGAAAAGCAAAATTGCTTAAAATTACAAAAATCTTCAAGCGATTTCTAAATCGTCTAAATAAAATCACATCATTTAAAACTAAATTCAGTAATCCTCGATTAATTTTTATCAATGAAATTCAATATAACATGGAATTATTGCCACATTTTAAAGTGTTGCAATTAAATTCTCATTTCGGATTTAAATTTCTGTTTATTGACATTACAAGGGTATATATATATAAAGAGAGAGAGAGAGAGATTGGAAAACTGTAACATGGATTCTCCAATATTTCTTCCAAGTCTTTAATTAACAAGACTTAAAACATTCTAATTTATATGACTGAAAGTTCTCTAATGAATCATAAAAACATTTTTTTTTCTTTCTAATTCAATGAAACTGTTTCCTATGTCAATATAGGGGAAAAGGCAATTGAATCGTTATACAAAATTAAATAGAGCTTACATGATTTTTTTATTATTCTGTCAAATCAGAAATTTTTAACATCAATATTTTCTTTTGTTAAATTTAAAAGTACATATATTCATTAAGTTGAAAATACTGGTGATCTCAAAATTGCAAATTTGAAAACACTTATTCATGCAAACTGCCTAAATTTGCATAACTGTACAACAGCACCCGAACAACATTAAACAGAATATCAGCTTCTGATGCTGTGGTGCTAATGGGATTTTTCCTTTCTTTTCTTGGGCAATTTCAAGTTTACATATTTTCCAATGATACTCATAGCTTCAGATATGCTTATATACAATTTTAATTTTTTCATTAGCTTCTGATTTAATTGCAAATAACAATTATTTTTTTTATTAAAAATTTACGATTTCAATCAAATAAACCAATCTTAGACATCTTACTAAAAAAATATTGAAAAAATAAACTTGATATCAGCCCAACGACTCAACTTCAGCACTACAATGTCAGAAGCTGATTGTTCCCCTTAAGAGTTTAGATAATCCTATGCAGAAGTTATTTTCAAATATCTTGTTTGGATTTTAAAATTTTTACCTTTTTTTTGGGGGGGGGGGGCATAGAATATTTGAGGATGATCTGTAAGTGGGTTAGTTTTTACTTTTGCAATTTTGGTTAGTTTTTTTTTATATTAATAGGAGTTTCAGAACCAGTTTTGAAAAAGAAAGTATTAAAAAACATAAAACCTAAATTTAAAAAAGTATTCCCCCCCCCCACACACACACATGGCCAGTGCAGGGTTTAAATAAATGAAATTGAAAATATTTTAAATGGATAAACATCAACCCATGATACCTTGTTGTAATTATTCCTCGATTTAAATCTCAATCAAAATCTTATATTTCTTAAACTGACTAAATTTTAAAAAAATATTTTAATTCTTTAGTTTGAAATCTGAAATGGCTTTGAAATCTTAGATAAAATAATTGTTACCTATAGCATTTATATAAGCACATTGCAATTGGGAAATGTGGAGGAATGCCATTAAAAAACTTGTATAGCTAAAATTTGGATTATGGACAATTATTTTATTGTATGAAGAACCTTCAACTAAATATTGTAGTACAAAAATTAAATGCAGAAATAACTGAGAAATGGATTTATTGACCATGTGCAATTGTTCTTTATATCATTTAAAACATTTGTTAAAACTTGAATTTATATTCAAGAACAACTTATTTCTTCTTAATTAATCTTTTAATTTTTATTTTATTCAATGTTTCTTAAATCAACTAACTTTTAAATAAATATAAAAGCATAAGACTGCAGCATTTTATGTCAAAAGTTAGAGCCAAATGTGCAATTTAGAATGTTGCAAGAAAGAAAAAAAAAACTAATTTTATTTAACAACAAAAACATTTTATTTAGCAAGAACAAAATAAACCTAACATTAATTGATAACAATTCTTTCCAACATCAGATAAACAAGTTTCAATAATATCTTTAACAGGACCTTCATAAATATAACAGTCCATTTGCATTAAACATTAAATACATAAAGAGCATATTGTAATCTGTCCACTGGTTTGTCCAATTTTTAAAATCTTAGGCAAAATAGACGCTTTCTTGAAAATCCTTGAGATTAAATAAGATTGTTGAATTTGACTCCTCACAGTAGAATTTTACTGCTCCATGAAATCATCTTCCTGTGTTAAAAGAAAATATTGAAATTAAGTTAAAAGCAATAAATATAATGTTAAGGAATGATTATGAACATATTAAAATATTTTGCAGTTTTCAGATTAAATGTTTTATAAAATTTCCCATCCATAGTCTAAACAAACAAGTTGGAAATTGCACGTGAAGCGTAGCAAATTAGGTGCGTTCGTACGATAACGAAGTTTTAAAAATATTACTTTCATTTATCAATCTCATAAAATTGTAAATAGTGAATTACAATTAAAACGCTCATCAAACAATGTTCTCCCTATACCATTACATAATGGAATACTTTTGTGTGGCCTTGTAAATCAATAACAAATGTTCTTTGCACCACAAATTATGTAAGATGTATATTATAATATGTACTTTATAGTTACATATAAATTTTATTAAGTTCGCATGAGTATAAAACGATTAAAATGCATTTGAAACATTTTTACCCATTGACCGTAATGTAACGGAATACTTTTGATTATCCCTGTAATTGATCTATGCATCCGATTTTCATAAAATTTGAAATAACTCGACAAAATTATGTAATAATTATGTATTTTGAATTTCAAACGTATAGCATTTATTTGAAACTTTTTCCCCATTGACCATAATGTAATTGAATACTTTTGATTGCCCCTGTAATTCATCTATGCACACGATTATCAAAAAACTTGAAATAACTCGACAGAATTATGTAATAATTGCGTATTTTAAATTTCAAACGATTAAAATGCATTTGAAAATTTTTTCCCCATTGACCGTAATGTAATGGAATACTTTTGATTGCCCCTGTAATTGATCTATGCATCCGAGTTTCATAAAATTTGAATTGACTCGACAAAATTATGTAATAATTATGTATTTTAAATTTCAAACGATTCGGTTGGGTAGATTTTGCGTTGTTATATGCGGACAGACGGACGGACAGACGGACGGACAGACGGACGGACTGAACGACCACTATAGGTGCTACATATTATATAATTACGAACGCACCTAAAAATGAACCATACACTAAAAATTTTAGCTTTACAAATATTACACTACTGAAAATTCAGCCAATCATGAATAAAATGGAAATTGAATAAATAAATCCTGTGCGATTACACTTATCTGCTTGTTTAAATCATGGTGTTACTTCTGATACAATCTTAAAATAAATCACCATTTTAAAAACAAATTTAAAATGAAAGTTCTTAAAGCAACATTATAAAATATTGTTAAAAATTCACCTTTGTTGCTACTTTCAAAATGTATCAGCGTTGGCAAATACCCAACCAATACAGGTTTTTGTGGATTTTTAGTTGTTTTTCTATATATTTGCATATTTATATAATACAAGATAGAACCTACAACAATTAGACCAGGGTTGGCACGGTTTAAACCAATTGGTTTTAACTATGGTTTAAACAACTGTTTACTCCTTTTGGTTTAAACAACGGTTTAGTTTAAACCAACTGGTTTTTTTCGAAAAAAAGAAAATTGTTTTTTTTTCAGAAGAAATCTAATGACATTTTCTCTTTTTCTTAATAATTTATGTATGTCAGATTATTGAATATAAATAACTTCTATTTTTAACATTTTATATCAGCAATAAGCATTGGATGTAGCAGGTTTAGATCATTTTTTGGGTATAGGATTAAAATCAGTCTGCATTGGTGAATATATTTATTTCTCTTTAGAAAAAGCTTCGAACATGTGAATTGATCTAATATAAGATAGATTAAAAATATTCAATATTTAATAGAAAATATCTCAATTTTTTTAAAACTGCAGATTATTTAACGCAACAACATAATACAATTTATAAGATTTCAAGCTGTAAAAGAAATCCCCAATCTTAATTGGGGAGGTTATCTTAAGCATTAAAATCAAAATATGAAGTCGAATAAGAGAGTTTTCAAAGATTGGATGCTACTTATAGCATTTTAATAATAGTGATTTTTCCCCCCTGTTAGTTATCTACTAAATCTATGACCAAAAATGTTGACTTCAAATTGTCATTCAAGAAACAAAATCTCAAGAAGTATTTGAAATTTATTATTTGGATAGCTATGGAGAAGAATATTTTATTTATCAGACTACTTTCAATTTACATTAAATACATAAAGAGCATATTGTAATCTGTAATTAAAAGATTAGTTATAAAGATTTTCAGAGTATCAATTCTTCACTGTATACAGCACTTTATTCTTAGAACATAAGACAGTTTGCTAATACTGTTTAAATTAAATTTTAATTTCTTTTATTTTTTACATAAATTTATTGTAAATATTTAATTTAAATCATTTTAAAATGAAGTTACAGTTTATAATCCAATGTTTATTTTTATCAATAAAGATGCATGTATATGTAATGGTGATTTTGAATATAGAGACACATAACTCATTGATCTTTAAGATTTTAGTCAAGCTGTAAAAGAAATTCTTCTTGATTAGGAAAATTATCCGGGTGCAGGGGCCTCGCTAAGGGGGGGAGGCAGAAGGGAGCCTCCCCCCCAAATATTCGTAAATGCTGTTACACTTGGCAAATTTAATTAAAATTTTAATAAAAATTGTAGTACATTTTCTATTTTTGATAGAATTTGCAAAAGTTACAACTCTAATTGGAAATATTATTAAACTTTTTACAAATAAGAACTGTATTACATTTTCTAAGTGTGGTAACTTGGCAAAATTATAAAACGAGTTGGCAAATATGAAAATTTCACTTGGCAATTTAAGGTCTTCTCCCCCACCAATTAAAAGTCTTAGCGATTGCCCTGCCCGGGTGTCATCCTCTAAAGGGTGACACCAAATCTTTATTTGCAAATAAAAAATACAATTTTATAAGATTTTGGAGTCTAATTAGGAAATGAGATTTTTAGCTCACGATGTAATACAGCTAGTTTTTTTTCTTTGCTAAAGTGAAGTTTTATACAGAATGGTGTGTCTAAATAAGATATGCACCAGGGAACAAAAACCAACCGATTCAAAGAGTGGGTAACAAAAGTAAACTTTAAAAGAAAGAATTTTCTTCTACGTATAGACACGACATTGACTTATGCAGACTATGGGTCGAGTGATGATTCACTGCTGCGGTTTTTTTATGCAGAAGGACAAAACGTAAATAAGGAATGGTAAGGTTATTTTTTATAAGAATGTAGAATTGAGATTGAAAAAATGTGACAGATTGGAAAGGAGGAGGAAGAGGGGGGGGGGCTTGACACCTTTTACATCTGTCCCGGGATGTCACCCATCCTAGCTACTCCACTACACACCCACTTCATCTCTGACAAGTAAATAAATTTTCCTGCCTGAGAAAACCGTACCAAACACAAACCATAAAATATTACTTGAAAAAATAATTATAAGAAAATATTGCATTAATCCTTACTATCTGTTAAATAAATTATCGGAAATAAAATACGCAATTTTATAGTTTTAGTTTACATACTACATACTTTTTTATAAAATAGTAATTTTCCATTTTATTATGCCAAAAATTTTGTATAACTGCAAAGGAAGTTTGGTTTATTTTACATTCTAGTAGGAGTGTGTGTGTGAAGAGGGGGGGGGGTGGTTAAAAGTATTTTATAGAATTTTATGTAGCAGGCTACTGATGACTATTTCTGACCAGTAAACTTTCATGCGTACTGGTCTTTGGGACCAGTAACTTTTTTTAAAATCAATTCTACCACTGGGCTATGCATAAAAAATGCTAAGGGAAAGGGAAAGCAATGATATTGCAAGGTATTTTCTAAAGAGAAAGAGGATTTGCTTTTTGGTTATCGTTGCATAACTTTTGTCCACTGTTTTCGTTTTATTTATAAATTCTCATTTAGATTTAAAGCTACCTGGGAACCAGGCACAAGAAAACTATTATTTCTGCATGCATTATGTAACAACTTATAAATATTAAGCAGATTATTATAATACAGACCATGCATGCAATAATTTTGTCCAATAATAGTATGAAACTTTGCCAAACAAAACAGTAACACAAGTTCAACATCAAGAATGAAAAAAGAATCTTGGAAATGTGTTCAAAAACTACATATTATGCCATATATGTAGCCTCTCTATATAAATATATATGTAATCCGGAGCACGTTTTTACTAAGACACTGCAAACAAGAAATAAATACAATGTTTTGATAAATTTATATGAATAAAGATATAATAATTACTAAACTTTAATACAAGGCAATTAAATAACGAGATATTTACATTGCATTAACATTTTTTACTCTGATTAAATATACTAATTTATTTTATTAAAGCACGAAAGTTTTGTAGCAGCACTGTAACACCAATTATTAATATAGAAATGCATTAAACACATCCTCAATACGACATTTTAATTTTGACATGACACGACATTTTAATTTCAAGGTATGATACTGTTATGAATTTTAGTCTGTTAAAAAGAGAAGGGAAATTTATTAAAAGAAAGCATAATTAAAGTAAAATACTTATATAAAACTTACTTACTTCGCAAAAAAGGCATTTTCTGCAAATTGTTTAGCGAACGGCGGAAGAAGTCTCCATCTTATCTTGCAAGGTCACGTGACGAGTCAGCGGCGAAAATCGGAGCGGGAAAAGAGCTGTTTCATTATTGAGTTGAGTTGTTTAGTTTTAAAGCTGTATGAGTGGATTAGAAAGAGAAAAAATCAAACCAAGATGACTGAATCGGTTAAAAATCAACTCATTCACGATCCAATAAATTAGAACTCTTTCTTGAGCAGCCAAATCCACTCTTTCGTTTTAAGAGAGTAGTGCTTTTATTTTTAGTCTAAAGCATTTGTTATTAAAAAAAAAAAAGACAAAAATGCATGTGAATAATTTATTAATATAAAATCAGGAATTTCGTTCTTAATAATCAAAATAGACTGTTCACTGTCAATATTCCTTAGGTTATGTATTCTCATAAGAAAAGAAAAGCTTTACGTTTATTTCATGAAAAGGCTTCATAATGTTTGAAGTTCATTGACATTGAAGGAATATTTCCAGCATCCTCTTTGAGAAAAAACTTCTTTAATAGATAAAGTTCTTGCTTTTCGGACAGGTGAAATTTCAAAAAGAATTAAATTTTTTTGTAGTCATTTTAGAAACTTGTATTCTGTCAATTTTCAAAACATACTTTGTATCAACGATTTAATGCATAGAATGCATTAGAATTCATTAAACATGAGAATCTTTATTTGTTCATACAATTCTAGTTGGGTTGTTATTAATTTTAGAATTTTTTGGTTTTACTTCTCTGTATCTTTTCTTTAGTAAATAAAAATTATGTATGTGAAGGTAGTAAGATTAACAGAATGTGTCTGTTAGATTCAGATAGTTGGAGTTCGGAAAATCGGCTGACTATTTGCTGCATTTTGGAAAATTAAATATGTATATATTTCAATAATTGTTATCGTTATTTTGATTTCACACTACTACGTACATTTAGAATCTAATGATGACGCATTAAACAATAAAAAAATATTAAATGCAATATACACATTATTCATCATTAATTAAAAAAACGATAAATCATTATTTTGCTAAAGGGTGAAATTCTATTTTTTTTTTTTTTTTTAACTGATCTAATGTTATTATAAGAATTGCAATTAATATGTAAATTTTATATTTTATAAAAGTAGATAAAACAACACTCATCTGATATACATAATGGTATATTAACATCGGTAAACAAATTAGTAATATATTTTACTCTCTGTGCCTAAGTTGAATTTAAACTTATTTGCAACATAATTAAAACTGCTTAATAAAATTTCCACAAGTGTAGGAGTTGGTGAGACGCATGGCATTCGTTTTATTAAAGCTGTCAAAACTATGAACTAACGCACTCTAGTTTCCATCAAGCTAAACAATTAATAAATTAATATTTCGTTTCATTATTTCCCTTTCTATAGTTTCACTTCATTATGATAATTTTAAACTTATTTCTAATTATATTAACCCTTTATACCCAAAGTTATGAAGTTATGAAAATTTCATTCTCTAAAGCATTTTTCGTGAATTTTTGAGACTATATTAAGAAGATTTACACAATCATTTAATATTTTTTAGAAAGACTTCGCCAATTAAAATTAATAATTTAATTTTGAATTAAAAAAGAAAAGAAAAAGAAATTGTTACTTGAAACATGGATGTTGTTACAAATGTTACTTTAAAGAACATTTCAATTTATCAAACATTATTTGAATTGTTAAAAAAAAATACTGTTACCCTGTTTCATTATAAAAATATTAACTTTAACAATTTTTTAGTTTAACGAATATTAATTGGAATGTTAAGAAATACTCTTACTTTATTTCGGTATAAAAATATTCACATTAACGAAATTTTCACTTTAACGAATATTATTTAGATTATAAAAAAATAAACCTGTCTTATTTCAGTATAAAATTATTCTATTTAACGAATTTTTCAGTATAGCGAATTTAAGCAATTCTCCACAAATATTTCCTGTAACAAGACTTCGCTGTATGTACGGCGTCCGAAAAGTATCTTTATACATTAAAAAAATAATTAAAAATGAACAAACAATGAACTTATGGTTTTTTATGCACTACAAAGAAAATATCAAAACTTTAAACTAAACCGACTGTACGAAGATCTCAATTTATCACATGCCATTATAACTTTAACTCTCGCCTCCACCCCTCGCTTTTTACCTTTTTTTCCCTCCAATCATATTCTGATGTTCTTGTATTTTCCCATTCTTTAGTAAAAATGCAATTATAAGCATTTTAAACTAATAAATTCATAAAGTAATTCCCCACCACTTTTTCCCAATTTTTTTTCCTCCAATCATATTCTGACATAGTTGTACTTTCTCACTCTGCAGTAAATATACAATTCTTTAAAAATTTAAAACTAATAAAATCACAAAATAAATACTATTTTTTTTCTGACAGAATAATCGAAAGCAAACTTTATTTCAAAATAACAGCCGATAAATAAATAAATAACACACAATTCATTCTAAAATTAAATTAAAACCTGTTCGACAGTTAAGTAAATAGTTTAAAACTGTAGAAATAAAATTGCTTTGCGAAAACAACAAGACTAATCTAAAGTCAAAATTGATTTGTATCCGTTCTGTAGATATCATTAGCATTGATTTTTTTACTGAATTCTATTTTGGCAATTGAAAAAACTATTCGATATCTTTTAGCAATCGTACCAGTTTTATTTCTATCTATTTTACTTCTCACAGGTTTTTTTAGAATGGTTTTTCATTTTTCCAAAATATAATACTTATTATTGTAGATCAATCAGAATGTAGAAAAAGACCCCTAATTTTTTGAATATTATTTTTGTTTTGTAAAAGATATAAATTGCTGGGACAATGCGGGAGTTTTTAGGTGCGTTCGTAATTATGTAAATACGTAGCACCTATAGTTGTCGTTCAGTCCGTCTGTCTGTCTGTCCGCATATAACAATGCAAAAACTACCCAACCGAATCTTTTGAAATTTAAAATATATAATTATTACATAATTTTGTCGAGTCATTTCAAATTTTATGAGAATCGGATGGATAGATCAATTACAGGGACGATCAAAAATATTCCGTTACATTACGGTCAATGGGGGGGAAATGTTGCAAATGCATTTTAATCGTTTGAAATTTAAATTACATACTTATTACATAATTTTGTCAAGTCATTTCAATTTGTTTGAAAATAGGATGCATAGATCAAATACAGGGACAATCAAAATTATTCCGTTACATTACAGTCAATGGGAAAAAAAGTTTCAAATGTATTTTAATAATATTACACTCATTCGAACATAATAATATTGATATGCATCATAAAGTACACATTATAATATGGATTTTGCATAATCTGTTGTGCAAAGAACTTTTGTTATTGATTTACAAGGCCACACAAAAGTATTCCATTACATAATGAGTATAGAGAGAACATTGTTTGTTGCGCATTTTAATTGTAATTAACTATTTACAAATTTATGAGATTAATTTATGAGAGTGATATTTTTAAAACTTCATTATCGTACGAACACACCTCATTTGCTACGCTTCACGTGCAATTTTCAACTTGTTTATGATTGAGCCTGATTTCTTTCCAAAACTAAGTTAATCCTTCATCGCATGATGTGCCACATCAGGCACATACCTAAAAACACCCTAATTATCATTATATCCCATGAATATGGCTAATATGATCGGTGTAAGTAATCAAGAACAGTCCAAAGAATGGAGTAAGCCTTATTTTGTCTATGTCAGATGACTGCATTTGACAAAAAATTGGAGTTTGTTTTGTGGGGGGGGGGGGGGGGGAATGATCACGCTATTAAGCCAAAATTTACTTTTATTATTTTCACTGAATATTTAAGAATATTAATATAAAGAAAGTTGTAGAATGTTAATCAGATAAAATTAATTAATGAAAGCCCCATTTAATGGAAAAATAGAGAAATAAAATAGTTAAAAATCCTACATGCTATAAATTTATTTATTGTTAAAATTTTTCCCATTATTAGATTGACATAAATATTTCAAATATCTTTTTTTTTTTCATAAAATATAAAAAATAGTGTAGGGAAGGTATATTATATCCAAAAGGTGCCCAAGTTTTTGGTGTTAAATGAAAAAAAATCTATAAAATGTATAAAGGAGTAGCCTAGACCAGTCGAGACTAGATCAGTCCAGTCTACTGCTTTTGAAATTAAAGTGCTGACATGTGCTCTGAGGGATCGGAAAGATAGCTGAATAGAGCTGTCATTTTTGATATGAGTGTACTTTAGCCATCACTGAGTAATGCTGTTTGGCCGTTACTGAATATTAGTTTTAGTGACATTAATATAATTTTTTCACGTTTTCTTTTTTTTTTAATCTAATTTATAATTTATATCGATAGTTGTGTTCAATCTGGAAGCTCTTTCATTCGAGCAGCCAGTCTTCTATAAGTAAGTTAGTTTTAGAATTAATTATCTTGCCATTTTTTGTATTAATGAATATTGATTTATTGAAAAGAATATTGCCCAGATGGGCATTGAGCTCACAGACTATTCACAGTGATTGTATTTTCAAGGAATAATGCCCATCGAAAAACAAATTTAGGAAAAATTAGCTCCCCCATTACCATCCTTTATACTTAATGATTGAACGCCAAAACTAATCAGGGATGCGCGTTATCGTAATAAACCTATGCAAAATTCAAAGCAAATCAGATTATTCTGCCAAAAATTCTATTTGTTTATTTAATTTAAGAGGGGCTATTCCCCGCTCTCCCCTTTATACTAAACCATTACACCTCCAAATCTACTCAGGGACTTGCTTCATAAAAAAGAACCTAAATCGAAAATTTAAAGCAAATCGAACATTTCTGTATAAAAACCCATTTATCTAATTTAAGGCGGGGGGGGGGAAGGGTAATCACCTGTTCCCGCTTTATACGTAACTAAAGAACCCCAAAACTAATCAGAGAAGCGTCTTATTAGCCTTAATTTATATCCAACTAGTTCAACCAATTGCAAAATTTTCTTCTATCTCATACGTACAATTAATCTTTCAAAAATTAGTTACATATGTCAATACCTTAATATTATTAATTCAATACTATACCAACTTTCATTTTCATTTTAAATTTCTGGTTCAGTCAATTAATCGGTGTAAAAACGAGATAATGTGGATCATATTTATTACAATGAATATTTTTCCATTATTCTGTTATCATCAGCTGTTTGCAAATTGCCGACTTAGCAGGACTCATTTTCTTAGCAGGACTCATTCCCACAGCAGAACTCATGCACTAACCGTAGGACAATAACACAATGAGGAATCGAGAAAATGATACAAAAAGCACTAAGCTGTCACAATACTCATTTTGCTCTGAATATTTTCAAGTTAGAGGAAAATCTACTGGTTTTAGCCAAAAACATACACATAATTTTTTAATTCTGTATGTAACTTTATATTGCTTTTCGATGATACACTAATGAAAATAGCATGGAAATCGCCTTCACAAATTCCTCTTCCGGAACATTTTTTTTTTAATTCAGGGAGGATCTGCTTGTCATGCCGAAAAATAACCGTACACAAAGAAATTAGCTCAGTTCTATGCATAACTTCATACACTTTCTGATGGAAAAATAATGAAAATGGCACAGACGCCACGATAATAGCGCCCCCTTCCGGTGGATTTTTTTTTTAATTCAGGGAGAATCTGCTGACCACAGCCAAACACTTGCACAAAAAATTTGGTTCAATTCAATGCATAGCTTCATACATTTTTAGATGGTACAATATCGAAAATGACTCAAAAATCGCATTGCAGAGCCCCCTTCCGGCGGATTTTTTTCAAATTCAGGGTGGGCCTACTAGCCATGGCTAAACACTTATACAAAAAAATTAGTTCAGTTGTAAAATGAAAAATAAATAAGCAACTTCTTAATATATAAATAACAATATCCAGGGTACCATGCCAAATAAAATAATACTGTTTTGGCACATATTAGGTACCTGATGCGTAAATGACATCTGTGATCCAATTTTTTAAGTGCCTGTTTATCTATCTATCCGTGTTCTAACTTTCCTAAAATACTTTGATAAATTTTAGCAGTACTCACATAATATATGAGAATTATAACAAGGAAATTATTTATGCACCAAACTATGCCCGCCAAAATATGCCAATTGGCTGTGGATTCGATAATGAAACATTTCATGGATGCAAACTTTATAATGCGAAACAGTTAAGCTTGCGCCTAAAGTATGTTACACTGAAAGGATCCACCCATCACAAAAAAAAAAAAAAAAAAAAAAATGATCGACCAAGAAAGAAATAAATAAAACTGTGCATTTAAAAAGTTGAAGGAACAATGCTGAATTAATACTGTAACTGAAATAAACTGAAAAAAGAAACAAAATGCTAGTAAATAAGTAAATAACATATTTGAAAATATATAAAAATAATTTGCATTTTCGCGATTTAGATCTATGTATTTGAAAAACTAACATAACTGAGGAATTCCTGAAAAAATATTTTTCTTTCCTGATTATTATTATTGTCATCATTTACTTACATAATGGTATACAGCAGTATTTTTTTTTTATTTAACAGTAAAATAAATTCATGTTATTAAAACAAGTTGTTTAGGACAACCATACTCAAATATATTTTTTTTTTTGGGGGGGGTCGCAATAACAGAAGTTTCAGACTTTAGGCGGGCCGCAATACTCTTAAAAAAGGCTTAACATGAGTAATTTAAATAACATAAGCAGTTTACCATTGAAATGTAACTAAGTTAATATTATCTTTAAAGTTGATGATTTTCGAAGAAATATTACCAGAAAATTTAAAACCTCTCTTTCTAAATGATAAACTTCTTTGTAAATTTTTATTTCAAATGGCTGTAGAAATATGTTGCGATATTTTCTGGTTGGAAATAATGCTGTTAAAGATTTTCGGTGCCAATTTTTCCCGCGTCGTAATTCAACCCTAGAAAGTTGCATTAGCTGTATATTAAATATGAAATGTAACATTATAACAATGCAGAACTTCTAAGTACATTTTCTGCAATAAATTCATTCTTTGCTCAAAACAAAATAATTATACATATATGCAATGCAAATTTATTTTGGAATGATGTTTGATTACTGTTGAAGATTAAGAAATCTATACATCACTGTGGGACAAGTAGAACTACATGCAAAAATAACTTAACCAAGGAAATTCCTTTCAACATAATTTTCAGTTAAATTCCTTCCTGATAGTTGTCTTTACATTAAAACATATAAAACTATTCTGAAGGTCTTAAATACTTTGACATGCGCATCGCAATTAATTGTATAAGTATGGATTAATGATTATGCTTCTCGGGCCGCATATAAAATGTCACCGGACAACACTTGCAGTCCAAAGGCCTAAGGTTGAGTAAGGTTAGTCTCAGACATATGAAAATTTTTAAATTAACAACTGACGTCTGCAATTTACAAATATGCAGCACATTGTAAAGAAAATGAAAAATTCACATGGGAAACAAAATTGAAAATATCTCTCTTTCTCGTGTAAGATGATGCTAGTTGCAGGATAACCATGTGATTTCTGACCACCTGTACAACAACAGGTTAAGGACCGATTGCGATTGTGAGGCTTGTTATTATGATAGAGATCCTGCTGCATCCAACAACAACAACAACGAAAAAAAAAAAAAAGAAGCAAAGTATACACAGAACCATACACGAATTCTTAGTTTCTTGAAGAAACCCAAGTTTGAATTGAAGGGGGGGGTGGGGGTGGGGGGATCAAAGCAAGTGATTATGTTTGGGCCAAATGTAACGAATTTTAGGGATACATTTTCGGCGGTATGCCCAGGCACCATACTCTCATTTCTGTTCTTTCTCTTTACTCTATGACAGGGCACCCTAATTGTTATTATTACTACATTTATTAGTATAAATAACAAGTCTTATTTTTCAAATTCTGGTAAAGCAGATATACCAAGCATGTACTAGCAAATAATAATAAAAAAGTGTTTGTCTTCTAATCATTTTTAATGCTACACTGACTGAGCAAAAAAATATGGCGCATTCACCTAGAATGAATAGTTAGTCACTTTTTGAGTACCTAAACTAATGATGATCGAACTACGCGAATAGGTTAAACAACTAAGCTGAATAGACGAAATAACCTAGCATTTCTAGTCTCTTGTTTTGTAGGGAACGAAATGATATTGAGTTGTTTCAGTAACGAGAAATTATCGCTAGATTTTGGAAATGGTTTCATAAACTAGAATTATAGTTACTGAATAAAACCTTTTGTGTTCGCATCTATTTGCAGAGATTTATAGATAAGTTTGTCGTCTAGAATATTAGAAGACGCTCTTAAATTCTAGCAGGAGACTTTAGAACTCTCTAGCAAATGGAGCTAGAATTTATAAGGATGACATGGAACTATTTTTTCAAGAGTCGCAGTTTAGATTCTAGATACTAGAAATATATTTTTTTCTCAGTGTACATTAAAGAGTGAACAAAATGAATGATACTCAAATGGGAATCAGAGAAAAAACATCTAAATCTTCTAATTTCCGTTCAAAACACGTTTCTCTTTATTTCAGCTTTTAATCAAAACATACGTTCGTGTTTATCATGTAGATTTGGTTGACTGTAATTTAATACTTCTACTTTAATTGGCTTTAGATTATTTCAACCAAACAAAGTTCTCTTGACTTAAAATTGTATTCTGTAACATCGGCATTCTTTTAAAGAAACATTTTCTCTAGCAATGAAAGTTACTGCAATAAATCTATTATATTAACGACAAACGAAATTTAAAATCAGAGGCAAACAAAAAGATGCTTAGAAAAACACATGTCTAATATTTTTTTTTAGGTTGAGATCAACCTAAAAATGGTAATAAACACATGATTGGTATCGGAAGAATTAGAGCGAATTCCTTTAATTTACTATGTAAAGTAACATACCAAAAGTGTTAATAGATGCAAAGTTCAATGTTTTATAATGATTTTTATTATAACAAGAACAAGAACACACACATACAAAAAAAATTAAAAAAAAAACTGAATTTTATAGATTTATTTTATTAGATTCATATCAATTATCCTACGCTAATCGCATATTTTAGTAAGAGTACTTTCAACGGACCCAGAAAAGTGTTTTATGACAGCCGTTTATTGTTGTACACTTTGATTTTGTACCAAATATCTTTCATGTTGGGTTAATGATTATGCGTTAAATTCAGTTAGGTACGATTGCAAAATAATAGAATTGCAATGTGCCCATAATTAGACTGACAGTATACAGAGTGCTTTGTAGCAATATTTAATCGAGATTAAAGAACACCGGAGTCAAAGGAATCTGCAAAAAATCAGAACTAGGTGAATATTTGGTGCTGTATAAGGGATAAACTTTTTTACCAAAAATAAAACCGACTTCAAAAACTACTGCAAAGTGAAAGAAATTACATAATAGTAATAAAAAATTAAATTAAGAGCATAGTATTTACCATGCGTATTATTATATTTATGTATGTTAATTTGATTTTTTGAGGTCAGTGCTTTTCAGGCCGAGTTTCTTGCAATTTTCCAATAAACACACATCCAAGTATCTACGAGTTTTTTTATGATCTAATATTTAGTCTAAAAATTAACTTTATTATTTTTTAAACATTTCTTCTGATTTTATAAATGTGTATTTTCAAATGACATTAGCAACTACAATTATGTGTCCTAAACTAAATAAAAAATATGAATTAATGATTATGAATATGATTTAAAACTTATTAATATTTTGTGACGAACTGAGAATTTTGTTCATGTATAGTACTATACCTTTCCAAAACTTTATAAAATTAGTTTGAATAAAACAGAAAATATAGTTAGTGAATTATTGAGTTCTAGTTAGTGAATTACTTAACTTAAAAATTGATGGGTTTTTTTCAGTACAACCTGTGCAGGCATAAATATAAATAAAGAAATAACTATCGATCCACATTTGTCGAATAAAGATAATCACCTTCACTACTGTGAGATAGTCAGTAAATTCACAAAAACGCTACAAACGCTGTAGAGATTCTTTTCTTTAATAAAATGAAACAAATATCTGTTCTTTTGGTGTTATGATAAAATGAATATCACATTACAAGTCTTCTGGTAAATTGCCAGCATCATGAAGACACTGAATTATGCATCAACTTTCTGAGTCATTTCATTCAAAAAGCATTGTAAAAGAGTTTTTTGTGACACTAAATTTTCTTACATTATTTACTTGTACCCAGTGTGAAGTTTTATTTGATTCATTTATTTTTATTGTAAAAGAAGAAACATAAATCATGTGCCACTCATAGTTTATGAAAAGTGTTCCCCTAATACAAGACTGTAAAGAAAGTTCTGTCGCTTACTTGTGCATTTGAATATAATCGAAATAATGTGTAAGATTTGATATAAGATTTATAGATGCTATATACAGGGTCGAATTCACGTTAGTCGAACAAGAATAATCACTTTCACTACTATGAGTTTGTCAGTAAATTCACAAAAACGCTACAAAATGTAGTAGAAATCAAAATTTAATAAAACGATTTCCTTTAATAAAACGAAATAAATATCTGTTCTTTTGGTGTTGTGATAAAATGAATATCACATTTCAAATCTTCTGGTAAATTGCCGACATCATGAAGTTACTGAATAAAGCATCAACTTTCTGAGTCATTTCATTCAAAAAACATTGTAAAAGAATTTTCTGAGAATTTTCTTACATTATTTACTTGTACCCAGCGTAAAGTTTTACTTGATTCATTTATTTTTATTGTAAAAGAAGAAACATAAATAATGTGCCATTCACAGTTTATGAAAAGTGTTCCCCTAATACAAGTCTGTAAAGAAAGTTATGTCTCTTGTTTATGCATTTGAATATAATTGAAGTAATTTGTGAAATTTTCTATAACATCTATTGATGCTATATACAGGGCTTATCACACAACCAATCCTTCAAATTTATGAGTTCCACTATTATCGAATTCCATAATGCGGGGAGATAATATTAAGAAGCAAATATTGTTATTCGAAAATAGTGGTGATTAATTTTTTGGAATGTTTGGCAACTACAGAAAACTATGTTAACCGTTTTGCTTACCAATTGTTTAAAAAACAAAATAAAATAAAAAAAAAAAAAAATTGAAAAAAATATTATATTTTTTGCAATCACATGATTACAAATCATCATTTGTATTTCATATCACAAAACTTAGAAAACTAGTGATCAAATATCAGATTTAATTTAATTACCTCTATATATAATTTACTACGTTGTATAAGAATATTTTCTTTCATTTAAACTTCAGGCCGAATAAAAAGGTGATAAAATAGATCATTGTAACAAATTATGTTACGCCCGAGTTTTTTGGGGATAATAGTTGGTTATGTTACCTACGAAATCGAGATAACTCAGAGTAATAAGAGAAGAGCTTAAGTTTTAAAAGATATTATTTCTTGAAAATACATTTTATACACTATGTAAAATGTTAGCGATGTCTGTTTTGAGCCTTGTTACCTGAGCTGCGAGAGTGGGTTCATACACTATAAGGCCAAAGGTGACTGGCAACTTGCGATTTTAGGCATTTTACTATATATATATATATAAATACATGAGGAATTATCCTAAAATGCCAGCTGTGGAAACATATTAGTACAAATCATATTTTAACGTGAAGATATTTTCATGAAACTCCATAAGGGACCGTTAACAAATTGAAAAAGAACAAATATTTTTTGGATAATCCTGTCAAAACTGATGTAGCAAACGCGTTAAAACTGTAGATTATGATTAAGTGTTTTTTAATAATTAATTGTGCTAATTTTTATGAGGGTAGCATGTACACATGCAGAGAAATTAATGTTTTTTAAAAAACAGTCCAAATTTTGCCAAGTTTTTGAGCAGCAGAGTTCTTGATATAAGAAAATTTTCTTTTCAAAAAAATATGACAAAGAATATTGTTCACAGAACCCTGTAATCAGAAATAAAAAAATAATAAAAATTGTATGAAAAATGAGCACGTTTTCTAAATAAAATTTTACTGCGCTTGCGTGAATTCAGTCATAATATAATTTGTATAATGTATTTGCTAAATGTATTGAGCAACTTTTATGAAAGATTCAAAAACATAGCTTGAAAATTCTGAAAATTATCTTCAATAGAATAAGCTGAAAATCCATTGTTTTCAAAAGGAAGCAGAAAGATGAGGAGCTGTACCTATATATCCAATGACTTGTTTCAATGTAAAATACACACTATTGCACGTACTACTGTAATTATTTACAGCCCACGGATTTCTTAATGCACGGAATTTCATCACACTTCAGATTCAGTTAATCAGTGACATAAATTGACAATTTTTTTTCAGTAAATCTCTCAATAGGTGGCGTTCCTATGCTGCATTTTTTTTTTAATTTTCGCAACAGCTCCATCTCAAGAGCACGGATTTACATCAAACTTCAGATTCTATTGATCCTTGACATGAATTGATGGTGTTTATATTTTGTTGTAAATATTTCCACATATTTCACTGCTATACTGACTTGTTACGATTTCTGCCACAGATCTATTCCAAGAACTAATGCATGGGTTTCCATCAAACTTCAGATTCCGAAAATCCTTGACAGGAAATGATTTTGTTTACCGTTTGGTTTCAATCGGCCAACAGGTGGCGCTGCTATGCTGAAGATTGTAGGATTAGACAATTTTAACGATAGTCATACCACAAGAACCAATGCACGAAATTTCATATCTTTAGAACACATATGGCTGGCATAGATTGCCATTTAATTTTGTCTCTGTGATTGTGAATTTTGAAATTTTAACATATATGAGATCGAAGAACGTTTTGGGATTAATACATCTGACTACTTTTAATACTATTGGACTCTACAAATTATATCTTAACACATAGAAACATTGTTTACGTTTTCATTTTTATATATTTCGTACATTTTTTGCTGCAACCCACTTTAATATAACACGTCTTGCTAAAAAGCATATAAGAAACAAATTGCTATTTTGTTTAGTTTTGCTATATGTTAGGTTGCACTAACACCAATTATTTTATTTTTAACATTTTTTATATACTTAAAAAAATTCTGTAAGTGTGTATTCTAGGATACACCGGCACTGAAGAAATTAAGCAAATAAATAAATATTACATTCTTGACATTTTTCGTTTGGAATATATATTTTTATTATATGATTATTAGTAGACGAAATTAAGACTTTTTACACGTATTTATATTCAAGCTAAAGGCATTTTCTGATAAACCATACTCTTCTACGCCAATTACTTCGTTTTAAATTTTATTTCAAAATAAGTGAAAGACTGTAGACCCTGTAAAAGAAAGCCTTAAAATATTATACTTTTTTAAAGAAGTTAAAAAACAAAAGTTTTTTAACTTTAAGAAAAATGTGCCAAAATTAGAATAAATAACAATAAAATATATATAAATTTTTTAAAAGCCTACTAATAGATTAATCAGCTGTTAAAATAGAATTCGGGCGAAAAAATCAATGCTAATGGTGTTTACGCGACGCATACAAATATATTTAGGTTTCAGATTAGCGACATCGTTTTCCCATTGCAGATTCCTTTGTGATGCTTTAATCAATTCATGTTTTCAGTTACATTCCAAATTCGGTTTGGTATTTTATATTTAAGTTGTGATGTTACATAGATGCAGATTCGAATTTTGTTGAAAACGAAAGCATCAATTTAACCTTTCAAATCTAATTTTTTTTTTTTTTTTTTTTTTTTTTTTTTTGCATTTTGAGAACAAAATTAACTTTTTTTTTAACGAGGTGGAACCCGACGTAATTCGACGAAAGAAAATATTTAAGAAAGAACTGTTTCATTGATTTATAATAAATCTACAAAATTAGTTACAATAAAAAATACATCTTACATTGGTCAATCTAATTCTCAAACAAATGTTATTTTAAACTAAAATTAACAAAAAACTCTGAATTAGTTATCCAACTTATTAAACGAAATAAAACGGAAAATCACCGATTTTATAACAGACGATATTTTGAAATAATATATGCATTTTAATTTCTATTTTTTTAGCACTAAAATTATAAAAAAAATTTAATATCTCAAAAATAAATTGAGATACAGCTTTGAAACAAATTGCATTTAAAAGTACATTTTTTTCTCTATACGGCGGTGTAAAAATTTAAAGTGTACGATGTTTAAAAGTGTACAATTTGCAGTAACGAAAATTGCAAAACCGAAATTGCATGGGAAAGTGTTGCGAATTTCTATTTTTCTTTTCTATTTTAAGAGAAAATGGAGCGATTCTGTTGCCACAATTAAAAATTGGTACTAAAAACTACCAAAAAATTAATATCTCAAAAACAAATTAAGATACAATATTAAAAAAAAATTGCATTTAAAAGTATTTTTTTTCTCTGTAAGACGGTGTAAAAATTTTAAATGTGCGATGTTTAGAAGTGTAAAATTTTCAGTAGCGAAAATTGCAAAACCGAAACTGCATGGGAAACTGTTGCCATTCTCAAAATGACGTATGCGTTACGCACAGATACGCTTGACCTTTATAATATAGATATGTAATGTTAATCGTAGCTATCTAGATTTACTGAAGTTTAAAGATTATCTCACTATCGGAAATCTCAGAAATGTACTTATTTTGCGTACTATTCCAATTGTATTTGTATGGTAATAGGCTAAGGAAGAGTTTTCGAAGACATTTGGAATCTTACGTATTACAACAGAATTTGAGAGGATATTACAAATTTCTTATGATTTTTATGCTTTGTCATGCATGATTGGCTCAAAAAACTAATTTAAATGTTTAATTTAAGAAGAAAAATAAGTGTGAAAAATAAAGGAATCGCCAACAGTGTAAAGAGAAATAAGTAAAAAAAAAAAAAAATGTCTGGAATTTGCGAAAATATTTCCGTAAAAAACAGTTAATTGTACAGGCGTCTTTATTATCAGTACAATTTCCGCAAAATCGTCAATTTTTTACTGTGCAAAAGCAATTTATTTTATGCATTGCTCTCTTTGAATTTGTTGGCGATTTTATTATTTTAGGATTGGGAAATAGTTATTGAATGTTTAACTTTTGTGACACCTGGCCGAATGTCACAAATTACCCTATACCGCGCGTAAAGAAATTTCACTTCAAAAATTTGGGTGAAGGCGGGAAAAAAAAGAATGGTGTCTCGCTTAATCCGGTTAATTGGACAATCTGGTTAATAGGCGTCAGGATAATCGGCGCTCTACTGTATTTCATTTTCTATACTGCGCATGCCATTGTAAACCTGAATAGACATGTACTATTAATTATATAACAATCCGAGTTAGGTTGCGGAAAAATGGCAAGGAGTCTACGGGTTAAAAAATTATTTACAGACAAGTTTTAAAATTTGTCTGAAAACGAATTCTAATTTACGTAATGCTTTATTTATACTGAAATGCATGTTTCTTCATTTACTCTAGTTTAATATATTTAAGACATTTATTTTTCCACATAACTACCAAATACTTCGAGACATTTGCCATACCGCTTGATAAGCTTCGAAAAGCCCTCCAGGAAAAACTCAGGGCTTTGCATATGGAAAAAGCGTTTTACGGCTTGTCCATATGCAAGCTCTGATGTTTTCCTGGAGGTATTTTTGAAGGTATTTTATCAAGTACGGCTTGACAAATGCTTCAACATACTTGGTACTTATGTTGACAAATAAACTTGTGTCGTATCTTTCAAGTCTCATTATATTGATGACTTTCATATGCGCCTGTATCCATAGACGCCAAGGGAAACTTATTTTCAGATTCCTCTCGTATTTAGCCAAATATTTGCTCCTGAATAATGTTAACTTTTTCGGTGATATCCACTAATGAAATGGTTTGGACTTCATTTCTATTGTTTTGCACAATTTACTAAATCTAAGGATTTTCTTAGAAAACTCATGCATCGCAAAGACTTGTTTTATAAGAAGGGGTAATTTTTTATTTATATTTATAGATTTTGTCATATTGTACTCATAGGAGATTTATTTATTTATTTATTTAGCAGCAGTTTGGGTATAACTTTTTCTGAACTGTGGCTTCTTTGGAAACTCTGCGCAATCTTTATAGCTATGTGGAAGACCGCAGTTTGCACATTTTGATGGAATTTTCGGTTGTTCCGGGCCGGATTATAACAAATAATCTTTAAAAACAAAATGGTCGCCAGTCTCCGTTGTATACCATAAAGTGAAGTTTATGTCACTGTTGGTGGCTACGTGAAAAAGTTTTTGAGAGTTTTGTTGACATTGTGGTGTTTTTTTGGTGGCTCTGAATTTTTCATTTTCGATTCTAATTTTGAATAGAGATTTAATGTTGATTATTTGTGAGATTTTGTTTTTAGGCAGTTAAACAAGTAATAGTGGGAATAATCTCTTATATCTTTGGCTTTTCATCTGAGGAATTTCGATGACATTAAAGCCTTTGCAGCTAAAGGATTATTGTATAGGATTGACATCAATGGATCTGGCAAGCCCTCTTGTAACAACTTTAATACGGATTTCCCTGTCATGTACAATATAGTATTGTATACTATTTTGTTGGGGATACTTTTGAATAGCCATTTTTTATGGTTAGCAGGAAAGATGAATATTTTTCTTTTTCCCTTAAAAATTGTTATATGTAATTTCCCCATTCACCAAAGTATAGTAGTGACCGATGAGTAAATCGCGGCTCGTAGTTCAGAAACTATTCTTCTTTGAACTACATATATAATTCAGAGTTTCCCTCAGAGAGTTTCAGGCGGGGCGGCTCCGTCCCTACTGCCCTTTAGTTTAAAAAATAGCGCCCCGATTGCCCTTCATCCAAAAACGAGCGCCCTTCTTGTCGCTCATTCAAAAAAGATAGCGCCCTTCTTGCCCCAGATTTGAAAAAACGCAGCCCTTCAGCGATGATGCGGACGCGCTATAGACCGAAAACTACGCAAAAAATCGCCGACGGAACGCAAAAAATAGCTCTTACGCGTCCCACAGGACGCATAATTTCGTCAAAGTATCGCGAAAAAACGGCAAATTTCGGTAAAAAATCGCGAAATAATGATTAATTTTTGGCAAAATTCGTGAAAAAATGGCTAATATTGTCAAAAAATCCCGAAAAAGCAGTAGATTTCCCCCAAAAGATCGAGAAAAAAAGACAAGTTTCGTCAAAAATCCCGATATAACGGAAAATTTTGTCAAACGATTCGCGAAAGAGGTGAAATTTTACCAAAAGATCACGAAAAAAGGCAACTGTCGGCAGATTTCGTCAAAAGATTTGCGAAAAAAAACTCGGCAAATTTCGTTCAAAAATCGCAATAAAAAGGAAAATTCTGTCTAGATTCGCAAAAAACAGCAAATTTTGCCAAAATTTCGCAAAAAAATGCAAATTTTGTCAAAAAGACACAAAAGTTAAACGGCGTACATAATATATGACTCGTTAAAATTATCCTAAAAATGATGTTTATTATTATTATTAATTTAAATATAGAATTTATTTATAAGTCTTTAAAATTTGAGTCTGGGGGAAAAAGAGGGGCGATTCCACTCCCGTTACGATCTATGCGCTATTTTTTTCGCGTCCCTTTTTTTAAATTTGTGTTTTTTCGTGTTTAAACGTGAGAAAATTGGCAGTTTTTAGGAATCTTTTGAAGAAATTGGCAAATTTTTGTCTTTTTTTAACAAAATTTGCCGTTTTTTTTGCGATTTTTTTCATGAAATTAGTTTTTTCGCGATTTTTTTTAGCAAAATAATCCGTTTTTTCATGATATTTTAACAAAACCTGCTATTTTTGTGATCTTTTAACAAAATCGGCCGTTTTTTAGCGATCTTTTAACAGAATTTAACTTTTTTAAAACTTTTCGACAAATTTTTTGGATATTTTCTGGATTCTTTGATGAAATTTCTGTATTTCTATGATTTTTTGAACCACTAGATTTTAGATTCAACTCTATTAAAGTGCCCTTAAAAATCAAAAAAGTGCATTGAAGAATCAAAAAAGTGCCCTGATGAATGTAAAAAGTGCCCTTTTAAGAACAGTAGCGCTCTGCCCCTTTTTAAACCTGGGGGAAACTCTGTATAATAATTACTTAAATTTTAGCTCCTTCCATTCACATATGCTTCTCGTAATTTGTCATCGATCCAAGTTTAGCCTAGAGGTATCGATAGGTTCTGCTTTCAAAGCTGGCAGACAGGAAGAGCAGGATTCGATCCCAATCAAGACAGCCGTACAAATCTTTCGGAGTTTTCTAACCTTGAAAAATATGAACTAGATTTTCTAATGCTCGCATTTTCCATCTACTTCAATCTAGAAAATGTCGGACGAATGCTCAAATGAAAGTCTCCATTGACTTGATTGCAGAGATCGCATTCGAAGTCCCATCAGATTAAAAATGAATGCCGTTTGAGTATTTTACGCAGATTTTCTAGGTTTTGGTACATAGTGAATACAAGCATAGAAAGGCCACCCACAGAAGGCAATCAGGTCTCTATACCCACGTGAGGCAGTTTAAACAACACCAACATCTAGAGACAATGTTGCCAAATTTGGCAGATTTTTTAAAAAAAGCTTTCAAATTCCAAACGAAAGTTTTAATATTATTTTTACAGTATAAAAATAGATCTTTTGTTAAATAATAAACAAATAATTATATTAACAATTTTTTGGTGTAAATTTTGAATACCTGAAATAAAAACTCTGACAGATTCAGCAACACACATTCAACGTAGAAATTTACTTAAATTTGTTAATACAAGTAAATTATTAGTGATATACAATTTTTTATATAAAAATCTATCCATTTTTTCAGCTAAATCTAACAATTAAATCCTTACTGAAAGTCAGTCTGCATTATAAACAGCACATGTTGATTTCATAAACTCTGTTATATTAAAGTCTCTTATTATCTGGTTCTTTACAGATCCATATAAATAAAAAATTAAAGCGATCTTTTTCCTTTTTCTCTAGTTAGATGGAAATCAAACAAATAAAGATTTTCATAGAATAATAAGTGAAATTAATGTTGAACGTGTCCTTCTAATAAAACGCCCAATAGTTTAACAGATTGTTAAAATAGAATTTCCAAAAAAATGAATGCTGATTGTATTTATAAGATGAATATAAATCTGTTTTGGTTTTAAACTAGACTCTACGCTCGCAATAATTTATTTTAGAAGCTTGAGATAATTTATTTTAACAATGAAAAGTTTTTAGTTTAATTTTAGATTGAATTCCATTTGTCCCTAATTTGTCTTCTACTATTAAATTAGTCTTTCGACTGGAATGTTAGGAAAAATGAAGAAATATTAGAATGTAATTCTTATTTTATTATTTAAGGTAATTGGACATATTTCAATGGAACAAAAAATACACACACTGCTGCAGAATTAAACTAAACATTTTTTATAAAAGAAAGCCGAAAAGATTAAGTTGAAAGACATTATTTCACTTAGATAAAATATTAAGTTTTTAATCATTAAAAAATATAAAAATATTTACTAAAACTATATATATATTGAGTTTCAAATTTGATGGAAAAATAATTAATTTATTAATTGGTTTTCTATCCATTACTAATTTATGTTACTTACATTTTTAGGTGCTTTCGTAATTATGTAGCATGTTGTTCAGTTCGTCCATCTGTCCGTCTGTTCGCATATAACAACGAAAAAACTACGCAATTGAATCGTTTGAAATTTAAAATTTATAATTATTACATGATTTTGCCAAGTCATTTCAAATTTTATAAAAATTAGATGTATAGTTCAATTACAAGGACAATCAAAAGTATTCCATTACATTACGGTCAACGAGAAAAAAAAGTTTCAAGAGCATTTTAATGGTGTTACACTCTTACAAACATAATAAAATTGATATGCATCTAGGAGGTATATCTATAACATAGATTCTGTACAATCTGTTGCGTAAATAATATTTGTTATTCATTTACGGGGCCACACAAAACTATTTTATTACATAATGGTACAGGGGGAACAATGTTGGGTTGCATTTTAATTGTATTAAACTATCTCATATTTTATGAAATTAATAAACGTTACTGAGGTTTACTGCAAGTTACTTCCTATATAATAGAAAGCAGATAGTATTTAAGGGGATACACAAAAGATTCCAGATACTCTACTATATCCGAAGTGCTGTATACTATTACACCAAGATCTGAATAATTTTTTTTTCGTTATAGTACGAATGCACCTCATTTACTATGCTTGACGTACAATTTCCGACTATTATACGTAATATTTTTTACCATATGATAATGAGTAATTGTTGGGCATTTGCTGTATTACGTCGTTAAAACTAGTGATAATAATTCTCTTTCTATCAAAATAAACTGAGTAACATTAAAATCTGTGGCGCATCTGTATTTTAAACATATTCAATTACACAGTAATCTTCATCATGATTATTATTATTATTCATCGCTATAACAAGCATTGAAATTAGTTTTATGACATGAATTTTCATTTTAGTTTGGCTATTTAAAGACACCAACGAAGAAGGAAACGTATTTTTCTCGTTTTATTAGTAGTATTATTATTACTGAAAGAATAAAATAATCTTTTACAAGAAAAAGCTGCTGAAGGAAGATTTAATAGAATTAAAAGTGAATGTATTGCTTTTCCAAAAGCGTTCAATTTTAAGAAATAGGACGAAATCAAAATTTATTGTGTTTACCTGACGAATGCAAATCTGTTTTGATTTTACATCAGCCTCATCGTTTTCACGAAATAATTTGTCTTGTAACGCTTCGGCAATTTATTTAAATAACCAAAATCTGACCTAATTTCAAATGGAATCGAATGAATCTATTTCATGAATTTTTAAGTTATTATCTCCAGTTAAGTTAAAGCTTGTGTGACAGCAGAAGGGGCGAAATATTAAAATGCAATTTACTTTTTTTTAAAATTATTATTTAAATATTGTGCATATTTTACGTACAATAATACAAATAATAATTGTACAATTGTACATGTTGTACGCTAAAATGTAATGGTTATGTATAATGATATGTAAATGTAATGTAACGGTATTTTTTCAATTTACTGATCAGGGTAAAATCTTTTTCAAATTTCAAGTTATTTTAACATTTTGTTGCCTATTGTCCACGATAGTGGAGAAAATGCTATTTTTCTTTATCCAGCATATATCATTTGCAGCTCCTATTCAAAGCTTATGCTACTTTGTCACAAGCGAAATTTGATTTTCTATAAGACTGTTAGCATTAAGACTATTAGCTATAAGACTACAGCATGCGCATTTTTATTGGTTATCGATGAATTATAATAACTATTGTTTAATAAAAAGTTGTTTCAGATTATGATTACAAGGTTTTATGCCAATGTACGTTGTTAGCTTTTGACGGTCTCTTACTGTTGTAGTTCTATGAATCCTAAGAATCAACATTATGCCATTACTTTATAACATTAATTATTTATCAATTATCAGTTATAAGAATAATTAAGGGACTTTGGCTTTTAATATTCACGAATTTTGAAGATTACAGTCTTTTGAAGATATTTTTTCCTCGTTAAATGATCTTAAAGATTTCTTGAAGAAATAAAATAGAACGCTAAAGAATTCTGAATTAAAGGTAATCAATAATGCTATAGTTTAAATAAAATAAATTGATTAAATTGCAAATAGAAGAAAAAACTAGTAGATGTGGCAATTCTAAAACTTTCTTCTATCGTACGCACGTTAATACTTCCTGAAAAATGCAGCATAGTCGTGCATAATCGTGCATTAAACACCGGTTAGGTGGTTGATCCAAAATCAAGTTAGCAACAACTTATGTCAACTTATAAGTGAATTGTAAGTTTGATGAAAATCTGTACATTAGTTTTTGAGATAGAGCTATTATAAAATCTTTTAAAAAATCTGCATAACAATGCCACATGTTGGATGATGTATGCCTAAAACTAACCAGTGTCATTTTTTATAAGGTAGTAACTAAATCTGAAGTTTGATGAAAATCCGTGCATTAGTTCTTGAGATACATTTATTGCGGAATCGTGAAAAAATGCAACATAGCTGTGTCATCTGTAGGGCGATTGACAACAAAGACTAAAACACGTATGAGACTAAGTGAATCTGAAGTTTTAGAAAATTTCGTGCATTAGTTCTTGAGATAGAGCTATTGCGATATTCACAAATAATGTACCATGGCAGCATCCCCTGTTGAGGGATTTGCACCAAAGCATAATCAGTACCATGTTATATCAAGTACTAACTAAATATAAAACTTTATGAAAATCCATGTACCAGTTCTTGAGATGTGGCTACTGTGAAAATTGTAAATAATGCATCATAGCAGCGCCACGTATTGAGCGATATATACCAAAAACTAATCAGATCTTGTTTATATCAAGTTTTCACAGAGTCTAAAGTTTTGTGAATTTCCGTGCATTATTTCTTGAGATAGAACTATTGCAATAATCATACCATGGTAGCTCCACCTGTTAAGCAAGTTGCATCAAAATGAAATCCGCCCATTTTATATCAAGTACTAATTAAGTCTAAAGTTTTATAAAAATCCATGCAATAGTTCTCAAGATATGGTTATTGGGGAAATTGTGATTACTGCAGCATAGCAATGCCACCTGTTGAGCGATAAACAACAAAAACAAATAAGATCTAGTTCATATCAAGGTCTAACAAAAACTAAAGTTTTGTAACATTGCGAACATTAGTTGTTGAGATAGAGCATCCACAATATTTTGTCACATTACAGACAGATAGATTCACAAACAGACATTTTATAAAAATATATTTTTCGGGTCCTTTGACCCCTAAAAGTGTAAATTCGTCGAAAACCAGATTCCGATTCCAATACCTTCTTGTAAAGATAGAAGAAAGTAAAAATGTAAATGATGAATTAAATAGCAGTGCTACAGTGCTCAGCAAAAGTTCAGACAGTGATCGATTACGCTTCTTTATTCAGAAGAATGTAACGAATTTTTGTAATTCATCTGTCGTACATTACTTGTTACTTATCCTTTAATCACAAACAATAAATTTAAAAATTTACCTTTTACATAATATATAATGAGAAAAACATTAAATTAACATTGTGGCAAAAGTATAAACAATCTGCATGTTTACAGAAAAACAACTACAAATTAAAATCGAACGGCATGCACATTGTCTGCAATTAGTGAAAGAATGTGACTTTCCATCGAAGAAACTAAATGCTGCATCACTTGGCGGTCTATTTTATTCCAAACACGTTAAACAGCACCTCGAAGCTCTTTAACAGAAAAGTATAGCAGAAATTTGCACAAACCTTACGCGATATGATGTCACAAAGATTTTCGATTGGGTCGAGATCAGGGCTAAACTCCGGCCAGTTGAGATCAGTAGTATTTTCAGAGTTAGACGAAGTTTTTGTTTAGTATGCAACATGAATCTATGCATTATTTTGCTAAAATCTATACTTTGGACCAACTAAAAATTCCCCAAATGACTAAAAATTGTTCTCCAACATGTGTATGTAGTCTTGTGTTGCTTGTCAACCACTGAATATCTCCAGCGATACTCGAGCATTAAAGCAAAGTGAGGACCAAATCCTTAAAAAGTCAGCTCCTTGTTGTAGACTTAAGAAAGTCCCAGGCTCTTTACGCAAGTCGTGCCGCCCTCCCGTTTGGGCCATCCAAATTCCATTTTTTCCGTTACTGAATACCATACAGTGTAACATTTGGGTCCATATGACATATGTTTGCAAGTCCATTGCATTATCGCCAATTTGTAGTGAGATTTCAAAGCTGATTGTTTTATAATTTTCATGTAAATAGATTATACCTCTTTCTTTAATTCATCTACGAATCATATCCTTCAACACAGAAAGTCCTGACTTACTTTTAGTGTGAATAGCAATCATCATTTGTGTAAATGCCAGTTTATGGATCCTTTTGTCATCTCATTTTCTGATCACACAAGGACTTCCAGATTTATATTTTGTTTTGAAGGAGTCCCCTTAGACTATGCTTCATAGACAGACCTATTTGAACGATTCAATGCAGCTGAAATTTTTGCAACGGTCTTCCCTTCCCATTTCAGCTTTCCTACTTCAATTACCTCCTCTAACTGAAAATTTCTAGTTCGCGGCATCTTCACTATTTGATGCTATATTGAGGTATTCTTAAATACTTTAGACATGTGACATCATAACTTTGATATATGCATTTTACTGTGAACAGTTGGCAAAAAAATCAAAAAAGTGTTTAAACTTTTGCAGTATGCAAAATTTTCTTTTTTCAGATAAATTAAATATAATCTTATATTATAATCATTATTTTCATCTAAAATCTTTAAAATAAATTTAAAAATAAGTATAGCCATTTGTAAAATTCAAGATTTCATATTTTTATTTAAAGGTTAAATGACACCAGTGTCTAAACTTTTGCTGAGCATTCTATTACTGAAAAAATAGATTGTTTTCATTCCAGGGAAAGAAGTTCGATTCACCATTAGCCATTGAAATTGTACTGTTTTGCATTAATACAAAAAGTTCTTTTTGAAAAGTCAATTTCGCCTATTACATCAATAGAATCGAGATAGCAGCACAACAATGGGTAACTTACTTGTCAAATTACATTATATGGCCAAAGGTGATCGGCTACTTGCGGTTTTAGACATTTTGTTTAAATATCTAGAAAATACATAAGAAATCATATTGAAACTCTAACTGTGAAAACATAATTGTACAGGTCATATATTTCCATGAAGATTTTTTCCCGAAGCTCATTAGGAGACTGACAACAAATTGAAGCAGAACGAATATTTCTTGGATAACCTTGTCAAAACTAATGTAGCAAAAGTGTTCAAACTGTATATTATGATTAAATGGCTTATTGTAATAAACTTTGCTCCATTTTATGCGAATACACTGTAAAAAAAATCTAAGTAAAATTACGGACAAAAGCCGGCAGCAGAGATTCCGGACAGTGTCCGTAAAAAAATATTTAGACCGTAAATCAAAAAATCACCCGTAATTTTACATTTTATCAAATGCATAACTAGCCCGTAAAAAAAGTAGTATTGTCCGTAAAAATAAAATGCCAAGTTGCCCGTGAAAAAAAGGGCATTGCCTGTAAAACTACAATGCCACGATGCCCGTGAAAAAAAGGACATTGTCCGCAAAACTATAATGCGAGGATGCCCGTCAAAAAAGGGGCATTGCCCGTAAAACTATAATGCCAAGATGCCCGTAAAAAAAGGTGCATTGACTGTAAAAATACAATACCAAGATATCTCTGAGAAAAGGGACATTGCCCATAAAATAATACAAATTCTGCCCATGAAAAAAAGGAGCGATTGCCCATAAAATAACAAAATACATACGTTAGGATACCTCATTAAAGAAAAAGCATTGTCTGTAAAATTACAAAAAGGATCATTCAGTGAAATTAATATAAATTTCCATACAGTTATTCAGTATTACCCCCCATTCTCTTTTGGACTCAGGGGGGAAAAAAAGAGGGCACAAATCATAAAATTATGGGTTTTTTAAATAAAATCTTTAATGGGGATCACCATATATACCAAATGAAAATCCATAATAGATTTAAAAGAGGAATATAGATAATTCACAACACTAATAAACAACAAAAATTTTAACAGGAGTACTTATGTTTTCCCAATATTTGAATAAAACATTCATAACTTATACATATTATAAACTTGTATATTCAAAGCCTAATTTTCCAAGGCAGTTTGTAGTTTTTTTTTTTGTTTTTTTTTTTTCAAATAAAAGTTTAATTTTATTAAAGGAGAGCATTCTCACTCATTTCCTATAGTAAATTGTATTTTTATTCAATTACAAGGTTCTCATTTTTGGTGTTGTTGCATTAATAACTTATGTTAAAATACAATTTTTAGCTTTCCAAAATTTACCATCACACTTTAATAGTGAGAGTGGTGGAGCATTTAAAAATTGGTAAGATAACAAACCCTCGTGTGTTTAAATAAAAGTCTGATATGTAAAATGAAAATAGAAAACTAGTTACTTTAATATTAAATTACAGGGGTTGATCCAGGCAAAATTTGGGGTCCACAAAAATCTATTTAATAAAAAAGGCTTCTTCATAAAATAATTTTAATAAAATAGACCCTTTCACAAAATTCTTTTATGCCATTTTCATAAATACTGTTTTAAAATCTAATTTGTACACAAAAACATGTCATAATTTTCAAAAACTTAGCAAAGGAATTTTTAAAAATATATATATTTAGTTTTTAAATTCCTTGTTCAAATAACAAAGTCAACTTCCATTACAAAATGTTATTTTCACAAAAATAACTTTTCTTTTTCACAAAATGAGCCCCAAGAATAAAAACCTGCATCGATTCCTAAATTGAACAGAAAAATTATGATTAGTAATATCAGTTTAGTAGCTGTACTACTATTGCTCCCTCTCCTCCCTTCCAAGCCCCTTAATCACAGAGAGCAGCTTTTTTATGATACACAAATGCTAATTTATTATTTCGTTTTTTATGTATTACATATTTACTAAATACTACATGAAACAAAAGTAGTCCATTTTTGATTTAACAATGATTCATAATCCCACACCCATGGGTGCAAGAAACCCATCTAAGTCAAGACTGAAATCTTTTCTGAGCATTAGAAATAACTAAATGCAAAAGGGTTAGAAGATTTCTGTCTTGTATTATACCTAGAAATTGGTCTCTGACAATAAAAGAAAGTGATTAAATGTTCTTGATGGTAGAACCACTCTTATTTAAGTATATAAGGTAGAATTTTGAGTCAGTCAAAAATCTCTTCAACACTGAAATCAGTCCTGAGATTGAAGGTCTTGCACCCATGCCCCACGGTTCTTGATCTTGTGTACACAGATAATACATACTATATTGTTTACGAGATTTTGGTGAAAATTGATTAAACTTGGGAATGTTTGAAGATGAAATTATTAGAATGGTTCTGTTTTATAAATTATCATTCAATAAATAAAAAGAAAACATGAATTTTTACAAATTTATTTAATATACTTCAACACAGTATTCTTAAAAGTAACAAATTTAAATAACAAATCAAGAAACAAATAAAAAGTTAAATTTTTTCACACAGATTTGTAGTAACGCAATTTATCACCAAGGTTCTGCACATTCACATTGATTTTGTATCTTGTAGACCATTTTTTCGATTTTGTGCCTTTTTCCAGATTAACAGCCAAGCATGTCCTATTTAAAAAAAAGGTAAGAATAAATATTACATAAAAGTATACACAATAAACAGAAATTGAGTATAGTAACAATCTCAATTATTCCAGATGAACAGCAAATACAGCATTTATGTTTAATAGATAATTGTTATGAGCATCCTATTAAAACAAGTAACAAAAAAGTAAGGAATTAGAATTCATTCGAGTTTAACCCAAAATTAATTTCAATTATTGTAAAATAATTCATTTGTTGTAATGTTACAGTTAGTAATTTATTTTACTGAACTTTTTGTATATGAATAAAACTTGCACTTGACCTTTTATTTCTATGTAAAATATTTTTAAATGAGTAGATTAAATTTGAAGCAATTTTAACATGACAAAATTCTTTAAGCTCTGATATAAAACTTTGGGCCCAAAAACAAAAAGGCCTGAACATCTCTGATAGACATTAATGTTCTTTATATCAAAGTAAAATGCCTTTATAGCACCTTGAACCGTTTATATATACCACTTATAGCCGTTTGAACCAATTATAGTTGGTTTTAATCATTTTTTAATTGTTTATGTCTGTTTTGAAGCCAATGTGTATATTGTATTTCTTAGATCTCTTCTTCATTGCTAACTGTAATTGAGAGTGCATGTTTTTTCATATGTTTTTATGTTCTTCTATCTTTACAAGAAAATATTGAATTCAAAGAAAATATGGTATTCTGACTTTTGGTGGATTTGTACGTATTGGAAGACAAGGAATGAGATTTAAAAGTTTTTAAGAAAATGTCTATCAGTCAACTCTGTAAGTTTTTAATTGAAAAAAAAAAAAAAAAAAAAAATGTGGCCGCTTTGTTTTAAGAACTAATGCATGACATTTCACAAAACTTTACATTCAGTTAGAGCATTGATATAAACTGAAGCTGGTTAGTTTTTGGGGTATATCTCTTAACAGGTGGTGCTGATATGATGCATTATTCACAATTTCCATAACATCTCTAACTCAAGAACTAATGCACAGGTTATTATAAAACTTCAAATTCTGTTAGTTCCTGATTTAAAAAGTGCTTCAATTCATATATAGGGAACAATTTTTTACTACCATTTCAAAAATATAGCGACATCAACTTCTTTTGTATCATGCAATAAATCAACAGTTATATTGAGAATTTTGGAGAATAATAAAATAATATTTTTCTCTTTCAAATAGAGAATTTTCCAATGTTCTCTTAGTAACTAATTTTCTGCTTAGAGCCATAAATAAATATTTTTGTTTATCGAAAAACTTTTTTTTTTTTCGTAAGTGATGGAAATATTTTACACATACACACACGTTGCCATAATTAACACTACAACAGTACAAAGACTAGATTTATATAATACATTCCATCTTGCAGACTTTTTAATAATATTATTGTTGCAGACACTTGAAGATAGTTCTGTCACTGCACTCTCAACTAAATTTGTATGTTTTACAAGATCTCTCAACTAGATTCACACTCTTTTCAAGATCGACTAAATTGGCACTTTTTTTTAGATATCTCGAATAAATTGGTGCTCTTTCCGAGATATCTTGACTAAATTTGCTCTTTTTCTCAAGATTTCGACTAAATTCACATATTTTTCCCCCAGGATCTGGACTAAATTCGCACTTTTTTCTCCAGAATCTGGACTCAATTTGCACGTTTTCCTGAGACCTCGACGAAATTTGCACTTTTTCTCGAGATCTCGACTAATTAATGCGCATTTTTTTCGAGATCTTGACTAATTTTGCATGTTTTCTGGAGATCTCAACTAATTTGCACGTTTTCCCAAGATCACGACTAAAATTGCATCTTTTATTGAGATCTCGACTAAATAATGCATTTTCTGGAGACCGCGACTAAATTTGCACTCCCTCCCAGGATCTTAACTAAATTTGCACCCCGCCCCCTGAAATCTTGACTAAATTCACACTTTTTTCGAAGATGTCAACTAAGTCACACTTTTTCCAATTATTTAATGATATTCATATCACCTCCTCCCTCTCTGCAGAATCATAATTCCCATTTTTCTATCATGATTCTATGTTGAAATCTGCATTTTGTAAGTATGATGAAATTGGCATTTTTTACCAAGATTCTTTGATGAAACTTCATTTTTTTAATGTGATTGTTCTATTTAAGGGATTTGCAATTTCTTCCTGTGATATTTTGGCAGAATGTGCATTTTTACCATGACCCTTTGACAAAATTTATTTCTTCTGCAACTAATTGACTTTTTTATACGTACTCATTTGTTAAAATTCACGATAATCTATCATGACTGATCGCCAAAATTCTCAACAGTTTTGCACAACCGATTGGCTCACTTTGCAGAAAAAAATATGTAGAAGAATTTACAGGGGGGGAACACAGTACAGAATTTTAATGTGTAGGTCTTTCCGTTTCTGTATGTAAATCACACAATTCTGCACACAATTTCAAACCCTACCCCTCAAAGATAACCCATCCCCCAAGAAACTCTTAAAATGGCACCATAAGCAGCCAATTTATTTGTTTTATGTGCTTGGCGGCTCTTTTAAACTCTTTTGATGCACACAATGATTTTTTTTTAACATTTCTATGGCAGTCTGTGGAAATTCAATTGATCTTTGAAAATTATAGCAAATATTTTTGGTATACAAAGAACAAGCATACCTCCCCCCTTTTTTAATAGCCCTTTTTGAAAAAATGTACTCTTTCTTTAAATTAGTGGTTCCTCTTCGAAAAATTCCACCTGGTGCCCCCCCCCCTTTTTTTTTTCTTTCTAGAATCTAGAGTAATTCAGATATGACAAAAAATCATCTTTGCTAGTAAAATTGTATTATCGTAGTGAGCATTTAAAATCATTCAAAATACAATTTAACTGCAATAGTTGGCAGATCTGTAGTGGTATTTGTAATTGATTTTAATTTTTGAGAAATTAAAAACAATACATGCCTCTTCTAAAAAATATTATACGGTAGAGTATCTAATTTGCTGACCTGTAATTCACAGTCAATTTTTTTAAGTTAACAAAAACGTATTTAGATTAATAATATTGCACACTGTGCCACCTCCTTAGTGATGAGTATTATTTTTTTTGGGAGGGGGGGGGGAGGCTGGAAATAAAACTTCACACGAACAAATTGATGCTGTGATGATTTGGTGCTGCGACGAATTGGCGCTACAATGATTTCAATGCAACACCTAATATTTCGAATTATAACTAACTGAATGAAAATGCCTTAAAATTAATAATTATTTGTAACAATATCAAAATGCAATATCGTCATTAGAAACATTTTTCTGCATAATTTTTTATTTTAACATATTAGGAAGCAGGTAAAAACTTGTTTGCAACATTACAGATCTACATATGAAAAAAAAAAAAAAAGATTATTATGAATTAAATATGAATGAAAAAAAAGCATGTTTTCATTATTATCACATTCACAAAAATATACATTTTTTTTTAAATGCATTAAAAGACAGAAAATTTCACCAAATTAACCAGCTAAGTTGGTTTTATATATGGCAATTTATTTTGTTGCCAAATTTAGTGTTATATGACCAAATTGGTCAAAATTTAGTTCTATGGTAGTAATACTGCTATTACTACTTTTTTTTTTTATAATTACCCATAGTTTAAGCTGATACAGATTTCTTCATATGAAAACAACCATTATACCTACAACAGCCCACTGACCACCTTAAGAACTGAATTAAACGAGAAAGAGATTCAAAGATTCAAAAAAAAAAAAAAAAAAAAAAAAAAAAAAAAAAAAAAAAAAAAACCAGCCTAATGTGTGTATTGTCTTTGAATACATGAAGGAAAGACTGGAGCACATGTGAATAGTTCACATAAACATAGCTTTTTTTATTACTGGTTAATTTCTGAAAACGAAAAATACTGAATACAGTAAACAGAACCCTTTTTTTAAACAAGGTAATTTTTTTATAAAATCATCTTTATAGTTAGCTCTTCTATTTTTTTAATAACTTTATAAATTCAATGAATTGCTCACAAGTGCCCCAACAGCAGAGTAGTTACGAACACAAGGAAAAATATTTGATATGCTTTACATTCTGTTTTTTATTTGTTGTCATGATCATTAGTTACACTATGTGTTAAATTTACTATAAACAAAATTCTACTTCCGCAGTGATAGATTTAAGCACAAGATTATAAGACGAAAATAAGTAGACTGGGAAAAAGGAGGATTATATGACTAATTAAATATTGTTGGAATAAAATAAAAATTAAAATGTACATTTGAAAAAAATAAAGCCTTTAAATTTTGCTTAGGGGAATTTACATAATATTTATCAAAAATCTGCCAAAGTACAAAAGATTCTTATCCTTGTATTTCCCTTCTAGTATCCTTGTATAGGATATATATACCTTGTATGGGTATCCTTGAATCCTTCTAGTATATTTGTATTTTCCTTCTATTCTAAAATAATGATAAAAGATTTTATAATGATTTAAAAAAATAAACTCAATTACAAGCACACACCCAAATTTAACTTCTTTTACTTTTGAAAGAGGAAGGGGGGGGGGAGCTTACAATATTTTATAGTATCAGTTTAAAAATTTTAATTTCAGGCAATTCTGATATCTATCTCCATTCAAAGCATCATACACTATTTTAGAGGTGAAAGTGGGCCATCATACCAAGTTTGGAAGAAATGAAATTGTAAATTGTTTAGCAAAATATTGCAAAAAACTATTGCATCTTAGAAAACTTTACATGTATTTAAATTATAATTGGATATAAATAAGCTTATTGCTCTTTACCTACTTGCTAATGGATGCTCTTGTGAAAAGTTCAATACAAAATCAAATATATGACCAAAGTCTCCTATCTCAAGACAATATTGGCTATGACATTATTTCGCATGAAGTGAACTGAAAGAAACAGAATCACGGAATAATTATTCAGACACTTATGAACTGTTCATATCTGCCTCAACTATTCTGTTCACAAATGACCCACGTGGTCACTAGAGTTAAATTGACAAATCATTAACATTTTTCAATTTTAGAATTCTTTTTTTTTTAATCAAAAATACTTATTATTTATAGTATATTAGAACATTAAAATTAAAACAAATAAATAAAGTTATTCATTTAAAAATTTAAAACTGAGATTTTACTTCAGACGCACACTTTATGCCTCCATTTCTTTCTCTTCTCGATGACACTACCAGTGATAGAAGCGCCTCCATCATATTCTGGAGCTGTCCATTTGAAATCATTAATTAGTAGCCTTTTAACCCAGTAGCTTGTAGTCGGCCAGGCCTACTTGGTTCATCTGTAAAAAAATGCAGTATTATACAGGGTGTTTACAAAAATGCTTTAGTTACCATTAAAGTAATTATGTTACTTCATAAAATACCTAAATATTTCATGAAATAACTGAGTATGTCAAAGTGTGTAAAGTTAATGCATTTTAAGATGTAACAAATTATTTTATAGACCAACAATTGTCTAATTGTTAAAGTATTAAAAACTTTTGGCAATAGCCGTCTAACCGATTATAACCAGGATTGAAAAAAGCAATGCCGGTGGCTTTTATTTGTTTTAACTAGCTTTACTGGCCAAGATTGGTGTTTTTTTAGTTAGTTTTAAAGACTTAATTGAGGTAGAATTCAATAAAACCCAATTTCTCAAAAATGAACACATTAATATTGGAATAATACGTATTGATTTGCAGTAATATATCAATCAGTAAATATATCAGCTAACTTTTAAAAGACCATACAAAAGGCTTTCTCTAGTTTACACTGACTTCCCCCCCCCCACACACACACACAGTTTTTTTTTCTTTTTTACTGCTTTTTATAATTAAAAAGGACAATAGTTGCATAGTTAGTATCATAATTTATTACTTAAATAATTTTAAAGAATACAGTCAAAGATCAATAATCCGCACACCCATAATGTACAATTTTCTATAACTCGCGTTACTTTAAGAATGTAAACAATGAAATAAACAATTAAGAAAATTTACAAATTTGGGATTTTTTTAATAAAAAAAATGAAAAAAAATCATAATAAAACATCTACTTTTTAAAATATAACTCTTTTATTTTATTAAAAGTCAAAAACAAACTGTATTATGGAACATATGTAATTCTTTTTATTTAAATACTAGCTGACCCGCCCAGCGTTGCCTGGGTCCATATTAACAATATTAAACGAACTTGAAATTTGTATGATTTTATCATTAACTCGTTACATGCAGAAATGCATTGTCTGAAATACGTAGCCACTGACTGTGTGAAAAATCGGTTTTAAAAACAACAACTAATATTAAGCTCTAAAAATACTCAAAATGAGCAATGAAAAACGCGGGAGGGAATATGTATCCAACGATTGCATGATTTTCGTTTTAAAAAGTTGATATTTACCCGTAAAAATCATTGTTAAGTCACGTAACTAATTATTATTTTCACATACAAATCCCAAGTGAAATATTTTAATTTTCAAACTAATTATATCACTCTTAAATCCGACTATACCATGAATGAAATCGATACACGATGGTAGCTAAAAGATTGGTATATAGTATTATAATTTCAGAGCTATTTAACAAAAGTAAGTGTTATTTTTAATCAAATCTTGCGTAATGTTCACTCTGTGTATAAATCCCTAACCTTAAACTTTTGTACCGTAACCAGAACCTGTCTGTAACCTAACAGCGACTTAACAGTACCCTACCGTAAATTAAATATAACAGAAATGTAACCTAGCCTTCACTTTATTGTAACATATCCTTATTCTAACCATAACATAAATGCAATTTAACTTTAATCTAAATGATATAATAGAAAAAAACCATTTTAAAAAATTACTATTTCTTCGTAAGATATGCTTCAGCTGTAATTAATTTCTTTCAATTCGTTTTATTAATACAAAATTCCTTCCTCGTGCTTTTGTTTGAGACATTAAAATTTCAGCGATAAATGGTTTAATATTGCAAACCTTTTTTTCTGTTTACTTTGCCTCCACCTATCTTTTTCTCCATGGTGTACAGCAGCTGTGATTAAAAAAAAATCCCCATTTAAACTGACAGTTTGCCAGTCTATGAATTTTAAAGGTCTGTCCTAGCTTTTTTAATTATTTCTGCGAAAATTTTATGCAACCAATCAACCATAAGAAAATGAAAGGGAAAAAAAGTGAAAAAAGGCGATTTTTTATGAGAGTGAGCTTTGGAATTTAATTAATTACTCAGTTAATAAATAGAATTTTGAAATTCTGAGCTTCAGGTGCATCAGGAGAGACATTGGGCTACTCTCAAAAAAATTTTGAGCTTCGTACGTGCTGTAGATTTTGCTAGCCATCGCAGACACACACACAAACAGACAGAGCATTTTGTTCTTTTATTAGTATAGACACGTATACATATCAATTTTTTTATAAAATAAGTTTAAAAAGGCATTTTTTGAGATAGCATGTTAGATTAATTATTAGATTTAATATTTTTTTATCTTTTCATATTATTTTGATTATAGAATTAAAACACCGTCTAGGAATAATGAAATGACGTATAATCCATAGTACTCTATAATCTACAATATTCCATAATCTGCACAACCTTTGGCCCCAACTTGTGTGGATTATAGAACTTTGACTGTATTAATATACGTCTTATTTTATTACTCATAAATGTTTATTTGAAGCCACACATAAAGTCATTTAATAAAAAGAGTAATTCTTTTGAATAGAACAGCATTATGAATAACTTTGCATTAGTTTATGTGTGAGTATGCATTCTTTAAAATAACAATGAAATGAGCTTTTCAAAATTTTAATTCAACAAGTTTTATTACAACAAGATAATTTCAATTATTAAATACCAGGGTTCATACAGAGTTGGGAAGAAAAAATCCAAGGAGTCCAAAAAATTTTAAGGACTTGCCACTGTTGTTGTTATTTATGTGGCATGCACTTGCATACTACAATTTTTAATATCACCATTTGGAGAGAAGAACATTTCAAACAATTTTTCTCTATTAATATCTAGTTATTGGTGCTGAAATTGCACAGAATTCACAACCTTGGTGATTTTGTAAGTTTAAATAAAAAAACTAGTCGTTGGAGGCCACCATAATACTTACCCATCATGGATATGCATAAAATATATGAAAACATAACGTATGTAAACAATTTATAAAATGCATTACAATTCCAAAACAAAATATAAACGTATATTTAAGTCTTTTTAACATATAATCATGCTCTATTAATGAATTTCTGATGAACCAATTTCGATAAATTATATGAAACGCCAAACTATTCAAGTAGCACTGAATTGCGTAAAAGAAACTCTTATAACTCTGAAAATAATAATCATATTCACTAACGGTTCCTTGCATCGAATTAAGTATCTCATTTCCAATTAAAATATATCTTTGAATTGAAATTTGAATGAAATACAGGGTCATGAAACATCAAAGAATGTGGAAAATAGGATTAGAAATATCTCAACAACTAATAATCCGATTGACTTCGTTTTTTATGCAAAATTTGTGTTATTTTATTGCCTTTTACTTCCACTTTTTAAAATAAAAGAATTCGAAAATTTTTATATATCTTTCATCAGAACGAATTTTTCGAGAGTCCGAAAAAAATAGTTCCGGATAATCGAGGTTACTGATATTAAATAGGCCCCCATTGTATAACCCATTCTTACATACTAAGCACATACAAAATTTCAAATCTCTATCTCAATTTGTTCGGGAGATAGAGCAGTTACAGACAGACAGACAGACACATAGACGGCAAAATTTTTTTTCTAAAAATATGTTTTTCGGAATCTCCAGTGTTCGAAACGCGTAAATCCGTCAAAAAAAAATTTTCGATTTTCAAAACGATTGCAAGACTTACCCTATACTACGTATGATGGGTAAGTAATACACATTCAACTTTACAAAGCAGTGACCAATGGTCATATGCACAGAGATCAGTCAAACTCGAAACACTTATATATATCGCATACATCTTTAAAAAAATTTCAAGGGTTAAAAAAAAAAAAAAAAAAAAAAAAAAAAAAGCTAATGCAACATACACATTAAAATATAACAACTTCTGAATTTATTGTTTTAGAGCAGCAATAAGAAAAGCCGTCCTAAAGCCGACTTCTAACAAATATTTAAAGCATTACCAATTTTCTAAAATAATTTAGAATGAGTTTTCCCTTTTTCTTAAATCAAAAATATCTTGAATTTGGAAAATTGATAATGCTTTAAATATTTGTTTTACTTAAAGATGTCAGCTTTAAGAACTGTATTTTGGGTGTCAGCTTTAGAGGACTTTACCTTAATCACTTTCTTTGAAGGTGGATGTTGTCCATGACATACATAGAAAAGTGAAAAAAGAAGCACCATTATTAATATCCCTGTAAGATACTAGTCCCCATTATCTACTCTTGAATACGTTGATTAAATTATGTACACATACATAAATAAAATATAGATAAAAAGATTTACAATAATCTGGGATAAAAGGTTTTTCCAAGAGTACCGTATATACTCGCGTATAAGTCGAGAAATTTTAGACAAAAAAAGAACTTCAAAGTGGGGGGGTCGACTTATACGCGAGACCTAAAAAAAATCTATAAAAAAATGTCGGAAAACAGTTTGCTAGCCCCTAAAAAAAGGAGATGGGCAAAAATCACCCAATATAAGGAATCGTTTCAGTCAGAATCGTTCACCAAAAAGAATGAGTCATTCAAAGTTGTTCTGAAAAAAGGAACGAATCCGAGAAAAATGGGACGAAAAAAGGAACGAGCCCAAGAAAAAACGGAATGAATCTGATTTTTCTTCATCATTCCCCGATTCCGATTTATGACATTAAGCATAATTTTTCGGACGACACATTTTGGAACGAATCTGATGGATCGTTCCTTTTCAGAGTTATTTCATTTCGGAACGAGTCCGAGGATTCGTTCTTTTCAGAACGATTCAGGGGAGTCCGTCTTTTTCGGAAGGTTTCCGAGGAATCGAATCTTTTCAAAGTCGTTTCATTTCGGAACGAGTCTGAGGAATTGGTCCTTTCGGAGTAATTTCATTTTGGAACGAGTACGAGGAATTCGTCCTTTTCGGAGTCGTTTCATTTAGGAACGAATCCGAGTCAATATCTTTTTCGGGGAAAAGTCAAACGGTTTCCCCTTTTGGAGGGGGGTCGACTTATACGCGGTTTTCAATTTTTTCTAATTTTTAACAACATAAGTTAGGGGGTCGACTTATACGCGAGTATATACGGTAATATCGCTTGCGTGCAAAATCGCAAAGCAATTTAAGGAGTACTTTGTTTATCTAAGTACTACTTGGGAACATTTTCATTTCTAAGTAGTTTCCGAGGAGTCTAAGGAGTCTGTACGAACCCTGGATAATTTCAATTATTAAATACACATAAGCTATTGTCAATTTCAAAAGTAAATAGAAGTATGCAAGAAAAATTCCATTTTTATATGTAACATTTAGTTATTGTTTCATATAATCTTTAAAATGTTTGGTATATGTAGAGCTATGCAACAACGAATTCCAAACCACAACTTTACAGTCTAATTTAATGTATTCTTATGAATATTTATAATTTCAATTTCAGACATAATGCCTTCACAGATGCATCAGCAGTTATAAAGACTCATTTATTTGATAAAATTTAGTATAAATGTACATTTTTTAATAGAAAATATTTATAAGTGTATTACAAATAAATTAATTCAAATTTAATATGAAATATCTGTAAACCATCTTAAAAAATAAGTAAAAGCCAGCTTTTTTCAATTAAAACATTAATAACATTATAAAATACTATACATTGCAAAAGTATGAAGAGGAATTTTTTTTTTTTTTTTTTTTTTTTTTTTTTTTTTTTTTTTTCACATGTTTTGAGGCTAATGCTAAAGATAACATACAGTATCAAAGTCTTATGAAAAAATCTCCGTAAAATAAAGAATCTTTTTTGTCTAGTTTGAAAATTATTTGTGCTAACACTAGACAAAAATAGACACTTGATATTTTTGCATTGTTATAATACTAAAACACAATTTTTTTGCAAAAACTAAAAAATTTTTTATACAGATACTTTAACTAATCCACTAAATCAATTTTTCTAAAAAGCTTAATAAATACACACATATGCGAAAAAATTACATATTTCTACATGAATAATTTATTGCATTTTAAATACAAGACTTTTACCAGCCTTTAAGCATTTTAATTAGACCTTTTATTTATTTATTTTTATTTTGTTTAGTTTTATTTTCTTTTAGTCTAAAATTTCTAACTCCAGCTTTTTTCTTTTACATTTTTTCACGAGCTTTTTTTATTGTATGCTGAATGGCTTTTTTTTTTTTTTTTGGTAGACTTTGTAATTTGTAGGTAAATTTTGTTAAAAAATCGTGAAAAAACGGTAAATATTGTTAAACAGTCGCAAAAAACAGCAGGTTTTGTTAAAAGATCACGAAAAAACGACAGATATTGCTTTAAAAAAGAAAAAACGATAATTTCGTGAAAAGATCACAATAAAACGACAAAATTGCGATGGATTATGAACAGAACCCTGCAGGGGGGGGGGGGGGGGGCATCAAATTCTAATTATGCCCCGGGTGCAATTTTTTCTTTGCACAAAAATGATTGTGAATCAGGAGAATCTGCTTTTTAGGGCAATAAAAACAAAAACGCATTTTTGAAGCAGGAAAATAAGTCTTTAGAACAAAAAAGTTCACTCCTGACATACACATTTTTTTTTTTGTGTGTGTGTGTGTGTGCTATTTTGAAAAAAATTGCATTTTTTGTAATCTTTTGACGAAATCTGACGTTTTTTTTTTCGGGATATTTTGACGAATTTTGCTTTTTTTCGCACATCTGCTGCCTTTTTCGGGATTTCATGACGAAGTTAGACTTTTTTCACGAATCTTGTCGGAAATTAGTCGTTATTACGCGATTTTTAAACAAAATTTGCATTTTTTTTGTGATTCTTTGACGAAATTACGAGTCCTGTGGGCAGTGCCGCAGCCAAGGGGGTGGTTTTGTGGTTAAAACCCCTCTAAAAGCTATAAGAAAGATCGCTATTAATTGCCGTTTATATGAATCAAAACCAAACTTAATATTTAAATGTTTTGACGCATTTCAGAATCCGCCACTTTATTGTATCAGATTTCATTAATTGAAGTAATTCAATTAAATGGCGAAAATTCTACTTAAAATTGTGAAAGTGCATATTACATGGATCAGTCAAATAAAAATTGTTTATTTGAGCTAAATCACTTTTCTGAGACGCATTATGCTAAAAAAATTATGATTTCCTGCCACACAGATGTTCTTTAAGTTAAGTATTATACAGTGAATATTTTAATTAGTACTGATTCTATTAACCGCTGATTCAAATAACCGGTAGTCACCTTTATAAGAAACTCAAAACCCCCCTAGAACCAAATTCTGGCTGCATCACTGCCCGTGGGCCGCGTAAGAGCTATTTTTTGCGTTCCTTTGCCGATCTTTTTCATAATGTACGCGCTACAGTCCATGATCATCATCGCTGAAGGACTGCGTTTTTTCAAATGTGGGGCAAGAAGGGTGCTAGTTTTTGGATGAGGGGCAAGAGGGGCACTATTTTTTAAACTGAGGGGCAAGAAGGATGCTATTTTTTAAACTAAAGGGCAAGAGGGCCGGAGCGCCCTCCTGAAACCCTCTGGGGGGAAACTCTGAAATGTATAAGTATCGCTTTGAGATTCCTCTTCATATGGGTATATTTACAAATTAACTGAAAAATTTTTGCTGGCCGGAAACTTTTGATTGCCACTGTACACGTAACATTCAAATATAACAGTAGAACTGAATAATATTCAGCATAAACAAGCTTCCCTGAGCTTTGCATTAAAAATCCACCAAACTTACCATCGCTGAAAAATCTATAGAACACCCCATTCTCTCCACGCATCATCACATGAGTCTCGCTTGGGATAACACGTTCACAAACCTGTGAAGGTAGCCGGACACGTTTGAGAACATACATTTTTTTTTTTTATGCTTAAAATTTTCAATTAAATTTATTGATTTTTACACATTCTTCTATAAGTAAGTTCCTAACTAATATGTCAATATAATGTATAAGTATCGCTTTGAGATTCCTCTTCATATGAGTATATTTACAAATTAACTGAAAAATTTTTGCTGGCCGGAAACATTTGACCGCCACTATAAATACTTTCAACTTTATTCTGAATAAAGGAATAATCAAAGCATGTGAGTTGAAAATATGGTATCTTATTTATTGTTAATGCAACAAACGAAAATACAAGTTTGACCTAGAGTGAGATGAAATACAATGCATTTAGGATTCAATATGTTGATTACGATTATGGTTTCATAAACAAAAAATTGTCTGCCTTGATAGCTATTAGTAATCTCAAAATGTTTTCCTTTCTTGTTTAAGGACTTTTGGGAAAAGCAAAAAACAGATTATTTACTAAATAGAATTTAGGAACTTGCATCTGCACTTGCATCATTTATTCCTAAGGAGAATCCTAATAAATCATAATTTTAATCCTTCTCATGGTTAATTTTCTCAAGTTAAACTTTACAAACAGCAAATAAATAATGTAAAAAAATTCTATATTATTTAAATATGATTTTATTTCTAATTATTTTAAATTTATTAATAAATTGACAGTTAAAAGTAGAAATTATAAAAAGTTTTTTAAAATGTGTTTTAAAAGGCTTTATTAAGTATTGGATTCGGCCTAACCGAATATTTGGTAACATGGCTGAGTAGGCCGAATACCGAATATTCAGTACATCCCTATTCCCTAAATGAAATAAACAACAAATTTTTGAAAAGTGATAGAAGTAGGGGGAAATCCATTTCGGTCACTGTCTATAGCAAGTGGCGAATGCTAATTTTGTGCTATAGTGGAAGAGACCAATTGTTGCATCATTAATAAATAATAATTTGATTAATCAAAAACAGATGGTTTATAATCAAAGGTAGATGAAAAACTGTTTGTTGTAAAAAACTAGTTGGATGTATCAATTGATCGAATTTACTGTGTGAAAAAAAGCGAAGTACAAGTTCGCATACTCTGACATCCTAAAAAAACTATTTTCGCCTGATTATTATTAATATTATTTTTTAATACATGAAACTTTTATTTTATTTTGAACACCTGGATAAGAAAGATCAAGCACCTATAAAAAGAAATAACAAAATTCAAGCACCTTCATTAAAATTTAAATTCAAACAATTTCAAGGACCCTTTTTTCTTTCTTAAAATTCTAAGGACTTTCAAGCACCGTACGAGCAATGTTTTCATTTGGTATAATTCAAATATTTTTGCAAGTTTCTTTTTAAACTATGAATTCTACAAGAATGAGAGATCAATCAGCAAATAAGAAAAATTTTAGTGGAATAAAAACATAATTGTTCTTGTCAGCATACAATAAAATCATATTTAAATAAAATACTTCAAACGTTTGTTATTTACATTAGCGATAATTTTTAATAAACACAATTCGAACAGAAAATACATGCTACACAAGAATATAAATAACTTAAACAGAAAGCAATACTTCAAAATCAATTTAGAATATAAATTATAAAAGCGCTTACCTGTTTTAAATGAGGATTAACGTAAGACAGGTGCTTCAAACAGACGATAGACCGCCATGTTGTTTTGGGTTTTGTAAGCGTTGAAATCAGAGCAGAAATGTTGAAAAGGATGCTTGTCTCTGATTGGTTGAATATAACCGCAGCTTGGATTTCAAATCGAAGAAAACTCTTAGCTCGGACAATTCTAAATTAAGTATTTTAATTAATAAAAATATTCTTTTTCTTTTCTTAGTATAGAACAAGATTATTTTATATAACTTTAGGAGCTTGTTACATTACTTTTAGATGAATTTAATAACTTCAGCTTGTAGAAGAGTATTAAATATTCTAACATATAAATGAGAGTTTACCAAGTTACTTTCTTTAGCATCTTTTTAAGTTGTACTACACATATTGATTATTTTCAATCACTAAAATTTTGATATGATTTAAGTTCGTTGTTAATACGATCTATTACAATTAAAATATTATTTCTTTTTTAATAGTTTTTGAAATTAACTTTGCGAAAGCATTGAGCTCTGCGAGTTCAAAATGAAATTTGTTTTTCAGAAAGTTAGGCAAAATTTTTTAAAAATTAAATTTGTATTTTGTATTTGAAAATTTTCAGAGTTGGAATTGGGGGAAATGATAAATATTTTGGAAATTAATTTATGGAGCGGGCCCCTTGAAGTCCAGGGTTCATAGGCAAAGTCCCGATTTGGCCATGCAATAAAAAAGACCTGTTCCCAAAAAAGTATAATATATAATTTAAAAAATTTAAATACTTAAGTTTCCATAAGTTTCAATATTTCAGATCCAGCATTGGTCAACATCAACCAATACTGACCAATATCGGTAAAATAAAATCGGTCTTTGCCAATAGAGGCCAAGATTGGCTGATATTGGTCATGACCGATGGCCGATATAGACCGATATTGAGAAATAGACTTTTTCTACGTAAATTTACAGAATTTAAGATGTTATAAAAATTGATTCCTACCTTCCATTTTTCCAAAAATGTACAATACATAAATTAAAAATTTAAATATTGAAAATTCCACAAGTTTTTATATTTTAGATCCAATATCGCCGAACATCGATCAATATTGGCTAATGTTGGTAAAAGGGAGTGGTGTAATGGCAAAAAATCCAGAGAGTATACGCTCAAAATAGAGGGTATACCCTAAAATGTATATACTATAGTTTTTTTGAGAAGCAGAGCGTATACGGTGTTCCTTAAAAAAATCTAGAGGGTATACGGCGTATACCCCCGTATACCTTCCACTACATCCCTGGTAAAAGGTAACCTGTCTTTGCCGATGTACGCCAAAATTGTCCGATATTGGGCACTATCGAGCCGATACTGCTGTGCTACCATGCTTACCTGGGATGATGTATTTTTCACGATTTCGCAATAGTTATATCGCAAGAATTAATACATGAATTTTCATCAAACTTCAGATTCAGTTTAGCCCTCATTAAAATTAGTCCTGATTAGTTTTTTGTGTATATCACCCTGCAAGTGGCACTGTTATGCAGAACTTATTTCAGATTCAGCAAGTCTTAATTTGGCGCCCACTTCACCTTCTGTTTAGTTGGCGCCCGGGGCACGTGCCCCCTCTGCCCCCCCTCTAGTTTCGGCCCTGAATAGCGCTATCTCAAAAACTAATGCACGGATTTTCAACAAACTTCAGATGCAGTTAGGAGTTCACGTAAGTTGTTAATGATTAGATTTTGGTGTACACCACATAACCGGTGGCGCTGTTATACTGCACTTTTCAGGAAGTATTTACATATATGAGATAAGAAAATTTTTGGAGTGCTACCACCTACTAATTTTTCTATAAATTTGCCAAAACAATAGCATATTAAAACCAGACGATAATTTTATGCGATCCAGATGCGATAATTTAAACCAGACAATAATTTAATTAAATAATAATAATATTTTCAACAAACAAAATAAAACGTTCTGTTAAAACGTCATCGAAAGATTTTTATTCAAAGGTATTTGTCCGTAAAAAAAATGGCTAGGTAGCAGATTTGAACATCCTGCATAAAAAAACGGGCTTTGCCCGTAAAAACATACTAGTACTCCGAATTTATGTTTCCGCAACGTAAATTTACGGAAGTGTACCGTTAAGCTTCAAAAACGGACAACTACCGTCAAATATTACGGTAAATGCCCGTAAATTTACATTTTTTTTTTACAGTGTAGGATCTTAGGTTTATGATTTAATAAAAAACAAATATAATATAATGTAAAACAAATATAATTTTACACAAAATTTTTTTTTGTATAAAATTTGCAGAGTTCTTAATATAAAATAATGTTCTTTTCCGAAAATATAACAAACAACCTTGTACTTAATACCCTGTAATCAAAATTAAAAAATAATAAAAATTGTATGAAAAATGAGCAGGTTTATTAAATAATTTTTCATCTTACGTGTAGAAACACTATCGAAATTTCATATGCATATTGTGTTTGCTAAATATATAGAGCAACTTTGTAAAAGTCTCAAAAACATAACTTGAAAATACTGAATGTGATCGTTGATAGAATAAGTTCAAAATCCGTTATTCCAAAATGAAGCAAAAAGGTGAGGTGCATTATCCTTTTATCCATTGATTTGTGTCAATATAGAATATACAATATGGCACATACTGATTACAGGGTATTGTGTACAATATCGTTTGTCATATTTTTGGAAAAGAGCATTACTTTAAATTAAGACCTCTGCAAATTATAAGCAAAAAACTTGGAAAATTTTGGGACTGTTTTTATAAAAATCTTAATTTCTCACGAGTATTCATTCTACAAAAATAAACATAAACACAGTTTATTTCAATAAGCCATTTAATCATAATCTACAGTCTGTATGCTTTTGCTACATTAGTTTTGACAGGGTTATCCAAAAGATATTCGTTCTTTTTCAATTTGTACACTGTCCCCTATGGAGTTTCGGGAAAAAATCTACACGGAAATGTGTGACCTGTACTATTATGTTTACACACTTAAAGTTTCAGGATAATTCCACATGCATTTTTTTAAATATTTAACAAAATGTTTAAAATCACAAGAGGCCGGTCCTTTTCGCCATATAATGTATCATCGATATGTATATACATTTAGATTTCTAGTAAGTCGTTACTATGAATTAAAATGTTTATAAACCTACAATAATGTTATTTTGTTTATTGTTTTTAGCCTTCTTGGCTTTTTGCATAGTTAAAACAAAAGTATATTTCCGCTGTTTTGTGCTATAACGGAAAGGTTGTAATTAAATATATATAAACAATAAACATAAAAAAAATTCTGATTTTGTATAACTATTTTAGTTAAAAAACAATAAATTTGATGTTGGGAATTTGCCAGTTTTAAGTATGTAATAAACGTTTTCAAGATTAAACTAGCATGACTTTCAAACTAAAAAAATATTATTAATATGAATACAAATCAAACAACAACAACAAAAAAAAAATCCTTAAGAAAACTTTATTAAAAATAAAATAAATAGAATTCAAATTGAATGTTTCCTTATCTAAAAGTCCGATACAGATTAATGAATTGTTACAGAACAATTTGAAAAACTAGTGATAATTGTGTTTGCAGGAAAAATACAAATCTGTTTTCATTTTAGATTGTTTTAGTAGTTTTCGTGAAATGATTTGTTTTCTGACCCACAGCCAATTTATTTAAACAACTAAAATTTATTAATTTAAATTTAGTTTAAATCTATTTTTTTATTTCTAGGTTGCTTTTCTCTGATAAATTGAAGGTTCGACTAGTTTGACGGCGAAAAAAGAGTATTAGAAGTAAATTCTTTTCTATTATTTATGATAAACGGAATTTCCCTCTCAAACAGACATTGAGATGCAATCTGCAACAGAATTCTGTTCGAAAATTTAAACATTTTTTAATAAGAGCAAATTGAATATCATGAAATAAAAGTCAATTCTGTTTATACAAAGCTTTTTAAAAGAAATTGGACAAATTTTAAGGATTAGTAGATCTTACTACAGCAACAACAACAAAAATTGCATAGGAAACTAGAGTCGCGTAATCCGTTTATCAAGTGAAAAATACAGGGTGTCTCGCTTGAATCCAAATCCATAATTTTGTTCTTAACAATAATGAAAATGTTTTACCAAATTCTCGCCAGACTTATTATGTTACGAGTAAAATGCAAAGATGGTATTATGAAAAGTGTTGAAAATTTTAAGTGCTCACGTCGAAAGTCGGAAGCAATGTGCTTCAAGTAATGAAACTACAGTAGTCTCTTCTTTTCCGGTAGTTTATAGTGTAAAACGGTACTTTAAAAAAATGTAGTGTAGCCAGTAGTGTGATAAATGAAAAATCAGTTGTTTATAGGGAACACTGTCACTAACTTTAATACTACTTAAAGAGGTCATTCTTTTAGTCATATGACTGTAACTCTCTTTTTTGTGCAATATGTGCTCTATGTAACAATTTGAAAAACAGCAACCCAGCTACAGCAGGCCTGTCCAACCTTTCACTAACTAGGGGCGCATCTTGGCTCTTGGCACTCAATGAAGGGCGCCATTATTTACATGTCTGAAAACATGTGGCAATATTATCGCATAGTATTAGTATACACGACGTCTTGACATAATGCAAATTAATCGTACAGTGGTACTCGTATTAAATTTCAAGCTATACTTTTTTTTAATAAGAAGTCTATATGAAAAATGTATCTGGATTAAGGCGCCAGAAACTTTATTCACATCTATAATAACAACAATAACAAATAAATGAACATAAAAATCAGAGATATTGCTAGACTTCTTTTAGGATGTGAAAATATGGTTTGATTTATTTTGAAGGCGTGAATTAGTTTTATGAAATTTATAAAAATAGACAAACATGATAGTGGTTTCAGAAGGATTGTCTGGAAGTGCTTTCATAGATGGAAATAATTTTGCGCTTTTTATAATATTTTCTAAACAAAATTTAAAAAAAAAATAAAACCCTCTAAAATTTAAAAAGTCAAGAAACAACAATTAAGCCCCTTTATTTTTCATATAAAACTGTCAGTGGGCGTGTGACAACAGTAAAAAGAAAAAGGCTGAGCTTTCATGCACATGTATCTTCAATAGTGATGGGGGCAAAAGAAAACTTTTTTTCCTAACGTTTTAAGTATTAAAAAGAGCTATTTCCATCTACTAAGAAATTTAACTACCATAATTACACTACATAAAAATTGGAAAAAAAAAATGTATGATTAATTTTTCAAAGTATGTTTCTGGTTGTTAATGTACAACGCCAAGCCAACAGCAGGCCTAATATAGGTTTTAAAAATATCTCTGATAAAATATTAATGATTTAAAAGAAAGCATTCTTTATAATTTAATTTTACTTCTAAAATGTATAATAGCAAGAAATCTTCAAAAGGGCGCCAAGAAAACGGTCAAAAGGCGCCATGGCGCCCGCGGGCGCCGCGTTGGACAGCCCTGAGCTACAGCATTTATCCACGTAACATTTATACAACACCCTGACCGCTGAGCAAAAGGGCAAAATTGTAAAGTTTTTTTCTCTGCAATTTTTTTTAAACGTTAATAAAAGAGAGATTTTCTATCATGGTACAATTGTTTTTGTTATTATATGCTTATAAGCCTTGAAAGTATCAAACATATCTTAATTTTTTAAAACTGGATTATATTTGTAGAATGATATTAATTTAAATAAGGTTTTAACTGCAGTGAAACCTACAGTCTAGTAAGCGGATATATCCGGTCGCGGCAGTGGGAAAGTTAAAGGATTCCCTAAGTGTCACTTGTTAAAGTGACAAAGTCCCAATAAAATAAATATTTTCTTGCTGGAAAAGCTTGTTTTATTTTCTTATTATTATATCTCGTTGTTTTATTGCCGTGATTCGTTTTTTTTTTTCTTTTTTTTTCTTCTTTTTGTATTACTTTATTTTACTGATTTATTCCATTTACATTATACCAGAGAACATACAGAATTCTCTTGATCGACATATGAAGCGTTCTTATATGCATCTCTTAAATTTTAGCTTAAATATAGAAATGTGCTTAAGCCAACAACTGAGAGAGTAACACAAACCCTTTCTTGTATGTTATCTATATTAATAAACTCATTGCCATAAAAATTTGCGCACCAAGAAAAAGACGTCCAAATGAAACGAAATTTTACACGCGTAAGTACTAGTGCGATATAATTAAGTTATTAGAAAACCAAAGAAAAAGGATCATTTATTGCAGAAAAAAGTACAAATGAACGGAAATTTAAAGCTCTGTTGGACCCCTCTAGCGCAAATGAACGATGCGATACGAGCGGGCATTGAGGCATAAAAGTCCCGTATGATGTCCTGGGACATCTCGTTTCACAATTGCTGTAAACGCGACTCGAGTTCAATCAAACTCGTAAGGTGTCCAATTTGCCGTCCCAAATGATAGAAGATATGCTCGATTGGTGACAAATCTGGGGATCGAGCAGGCCAGGGAAGGATGGTAATGTGGCGGAGACAGGCTTGTGACATCCTTGTGCGTTTGTCCGAGCATTGCTGTGCTGAAAAATGGCTCCTGGGAGCCCTGCCATGAGTGGCAACACATGTGATTCAAGGACGTCCTGGTCGTACTTATGGGCTGTCATTGTGCCAGGATCAATATTTGGGGTGACCGTGTATCGCGAGAAATGGCACCTCATGCCATCAAATCAGCTGTGGGAGCGGTGTGTCGCTGTAAAGCGACGGCAGGATTGAGGCGTTCACAACGGGGCCTCCACACACGAACATGATTGTTATCGCTGCACAAATTGAATCTAGACTCGTCGCTGAAGACGACCTGGTTCCTTTCCGTTACAGTCCAATCCCATCACGCGCGACACCAATCCAAACGGATGCGTCGGTGAAAGGGTGTCATTGGCAGCACATGTAAGGGGCGCCGCGATACCAGATGTCCTTCAGCCAAGTGTCTTGCGATGGTTCGGGAAGACACAGGAGTCCGTAGTGAAGGTGCTGCCTGTGTCTGGATAGCGGCCAATGAGGCAGTTAGTTGTACGGGTGCGTTTTGTATGATGTGACGGTCTTCTCGACGACTGGTCTGTCGAGAGCGTCCCGAGCCTGGTCGCCGTGTAAATGACGTCATTAAATATCAGTAATCAGTCAATCAATAAGTAATCAGTCCACTGGTCCCAATACTTCCTCATAGTAAAATCAGAACGGCCTACTTGACGAGCTACTCGCCGAGCTGACCACCCAGCTTCCATCATCCCGATGATTCTTCCTTTCTATCCAGCTCTGACAGCTGCTGATATTGTCTTCGATGGCTGCGTAACAGCATGTCTACCTCAGCGTTTCCTTTGCAAAAGAAAAGGTACACACAAACAAGTTCAGCTTACCAGTTTTATACACCAAGGAGGGCGAAGTTCAACGTTCTCTAGTGGCATTATGCAATGCGCAATCACACTGCACTTCTAATCATTTGCATATCTGCCTAATATGTACATTTATGCAAAATTTCGTTACGAGCCCACAATTATTTCTTGGTGAGCAAATTTTTATGGCAATGAGTGTATTTGTGAAACTATTCGACTTTCACTTTTTGATGGATTTATACTTTTTAGAAGGCCCTAAGCACAATTTGGGGTTTTTTTAAACAGGTTTTCTTGGCGCCCTTTTGAAGGTTTCCCGTTACAAGTCTTTTTTGTTAATAATTTTTAAATACACTTTCCTTGTAAAGGATACTTTATTTAAAATTCTTGATCTTTTTATGAGAGATGTTTTAAAAATCTCTACAAGTGTACTTCATGTATCGATAATTATAACGTACGCAGCGTATTGAAAAAAAGGCAACAGTACACAATTATTTTTTTCTTTATTTTCTTCTAACTAATAATGTGTTATAGTATAATACCTTTACTAATTTATAGTTATGCTTTATAAATCTTTTTATAGAAATTATGCCGATAGGAATTAATATATATTGCCAATAACATTTATAATACGTTAAAAAATACAGTGTGAAATATATATATATATATATATATATATGTATATATATATATATATATATACATATATGTGTGTGATCTTTCTTCTCCTTTGTGCATGAAAGTTCAGCATTTTTGTTATTGTTATTGACGTTGTTTCACTGGCCAACTAGTCTGTTTTATAAGACGGGATGAAGGCGCCAACCCAGTGGCGTGGTTGGTAGCGGCAGCTGCTGCCACACCGTGGGTTCCTGGTTCGAATCCGGGTACGGGCATGGATGGTGTGTTGTCCCTTTGAAGTGTAATAAAATATATGTAATAGATATGTGTAATAAAATTTGTTCTGTATTGTCTCTGTTTCTGTGTATAATGGATCAATCAAGGCGACAGCCATAGCAGCTATAAGCCTCAAAGCACTGTCTATTCAAACCAAACGGGGTGAAGGCTGTTTATCTCTGCCCCAGACCATTTAAACTTTAGGTAATTTTTTTTTATTAAAAAAAATCTATAAAATCGTGCGGAAGGACTTCTATCGCTGAAAGCTCTTTCAGACTTTCGCTTTGAACCACCCATGACTTTGTTTCTGTACTTTTTATAAGGGCAAATTTTCATTTTAAAAAAATGTATACTTATGGCAGAGTATTTACGTCGCCAAAGCACCTAACAATATCTCTGGTTACCATTTTTTTTAATAATAGATTATATTTCATTTGCTGGCTCCTTTTAATTAAAAAATGTTAGGGATAATTCCTCGAAGGAAAGTGTACTATTCGAAATTTATCATAGCAAACGCGGTAGCGTTTGTTATAAAATGTTTAAGAAATGGAAAATGCGAACGTCTTTTTGAAATTTCTAGCGAACCAGTTGACGTACGAGAGTGAATTTTTTTTTTCAGAAGATAGAACTAGACGATAAAAATAAAATGATAGCTTTAAAAAAAATATCGTAGTTTACCTTAGTTTTTTTTTATTTAACTTTTAAAGAAAAAATGAAGACGTAAAATTCAACAAGCGATATGTAACGATCCTGTTGATGGATTAACTCTATTTTTGGTTTATTTTAATCCTTTTGATAAAACTTAAAATGGATTTTTTTTCATCTTTGTTTGAAAATCGCTGAGAAAATTGAATTTGTGTTTTGAAGCTCCAGTTGAACATTGTTTCTCATTGTTGTTATTGTAGTTTTTTTATTCATTGCCACTAAGTTTAAATAAATATAAATGTTATGTCTCTCTCTCTCTCTCTCTGTCTCTCATCTCATTTTCCATGAGATTGTTATGTAGTGTATATGGCGCGTAGCGCCATGTATACTAATATAAATGTTATTAAGTATGCAACGTAATTTATTCAAATTAATGAATCACGTGATAATCATGGATATTTGTTTTTAATGCGAAACATTTAGTTTCAGACCTTTGAATAATGTTGTGAACGCACTGTACTTTTGTTCTTTCAACTATTTGTTTTATTTTTATGACATCATGCATTTTATATGGCAGTTCACTAACTTTCTTTATTATTCTAATTGAAGAATAAAATTTTGATACTAGAAAATACTTTGCTTTTCAAGATATAAAAAAATCTTCAGTTTTTATCAAAAAATTTAAATGACAAAAAAAATGATTAAAAAATGCTCTGATGAGCCACAAAAAAGGTTAATATGTTTTTAAGTATGAAAAAGTGTTTGACAAATGCTTCTGAGAAGCATTCTGAAGCTTCTGAAGCTTCTGAGAGCATGAGAAAGGACAAGGGATCCCTTCTTTGCTACTGTCAATGCCAAATTTGAAAAAAATCATACATGCACTTTTTCCATATAAAAGAAATTTGCGTAAAACTTCCAGTCTTTCTTTTTAGTAAAATTTTCAATCCTGCTTTACATGTGTCTGCACTGTTGACTCTGCATTGCAACTTCATTTTCTGTGCTGTTCTATTCTGCTGTTTTTTTGGTGGCGCTGCAATGAGTATGAAACTCTGCAGGAACTAAGGTTTCTGGTACTATTTCGCCTTACATTCATGTTTAATTACGCTGCGTTTCTTCTGGTTACGTCTTTGCACTACGCAGTTTTATCGTAATTGTGACTAATTTCTTTTATATAAGAAAAGCCTAAATATGATTTTTTCAATTTTGGCATTGACAGTGAGCTGCAGCCAAGAAGGGAGCCCTTGTCTTTTCTCATGTTAGAAGCACTTGTCAAACACTTTTTCATACTTAAAAACATTTTAACACAATTTACTGATATTTTGATTTTTTTTTTTTTAATGGCAATTTAAATTTACAGGGGCACTATGACTCATTTGCTTAAATATGTATACAGCTACTAATATTAAAATATGATTTTCTTGCATGTTTTGAGCCATGATAATAATGGCGCTCTTCATTGCTTGCCAAAAGCTGAGTTGCGCCCCTGCTTAGTAAAAGGTTGGACAGGCCTGTTTAAAATCATCATGTGCCCATATTTGAGTATATCCTTATTTTCAGGAATTAGCATATAAGATTTTCAAACTTGAGTAATTTTGATTCAGGGTCATTTCGACTATGTGACATACTGAGATTTGAGTCTTTTTTTACTCGGTTTCGAAAATGCCGTTTTTCGAGATTAATTTTTAAAATCCAATAGTTGTTGTTAGCTGCGTTTTTGATAAAGTATCTTAGTTATAGTACTTTACAAAGTAATATTTCTCACTTATGACGTTGTCATTCGCCAGTGAGGTCGTATGTTTTTTTAAATATCGGGTATAAATAAGGTGATCTTGTTCAGTTCTATTTAGAAATAATGTGTTTGGAAAATCTACCAACTCTCATGTTGTTACATTTTACAAAAAGAAAATTGAAGATGATTGTGAGCAATATTGTTCACATTATGAACAAAAATTCGTTTGGAATGAAGTACTTTGCGTTTGAAATTTAATAGGTGAGTACCCCAAAAAGTTTAAAATAACTTTTAATGTTTTATCTGCTGGAAATACATAGGCAATGTAAACTGCAAATTGTTCAAAATTAGATAGATTATGTTCGATTTTAGTGATAGTGAATTAGTAACTTATACATTCAATATTAATTTTATTTAACAGATTAATTTTGCCTTTTAGTTTACTCATTTAGAAACTATTTTCACTTTTTACTTATTTAAAGAAATATACACTTTCCTTTTTTTATTCACTAGTATTCGAATCAAAGAAGTACAAACATTTAAAAAAAAATGTTGAAACCAGAATAAATAGAGTTAAAATTTAATCTGGTCCTACTTCGAAATCATTCGATAGGCTTTCGAAAAGTACAAGTGCTAATTGTGTTTACATGACAAGTATAAATTTGTATTGGTTTTTACATTAGCTTTGTTGTTTTCGCGAAATAATTAGTTTCGTGACGCTTCGGCAAATTTATTTACGCAACTAAAAGATTTTAAATAGAATTTGAGATTGATTTATTTTCATTTATCTTTAAGTTGTTTTTTTAGATTAAGGGTGTTCGACAATGAAGTATCAAATTAGCTTCGCGAATGTTAAACCTGCGGGTGTATGATGCATTTTTCTAAAATAGCTCCATATTTTCTTCTTAAAGAATATATCTATCTTTTCTATTATTTTTTAAAAATATTTCTAAAATATATGTTTAATTTAATATTTTCTGTGTTAACACGTTGAATGCTACGGTGACTAACATTGAAGCTGAAAAATGTATAATGTTTTAAGAAGTTATTAAGAAAGTATAATCCTGTAATAAATAAAAGTTAAGCAAATTTTAAATAAATTTTCAGCAATTACTAAAAACAATATGCATTATTTAGTTTTATATCGTATTTCAGACTGTGAGCCATCGGCGAAAAGTCAGTCATCTAAATGGAAAGTTTAGTGTGAGCCACCGGTGACTGACATTGCGCTCAACGTATTAAAAGATGACGAGGTGTGAATAAGATTTCAACTCTACACATAAAATTAAGTTCATAATTTAGAAATAGTTTATAAACTAACAAAACAAAAAATCCTGCGTCAAGCGCAAAATATTACAAATACTTTACAGCTTAGTAAATAAAAATCTTGTACACTAAAAATCAGTGTTTAAACACAATTTTGTTGCGCATTTATTGTGCATTATCCATTGCGCAATAAATAAACTAAGCAATGTGAACGTAATCAGTCATTACGTTTCGTGAGTACTAGGACTCCCATCATCAGTGTATAAAATCAATACATAGGCTATTGGGAGTGTTTAGCATGTCTGACACGATGCCATCCCAACTCAAAACATAGTAAAATATTCATATAATAACTTCCGTGCTGTGTAACCGATAAGTAAAAAAAAAAAAAAAAATTAATTAAAAGTGTAGAGACTAGGCGTAATTTGTGAATTAAAATGCCAGAGCTAATAAGAGAGCTAAACATTAGCTCTACATATGATCTCAGAACTTTACAGACAAATTGTCACGAGACTTGGCTTATTTTGTACATATAATTTTTTGATGGGATAATATTTTACAGTTTATTAAACGGAATGATGCATAAACAATTTAGGTGATGCATAATGAAATTACCATGAATCGATGAAAAAATATTAGGATTTGTCTGTACTGTCCTGTATATGATCTCTAGATTTATATACATACTAGTACATAGTATACTAAAAGATAGTTCAATAAAGCGCAAAGTAGAGCGCAAAATTCTTATTTAGCAACTTCAATCAACTATCGTAAATGCAAGAGCCAGTAAGCACGGGGTGCATTTCAGTGATTTATATAAAATTTAGTAAATTTTAAACAGTACAATATCATGAAAATATACTGCAAACATTTTTTTTATTAGACTGTAATATAACGGAATTCTTTTGTATGTCTCTGTAAATGAACCTTAAACACTATACACTTTATTTTCAATACCGAACATGCCATAGTGATAACCAATAGCATGTATAAATTTCACAGCAGTTGGACAATGTTTGCGAGAGCTAGAAAACAGACAGACAAACTGAATTCATAAATCACATTTCAGTTTTATTAGAAAGACTGGGACTGGGAAAAATCTGTGTATTAAATGGAATCGTGTCTTAAACGTGAGCCTGAGCATCTCAACCAAATTTGTGCTTTTGGTAGAAAAAAAATTAAAAAAGACGATTACAATTTAAAAACTAGTTGGATGTGTCAATCCCGAAACTTTCTTCTATCTCATAAGTACATTTTAATATTTAAAAAAAATGTGTTGACCCCAAAGTTACCCACTATCGAATTTCCTCGAACATTTGACCTAGCCTAAAGAGATTCTGGTATCCGAAAAGCCTAAAACGTAAAATTTAATTATTATTCTGAGAAAATGAGATTAGTAGTGCCTTATGTTGGGTAATTTATACTAAAACCTAATAAGCATCTATCTAATCAAGACCTAACAGAATCTGAAATTTGATGGAATTTCGTCCATTAGTTCTTGAGGTATAGTTATAACAAAAAATTTGCAAAACGTAGCACAACAACACCATATCTTGGACAGTTTATGCCAAAACGTAAAAAAGCGTCTAATTATGTTATGGTGTAAAAGAATCTGAAGTTTGATGAAATTCTGTGCATTAGTTCTTGAGATATAGCTAGTTTAAAAAAAAACGTGTAAAATATAGCACAGCAACACCATCAGTTGAAGGATTTATAACAAAACGTAATCATCGTGTAATTATGTTATATGTCATTTTGTAACAAAATCTGAAGTTTGATGAAATTCTGTGCGTTGGTTGTTGAGATATAGTTATCGGAAAAATCGTGCAAAATGCCGCATAACTGCACCACCTGTTGCAAGGTTAATATCAAAATGTAATCAGCGTCTAATTATGTTATATATTCTAGTGTAAAAGAAACTAAAATTTGATGAAGTTCTCTGCATTAGTTCTTGAGATATAGCTATCGCAAAAATCGTGCAAAATGTAGCATAGCAGCGCCACCTATAGGGCAGTTCACACCAAAACCTTATCAGCGGCTATGTATCTCAAGGTATCGCGGAATCTGAAGTTTGGTGAAATTATGTGCATTAGTTCTTGAGATATAGCTATCATGAAAATCATGGAAAACGTCACATAGCAGCGCCACCTGCTGGCCAATTTACACCAAAACGTAATCAGCGTCTATGCATATCATGGGGTCACAGAATACGAAGTTTGGCGAAATTCTGTGCATTAGATCCTGAGATATAGCAATCTTGAAAATCATGAAAAACGTAGTATAATAGCGCCACCTGCAGGCCAATTTTCACCAAAAACCAATAGGCACTAATTCATATCAAGGTCTAACTGAATATAAAATTTTATTAAATTTCGAGCATTAGTTCTTGAGATAGAGCGCCCACAAATTTTTTGTCACATACAGACAGACAGACTCACAGACAGACTGACAGACTCACAGACAGACACACAGACAGACATTTTCTAAAAATAGTCAAAACGTGTTCAGGACCTTCTAAAACGTGTAAATCCGTCGAAAATCGGAAGTCGAAAATTTTCATGAATCCAATACTTTCTTCTTGTAAAGATAGAAGAAAGTAAAAATTGATTTAGTATATTAAAAATATTTTTAAAAACACGTGCTTGATTAAGAACGCCAGGTGAGAGCAATTCCATCTCAGCTCAGGCAGGGCATGTCAAATCACCATCACAGATTTTTTTCAAAAAAATTCAGTAGTTAGAACTAAGTGATTTATAAAATTTCCTAAAAGAATTTTTCCCTAAAAAATTTATTTCTCTGATTACAGCACTTTAAAATTCATGATAAAATTGGCAGTTTTCAGAAAAACTGAAAAACGCTTCATTTTGAAATGAACACAATACCAAACATATTCAACATATTCAGTCAATTTATTTTTTATAAAGAGTTATTAATATGAATTTTACTTTGGCATAGTTTTAAAAAATATAGTGACATTTTTACTTAATTAAAAAAATTAGAATTTAAGTACAAAAAATATAATTATTAGTGAATTTAGGATTTTTTTTCTGAATGAAAAAAAATATTTTAAAGCTAAACATTGATGGCAATCCAAAGACCTTTAATGGGAGTTTTACAGCAAATTTTATTTTAACTCTAAGGTGCTTACAACTTTTGTAATTCAATTTTAAATTATGCAAAATTTTGTAAAATCACTACTTTTGAAATGCAATTTCTCAAAAACACCATTTTTTAAAAATCTGATAATATGCTCAATTCATACCTTATTAGTCTCTAATAAATACCTTACAAGCAAATCGTGTGTTTTTCCTTAGAAAATTTTATATGATTTTTTGAAAATAACATGTTGTGTGTATTTTTCAACAGACCACAAAGGCAAGCTCTTCCTTGTTTAACCGAACTTGTAATGTAATTAATATTTCAAACTAAAAAATACATCACTAGTACATAATTATTACTGTTAAATTATAGCTAATCATTTGCTTAAATTTAAAATTGCGTAAAATACAGTCAATAATAAAATTAGTATTGATCATATGTCATTTCATTCCATACTCATAAATGTGCTAAATTCATCTACAGTGTGTTAAATATTTTGTTATATAGTATGGATATAATATATTAAAATGCAAATACATACATTACAACTGAATTAGATTTTTTTTCAAGTTTAGTTTTTTTCCAATTAGTTTTTTTTTTCCTCAGAAAACCAGAAGATCAAGCTTTTTCTTATTTCTCTGTATTTATAATAATATTTTTTACTGAAAAAATAATATATGCACATTATTATGGCAGATAAATATAAGCTAGTCTTCAAAAATTCCTATTCATAAAATTAAATAAGCCAAACCCCTTTACAAAAAATCTGCGCTTGTGATGCATTTTGACTTTGCTGAAAATTACTCACTAATACTGCCAAATGAAGTACAAAGCTACCACTGGCAGAATACTCAGATATCGTTAGTTACCTGCACAGCATACTTTAGAGAAGAAATAAAGAGTTTTATCATAGTTTCTGATGATTAACTCATGATACAGCTCATGCTGTTTGTGACTTAGAAAAAGTAAAAAAAGAATTATTTAAGTTGTATCAATTACAAACACTGGAATCACCTGTGTATATATCAGATGGAGCTGGAGCACATTTTAAAAACAAGTATCAGTTTTATGAATTGCACAAAAATAAAATTGTACTGAAGTAGAGGATATTTTCAGGTACCGGCCATGTTAAAAGTGCATGTAATGCTATTGGGGACTGAGACAAGCACAATGCAACAAAATTTAATCTCCAAAAGGAGCCAATAAAAGCTATCGAAAATTCTGTCTCATTTGTTGCTGAACTATCTTTGCTAAAAAATAACATTCTAGTCCATCCAGACAGAAATATTATTCAATCCTATAGAACTATGATAAAAAGTTAATTAAATCCAATTGATTAATAAATCATCAGATTTTAAAATATTCACCTTTTATATACACATTTTAATAACAATTTTAATTTTTCTTAAGGAAGGTGTTATAGTAAAAATAAAATACATTGACATGTTTCGGAACCGTCAAATAAGTTCCATAGTCATAATATAAATAAAACAAAATTTCAAAATATATCTCGGACAATACAAATGACACGCGACAATGAGATATAATGAGATATTTTGCAATAGAGCGCGTGTTTTTTGTTACTTATATCTCATTGTCGCGTGTCATTTGTATTGTCCGAGCTATATTTTGAAATTTTGTTTTATTTATATTATGACTATGGAACTTATTTGACGGTTCCGAAACATGTCAATGTATTTTATTTTTACTATAACACCTTCCTTAAGAAAAATTAAAATTGTTATTAAAATGCCTATAGAACTAATAATGAGAAAGAATATGCTAATGCAAAATCTATTGTTGGCATTAGATATAACCATTATAGGGTGATTGTAAATAATGAAAATTATATGGAACAAGCAAGTAAAAATGAATTGACAAAAGTTGAAACCTTCAGCCAAATGAAAAGACAATATTCAATACATAGTTTCCAAATCGGTGATTTCATTGGATGCATTTATGAAAATAATTGGTGGATAGGACAAATCAATGGTATATCAATCACAAGAACTAAATGACATTAAAGTATCATTGATGTACCCAACATGGTCCATAGATAAAGCATTCCAGTGGCCAAAAGAATCTGGAAAGAAAAAATATGAATGTGCATTACCATTGGAAAATGTGCTTCTAGAAACAGAAAAACCAGTTACAATAGGACAATCTGGGCGACTTCATACCTTCAACGATAAGGAGTTGAAGTTAATTTAAGAAACCTTTACTACCTAATTCTTCTGTTATGTATGTATTTGCACATTAATATATTATATCCATACTATATAACAAAATTTTTACATACTGTAGATGGATTTAACACATTCATGAGTATGGAATGAAATGACATATGATCAATACTAATTTTATTATTGGCTGTATTTTACGCAATTTTAAATTTAAGCAAATGATTAGCTATAATTTAACAGTAATAATTATGTACTAGTGATGTATTTTTTAGTTTGAAATATTAATTACATTACAAGTTCGGTTAAATAAGGAAGAGCTTGACTTTGTGGTCTGTTGAAAAATACACACAACATGTTATTTTCAAAAAATCATATAAAATTTTCTAAGCAAAAACACACGATTTGCTTGTAAGGTATGTATTAGAGACTATTAAGGTATGAATTGAGCATATTATCAGATTTTTAAAAAAAGGTGTTTTTGAGAAATTGCATTTCAAAAGTAGTGATTTTACAAAATTTTGCAAAATTTAAAATTGAATTACAAAAGTTGTAAGCACCTTAGAGTTAAAATAAAATTTGCTGTAAAACTCCCAATAAAGGTCTTTAGATTGCCATCAATGTTTAGCTTTAAAATATTTTTTTCATTCTGAAAAAAAATCTTAAATTCACTAATAATTATATTTTTTATACTTAAAATCTATTTTTTTTAATTAAGTAAAAATGTCACTATATTTTTTAAAACTATGCCAAAGTAAAATTCATATTAATAACTCTTTATAAAAAATAAATTGACTGAATATGTTGAATATGTTTGGTATTGCGTTCATTTCGCAAATGAAGCGTTTTTCAGTTTTTCTGAAAACTGCCAATTTTATCATGAATTTTAAAGTGCTGTAATCAGAGAAAAAAAATTTTAGGGAAAAATCCTTTTAGGAAATTTTATAAATCACTTAGTTCTAACTACTGAATTTTTTTGAAAAAAATCTGTGATGGTGACTTGACGCATATCAGTATTGTCTGCCTGAATTGAGATGGAATAGCTCAGGAGCAAAAGTGATAAACAGTTGAAAAGAAGTATGGTTGAAATTCGTAAATATTTATATATAGACTGAGAGCTGGCAACGCATATAATCACTTCATCGAATTCACGGCTGAAGTTCTAGAATTATTTAAAACTCGATTCGGTTATTAAAACACTATCAGTCTGACAAGTTGTATCGTGATGGAAAACATCTGAAAATCTGATTTTAACGGTTGTCTCGTAGGTTTACTATTATATTTTCCTCTTCCCAGTCTTCCATGTTTTCATACTTTTGTATGCAGCAAAACACAGTAGTAAACCTATGAGTCAACCACTAAAATCGGGTATTCCAGTGTTTTCCATCAAGATATGACTTGGCAGATTGAATTCATTTTAATATGCGAATTGAGTTTTAACGAATTCTAGAATTTCATCCGTGAACTCGATGAGGTGATTGTCGGTGCTGCTATTCCCTGGTCTATTGCATTTCTCTCAATCTGCGATTTGTGCTCCTTTTTTATATTTTTGGGTATCTACTGTTAAACAACAAGACTTTTAACATCAATAATAGATAAGCATTTCAGTCGGAAAAAACTGATACTTCCCGTCTATGTTCTTTAATCAATTTCGCTTTCAGATAAATGCGCGTATACTGAACAATGTGCGCCATTAAAAGTTATCACACTCAAGTAATTACAGAAATTTACACTGAATTTTTTTTTCCTTTATAGATACAAAAGGATAAACATATTTTCTTCGAATTGCACAATATTAACACAGTTTTATATGCCAATCAAGTTTAAATAAATTCTAGAATTTTAGTTGTGAACTCGATGAGATGATTATATGTGCTGCCGCCTTCCGGTCAAAAATAGAATTGGATTGAAATTAGCAGATATTTCTGCATATGTATCTAGCAGAAAATGCATAGCTTGTTTTTAACATTACGTCAGTTATGTGACTGCTATAGACATGTATTAAAAAAAATCCCTAAAAATGAACATGCGTCATATTTTTGTTCTTCTGTTTTTATATGTTATGTAATAAAAACAGCAGGTGATTCCCATTTTCTTATTTAGACATTAAGTAGAAAATAGTACATACTGTAAATTCGGCATTGGTATGAATCCAATATCCTCTGAAATTTATATTTACGCTTATTACACATTGAACTGCTTAATCAATTGAAAGCATTTCGCATCAATATATTAAGTTCATGACTGAAAATGATTTGGCGTGAAAAGCAAACGGGAATTGTCAATTTCACATTGACATTCATATTTTAGCATGAAACTATAGTCACTTAAAATCACAATTTAAAGTACAAAATCTAGTTAGTTTAGTAAACGCATAAAATTCTAGTTTTTAAAATTTAAAATTTAATTTTTACTAAAAATAATCAACAATCAGTATATAAATTGATTTTAAATCAAATATATATGTATATCTTTACTGGTATTTTTACAGTTAGATGAACGTAAAAATTACATGAATGTAAGAATATAGTAGATATTTCTAAAATTAGCTTTTTTAATTTCTTTTTCAAGCAAATTAAAAACTAAATCACATTTCATGCAATATTTTATATGTTACTATGAAGAAGAATTAAGAAAACATTCACACTTAAATGAAACACTGTCGTATCAATATGGAGAATTTTACTTGAGATTTTAAATTGTCATTGTGAATAAAAAAGGGAGAACTACTTGATCTTTTTAAAAGAAAATTTCTTCATGCATTCTGCTAGCTATGTTAAAATAAAGAATTTTTTTAATTCTCAAAACACAACCGGCGGTATTGGTTCGTAGTTCTGATTTACTAAGTTTTCCAAAAAACACTATTTTATTAAAGTACTAATAAGAAATAGCATTAAATTGATATTTCTTGCACATTTTTTGTTCAGTACGAGTACTCGGATGTGAGGGTTTCTTCTCGTTGCTACATCGACGACGCGACGACTTATAAGGCCGGCATTTGGCGTCAAAACACAAACCGGGATGTTTTGTGTACAATAAATAAATACAACAGGTCTGTCAAACCTTTCACTCTACAGGGGCGCATTTTAGCTCTTGACAAACAATGAAGGGCGCCATTATTAACAAGGGTCAAAACATGCAACAAAATTATATTACAGTATTAGTAGCGATACATGCATTCAAATGTTTAACACAATAAAAGACATTCATCCCAAATTAATATGGAGCTCGATGTAAAGGAGAAAAAAAATAACTATAAATCATAGTAAATTTCATTCCTACATATTTCTGCAAAGAACTATCTAAAAACGTTTTGCAGCAGAAGGAGCCAGAAACTTTAATCTTGCTTTTAATTAAAATATAATGGTAAGAAGAGATATCACTATATTTTTTAGGACGCAAAAATAGTCCTTGATTTATTCTGTTCGAAATGCTTCCAATTGATGGAAATTATTTCTCATTATTTTGAAGATTTTTTTAAAATAATTGGAAAAAATAGCTATTTTTTTTTAAATGAGAGGGAAACCCATAATATAAAATAGCAATAGGTCAGTGTGGCAGCATGAGGAACAGAAAAAGACTGAACTTTCATGCATGTTAGGAGTGGAGAAGGAGACACTTATTTTTTGCATTTCATATCTTAGCATATAAACTAAGTTATTTCCAACTTTTGCCAATTTCCTCAGTCTTAATTTCCATAGTGTTTTTATAAAGAATAATTACAAAATATTTAAAGCGCAAAAAATAACGCAAAAATAACACATGAATAAATTTTTAAAGCTCATTTTCATTTTTGAGGCGTGAAATACACTTACAGAGGTTTTTAAAAAAATCGCTAAGGCAAGTAATAAAGATTTTAAATCAAGCATCATTTTATATGGAATTTTGTTTTTAAAAAATGCTAATAACAGGAAACATTCAAAAGGGCACGAAAAAAACATTAAAGGTTGTCGCGTTGGACAGCCGTAACATTAGATACAAAAAGAAACACAGAATTTCAAATTCCGTGAAAAAAAAAAGGATCAGTTCAAAACACATTATTCATAAAAAGCGTGTAGTATGTTAAAATATTCAGTTTCAATTACGTAGAATGTCAAGTTAAACAAAAGAAATCTAAAATAAATGCTCAGATAACGCCCCCCCTGATGATTGTTACGTAACGGGAAGAAATAAAATGTCTGCACTTAAGACTTTTGCCAGATTTTCATAAATTTTTTCCAATTCTCTTACGCTATGATCATTATGAAACTCTTTTGTGTCTTAAATTATGACCTTTAACTTTCTGAAATTCATTTTCAGTCACATTTGTGTCTGAATTTAAGTCACATCAGCATGCAGTGATCCGACTATATTAAGCGAGTTACAGGAAGGACAGACGGACAAACTAAATTCACAAATACTTTTCAATGATGTTGAAGTGTGTTAAAAAATAATTTTGAAAGACAGTTCAATAGCTTGAGGGGTTTTGTGTATCAGTTTCAATTTGACTGCCCACAATGCGACTACTTTTATTTCCCGCATATTTTGAAAATTAGCTTTATTCATGTTATTGCGACCAATCAAACGGTAACTGTTTTGTGACAGTAGCTATCATAAGTTACTCTTAAGTTGATGGATCTTGAGTTCAGTTTTTAGCATTCTAAATAAAAATTAAAAAACCTCTATTTTTGATTATCGTTGTGAAAATATACACAAAATTTGCTATGAGACTTCGACTCATATTTAAAAAAATGTCCGTTTTATGATACTTTCCATAAAACTAATAAACAGTATGATAAATAGCTAATTTAAACATCGCATTGCAGTAAAAACTTTCTCTATTCGACGCTTGAAACGTGGTTATATTCTTTGGATTTTTGCCGGCAAGACTGCGGCCCATAACCGCCAATAGAAAAATACCATAATCATTTCTGTGATGGCTTTAGCTATTGCTAAAGCCATCACAGAAATGATCTAAAGTCTTGACTTAAAGTCTTGACTTAGTATCTTTATAAATAAAGTAATGTAAATTGCACGGTATTGAACTTGTAAAGTGACATCAATCGTTCAGCAACGCGGATAAATGTTCTTGATTATATATGCACACCACACACACAAAAAAAGCTAAAATTGAGCATTCGCAATTTGGTGAATTTCATTGCTCGTTTACTCACCAAATGAACCACCATTTTGTTGCAATTTGGCACAATGGCGAGCGGCAGCGAGAACCCTGTCTGTAAGGTATAGTGCAGTTGACTTTTGTTGTCTTTGTGTTTGTTTTGTTTTGTTTTTACAACAAAAAAAATAGTTGCGAATTAGGATAAAACTTCATGTTTTGTGTAAATACCTTATCAGATTGTGACAAAAATTTTCCTTATTTTGGTCCATTATTGACCCAAACACGTACATATCCTCCAGTATTTGTTTTTGAAAGGCTACATAACACATCCCATGGGAAAAATTGTATGGGACAAATAAATTCCAACCTTTTTATGTTGATAGTCATAGTAAAAGCGAACCTAAGTTGAAACTAACGGCAGCTTAACTGAAAAGGTAAACTGGTATCTGAAGGAGTAAGCAGGATGCTTGGTGTCAAAACACGGGTGCTTTTCCTATGTCTTATCAAAATTTCTGCATTTATAACATCTTGTGACAACTTTTTGACTTTTATACGTGTTACATTACAGAAAATACTGGACAGATTCATGTTCCAAAGCAATATAGTAATTACTGATGTGGTGGCATTGCAGATGGTGTTAAACTATTGATTGTTAAACTATTTTCAAATTGTTTTGCTCTTCTTTATCATCACAAAATATTTTATCACAAAAAATGAAGTATAACTTTGCCAGGTACTTTTCGTAAATCTTCCTCATGCATTCACAAAGAATCCTCATTCTTGGGACACAAAATAGCTCTTCCTAAACGATGATCAAAATTAATTTCAGACGAATCAAAAATATCAACCACTATAGAATCCTGCACTAAGTATTCTGGAAGTATTTCAATAAAATCTTCCCAAAATTCATAATCATTAGTCAACCGACCACCTTCAAGCGAATGAGTCATTTCACGAAATCAAGTTCAAACGACTCCGTTTGCATATTTGTAATCAGACTGAATTTTCAAAATGTTGGCTTGAAGAATCCTTGATACAACTTTCAAAAATAAGTGTTTTGTTCGCATGTATGACAACAGGTAAAATCTGCTTCCAGTCACTTCCAAAAATAAACACTTTGCCCCCAAATGGGACATCATTGCGGACAAAATCTCGCAGAAGTCAATCAACAGCACTCAAAGTATGAATAGGTGTCATAGTACATTCATCTCATATAATGAGCTTTGCCATTTTCAGTAATCTTTCTTCAGATGTATTTTGCTGAATTTTGAAGCTAAATTATCCGATATAAGGACTGGTAATTTAAATTGAAAATGTGCACTTTTTCTACTTTGCAAGGGTGCATCTGTTTAAAAGGATATCTGACACACTACGAATATACCATCCTGAAGTAGAATCGAATCTGCCACATCTTTATTTGTTGTCATAATCTCGCCATGCAGCTTCATATTTATCTTAAAACGAAAAAGCTGAAATAACTCAAGTTGAGCTGAAATCCACTTTTTTCCCATGTTGAAAGGCAGCTTCTCATGAAGAGTTGAAACAACTCGAGTGCACGAGCTGTTTTTAATCAACTCGTGATTGAGTGATCTCTATTTTACTCATACTTGAGTGAAATCAAATCAATAAAGGTGTAATCCAGTAGCACTTGAGTGATTAGAAATCTAGTCATACTTGAGTGAAATGAAGTCATTTAAGACAAATTTTAACAGCACTTGAGCTATTCGTAACCAACTCATACTTGAGTGAAAGGAAATCGTTTAAGACTAATTCCAGTAGCACTTGAGTGAGCGATAACCAACTCATACTTGAGTGAAATAAAGTCTTTTAAGACAAAATCCAGAAATACTTGAGTGATCTGCAGCCAACTCATATTTGAACGAAATGTAATAATTTACAGCTAATCCAGTACCACTTGAGTGACTTGTACTTAAAACTTGAGTGGAATAAGGTCATTTTAGATTTAATCCAGCAGTTCTTGAGTGATTCGTAACCAATTAAAACATGAACAAAATCGACTCGTTTAAGAGTTTATCCAAAACCCTTTGAGCGATTCCTAATCAACTTATTAAATAAAATCCCATTTAGAGTAAAATTCAGCAATCTTTTGATTTTCATCAACGAGATTCAGAATAACACTAAATTCTTGTCACACTTTCATATTAAAATGATAAATAACCAATTTCACAGTGTATAAAAATATTTTCCAGCATGTTCTTTTTTATCACTGGCTTTATTAGATTTCTAATCATATTAGAAATTACTTCATGCCTTATTTAATAATGAATGCAGACTTCAGACCTTTCAGTGTTTGTTATCTTATCCATCTTTTAATTTTATCTATTATATATCCAATTACATTATAATTCTGTTATGCCTTATTTAATTTTGAAAACTTTCAATGTTAAGATTAATGCAAAAAAAATAATATATATATATATATATCAGACAACAATGAAATTAAACGAAAGTAATATTTAAAACATACTTCTATACTATTGTAGTATTTAATCCTTGATTTATATTTATTTTTACTGACATAAAAACAAAATTATATACGAATGTTGCAACTTTGATTCTGAGAATATTTTTTCTTGAGGGAAACTATCCTAGTCCAATTCGATGAATAAAAATGACAATCCAATCATTATTCAAAGTTTCATAAAAATCATGAATTTTTCATTACATTATCCTTTTGAATATGAATCTTATCTTTTCAACTTTTGAATTTTTATAATCACTATTTTCTTAGTTTAATTTTAAAAGTATGGATAGTTATCAAGTATAAAAAATGCAGATTTCAAAATTACAAAGCATATTCAACATTCTGCAAACTGAAAATTATCCGACGGCAGCTCATCCACAGTGTTTACACAACTGTACTTTGTGGAAAACTGTTTAAAAGATAATTAGAAATAAATCAGTGTTTGAATTTGTCAATTTCTGATTATGTGGTACTAGTGTTAAGTCAATAGGATTTTCCAATGATATTTAATTGTACATAACAATTATTTTTAGATTTAAAAAATATAATTATATAAACCATTCTTAAGAATTTAATTTTTAAAAATTAAGTAATAAATGTAAACTTGAAATCACCAATGGGAGAGAAAATCCCAATGGTTTTAATTTTAGCGTCGCAATGTCAGAAGTTCATGGCTTTAATTAAGAGCCAGGCTCAAAAAGACAGACTATAACGTGAATATTATGGGAAGTTATTTTCAAATATACTGTTTGGATTTTTTTTTCTTTTTTCTGGTGTGTGTGTGTGTGTGGGGGGGGGGGGTAGGATAGCCAAAGATCTTTATGCAGGCTAGTTGATTTTGATTATATATTATATATAAATTTCAGAACTGGTTCCAAAAATGGGAAAAAAATTAATATAAAACCTAAATTAAAATTTTAAAAACTAGCCAGCAGACAGATCCTCATCTATCAAATGCAAAGAGAATTTGGTATAAATATTAAAATCCAAGTAAGATATATAACTTTAGATTATTGAAAGATAAGGTTCTAAGCTTTTATATAATCATTTTAAAGAATACGCAGGGAGCGTATCAAATTGAAGAAATTCAGTTTACTGACTTTATCAAAATCTCATAAAATGTTACACTTACTGATATGGTAATATTTGCCTATTTGTTATGGTCCTGGTCATTTGAAATCTTTGGCATCCAATTTTTATCTACAGTTAAAAGAGTACATTGTTGGAAGTGGGAAAAAGAAATGCCATTGAAGAAAATGCAAGCAAAATTGTTTTAAACAGTTGGGCAATCAGAAGAATTAAAATATATACAAATTTTTAGAAGATGAAAAATGTGCTAAATTTTCCTTTTCCACACTCCTTAAGCAATAAATGTCATGCACTATTTAACATTTAAAAAGAACTTTTAATGCATATGAAAATCTATAATGGCCTTTTACCGACCAATAGACATACAAATGTGTCTTGTTAAGCAATTTTTAGAAATTTTATTCTTTTTTTCATACACTGTAATTTTATTTGATTTTAATCTAAGTATTGGCAAAATTACTAAAAGTTATATAGCTAGAATTTTGATTATTGTTATATTTCTTTTGTGTGTGCGTACATTAGTTTATGAAGAACCTTCTACTAAATATTGGATTATAAAAGTTAAAGAGTAGTCTGAGTAATAAAAAAATATATATGAGAATAACAATAACTGAGAAATTGACTTGTAAACAACATGACATGACATATTATTGAAGCTGCTTATAGTGCTTATGTCAAAAGGAGGAGTCAAATGTGGAATTCTGAATATTGTGGGAAAATAAAACAACAAATTATTTACTAAGAATTTTATTTAACAAAAAGAAAAAAAAATCAAACCTTATAGAAAGGAGGGAAAAAAAATCAAACTTAACAAAAAGGAGGAAAAAAAATCAAGCTTAACAAAAAGGAGTAAAAAAAAACTTAACAAAGAAAAATCAAATTTAACATCAATTTATATAGATTCTCTCTAACAACAGATGGAGTGTTTCTACAACACCCTTAACAGGATTCTTATCCAATTTGTAGATGAAACAGTCCAGAAAGTAAAAAAATAGAGAACACCGTTTTTCATATTTTACATTGAATACATAGCGGGCTTTGTGCAACTTGTCTATTGCTTTTATCCCGCAGTTGCCAACATTTAACAATTTTCTGTCCAACACTAGAAAATATGTATTCTTATCAGGTGACACTTGCGACTGTGAGATGAGGTATGGTTGCTGCGTACCACTCCTTGCAGGAGATTTGACAGCCTCGTCGAGGTCACTATTCTCCTATGTTTAAAGAAAATATCAAAATTAACTAAAATAACATTAATGGTAATGTTAAGGTGTGATTATGAACCTTAAAATATTTTAGTTTTCAGATATATTACACAGCAGACTCCCTCAAATCACCATCTTCAGACCAGGGTATGTGAAAATTTTAGAATTTTGCAGATTACTGGTCACTGCTTTGTTTACATTTGTAAAATTAATTTAAATGTAATAAATAATGCAATCAAAATTATAATGAATATTTACAATATAATAAAATATTAAGATAAAGTAAACTAAAAAAAAAAAAATAATAATAAGATTTAAAAAAAAAACAAACATTGAAAGCAAAGGTAAGTAAATAACCAGAAATGTATAACAGAATATACTTTATAAAAAATCAGATGCATTTTTCTGAAATTATTCAATAACTTTTCCTCATAAAGTTACATTACTTTATGATTTTGATGTGAATTATTAAAGAAGTTTTATTTAGGTTTAGCTAGACTTAACCAAAAAACAGACTTGCCTGAAAATCAGAAATCATACCACACAAAATTAAAATTAATCTACAGATTGGTTGGTTGTTTTTTTCCTTGTTTCACAGCCATTTTTTTTATTACATTCATAAAATAAGTAAGGTTTCAGTCTTTTTTTTTTTTCATCAGAAAATTTTAATGAGATTCTTAAGTTTCCTTTTACAGCATTAATGTGTGTAAAAGGAGCCCAGCTCTAATTTTTTAGCCCACTACAGTAAATCTTGACAAAATTCAGTTTTCATGAATTTTTACATGGTCCTTCGCCTAAATTTGAGAATAATTAAAATTCACTATACATCTTCACAACTGACGAAATTTGTTTTATTTTTCTTCTTGACAGCATCAAAATTCGCACTTCTCTCCCTTTCCCTTGAGCATGTTTTCATGTCTGACTTTAAAGATTGATGACTGATTGTTTAAAAAAATTTTCGAACAAAATCATTCCAGAAAAATATGCTGTGCGTAATAAAAATTGGAACTGCCAAAGACACACACACACAAAAAAAAAAAAAAAAAAAAAAAGCTTTTGTAAATGATCTTATAATTTACGACCGGTTTTCATAGCATCGTAGTTTCAGACAAAACCGTAGTAACTACGACTTTTATGTTGGCAGGCATGTCAAAACAATGTTAATATATATAAATACATTTGGTAAATGATCGTGATTATTAGTGATATCCGTTTCACGGTTTAATTTATTCTTCCTTTATGAAAAAGCATGAATTCAGTAACATCAAAGTTTCATATTAAAAAACATGGAATTTATTTTTTAAAAAGGTCATTTTTTTCCCATCACATGTAGGATTTTTATTATTTACATCTGTAGATTACGTGCAGATTTTAGTGTCGCTGATTTGAGGGAGTCTACTATATGTAATACATAACAGCCTCCCCATGCCGTCTGAAAAAATACTGAATAAATAAAAAAAGCCATATACTAAAACTTTAAGCTTTATATAAAGTTACACCAGAGAAAATTAGATATTGTCAATTAAAGAAAACTAAACATTCTGTGCAACCACACCCATTTGTTTAAATCATGGTGTTACTCGTGATATTCTTAAAATACCAAACAAATTTCTCAGGGTGGCTACAGACATGATGAAAAAAATTTCCCTGATTATCTATATCAGATTTCTCTGAGTTTTATTATTAAAGAACATATACGGTATTTTTTTTAACGTATGCTGCTTTCTCGTATAACACACTTATCCAGCTTGCAAATACCTCTTTTGGGAGAAAAAAAACAAAAATTGCACAGTACTTAATTAGCAGAGATGGAAGTATTACAATTTATCTGTAATTATTATTGATACACAACAAAAGTTATGGTGTTACGGGCATAGGAAAAAAAATTGTTAATTTCGTCAAAGAATCGCTTGAAATAACATAAATTTCGACATAGAATCGCAGAAAAAACACGAAATTGTTGAAAATTTGTATTAAAAAACTCATTTCTTCAAAGTTAAGCAAAGAAAAGCACATATTTATTGAAAGGATTGCTGAAAAGCAGGAAATTAGTCCTAAAGATCATGAAAAAAAAAATGCAAATTTCATCCAAGGCTTGCATAAAAAAAAATACAATTTCATGAAAGGTTCTCATAAAAACAAGAATTAAGTCAAAAGATTGCGAAAAATGTGCAAATTTCATATAAAGATTGCAAAAAACATGCAAAACTCATCTAAATATCGCAAAAAAATGCACAAAATGCATTTAAAAAAACTTTAAAAATGAGCAAATTTTGTCAAAAGATTGCGAAAAATGTTTAAATTTTGTCAAGAAATTATGAAAAAAACAAATTTCGCGAAAAAAACCCACAAAAAACTTACAGATTTCGTCAAAAAATCGTGAAAAACTTGCAAATTATGTCAAGAATTCTCAAAAAAGTGTACATTTTGTCAAGAAATCACGAAAAGCGTTCAAATTTCATCAAAAGATTGCTAAAATTGACGAATTACGTCAAAAGATTGCGAATGACCTAACTTTTGAACATTTGAGTTTGTGGGACAATTTAGCTTTCATGCAGACACATATTGCTTGGCAGAAGTACGGTTTTATGTCTCTTTATCACATCTTATTATTGGTTTAAATACGGCCTGTTTGGTAATGAGTCAAGGTTGTTGGTAAGGTGATAAATATTTTCGTAGAGAGAAAAACTTCCCTGATTTTTGAGTATTTTTTATAAAGTTCCCTGACATTTTCCTGATTTTTCCAGATTGATAAACCTGATTTTCCCTGATTCCATGATTTCCAGAATCTGTAGCCACCCTGAATAAAAGTTCTTAATCACCATTGTAAATATTTTTTTTAATTTACCTTTGTTGCCACTTTCAAAATGTAAACAAATATATATCTTCTATTTAAACTTTTAATTTTGGAAAAAAAGTGGGCGGGAAACTGCAAATTCATTTAAAATTAAATTTATTCAACATATGGAATGTTTTAAGAAATGAATGTTTAACTTTACCCCATGAAATCTCACTAAACAATCAGATGGGAATTTTCTTCCTACTTCTGTAAACTGGGAAAAAGAAAAAAATTATATATACACATGCATACACACATATATAAAAAACAAACAATAATAAAGTTTGAATTGCATTAATTAATAACTTCAGTTAGCATACCAATTTTTTACGTAATCCAGTGACTGGAAGCATGTCAGAAAGCATCAGACATGCAGAAAGGTTTTCTGCAAAAAAAAAAAAAAAAAAAAAAAAAAAAAAAGTAAATTTGACATGAAAACATAAATGACTATAATATGTTATTATAATCACAGATTTATTACTTAAAACCACAGATGCATCCTCGGGAATACGATTAAAAATCCATTAAATTTTTAATAAAAGATTTCTTGCCAAAGATTAATAAAATTTTTTGCCAAAAGCGATTTCAATGTAAATTCCACAAGTTTTTCAAAATTATTATTATTATTATTATTATTATTATTATTATTATTTTGCATAAAATTTACAAGAAAAAAGTTAACATGCTGAATATTTGTACACATCAGTAAAAGAAATTCCGTTCACTTTACAAACCACATCAGTATTTGCTCCGAGATAAGTCAGGGATAAAAGCAGCCCATACCTATGGTCAGTGAAGTAGTCTATTAGATTAGTCTGACGCATATCATATATCTGGCACATGGAAAATTATTTCTAGCATACTTTTGTTTTTCCAAATTTTTTAATACTTGAAAAATAGTCTGCAGATCTTATAAAGAGTCTCTGACGTGCGTCGCACTGATTCTGTACCCAGGATCATACATTTCACTAAGGCCAACCGAATATCATATTAAGTTTTAAAGTGTTAAGTTTTAAGTTTAAGTTTTAAACCCAATTCATTTTATATTTTCATGAAACAATGTAGTAATGTGTTCACATAATTTACATGGGATTGTTTTAATTGTACTATTTGTGTTTTGAAATGTTTTGTATTTCTGAGGGAAGGGGTTTCGAATTTCATAAGGATCTGAAATCTGGAAAGCCTTCGGGTCCCAAGGATTCAGAATAAGTCTTTGTCTAACCATCCTGTATATGCAATAGAGTGAGGATAAAATTCAACAAGAATAAACCAATTTATATATTAAATAGTTTAAGAAAAAATCTGATGTTTTATATATTTTATAAATTATGTACCTGTTTTCAAGATTCAAAATCAAATCTCACTATAATAACTAACAATTACAAATAAAACATACTTACAATAGAATATGTATGTAAGAGATTCCTCCTTTTCTTTTTGTTTTTCAGCCTCTATTAGAGAAAGAAGCTTTTTTCTATCCCCAAGCTTTATTCCAATTTCCTTCAAATCGTCATCATTGACAGAACAACACATTAACCAGACACATTCCAGATGTAACAAATAATAACATTAACAATTTAAAACTTAACCATAAGAATATCAATTGAATATTAACAGCACTACATGTTACTATATTACACATAACATTTAAAAAAAATTGCCTTAACACACAATCATCTATATTTTGTTATATTTTTTCATGCTGTATCATACATTAGTCAAGTAGAATTTGGTCAATATGTAAAATGTGTTGCATCAATTGCTGCGCATAAAATTAAGTAGGAAAAATACCTATTTCCTTTTACCAATAGATCTTAAGCTCCAATTATTCAAACTGATTTTTCAGTGCAAAATATTGATGTTAAATTCAAAATTTACAATGCTTTATAAATTAACACACACACACATAAATATATATATAAATACACACATACAGGGTAGATGTGCTATAGCAATGGTTAAATATACAAAATTTGATTGTTATTACAAAACTGAAAAACCTGAATTTCAAATATTAATGAAAAAATTGTAAAATTCCTTAAGGGTGTAATTAATAAAAAAAACTTCTACTGAATGCATATCCCAGGATCAAGTGGTTGAAAATGGGTATTTGGGATAAAATGGGGTATATTAAAAAACACCTATTTAATATTTTTAAAATGCAGTCAAAGCATTTCAGCAAAATGCAGACGAAGAAAAACTTAATGCAAGCATGCTGGAAGAGAAATAAACCGAAATGATAACTTTCAGGTTTTAAGTGCAAAAGTTCTTGCAGCAAAACATTTCAGCAGGATGCAATGAAGAAAGCTAGCTGTTGATGTAAGAAAACTCTGGGAGAAATGTTGAAACGATAATAACTTTTCAGGTGACAAGTGTAAAAGTTCTTTTTAGCAAATTGTTTCCACAGGATGCAATGAAGAAGGCTAACTGTTGATGTAGGAACTCTTGAAGAGAAATACAGAAATGGTAACAACTTTTCAGGTGTCAAGTGCAGAAGTTCTTGCAGCAAAACATTTCAGCAGGATGCAGAAAGAATGACGATAAAGATAGAATACTCCAACAAAAATCTAAAAACAGTAATAAATTTTCAGAAGTCTAGTGCAAAAGTTCTTACAAGAAAAAAAATTTCAGCATGCTGCGGAAAGAATGACGAAGAAAATCTGTTATTGCAATGATGATCGAAGAGAAATGCACAGAAATGATACATTTTCTGGTGTCAACTGCAAAAGTTCTTGCAGCAAAACATTTCAACATTTCAGCGGGCTTCAAAGAAGACAACAAACTTTTGATAAAAGAATGCTCGAAGAGATATATAGGAATTTTAATAACTTTTCACGTGTCCTGTGTGATAGTTCTTTTCAGAAAAATGTTTCCACAGGATGCAATGAAGAAGGCTAACTGTTGATGTAGGAGTTCTTGAAGAGATACACACAAACGGTAACAACTTTTCAGGTGTCAAGTGCAAAAGCTCTTGCGACAAAAAAATTTCATCAGGATGCAGAAATAATGACGAAGAAAATCTGTTAATGCAATGACGCTCGAAGAGAAATGCACAGAAATGATAACTTTTCAGGTGTCAAGTGCAAAAGTTCTTGCAGCAAAACATTTTATCATGATGCATGAAGAATTAAGATTAAAAAAATTTCTTAATACAGTGATACTCTAAGAGAATAACAGGAAAAAGGTAACTTTTTAGGTGTTAAGTGCAAAAGTTCTTGCAGCAAAACATTTTATCATGATGCATGAAGATTAAATAAATCTTTTAATGCAATGATGCTCGAAGAGAAATACAGGGAACAAGTAACGTTACAAGTGTCAAGTGTGATAATTTTTTTCAGAAAAATGTTTCCACAGGATGCAATGAAGAAGGCAAACTCTGGATATAGGAGCTCTTGAAGAGATATACACAAACCGTAACAACTTTTCAGATGTCAAGTGCAAAAGTTCTTGCAACAAAAAATTTCACCAGGATGCAGAAAAAATGAAGAAGAAAATCTGTTAATGCAATGACGCTCTAAGAGAAATGAACGGAAATAACTTTTCATGTATCAATTGCAAAAGTTCTTGCAGCAAAACATTTTATCATGATGCATGAAGAATGAATACTAAAAATATTTGTTAATGCAGTGATGCTTGAAGAGAAATGCACGGAAATGATTACTTTATAGATGTCAAGTGCAAAAGTTCTTGCAGCAAAACATGATGAATGAAGATAAAAAAAAATCTTAATGCAGATATGATAGAAGAGAAAAACAGGGAAATTGTAACTTTCCAGGTGTCAAATGAAAAAGTTCTTGCAGCAAAACATTTTATCATGATGCATGAAGAATGAAGATTTAAAAAATTTGTTAATGCAGTGATACCCGAAGAGAATGGTGATTTTTCAGGTGTCAAGTGCAAAAGTTCTTGCAGCAAAACATTTTATCTTGATGCATGAAAAATGAAGATTAAAAAAATTTGTTAATGCAGTGATGCTCGAAGAGAAATACGGAGAAATGGTAACATTTCAGGTGTCAAATGCAAAAGTTCTCGCAGCAAAACATTTCAGCATGATGCATGAAGATTAAATAAATCTGTTAATACAATGATGCTTGAAGAGAAATGCACGGAAATGATAACTTTATAGATGTCAAGTGCAAAAGTTCTTGCAGCAAAACATTTTATCTTGATGCATGAAGAATGAAGATTAAAAAAATTATTAATACAGTGATGCTCGAAGAGAATAACAAGGAAAAGGTAACTTTTCAGGTGTCAAGTGCAAAAGTTCTTGCAGCAAAACATTTTATGATGCATGAATGTTAAATAAATCTGTTAATGCAATGATGCTCAAATAGAAATACAGGGAAAAGGTAACGTTACAAGTGTCAAGTGCGATAATTTTTTTTTCAGAAAAATGTTTCCACAGGATGCAATGAAGAAGTCTAACTGAGGATATAAGAGTTCTTGAAGAGATATACACAAACCATAACAACTTTTCAGGTGTCAAGTGCAAAAGTTCTTGCAACAAAAAAATTTCAGCAGGAAGCAGAAAGAATGACGAAGAAAATCTGTTAGTGCAATGACGCTCGAAGAGATATGCACCGAAATAACTTCTCAGGTGTCAAGTGCAAAAGTTCTTGCAGAAAAACATTTTATCATGATACATGAAGAATGAAGATTAAAAAAAATGTTAATGCAGTGATGCTCGAAGAGAAATGCACGGAAATGACTACTTTATAGATGTCAAGTGAAAAGTTCTTGCAGCAAAACATTTCAAAATGATCAATGAAGATTAAAAAAATCTGTTAATGCAGAGATGCTCGAAAAGAAATACAGGGAAATTGTAACTTTCCAGATGTCAAGTGTAAAAGTTCCTGCAGTAAAATAAAATTCAGCAGGATACAGAAAGAATGAAGATGAAGAAAATCTGTTAATGCAATGATGCTCGAAGAGAAATGCACGGAAAAGATGACTTTTCAGGTGTCAAGTGCAAAAGTTCTTGGAGCAAAAAAATTTCAGCAGGATGCATGAAGAATGAAGATTAAAAAAATTTCTTAATGCAGTGATGCTCGAAGAGAAATACAGGAAAATGGTAACTTTTCAGGTGTCAGGTGCAAGTTCTTGCAGCAAAACATTTTATCATGATGCATGAAGAATGAAGATAAAAAAAAATTGTTAAAGCAGTGATGTTCGAAGAGAAATACAGGAAAATGGTAACTTTTCAGGTGTCAAGTGCAAAAGTTTTTGCATCAAAACATTTCAGCATGATACATGAAGATTAATTAAATCTGTTAATGCAATGATGCTCGAAGACAAATACAGGGAAATGGTAACTTTTAAGGTGTCAAGTGCAAAAGTTCTTGCAGCAAAACTTTTCAGCATGATGCATGAAGATTAAATCTGTTAATGCAATGATGATCGAAGAGAAATGCACGGAAATGATAACTTTATAGATGTCAAGTGCAAAAGTTCTTGCAGCAAAACATTTCAGCATGATGAATGAAGATTAAAAAAATTGTTAATGCAGTGATGCTCGAAATACAGGAATAGAAATACAGGAAAATGATAACTTTTTAGGTGTCAGGTGCAAAAGTTCTTGCAGCAAAACATTTCAGCAGGATGCAGAAAGAATGATGTAAGCATTCTCGAAGAGAAATGTAGAAATGGTTATAACTTTTCATATGTCAAGTGCAAATGTCTCTGTGTATCTAAAATGGAATCTCTCATTATGGTGCTATATTCCTTAAGGAAATGTATTTATCTTGCGATCCAAATGGCGTCTGAGCATTATAGGTATGGAAGTCGGGAAATATATCTGGAGAAATTAGTTTCTGTTCGCTTTCTTTGGGCCGTCTGATACAGTATGCGTTTAAAAAAGGATATAAAGGAGCAGTTTGCCATGCATTAACGAAAAACTTGAAAGCAGATGACAATTTAATAATTTCAAGAATTTTGCAAAATACTGGTAATCTATCTGTATCCGTAGAATTTTTCTCCAAAACAACAACAAAAAAACACTATTTCTATATTCACCCCCATTTATTTACAATGTTTTCACAACTGCAACTTCATAATCATCATCATATCCTAATGATTTTAGTTGAGTATAACTTTTGCATGAAGCTACCCAACAACTTTGAATTTAGCTCATCTTATTAGCATTAGACAAGGGGTCATTGAAACTCCAAGTACTGCAATGACTTAGTTGATGAGCAACGGCTAATGACTTCGTTATATTTTTTTAAGTTACAGTTGATTGTAGATTTTGTCTTAAAATAATTATGTTTGGCTTCGTAACGGAAGCATCACATTTTTACTAGTGGACCAAACTTAAACAAGCATTCTGGGTAATGAAGTAGGTGATGTTTATTTATGAAATTGGTATTTGGGAACAGATTTTTAAATTCTTCATGATGTTCCAAAATGAGAGACTCTAAATACGCAACAAGTCCAGTTGTCACAACTGGTGCAAAAACAATTTGCATTATTCTTGACAAAAGGTTTAACAAGTGTAGATATTTATTTGAAAATGGCACTAAGTCATAAAGAATAAATGGCAAAACTCTCATAAGATACCATATTTGAGCTGCCTTTTGTTTAATTGTATGATCCTTCACATTTAATAACATTCATCTTGTGAAATTAGAAGACTTTATTCTTTATGTCAGAAAGACCATATATAAATATATGTATTCTCTTATTCAAAACCTCAACATTTAAATTATCTATGTTGTCTAGATACATTAGGTGATTAAAGATGAGCTTTATTTCTATTGTACATATGCCTTCCAAAATGTCATGCATTTGCATTCCAGCAAAGCAATAATTATCAGTACAATGGAAATATAGAGATGAATGCAATATTGAGTTTTCTCTAACACCCGATCTGTTTGAAGACTCTGCATTTAACAGATTTTCTTGGATGTGTTGTTCATGAAGGACTTTGTTTCTTTCTTGAAACTCCCCCTCTCTATATTCATCTTGCATCTGCTCTCTGCTTATTAAACAAAGCCTACAAAAATACTTGGCTGATGGACTGAGAAAGCTCAATAATGCATGTGCAGCTAGTCCATCAGCACAAACGCATGCTATTGTGGCACGTAATGAATATGGTGCACCATGGACAGAAATCAGTGTGCCATTATCAGCTTCAAGACTATTTAGATCTGTCATAGATGGTCTTAATATTTCATGGAAACTATATTTTTTCAAGTCTTGTGAGCTGCACAAGCACAATAAATGAATGTTCATCAATGATTGGGCCGGGAGATTTAAAATGGTGAAGTAAAAGGTAGCTATTTCATGGATCTTTATCTTTAATCCAATCTTCAACTTCATCATAGTAAAATTATATCTGAATAGCATCATGATATTTTTGAAAAAAAAGATGGATTTTGATTTGTTTACCATCAGAATAGGATCTTATATAGCCATCAGAAGAGGACTGCTGTGTGTTAGTGGTTACAAATTCAAATATTTCTCTATTATTCATTAGAAGAGTTAATGTGTCAATTATAAGGATGTACTGGAATGTATCTGAGACAAATTTCGTTTCATAATCATTAAAGAATTGATTAAAAACCTTTTATTCCCTTTTTCCCAAGCAATATTCTTTGGGCTCAATGAAGCCAAAGTTTCTTTTATAATATGAAAGTTGCTTGCTCTTCGTATTAAATTCTTGAAAAGGATTTCAAATTTCATCAAATTTTGACTGCAATTCTATGCATTTTTCTTGGCTTGTGTCAACATTCTGATTTTTAAAGAATTCCAATACTTCTGCCTTTAAAGTTTCAGTTACAGATTGTATTACTGTTTGGCATGTTTTTATCGCAGCAGTTATTACCGTTTGTATCATTGTTTTTAACCTGAAATGTTAATATCTCCTTAGCAATGTTACCTTTTAGGTCAGTCAAACTTGTTTCAAAGCTTTTCTTTGCACAGGAAGACAACTAGGCAATTCAGCAGATACTTCACACTCACGCTGTATAGAAATGTTAACACCATCCAAAGGATTTGGATGGTGTTAACATGATCCTTGGTATTTTCAATAGTACCAAACCCTGCTATTCCCAGTATGCCATTTGTTTGTGTGCAACTACTCGTGCTAGGAATATTCAAATTGTTGTACAACATTGAATCAGAATTATCTGGCAAATGGCACGTGTGATGTTTTCACAAACGCCTACAAAGACTGGCAAACAATGCATAATGGCTGCAGCAATTTTCTTGAGCATAGACAAATTCTGTTTCACTAGGTTTTTTTAACGAGAGGTTGTGTGCACGTCGGAAATGATTTCCCAAACCTTTAATGCTGTTTATACGTCTTTTTGACACATAAAACATTTATATTTCATGGTTATAATTTTAATGTATCTCAAGGCAAGAATCAAACAACTGAAAATATAGAAAGTGGAAATTAGAAACAATAGTTATCTCGCGTTGTATAATTATAATATTTAGTACAGTATTTGTTTCTTTTTTTAAAAGTTGGAGTAATGAATAAAAAATATTCTTAAATTTGTTCATTTTTAAATACATGAAAAAGAAAGATTCTATGTGAGGTTCTTCCTAAAATAAAAACAAATTAACAAAAATGTTTCAGAAACCTTAAATGTGCCTTTACAAAGAAGCCAAATGATAAATACACAATTTGCAAGTTTTATACCATGAAAGATTGTTTTAATTCAATTTTTTCCCAGCAATCAGAAAAATTTTAAGACCACGTCCCGCCCCCACCCCTACTAAACTGAGATTCAATGACAAATTTTCCATTAATTTCCATAATCAATTGCAAATTCAGAAAGAGATTCTGTTCCAGAAATTCAAGGCAATAGGTTCCAAAAAGTGTACCATGAGGCTATACTAATTTGACAACATCAATACATATAACTTGTATAGCATAGAGATCACCATCAGAAGGATAAGATACAAAAATATTGTCAAAGCAGCGCAAAGAAACTAAAATTAATGTCGTACGAATGTAAAGGAAAAAAAACAGGCAAATTTAAAAAAATCATGGGAAAAAAGGGCAATTTCAATAAGGGATTATGAAAAACGGGCAGTTAAGGAATCATGATAAATTGGCAAACTTCACAAAAATGTGCAATAAAACTGAAAATTTCATCAAAAAATTTCAAAATACAGCAAATTGTGAAAAAACCTAGCAAATTTTATCCAAAGATCACGAAAAAAAACCCCACTAGTTTTGTCAAAAAATCGTGAAAAAAACCAACAAATTTCTACAAAATGAAAAAGAACCACAAATTTTGCCAAAAGAGCACTTTAAAATCAAATTTCGTCAAAAGATCATCTAACCAGGGATGAAGAAAATGTTTTTACTCTCAATAATTTCATCCAATTCATTAAAAATTCTCGAAACTTTCATGTTATATAAACATGGTGCGGGCCGAGTTGTATAATAGACGCACGTGAGCACGCCGTGCGCAGAAAATTTTACGAAAGAAACAATTTTTATTTTTGTATTTTTTGGTACCAAAAATTGAAAATATTCCCTCAATTTTATGAACAAATTATTTACTATTAATGCGAATGTCGTCAAAAAAAAATCGAAAAAATCGTGAATTTTAATAAAGAATCGCGTAAAAACATGCATTTCGACAAAGAATTGCGTAAAAAACGTGCATCTCAACAAAGAATAGTGTAAAAAACCAACATTTCGACAAAATACAGCTCGAAAAACATGAATATCGTCCAAAGGCTGAGTAAAAAATGCGAATTTCGTCCAAAGACCGCAATAAAAACGTAAATTCCATCCATGAATCGAGTAAAAAATACGAATTTCGTGCATGAATCGCGAAAAAAACGCTAACTACATCCATGAATCGCTCAAAGCGCGAACTACCTCCATGAATCGCCCAAAACGTGAACTACATCCAAGAATCGTGTAAAAAAGCTAGAATTACGTACATTAATTGTATGAAAAACGCAAATTACGTCTATAAATCATGTAGTAAAACGCGAACTATGTTCATAAATCGCTCAAAAAAACGCGAATTTCGTCGGTAGAAAGCTAAAACGCAAATTACGTCTATAAAACGCATAAAAATAACGAACTGCGTTCATAAATCGCATAATAAATGCAAATTGCGTTTATTAATCGCATAAAAAATGCAAATTACGTTCATGAATCGTTCGGAAAACATAAATTACATCCATCAATCGCGTAAAAACGCGAATTACGTCCATAAATCGATAAAAAAACGCAAATTACGTCCATGAATCGTGCAAAAAAATGCGGATGTACTTAAATTGCAAAAAAAAAAAAAAAAAAAAAAACGAATTAGGTCCAAGAATAATCTAAAAAAGGCGAATTACGTTCATAAATCGCATAAAAATGCGAATTACGTCAATGATTCGATCAAAAAACACGAATTTCGTCGACAGAAAGCTCAAAAAACGCAAATTACATCTATGAATCGCATAAAAATAACAAATTACATCCATAAATCGCGTAAAATGCGAGTTACATTCATTAATCACATAAAAAAACGCGAATTACGTCCTTAAATTGATCTAAAAACGCAAATTACATTCATAAATCGCATAAAAAACGCGAATCACGATCATGAACTGCACAAAAAATGCGAATTACCCCCAATATTAAATTAATTTACAGAAAGTTTTTGACCCAATATTACGTGCGCAGAAAGCTTTTGGTTTTATACAAGTCTGGGTACAGGCACAGCAAAAGCTAAACTTTAACAAAGAAAGACTTTTGATGAAATTAACATTTTTTTCCAGGCCATTTTGACAAGATTCGCATTCACATGATCCATTGACAAAATTTGCTGTTTTTATGCCATCCTCCAACAAAATTAGAAGTATTTCTTATGATTTTGCCCCTCAATTTACATATTTTCCAGGATTTTTCACCAAAATTTGCGTTTTTTTTTTTTCAAAATTTACATATTTTACAGGATTTGTTGCCAAAATTTACATATTTAACATGACCTTTTGATGAAATTAAAGTTATTTTCTATGATCATTTAACAAAAATCCCACTTTTTCATGATTGTCAATATTTGCATTCTTCACATCAGTGTTGGGTATGAACGCGTTCAATGAACGAAAAATCACGAGTTTCGCTCACTATTTGTGAACTTTGAACTGAACTTCGCTCACTATTTTATAAACGAGTTTGAACTGAGCGAAAACTCAAAAAATCGAAGAGTTTGAACGAAATTTACGTTCAAATTTACGTTCATTTTTTTCATAATTTTTTAAAAATTTTCCAGACCTTAGTACTCTTTTTCCCCCTTTCAAATGCCATTTTGAGACCTACACACTGTGTAGCACACAGGGCCGTAGCTAGAAGTGAACGATTGGGGGGGGGGGGGGGCTCATATTTTTTTTCTCTCTCTCTCTTTGTGGCAGAAAGATAAATTTGTGCATATTCACATTGTAGGTACTATGTTTCTTATTAAACTGTTGTAATAACTTCATTTTATGCTAAGAAAAATACATGATGATGAAATTTTTGAGTGTATAAGTGGTGTAAAATTAAACATCATGTTAGCTTCATATGTACGAATAAGATGAGGGAGAGTTGAAACACTTATTTTAAATACAATTTAGTAACTCTGCAAAATTGTGAAAAGATCTCAAAATTAAATTAGATTTTTGAACAGAATTTCATTTGAATTTTCAGAGCAGAAATTCCTTTAGTGACCGTGGAATTTTTTTCAGGAGGGGGAGGGGGGCTGAGCCGCCTAGCGCCCCCTCAGCTACGGCCCTGGACGTACATGTGCGTCAGGAAGGGTTTAGTTTCGGTATCACTTCTCTGGGTGGTACCCTAGTCTTACTTCTTCTGCAGGCTCGGGCCGCGCCGAACCGGACCTGGATTATATGCAATTTTCGCCGAAAATACATATATACAGTAAACTCTCTGTATAAGGTGGAATGTGTGTTAGGCAGAAATATGTCTAACTCTGAAAGATTTTCAAGTCCCTACGAATCCGCAGACATAGAGTAGAATTTGTCTAAGACGGGATATTGTCTACAGCGGAAAATTTGCTCGATCCCGATCGATTCCGCCTTAGCCAGAGTTTATTGTAGTTTTAAATTACCATAATTCAACATTTAAAATTCTCTTTAAAGAATAGTACATATACAATGCTAGGGGAGGGGAATTAAGTATTATAAAAGGTGTTACAAAAATCTGTATATGACGAAATCCTATCTTAAACGAAACAATTTCTAGATCGGTGCCAAATGGATAGAATAATCCATGTGAAAAAAAAAATTATAACACATTTGTAAGAGACGGCGAATTTCTTAATAAAGAATATGCCTACAATGAATTTTTTTCAGAGATTTTTCTTAAAAGGTTCATCTGTGTAGAATTTTTCATATTTTTAATCCTCCAGTCCGTGGAAATACATTAATGTTGTTAATAATATTTCAGATATTTAGATACAGTTAAGGATTCATTTTAAAGTCAATTTAGTTTACAATGGGATATACAGAAAGAAGTATGGAAAGACCAAAACTTTGGAATAAACGTGCCAATTACGCAGCCCATGACTTTTTTTTAAGTGAAAAACATAACTATGAAAGAAAAACTGTAATAAGTATTTTTTAGAGTTTTGTACTTAAAAAATTAAACGGAATCATTAAAAGATCTCCCTCTTGTGTTAGTTTTTTGTCTGTCGCAACCATTTTACTCGTAAACTATGGGATGTGGAAAGTTCAAATTGGGAGAACTCATAAAGATTATTGACCTACCTATTTACAGATTATTAAACATTCGCAAATAAATTTAGGAAAAATGTAGGGGGACTAATTAAATTATTCAGGAAAAAAAATCTCTTTGTACATCGTGTGCGATGAAAGGTGTCGTAGCGCTGACCTAAAAAAAACCCACATTGTTTTAAAATTTTTAAGTGTTAGATTTTCAGAGCGATGCCAAAAATGTAGTGCAAAAACATTCCCCCCCCCCCCATCTATTTCCGAATCTACTTAAACTAAAATTGTAAAAAAAAAAAAATAAAGATAGTGCACGTTAACTTAAAATTTGCTGGAAAACTATAGAGATTAACCCTATGTCACACAGTTTTTGAGAAGCGCATTTTTCTATTGCACACAAATTTTGACTTGCGGACATTCAGCGAAAGTGTTGAGCAGCGTTGGAAGTACCCATTGTAGAAGAAGCATAAAAACATTGTTGATTGAGTTTTTTTAAAAAAAGCGATGATTAGCCGAATTTATTAACCATTAACAACACGGACGATTTAGACATCTTAGATAACAATTTTTAACAGTATATTTCTGCAATGCAGCCCAATATCAGTATAAACGCAATAAATATCAAATTTTGAAAAACATATTGATTTAATTAGAAATATCACATAAATACTAAAGTATTCGCAACTACCTTGCATTGAATGGATCTTTCACTGCGTCTTTAAAAGTTAGTTTAAAACCTTTTAAAAAACGTGACATTGAAACTTTGCGTCTTCCTTTCGAAGCATGCTTAACAATCAACCCTCAATCCGATCCGAAGCTCACAAATAGAATAATACAATCCGACCTGAACCTCGAAAGCACTAAAATAATTTTGTGCAACCAGCAACCCGACCCGAAGGAAAGTAAATTAGGTTTTTATGCAATTGTAAAAAAAAAGTAACCTACATTTATATCTCTACTACTAAGTTATGTTTTTATAGAAAAAAAAGTGTTTAGATATTTATAAAATTCATTTTTAAAAATTCAAATATTGTATAACCTCTGAATAGTATAGACATCGAGATCATTGAATAGAATCTTGCATCGGGTCGCGTTGCACATAAATTTCTAATTTCAGGTTTTAATTATTATATTCGTTTTGCGGGTTGGATTGCCTAGAATAATTTTTATGAATCATAATTAGATCTTTTGAAAGTTGGGTTGTTTGCATTTTCACAAAAATGTTTGAGCACAACTATGTTTCAGGCTGGTGGCTGGTAGACGGGAGGTGCTGGGTTCCAATGCAATCGCATCCGTCGGCCTAATCGTTCGGAGTTTTTCGGGTTTTATTTAAACTTTGATTTTCCATGAAATAAGTATGGGCTTGGTACCCTAAGAAAGATCCCCCCCCCCCCAAGGAGAACACTCTCTCCTTTATGGTCTATATCTGTTGTGTTAAAAATTGGCCGTCTAAACACAAACAGCCAATTATGTGACAGCCAATACAGGTGAAAATATACATATGTATTTTAGTATGAATGAGTATATATTCAAACTACTGCATGAAAAATAAATTACAAAAAATGTGACCATAAGAACATTTTTTCTTTTCTCGGGATATGAAAAAATATTGCCAATATTTTTTATACACACATAAGCACATGTATGATACTTTTGATAGCTTATGTATGCATACAGATGCTACATGTGGGCAGAGGGCAAGATGAACATGCCATATTCAGCGATATAAGCATATAAATATATAAGTATTAAGACTTTTCAACAGTGTTCGCTGACTAGATCTCTTCATTTGGGAGTATCCATTATAAAAATATTATTGTATGTAGCTTTTTTAATACGAAAAATTATTTTGGATATTCCTTTTAAAAATCTGGTCAACCCTAACCCGAATCACAAGAGTTAAAATCCAATCCGAAGCAACAACCACAAAAAGATAATCAACCGGACCTGTCTCAAAAAAGTAGAAATAAACTTAACCCAAACCCGACTGGCAATGATAAACTGTAGCACAGACTTTAGCTGTCGGATCTCTTCCTTTTTTCTTTCAAAAAATGCGTAAAAAGCATGAGGCAATTTTGAATACAAAATTTTAGTTTTTATAAATGTTTCAAAAATGTACATATTTTTTAATTTTGTTTCATTGCAGTCATTTTTTTTTTCTTTCTTGTATGAAAATACATTAATTTCAAACTTTGATAATTCGGGATCAAATTGTCACAGCAAACTGAAATTTTGTATGAATGATAAAATGACATAATATTTCAGGAGACATTCCCTTCCTCTTTTTAAGTTTTAATATAGTAAAAATATAGAATTCTGTTAATAAGAAACATTTATAATTCGATCGAAAATTTTCCCATTCAAACCGTACAAACAACCATCCACGTGGGAAAATAAAGTAGTATTTTTTATCGGTTATTAAAGTCTCATTTTAGAGGGACTCTTTTTAGAATAGGAAAATTTGCGGAACGGAAGAGATAACATCTTTGTTGTCGCCATAGATCAGTCACCCATTCCAGTGAAGAGAAAACAGGATAGAAATTCGTGTGACTTGTCAATGTACATACGATTTACAAGTGGAGGCGTCATCGGCTAGAGATTTGTTCTGTGCTTTGGTGAACAGGCTGAGTCGGCCATAAATACCGCTTTCCCTTGGGTGTTTAGTTATCTAATCGTATTGCAATCACCGTTCTCGCATTCTCTTCAAATTTCTTTTACAACTAAGGTGGTCTCTTAATAAGTCTATCAGTGGTCTAGGAACGCTTACAATCAATTTGGTAATTGTCATGATGACAGTTACTGCTCTATCTTTAACGAGAAACAATCTCTTTATTCACGCAAATTTCGCCTAAATTACAAAGATTTTTTTTTTCTGGTAAAAAAAAAAAATATATATATACATTAGTTTTAAATTTCAGTATCGCAAATGTTATATATACAATGATTTCTTGATTGTTTGCCCTTTCTAAAATCGATTTATATATTTATTAGAATAATATATATATATACATGCATAAATAACGTGATGACAAATGATTAATGTAAGATTTTAATTCGTGAAGATTCTTTATATGTGCAAACTGTTTTCTTTCTTTTTATTTCCATTAAAAAATACTTTTCACTTTTAAAATTGACACACGGGCATTTAAACAAAATCACACACATATCTGTAAAGATAGTTTTCAAACAAATGGGAAATTATATATTATGGTTTAATAAATTTTGAATTGCTTTTAAAAGATGTATTCGATGAAGGTTTTTTGGGGGAGGGGGAGGGGACACAGGACAGCTAATATTTTTTGAAAAGTCAGAGTTATTTTTGTGAAATGCATTACATTGTTATGAAAAATAGCATTTTGCAACGGAAGATGAAAGCCACTTTCTCAAGTATAGAATTCGAACAAGATAAACATTAATTTCTTTATTTTAATCCGATAAAGTGAGGGGTTACGAGAATCATGAGCTCCCTCCCACTCCCCACTTTGAACAAAGAAAAATTTTAAGGAGCATTTAAAAAATGAAATGTATATTAAGTTCTTTCTAATTTCTCCTTTGCTTTGGGATGTGGAACCATCTAAATTTTTAAAGATATACTCAAATGAAATGTATATTAAGTCTTTCTAACTTCTTCTTTGCTTTGGGATGCAAACATTATTTTTTTAAAGCTGTACTCAAATCCAAAATACATAAATTTTGGTAATTTATGAAGTCATTTTTAATCTTACATGCAAGATACTTGCAAGTGCACTTATTCAGTTATTAAGCGATTGAAATAGCGTTTTCCATATTTCGTTAAATGTAAAGAATTTTTTAGGAAATCTTACTAAAATTTGGGGATTTAAATTGAATTTCAGAATGCGACAGTCAATGCTCTCTTATGGTGGCATTTCTCTCATTGTTATGACCCTCCTCTAAATGGAGGGCTGGATTCGCTCTTGTATATACACAGATAATCTTATTTTTTGAAAGTGAAAAATTATGTTTTGCAGTTTATTAAATTTGACGACGAATAAACTCTTCGTCTCGAGAACGATAATTTCTATTATGTTTATTATCCATATCTTTAAAATGGATGCATTAATATTGATAAAATTGATTTTTAATCTGCAACCTATTTGCAAATATTTTCCAAACATACAAAGTAATGTAAACGATTTCATTTCTTTTTCCATTCCTTTTCTTTCTCCCCGACCCCCTTTTATTTTTCTATTTTTTATTTTTTAATTATTTTTTTTAAGTCAAAATATTTTATGCATCGTCCAAAATTAACATATCTAATTTTCCAATCAGCAAATTGTCATTATTTCTGATGATAAACAGAAATTTTTTTTCATCAAAAGAAATCATGCATACGTACATAGCCCAGTTTTAGGTTTTGGACATGGTTTTATCATTTTTTAAAAATCTATTATTATTATTAATTATATTACAAAATACTTTATATTAAAATATTTACAGAATTTTTCTTATGCTATTTTTAAGCTTTCTTTTACAATTTCTATCGTCAGTTACAATTTTCTTCAATGATTGTGATGAAATGTTTTGCCCGGTGCATTAACCCCAGAAAAATTATCATGCCGGATTTCCCTCCTTAAGGATGTATTCGAAAAAACGCTTTTCCACCTTCAACAGCTCAAAATTTTCTGATATAATTTCAGAAACATTTTTAAAAGTAGAAATATGAAACTTGCTGAGGGGATTTTTGAAGAGAAATATAAGGTGCCGTATGATGTCTTTTTACGCTCAATTCATTAGAATTTGATTTATAAGTAATTATCTTCTCAGTATGACCCTTTTTTTCGTTCCCAAGCCTCCCGCTTCTTAAAAATCGGTTCAAAGTGCCGTTTTTGATTGCATTTTTTGCAATATTTTCTGCATTTATCAACGAATTAATAATCACGGCACCTTGAGTAATTTCTAAATAAGAGAATGTGCCAATTTGATGCATTTGAGAGCAAAAATGAATTTAAAAATAAATCGGAAAATAAGCAGTTTGAATCGAAATACATCCTTAATAGAGGCGGTAGATTTTTAAGGCATGTTATAACAATTTTAAATGAATTAACTATTTTTTTTCCACTTTTTTAACGCAAACTATGGATTTATTTTATTTATTTATTTATTTATTTATTTTTTTGGGGGGGGGGGGTGGAGGGATGAGGCTTAAAATTTGGTGTTTGTAAAAGGGATGTTTTAAATCTATTGCAAAACTTTCTACGTATTACAATCGATAATGTGTACTTTTAGAATAGAAAAAGAGTAGTATAAAATATGCGTTCATCTAAATATTTATATTATACTGCATCTAGTAGCATCTTAATAATTATTATGTATTCGTATCTGAATTTTAAGCCGTACAAAATGTTTAAATTTTTAGATTTAAAAAAAGAAGACAGGCTTTAAAGAAATGATGTACACATCCAGATTTATGCGAGGGTAAGAGTTGATGCGGCCGCGGGGCCTTCACAAGTTGTCACAGTTTTCAAAATTCTTTATTCAGTGAGATGTGGAATTTTTTTTCATACACAGATTACTGATTTTAAGAAGAATTTTACTTCTAAAGTAATAAATGAATTTTCAATCTATCTTTAATTTATTTTCATTTCTGTATTCAAAAAATTCCATAGTTCTGATTCAAACTGCTGTAAATTAATTTTTTTTCATTTATCTATAAATGCAAAATATCTTTCAGAAAACGATGTCCTATTAGCTGTTTAAAGTCTGTTTTTAAGTCTCAGCAGTCTGTGTGAAGGGCCATTGTCATGGAACAATAATTTGAAATAATTAAATATGCGTCAACTTTATAGGCAAATGAAAATCCCTATTCGATTATCAAGGGTGTTCTTAAAAAACTTTGTGGTATAAATTGTAATTTATTTTTGTTCCGAAATACATAAAATTAGCAGTTGTTGTTATTCAGAAACTATCAAATCCCACTCACTTTAAAAATTTTTTAACAAAACGCCATAAATATTTCATAACAAGCCATCAGAGTTAACATTTTGAACCGCATTTTCCGACGAAAGTAGAAAAAAGCAGTCGAAGAAAGGAAGAAAATCATATAATGAAAGTAGTTTATAACTCGTTAGGTAATTTTATTATCAGAAAATGGAATATTGAATTCAATTCAAAAGCGCTTCCATAGTCTCGCCTTCCAATTTTATATCTCTTCGTTAAAAATGAATTTGTAAATGTGTCAAAACATTTTGCAGAAGTTAAGAACAGCTTTAAGAAGTTACATATGCAAATTTTATCGATTCATATGCAAAAAGAAAAGGGATTTCCTTATGCCAAACATTTAATTTTTTATCAGCAACCCTACAAACAAAATGCAGTGGAAGGGTTAACCAGAATTTTGGAATAAATGTCTTTGCTAAAATCCGTAGTCCAGGCTATTTTTTTTCTTTAACGGAGAACATAAACATGAAATAAACTAAACTAGGAATTTTTTTAGATCTCCTCATACAAGGCAATTTGGTTTTAAACACATATATTCAGTAGAGCATTTACAGATGTTTTAACATTTAAGAAATATTGAATATTAAAAAGAAAATTTCGACTAGTACATTTCAAATTCGCAAAATGAAATTAGTTCATTTATTAAAATTCGTCTCACTGTATAACATACATTTTGAAAGCTTGAGTGTAAAAATAAATAAATAAATAAATAAAATTATCCTTTAGGGGGGATTAAGGGTAGGACAGAGAGATACCTGACAAAAGAACTTTTGTTATTCTTACTCTGCGCATTTAATTATGTTAAATTACTTAGGATGTATAAATTTTACCCTTTTTTAACAAATTAAAGACGAATAAAATTTTATTTCAAGATATAGCTAGGAGATATATTCCTTCCAATATTGTACTATACTTATTTATCATCCCGTATGAAAATCCTTTTCTCGACGGGGCCAAGTCTGTTCAAAAATCAGTAAAATTTGGCTTGATTTTGCTAAAAAGCACATATTTTTAAGTTGCCATTTTTATACAATTAAAGATTGGATTTTTATTCTTTTTTAAGAATCGTAGATTCCAGGCTTTTTTTAATAGAGGACATATGGAATAAACATATGGAATAAACTGCCTATGACGGAATTTTCTTTTAAACTGAAAACTGAAAATTTCTTTTAAAGTTCTTTTAAACTGTTCATCCATGCAAAACGAATACAATAATACGGTAGAAAAAATATATTAAACATTTACACCTGCTAAAAAAGAAACGTATTTTTTCTTTCCAACGCGGTTTCATCTTAGATTTTACTTTTACCATATATCATTTTTTAGATTTTTATGTCTCCATAACATGGAAGATAGATTAATAATACTAATGATAGCTGAAACATTTACATACAACTAACAAAGGTTCATTAAAAGCATAAACATCGCAGCCTACGGCACTTCTGCATAAATGGAGATTATAAACAGACTAAGGTAAGTTTTTTTGGCCAGAACTTTTCTGTAAGGGTAAATATCAATGTCCAGTAGAAATGTACTCGGGGTCGGGGCGGGTTCGGTGTGCATTTCAACTTTTTTTCCGGGCCGGGCCAATCTCGGGCCTTGTTTTAGCTATTATGTCGGGCCGGGTCGGGCCTTGTTTTTAGCTATTATATAGGGCCGCTAAATTTTCTCTACGAGCCGGGCTGAGCTCGGGCTGAAATTTTTATTTTAATATCGGGCCGGACATTTTTTTTTCTATGGATCGGGCCTGGAAATTTCCACCCGTGCATACCTCTATCTTACATATCGAATAATCAAATGATTAGTTCACAAAATTTTGTAAATTTGGACAATAATATCCAAACATTAAAAAAAAAGTGAACTTTTTAGTGAACTTCGTTCACTTTTACAAATGAGCGTGATTTGAACGCGTTCGTTTAAAAATTTTTGAGTTTGAACGTGAACTTAAATCACTTTTCAGAAATTGAACGTGAGTTTGAGTTAGTTCGTTTATTTTGTGAACGTGCCCAACACTGCTTCACATTAATTCAATGGAACTCTCATATTTTTAAATAAAATTTCCATATTGTACATGATTTTTTGCCGAAAATTATGTATTTTACATGATTTTTCGATTAAAATCTTATATATTTAGACATGCTTCAGGGCTATGCAAAGAAAACAAAATTCCCTTATCCGCAATCTTTTGCCAAATTTCACATACTATCCGCGGCCTTTCGCCAAAATTCATGTACAATCTGCGACCTTTTGCCAAAATTCACGTACTATCCGCGACCTTTCGCCAAAATTCACGTACTATCCGCGACCTTTCGCCAAAATTCACGTACTATCCGCGACCTTACGCCAAAATTTGCATATTTTCTTCGATCATTCATCAAAACTGTATTTTCCACGATCTTTTGTTAAAATTTGCGTATTAATTTCAATCTTTCAACAAAAGACAGGTATTTCGATCTTTCGACAAAATTTGCGTATTCCCCCAATTTTTCGACAAAATTCACATTTTTTTTATTCATCCAACATGTTCATGGAAATAGTATTTCTCCTGCAATCCTTTGATAAAAATCACGTCTTTTCCCCACAATTATTTTACGGAAATAGAGTCTTTTCAGCAACCCTTTGATTGAATTAGGTTAACTTCAGCGATCCTTTGAGTAAAATATTTTTTCCGCAATCCTTTGATGAATTGTTTTTTTTCCAATCTTTAGAAGAAATTTGAATTTCTCCAGCAATGTTTTGAAGAAATTTGCCCAATATAGTGAAATTTGTACTGGCATTTTTGTTGTATTTCTTTCATCAGCCCCTCTCCCCCAATGTAAAAATGTCAATAAATTGACATGCATATTTGCATTGATTCCAGAGATAATAAAATTCATCGCCGAAAAAGCAGAATTCCGTGTTTCCGCGGAAAAGTAGCAGTCTGTAAATTTTACAGAATCCAAGCGAATATTAAATCTGTTCTAAATAAAAAAAAAACTAAATTTGATTAGGAAAACAAAATTATGGAAAGGAATACATAAATAAAATTATTTTATTTACAGAATTTCTGCATAATTTTTTATGATGTTTTTGATTAATTAAGTAATATAATTTAATTTTTCCCCGCATTCGTGACTTGCTTGTATAATTATTTTCCAAATTAGGCTAAAGCTCCTATCAAAAATGGAGATTCTTCATTAAATTCATAGGTGCGAGTTTGAATTTTGGCCAAAACTGAAAATATTTTGAATCCTCACCCCCCCCCCCTTCTCACACTGAATGAGCACACATGCCCTTACCGATGCACTACTTGGATAAAACTCAACATGTTAAATATTACATGCTGTAAAATTCCATTATGCTGAAACCGAATTTAAAAAAAAAGTGCAAATGCATGTAAACAGTATTCATGTCAACAGTGGTAAAATTTGCACATTTTTCTCGATCTTTTAACAAAATTCTTATTTTTACTGCGATTATTTTAATGAATCTCTACATGAAATTAGCGTATTTTAAAGGATCTTTTGACGAAATTCACATTTTTTTTTTAAATGATCATTTAACGGAAATCAGTTTTCCCCATGATCCTTTAACAAAAATCGCGTATATTTCGTAATGCTTTGACAGAGGTTGTGTCTATTTCCTGATTCTTTGATAGAGACCACGACATCTGGACAATCTCTTGAAGGATTAACATCTTTTCCGAAATCTTTCGACAAAAATCTAGATTCCCCCCCCCCCCCCCAAATTTCTCGACAAAAAATCTTTTTTTTTCTACAACCTTTTGATGAAAATAGAAACCTTTTCGAGATCCTTTGATAGAAATAGTGATTTGGCGAAAACATTGTTTTTGCGATCGTTTTACACAAATCATTTTTTGGGATTGTTCGATGGAAATTGCACCTTTTTCAAAATCTTTTGACAGAAATACAATCTTTTTCAGAATCCTTTGACATAAATAGGGCTTCTTCCGCAATCATTCGACAAAAAATCAGTTTTTTTCACAATGTCTTCACGAAAATAGAATCTTTTTAGCGATCCATTGATATAAAAAATGCTTTTTTTAAAAACTGAATTTTATTTTTCGTTTTTGGATATTTTTCCGTCTTGCGTCCGTCCTTGGAAATATTCATAAGACAATTCTGTCCTGTGGACAGAAAACTTGCACCCATGATTAAAGTATGTTTGAGGGGGGGGGGGGGGGGTGATACTTTTTGCATAAATTTAATAATTTAAAATTGCCAAACCATGGATTTAAAAAATATATCCCAATCCAAACTGCTTACTTTCTGATTTATTTTTCAATTCATTTTTGTTCTCAAATGCATTAAACTAGCAAATTCTCTTACTAAGAAACTACTTAATGCGCCATGTTTACTGACTTATGGATAAGTGCAGAAAATGCTTTCAAAACAGAATTTTCTGAAACAGGAGATCTGGGAACAAAAAAATGGTCATACTGAGAAAATAATTGTTTATAAAGTTCTAATTGAACAAAAAATCAAATCACATGGCCTCTTATAAGTCTCTTCAAAATTCACCTTAGAAAGCTTAATGTTTACACTTTTAAAAAAGAATCTGAAAAGTCACAGAAGGTTTCGAGCCATTGAGGGTGAGAAAAATTTTGTAATACACTCTTAAATCTGTCCTGCAATTCATTTTAAAAAATAAAATAATTCTTAAAATTTATATTTAAAATTTTGAAATTTAAGTATAAATACTGACAAATACTGTCTATACTAATTAAAGTTAAGAAAACAGTTATTTTTGCTTTCCTCCGATTGAAAAAGTAAATGTTTTAAAATTTTTTTGGTGTGCTGTATATTTCTCAAACAAATCATTTTCATTTACTATATTTTTATTTAGAATATATGAAATTATGCCTAAATTGATAGATCGGATTTGAGAAAAAGGGAAGGGGGGGGGGGGAATACTAGAAATTTTAACGAAAAGATTGTGCTGAATACCGATCTGCACAAGCCATGTTAGGGCCGATTTTCATTGACAGCATTCTGCACGGATTAGACCTAGTCAATAATCTGTCCAGGCCTGGCCCAATCTATTTGTCTTAAAACCTTAAAACTAGATGATTTTTTTTTCTTATAAATGACTATTAGTACATAAAATTCAAGATGTTCTATTAGAGAGATGCAAAGCAAAATTTGCAAGAAAATAAAGAATTTACAAATTTATTAAATGAAGACAGCTTTTAGCATGTTCATTAAGATTTTCACTGAAAAACAGTGGAACTTTGAAAGATTTTGTTTGCTGATAAGTTTGATTAAGAGAGCATCAACAATAGTGTAAATTTATTAGTTAAATTTAATAGTTTAAATATACAAAGGGGGGTAAGCTTTAAAAAAATAAGCAAACACTGAGGGGTGTCCATTATTGGCACATCTAACTTGGGTCACCCGAGTTAATTATCGGCAACAGCACTTTTCAGTGTTTGAAGATGTATTTACCAAAATGGAAAAAATAGTAAATTAGAGGTACTATGATTTTTTTTAAGAATATACCATAATTGTATAATAACTCCTTATTTAGATTAGGAAGAGGGGAGGGAAGTATTTTGAAACTGCATGCTAAGTTTTTGTAAAATAACATTGGTCTTATGGCACATTTTTAAAAAGTTTGTCACAATTTTAAATATTTTTCTATTCTCCTTTAGATGCAATTATAAACTACTTATAGCTATTAAAAATGATCTTGAAATCTCTTATACTATTCTAAATAATTTACAGGAGTTTATTAAATATTGCTTCACACGTTTATGGCAAATATTTGCCACAGGGGTAGTTCCTGGTCAATATTTACCTCATTTTAATTCCACTTTGTCATTTTAATGAATTTAATTGTCGGTAAACCCTTTCTTTCAGCATTAACTGTTAAGTTAACCAACTACACTGTTCACCACAAATTAATTGTTAATTTTAATAAAGTATTGTCACCGGGATAATTCTTAGTCATTTACACTTTCATTACCAAAATAACAATTTATCAAGCTTTAAAAAATCTGAAAGATACTTTAACTTCTTTGCTTTAAAATGCATGCTTATATTATAATGTACTACATAAAATTCAAAGTTTTATACTAATTAAACAAAAAGATGCAAATTTTGCAATAAAATAAAATATATATTAAATCAGTTCTTAGCATGCTCATTAAAATTTTGACTGAAAAGCAGTGCAACTTCAAAATCTTTTCTGCAGCCAGGTTGGTTTGATCAAGAGGCAGTGTCAACAATGATGCAAGATTATAAAATATGCAAGTTATGGAAAATATAAAGCTATATATTTTTATTAGTTATCTTTTTATATAAATAAAAAACAGGAGTGTCCATTACTGGCACATCTACCTTAGTATATGAAAGTTTTAATTCAGGGATACAAAGAGATTGATACAACACTTAAGAAAAAAAAATTGTATAATAAACTAAAGTTACAAGGAAATTTCATACAAAAAAAAGCATAATTATTGCACAAATTTTGTTTATTCTGTATACAAATAAAACAACAATTGGATTAGGTGGGTAAAATGGTGTTATTTCCCCCCCCCCCCCCCATTATAATCCATGTTTTAAGACAATAATAAACAAAACAGAATAAATTAAAATTGCACAAATATATTTGAAAATTTATATATGAAAGTTACGTGTGCATAAAAATGTATTAAATTACAATTTTACTTTTATTTTGACATTGTTATATGTACAAATTAAATATTTGAAAGCCTGTAAATGTATATTTAGTATCAGCATTTAAAAAAAAAAATATTTCAAATTCAGACTAACATTTTTTCTCCCAAACAATATGGATCTTCACAAAATCATTTCAATGTGCTTTATCTATTTATGGTGGGTGAAAAATAATTGGATTAAAATACATGAAAAGACGGCATTTATAAATTCAGTGCAAACCGCTTATAAACACAATACATTTTCATGGAATTTAGGTCTGTGGATTTCCTATAATAGACGAAGTATTACATGGTAACAATTTTTAATTAGATTAAATATATAAATTTATTTTATTAAAACAGGTAAATTTTGGGAAATACTATTACAAAAAATAATATAGGAATGCTTTAAGATAGTGGGTGTCAATTACTCAAAATCGGTTTTTCGTACATAAACAAATCATCACGTGCATAATTTCAAGATTAAAATTAAACCATTACAACTTTTTAAAGAAATAATTTAAATTAAATACATACCAAATAAAATAGATGCATCTTCCTCTTTGATTCCATGATTAATTAAGTAAATCTTCAAATCAAACTTGCTTAGGTGACTCCATTTTTAGCTTTCAGAGAACACAGGTAAACAATGAAACGCAAACAAGTATGGACGAGAGAACGAAATGAAATAACGACTCGGAAAGGAGCGTTCAAGCGGCTTTCTTTTTTATCGAATTGAGTTGTTTAATGTTCGATCTTCTGGAGTACATAAGAAATATAACGATTCAAATCAAGATGAGTCAAACGTTTAAAAATCAACTCATTCATGATCCAATAAATTGCAGCTCTTTCTTGAGAAACCAAATCCACTCTTTCGTTTTAAGAGAGTATCTTCTTGAAGCGCTTCTTACTCTGTTTGTGCCATTCTTCTTTGCCTGTCTCTTTCTTGGAGAGTCTGTAGTTTCCAAGTTTTGAAGTTTCATAGATAGATACATGCATGGATTTTAATAGAAGGGAATAATCTACTACGGGGACTGCTATTTTAAATTGAAAATGTGTGGTTCTTCCACCTTGAATAGAACAAAAAATTGAATACAAAATTTTCTTGATGATTGTGATATTTTTTTTCTATTTTTAAAGTAATAATTAAACGCCATTAAATAATCTCTAATTATTTGAATGCAAGGTAGAAGAATTATCGTAATACTTGCTACAGCTTCTTAGTATTACAGCGTGCGTACGTAATGTGCATATCTCACATTGCAGTGAAGATTTAGAACGTATTAGAACTCACGTGATTATGGGTTGAACACAAAAAGGCAAAATTCGTCAAAAACATGAAATAAAATTATTTAAAAATTTCTAGTTTTTTGCTCCAATCGTACATGGGCTCCCTACCAGCAACGCATTGTCCAAAATTTCTGATCCCTGTGGTTTCCGTGTTTTTGAGGTTACATAGATTTAATAGGGTAGGATTTCAATAGGGTAGATTTTGCATTTCTGATGTTAAATTGTATCAAATTTATATGCTTTTAAAAGGTCTGCACAAAATTACCCATCGTGATTAAAAATATATTTTTATCGTTTCTCTTCAAAAATATTCTTTTATTTAAATTAAAATTTCATTTATTTAAAGTAAAAAAAAAAAAAAAAAAAAAAAAAAAAAAAAAAAAATCTTATATTTCCCCTTTATGTATTATAGCGTTGTCATAGATGCATATTTTTAATAAATCCTAAACAGAAACACGGAGCATATATTACATATATACAGGGTGTCCGAAAAGTCTGGAAACGGTCGAATAACTCGAGAAATACATATGAGATTGAAAAACGTAAATATACGTGTTAAATATTTTTAAATAAGCTACTCAGTGATACCAAATTTGACCTTCGTAACCGACCCCCTGGGGGTCAGAGGGGGTCCAACTTTCAAATCTTAAATTATAACCCCCATTTTTTATTGCAGATTCAGATTCTACGGACAAAAATACGTAACTTTTGTATTTGATGTTTATTTCGAATCCTCGTTTATCACGGTGTATTCGAGCATATTAAATCGATACATTTTTCGGCTTTTCCAACGGGATTTTCCCTAATCGAAACTAATTGGGGAGAATTTATGACATCAAATTCCTCGTCTTTTGCAAGAATAGCGTTTCCTGAAAATCACCCATGCCGATTATTTCGATAGTACTACACACAGTTAAAAATTTGACCCATTTGCTGTAGCGTCACTCCACAGCTTTTATAGAATATCTGTTTCATAACCAATGAGAATGTTCCATAACACAGTAAAGTACACTGTAAAAAATTGACACTTTTGCTGCATCGTCACTCCATCACTTTTATAGAAAACGATTACTTTACTGTGTTATGGAGCACTCTCATTGGTCACAAAAGAGATATTCTATAATATCTGTGGAGTGACGCTGCAGCAAATGGGTCAAATTTTTAACAGTGTAGCACTATTGAAATAATCGCCACGGGTGATTTTCAGGAAACGCTATTCCTACAAAAGACGAGGAATTTGACGTCAAAAATTCTGCCCAATCAATTTCGATTAGGGAAAATCTTGTTGGAAAAGCGGGAATATGTATCGATTTAATATGCTCGATTACACCGTGATAAACGAAGATTTGAAATAAACATCAAATACAAAAGTTACGTATTTTTGTCCGTAGAATCCGAATCTGCAAATACAAAATGGGGGTTATAATTTAAGATTTCAAAGTTGGACCCCCTCTGACAACACCCCCTATAGTCAAGGCCTTCATACCGTTTCAAAATGGCCGATCGCGATGTCCCACTTCCCACGTCCATAATATGAATTTACACAAGCTCACACAAAGTTGCATTTCTTGTAATTTTCAAAATTTTTAGCAATAGTGTTTACTTTTTCAGTTAATTTAATGTGTAATCAAGTAAATAATTGTCATTTCCTATAAATATAAGTTGTAATTTAAGAGGAATACTTATTGTTTAAAAAATATACGAAAAAGGACTTAAAATACAAATTTTTATAAGAGGCAAAACTGCATTAGATTTGAGCTTTGGATTTTTAAATAGATGTGATTTAATTTAGAAATAGAATATTTCTTTTGCATTATCAATATCACACTATTTTAAATAAGTAGGATAAAAAAAAAATCTATATTAAAGCATCAAATGAACTTATACATTGAAGAAAAAAAGAATGAAAATAAAAGAAAGAAAAGAGAAAAAAAACTCAGCAAAAAAACTTAAGGTTAAAATTATAACAGTACATCATTTTTTCTAAAAAATATATTAAAATTTATATTTTAAATTAGCTTCATAATCCTGAAGCTAAATTCGTTTACATGACTGGAATTTGATGACTTGATTAAAAAAAAAAAAAAAAAAAAAAAAAGAATTGGGAAAAAAATGTACTAAATAATATGTTGTGTGAGAAGAGTTTTTTCATTTCAAATATACCCCCCCCCCCTCACACACACACACTTTTCACACTCACTCCCATGTATTTTATATGTTTACTTTTTTCTTATTTGATGAGAATTATTTAAAGACAGAATGCTAAGTGTTATCTCATTTACTTATGTCATTGTCTTAATATCATTATTATGTAATAATTTCTGTTATGTAAGATATAAAATGTTTTTTATTAAATCAAAACAATTAATAATAAATAAATAAGGTATATTTTATTTGCTTTCTAGCTTTAACTTATTTATTATTCAGCATTTCCTTATAAGATTGTTTAATCGTATAAATTAATATTAAATATAATATCAAGTGGCATTGGAACAAAGAAAAAAAAAGATGCAATAATTTATCAATTTATAAATTATTTTTAAATTAATATTACTATTCTAAATTATTATTATTAAAGAAAGCATCTGTTCTTTATTAATTTATAAATTATTTTTAAATTACAATTATTATTATAAATTATTATTATTAATATTATTGAAAAAAATCTGTCAGTTGCCAATCTATAAATTATTAAAGTATAAATTTTAAGGTATTATTTTTATTAAGGATAAAAATGTGTTCAGTATCAACCTATAAATTATTTTAAAATTATAATTATAAATTATTATTAAAGAAAAAAAATCTATTCCTTATCAATCTATTAATTATATTTAAATTGCTATTATCATTATACATTATTATTATTATTATTATTAAAGAAAGCATCTGTTCCTTATTAGTTTATAAATTATTTTTAAATTACAATTATTATAATAAATTATTATTGAAAAAAATCTGTCAATTGCCTATCTATAAATTATTAAAGTATAAATTTTAAAGTATTATTATTATCAAGGAAAAAATGTGCTCAGTATAAATCTATAAATTGTATTAAGATTATTATTATAAATTATTATTAAAGAAAAAAAATCTATTCCTTATCAATCTATAAATTATCTTTAAATTGCTATTATTATTATACATTACTATTATTATTATTATTATTAAAGAAAGCATCTGTTCCTTATTAATTTATAAATTATTTTTAAATTACAATTATTATTATAAATTATTATTGAAAACAATCTGTCAATTGCCAATCTATAAATTATTAAAGTATACATTTTAAAGTATTATTATTATTAAAGAAAAAATGTGTTCAGTATCAATCTATAAATTATTTTTAAATTATTATTATTATAAATTATTATTAAAGAAAAAAATCTATTCCTTATCAATCTATAAATTATCTTTAAATTGCTATTATTATTATACTTTACTATTATTATTATTACTAAAGAAAGTGTCTGTTCTTTATCAATTTATAAATTAGTTTTAAATTACTATTATTATTATTACCAAAAAATATCTACTAATATTAAAGAAAAAAAATCTGTTTCCATAAAAATAACTTTCAAATTAAGAGTATAGAAAAGTATAGTGGAAAGAAGAAAAAGATAATTGTCAAAATATCAAAAGTAATTTAACAGCTGAAGCTAATTAATATGCTAATGAAAGCTGTAATAGCAATAATCAAACGCTTTGAATATTTTATGAATTAATTTAGACAACGCACCCAGATTACTTATAGTAAATTATTTTTAAATTGATAGCGAGATAAGTAAATTCGGATTCAAACTAATAAACTGGAATTTAGAAAAATACTTAATAAACAAAGAAATAAACAATTGCTAAAGGGCAGTAATTTTCTTATAAAGATATATTACACATAAATATTAACAAAATCCCGTGAGGAAATACTGAAAGTTAAAATCAACAGGATAAAAATTCAGATGAGAAGCAAAATTATATATTTTTTATAATTATTTTAAACAAAATACTAATTCACCATAGATGTAATTGATTTGAAAACCACTGTTGCAATACATATAGCTTGAAAACTAAATCGGTAATCATTAATCTTGTAACAGATGTGTGTAACAGAAATTATCTTTACAGCTTTGTTAAAACAATGATATAAGGAAAAAGAGATAACACTTACTTTTAGTCTTTATAATATCCAAATTTTGTAGAACGCAAAACAAACTAGAAAATGGCGAAACGCCAGATTGAAACATGCCGTACTATAGCACTGGACTGACGCACACTGACTAGGTATTTGCGAATAAAAGTCACGGGTAGGGGAGTCGGACCTTCGGACTGTAGGGGCAGCCATATTGAAACTTCTGGAATTTGCTGCGGAGGCCTTGACTATAGGGGGTGTTGCCTCTGACCCCCAGGGGGTCGGTTTCGAAGGTCAAATTTGGTATCACAGAGTAGCTTATTTAAAAATATTTAACACGTAGATTTACGTTTTTCAATCTCATATGTATTTCTCGAGTTATTCGGCCGTTTCCAGACTTTTCGGACACCCTGTATATTACACTCTCAGTCTAGGTTTGGAAAATGCAGTCTCAAGGCTGTACCAAAGCATTTTATTTAATTATATTTAACTCAATCATACTGATCGGTTAAAATGTAATATTAACAGAAGATTTTCGAAAATGCTCAGTCTGGGGGGATCCAGCTCAAAATATTTGATTTAAATTGTCATTGATTTACTTATTGAGTCGCATGATATCTTCATTAATCAATATGATTAAGTTTAAAGTAATCGTCAGTCTACATATTAATTGGTTAATGGACTTCCATTTCCTATCCTACATTAAACTGAGCTGTCTACATGAAAGAACAAAGGCTATTGCTAATAAGGCTATCTGAATGAAATGTGTTCGCCTACTGTAGGTCCAAATATCTCAATAAGTAGAATTTTCCAATTTAAATGAAAGATCTTGGTTGCGACTCATGCCTGGGCATATTTTGAGTCACTTGAAATTTTCAGATGATAAATAAATATATCAATCAGTAAGATTAAGTTATAAATAATCGTCTTCTTTATATATCTATCGTTTTATGGACTTCTATTGCCGGCCACATATTATGTTAAGCTGTCTTACATGGCATATCAGATGCTATTGCTAATAAGGTTATCTGAGTGATGTTATGTTTAATTACATTTTTAACTATGTTTCATTATTATAAAGTAAAATAAATGCTTATGTTTTATCCCAGTTAGTTTTCTCAGCTCTCTCCACAATCAATTAGCATGCATGTATTTAAAAGATGTCTATTTACTTAAAACCTGCCATTTTTTTTTTATAAATTAATAAAGTTTTATAAATGGTTTTAAAGTATAACAGTTAAAGGTTGAATGCAAGGTAGAAGCATTATCGTAATACCTGCTACAGCTTCTTAGTATTACAGCGTGCGTACGTAATATAAATATCACATTCCAGTGAAGATTTAGAACTGAAGTGTGAACTCCAGTGAAGTGTTAGAACTCGCGCGATTACGGGTTGAACATAAAAATTCGTTGAAAACATGAAATAAAATTATTTAAAAATTTCTAATTTTTTGCTCCAATCGTGCATGGACTCCCTACCAGCAATGCATTGTCCTAAATTTCTGATCCCTGTGGTTTCCGAGTTTTCGAGTTTCCATAGATTTATTTGGGTAGGATTTCAATAGGGTAGATTTTGCATTTCTGATGTTAAATTGTACTAAAATTATGTGATTTTAAAAAGGTCTGCACAAAATTTCCCATCTTGATTAAAAATATATTTGTGTCGTTTCTCTTCAAAAATATTCTTTTATTTAAATTAAAATTTCATCTATTTAAAGTAAAAAAAAAAATGCTTATATTTCCCCTTCATGTATTATATCGTTGTTATAGATGTGTATTTTAGAAAAATAATATCTAAACACAAACACGGAGCATTTATTTTCTTCGTCTGTTTCTATAAATTACATAGAAAAAAAAACACATGATTTGCGATTTAAATATTTGTGTCTTTCTAACATTACAGAAAGGCAGCTAAATACGAAATTGCATCTACTATAAATTCCGTATACATATTAATCCGCCATCCTCTGAAATTTAGATTCATCCTTAATGCATATTGAACTGTTTCATCAAGTTGAAAGCATTTCGCATTAACGCATTAAGTTCATGACTGTAAATTATTCGGCGTGAAAAGCTCTGGGAATTGTTAATTCCACAATAACATTCAGATTTTAACACGAAACTATAGGCACTGAACTATCGCATAAAGGGGAACACATATAGAGATGTAGGGATTTACCGATTAACATACAGTAAACCCTTGCTATATCTCACCTCGTTTAATTGCTTTTTAAGTGCGTTCGTACTAATATAAATACAAAGAATTTAGAATCGTCATCTGATCCGTCAGTCTGTCCATCTTCTCGCATATAGCAGCGCAAAAACTACCCTACCGAATGCTTTAAAATGCAATGTATATAGTCGTTGCAGAATTCTGTTGAGTTATTCCGGTTTGGTTTATTTTTGTCGTCCGATTATCTACTCTAGGGATATAGGACCAGGCGGGGAAATGCCCTTCGTGGGGGCCTTTCTAAGGGAACCTAACCTGTATTTACGCAAGGTTCGAAGTAAACCACAAAAACTCCGAACGGTTAGGCCGATAGCGGCGATTGGGTTCGAACCCAGCACCTGCCGTCTACCAGTTGAGAGGTCAGAATCTCTCGGCCACTGGTGGGGCTGAGTTATTCCGATTGAATTATTTTATGAAAATTTAATCAAAAGTTTTTTATTGCATTAAATTCTATGATACGCAATTAATTCAATGATATTCTATAATAGGAATGATTCAAGGTTGCCATGGTGATTATTTCCTATTTAAGACGAAGTCCATTTATTTCTGTATTACTGAATTTAATATATATAATCGCAATACATTTTATATTATAATGCAACAGCTATTCAACCAAGAACTGAATATTTATAAAACTTGTTTATAATACGAAGTTACACCTCACTTGACATGTTTGACATACAATTTCCAACTTCATTTTCTTTTCATGTCTCCCCCCAAAAATAATTTCTACCTTTTACATAATTTTATTTATGTAAATTATAATATGTGTAATTCTCTATCAATAATTTAATTAATGAAATTTTAATACACTGCTCAAAACAATTAAAGGATATTGCAGTTTTAGGTGGATTTTTTATCTGGGAAACTTTTTAGCTGATTGATACATGGTCGACAGACATAGCAGGTTATATGAGAATAAATCACACATGTTTGGCAGAAAAAAAATGCATTTTACTGCGCGTTTCTGTACAAAAGGAAAAAAAACACAATTTGTGCATATGAGAAAAAAAGAATAAGAAAAGGTGTTTTCTTCAAAGAAAATCATTTTCAGTAGGGAGTATGGTTTCCACGGGCGGCCAGCAACGTTGAACACATTTGAGGCATGGACTCAATGAGGCTATTAATGACGAGTTGGGGTATTCTGCCCCACTCTTCCAGAAGAGCTCTTTCCAGTTCTTGGAGAGTTTGTGGTGGTTGTTGGCGGCCAGAAACTCGTCTTCCTAGAACGTCCCAAACGTGCTCGATTGGATTCATGTCTGGAGAACACGCTGGCCATTCCATTCGAACGATTCCTTCCTCGAAAAGGAAATCCTTTACCAGGTTTGCACGATGTGGCCTGCAGTTATCGTCCATTAAAATGAAGTTATCTCCGATTGCTGCAGCGTAAGGGACTACAATAGGTCTGAGGATCTCATCCCTATATCGGCGACCAGTCAGAGCTCCATCTCGAATGATGTAGAGGTCAGTGCGCCCGTCAATGGAGATGCCACCATACACCAACACTCCTCCACCGCCAAATCTGACACTTTCGTGCACAAACGCAGGATTATTCCTACTGCCACGGTCCCTCCAGATGAAATACGCCTATTATCCGGATGCACAGAAAAACGGGACTCGTCAGAAAACAGAATATTGCACCATTCATTTCTCCTCCAGTTGACATGCTCGGCTGCCCACTCCCTGCGGTCGCGATGATGCCTTGATATTAATCTAACACATACCATCGGTCAGCGAGCATGCAGACCTACAGCATGGAGCCGGTTTCGGACAGTCTGAGTTGAAATCGTGGTGCCTGTAGCCGAGCGAAGGTGTTGTTGGAGAAGAGTAACGTTCATGTTTAGGTGTCTCCGAGCTGTTAACGCTAAATACCGATCTTCATTGGGCGTTGTTGCCCGTCTACGACCTTGCCCTGGTCTTCGGCCTGCACATCCACTCTCCAAAAAACGGTTCCAGATCCTGGAAATGACACTTTGTGACACTTCAATGGCTTGCGCTACTTCGGCGTGAGTTTGGCCCCTTCTAACCTACCAACAATTCTCCAAGCTTCTGATTCTGTCAAATGACTTCGCTGAGACATCGTACTCATCGAAACAAAGCAATCACTGAATTCCGATCATCCTTGTCTTCATTCTCTTTTATCCAGTTGAAAGTCAAATTTCATTCGCTGCCGCTGAAGCGACGTTTTTGACGTCGAACTCAAAATTTGCATACTCCACAGTTTGAAAACCAGAAAAATTTGCATTTATGATTCTCTTCTTCTATTTTCGGCAAAAAAAAATTTCGTTTATATCTTTATTTTATATAAAACTTCAAATATCCTTCAATTGTTTTGAGCAGTGTATGAGCGTAATCTAACGTTTTCGAGAGAATATAAAATATTTTCATGTAAACATTTGTCATCTGATTTAAATTTTTTGCACTCTCAGTCTAGGTTTGGAAAATGCAGTCTCAAGGCTGTACCAATATATATATATATTTTTTTGATCATTAGTCGTTGAGCCGGAAGCCAAAATTAGGGCTTTTGGTTTCACCTCTGGAGACTTGATGATATATACATTTTTGGATTCACAAGGGTCCAAAGAGTTCATTTTTCGATTATACTGTGAAATTTGTGGTAGTCATATTGAAAACGTGAACGTCATATTGAAAAAAAAAGCGCCATCTATCGTACATAGATACAAATGAGTTTTTATTTTTCGTATTATTACATAACTATATTTTAATGAAAAAATGGAAAGAACAGCATTGTTGAACATATAACGTTGTTCAAATTATCTGTTTGTTAAGATTTCATTTTAATACGATCATTTTCATATGGATAAACATTTCAAAAGACATTTGTGTGACACAAAACTGAAATCTTGTTTTGCATTTTAATGCATGCTATTTTCATATGGATAAGACACAGTAATTCAAGAAAAAAGTGGTAATGGAGAATCTATTATACTTAGTCTGTTAATAATTAACCCCTTCGGGATCACAGGTGTATACATGTGCCATTAAAATGTGCTTCTATCACTTGTTTGTGATACCACTAAAAAAGAAAAGTAAAAATTTTCTTTTTTAATTAAAATATTCACTTGTTTGCTAAACTAATTTTAATTGCATAACAAAAAGGAGTGTCAACCAAATAAAATTCATGTAAAAGATGCTGGTCTCGAATGGTTTAATAGGAAGAAAAGTTTTAGTCTTCTGCATTGCTATTATCATTGGTTGACAATTATGCGTTCAACTTATTTACATCGTCATAGAATAGTTCTACATTCTGCATATGCTTGTACATCTGAGTTTATTAAAAGCAGATGGATATGACAATGTGATACATGTTCTTGAACAAAAATATGACACATGTTCCAAAGCAGCTTCAGGAACAAAAGAACTGCCATTCTACTGGACCTCTAGATAGCCTTTTCCCTCGCTACCTGCTACAAAAAACGAACCATATTTATCTGGGAATAGAAGATCAAGATCAGCCTGTAAGTACTTCTTACAAGCTAGACAGTGGAAAATATTTAGCATTGCCTATAGGTAGAGTGTATTAATACATGGCAAAAGGCAATGCGACTCCACAGATTCCTTTTTTTCCTAAAAATATATAGAATATAGCGCAGTTCCTTGATATCCCAGTATTTGTACTTTCCATAATAGAGATGTCAAACTTACGACTCAGATGTTTCCTCTAATATATCAGTTTCAGTATCAAGCGCCTTAAGTGTATCTCGAATTTTATGTTCTGATTCACCATTTTCCCTGGCCTGTGCGTGCACTTACTGTATGACTGTGAATGCATTTCAAGCAATGCATTACATACCTCATTACCTAGAATCCGTGCATCCCACTCAAGTTTTACTCTTTACTGGATCCAAACTTCACAAATATTAACCCTTCTTAGCACTTCAAATCGTTTTCTAAAGAAAACAATGTAATAACTGCCACATCAGTATTTTTAGAGATAATAATATTTCTAAATCCAGACACCGTGGTTTAGCATAATGCGCGTGAAATAAAAGTTGCATATCACCTCTTCTTGGAAGCAGGTCAATTTAGTGAATTCTTCAACTAGTTATTTAGTGAATTTTAGTGAATCATTTTCCTCAGTAATAACCTATATCATTTGTGTATTCACCTATTTTAGATAATGTTCATTTTGCCATTCTTTAGAAATGAAATGTATAATTTTTTCATGTTTACCTCATTCGATAAAAACTACTTCCATTTTCGTATTATTTCCCCCGAGTACGATAACTTGTAAAACAATACCAACAGTTCATATTTTTCATTTATTTCTTTTTATGGACATCTGCCTGTAGTGTCAGATACATTAATTATTCTTTGTGAGGATGTATAATTTTGTAATATTTCAGAAAATATATTCTTTGCTAGTTGTCCAAATGATTGTAGCTCTTGTAGTAGCTTTGAACAAAGCACATTCCGTCATTTATATTTGAAACATCATCATATGCATTGTTTCACCAGTCGCGATTTCTTCATAACATTCATCAATTTGCTTTTTCAGTTTTCTGCATTTAACCGTCAAATTTCGCTAAGGAACTTGAATGAAGCCCTAGATATTAGGAAATGATAGTTCTCATATCGAAATGTCTTCGCTTTGTAATGATTGTCATGTGAGTAAATAGATTTCTTTTTGTCTTGGCAACAAACTCTGATTTATTAAACTTTGCACTCTCTTTCTTCTTCAAGTCAGAAAATGTATCTAGTTTCTTTATTTTTGGAAGTTTGAAAAACCCTTCTGGCTTTGAGTCCTCAGACAGATAGACAGCTTGGTAAGCTTCTTCACCCATCTCATAAGCTTTGAACATATCTTCGACAATTTATAGAATTGTTATTGCTTCAATAGATACTATAATCATGTCTAGATTTATCTATTCATTGATAAAGATGCTCTGTAAATATGAGATATGACGTTCGTCTTTCTGGATCTTGCTCAAAGACAGAACTGGATCTAAAACAGATTTGTCAGAAATACTGATTTTGGTTGTTTCACGAACCATGTGAAGAAATGCTGCCCTGATATCAAAAATATCTCTTAACTGCGGCAAGTCTTTGACTGAACTTTGTTGTAGCTTTTGACCCCTGTGTGTCTTTACTTATTGTCTCTTGAATCACCCTATTAATTTAATAGCATACAAAATCAAGTATAGCTTTCCGATCAGCCTATTTATCAACGGATATTTAATATATAGTGCCTATTTGCTATTCTGTTTTTGAAAATATCACGGATAAATGTCATTCTTATGTTATGGTGAATCCAAAAATGTATGGTTTAACAAGCCCACTGACACAAAATCACAAAAGCCCCTGGCAACGAGGCGGCCGTTTTCCAATTTGGTGCCCATAAACTACTCTGGTTTTGAAAATACGGATAAATGTCATTCTGATGTTGTGGTGAATCCAAAATTGTATGTGTATGATTTAACAAGACCACTGACATGAAATCACAGGAGCCTTTGGCTCAATGTAGGCGACTCTTTTCTAATATTTTGTCCATAAATTACCCTGGTTTTGAAAATATCATGAAATTGAATTGAAAATATATGTCATTCTTATGTTGTGATGAATCGAAAAATGCATCATTTAACAAGATCGCCGATATGAAATCACAAGACCCCTTGTCATAATGACAGCGGCCATTTTCTAAAATGGCGCCCATAAATTACCTCGGTTTTGAATGTATCATGAATAAATGACTTGTTGATGTTGTGATGAATCCAAAAATGTGTGGTTTACCGAGTCCGCTGATATGGAACAACACGACTCCCTAACTCAACAACGGCGGCCATTTTTCAATATGGCGCCTATAAGTTACCCTCGTCTTGAAAGTATCATAGATAAATGAGGTGCTGTTGTTGTGATGAAACCAAAAATATATAGTTTGCCAAGTCCCCCGACATGAAACCACACGAGCCCCTGGCTCAACGTACATTGATTTACCTATTGACTCGCATGATACCTTTATGAATCGATATAATTAGGTTTAAAGTAATCGTCTATCTTCATATTCATTGGTTAATGGACTTTCATTGCCTGCCATATATTAAATTGAGCTGTCTACATGACAGAACAAAGGCTATTGTTAATAAGGCTCTCTGAGTGAAATGTGTTCGCCTGCTGTAGGTACAGGTATCTCAATAAGCAGAGTTTTGCCAATATAAATGAAAGATCTATGTTGCGACTCACGCCTGGGCATATTTTCAGTCACCTGAAATTTTCAGATGATAAATAAATTTATAAATCAGTAAGATTAAGTTATAAATAACCGTCATCTTCATATCCATCGTTTTATGGACTTTTATTGCCGGCCATATATTACGTTAACCCTTTCCGGCACATTGTGCCCGGTCTGGGATACCTAATTTTAATTCCAAACTTGCAAACGGCACCAGTAATATTTTACTAAAATTTTGCTTTTACAATAAAAACTTAGTTTAAGAATTTCAAAGTATCTAAGAAATTCGTTTGTGAATTCCGATGCCAGTTGAAAATTTCTCATTTTATTACAGATTTTGCCCGTGCCAGAAAGGGTTAAGCTGTCTACATGGCCGATCAGGTGCTATTGCTAATAAGGTTATCTGACAAGGAAGGTCTCCATTGGGGGCATACTCAGAATTTTTTGAAAAAAATACGAATTAAACTACTCATGTAGGTAATAAAGGATCAGTGAAAATTAGCGGCGGAATTACATTATTACATATGTAAAAAAATAAAATAGTTTGGAATAATTGGCGTGAAAAGCTGAAAGCGACGCGGGATTTGGCGTACAGTGCATTTCCTCGCCAAAAGCAGACGATTTTAACGAATCTGAAAATTGATTTCAATTGACTTCACTGTTAAAAATCTGCAGCATTTACTGCAACGTCACTCCACTACTTTTAAAGAATATCTTTCTTCTGACCAATGAGAATGCTCCATAGCACCGTGAATTGGCCGTGTCATACACTGTTAAAAATCTGCTGCATTTTGTTGCAACGCACTCCTCCGCTTGTATATAATATCTCTATTCCAACCAATGAGAAAGCTCCATTTCACGGCCAAGTAACCGTTTTCTATGCAAGCAAGGGAATGCGTTGCAACAAAATGCAGCAGATTTTTAACAGTGTATTTTTCAATTTGGAACAATTTTAATCAATTTAAATTGTGTTTTAAATGATAAAATATATTAATTTCATTTTGTTTAAGTACGTATAAACGTATGTGAGAAAATTACACTTAAAGTAAAGTAAAAATGCAAAACTAAAATTACTTAAACTAAACTTATTTAAATAAATTGAACATAGAAAGTTTTTTCTTTAAAAAGTATTCGAAGCGTAAAAGCGTATTTTTCAAAATTTCGTTTTTTCGCCAACCGGAGATAAATCGCCAAATAAACGAAATTTTTATTATTTTTTTACGGACGTTATAAGGAGATTCCGCCGAAATGTTTTTTATAAACATGTATAACTATATGAGAAGAACATTCTGTAATTTTTTCAGATTTTTCTGAGTATGCCCGTATGGAGACCTTCCTTGTGAGTGAAATGTGTTCGCTTGTTGTCGGCCCATTTATCTCAACAGGTAGAACATCGGCAATTTAAACCAATGATCTTGGTTCCGACTCCCGTCTGAGGATTTTTTAGTCAATTCAAAATTTCAGTTAGCAAATAAATTTATCAATCACTATGACTGAGTTAAAAATAATTGTCTTCTACATATCCATCGTTTTATGAACTTCCATTGACTGACATATTAAGTTGAGATGTCTACATGGCAGATCAGATGCTTTGCTAATAAAGTTATCTGAGTGAAATGTGTCTGCTTGTTGTCGTCCTAGACATCTCAATAGGTAGAGTGATGGCAATTTAAACCAATGATCTTGGTACCGACTCTCATCTGAGTGTTTTATATTAATTTATTTTTTACTTTTTTTATTTTTTTAGTCATTTGAAAATTTTAATTGCCAAATAAATTTATTAATCAATATTACTAAATTGAAAATAATCATCTGTTTACATATCCATAATTTAATGGACTTCAATTGCCTGCCATATATTATGTTGTGCTGCGTGCATAGCATACCAGAGGTTATTTATTGCTAATAAAGTTATCTGAGTGAAATACGTCTGCTTGTAGCCGGCGATGGCATCTCAATGGGTAAAGCGTTGGAAATTTAAATGAAAGATCTTGCTTACGACTCCCGCCATGGCATTTTTACAGTCAGCTTAAAGCTTCATTTAACATGATGTGTTTACCACTCAATATGATTATTATTTTTTAAAACGTATCTATACATCCATCGTTTATAGAAGTTCCATAACCAATGTGTAGTCTGTTGATGTGTCTACATGACTGACCAAATGCCGTTGCCAAACAATTTATCGGTATGATTTGTTTCCTCCATTTGTAGGCACAGATAGCTTTGTAGGTAGAGCGCGGACAATTTAAGTCAAGTGCTCTGGATACCATTCCCGACCGAGGAATTTTTTCTCTGTATTGGGAAAATTCAGTTTGCAAAAGGTTTTAAGTGGCAATTGAAAACCTCAAAATTGATTGATCTAACGATAACGGATTATATATTGATTATAAACCATAGAAATTTATATTTTTGAATAAAAAAAAATAATCCAGATAGAAACGACAAACAAGAATATATGCCAGAAACATAAAAGTAGAAAAGTCGAAAAATCAACTGAAGAATTGGAAGTATCATGCCAGTAAAAATTTATAAAATTATTATCTAAGGTAATATGCCATAAAAAGGATGCTTTAAAGATTTTTGCCAGTATTCTATCTATGTAATTTCTTTCAAAATATTAAAAAAATAATAATGATATTAGTCAAGAACAATGAAAGTCTACTGTAGTAACATATCTGCAGACCTTCTGTTTTTTTTTTCTGTTGTTGTTCTTTCTTTTTTACCAAAAAATAAGAAAAAAAAACATAATTGTAATTTAATAAATTACAACGACTATTTGAAAAACGATATTTTCAAAGACTCAAATTTTAAAGACTTATGAATAAATTCTATATTTAAATTAATAATAATAATAAACATCATTTTTATGATGATCATAACGAGTCATATGTTACGTACGCCATGCATTACAAACGTTAATATTCTTAGACCAATGACAAAAAAAACTGTTGTTTATAGATATTGTACTTTAACTGTTTAAAATGTGCATTGTTTATTGGAGGGAGTTAATCAGGCTGACTCCCGAACTCCTCTACGAAATGGATTAGACATGGATTAAACATTAATATTCCTGGACCCATCATGAACAAATTTTAAATGAAATTTCAGTTTTACAATTTTTGGAATTGCAGATTTTTAAACTTCTAAAAATTACACTTTTAAAATGTTTACACCATTGCATAGAGATAAAAATGCACTTTTAAATAATATTAATTTGAAATCTTTAACACAATTTCCTTTCAAATTATTAATTTTTTTTAAGTTTTTATTATTTATTTTTGTTATTGTGGCAACAGAAGTATTCCATTTTTGGACATTAAACATGGACCAATCAGAAAACGAATAAAATGAAATAAGTTGTGGAATTCAACTAATAAAAAGATTCAGTTATAGGGGGAGATGGGGATACTTAAGCCACTTTTTAAATTTAAATTTTTAAAAAAAATTTTATAATTTCTTAGAACAAAATAAAATATTGAAAATGAAAATTTGATAATTTTTCTTCAATTGAAAACCGCTTTCAATTAATTTTGAACTATTTTTCTATGTCTAATTAATATTTACTTTTTTTTTTTTACATTGTTGCTCAAGTATCCCCATGGAGGGGATACTTGAGCCAGTACAGAAAAATACCTATAAAAGTAATTTTTTTCGCTTTATTTTTGCACAAATATTTTACAGAATGATAAATTATGATGCATAAAGTCCTTCAAAACCAATTGAGATTAGAATTAAGATGTTTCAGCTCTTTGGCAACATGTATGAAGAACAAATTCAGAATGGTTGTAAAACCACACATCTTTTTTCTTTTGCCTACATGGTAACTCACAAGGAAGGTCTCCATACGGGCATACTCAGAAAAATCTGAAAAAATTACAGAATGTTCTTCTCATATAGTTATATATGTTTATAAAAAAATTTTCGGCGGAACCTCCTTATAACGTCCGTAAAAAAATAATAAAAATTTCGTTTTTTTTGGCGATTTATCTCCGGTTGGCGAAAAAACGTAATTTTGAAAAATACGCTTTTACGCTTCGAATACTTTTTAAAGAAAAAACTTTCTATGTTCAATTTATTTAAATAAGTTTAGTTTAAGTAATTTTAGTTTTGCATTTTTACTTTACTTTAAGTGTAATTTTGTCATATACATTTATATGTACTTATAACAAAATGAAATTAATATATTTTATCATTTAAAACACAATTTAAATTGATTAAAATTGTTCCAAATTGAAAAATACACTGTTAAAAATCTGCTGCATTTTGTTGCAACGCACTCCCTTACTTGTATAGAAAACGGTTACTTGGCCGTGAAATGGAGCGTTCTCATTGGTTGGAATAGAGATATTATATACAAGCGGTGGAGTGCGTTGCAGCAAAATGTGGCAGATTTCTAACAGTGTTGTACAAGCTACAACACCGCTAAAAATCTGTACCATTTTCTGCAGCGTCACTCCATTTCTTTTATAGAAAACGGTCAATTCACCGTGCTATGGAGCATTCTCATTGGTCAGAAGAGAGATATTCTATAAAAGTAGTGGAGTGACGTTGCAGTAAATGCTGCAGTTTTTAACAGTGAAGTCAATTAAAATCAATTTTCAGATTCGTTAAAATCGTCTGCTTTTGGCGAGGAAATGCACTGCTCGCCAAATCCCGCGTCGCTTTCAGCTTTTCGCGCCAATTATTTCAAACTATTTTATTTTTTTACATATCTAATAATGTAATTCCGCCGCTAATTTACACCGATCCTTTATTACCTGCATGAGTAGTTTAATTCGTATTTTTTTCAAAAATTCTGAGTATGCTCCCAATGGAGACCTTCCTTGTCAGTAATGCCCTGTGTTGGTGACAATAGAAGTCATTTCTTAGATTAAAAAAAAAGTTACACTAACAGGGTTTACAATTCCAATATAAAATATTAATCTTAATATATTATATTAAAAAATAAATATTTAATATGTTGACCTAACTAATTAAAGTATTAGAAATTATTTTACATTTATCTAGATAGGTTTTTTTGTTAGTCAAAATGAAAAATAAAATGGATATTTTCATTTAAAAAATACATTTTTAAACATTTTTTTTCTAAGTCATTATTTTTTTAGGAAAAAAAAATAAAATAAAAAATTATGCTCCCTTTTATCCAGAAAAAAAATCTATTAGTGCATATAAGGACATAATTTCATTTTTTGTTTATTTTACTCATGTCTAATTTCCTAGTGGGGATGGTTGAGCCATGGCACAAGTATCCCCAATCTCACTGGCTCAAGTATCCCCATTACCACTATTTTTTTTTATCAAAGTTTTACTAAGTAAAGCATGCATCTATTTGAGATATTTTAGATTCAAAATACAATTGAGATTATACTTATTAAATTTATATATATTGTTGCAACTTTAAACTAAACTTTGATAACAAAAAAATAAAAAAATCATGCACCTAAATATTTACTTTAGATAGGGAAAAACAACTATTAATCACCATACTTTCAAAATGGTGCCAAGGTATGTGATTTCTTTTTTACATGTTCAGAACTATAAATATGTTACCATATTGCCAGTTTTAGAAAGAAAAATTAACCAACTGTTGAAATAATAGGGGTGGCTCAAGTATCCCCACTCTCCCCTACTTCAAATTTCCCAGTTCTTTACATAAGACAGCAACTATTTTCCAAATAGTTTAAAATATACATTTCATTTAAATAACTAGGGAGGGTTGTATTCCCTGCTCGCTACATTCAAAAATCCCTGCTTAATTGCTTTGCCATATCAATCGGTATCGCAAAGCAATCATTATTTTCTAGCCAATCCCAAACGTAATTGTTTCGAGTTTCCATTCTGGAACGCTCCGGAATCGCTCAATTTCCATGCATTCAATTTTCAGATTCTACTTGGTAAAAACGCGCTCCTCCCCTCTCCCTTATTTTTGACCCACCCTTGTATTTAAAATCTTTTTTGTGTGTTATAAACTATCTTAAAGTTTCAAACAGTGTTTCATACTGCCAATTAATGTACTCTTTTATTAATAGTGGAATTGTGGAATTTGGTTTTATTTCTCCTCACCCTATTCCATAGGAGAAAAAAATCATTTTAAATGCATAAAATTCCATTGTAAACCTCAATTACATATAAAAATTTCATCGGAATCAGAATGTATTTACGAAAGTTAGAGCTATTACAGACTAATGGTAGATGGCAGATGGAGCAGCCAGTGTTTTAAACACTTCCCAGCAAACCACCTAGTTAACATTTTGTCTCATATAAGGAAAAGTGTCAAATATTTCAGTATAGCCTACACAAAAACTTGGAAATGTTGAGGCAGTTGGTTTATTGCTTGTATTTTATTTGGCTTATTAACCCTTTCGCGACGATAGCCTTTTACGAATTTTTTTATGTTTTGTCACCGATTTTTAAAAACAGAAATTTGAGCATTATTAAATTTAGAAAATGCACCTATTAAATAAGGAGAATTTTACAGTAAAATATTACTGGTGGGAATGAACATGGATTCTTAAGCCTTTTTGCTGCACGTATACGTGTCGCTCGTCCCCGAGGGGTTAAACATGTGGATTACTTCAGTGGCACGGTGATAGCATTTCTGTAAATCGTAACATTATAACACGAAGTGGTACCTGCTAAAGTAACCACCTGGCTAAAATGACTGCTTTTGGGGAAATTTAAATGTGCTCATATAAAATAATATCAGAATTGTCCGGTAATGTGACCACCTGTCTAATGCATCCACTTTTATAAAGTGACCGGTTAGCCTGTCATTGTCAATGTTGTTTGAACCTGTAAAATGCGACATCCCATTTTCTTCATGTTGAAAATTTTCAAATTAAAAGGCTAAAGTGGTTATTTTCTGAAATTTTACTTTGATCCATTAAAAAAGTACAGGAATTTATCTTCTATAGTGACTACTTGCTTAATATATAAAATGATCACTTTGTCCTTTATTGTAATGATATTTGCCCTTGTCTAAGTCGATCTTTAATGAAAAGTTTATTACTGCCAGTTATAGAAACATTATCAATATGCAACTACAATGAAAATAAAAATGCATATAATTACAGTGTACCTTGTATTACGGAATTCAAACAGTAATTCAAAAGAAATAACGCAAGTTTTAAGTAAATTATCTTCTAATATTTTAATTTAGTAATTCAGTTATTATAGTTGTTAATTAATCAGTTCATTAGTTGATATAGTGCATTTTTCCTATTTATATTTTGTTTTATTTTTCAAATCACAAAAGTTTAATGTGCCTCTTTTAAAGACACTCTATAAAATGACCACCTCTATATAGTGACCAATTTAGCCTGTCCAAAAGGTGGTCATTTAGACAGGTTGCACTGTAATTTTTTATATTTTAAGTAATTTATTTGTTAGATCTTTGAAATATATGGGATCGCCTTCATATTCTTACCCTCTAATAGAAGAATTATTTTCATCTTTATCTTTAAGAGACATGACAAAAAATAGTTCCTTCTATTTTAGTCTTGGGGTTTTATTGATTCTCCAAGGATTGCCTCACAATGAAGTTGTTTAAAGTTGAAGGCGTCTAGGCTAGAAAGCGACTTCCTTTTCAGATTCTGGAAGATTTTAAAAGTTTTCAAAAGAAGCGGGTTTGGCAGATTTATGGCTTCCTCCAAGCACTCGAGTAAAGCCATATTCAGTTTAATGTGTTTCCTTAAGCTGTTTTGCGTCGGTTTATTTAAGAAGGGACTTTTTGAATAGGATTTGTTTACAACAACGTACTTGCAAACAATAAAAACTAAAAATAATAAAAAATATGGTAGTTTTCATTATTTATAGAGCATTAAGTGAAAGGTTGAAATTTTTGTGTGCTATATGTATTTTTAAGATTTCTGAAGTGGGAAAGTTTATTTCACAAAAGTCTAGAGAGAAATCTGCCAAGTTTACTGTAAATTAATTATACATTTGAATTTATCTTACACCAAATTTACATCAAAACGTATACATAACTAACTACACCAAATTTATACCAAAACTAAACAGCTTTAATCAATATCAAGGACTAACTTAATCTGAAATGTGTGCTTTAGTTCTTGAGATACAGCTATTTCAATAATCATGAACAATGCAGCATAGCAGCGCCTCAAGTTGAGCAATTTACACCAATAAGTAATCAGTCCTAAATTATGTCAAGGACTAACTGAATGTGAAGTTTCATTAAAATCCATGCATCAGTTCTTGAGATAAATTTGTTGTGCAAACCGTAAATAATGCAGCATAGCAGTGCCATCTGTTGGCCGATATACACCAAAAACCAATCAGCCCTAGATTATATCAATGTCTAACTGAATCTAAAGTTTTGTGAGATTCCGAGCATTAGTTCTTGAGTTGAGCGTCCACAAAATTTTCCTCACATACAGATTCACAGATTGACAGAATGCAGAAGGTACTTTTTCAAAAAAAAAAAAAAAAAAAAAACTTATTCAGGAAACGCACAACTTTTCGGTACTCATTTTATATAAGTGTTGTCTAATAAATTTCAAATTAACATTTTACTGTTCGATAGGGCTAAATGTTGCCATTTACTGTCGTATTTGGAAAAAAAAATATTACTAATTTCCGATCTCTGGTATCTATTAACTACTAACCATCATTTTCTCTTTTAAGTTTCCATGATATATTTATATGGTAATCTTGGCAGACTAGGTGCCCACACTAGTCACGGGAAAAAAACGAAAACGTTAATGTGGAATCTATAAGAACGGTATTTTCAATAAGTACGTCTGGATTTTATTATTAATATTATTATTATCATTTTTATTATCATTATTATCATTATCATTATTATTATTATTATTATTATTATTATCATTATCATTATTATTATTATTATTATTGTAAAGAATATCTGAGGACGATCTACATTGGAGATCCTTTTTAATTTTCGATTTCGTTTTAAGAATTAAAAAAAATACTTTCACTTTTGGATTTGGTTTAAACCGGTTCTGAAATTTAAAAAATCCGAACAAAAGAAAAAAAAAGGAAAAAGAAAAAGAAAAAGAAAGAAAAAGAAAAGAACGATGACCAAAATAGAAAAAATAAAAACTAGTCCGTTTGTAGATCATCATCAGTTATAATATTCATAGGCATTCGAAAATATTGAAATCAATGCAAGGTATTTGGAAATAATGCCCTCATATATTTAACGTTAGAATTTTCTATCCTCGTGACTGTGCGTGTGAAATGAAAGGTTATGGGCGTTATTTCAAGATTAGTTTTAAGGGGATCGAAAAAGAAACTTAAAAATTTTAAAACATTTATTTTACTGAACTTAATATATATATATATATATATATATATATATATATATATATATATATATATATATATATATATATATTGTTCTCCCGTTATTTGAAGCGCACTAAGAATATACCTGTCGCATTTTTTAACAATTAAGATTAAAAAAAAAAATACATAATAAATGCCTTCCTTATCCATAAAATGCATTTCACTATATTTGAAGCATCACTGACTTCCTTTTAAAAGCTGTTATAAAAGATCTATCAACAAAACGGGCACCTGAGAATCACTTAAGCCTCTTTTACTGAGTTTCCCATGGAAATAAATGGAGGAAAGATTTTTAAAACGAACGAGAAACTTTTTTGAAATCCAAATCAATATATACTACATCGTTCCATAGTATGTAAGTCGCCAATAATCCCCTAATTAAAAGTTCTTGGCTAGAAATATTGTCATTAGGGGAAAGGACGCATACTTATTAGTGACCAATTATTTGAAATAAATTGGAGGGTATTTTCATGTTTAGGATTTGTTTAAAAAGTTTTAAAGTTTTTTTCTGAACATTTTCTGTATAGTTTCGATATGTAATTTAGAGATATTTTAGCAGTACAGCGTAAACTATAGAATAATGAAAATTTAGAAAGTTACTTGAAGGATATGATTATTCCTTAAGGGGTTGCTTTAATTACATGAAAAAACCCGTTCGCTTATACTAATCCCATAGAAGAAAATGATAAAAATATCATTTCTATTATCCATTTCAATATTTTAAAATGATTTTTTTCGGCACTGGACATCTGAGAAAAAATTCTGTGCAAAAACCGTTTTTTAATTTTTTGATTTTGATTGCAGGTATTTTAACTTGCGGAACCGGTTTCGAAAGTGAAAGCATCCTCATAAAAAAAATCTGCCATCAAGACAAAAAAGAATAATGAATAAAAATTCGTTTAAAAATATCGTTAAAAAAACCTTTATTGAAAAAAAATATTAACAGTTTCAAAAACGAGAATTTAATTGTTGATATGCACTACTGCAGCAGAGAGCATTCAAATGCAAGGATTTATTGTTATCGATTTCTAATTTAACGAAACAATAAGGAGTGGTCTAATATTTTACTTAACATCCAAATTTTCATAAAACAACCAAAATCGGAAAAGTAAAAAACGGTCTTTGTACAGATTGATCTCAGCTTTCCTATGAAAAAAAATATATATATATATATAACTTTAGAAATATTGAAATGCAACCGAAATATCTTTATAAATTTCTGCAATACGGTTTGCATTAGCGAACGGGTCTTTCCGCTTGACTGAAGTAGGACTGAAGTAGTTGACTGAAGACTTAAATAATGTCATTTCAAGTTCAGATTTAGAGGGATCATAAAGGAAGCTTAAAGTTTAAAACATTTATTTTACTGATAGTCTAAGATTCGGTTTAATAAATATATACCCTCATTTGTTATTTACCCATAATAAAGCTTACATGCTAGATACTGATACAGTTGATACATCGCACATAGGTTGCCTAGCTAAATCACGTGACGATAATGTTAACATGTTGACTGCTGCGGCAAATTTCAGAAATCTGACCAAAAATGACAATTTGATATTATCATATTATCTTATCAAAAACTCCAATTCATCAAAAATCACTAATTTTCTTTCTTTTTTCTCTTTAAGGGTTTACGAATTATTTTGTAGTTGGCTTTATCTTGTAGTTGGTAATTCTATTTTTTGATCGTTTTTTAATAAATTTTCTGTTCATGCAAGCCCGCATTGATTTTCTGTTCTTTTCCCGGAAGCCATCTATCGATATGAGCACTGATATATTGCGAGTTTAATCGTAGCTGGTCAAAAATGGAAAGTAAACATCAGAGTACGAGATAACTCGTAGTTGCCGTTTTAGTAAAGAACGTAATCTTCGAGTTATCTCGTCAACGTATTAAACAATAAAATGTTTATTTAAACGTTGTTAATCAACTTCCCCCCATCTGTTATTGATGAAAGTCGAGTATCAGCTGTGAGAATATACCCCAAGGAATTGAAAAAATACAGGTTGCCTGCTCTCCCATGTTGCAAACCATGGGGTTGCCAGGTATAAACAGGTAAGTAACCGTTGTTAATATACCCTCATAAGTTATTTAATCGAATTACACATCAAATGAAAGCTTATTTTATTCCCAATCTAACCGTATTAGGTTGCCTTATCATAAAGTGTGTTGAATCCATGGTTGCCTAGATTTAAGATATTCAATTTTTTGCATGACCGTTGAGACAGAGAAGCGTTGCGCCTTGCGCGTCCAATTCCATTTGACAGACAAAGATGCAGCGAGGCAGGTGTGAGCCCGGTAGCTGCTTAGTAAAAGACAGTGAAAAAAGAGCCTTATTCTGTGTAGTATAAAAGTATGACTTGACCGGCCGAAAAGTGTTTGGAGGGGCCTCCGTGACCTAGTGGTTATGGCACCACGCATTTTCGCTGATCCCAACCGCTATATCTAAAGTAAGAAACTGCGCTTATAATTGAATTAAAAAAAATAGTCCCAAGATGCTGTATTTAAAAATGTCCATAGTAATAACATTCAATAGAAAGGTATTTAATGTTTAGTAAAATTACTTAAAAAGTAGAATATGAATAAAAAAAATTAATACCTTATTAAATTTGTAAAAATCACAAACTATTACATGAAAATCTATATGTACTGCTTAAAATGAATTAATAATGTTTCTTTAAAAATATATTTCTTTGGATCAGAACATACGAGATTTAAAAGAATATATTTTTAAGTTATTATTAAAAAACATACATAAAGTAAAAAATATATATATTTATTCTTTTTATTATTAAGTGTGGAAAGGAATAATAAATATTTGCAGCTACATTCTTATCAGTAATACGTTTAAATTAACTCATTTGCAAATTTTAACTCTTATCTATTGAGTATTAAATATTTTCCTAATTACATTGGTATTAAATACTTTTAAAAAATCACATGAAGCTATTTATACAGCAGCGTTGCTTGTTAAATAACACAAAATAATAATGTAATTGCCATAGGAAATTACAAAACAAATAAAAATAAAACATTAAATTGATGGTAGAGATGTATTTCTAGAAAGTAAAATTCAACCTGTTCAGAAATTTACTGCTCTATTTTATGGGATCAACCAATGTTATAATGTTAATGACGCTATATATCAGCTGTTCCAAAAAGCATATTCAATGAACAAAGACAAAAGAGCAATACATGAAAAAGATTAAAGGCATCCACTCCAATATGATTTCACCGTGTTGGATCTCATTAAAAGAGAAAATTTTGCTCACAATTTATGTTAATTTTAAGTGGCTTCATTCAACTGATGTATGTTGCGTTAAAGTCAATCCTGAAGATTGTGGATGGTTATTGGATTTTTATTTGAAGCCTACGTTGTTTAAAGGAGACTCAACATCCTTACAAGTTAACGACATATTAAGTGAATCGAGAAGCGAGGAAACGATGAAGAATCAGAATTAGATTGTGACATTGGCCCTTCTGATGATTCTGAATCGAAATATGTGTTTTATGTAAAAATTTTGTATTTTACTATTGAAAAAAATAATTATATTATTATATGATGTTTTATTTGATCTTTATCAATATTTAATCCGCTTAATTTGAAAGGCTACATTCTCACCGGAAAAATTTATTATTTCATAATTATGTATTGTCATATTGTTATATTTTTATAATTATGTATATAAATGAATGTGAAAGTGAAAAAAAATTGAATTCGTTGATTTACCCAATAGGAGCAATCTTTAAAAAGAACTTGCTGCATCTTTGTCTGTCAAATAGAATTGCACGCGCAAGGCTTGTATGTCACTCGCAACGGTCACGCAGATAATTGAACACCTTAAATTTTGACAACCATGGATTCAAAACACTTTTTGATAAGGCAACCTAATACGGTTGGATTGAGAATAAAATTAGCTTTCATTTGATGTGTAATTCGATTAAATAACTTCAAACTGTATATTAACAACGTTTACTTACCATTTATACCTGGCAACCCCATGGTTGGCAACATGGGAGAGGAGCAAGCAACTTGTACTTTTTCATTACCTTGGGGTATACTCTCTCAGCTGTTGCTCGAATTTCACAAATAACAAATGGAGTAAGTTGATCAACAAAGTTTAATTAAACATTTTACTGTTTAACATTATCAGCACGTGATTTAGCTTGGCAACCTGTGTGCGATGTATAGATTGTATCATTGTCTAGTGTATAATCTTTATTATGATTAAATAACAGATGAGGGTATATATTTCTTATACCGGACCTCGTACTATGAACATGTACAATTTTTGTTTTCTAAGTATTCGATGTCAAAAGCACACAAAAGTATATCTGTCGCAGTTTTTAAATCAAAGAAAATTATACATTATATGTCTTCCTTGTCCATAAAATACATTTCACCATGTTTGAAGAATCATTGACTTCCTTTTAATTGCCATTATAAAAGATCTATCGACAAAAGGGGCACATAGTAACACTTAATCCTCTTTTAATGAGTTTCCCATGCAAATAAACGGAGAAAAGATTTTTAAATCTAACGAGAAACTTTTTTCAAAATAAAAATTACTTTTTATATTGCATCGTTAACTACATCTATAACATATAAGTTGCCAATGGTCCCCTAAGTAAAAGTTCTTGGCTAGAAATATTGCCGTAGGGAAAGGATACACTTATAAATGAACAATTATTTGAAATAAATTGATGTTTATAACAAAAATTAATAAAAATATCTCAGTTGTATGGCAATATTTTTAAATTAGTTTTTTTTTCATTGGACAATTGAGATCAATCTGTTAGTTTTATCAGTTTTGTTTACAGATATTTTTAATGAGGTTTTTAATGAGGATAATTTGCGCTCCCGATTTCGAAAGTGAAAGCATCCTCATATAAAAAATTTGTAATAAATATCGAAAAGTAAAAAATGGCCTTTTTGTTGATTGATCTCAGCAATCCAATGAAAAAAAAAATTAAAAAAAATATTGAAATGCAACCGAGATATCTTTATAAATTTTTGTTTTAGGATTAGCATTATTAAACGGGAAATTTCATTTGTTTGAAGTAGTCTCTTAAGGAAGACATTTGAATTTCAGATTTAGAAGAATCATGAAAAAAGCTTAAAATTTGAATATTTATTTTATTGAACAATTTTTGTTCTTTCATTATTCAAAGCAAAAAGCTTATTAACAATATATATGTCGCATTTTTTAACTGTTAAAACAAAGAAAATTTTCAATAATTGTCTTCCTTCTCTATAAAATGCACTTCACTATGTTTGAAGCATCATTGACTTACTTTTAATAGTCGTTACAAAAGATCTGTCAACAAAATGGGCACTGAGTAACACTTAAGCCTATTTTAATGAGTTTCCTATGCAAATAAATGAGAAAAGATTTTTTAAATTAACGAGAAACTTTTTTGAAAATCCAAATTACTTTTTTATACCTCATTTCAAGTTCAGATTTAGAGAGATCGTAAAGGAAGCTTAAAATTTAAAACATTTATTTTACTGCATGTATCAATTTTTATTCGCTCGTTATTCAAAATCAAAAGCATACTAAGAATATATCTGTCGCACTCTTTAACTGTTGAAACAAAGAGAATGATATATTAAATGTATTCCTTGTTCATAAAATATATTTCACCACTTTCGAAGCATTATTGACTTCCTTTTAATAGCCGTTATAAAAGTTCTATCAACAAAAAGTGCATTGAATAACACTTAAGCCTCTTTTAATGAGTTTCCCCATGCAAATAAATGGAGAAATTTTTTTTTAAACTAACGAAAAACTTTTTTGAAAATCCAATTTATTTTTTATATTACATCATTCCGTAACATGCAAGTCGCCAATAATTCTCTAATTAAAAGTTCTAAATTTTAAGTGTAATATAACGTTATAAATATCTAGAAATATTATCAGAGAGAAAGAATACATTTATAAGTGATCAATTAGTTGAAATAAATTTAAGGCTGTTTTTATATTTAGGATTGGTTTAACACGTTTTATAATTTTTTTTCTGAATATTAGCGCATGTTTTTTATAGTTTCTATACGTAATTTAAAGATATTTTTGCAGTACAGTGTATATATAAGAATAATTATAATTTAGAAAATGAAATAAAGGCATGCTTCAGTTACATGGAAATATCCGCTCGCTAATGCTAATCCTATGGAAGAAATCTATGAAGACATCTCGGTTGCATTTCAATAATTTTAAGTGATTATTTCTACATTATATATATATATCTAAGATCGATCTGTACAAGGGCTGTTTTTCCTTTTTCGATTATCATTGCAGAAATTTTTAATGAGGATACTCTCTTTTGCGGAACCGGCTTAGAAAGTGAAAAAATATTCATGAGAAATCTGCAATCAAAACAAATGGGATCAATAAAAAAATTTAGTTTAGGATTTTTTTAACCTTTTTGAAATAAATAAATAAATATGTATGTATATTATTAATAGTATCAAAAATAAAAATTAAATTCTATTTAAAATGTTGCTACTAGCTAATGGGTCTTTCTGATTGACTGAAGTAGCCCCTTAATAACGTCATTTCAAATTCAGATTTAGAGGAATCATAAAGGAAGCTTAAAATTTAAAGCATTTGTTTTACTGAATTTAGCAATTTTTGTTTTCTCATTGCTTGAAGTCAGAATAATACTAAGTAAGAATATATCTATCGCCTTTTTTAAGTGTTAAAACAAAGAAAATTTTATAATTAATGTTTTACTTGTGCATAAAATGCATTTTAGCATGTTTGAAGCATCACTGACTTCTTTTTGTTGGCCGTTATAAAAGATCTATCAACAAAAAGGGCTCTGAATACCACTTAAGCCTCTTTTAATGAGTTTTCCGTGCAAATAATTGGAGAAAGGATTTCTAAAACCAACAAGAAACTTTTTTCAAAATCCAATTTACTTTTTCTACTACATAGTTCCGTAACGTGTAAGTAGCCAATAATCCCCTAATTAAAAATTCTTGACTATAAATATTGTCATTTAGAGAAAGTATACATTAATAAATGACCAATTTAAAATAAATTGAAGGCTATTTTCATGTTTAGTATTGGTTTAAAATTTTTTCTAAATATTAGCGAATACTTTATATAGTTTCTATACACAATTTAGCGATATTTTTGCAATACAGAGAAAATATTGGAATAATTACAATTTAGAAAATTAAGTATACAATTAATCCGTAAAGGGCTGCTTCAGTCACAAGAAAGGACATACTCGCTACTGCGACTCCTATGGAAGAAAATTCTAAAGACATAATTTCAATTATTCATTTCAATATTTTTGAATGATTTTTTCTGCATTGAATATTTAAAATCGTTCTGTACAACTGTCATTTTTTACTCTTTCGAAGTTGATTGCTGATTTTTTTAATGGGGATATATTTTTTGCGGAACTGGTTTCGAAAAGGAAGCATCCTTATTAAAAAAAAATCTGCTATCAAAACAGAAAAAGAGCAATGAATGAGAAATTGCGTTTAAAAATGTCTTTAAAAATAAATAAAGCGTTTCTGAAAAAAAAGTAATAATTTCAAAATGAGAATTTAAATTTTATTTAAAATGTTGCTACTCGCTACAGCAAAAGAAAGCAATCGAATGAAAGGACTTAATGTTGCCAATTTATAATTTGCACCGATCAAAGAGCTAGTTATAAATGTTCTAATCTTTTATTAACGGCGAATTTTCTACAAAGCATCCAAAATCAGAAAAGTAAAAAAATGGCTTTTGTGCAGATCGGTCTCAGCTACCCAATGTGAAAAAAAAAAAAAAAATATATAAATGTTGCAATGCAAGAGAAAAATCTTTTTAAATTTCTGCTATAGGATTTGCTTTAGTTAACATGTCTTTCCGAAAGACTAAAGTATAGTTTCTTAATAACGTTATTTCAAGTTCAGATTTAGAAGGATCATAAAGGAAGCTTAAAATTTAAAACATTTACTGAATTTAGTAATTTTTATTCTCTCATTATTCGAAATCAAAAGCATACTAAGACTATATGAGTCGAATTTTTAACAATTAAAACAAAGAAATTTTTACAGTAAATTCCTTCCTTGTCCATTAAATGCATTTCACTATGTTTGAAGCACCAATGAATTCCTTTTAATAACGGTTTATAAAAGATCTATCAACCAAAGGGACACTAAGTAACACTTAAACTTCTTTTAACTTGTTTCCCGTGCAAATAAATGGAGAAAAGATTTTTAAAAGTAATAAGAAACTTTTTTGAAAATCCAAATTACTTTTTATACGTCATTTCAAGTTCAGATTTAGAGGGATCGTAAAGGAAACTTGAAATTTAAAACACTATTTTTACTGAATGTATCAATTTTTGTTCTTTCTTTATTCGAAATAAAAAGCATACTAAGAATATATCTATCGCACTTTTTAACTGTTAAAAGAAAGAACATTTTAAAACAAATGCCATTCTTGTCCATAAAATACATTTCACTATGTTTGAAGCATCACTGACTTTCTTTTAATAGCCGTTATAAAAGATCTATCAACAAAAAGGACATCGCGTAACACTTAAACCTCTTTTAATGAGTTTCCTATGCAAATAAATGAAGAAAAGATTTTTAAAACTAACAAGAAACTTTTTTGGAAATCCAAATTACTTTTTCTACTACATAGTTCCGTAAAGCATAAGTAGCCAATAATCCCCTAATTAAAAATTCTTGGCTAGAAATATTGTCATATAGTGAAAGTATACATTTATAAATGACCAATTTAAAATACATTGAAGGCTATTTTGATGTTTAATATTGGTTTAATTTTTTTTCTAAATATTAGCGCATACTTTGTATAGTTTCTATACATAATTTAGCGATATTTTTGCAATACAGAGAAAACATTGGAATAATTACAATTTAGAAAATTAAGTGAATTATATGATTAACCCTTAAAAGGCTGCTTCAGTCACATGAAAGGACCTACTCGATAATGCTACTCCTATGGAAGAAAATTATAAAGACATAATTTAAATTATTCATTTCAGTATTTTTAAATGACTTTTTCTGCATTGTATATCTAAGATCGTTCTATACAACTATCGTTTTTTACTCTTTCGCATTTGATTGATGATTTTTTTAATGGGGATAATTTTTTTGCGGAACTGGTTTCGAAAATGGAAGCATCCTTATAAAAAAATCTGCAATCAAAACAAAATCAAAACAAAATCAAAACAAAATCAAAATAAAATCAGAAGAAAGCAATTGAATGCTAGGATTTAATGTTGCTGATTTCTAATTTGTAGGGATAAAAGAGGTGGGTAGGAAAGTTCTAATATTTTATTTAACGTCCAATTTTCCACAAAACAACCAAAATCGGAAAAGTAAAGAAATGGGCTTTGTGCAGATCGGTCTCAGATACCCAATGTGAAAAAAAAAATTAAAATGTTGTAATGCAACCGAAATATCTTTATAAATTTCCGTTGTAGGATTTCCTTTAGCGAACATGTCTTTCCGCCAGACTAAAGTGTAGCCTCTTAATAACGTCATTTCAAGTTAAGATTTAGAGGGATCATAAAAAAAGCTTAAAATTTAAAACATTTATTTTACTGAATTTAGTAATTTTTGTTCTCTTATTATTCGGAGTCAAAAGCATACTAAGAATATATCAGTCAAATTTTTTTATTAAAACTAAGAAATTTTTGCATTAAATGCCTTCCTTATCCATAAAATGCATTTCACTATGTTTGAAGCATCAATGACTTCCTTTTGACAGTCTTTATAAAAGATCTATCAACAAAAGGGGCACTGAGTAACACTTAAGCCTCGTTTAACGAGTTGGGGATAATTTAGTGGGATAATTTAAAATTGTCATAAATCGAAATATTATTTGTAGAATTTTTTTTCACTTACATAAAAAGAAATATATAAGCTTTCACTTTGTTTCAGCATTTTTAAAAATATCAATTTAAATAAAAATTTAAAATATTAAAAGTAAAATTTAAAAAAAATGTAACTTAAAGATCATATTGTGGTTATGTTATACTTTTGTAAATTAAGAGTCATTTTTCTTTTTTGCAGTGTAATCGCTCGCTGTTCAAATAGACATTCACCAACGTTTTAGTAAATATTAAACCATACTTTTCACAAAAACTCTTTAAACAACAATTTAGTAAAGCTTTTGAAATAAAAATATAGGGGGAACTGGGAGACACTGATACAGCTTTTTTTAAAAAATATTTTTGGTGTCTAGAAAGCAGAAATTTCAAGTTATTTTTCTATGTGATGTCAGCAAAACCTGTGTAGTGTGTTATAAAAATGTTCAATCGTTGCTTTATACATTATTTTTGCATGTAATTTTAAAAAAATCAAAAAAAGTAATTTGTATCAATGTGCCCCACCCCGGGGCAGATTGATACACTTTGACACGTCTGGGAAAAATGGAGACAAAATAACTCAAATGCATATTTTTCATACAAAAATAGTTAGCAAACCATTTTATATATATTTATAGACATTAAAATCGCACACAATTTATTTGTAAGCGATATTAAAGCAATCAAAATAAAATGTATAATGACCTGATGTTCTGGCTGTTCCTTGTGTGTTTGTTGGCTGTGGTAACTCTGTCATGTCTGGCACTTTAACTCCAGAATTATCTTCTTTCTTAGGAAAGGTAAACGAATTACCAGGTTTTCTGTTTATAAATCGGTTTACAAACAGAAAATAAAGGATAATTATATTAAAAATTATGTTTATAATATAATTATTCTGTACTGTTCTTCAGCTTGTTTCTCTTACTTAACATTTCTCATGTCGATAATACTTTTTTCTCTGGAGAATCGATATAAATGCGAGATTTGCCAGACTGCCATCCTTTTCTTTTATTAGTTCTACTAGCACAAGCTTTTGGGTAAGTTCGTACGTTTTCTGTTAGCAAAAATACTATAAAATGTTCTAATGTAAAAAAAAAAAAAAAAAAAAAATTAGAGCTATTTTATTTCAATAAAAATTATTATTAGAAATTTTTGGTGAAAAATTGTTGGATTAAGGAGTGTATGTTAAAAAAAATAATAAAAAGTAATAAAAAATGAACTAAAAAAGGATTTAGGTTTTATCAATGTGCCCCGACATAGAGTGTATCAATGTGTCCCATACAGCCATTTTGAATAAAATGAGTCTCAAATCCAACTCTTCATAATTTACCTAACAATAAAGAATGATGAACTAATAAAAGGTAGTTTTGCTAGCCAGGGAGAGTATACTTTTCAGTTGAAATACTGGAACAGTTGTATAATACCATTTCAACTGTACAACTCAAATTTATTTTTGACCTACAAAAACATATAATCACCCACCCTATTTCATAAAACTATTGAATCATTCCAAATCTTTCTGTATGTAGTTAATTTCACTAGTATCACCTTTTGGAGCTGTTGTGAAACTTCCTGTATTGACCCTGTGTGCTGTACAGGGGGTGTATCAATGTGCCTCAGTTCCCCCTACTTTTTTTTTTTTTTTTTTTTTTTTTTTTTTTTTTTTTGCTATCTACATTCAAAAGAATAAAATACACAAATTATCATTATATAATAGAATAGATTAATCTCAATTTTAATGATATTTACTAAGCATTTCTGTATGCAAATTTATCAAATGAAATATATGTTAACTATGTATTCATTCTTGTAAAAATATATTTCGTCGAATTCTTTTTTGTTGGTTAAATGATCTGTAAATATACTCCTCTGAGACATCAAATAATGCATAAAAATTTATATACTATCAGTAATAGATCTTCTGTTAAAAGTGGTTTTACGTTTCACAGATTATCATTTTTCTTTTACTAAAAATTTCTTTTAATTTTCCGAATAACAGACTAAAAAATGTTATCATATGACTAATTTACAAATTCAGGAAAGAAAAATCATTTTTCTGAAAGAAGAAAAATTTTCGTGTCCGTTAAATATTTTCTTGTTAAGTTTGAAATATGTGTCTCTTGTTCTAAATAAAAGCAGTATTAGTTATGGTTTATTAAAAAAATTAATTTAGCTATCTATATTTTTTTGTTTTACTGTTTTACTTTTATCTAAAATTCTATTTTTAATTTAAATATTCTATATACAATAATGAATAAACACATGGTTTAATTAAAGCGATTTCTTTTAATTAAAATGCTTCCTTCTTTTGAAAAATTATTCTATCATCAGAAAAGAAATTCATGCAGATGGCTTGTCCTTTAATGTTCCTTATGTAAACATACATGTGTGTGGAGTAAAAAACACGACATATTATTAAATTAATCGCTTTTATTTTTTTTTATTTAAGGGGAATTTCTATATGCAAATTTATCGAATGGAATATACTGGCAATTGCGCATTCATTCTGAAAAAATAATTTTTCATGTACTTTTTTTTTTTTTTTTAGTTAAATGGTTTGTAAATAAAATCTTGGTGAGACATCAAATACCACATAAAAATTTATATAGTATCAGTAATCAATCTTCTGTTTAAAATGTTTTTCGTTTTATAGATTATCACATTTCCTTTGCTAAGAATTTGTTTTAATTTTCAAAAATAATATCCCTATTCCAGATTTAAAAATGTCGCTTATAATTGATTCACGAAAAAAGAAAAAAAAAAATTCCTTAAAAGAAGAAAAATTTTCGTGTCTGTTAAATATTTTCTTGTTAAATTTGAAATATGTGTGTTTTGTTCTAAAAAAAGCAGTATTAGTTATGGTTTATTAACAAAATTAATTTAGCTATCGATATTTTTCAGTTTTACTTTTACCTACAATTCTATTTTTAATTTAAATATTCTATACACAATAAAGAATAAACGCAAGGTTTTAATTAAAGCGAATTTTATTTTTCAATTAAAATGTTTCCTTCATTTGAAAAATTTGTCTACCATAAGAAAAGACAATCTTGCTGATGGCTTGTCCTTTACGGTTCCTTATGTATAACATAAATGAGTGTGGAGTAAAAAACACGATTTAATATTACATTAATCACAACATTTTTTTTAATAATTAAGGAGTATTTTTGTTTGGAAATTTATTTAATTTAATATATTTCAATTAAGTATTGTTTCTTGCTAAAATATACTTCATCTGTTTTTTTTTTCTAGTTAAATTATCTGGAAGTAAATTCCGCTGAGACATCAAATTCTCTCCAAAAAATTATATGGTATCAGTAATCAATCTTTAGTTAAAAACGTTTTTCGTTTCACAGATTATCATTTTTTCATTTGCTAAGAATTTGTTTTAATTTTCAAAGATATTATCAATATTTCATACTAAAAAATTTACCGTATGACCACTTAATTGTTTTCTACTTAATTGTTTTACGAAACATGAAAATAAAAACATTTCCACAAAAGAAGAAAAACTTTCATGTCCATTAAATATTTCCTATTTAAGTTTGAAATAAATGTCTTTCGTGAAAAATAAGTTTTAGTTATGGTTTATTAACAAAATTAATTTAGTTACCTACATTTTTTACTTTTACTTAATATTCTATTTTTAATTTAAATACTCTTTGCACAATAAAGAATGAACGTATGAGTTTAATTAAAGCGACATTTAAAAAAAAATAGTTTTCTTCTTTTGAAAAATTATTTCATCAGAAAAGAGTCATGCAATGCAGATGGCTTGTCTTTTACTGTTCGTTGTGTATGCATATATGTATGTGGAGTAAAAAACACGATTTATTATTATATTAATCAAAACTTTTTTTTATATATATATTTAAGGTGTATTTCTGTATGCATATTTATCAAATGAAATATTTTCAATTACGTATTCATTCTTGCAAAAATATGCTTAATCTATTTTTATCTCTTTAAATGATCTGTAAATAAACTCCGGTGAGACATCAAATAATGCATTAAAATTTATGTAGCATCAATAATCAATCTTCTGTTAAAAATATTTTTCATTTTACACATTATCATTTTTTCTTTGCTAAGAATTTGTTTTCATTTTCAAAAATAATATCACTATTTCAGACTAAAAAATGTAGCATATGACTAGTTGATTGATTTACGGAAAAAAGCATTTTTCTGAAAGAATAAATTTTTTCCTGTTCGTTAAGTATTTTCTTGTTAAGTTTGAAGTATGTGTCTTTCGTTCTAAGAAAAATCAGTTTTAGTTATGGTATATTAACAAAATTAATTTAGTTGTCTACATTTTTTAATTTTACTTTTTTACTTTTACTTAACATTCTAATTTTGATTTAAATATTCTATGCACAATAAATAATAAACACATGGATTAATTAATCCCCTGGCCGCTAAGCAAAAGGGCAAAAATGTAATGTTTTTTTCTCTGTAATTAAATTTAAATGTTTAAAAAAGAGGGCCCTTCTACTATGGTATATTTTTTTTTTTTTTTTTTTTTTTTTGTCACGTATATATTTATAAGCCTTGAGAGGATCAATGATAACTTAATTTCATAAAACCGGATTATATTTGTAGAATTATATAAATTTAAATTATGCTTTACTTGCAGTGAAACCTGCAGCTTAGTGAACGGATATATCAGGTCGCGGCAGTGGGGAGGTTAAAGCGATTTTTTTTTAATTAAAATGTTTCCTTCTTTTGAAAATATTTTCTTTCATCGGATAAGAAAGTCATACATACGCTTGTTCTTTACTGTTACTTATGTATACATATATGTTTGGGGAGTAAGAAACACAATTTATTATTATACAGTCGAACCTCGTTAACATGAACTTCAAGGGGAATCAAAATTTTATTCATGTTAACAGTAATTCATGTTATCAGTATCAAATCTTTGTATTCGTTTTTATAGGGGACTGTGAAAACAATTTATGTTAAAAGTAATTCACGTTAAGCGTGTTCATGTTAACGATGTTTCACTGTATTAGCCACTTTTTAAAAAAATTAAGGGGTATTTCTGTATGCAAATTTATCGAATGAAATATATTTCAATTAAGTATTTATTCTTGCAAAAATATGTTTCATCTATTTTGTTTTTCGAAAATAATTTCATCTATTTTTTTCTAAAATTTCCAGTAAACAAACTCCGCTGAGATATCAAATATCGCACAGAAATTTATATGGTATCACTAATCAATCTTTTGTTAAAACAGTTTTTCGTTTCATGGATTATCATTTTTAGTTTTGCTAAGAATTTATTTTAATTTTCAAAAATAACAACAGTATTTCAATCTAAAAAACGTAGCGCATGACCAGTTAATTGATTTACAAAACATGAAAATAAAAATTCTTCGTGTCCAGTTAATTATTTTTTGTTGTTGTTAAGTTTAAAATGTGTTTTTTGTTTTAAGAAAAATCAGTTTTAATTATGGTTTATTAACAAAATTAATTTAGTTTCCTATATTTTTAATTTTACTTTCTTTACCCTTACTTAACATTCTATTTTTAACTTATATTCTATTCAGAATAAAGAATAGGCGATTTTTTTTTTTCAATAAAAGTGTTTCCTTCTTTTGAAAATTTTTTCTTTGATCAGAAAATTTATTCAGGTCTTTGTTCTTCACGGTTCTCTATTTATACATACAGGTGTGGAGTAAAACACGATTTATCATTATATTAACCACGACTTTTTTTTATATAGCTTTGTTTTAGCTGCTCAATTCTTCCTTATTCATTTTAATTCTCTTAAGGAGACAGCTGAACTTTATTTGGGCAAAGTCGTCTCTAGCAAAATTGTTGCAAAAAAGGTCTATTTCTGTGGTACAATTGTACAAAAGCAGTTTTTTCTTATAAAAATATCATTTATGAAGGTATTAAGAAGTAAATAATAAAGGTAAGAAAGAGTATTTATATACTTTAAATCTGTTGTTCACTAAACTAATTTTTCAGCGTTTTTAGATTTTTGAAATGCTCCTTGCGACGTAATTTTTGATCAATATTTATGAAATATATAAAAATATATGAAATATATTATGAAATATATATAGTATCCCAATATTGTTTAGAAAGAAACTGTGTAAAACTTTTTAAAATTCGTCGTCATTAAAATAGTCAAATTTTATTTTTTACTTAATAAAAGGGAAAATTTTCATGAAAATCGATATGGAATCTAGAAAAAAAATCTATAAAATATTAACTATTCAAGTGATAAAAAATATCTTACACAAATTTGTTTATAATAGAGTTTTATGTGACAAAAATGAAAAAGCAAGAAAATATTTCAAAAATTAAAACACGAGAAGCATTTTAAAGTTTGTTAATTTTTTTTTATTTAAAAGTTTTAATAGGATTGGAATTTTTTTTTAAGGTATTCTATATGTTTTTCGTGAAATGTATATATGCCCAAAATTTCATATTGCTCTGATGAAAAAAAAATAACGTCCATCGTCCCCTTAATACAGGAATTTATAGCTGCATTATGTGCATTACTCTTGTATTATTTCAATTTAATCTCCAATTTATTTTCATATTGATGATTTTGTGCCATTATCGCCATTTTACCTACTTTGAAATACAAATATTTATCATTTTGTTATTAGACATTTATTTTTTTTTTCCTTTGTTCTTTTTTTTTTTGGTCCTACGTTTTTTACATTCGTATTTTGTTCTTCCTGTATTTCTATTTATTCATTTATTATTATCCTTATTTATTTATGTTTATGTTTGTGATTTCAATTTTATTATGTATATACATTTGAAGAATATTTCTTTATCCTTATTTATCGAATGAAAGATATTTAAATTAAGTATTCATTCTTGTAGAAATATATTTCATCAATTTTTTTTTCTAGTTAAATGATCTTTAAATAAAGTTCGCCGCTAAACATCATATACTGCATAAAAATTTATATAAATAAGTTCAATTAATATAAATAAATCATTCAATTATATAAATAATAAGGTGAAATAATATTATACTTACTTATCAAATAAAAGATATTTAAATTAAGTATTCATTCTTATAGAAATATATTTCATCAATTTTTTTTCTAGTTAAATGATCTTTAAATAAACTGAACATCATATACTGCATAAAAATTTATATATATAAGTTCAAACTTATATTCTATGAAGTAATGATCATTCTATGAAGTATGATCTTTTTAATAAAGCAAATTAAATAAGTTCAATTAATATAAATGAATCATTCACTTACATTAATTGAACTGGTGAAATAATATTAAATATGGTGATTATATATGATGAAATAATATTAAATAAAGGTATTTCTTTGGATTTATTTATTTATGTTTATGTTTGTGATTTCAATTTTATTATCTATATATATATTTAAAGAATATTTCTTTATCCTTATTTATCAAATGAAAGATATATAAATTAAGTATTCATTCTTGTAGAAATATATCTCATCAATTTTTTTTCTAGTTAAATGATCTTTAAATAAAGTTCGCCGCTAAACATCATATACTGCATAAAAATTTATATAAATAAGTTCAATTAATATAAATAAATCATTCAATTATATAAATAATAAGGTGAAATAATATTATACTTACTTATCAAATAAAAGATATTTAAATTAAGTATTCATTCTTATAGAAATATATTTCATCAATTTTTTTTTTTCTAGTTAAATGATCTTAAAATAAACTGAACATCATATACTGCATAAAAATGTATATATATAAGTTCAAACTTATATTCTATGAAGTAATGATCATTCTATGAAGTATGATCTTTTTAATAAAGCAAATTAAATAAGTTCAATTAATATAAATGAATCATTCACTTACATTAATTGAACTGGTGAAATAATATTAAATATGGTGATTATATATGACGAAATAATATTAAATAAAGGTATTATTTTGGATTTATTTATTTATGTTTATGTTTGTGATTTCAATTTTATTATCTATATATATATTTAAAGAATATTTCTTTATCCTTATTTATCAAATGAAAGATATTTAAATTAAGTATTCATTCTTGTAGAAATATATTTCATCAATTTTTTTTTCTAGTTAACTGATCTTTAAATAAAGTTCGCCGCTGAACATCATATGCTGCATAAAAATTTATATAAATAAGTTCAATCAATATAAATAAATCATTCAATTATATAAATAATATGATGAAATAATATTAAATAAAGGCATTTCTTTGGAAATAGAAAATTTTTCGTGCCTGTTTAGTATTTTTTAGTTAAATTTCAAATATGTGTCTTTCATTCTAAGGAAAATAAAAAGCAGTTTAAGTTATGATTTATTAGCAAAATTAATTTAGCTATCTACAGTCCCTTTTTATGGTTCCGTTCATCTGACGAAACCCTATTCGTTTCTGTCCTCTGTTTATCTGTCACAGAGTCCGCACACAAAAACTATATAAGTTATAGAGTTCAAATTTTGTGTACTTACAGCTGAATACCTATTGTCACACAACAAATCATAAAATTTTAGAAAAGACTATTATTTTAATTTAAATATCATTTTTTAAATCAGCACTTTACTTTGTTATTGTTTTTCTCTTTTAATTGTTGCCAAGCAAGTATAAATAGAAATAAAAATTATTTAATTTTTTATCCTTTACTTTTAAAAGAGATGGAATACTTCTGTTGCCACAATTACAAAATTGATATTACAAACTACAAAAAAAAAAAAGAAAAAAAAATAATATCTCAAAAATAAATTGAGGTACAGCTTTTAAACAAAATGCATTTAAAAGTAATTTTTTCCCCTATACGATGGTGTAAAAATTGAAAATGTGCGATATTTAGAGTATAAAAATTGCAGTAGCGTAAATTTCAAAACTGAAATTTCATTTCTTCTAATTGTTGCACGCAACTTTGAAAAAAAAATTATTATGTAGGGGGAACTGGGGTACATTGATACATGGGGCACATTGATACACCCCCTCTACCGCTCATAGGGTCATTACAGGAAGTTTCACAACAGCTCCAAAAGGTGATGCTAGTGTATTCAACTACATACAGAAAATCTTGGAATGATTCAGCAGTTTGATGAAATGGGACGGGTGATTTATTGTTTTTGTTGTTCAAAAGTAAATTTGAGTTGTACAATTGAAATGCTATTATACAACTGTTCCAGTATTTTCAACCAAAATGAATGCTCTCCCTGGTAAGTACTGCTACTCTTTATCAGTTCCTCATTATTTATTGTTAGATATATTGTGAAGTGTTGGATTTGAGACTCATTTTATTCAAAATCGCTGTATGGGGCACATTGATACAGTTTATGACGGGGCACATTGATACAGCCTAAATCCTTTAATAGTTCATATTTTCATTATCTTTTATTATTTTTTTTACCATACACTCCTTAATCCAACCTTTTTTTCACGAAAAATTTCTAATATTAGTTTTTATTGAAGTGAAATAGCTCTAATTTCTTTATATTAGAGCATTTTATAGTATTTTTGAAAACAGAAGACGTAGGAACTTACCCAGCATCTAGTGCTAGTAGAACTAATAAAAAAAAAGGACGGCATTCTGGCAAATCTCGAATTTATATGGATTCTCCAGAGAAAAAAGTATTTTCGACATAAGAAATGTTAAGTAAGAGAAACAAACTGCAGAACAGAAAATGATACTTATATTATAAACAGAATTTTTAATATAATTATCCTTTATTTTCTGTTTATGAACCTATTTATAAACAGAAAAACTGGTAATTTTTTCATCTTTCATAAGAAAGAAGATAATGCTGGGGTTGAAGTGCTAGATATGACAAAGTTACCACAGCCAACAATCAGACAAGAAACAGACAGAACATCAAGTCATAATATATTTAATTTTGATTGCTTTAATATTGCTTAAAAATAAATTGTGGGTGATTTGAATTTTTATAAATAAATATAAAATGGTTTTCTAACTCATTTTTTATGAAAAATATGCATTGGTATTATTTTGTCGTCATTTTTCTTAAACGTATCAATCTGCCCCGGGGATGGGGCACATTGATACAAATGACTTTTTTTGATTTTTTTAAAATTACATGCAAAAATACTACATAAAACAATGATTGTACATTTTTATAACATACTACACAAGTTTTGCTGTCACCTCATGGAAAAAAAACTTGAATTTTCTACTTTCTTGACACCAAAAAAAATCTTAGAAAAAAACTGTATCAATGTACCCCAGTTCCCCCTAACATAAATTAATGGATTAAATAGATCACGTAAAAACGTGCTTATTTGTTTTTTAACTTATCATATTAAATCATATTTATCATCTATTTTGATACGCGAAATGAAATATTTTTTATATATATTAAATTATTATTCATTTAAATTAAGAGCCTTTTCTGGTAACCAGTTTGGTCTCCCTTAAATTTATGCTAAGCTTTGGTACATTTTACTTTTATTCTTAATTTTATTTACTTGCGTACCTTCACTAAATCTGGAAATTGTGATAGAGAAATCAACAAATCTATGCGATCAAGGCAACATTTAGGGGAAGATTCTGTTAATATTCTGTTCTGGTTGGTGCGATCGGCGAAGAAATCCCCTCTGTGAGATCTCTGCTCACACTTACCCACTTGTTTAATTTAAAAATTCTGAACAAGTGAAAGAATAAAAGAATGGTTTAATTTTTAATTGAACATGAAATTTTTCCAACTAAAAATGTTTTTTTCTTGTAAAAAATTCTTATTTCATCGTAAAAACGAGTCTTTCCCATACAAATCTTTGTTTATTACTGTTCCTTACATATACTTATGTGTGGAGTAAATAAAACTAGCTTTCACACTTTCTATCTAGTCGATTAACATCTAATTATTAATTTTTTTTTCTAAAGTAAAATTTTATCTGTTAATTTAAAATAGTTGTGTTTCAGCCTTAAGTCTAACGATAAGAATGTTAAAGATATGCCGTGTTATTTCGAAAATTAAGGCAGTATTAAAAAAAATATCTTTCCACGCTCAACAGCTCGAAATTTTCTGACACATTTTTAGACTCATTTTTAAAAGTAAGAACATGAAACTTGGAGCCGTGATTTTTCTAGAGATTTATAAGCGACTTGGTGCAATATATTTTTAGTCCAATTAATTAAAACATCGTTTATAATGCTCTCCTCGCGAAGGAGTTAACTGTATTATTTAAATTAATAATTGCTAAATGAATATTCAGACTTTGAAAAAAAACTGCACAACATAGGTTTGGATGCTGTGCACACTGGAAAAAAGTATGAATGGGTTCACCATAAAAGTTCAGAGAAATGTGAAGCCTAAATAATATCAAATATTGCTATTCTGCATAACTCTTTTTGTATATTATCTTATCTATTTATAATGAACTTTATTCATTTCATAAAACTAAATTCAGCAGAGCAATAATCTTTTTTACAGTATAACTAACACAAAACCCTTGTTAAAAGTTTAAACTTGACATTGTGCTAAGTGCGGTTTCAAAAGGAGGTCACAATGTTGTAACGCAACCTTGATCAGGGCCACACTTTTCCAATTTGGTTATTGATTGATTTTTAAAGACACAGGAGGCTTATTTAGAGACGCACTCAATGCAAACTAATCACGAATCCCGTTGTATTTATGGGATTAATATTAATCAAATTAGCATGTTTTCAACAATTTGACGTTTGTAACTTTTATACTGCTTATAAGTATTACATTACTGAAACATATTATTAAAAATTTTTGTGTATGTTTTAAAAACCGATAGTAGGTGGAGTATGTCTGCTCCTGTCATTATGTATGTCCAAACCGTCCGTGGCTTTAAAGGTTAATAGCTGGTCTAATTTCCAACATTTTTTTCGAAAAAAATTCTTAACTTCTAATACGATAGGTACTAGCATCACTCCTGAACATCTTTGTTGAATGCCTGAAAACCGAAATTTGTGTATAAAGGAGAAGTGCACTTTTCTCAAAAAAACAATGCGATCTATAGTAATGCTATATTTTTCCTGCAAGTTTTAAACTAATACCTACTACATCTAATTTTTTCATAATTTTAGTTTCAGTTGAGTGGGAATCAGATGGGACATTTTGGGGGAAAGGGAGATATTTTTGCACTACGTTTTCGATGATATTTCAAAAAATACATTACCTAATATTAAAAAAAGTATTTTTGAGTTCAGAGTTACGGAAAATTTTAAACCACACTACATGCGATACATAAAGATTTTTTTTTCAAGTTACTTAATAATCTGCTCTGCATTTTTCGTAAATATATTTGTGAATATTTAATAATCTGCAAAATATGTGTGTCAATATTCATTATTATTTCCCCCAATTTGAACTTTCCACGTTCCATAGTTTCAAGTAAAATGACTGTGATAGACAGACAGACAGACATAGTGATCTTATAATGATTCCATTTTTATTTTTCAAGTACAGAACTCTAAGAGTCCTTTCGGCTAGTGCAGAAACTCTTTTATAAAGGATTAAATAGCGGATTTCTGGAAAAAAATATTAAAACAATTACAAAATATTTTCAAAAATAAGTTAAATTATTTAGATTTATAGATGTTTTCTGCATTTAATACATGTATTTATTATCATGTTTTTCACTTATGGTTACTTTATGCATAACTGTGGTGTTCTCTATTGGATATAATCTAGTTCTTTTATATACCTTGTCCACCACCCTTTCATTTATTTTTTCTTTTCTTGCTTAATTACAGCTTGTTTAGTTTAAGATAACCTTTTCTATCATTCTATATGACGCTACCTCTGTTTCTTCAGAATTTACTACGGAACACCTGTGTATGTCGAAATAATTAAAAAAAAATCCAACTTGACGAAAACAAAAGTTTATTTAACACATAGAAGACAACAACAACAACAACAACAACAAAAAAAAAAAAAAAAAAAGAAAAAGGGACTAAAACAGCAAGATTTGAAAAACACAAACAATTAAATATAAAGTTCCGGATTACACATTCTCAAAACTTCTACACAACTCTACTTTCAATAAAAAATAAACACCGTGCCCTTAGCACACATATATGCAAATTACAGGATAATTTTATATTCCTTTTAACCTGCCCAAAATATTCGCAGGTTCTTTTCATTACCTAACACCCATTTCTGATTTTTGTACCTCCCCCTCTCCTGACTCTCTCCCCCACTCGTCACGGGACAAAAAAAAACGAAGCCGTTAAATTAAAAAAAAAAAAAAAAAAAAATCATTAGTCATCAAGCTATACTTTAAAAAATCCTTGATACGTATTTTATTTATCTGTTTTTTATATATTGTCCGTAATTTTTAAAATAAAGCATAAATATGCTGCACGAAAATTTCGCATTCTATGTTTTAAATGACAGTTTTATGTTTCAATTTCTCCTCACAAAAGACCAAACTAGAATCTCGTGTTCATCATTTTCTAGTTTATTTTAATTTTGCTGACTTATGCTAGCATGTGCAGGATGTTATGCTTACTTTTTTGGTAAGATTTAAATCTTGGATTTTGATTTTTTTTTTTCATTTCATTTGTTCATTAATTTACTTATTACTTTCTTCTATCTTCAATAGAAGAAAGTATTGTAATCGAATTTTTTCTTCGACTTCCGGTTTTCGATGGATTTACACGTTTTAGGAATCAGAGATTAAAAAAAAAACATGTTTTTACAAAATATCTGTCTGTTCGTGTGTCTGTATGTCTGTGCGTGTGTCCGTATGTCGCCATTCTACCATTGAAAAGTGTATGGAGATATGCATAGAATTGAAAAAAAAATTTGTGAGCATTTTTAGCTGTTACAAGCAGGTCCTCCTTCAATTTTGAAATATTTCGCCTGAAGGGAGCGCTGCAATCGCGATTTTTGTGCCATTTTCAATATTGTACCGACCAAAAGTGTATGAAGTTATGCATCGAATTGAACCAATTTTTTTGTGTAAATGTGTGGTTATTGTTAGTTTGTCCTGCCTGAATTTGAAAAAAATCCGCCGGAAGGGGGCGTTGCAATAGCTATTTTTGTGTCTTTTTCAATATTGCACCACCTAAAAGTGTGTGAAGTTATGCCTAAAACTGAACTAAAATTTTTGTGCATGATTATTTTTTGGTATGGCAAGTAGATCCTCCCTGAATTTGAAAAAAAAATCTGCCTATCGTTCTATTGTTCATCGACTCGTGCAGAGACAGTAACTCGTTTTTACTCCGATTAATTGACTGAAGTAGAAATTTAAGATGAAAATAAAAGTTGGTATAGTATTGAATTAAAATTATTAAAGAATTAACATGAGTAACTATTTTTTTAAATTTTAAAATGTACGTATGAGATAGAAGAAAGTTTTGGGATTGGCACATCCAACTAGTTTTTTTATTTATTTTCATCTTTCTGCCTTCTTGTATATAATTATTGTCTTTGTCCAATGGATGATATTTTTTCTTCCAACTACTTTGGATATTCCGATATGCTGTAAGGTGTTAAATTTTGCCTTTTTAGGTAGCTTTCATTACAAAAAGTAAAAAGCTACCTATTGCAGCCGTCCGGAGGAAAGCACTTCCGGAAAATTTTGGTATATTTTCACCGATCATGACCCCCAGACCCCAAAACCACCCTCCGTTCAAATGTTGACATATATATATATATATATATATATATATATATATATATATATATATATATATATATATATATATATATATATAACCATATATATATATATATATCTGATTTTTGTCATGCGATAACTAACGTATTTATGAACCGATTTGAATGAAACTTGGTATGTACATAGTACATACAAATGTCTCGACCGAGTTCGTTGGTCAGCATCATCCGCTATTTTGTTTCAAAATGGCGGCCATTTTAAATTTTTAAAAATTTTTAAAAATTAAAATTAAATGCGAAAAAATAAAAATTTGAAAAATCTTTTTCTTTTACGTGTTAGAACTTAAAACAACGATTCCAGAACACTTTTTATTTTGTCTATATCTTACAAAATCATTGAGTTATAGCACTTTTAATTTTTCTTATGGCTGACATTTTGAAACGATCTAATTTTTGTCACGTGATAATACGCGTATATATGAACCGATTTCAATTAAACTTGGTATGTACATAGTGCATAAAAATGTCTCGGCCGAGTTCGTTGGCCAGCATCATCCACCATTTTGTTTCAAAATGGTGGCCATTTTAAATTTTAAAAAAAAATTAAATTTAAAATTAAATGCGAAAAAATTAAAAGTTGAAAAATATTTTTCTTTTACGTGTTAAAACTTAAAACAACGATTCCAGAACACTTTTTATTTTGTCTATATCTTGAAAAATGATTGAGTTATAGCACTTTGAATTTTGCTTATGGATGACATTTTGAAACGGCCTGATCTGAACGATCCATCATGTTGCTTTAAAATGGCATGCACTTTATGATATCGTGGGATTTGGCGACTCTCTAAATCGCTTAAAATAAAACCAGGTTGATTAAAAGATGACTAATTTCTAAAAATTCCTATTAATATTCAGTCTTGACAAAAACTAGTATTCAATCTTATAAAATCACTAATTTTATAAGATTATTTCCACTAATTTGAGCTTAGTATTTTTGAACAATGTAACTTACTTTAAAATAAATATTATATAAGTATATGAAAGCTACCTCTTCCTCCCGGCATTGCCGGAAGGACTTTTAAGAATTACATTCGACGAGCTTTTGTGATCAAGCTATTCCTTTCCAACAGATTTGTCTTTAAATATCCTATGATTCCGCCGATTTCGCGAGCAATGACGATAAAATATATATTGTTTAAGTTTTAATTTGGCCTAATTTCATCTCGAAACTCGGTAGTATGACAGCATCACAAAAAAAATCGAATTAACGTTCATCTGCTGCCCATATGCCAAGGTATGTTCAATGCAGGGTAGACATTGTATCATCTGCAGTTAGTCTTTTTTTCTTATATCATAAATTTATCTTCAAACTCTATAACGTAACCATATTTATCGCCGACGTCCGGTATGTTAGTCATTTCTTTCAATATAAATGATTTATTCTTTTTATGACTATTCAATGCAAACTTATAAAATATAATTAAAAGTGTCCTAAAAAAAGCACTTGCCCCAAAATCACGAAAATGAAGTTACAGTGAAATATTACTGTAATTGTCTCTCACAAATTTATGAAATCATAAAATTAAATTCTAAAATGCGTGTCATCCTTTTGAGGCGAAAATAATTCGGTTACCCCATAGTAACATTGATTGTCCAAAGATATTTGCTCCTTCTAAATATGATACATTTTTAAATAATTTATTTTCTTATAATAATTCAAAACATTTAAATAATAATGTGTTAGTCTGAAGATTAATGTAAAATATTTGCTATAAAATACATTTAGATTAAAGGTATTCGGTCTATAGTGTAAAAATGCACCACATAAAACGATTATACTTTTCCTATATTATTAAATACATTTTATGTCTATGTTTTGTTTTCATTTTAACTTGAATTTTTTTCACCAATAATAACTTAATATTGGATCTTTTTCATAGTATTAGAAAAAGGCTTCATTAATATTGAACTCATATTGATTTAAACAATCATAATATCTTTGCAATAATCCGATGTTATCTATATAAATCAAACTTATTTAAAATAAAATATCTGTAATAATATTTATTATAGAACACTGAAATAAAAAGAGAATTCTCTTGTATATCTACACGATTTTTTAAACCAACTGTGTCTGAGAACTGAACATGCGTTTAACAGGAAAGCTTAAATAAAAGATATATATTATATTTTTATAAGAAAAAGTTCTTATTTTCTTTGGAAACTAAGCTTGATATTTCTTCGATATTGAATGTCACTTTTATGGACTGACTAAAATTGATTTTTAGCACACTACATCAAAATCTGCTGATTCGATTTTCTTCCTATTCGACTTCTTTTTTTTTGCTCTATTGTTATTAGAAAAAATAAATGCAATAGCTTAGAAATTGACAATTTAGAACGAATTTGCTGTATCTTGTTTTATTCTTATCAAAAAAAAAAAAAAAAAAAAAAAAAAAAAAAAAAAAAAAGATTTTTTTCTGAGTTTGTACTTAAAACAAAATAGAACGAAAGTATATTACAGTTTGTTTACATCTATAAAATGTCAAAAATTTGGATAAGAGGGGTATTAAAACAGAAAAGAAAGCACATTTATTTAAAAAAGGGTGAATTTTTTTTTTTCAAAAGTTATATGGATTTTAGGTGTATACGTATATTGTTCTTATCACAGACAAGGGTCAGATAGATAAGAAAGCTTAATTTCTGACAGATAACCATTAATAATAATAAAAACTGTACATTAGACGTTAGGTCATCAAATTGTTATATTATAGAGATAATTTATTTAGTTTACTACTAGATAAATAACCTTCCGTTGTATGGGTCTGTCAAAAAATACCTTAAACTCCGTAAACGCTCTGAAAATCACAATAAAATATCGCGAAAAATTAAAAAAAGTTACACAAATTTCTATTAAACTTCATCGAAAAAAATACATATCTTGAGCAAGAAGATTGAAATTGAATTCCAAATTCTAAGGTGGAAAAATGATACCAAACAGCAAAAATACATAAAAATTGACGAAAAATATCGCAAAAAATTTAAAAATTGTTGCACAACTTTTGATTAAACATCATCAAATATACATATATATATATTGAGCTAGTAGAGTGAAATTGAATTTCAAATTCTAAGGTGGAAAAATTATAACAAATTACTAAAATACATAAAAATTGACGAAAAAATCGAAAATCATTGTACAAAAATCAAATAAATTTTATAAAAAATAGATAAAATTTAGATTAGATCAAAAATTGAATGAAAAAAAAAAGTAAAACCCGCATTAACCCTTTCCGGCTTGGTTCCTAAAAAAGGAGAGAGATCTAATTTATATGTTAGTGGCACCAAGAATATTTAATTAAAATTATTCTTTTATAACATGATTGAAAGTAATGAAGCTCATATTTTCTAGTAAATTTGTTTATATATTGTGGTGAAAACTAATTATTTTAAAGAGATTTATTCCACACCAGAAACTGTCAAAAATCGCGAAATGTTCAAAAATCACGAACGCCAGAATTCACTATAGTTGGATAAAAGTTGAAACACGGGGAAAATCTAAAAATCGCAGTAAAAAGCGATTAAATACCAGATATCACACATAGAAAATTTATTGAAATAGGTTAAAATTTTGAAATCTAATTACTATTCCGTATTTTCAAAAATTACCATGAACTCTAAAAAATAAAAAATAAAAATGCATTGAAAATCGCATTACAACTAACTAAAGTTCAAAAGTAGCAGAGTAAAATATTTACCGTGATAGGCTAAGTTTTGGAACCAAGTTGCTATATAGGCTGGAAGATTGAAACAAAACTCCTTTTAAAATATCAAAAAAATCCTTATAAAAGCAAACAAATCGCATCAAAAGTCGCAAAATATTAAAAAAATTGCGAGGGTAAAAAATTACTATATAGCTTTTATAAGATACTTTTTTATCTCATTATTTTTATAAGAATAAGCTCTGATATTCTTTGGAACTAAGCTTGACATTTCTTCGATATTGAATGTCCTCTTTATGGACTGGCTAAAATTGACTTTTAGCATGCTACATCAAAATCTGCTGATTCGATTTTCTTCCCATTCGACTTCTTCTTTTTTTGCTCTATTGTTAGTAGAAAAAACAAATACAATTGCTTAGAAATTGATAATTTAGAACAAATTTGCTGTATTTTGTTTTATTCTCTATCAAGAGGGAAAATAGAAATTTTTCTTAGTTTGAGCTTAAAATAAAATAAAACGAAAATATATTATAGTTGTTTACATCTATCAAGTGTCAAAAATTTCGATAAGAGCAGTATTAAAACAGAAAAGAAAAAAAATTTTCTTTAAAAAATGGTGAAAAAGGACATATTTCAGTAAAAAGTTCGATTAATTTTAGGCGCATATATTTTTTCTTTGAAAGGCAAGGGAAAACTAGGTGGGAAAGCCTATCTTTTGACAGACAAAAAAAAAAAAAAAAAAAAAAAAAACTGTAAATTAGTAATTAAACCCTCAAATTTTTTATATTATTATTGAAGATCGACCGAAACAGTTTTTTAAGGCCGAAACCAAAACGAAACCGAATTTTGGTAATTTTCCTTTTTTTGACCGAAAACGAAAACTAAAGTGAAAATGTCCAAAATAATTTTTAATTAATTAAATTGTATGCATTAAAGTAATGAATACACACATATAAATATACATATTTATTAATTAGTTATACATTATTTGTTAAATATGCATAATTATTAATTAATTATACGCATTTATTAATCATACACAATTATTAATTAATTTTATGTCTGGCCCAAGTTGGTTCTCTATGCCTTATGCTTAAAACCATATATTTTCGTATAAAGTAAAACATAATTAAATCATTAACGACATATAGAGACTTTCTAATTATATGAATTTCATTTAATTAAAAGAGTTTTTAGTACACAAAATATATAATATGAACTTTAAAATGTTCAGGTTTTCTTAAAAGGTGATTAAATTAATCAAATGTAGATGTTAATAGTTAATTTTATTTAAAAAACATCTTAGTACTTTCAAGCCTTTAATCAGGCTCTTCCTCAGAGAATATTCTCTTTATTTATACAAATACAGTCGACTCTCGTTAATTCGAAATCGGATAATTCGAATCTTCGCTTAATTCGAACTAAAAATGAAATCCCGAAATTTTCAAAGGCAGAATAACGTTGAAATTTTTCATTAATTCGAACTCATTTTCTCTGGACTTCGTTTAATTCAAACTAACGCGAATTCCGATTTTTCATTTTCTTTTCTTTCTCACGAATTTCAGATCATTTGAATAACTTTCTTTCTTTGATTTTCATGAAAATTGTTCGGAACGAGTATACATATAGTTCAATGCATTTGATATCCACTTTCTTAGTGCCCCATCTGTCTATCAGTGTCGCTTTAAATTTTTCTTCCATCGGCATGTATCTAATCTTTTAATTAGTTTATGTATTTATACTTTCTAATTTAATATTAAGTTATATTCTAATGATAACAGACGAAATAAATTAAAACAACACTGTAACATTAATTCCTTTGCAATAGTATCATCTTAAGCAAGCTTTTATTTCATATTTTCCATAATTCGAACTTCGGATAATTCGAACATTTCTTGTGCTCCCGACGAGTTCGAATTAACGAGAGCAGACTGTACATGATTCCGTCTTGTTCATTTTCAAAACGGAATCATGCATTTGCATAAATAAAGAAAATATTCTCTGAGGAAGAGCCCGATTAAAGGCTTGAAAGCACTAAGATGTTTTTTAAATAAAAATAACTATTAACATCTATATATGATTAATTTAATCGCCTTTTAAGTAAACCTGAACATTTAAACCCTTTCGGGTCCGAAAACTTTTACATTTTGAGAATAAATCTACTTTTACTTTATTCTCATTAATCTTAGCTATCTAAATTGATTTGTTTGAAGTTTAAATATTATCCCATTGTCTGAGATCTAATATATTTGCTAATTTTGTGCACTTTTTAATTCATATTTATATGATAATAGATTATGGAAAAGTTTTTGGAGACGTTTGAAAAATATCATATTACAACACATTTAACAAAAAGTACAACTTTCTAATTTTTTTTTTTTTTCTTTTTCGTTTTATCACGCATGGTTCATCCAGAAAAATAAATTATATTTTTAATTTAAAGAGTGAAAAATGTGTACAAAATAAAGAAATCGTCAACGGTGCAAAGAGAAATAAGTAAAAATTATTAGCTCACAGACTATCATATCCTGAGAGCTTATGTGCCCGCCCATTCTGTATGTATGTGCGTACGTTCGTACGGACGTAACGCGATAACTCATGATAAAAATATTCCATCCACTTGAAATTTTGTATATAGGTATATCCTGATAAGGCGCTTCTCTGATTAGTTTTTGGAGTTCATTCGATATGTATAAGAGGGGGAACAGGGGGCTCATGCCCCTCTTTTTAATTGATATGAATGGGTTTTTCATGCAGAAATATTAGTTTTTGTTCAAAATTTACACATAGGATCATTCTGATGAAGCGCTTCCGTGATTGGGATTAGGTGTTCATTGGATAAGTATAAAAAGAGGAAATAGGGGTTCTAATGCCCCTCCCCTTAATTTATATAAATGGGTTTTTCACGCAAAATTGTCAGATTTCGTTCACATCTCTGAATAGTTTTGGAAGTTTAATGGTTATGCATATAAAAGAGAAGGATAACTTTTCTTAAATTATATAAATGGGTTTTTATTAAGAATTTTCCGATTTGCTCTAAATTTTGGATATGGATTTTTTATATGATAAAGCATGTCTTTGATCAGTTTAGAGGGTTCAATGATTAAGTATAAAAAGGGGAAAGGGAGGAGCTGATCCCCCCCCTCCTTAATATTTTTTTCGAACCGAATTAACCTTTGAAAATATAAGGCTGTAATGTACAATTAGTATATGTAGCCTTCAGCTCAATGCCATCAGTTTAACTAGGCAATATTCTTTTTATTATCACTCTCAGAAATAAAACTCTCACTTTTGACGATACAGCAATCCTTGGGCTATATTTCGTCGTTTTTGACGATCATTTTGTATCAAAATCACGTGATTTTTAACAAAACGTAAACGCTCAAATATTTGACGAAATTGTTGTTTCAATCATGGCCAGATTCAATGCACTTTAAAGAAACAGTTGCGGTAATCAGTTTGTCAAAGGGCGCACTACTGTGTTTTCACAAACCTTGCGATTTTTGCAAGCAGATATTTGGTTGTTTATATCAGTCCTGTAATAATTTATTTTAAAACTGTACTTTTTAGCGCTTTTCAGAAAGTAATGAAATATAGGCATTTATTGTTCCTGCATTAGTTAATTTTTTAGCTGCTAAAGTTTTTAGGAATGTTTATTTATTTATTTATTTATTTATTTATTTATTTATTTATTGTTGCTGCTGATATTCGTTATGGTTTATTTCGAAAAGAATAAAATTGTTGTGTTATGCGAAATCGTTCAAAAAGAAAAATTGGTTACTTACATTTCAAAATTCTAGGATCTCTTTTTCAATCAAAAAATACATTCTTTTTTTCAATCAAATTAAAATATACATAATTCATTTCTCTCCCTTTTATAAACAGTTGTGGTAAAATCTTAGCCTTATAAATTATCTTATAGCACATAAAAAACTTTTCAATATGCACTTAAAAATTCGTTATTTCCATGCAACCAATTAACCAAACCATATTTTAATCATTTATTGAGCAAAGAAAATTTCTCTAATAAATATATTAACTAAGACATATTATAAATATTCGTTAACCATAAGAAAAACCATAACAATAAATGAACCTTATTTATTAAAACTTACAAGATATATAACAGCATCGAAAATATTACAAACTACTTTATAAAACTAAAACACGCAGTAGAATCCATTACTTGCCTTTAGAAATTAAGCTATTCGTGGTCTCTGTGGCGTTATAAGTAAGACAGCGGACTGCCGTACTGAAGGTTGTTAGTTCGAATCCCCATGATGACGCTTTTTTTCCCTCTGACAAAAATTACAATTACGCGGGCTTCTAAATTTTTCGATAGATGGCATCACCAGCGCTGTTTTGACGAAACTTTTTAAGAAATTTGTATCGTCAAATCAGCAAAGAAACTAATTTCGTCTTTCTGACGAAATATTCGTTCGGAGCATTTCCCAGGAAACGGTTTCCTCAAAAACGAAGAAAATTTCCTGAAATCTGAGTATCCATTTCTGAGAGTATTATTGTTATTACTAAATGTCAAAACACAAATAAAGTCAAAATGGGAAAGGTACAGTCACATACTATTATTTCCATATGCAGAAAGTAACTAAATTATTACTAACACAAAGTAATACTCAATTAAAACACATGTACTATTAATAGCACATCAGACTCGTAAAGGGTTAAAGTTCATATTATATATTTTGTGTTAAAAGCAAAACGAACATTTCATTCAGTCATATATTTTTATATTTGTTTACAAACATATTTTAGTTTTATGTATTCACACCTCGATTTATCTTTTATAATGATTTTTTTATAGGACCACCCTTTACAGTAGAACTTTCTCAAAGATACTCGAAACAATTCTACGGTTTCAATTAAAAAAATTCCTGTTACTGTTATGTCTACAGCTGTTAATGAGAGCATACAAAGTTACTTGCTTGATTTTTAATTTTTCTTTGGTTTGGCGCTGCCTATATGCTATTAATTTAATTATACTTTAATAATTTTTTTAAATTTTTAAATTAAATTGCTGAATGCTAAATTATTGTATAGGTTATTTATTCGTTCGTGAATTCAGATTTAATCTCTCGACCGTCGAAAACCGAGACAGATTTTAACTGAAAAAAAAAAAAAAAAAAAAAAAAAAAAAAAAAAAGACGATAACCGAAGTTAACAAAAACCGAGGTAATATGTATTCAAGTACTTTTGAACAGCCATGTACTTGATCTGTTGGTTGATATATATACTATATTATGAGAGAATTTAGTTTAGCAAGAGGACGCATAACAGATTGAAATTTCTCTTTCAGCATTTTAAACTAATAGAGGAAGACATAATCAAATACCTTTGTTATATTTGTATGTTTGTACGGCCCTATAGTTTACCTACAACATTTATTACACGCCACTATTTAGTTAAAATTTAATTCAAATTAAAGCACTATTATAATTACTGAAATCACTTCCCAGAAATTTTCCTCCATAGACAGATGTGTATCCAATTCTTTACGTGGCCCTGTATATAATTGTATCAGTATTCCAAAAACATATCTTTGTAAACTAAATGCCGTTCAGCATAAAAAATGTATAACCCAATTTAAGACCACTTTTAGGCAATATAAACTTATAATCAGTAACTTGTACGAATTCTTTTATATAGCCCTGCATATCAACTACAGTTTTTATACACACCATATAGTATGCATAAATATGGTGAAACATAAAAGTGCATATCATAATTAAAGATGCATTTCCTGCTTTCATCGCTATTATACAGTACTTCCCATAGAATATACTATCTGAAATACACTGCTCAAAACAATTAAAAGTTATTTGAAGTTTTATATAAAATAAAGATATAAACGAATTTTTTTTTGCCGAAAACAGAAGAAGAGAATCACAAATGCAAATTTTGAATATTGGTATGCAAATTTTGAATTCAACGTCAAAAACGTCGCGTCAGCGGCAGCGAATGAAATTTGACTTTCAACTGGATAAAAGAGAATGAAGACAAGGATGATCGGCATTCAGTGATTGCTTTGTTTCGATGAGTACGATGTCTCAGCGAAGTCATTTAACAGATTCAGAAGCTTGGAGAATTGTTGGTAGGTTAGAAGGGGGCCAAACTCAAGCCGAAGTAGCGCAAGCCATTGGAGTGTCACAAAGTGTCATTTCCAGGATCTGGAACCGTTTTTTGGAGAGTGGATGTGCAGGCCGAAGACGAAGGAAGATCGTAGACGGGCAACAACGCCCAATGAAGATCGGTATTTAGCGTTAACAGCTCGGAGACACCGAAACATGAACGCTACTCTTCTCCAACAACACCTTCGCTCGGCTACAGGCACCAACATTTATACTCAGACTGTCCGAAACCGGTTCCATGCTGTAGGTCTGTATGCTCGCCCACCGATGGTATGTGTTAGATTAACATCAAGGCATCGTCGCAACCGCAGGGAGTGGACAACCGAGCATGTCAACTGGAGGAGAAATGAATGGAGCAATATTCTGTTTTCTGACGAGTCCCGTTTTTCTGTGCATCCGAATAATAAGCGTATTTTCATCTGGAGGGACCGTGGCAGTAGTAATAATCCTGGTTTGGTGCACGAACGTGTCAGATTTGGCGGTGGAGGAGTGTTGGTATATGGCGGCATCTCCATTGACGGGCGCACTGACCTCTACATCATTCGAGATGGAGCTCTGACTGGTCGCCGATATAGGGATGAGATCCTCAGACCTATTGTAGTTCTTTACGCTGCAGCAATCGGAGATAACTTCATTTTAATGGACGATAACTGCAGGCCATATCGTGCAAACCTGGTGGAGGATTTCCTTTTCGGGAAAGGAATCGTTCGAATGGAATGGCCAGCGTGTTCTCCAGACATGAATCCAATCGACCACGTTTGGAACTCTCTAGGAAGAAGAGTCTCTAGCCGCCAACAACCCCCACAAACTCTCCAAGAACTGGAAAGAGCTCTTCTGGAAGAGTGGGGCAGAATACCCCAACTCGTCATTAATAGCCTCACTGAGTCCATGCCTGAAAGGTGTTCAACGTTGCTGGCCGCCCGTGGAAACCATACCCCCTACTGAAAATGATTTTCTTTGAAGAAAACACCTTTTCTTGTTCTTTTTTTCTCATATGCACGAATTGTGTTTTTTTCCTTTTGTACACAAATGCGCGATAAAATGCATTTTTTTCTGCCAAACATGTGTAATTTATTCTCATATAACCTACTATGTCTGTCGACCATGTATCAATCAGCTAAAAAGTTTCCCAGATACAAAATCCACCTAAAACTGCAATATCCTTTAACTGTTTTGAGCAGTGTATTTTCCGTGGCCTTGTAAATGCTACGCACTTCGAATTATACATGAAATAACTTATAGTGAGCCTCACCGACGCGACGTATAGCAATCTTATCATATACAGGGTGTCCAAAAAGTCTGGAAACGGACGAATAACTCGAGAAATATAAATCAGATTGAAAACAAAAATATACGTATTAAATATTTTTAAATAAGCTACTCAGTGATACTAAATTTGACCCCCGCAACCGACCCTCTGGGGGTCAAAGGGGGTCCCAGTTTGAAATCTTAAATTATAACCCCCATTTTTTATTGCAGATTCGGAATCTACAGACAAAAATACGTAACTTTTGTGTTTAATGTTTATTCCGTATAACTATGTTTTGCCTTCTCGAAGCCTGATTGGCCAGAACTTTTGACGTCAAATTCGCCGTCTTTTGCAGAAATACCGTTTCTTGTAAACCGCGAGTGACGATTATTTCGATGGTGCTATAGTCATTTATATGATTTTCTCTACAAAAAGTCATTGAAATATATTATATTAGTTTTCTATTCCGATTTTTATTTTATCCTGACAAACATTTTAAACTCAAAACTTGCGTATTTCGAACTTGTAACGTATAAATATAGCACCTCCCCTCCTGAATTGAAAAAGGATAATCTTCAATTTTTGGGGGCGGGATCTGTGTATATTATGCGTTTAAATGGATTCTGCTGTTAAAAAAAATCATCTAATACGGCTGATAAGGGTATATATATTATTAATTATTACTATAGAAAAGTATAAGACAAAATATTAAAAAATAAACATATAAAATCTTTTTATCCTGGCTGTGGAACGAATGAAGAAGTGTATCAAGTTATGCCTAAAACTGAACTAAAATCTTTGTTTATGACTTTTTTTTTGGTATGGCAAATAGGTCCTCCGTGAATTTGAAAAAAAAAATTTGTCTATCTATACTAATAAAATCCGTGCGCCTCTGTGTGTCTGTCTGTCTGTCTGCTTGAAGCCGATTACAGTTCGCAAAGCGGGCGAGTTGGAAGTCGCGAGAGGTGTCTTTCGATTCGAAAAATTCCGGGAAAGTCATTTCGGGCATTTTCGAGAACGTAGGACCAAAATTAAAAAAATTATGAATTAAGAACCGGTCGGGAATCGGAACGGAAAACGTCTAATTTCCCAAACGGAGCTCAAACGGAGCTCTGAGGCAGAACACTGCGCCACCTTCCGGTGAACGACCTGAACTTTTCCCCTTTGGCTAAAAGAAGAAGCAGCCGAAAACCTCTTTTTTCTCCCGGGAAAACGACTTTTTCTTTCGTTTCGGTTCTTTGAAAAAGAACTAATTGGTAAAAAATGTTAAACACGGTTTATTTTCATACTTTTTCTTTTTGGTAGCATACACGAATATTGTGTAACTTAAGATTTACGCGAGTAATGCTAATTTTTGTTAGTACAAACGGAAAACGAGCTGCCAAAATTATTTGTTAGTTATGTTGTTTGTGATATTAATGAAATTACTTATTTTTTTTAATAGCAGTCTTTTGCAGTTTTTAATACCGAAACTTTTTTTGCGCGTTTTTTCGTAAACCATCATTCAGACAGTTTTTAAAGTAGATAAAACTGATTACATATTCAGAATCTGCGTAAAAGTCTGCTTCTGATGAACCAAAAAATGCAAGAAAATGTCTTATGGGCGCGCAGCGCCAACCGTGCAAAGCCAAATATTTGTAACGGGACGATGGCGACCATGGCGCGTAGCGCCGGTGGGTGGTAGGCCGGTGGGCCGCTTTTGCACGGTGGGCACGTAGCGCCCACTGTGCGAAATCACATATTTTTAACGGGATAATGGGCACATAACAACCATAGCTCTTTAATTTACTTTTTTTGTGCTTGAGGATTCGAACTCCAATACTTGCTTATTAAATGAATTTTTTTGCTTATTATATACTGCTTTATATCGAGATTCGTTTGGAAAAAGTGGCCCAGCTAGCGGGCGTAGCTCGCTAGTCTATACTAATAAAATCCGTGCGCCTCTGTCTGTCTGTCTGTCTGCTTGAAGCCGATTACAGTTCGCAACGCGGGCGAGTTGGAAGTCGCGAGAGGTGTCTTTCGATTGGAAAAATTCCGGGGAAGTCATTTCGGGCATTTTCGAGACCGTGGGACCAAAATTAAAAAAGTTATGAATTAAAAACCCCTTGGGAATCGGAACGAAAAATGTCTCAATTCCCAAACGGAGCTCTGAAGCAAAACACTGCGCCACCTTGCAGTGAAGGACATGAATTTTTCCCCTTTCGCTAAAAGAAGAAACAGCCGAAAGCCTCTTTTTCTACCGGCGCTAATTGCGTTTTTTTCCGCATCAATTTTTTTGACTTGCCGTAGAATATTTACCGTAGTTTTCGCTAAAAATATTAAACTTAGAAATAAAACAGGACTATCGAAACTTTTTTTGCGCGTTTTTTCTTAAACCATCATGCAGACAGTTTTTAAAGTAGAAAAAAACTGATTACATATTCAGAATCTGCGTAAAAATCTGCTTCTGATGAACTAAAAAATACGAAAAAATGTCTTATGGGCGCGTAGTGCCCACCGTGCAAAACCAAATATTTTTAACGGGACTATGGGCGCGAAGCGACCATAGCTCCGATCCACAATCTTTTTTTTTTCAAGTGCATGTGGCCCACAGTGCGAAATCACGTATTTTTAACGGGACCATGGCTCTTTAATTTACTTTTTTTGTGCTTGAGGATTCGAACACCAAGACTTGCTTATTAAATGAATTTTTTGCTTTTTATATACAGCTTAATACCGAGGTTCGTTTGGAAAAAGTGGCCCAGCTAACGGACGTAGCTCGCTAGTCTATACTAATAAAATCCGTGCGCCTCTGTCTGCCTGTCTGTCTGCTTGAAGCCGATTACAGTTCGCAACGCGGGCGAGTTGGAAGTCGCGAGAGATGTCTTTCGATTCGAAAAAATCCGGGAAAGTCATTTCGGGCATTTTCGAGACAGTGGGACCAAAATTAAAAAAAGTTATGAAATAAAACCCGGTCGGGAATCGGAACGGAAAACGCCTCATTTCCCAAACGGAGCTCTCAGGTAGAACACTGCGCCACCTTGCGGTGAACATCAGGAACTTTTCCCCTTTGGCTAAAAGAAGAAGCAGCCGAAAACCTATTTTTCTCCCGTCATTCTGTCAAAGAATGTATAAGAGAAAAAGAACTAGTTGGTAAAAAATGTTAAACACGGTTTAATTAATATAATAAGTACAACTGTTTAAGCACAGCAAGATATGTTCACTAAGAGGTAATAGTGTTGCTAATTAATATTTTGAGGATCTCAGATGTAGCTGGCTATTCATATATTTATTCTGTATGTGAGTATTAATCGTTGTAGCTCATTTTCATACTTTTTCTTTTTGGTAGCATACACGAATATTGTGTAACCTAAGATTTACGCGATTAATACTAATTTCTGTTAGTACAAACGGAAAACGAGCTGCCAAAATTATTTGTTAGTTATGTTGTCTGTGATATTAATGAAATTACTTATTTTTTTTTAATAGCAGTCATTTGCAGTTTTTAATACCCAAACTTTTTTTTGCGCGTTTTTTCTTAAACCATCATGCAGACAGTTTTTAAAGTAGGAAAAAACTGATTACATATTCAGAATCTGCGTAAAAGTCTGCTTCTGATGAACCAAAAAATACGACAAAATGTCTTATGGGCGCGCAGCGCCAACCGTGCAAAACCAAATATTTTTAACGGGACGATGGCGACCATGGCACGTAGCGCCGGTGGGCGCGTAGCACCCACTGTGCGAAATCACATTTTTTAACGGGATAATGGGCGCATAACAACCATAGCTCTTTAATTTACTTTTTTTTGTGCTTGAGGATTCGAACACCAAGACTTGCTTATTATATACTGCTTAATATCGAGGTTCGTTTGGAAAAAGTGGCCCAGCTAGCGGGCGTAGCTCGCTAGTCAATCTATTATTCGCCGGCTCGTGCAGAGACAAAAACTCCGTCGGGACGTTTTCACTCCGATTAATTGACTGAAGCAGAAATTTAAGATGAAAATAAAGTTGGTATAGTATTGAATTAAAATTATTAAAGAATTAACATGAGTAACTATTTTTTTAAATATTAAAATGTACGTATGAGGTAGAAGTAAGTTTTGGGATTGGCACATCGAACTAGTGTTTAATTTGCAGTCTTCCAACATAAGTGAGAGAAGTGCTTGTCTAGGTCTATCCTAGTAGCTCAGTTGACAGAGGGTTAGTGCGGTGAACGAATGACCTAGGCTCGAACCCTGGCCTGGAAAATTCTTTACCCTGTTTGTTCTATGCCTCCTTAGCAATGTGAATTAAAATTCAGATTTATAATATTTACTTTCAATTAACCAGCACACTTAAGAGTAAATAATAAAAATTAAAGAAAACTTTAAGATAATTAAGTAAATACGTGCAAAAAGTATTAAATAAGGGGAAATTGCGTCACAAAAGAAAAAATAATAATATTTTTAAAGATATTTAATTCAAAAATATATTTGCATTTCAGTATTAAAATAAAAGAAAATCAGTAAAATGAATAAATTATAATCTGCGTAAAGCATTCAATGGGTAAAATTACATCATATTTAAATACTGTCTTTAGAATGTAATATTTAAAACGATTTTCTTTTAGCGTCTAGAAGAAAAGTTCATATAAATGCCTGACAGCAAGCGACAATTTTTCTTTAACCACTTGAGGGAACTTACAAATTAAGTCACGAAAACAGCCATCAGCTGTCGTGACAACAGTGGATGCTATTCTTTTTAAGGTAAAACTACTTAACCTTTAGCCAACTGATCTTGAAAATCTATTATTTATAATTGATTAAAAAACACTTAAAACACAAATCATGTTCTTAAAAAAGGGAAAATTGTCTTATTGGCATGTTATATAATTAATAGCTCGGCAAAAATTGGAAAAAATTTAATTTAAAATTTTTGTAGTTTTTACCTTTATCCTTAATACTGCATACATAGTATATTACACCTATGTGACATTCTTAAATGTTAGCTTATAACATACATTTTACAAAAACACAATCATCTGACACTACAAGCAAAATATGCAGATTCATACATATAGCAACTTATACTATTAACGTTGATAGTATAATGTAAGTGACAGTAAAAACTTATAAAATATTCTTGCACACGTACATAGACAATTTATGTTACTTACATTATGTATAATGAAGCTTTATTGACAAATGAAGGTGATAGTGATTAAAATATTTCTAAGAGGAAATCTTATATAATCCTGACTCAACTAAAACTTAATTATATTAAAACTGAGGAATCTTATGCAGTCGATGTGCTCTATATCTGTTGATAACAAAAGTTTTTCAACAATATAGCTTTATAAACATCATAGCTTTTATTCGATAACATTATAGCTTTTAAATACATTTTTTATATAAATTGCAACTATAAAAATATACAAAATACATAAGTTCGTACATCTGAATAAATTAAATTAATCAATGAAAGAAAATTAAATACTTAAAAATTGAAAAACTTTAGACTTGAAGTTCTGTTTAAAAAAAACTATTTTTATTTTTTATTTACTTTTAAAATTCATTTTTAATTAGTATTTGTATCATTATTTTAATTATATTTTAATATATATATGTATATATATATGTATATATATATTAATATTTCTATTATTATTATTATAACAATTAATGAAAACAATTAATAAAAAAAACAATTGAACCTAAACTATGTAATTTCTTTATGATAAAAAAGAATAAATGAAAAAGAAGGTAAAGCTCAAAGATTAATTTATACGAAACAAACTAATTGGAGTTCTTACTTTTACAATTAGTGCAAAACAATTAACTCCGATGATAATGAAAACATGTAGCAGTTAATGTAAATTGACAAAAAGCTTACAAAGTAAGTTATTAGATAGGCAAAAAAGCTTATCTACTAAAACTAAAGCTCATTTGTACTTCTCTGCAAAAGCTATTAGCATTCAATTTACTTTGAGTTTTCTCTTTGAGAATTAACAGACGAAATAAATGTTTTTTTTGGACTTAAAAACATTTGTTAAAACACATTTTATAATGAATATCTTTTATTTATTTTTACTTGAAAACATTTTCCAGTTTGAAAGAGATAAAGAGACTTTTTTTCTGTTGAATAAGGATTGTTTATAGCTATTGCTTTTCTTCTTGTAATTAAGTTTTTATTATTTTATTTGAAGTGAGAATGAAAGTGCTTGATTTAAATTTACATTTTTGATGTAGTTAAATTTTCATATATAAATGAGCATTTTTGTCGGTCTTATAAACAGCCAAAATATCAAAGAAAATAATGAAGAATGCTCTTACTTATTGTCAGATTTTATTTCAGCGCCGTAACAGTTCAGACAAACAAATACTTGTTACTTTTTAACCCTCTCATGTAAGTTTTACACATTAAAAAAAAATTAAAAAATATTCTTTGTTATAAAGGAGGCCCCATTATCATGAAATAAGTTTATTTGAATTTTTGATACACTAATTATTAGTAAATTGATACGTCCTTATTTGGGAACGTTACACAACAAACAGTACATCCACACATTGTCATCATATGGGAGCAATATAGTTCAATGTTCACATATTGCCCCATATCTGCATATAATTTATCTGATTTATTTGAAATGAAACATTTTCATGCACTCTGGACACTTTGATAGAGAACAGATTGCACAAATATATCGTGTTTTGCTTTTGCTTTGAATAATGCTTCTTTCATCTAAACACAAAGTTTTGGTGTGTGTACATTTCTACGTTTTATCATTGGCTCTTTTGGAAAAGGTCGACACCTGGTTATTACCTGGTTATTTATATGTATATATATATTTTAAAAGTTTACCTGTAGCCTGCTTATCAGAGTGATTATAATTAAAGTTTAAATTTCAGAACGCTCTAAAAAAGAACTACTGATTAGAATGACGTCAAAATTGAACAGTGTATTATTGAAGAAGGGAAAATGAATATGAACCAAAAAAAGTTCCAAATTTTAGCGACAAATGGCGCTGTAAGCGTCAGAATTTCGACTACAAATGACAATTCGTGTAACAACGGCTAAGGAATAAATTACACGATAAACCAACTGTACTGTTCTGTGTGCATGACTCTACAGGTGTGATACTGTTAGTTACGTAAGACTATCCACCACGGCGATGTTGTATCACATCGGATGGGAAAAATCGGTTTTTAATTATCCTGAGACCAAATTTGTATAAAAAGCATCCATCCAACGGTTTGTAAATGTCCTGAAGCCAAAATCCGCATAAAAAGCATCCATCCAATCGGTGTTTAACTGTTCTGAGGCCAGAAACCGCACAAAAAACATCCATCTAATTCGTTTTTAAGTTTCGCGAGACTGGCACAAAACATATTCAAAATAGCTGTCCACCGTTGTGTGCAACAAGATTAAATCGGGAATCAGCATATTCCACAACCGATCGAAGTGTCACCGGGGTCAAGTTCAGAGTGTGTTGTGGAATGCATGTCTTCACTTCAGCTACGTTAGCAATCGGAGTACTGAAAACAACATTTTTCAGATAACCCAACAGCCAGAAATCACACGGATCAAGATCAGGTGATCGGGCCGGACGCTTTTACAGAAAGAATCACGTTTTGAGCACCAGCCTTGGCGAGTTGGCGAAAAAGAGAACGTTTAGCTAGCTGCATCGCCAAACGCCAATCGTGGTTATGTTTTGATTTTCATCCGAAATGGCGACAGATGATCTACCGTATTTTAGAATAAAAATCTTGTCTAAATTCCTCTGTATATTAAATTGGTACTACTAGGTTATCCCGTCGACCAAAAAATTATCGCCAAACTATAAGATTAAATGCCAATAATGGAGGATCGTGAATGTCACATTCAATGATATTAAATACGATTCACGTGTTTAATATGTCATTAAGGGATTTTTATTTTGCCTTTTTATTAGTATTTTTATTAATATTCTACTAATTATTTCTTTTTTCGTTATTTAAAATAAAAGTTATATCAATATGTATAATTTGGCGAAATTGGTCGACGGGATAACAGAGTAGTACCATTAAATTAAATCTACAAATTAAAAGATTACTAGCTGCACCCGTCGAAATTCGACGGAAAAGAATATATATTGGATATGATACATATCAGTCTTATATACACAATAAGATACTGAGCGAAACAAACAATTGCCCCCTCTTAAAATAGGGATAATATAACTTTTCACGAAGAAGATACACAATTTTCAGAAAACATCAAAAAATAATTATTCTTCAAAAATAATTAAACTTCAGAAAATATCAAAAAATAAACTCATACATTATTATGATGGACTTACCTTCAGCTACAAATCTTTTTTAATGCGGTTTCTAAACTTTAAACATTATTTAAATGCCAAATTATTTAGAAAGTTAATATAATACCTCAAAAGACGAATTCAAAAGTATCTGCATAGTTTTTTCTCTGTTTAAATATCGCTTGGTAACTGTGCAATTATTATAATATCAATAAAAAAAATTATTATATTAGAAACAGGGAGTTACTAAACTGAATAACCAACCCACTACACTTTTACATGACTTTTGCATACACTTTTACAGCACTTGCAATAAATTCAATTTATTTATTGGTTTGTAGCCTCCATGAACTTGTCAAAATTAATTTTATTGTCATAGCAACGAAAAGAAAAAACAATATTTTTGTTATTAAAAAGAATAAAATTTTTGTGTTTGTTGCTGATATGCAGAAAACTTTTTATTTATTTTTATTTTAAATAATAACTTAATACAACGAAATGATTTTAACTAATTTTTGATATTATGTAAAATAGAAATACCGTAATACCGGCATATCACAGGTTTTATTCTCTTTTTTTCTAATATGACATCATTTACACCTTCAGAAACACTCATCTTTTTTGTTATAAATGCGTGATTTACGCAGTTATTTAAAAATTCCTTAGTTTCATAAAATATTTATTATAATCAAATAGAAATGGCGCAATTTATAGAAATATTTTCATTTGTGCACATCACGGACCTTTAAATAAATAGAAGTCCAATTTATTTAGATGCAGGAATAAAAGTCGGTGAATATGAAATCATCACTGACACAGCTATAACAATGTATGTTATATTCATGGAACAAATTTATCTGATTTCTGAATGACGACATTTTCTTCATCGACAAAATTTCGCTTTAGATATTATATTTTATTAAAGTTATTTTCTGTTATTTTATTTACATAATACTTAATAATATTACTCAGTAAATAACCTATGCATTAGGGTGGAGCGAAAAAAAAATTTTTTTTGAAAATCAAAAACGGATAGGTGCCAAAAGTTGTCTTTATACTAGTACATTAACTGCGTGAAATTTTACCGCGGAAAAAAAAATGAGTCTGCGATTTTGCTCCAAAAATCGAAATTTTGAGTAAAATTCGTCATTTTTTGACATTTTTTCAAAAAAATTAAAATATTCCTACAGAGCTGGTTAGTATTTAAAAGTGTTGCTTAGACCTTTATATTTATCTGCTTAACTTATTTAAACTATAAAACAATATCTATAGTCTGTATAATTGGACCAAATCTGACAACTTTTTGTGAAAAATCAGCGTTAATCTCTCTATTGGAGCATACAACGAAATGTTCTTTTGAATGCATTTCTTACCTAGCTGCTTTCAAAACTACTGTGTATATAACTCATAGAGGTGGTTGCATTATCCCACCCGTCTCAACCACCCAATCATCTAAGCCCAGTGTTTCATTTATGTATTGAATTGTTACTTTTTTCCCGTAGACGAGTATAAGTTTTCTATATATCAAAGTAATTTATCGCTTCTTTGTATTCACTGACTTTGGATGATTTGGATTGCTGGTGTGACCTGCTACACATATATTTTTATACCATGTATAACAGAAGAGAAGCTGAGTAATGTATTGGGTATGTTCTTAATTGAACTATTCAGCAGTCTATTATCTTCATTAAATTTCCATGCAATTAATACATTATGATTGGAAGTTCTGTTACCACAGCATTTTTTCAATCAATTACATTTTATATGCAATGATTTTCCTAAAAATTGATTGTATGAATTCAATTTTTAGCATGTCATCATTTACTGTACTTATTACATTGAATATATTTTGAGAAGCTGGCTGCTTAATATTATGACGATCGTCACAGAGGATTGCAAACAAAATTTGCGTGTAAAACAACAATATTTCTAAAGAAGTTTTAGTATGCTTTATGTCGTTTCCTGTGTTGTTCCATAGTCTAGTAATTTCTAATAAGATTTTAGATTTATTATTTAGGTGTGTAGTACATTTGGTATAAAACATCCCGCGGTATAAACTTGGATTATACATTTTGTGAGTGAACATATAGACGTTGATTGCCAATCTGTGCTTATATAAAGCGGAAAATTTTATTAACTTTATGAGCTGTCTTTTGTGTGAGATGTTTTCTAAACTCCTATTCTCCATTCTTTCTGAGAAATAGCTTTCCTTATGAATTAGCTTTGCAATCTCTGACAGAAATTTCTAGTCCGTTCTGAGTATCTTTTTCTCAATTTGAGAAAATATTTTTTCAAAATTATTCTCTATTTTATAAAAAAAAAAAATTGCAATAGGAAGTGAATAGTACGTAGACAAAGATTTTCCTTATTGATCCAGTGAATCCATGTTTTATATCGACTTCTTTAATAGATTGGCGCAGAGGAAATTCACTGGAGTTGAAGTAGCGAATGATTCAATGTTATACACAATTCTAAGCTTACCCCGTGCAAAATGGTTCACAGTGACAAATAAAATTCTCCTAATTTTAAATTAGCACTTATAGTCGATTAGAATCCGTACATTCCCTCATAAAGTACTATGCATTATATGTTTATGCCTAGGACATTTCACCATCAAATGTTGTCCACTCATAAAAAGAGGATCTAAAAGTTAATAGGAAATTACCTGGATACGAAAACACTTAGAAAATGGCATAAAACTAATGCAAAAAAAAAAGTTATTTACAACAGCGGTTTCTTAACACATGGAGAACAAATTTTCATTGCAATTCTCGCTGACGATCACCATCACATTAAACAGCTCGCTTCTCAACATATAAAAAATACAAAAGTAGGATAAATGATGGCATACTTACAGTTGAAATATCTGAAATCATCTTTGAAGCAAATCATTACGTAAAACAAATACAATTGACTGAAAAAATGTTGTGGTAACAGAACTTCCAATCACTATTCATCAACTGAATGTAAGTTTGATAAATATAATAGATGGTCGAAAAGATCCCTTTAATAGATTCCCGTGCATTACTCTGCTTGTCATTTTTTTGTATAAACTGTAAAAATATACCTGAAGATAGTTACAGCAGTATGTGGATGCAAAGAACAGATGAAGAAGGTGGAAGCATCGAAAACATGCCAAATTTTGATAAAGAAAATCACAAATCAATGTATAAATAAAACACTGTACTAAGATGATCGAATAGTTGGGCCGGGTAGTATAGGAAATATAGCTACCTCCACGACGCATGTCCAAGGTAGTTTTGAAAACAAGAGCTGTATTAAAAACAACAATTCGTTGTATGACCCAATAGAGTGGTAATGCTGTTTTCTTACTAAAAGTTGCCTATTTTGCTCCAGCTATAGGGAATAAACATATTGTTTTATAGTTTAAATATGTTAAGCAGATAAATATAAAGGTCTAAGCAACACTTTTAAATACTAACCAGCTCTGTAGGATTTTTTTAATTTTTTTGAAAAAATATCAAAAAATGACAAATGTTACCCAAAATTTCGATTTTTGGAGCAAAAGCGCAGACTCAAGCCATTTTTTTTCATCGGTAAAATTTCACGCAGTTGATGTACTAGTATAAAGGCAACTTTTGGCACCTACCTCGTTTTTGATTTTCAAAAAAAATTTTTTTTCGCTCCACCCTACTATGCATTATACCGTGATTAGTGAATAATTACGTGCAATCATTTTATTAGAATTAAATTTTATGAAAACCATTATTATTATTATTATTTTTTTTTTTGAAATGCGATTACACATTTACCGATGAGATCATGCTCCTAATTGGTGGAAAATATAAAAGCAAAATATTTTTTTTGTTATAGTGAGAAAAGCTTAACCTGTTGCCACTGTTTTAAAGAAATGTCACAAAAAAGCTTTTAAAATTAAAATTAAAATATGAAAATTGAAATAAATTAAAAATTAACCAGAATGGGCACATCTGCACAAAAACAGCTTTCATTTAAAAAAAAAATAATATCAAATTTGAGCCAGTAGAGAGCTCAGTGCTGGTGACTAAAAAATCAGCCAGGTCTTTTAAATATATAGATTTTGAATACTGTGTTTTAGATAAGAAGAAATCGTCTTCGAAACAAATTGTTTTACGTATTGATATTTGCTCAAATGATGAGGCCGAGCATTTCAAGAAAATATTCTCGGAACTTATCAACACCTAATGGATTGTTTACAAAAATACTTAAAATTTGACTTTAAAATTTTTACTTCAAAGTAATAAATAAAATTATTAGGGATTTTTCTTTTAACTGTATATAATTATAAGGGGTTGTAGAATTTAAAGAATTAAATTTATCAATTTAAGCAAATTAACAAGTAAAATTTAAAAGCTTGGATTATTTAACCTTTGGTGGAAATGAAACAAAAACAAACTTTTTTTAGGAGGGGGGGGGGAAGAGGCAAAATTTGAACAATTGGCTCTTTATTTATATTTACCCTAAAGTAATAAATAGAACAGAAAATTTCTTAAAATGTAAAGATTTAAAAAATAAACAAATAAAAAATATGAAAGTATGTGCACAAAACTTTTACCCTGGTTTTATTTTTTTTTTAACCTTTTTTGTTTGATAAATTATTTATTTATTATTTAAAAACCAACAGACAGTACAAAAAAGTACACTATATGCTCTGTTATGGATAAGTGATTGGATACAGAACATTTTAGACACAATTTTATCTAATCTTTTCAGCAAAACGTTTAATTTTAAACTGTAAAAAATAGTGTGCTGAAACATTTTCAAAATCTCATTTTTTCAAACATAGCGAATTGCAGGATACAGCTAAATAATTTGTGGTTTATCCTTTAATCTAATTATAATCGAATCGGTTTTATTTTTAACTGGGGGAGGGGGGGGCACAAGAGAAAATTCAGAATGGAGGATTGCCTGAAACGACTGATCATTATTTTATTGCCACTGAAACTTAACAAATAGTGAGTGCAGATTGACGAAAAAGGTGTGTGTGTGGGGTTGGGGGGCAGGAGAGGGGAATTTCATTGGAGAGAGGAATTTAGATGATTTATTCAAATATGTTGAATTGCTATTTCAAAATATTAATGAAACAGTTAGGACGAAATAATATTAAAAATATGGCAGAAATTTTAATTAAAAAACTGTAGAATTTTAAATTTTGTGCACTAGGGGCAGACCATTTTTTTCAACAATTTAAATAATGATAAAGATTTAAAAGTATTAAAAAATTATTGATTTAACTGCAAACATCGACTTGCAATTATTTTAACTTATTGATTTAGTTGCAAGATGTAGATAAATAATTTGTGATTTATCATTCAAATTAATTATAACGAATTTATTTTGGTTTCAACTTATTATTAACTTCTTACCGCAATTAAATTAAAAGCAACTTTTAATGAGCTATTTCAGTGAAAACATGTTTCATTAATGCATTCAACACGCCAAACAATTATGCCGCTTAATAAACAAATAGACGCACATACACAAGAAATAAATAAATAAAAATTAATTATTTCAATAGCAATACAAATAAACTAAGTTTAAATGTCTCATAAAAAACATGATCAATAGAATTATATTTATTACAAGAAATATTTTGTTTTTATTTTTCTTAAAAATAAAATAAGTTCTCATTTCTTCAAGCATAGCGAATTGCAGGCTACAGCTAAATAATTTGTGGTTTATTCTTCAATCTAATTATAATCGAATTGATTTTAGTTTTAACTTGCTTTTATTAACTTATAAGCGCAAGTAAATTAAAAACAATTAATTTTTAAGAAATTATTTCAGTTAAAACATATTTTATTATTAATGCACTCAACACGCCACATAATTACGCCGCTTAGTAAACAAACAGACACACACACAAAATAAATTCAGTAGCAATATAAAATAAACTAAGTTCAAATGTGTCATAAAAAAGATGATCAATAGAATTATATTTATTACAAGAGAATATTAACCACTGTTTTTAATTAAGTTCTCAATGTCGTCGAACATAGGCAATTAAGGAAATAAAAGAATATTTTTAAACTGAAAATAAAAAACTTTTTGTTTCAAATAGATGTTCTGTAAAATTTAAAGCATTTCTTCTGAAAAAGCTCTTTGTTTTAAGCTATGTTTTAATTGTAAACAACGGTGAATAACATTTCATCATATTATATATTCTCTGCTTGATAACATTGACGGAAAAACAAATGAACAATAAGCACTATCTTTTTGCAAAAGGAAGAAGAAGGAGTTGCTATTCGCTACGCATATGACGTCACAAACAAGAGAGGATGCGTAGCATTGAATTCATCTCCGTGCCAAAAGTTGCTCTGGCGATAAGGTGCTCAAAACGTGATTCTTTCTGAAAAAGCGGTTCGGACAGGCTATAGGGAAAAGACGACTGATAAGTCTAGCATTTCCGAAATGGTACCTCAACAATTGCTTCACTCGATTTGCAATGGGCTGAGAAGCACCATCTTGCATAAAAATGATACTATCCAGACATCCACGCTGTTGCAAACCTGGAATGACGTCATTACGCAAAAGAGACTCATAGCGCTGACCATTAAAGGTAACGGTAAGAGTGGCAGTGGCAATGGATTATCACCAGCAGTTGCCTTCAGAAACACAGAAAAGAGGATTTCCTATCTATAAACATATTAAATTTAATGAAATGCTGTTTAATTATTTTATATAACAAATGATGTCATTTATTATGCTGTTTTATTAACTTTAGTTTTATGCTCTTTATTTATTTTTCTTTATGTTTTGTCCTCGAAGACTTTTTATTGATAAAATTTATCAGAGATTTTAACAAGTATCGAAAATTTAAAACCCTACATTATTTTTACATTTATTTCAAAGTTTCAAATGTTAGATGCTTTCTCTCTTTTTCAACATAAAGTTATAAAAAAAAGGTTTAGCTTTCGCTCTTGTAAATTTCATTTTCAAAATCGTTCATGATTTGTTCCTAACACTTTCAAATATCACACCGTCTTTCTTACTTTCACTCAATTTAAGTACTGAGAAATAACAAGCAAAGATTAAAATAGATAGAATTTACTTGCTGCGAAGGTAATGTGTTTATTCATAAAAACAAAAACGAATATTTTTCTTTGCGGTCGACATTATAAGTAACTTCAGATTTGATCCAAATAATTTTTCGGTATATTCTTTTTCAGATTTCAGATTTATAACTGAAATCAAATGAATGTTTAAGAAAAGTCAAATTATATTACCAAAATGAAAATGTTTGAGTGAGAAAAAATTTGGAAGGTTGCGTTAAGAATTGGATTTTATATTTCAAAAGAAAAACTTTGAACATCACGTGTTTCTTTTTTATTTTTGTATTTAGGAAAGAGAATTATACCTCGAAAACTTAAATTTTAAAAATATCTATGTTTAATTTTAGTGAATGCAGTTTGTGTAAAAGTAAAAAAATAGAAAGAATTCTAAACAAGAGGGGTATTTTTTTTATCGAAAAATTGTTTTTGTCATAAAAAGAAATCTTAATTCCCTGCTTTTATCAAAGTGAAACTAGTTAGTATGAAAATTTCAAAGCCGTAAATGTATAAATTAATCCTATAAATGAATTTTTCATGGAAAAATCCTGCGCAATTTTGTATCTTATAAAATTATCTGACGTTATTTATTATGACAAATGAAGTTATTTATTATATTATTTTTATCAACTTTATTTTTAGACAATATTTCTTTTCTCAGATTTTGTTCTCGAAGGCTCTTTACTTATCAAATTATATCAAATCTTTTATTGACTGTAAAAAATTTTAAAATCTGCACTCCCCCCCCCCTTTATTTAAAAGTTTTAAACATTAGATATCTTTCTCTCTTCCTCAATATAAAATTATCAAAAGAAAAAAAAACATGGCTTTACTGGTTATAAATTTCATTCTTAAAATCGTTCATGAATTGTTCCGAAAATTCTCAAATATCACATAGCAATTCTTTTCACATTTCTTCTCAGGAAAATAGGTTGGAATTCCTTAACTCAATTTAAATTCTCAGAAATAACAAGCAAAAACTAAAATATACAGAATGTACTTGCAGAGAAAATAAAATACTCATTTATGAAAAATAATAATAATAATTTTTTTTTAGTCGAATATAATTCAAATTACAACCTTTAAGAATAAAGTTCGGTGAATAGTTCTGTACAATTAATGTAGATGAAATATTAACAAAAGTTACTATACCATTCTTCGAAATAGTCATCTACCATAACTATGCACCTCTGAGATCTGTTATACATGTCCTGGGGAAATTCGCAAGAAGTCTTCTTTTGGGATGGAGTTCAAAAGCTTCTTCACGTTTCGTTGGATGTCAGCAATATGGTTAAATCTCTTTCAAAGAGGGTTTGAGTGGTGAAAGTAGGAAGAGTCTGAAGAATTGAGATCTGGCGAGTATGGTGGATGTTCAATTTGCACCAACCCTCATGAATTTCTTTCGGTGTCTTGCAAAGCTTAAAATCAAACTTTAAACTGATTTTTTGATCGTTCATTTTCCTGTTCTCAGTTAAGAACAAAAACATTGGACAAGCACTTAGTAAAGCACCTCTTACACAGAACATAAACGAGGCTCAACTGAACAAAGGTGGTGGAAGATGGTCAACACTTGCCCTTATGAAGGCGCAGCGTTTTGCTTCCTCAGTGTTGTCAGATCAGTCGTTCTAAATTCATTCACCGAACTTTTTTGTCAGAGGTAGTATATTACCGAAATGAAAATGTTTGAGTGAAAACATTTAGGAGGTAGTGTTGAAAATTGGTTATTAAACTTAAAAAGAAAAACCGTCTTTATGACAATTTATTTTTTATTTTAATTAGAAAAGTGAAATACATCTTGTAAACGTTACGCTTTATAAAAATCTACGTTAAATCTCGTGAATGCAGAATGAGTAAAAGTGAAAAAATGAAAAGAATTGTAAACAAGAAAGGTATTTTTCCATCTAAAAACCTTTTCTGCCATAAAAAGAAATCTAAATTCACTGCATTTATCAAAATGATTAATATGATACTAATATGATACAAACTAATTAATATGAAGATTTCAAAGGCATATGTATATAATCTAATCCTGTAAATGAATTTTCCATAAAAAAATTTTGCAGAATTTCATATCTAATAAAACTATGTTAATTTTTTATTATGACAAATGAAGTCATTTCCTATGCTATTTTTATATTTATTTTTATACGATTTATTTTTTCAGATTTTGCTTTCGAATGTATTTTGCTTATCAAATTACATCATATCTTTCAACAACTGTCGAATAGTTTAAAATCTATATTATTTTTTCTTTTATTTCACAGTTCCAAATATCAGATATCTTCTGTCTTCCTCAATATAAAATCATACACACACACACATAAATATATATACATATATAAGTATGGTTTTTGTTGTTATAAATTTATTCTGAAAATCGTACATGATTTGTTCCGAAAATTTTAAAATATCAAACTGCCTTTCTTGTCTCATTTCTTCTCAAGAATATTATGTTGGAATTACTTAAACCCTGTTTAGGTTGTCAGAAATAACAAACTAAGACTAAAATGTATAGAATGTACTCGCTGTAAAAGGTAAAATATTTATTGATGAAAACACAAAACTAATATTTTTCTTTGCGGTCGAGATTATATGTAACTTTAGATTTCATTCAAATATGTAACCTTTTTTTCATCGTTCTATTGTTCTTGGAATTTCAGATTTATAACTCAAATCAAATGTATGTTTAAGAAAAATCAAATTATATTACAGAAATGAAAATGCTTGTGTGAGAGAAATTTGGAAGGTAGTGTTTAGATATTAAAGATATTAAATTTTTAGATATTAAATTTAAAAAAAAACACCTGTCTTTTATCACATGTTTCTTATTTACTTTTGTATTTAGAAAAGATAAGTACATTTCGAAAACTTTATACTTTATAAAAATATAGATTAAATTTAGGGAAGGCAGCTTGAACAAAAGTTCAGAAATGAAAAGAATTTTACACAAGTAGGGTATCTTTTTAAATCTAAAAAACGTTTCTGTTATAAAAGAAATTTTAAATCACTGCTTTTATCAAAGTGAAACTATTTCGTATGAAGATTTCAAAACCATATGCATATAAGCAAATCCTATAAGTGATTTTTTCATGAAAAAGTTTTTCACAATTTTGTGCCTAATAAAGTTATGTCCAGTTATTCATTTTGACAAATCAAGTCATTTATTGTTTTATTTTTATCAAATCTATTTTTATACAATTTATTTATTTTTTCAGATTTTGTTCTCGATTTCTATCAAATCTTTGAACAATTGTCGAAAATTTTAAAATCAGCCCACTTCTTCATTTATTTCAAGTTTCAAATATTAGATATCTTCTCTCTTTCTCAATATAAATTTATTAAAAGAAAAAAAAGTGTGACTTTCGCGGATTATTATTTTCATTCTCAAAATCGTCTATGATTTGTTCCGAAAATTCTCAAACATCACACTGCATTTCTTGTCTCCTTTAATCTCAAGAAAATGTGTTAGAATTACTTTAACTCAGTTTAAGCTCCCAAAAATAACAAGCGAAGAATAAAATATATAGAATTTACTCGCTGCGAAGGCAAAACACTCTATCATGAAAAAACAAAGCAAATAATTTTCTTTTTTGAATGACATTATATCTAACTTTATACTTTATACTTGAAACTTTATACGAAGCCATTTTTGCTTCTGTCTTTTTTTCTTGAGATTTCAGATTTATGACTCAAATCAAATGTATGTTTAAGAAAAATCAAATTATATTACCGAAATGAAAATGTCTGAGCGAGAAAAATTTGGAAGGTAGTGTTCAAAATTGGATATTAAATTTCAAAAGGAACACCTGTATTTTATCGCATGTTTCTTTTTTATTTTTGTATTTAGAAAAGAGAAATATATCTCGAAAACTTTATGCTTTATAAAAATCTATATTAATTTAGGAAAAGCAGCATGAATAAAAAATGAAAAAAGAAAAGAATTTTAAACAAGAAGGGTATTTTTTTAAATTTAGAAACTGTTTCGCTCATAAAAAGAAATCTTAAATCACTGCTTTCATCAAAATGAAACTAATTGATATGAAGATTTCAAAGTCATCTGCATATAAGCCAATCCGATATAAATGAATTTTAAATAGAAAAGTTTTGCCTAATTTTATATGTAATAAACTTATTTTCAATTAATTATTAAGACAAATCAAGTCATTTATTATTTTATTTTTATCAAATCTATTTTTGTACAATTTGCTATTTTTTCGTTTTCATATTTTGTTTTCGAAGGTTCTTTATTTATCAAATTATATCATATCTTTGTCAAAAAATTTAAAATCTGCTTATTTTTTCATTTATTTCAACTTTCAAATATAATCTCTTCAGACCTGAGCATAAAATAACTTTACAAATATACATTTATTGCTTTTGCATAATCGAAACGGCACCATAGACGACAGAAAGAGTCATATTTATGAAATCAGTACTTTCGGGGACTGGTAATTTAGGCCTACAAATATAGATATAAAAGTACTAATCCCCTTAAAACATCATTTTAGCTATCAGTAATATAAATTTACGCAATTACAAAATCAAGGTCTTTAAACAAGTAAATGATCAGCAAATTCTCAAAAATTTTTAATGTAAAGCATTTAAGTTAAATAATCAAGAATATTTCTTACTTTATTGGCTACAATGTCTTGAAAGTATTTTCTAAACTCAGATGAAAATAATATTTATTTTATGAGGTAATATTCATTAGTGCTGACATTTATTGGCTTTGCTTTAAAACAAAAAACATTCAGCTGTATAGAAGTAAAGTAAAATTGCAAAAAATTCGAACAGTTTAGCTTTTATGAGGAAAAGAATGGCGGTGCACATTTGTGTACCTCAGATCTGAGGAGGATAAATCTTTCTGAATATAAAATTGTCAAAAGAAAAGAAAATAACTTTCGCGGTTATAATTTTCTTTCTTAAAACCGTTCATGATTTGTCCCGGAAATTCTTATGTGACACACTGGATTCCTTGTCTCATTTATTATCAAGAAAATATGTTGGAATTACTTTAACTCGATTTAAGTTCTGAGAAATAACTAGCAAAGATTAAAATATATAGAATTTACTTTCTGCGATGATAAACTATTCATTCATGAAAGCACGATCGACATCCTACGGTCGACATCCTACGTAACTTTAGATTTGATTCGAATGCATAACCATTTTTTCCCTGGTATATTCTTCTTGAGATTTTTGAATTATAACTCAAATTAAATGTATGTTTAAAAAAATCAAATTATATTGCCGAAATGAATATGTTTGAGTGCGAAAAATTTGGAAGGAAGTGTTAAAAATTGGACATTAAATTTCAAGAGAATATTGTCTTTATTGCATGTTTCTTTTTTAATTGTTGTATTTAGGAAAGAGAAATATACCTCAAAAACTTTAAAAATTATAAAAATCTATGATAAACTTAGTGAGTGCAGCATGAGTAATAATCAAAAAATGGAAAGAATTGTAAACAAGATGAGTATATTTTTTATATAAAATCTATTTCTGCCATAAAATGAAATCTTAATTCGCTGTTTTTATCAAAATGGAACGAATTGATATGAAGATTTCAAAGCCATTTGCATATAAGCTAATTCTATAAATGAATCTTTCATGGAAAAAATTTGCACAATTTTGTTTTCTAAGAGTTTTGTTCAGTTATTTATCATGACAAATGACATCATTTATAATGCTTTTACTGTCAAATTTATTTTTATACAATTTTTTTCTTCAGATTTTGTTCTCAAAGGTTCTTGCGACTTATAAAATTATATCAAATCTTTCAACAATTGTTGAAAATTTTAAAGTCTGCATTATTTTTTATTTATTTCAAAGTTATTCAATTTATATCAAATATTATATGTCTTCTTTGTTCTTCAGTATAAAATTATCAAATGAAAAAAAAAAAGTCTTTCGCGATTATATATTTCATTCTCAAAATTGTCTATGAATTGTTCCGAATATTCTCAAGTATCATATTACCATTCTTCTCTCATTTTTTATCAGAAAATTATGTTGGAATTTCCTTAACTCAATTTAAGGTCTCATAAATAACAAGCAAAAACTAAAATACAGTCAGCTCTCGTTAATTCGAAATCGGAAAAATCGAACCTCCGCTTAATTTGAACTAAACATGAAGTACCGAAATTTTCGATAGCAGAATAACGTTAAAAATTTTTATTTATTCGAACTCATTTTCACTTAATTTGTTTAATTCGAACTTACGAGATTCCAATTTTTCATTTTTCGTTTCTTTCTATGACACTTTAGATCTTTGAAATAGCTTTCTTTCTTTTATTTTTGTCAGAAAAGTTCTGAACAATTATACATATAGTCCCATGCATTTGATATCCGCTTTTTTAATGCCTTGTCTGTCCATCAATGACAATTCTACTCCCTTTTCGATTGTGCTCGTCCTAATTCCTCAATTATTTTACATATTTATATCTTTTAGTTTAATATTAAGTCATATAAAAGTAATAACAGCCGAAATATATTTAAAAAATACTATGACATTAAATTTTTTTGTAATAGAAACCCCTTTAAACATGTTTTCCTCTAATACTTTTCATAATTCGAACTTTGGATAATTCAAACATTTCTTGTAGTCCTGACGAGTTCGAATTAACGAGAGCCGACTGTATATGGAATTTTCCGCTGCAATAATAAATATTCATTAATGGAAAAAAAAAAAAAAAAAAAAAAAAAAAAACTAATATTTTTCTTTGCGGTCGACATACTATGTAACTTTAGATCAGTTTCGAATACGTAACCATTTTTTCTTTGGTACATTGTTCTCGAAATTACATATTTATGACACAAATCCAATGTAATGTTTCAGAAAAATCAAATCATAGTACCGAAACTATGTTTGAGTGAAAACATTTTGGAAGGTAGTGTTAAAATTGCATTTTAAATTGCAAAAAGAGCACTGTCTTTATAACATATTTCTGTTTTACTTTTGCATTTAGAAAAATGAAATTTATCTCGAATACTTTACGTTTTATAAAATTCTACGTTATATAGTCGACTCTCGTTAATTCGAACTCTTCGGGACCACAAGAAATATTCGAATTATCCAAAGTTCGAATTCTGGAAAATATGAAATGAAAACATGCTTAATATGGTACTGTTATAAAGGAATTAATGTTATAGTGTTTTTTGAATTTATTTCGTCTGTTATCATTAGAATATGACTTAATATTTAATTAGAATGTATAAATACATAAATTAATTAAAATATTAGAAAGAAGCATAATGGAAGAAAAATTTAAAGCTTCACTGATGGACAGGCAGGGCTCTTAGAAAGTGGATATCAAATGCATTTGATTATATGTATACTCGTTCGGAACCATTTTCACAAAAATAAAAAAAAGAAAATTATTCAAATGATCTGAAATCCGTGAGAAAGAAAAGAAAAGTGAAAAATCGTAATTTTCGTTAGTTCGAATTAAACAAATTCAAGAGAAAAAGAGTTACATTTTCAACGTTATTCTGCCATTGAAAATTTAGGGACTTCATGTTTAGTTCGAATTAAGCGAAGATTCGAATTATCCGATTTCGAATTAATGAGAGAAGATTGCATTTCGTGAGTGCAACAACGTGGATAAATGTGCCAAAAAACTGTTTACATTTGGAGCGTTTTTTTGATGTGAAATAGAGGTCGTCTTTTAGAAATATAAATTTGCCAAATATGTAAAAAGTCGTTGAGATTTAATTAGCTCCTCAATATAAATTCGAAAGCTTTAATCATTTTGATAGATTAATTGTTATTATTAAAATACCGGGTGATCCAAAAGTCAGGACGAACTTTAAGTGTAAATAATTCGAAAACGAATCAAGATACAAAGATACGGTTTGCATCAAAGGAACCGGGAGGAGAAGAAATGTGGAAAGAAACCGGGTTTTGTGGGCAACAAAAAAATATAGTTCTGTTGGTGACCAACAGCATCACTAGCAGCACTGAAAAATGCCATCCGCCAAATTGTGTCTGCCATAACGCAAGAAATGCTACAAAATTCTGTGAATGGTGTGATGCCTAGTCTCACAGCTCCATTCATGAATGATGGACAGCACATTGAACATTTACTGCATTACTAATTAACTGTAATTAAGCTGACGTAAATTGTCAACATATTTTCATTTGTAAATCATCTTTTGGTGCAATAAAACACTATAGTGTCATTTGTTGGTTGCACAGAAAACTATATTTTTATCACTGTTACACAAAACTCAGTTTTGTTTCCATCCATTCGTTGCAAACCATATCTTTGTATCTAGATTCATGTTTGAATTATTCATTTTTAAAGTTCGTCCGGACTTTTGGATCATCCGGTTGTTATTTGTACTACACATACAAGAGAAAAAAAATAATAGAATTTTTGTTAAATAAAATAATGAAAAGTAACAGCCTGAATTCTTTGCATAATGATACATATTTTAAAATGTCATTATATTAAACTAGCCTATAAAATTTGCTTTATGCCGTGTTTTTTAGATTTTACAAATTGATTTTTTTTGTATTTTGTAGCGCTGAACCTGGAATTTATCTTCCTTTTTTACCACTACATTAAGATATTTTTCAAATCGTAAATTTTAAAGTTAAAAAAATAACGTCAATTTTATACTAAAATAGATGTGATTTTGTGTTTTCAATTTTTCACAGTTGATTTTTATGTATTTTTTACGACTGAATTTCGTGACTCGCGATTTTGCATCGAGTCGATATCTCAGTACGCTTCCTGTGTCTTTAAAAATGAAATGAAAATCTATCAGGTAAAACGCGCACTGATAAAATAGTTTTATTAGTAATACAGTTGTTTATTTATTTATTTATTACGGTTTCGTTCATCTGACGAAACCCTGTTCGTCTCTGTCCTCTGTCTGTCTTTCACAAAGTCCCTACACAAAAACTATACAAGTCAAAGTGTTCAAATTTTGTGAGTTATAGCTGAATACTTCTTGTCACACAACAAATATAAAATTTTGGAAAACACTATTATTTTAATTAAAATATTTTTTTTAATAACATCAGTCCATTTTTTTTTAAGTTTTACTTTCTTCTCATTGTTGCAATCAAGTTTAAATGGATAAAAAAATTATTTCTTTTTTATACTTTAAAAAGAAATGGAGTACTTCTGTTACCACAATTACAAAATTGGTATTATAAACTACAAAAAATAAAAATAATAATAATAATAATATCTCAATAATAAATTGAGATAAAGCTTTTAAACAAATTGTATCTAAACAAACATTTTTTCCCTACACGATGGTGTAAAAATTGAAAATGTGCGATGTTTAGAAGTTTAAAAATTTGCAATAGCATAAATTTCAAAATTTAAATTTCATTTCTTCTAATTGTTCCTCACAAGTTGAAATAAAATTAATATATATGTAACATAAATTAATGGATTAAATAAATCACAAGAAAAACGTGCTTATCGGTTTTCATTTCATCATTTTACATTATATTTATCCTCTATTTTGACATGCGAAGTGAAATATTTTTTTATTTATTAAATTCCTATTCATTTAGAATACTAGCCGCCTCTAATGACCGGTTTGATCTTCCTTAAACTGATGCTAAGCTTTGTAACATTTTATTTTTATATATAACTTTATTTACTTGCGTACCTTCACTAAATCTGTATATTCTGATAGAGAAATTAAAAAAATCTATGCGATCAAGGCAGCATTTAGGGGAAGAATTCAGAATTCTGTTCTGGTTGGCGCGATTGGTGAATAAATCTGAAATAGCGCCGAAAAACCACTTTTCATTTGTTAATTTAATGATAAAATGTTTTGAAAGAGATATTAAACGAAACCCTCTGTGCGATCTACGGTCACTTACCCAGTTGTTTATTGTACGGAACCCTCTGGGCGCGAGTTAAGACTCGCACTTGATCGTTTATATTAGAAAAAGAAACGATTTTCGCCTCACCCGTTAGGTGCAACCTGTACCGTTTTATCTCTTTTCGTTTACGAATTATTAATTTTTGCAATTGTTCCTGATTTTTAGATCATCCAGTAAATACCGTGTGCGTCATAAATTCGTGCAAACTTAAAGAATGTAAAATAAAAGAAGTAACGCTCGGAAAAAGTTTCGGTTTGCGCGAGTATGATCCGACGGATTTTGGATTTATTTTCCTTGTATAATAAAAAAGATTCCAAAATAAACTGATAGAGGGCGCTCACATGTGATACTGATGCGTTTTATGCAAATTAGGCCAGCAATGAAACACCTGACTACAAATGGATTCGTCATTCGATAGCGACAGCATGCAATTTATGATGCATCCTGTATATTTAAAAAATATATATTTAAGTGAACAAATAACTTTTATTCAAACTTTACCGTTGATACTGTTTTACTTTTCATAATTTCCCATTTCATATGTAAAATATTTAAGTCAAACAAAACCAGTTTAATTTATTCTATGACATAAATGTCAAACAGAACTTTAATCTCGTAGAATGTATAGAATACCACTCCATTACATTTTCTAAGGAAAACATAATTATGAAATTTTGCGACTACTACAGAAAATATTGTTAAAATTCAAAATTTTTTATACAATGTTCAGGTAACTTGCAGCTGCTTGTACGCAAAGTCCCCTTCTGTTTTATTATTGAAATGAGTTCATCCCAGATAAGTTTTAAGCGAATTAGTAAAATAGTATTCATGCCATAGTGTTAAATTTCAACGAAATACACTTGCTTGGTGTATATACATACTTGCTGCGAGCATATCTTTGCATGCATTTAAACTGAATGAAGACTTTCAGTTTGTTGAGAGGGAAAATAAATCTACTCTTGTTATACATTTCAAGTTTCTATCCTAAGAATTCCATGTAAATCGTTTTTTTTTTTTTTTTTTTTTTTTTTTTTTTTTTTTTTTTTTTGGGGGGGGGGGGGGTGGCTATTTATCTCTTACAAATTTTGAACTTTTTTGGAATCGCTCTTAGCAAGTTAGCATTTGCATCTTATAAATATTCACCATAAAAAAATTTAATTTTAAGGATGTCCTAGACAAGTTTTAAAATAACTTTTATTTAGTGAGTTAAATTTTTGATTTTTTTTATGATTAACCATATAATTGGTAAACAAAATCATATGATAAATCTTCTTATAATTTTTTTAAGTTTTAAATGAAAAATATGTTAAAATAGTGGTGTAATTTAAAATATTATTTGTAGAATTTCATTTTTTTTTTTTTTTTACATTTAAATAAACAGACATATCTAAATTTTAATTTTGATTCAGCATTTCTAAAAATATTAGTTTAAAAAAATTAAAAAAAATTAAAATTAAAAATTTGTAAAAACTATTATGTAACTTAAATTAAAATTAACTTATAACAAATATTTTTTACCATTTGCAGAAACAAATCTAAAGTAAATCAAAAAAGACATGCTTCCAGTTTAAACATTTAATTCTAACGATTATAATAATTTTAAACCGAAAAATGGTGAAAAACCCATCATGAAGAAAAACGCATTTTCACAAGAAATCCTTTCCACGACAATAATTACTTGAAAGCTAGATTTTGAAAACAGATCAAAACGAAAAAATTAATATTTTCTCTTTTTATTAAGATAGAAACGTGATTTAAATGTCATTTTAAGCATTAAAAAAAATTTAACAATTTTTTTTTTTTTTTTTTTTTTTTTTTAATCTGAAGATTTTTGTATCCCGGACCCCCTTATCACAAATATAGTATCACATGAATAGTGTATTTTGAAACTCTTTTTTCGCACACAGTTTTAAATTTCGATTAAAAAACCTTGAATATGCGAGCCAAGGTTACCTTATCTTAATAACAAGGCTTGTCATTCGCTAAGTTTCCTTTGTCTGCAGTACACGTGGTCAAAAACCACATGATTTTCCCGTAGGTACTGCCATCTAATGTGAGAGCCTGAATATTTCCCATTTTTTTTTCTTGTGCATGGAATATCACCAGTAGAATGCACCAGGTGGCGTTACTTATGAGACAAAGACAGTTGGCAACTATTAGGACAATTTCACCCATAGACTTTCTCTCAAACGGCAGGCCTTGATATTATGATAAGGTGGCCTTGGTGAGAGCATTTACTTTTTTAATCCTTTACTGCAGCATGTGCCATATCTGGAACATACCTAAAATTTTCATTATAATAACCTAAAATTTTCGTTATTATAATTTTCATTATGTGCCAAGAATTTTATTAAAATGATATCCGTCCCCGATCACAAATAGCCCAAAGAATGGATTAACACTTATTTTGTCCTTCTAAAATGGCTTCATTAGACGAAAAAACTAGAATGTGTTCTTCGGAAACAAAAGAAATTTCGATCAAGCTATTAACGTAAGATTTACTTTCATTATTTGTACTGAATAAAGTATTTTATATAAAAAAAAGTTGCAGAGTGTTCAGCAGATAAAATTAGTTAATTTAAAGTACGAATTGAATATTTCCAAATGAATATTCCAGATCATTAATTTACAGGGCCATTGCTTTACCGCTTAAACTAACTGCGCAGATAACCGGCGAGCATTTCTTGCTCAGGTAACCTAATGGGTTATAACATCTGGTCTATCATGTAGAAAGCTCAACAAAATAAACTGCAAGTAAAGGAACTCCATATAAACGGTGGTATGTAAATATACTAATATTTTAACACAATCAAATTAATTAATAAAGTTATCATACGAATTATACAGTATTTCCAACTGAACGAAAAATTGCCCACACTGGGAATCGAACTCAGACCCTTGACATAAAAGGCCAATGCTTTACCATTTAAGCTGACTGGGCCGACGACCGGCGAGAATTTCTCCCTCAGATAACCTAATTAGTTATTACATCTGGTCTGTCACTTACAGCTCAACAGAACAAACCGCAGGTAAATGAACGCCATACAAACTATGAGTACGTACATATACTAATATTTTAACACAATGAAATTAATTGGTAAAGTTATATCATACGAATTACATAGTATTTCCAACTGAGCGAAAATAAGTTTATCAGGCTGGGAATCCAACCCAGATCCTTGGCTTACAGGGCCAATGCGTTACCGTTTTAGCTAACTGGACAAAGAACCGGCTAGCATTTGTCGCTCAAGTAACGTGATAGAATATAACATCTGGTCTGTCATTTAGACAGCTCAGCACAATGAACCGCAGGTAAGGAACTCCATATAAACGAAGCAAAACGTCTAAATGACAGACTAGATGTTATAATATATTAGGTTACTTGAGGACACATGCTAGCTGGTTATCTGCCCAGTTAACTTAAACAGTAAAGCATTGGCCTGTAAGCCAAGGATTTAAGTTTGATTCCCGGCCTGGGCTTTTTTTTTTTTTTTTTTGCCCAGTTGGAAATATTCAATTCGTGTGATTACCAATCAGTTTGGCTGTATTAAAATATTAGTATAGCTAATTTAAGCTCATTTAATTGCAAAATATACCAATACAATATTTAAACATTAATTATCTACGTATGGCATTTACCATAAAATATAAAATTTTGGCTGAAAATTTGAAACTTAATTTTTTTTTCTATTTTCCCCATTATTAAACCTATCTACATATTTCAATGTTATATAATTTATATAATTTATTTATTTATTATATATTTATTTATATAATTTTTTTCATGAAAATAGAAATATTCATGCAGTAAAAGGTTAACAGTAACAGATCTGTCAGAATTCAAGTTCCAAGAAAATCATAAATAAGAAGCTGTTTTGGATGTTTTCTGTTCTTCTCAACTTTGCAACTTTCGAAATCTTTTTTAAATAGCTCATAGCCAGCAACATCTTAAAGTAACCACTACACTAAATTTCAAGTTTCTATTCCCACAATATCAGAGAAATTACAATTTAAAATTCTTTTTTATTACTTCTGTCACTGAGGCTTGTTGTATCCACACAAACTATAATTTATGTTGGAGCTTAGATGATCATTAGTATTTTGCTAACCATTATTTTTTAAATCGACTGGTAGTTCTCAGATTACCCTCTATAAACAAACAAACACACAATTGTTACATCTTTCTAATATTAGTATGCATAAGTATTCCCAAAAGTTTATAATTTTCAAAGCAGATTTTTTCTCATTTCATTCATTTTCCAAAAAATAAAAAAATGATAAATAAATAAAAAAATGTATAAATAAATAAACACATACACAATTTTGTATCTTTATTTTGTATTCGTACAACTTAGAAAATTAAAAATGGATTAAATCTACATAAATTGAGCTGAAAATACTAGTGGCATTTCTGGCACATTATCCATTATATATATAAAACCCCTCCGTGTATAACAATTCCGGGGTCAACCTATCCGCGAGAAAAAGAAACTCATTCACCAATGAAAACGTTTCATAATCGTAATGGAACGTTCTCATTGGTCAGATTTACAGTGGGGGCTATAAATGACGTCACTACATTTTACTTCGCTTTGAAATCTTTCCACGATTTCAAAAAGTACACTGTTAAAAATTTGACCCATTTGCTGCAGCGGCACTCCACAGCTTTTATAGAATATCTCTTTTATGACCAATGAGAATGCTCCATAACACACTAAAGTAACCGTTTTCTATAAAAGCGGTGGAGTGACGCTGTAGCAAATGAGTCAAATTTTTTACAGTGTATATTTAATTAAAACTTTTTATTAAAGGAAAGCGAAGGTGCGTTTTAAATGCAATATTGTTAAAATTTTTATATTCGGGTTGCTTTAATTTTTTTTCTTTACAGCTGTGAATGACTCTTGAGAATTTCAAATCTATAAAAAACATTGTGAAAAGTTACCTCCGATTTTAAAGGCAATCTATTTTCTGACCAATGAAACCGTTCCATAGTCGTAATGGAGCGTTCTCATCGGTCAGATTTACAGTGGGGGCTGTAAGTGACGTCACTACATTTTACTTTTCTTTTGAAATCTTTTCACGATTTCAAAAACACTATTTAATTAAAACTTTTTATTTAAGCAAACCGCGGATGCGTTTTAAATTTCATTATAATCCCCACTCCCACCTACCAGATAGTTTTGCTATAGTTTTAAATGCAGATTTCTGTTGAAATATTCTTTCTTTCTTTTTGTTAGATTTTTCCCTTTCCAAGTTTAATCGCTGTATTTATCAAAATTGTTTCAGCCTACAGTGGCTATGATTGACCACAGTTGTAATTTTTTATAATCCTTTAAAAATGCAAACACGTCATTTTGACGGGCTATCTTCTAGTATAAATATATGTACGCTACGGCTATGTAATATCAAATTCTAAAGATATTTTTTAAATAATTACATATATGCTTTACAAATGCAGAAAATTCTGTAATATTTTTCTCATTTTATGTTTCTTTAACTCTCAAAACGCTTATAATTTTCAATATAAATTATTTCTCATTTCATTCATTTTGCAAAACGAGAGAAAAAAAAAATAGACAAATTTACAGTTTGGTACTTAATTTTCTATTCGTACTGAAAATATCAGTGACTTTTCTTCCACATTTTCGGTACAAATATATGTATATGATATTATATTACACGCTGCGGTTATGTAATATCAAACTCCAATTTTTTAAAATAATCCTTATATATATTTTATAAATGTGAAAGTGTGTCCGAAAAATTGGAATGAACTTGGCTTCAAAACGGATGGATTTGTTATCTTTGCATATGGTCTTTGGTCCATGGTGTCATTTTGGTGCATGGGTCTTTGAATTTTGGTGCATGGGTCTTTGAATCTTTGCATATGGATAGATTATAGGAGTGGAATGAACATAGGCTAATTTTTATTTATTTTATTCAAGTAGTTTCCTTAATAATTCAAAGTTTAATTATTTTTCATACAAAATGATATATAGGGTCCCGCAAAGAACTGGATACAAGGTTGTTTTGGATGATAATTTCTGAAAATGTAATTTAGGTAGTAATAAGAAATATTTTTGTTTGAACTAAATTTTAGAAAGATACTTTCGTGTATTAAAGGCACTTGGAAAACTACAGGGCTGAACAAAAGAATTCAAGAATGTTTCTATATATTAGTATTAATCGCTGAAAGGAAAATTTTAACCAGCAAAAAAATTAGCAAATAAGGATTATCAGAAGTTTTTTACCATAAATTCGCGATAAAAAGTTAATTACGCATGCTTTTCATCATCGAAATTTGTTGCTTGATTGATCAATTATTTCTTCTTTAAATGTTATGCGAACGAAGTCACGGGTAACTGCTATTTATGTATATAAATTCAGAAAATTTTCTGATAATTTTCTTATTTTATGTTTTTTATTTTTATTTAAAGAACAAATATTTCGAATATATTTTTTATCCTACTCTAATTTCCTTAAAAAATCTTAACAATTTAATGCATACTAATACGCTAAATCGTATTAAAATGCTTCGTACAATCTCTCCAATTCATGTAGATCATGCATGCATCATAGTATGAAAAATAACGGCGGCGTCTTTATAATACATCATATATTACATTTCTTTTACTTATTTTCAGCTCACTAATATCCTGTTTTATTTAAGACGAAATATTAAACATAAACATCCTCAATAAATAATAGATAAACATAGGGGAAGATGGGGATACTTGAGCCATTTTTTGAATTTTAATTTTTTAAATTTTTTTATATTTTTTTAGAATAAAATAAAATATTGAAAATGAAAATTTGATATTTTTTCTTCAACTAAAAACCACTTTCAATTAATTTTGAATTATTTTTCTATGTATAATAAATGTTTATTTTTTGTTTTACATCGTGGCTCAAGTATCCCCATGGCGGGGATACTTGAGCCATGCTGAAGGGATACTTGAGCCACTAAGGAAAAATACCTACAAAAGTAATTTTTTTCGCTTTATTTTTGCACAAACATTTTACAGAATGATAAATTATGAAACGTAAAGTCCTTCAAAACATATTGAGAAAACAAAGCTAGTAATACGATCATTTTTTGTAGTTAAAACTGGCTGTCGGAGGATAATTTCAACTTGAGTTATAACGAAGGTAGAAACATCCTCAGTTCAGAGCCATTTAAATTTGGAATCTGCAATTCTTCGTGGAAATTTCATTTTTAAAATATTAAGCACTTATCCAACAAATATTTTCACAGTTTTCTTTCTGGCATATTTCATTAGTAACCAACCATCAATAGAAGATTTTCTTTTCACATCATCACCATCATTGACAGAATTTTCCTCTAATGATATTGTCGAACTCATGCTTTTAATTTAGTAGCTGTCGGAATTTAAGCTAGATGTATCATTCTACTATTTCAAACACTTTTTTGATTTCACAGGAAAAGATGTTTTCTTCCTCTTTGGCTCTATGCAGGTAAGTTTGAACTGGGATTTTTGTTGCTTTTCTTGTTTTTTGTGCGCTCTTTTTACCAATTTTTCTTCAATTTTCTTAGTTAAAAAAAAGTTACACAGCAGAGGTTACGATTTCAATATAAAATCTTAATACGTTATATTAAAAAATAAATATTTTAATATGTTGGACCTAACTAATTAAAGTATTAGAGATTATAGCCTGTAAAATCGTTTTAAAAAGTTATTTTAATTTAATGAAAGTTAAATTGAAAACTATGTTTACATTTATCTAGACAGGCTATTTTGTTAGTCAAAATGAAAAATAAAATAGATATTTTCATTTAAAAAATATACATTTTTAAACATTTTTAGGTCGTTATTTTTTTAAGAAAAAAAAATAAAATGAAAAATTATTCTCCCTTTTATCCAGAAAAATATCTATTAATGAATATAAGGATCGAATTTTATTTTTTGTTTGTTTCACCCATGTTTAATTTCTAGTGGGGATGGTTGAGGCATGGCTCAAGTATCCCCACTCTCATTGGCTCAAGTATCCCCACTATCACTATTTTTGTTTCCCAGAGTTTTACTAAATAAAGCATGCAGCTATTAGAACTATTTTAGACTCAAAATACAATTGAAATTATGCTTATTGAATGTATGTATATAGTTGCAACTTTGAACAAAACTTTGATTACAAAAAAACAAAAAAGCCATGCACCCAAATATTTACTTCAGATAGGGAAAAGACAACTATTAATCATTATACATTCAAAATGGTTCCAAGATGTGTGATTTCTTTTTTACATGTTCAGAACTATAAATATGTTATCATATTGGCAGTTTTAGAAAGAAAAATTAACCAACTGTAGAGATAATAGGGGTGGCTCAAGTATCCCCTATGCTCAAGTATCCCCACTCTCCCCTATACATGGACAAATGTCAACCAAGCAGTCTATAGAAAATTAAAATTTGATATGGAACACTAAGTGATATAAAATTATTCAGATAGTATCATCAGTAAACAAACAAAAATAAAAGAAAAAGATTTTGTGTACCATAGTATAAAAAGATTAGATAATCTCATTTAAAAGTTGCGTAAGAGTAAATTTAATAAAATACATCAATTGAGAATAAAATATTCTTTCGTCTGAACAATAAATGTGATCGTTTTCGTTCCTCGTTAAAGAGAAAAAAAATCAAATATATTAATCCAATAAAAATAACAAATTTCTGCTACTTTTCCCATTGATGTAATTTATAGTAAGAAAGAAAAATCAAGCTTCAACGATAGCTTATGAAATTTCCAACACTTCCATAATACTGTAACGAAAATTCACAATTTAAATAAGTCGGAAACTGCACATCAAACGTAGCAAATTGGTGCGCTCATAACTATAAGGATTTTTTTAAATATTTAGATCTTAGTTTAATAGAATAAAGTATTACCGTATACCGTATAGTTTCCAAATAGTTTTGTGCGTCCTTGTAAGTATTATCTGTTTTCTATTGTACAGGGAGTAACTTGTAATAAATCCCAGCAATGTATATCATTTTCATAAAATGGAAAATAAGTTATTATTATTAAAACGCGCCCTAAACAATATTTCCACCTATACAATTATGTAATGGAATATTTTTGTATGGCTCCGTAAACTACTAAAAAATATTCTTTGGGCTACAGACCGTGCTGAATGTGTATTTAGGAATATACTTTATAGATGCATATCAATTTTATTTAGTTAGAAAGAATGTAACGTCATCAAAATGTACTTGGAAGTATTTTTTCCCTATGGTCGTAATGTAAAGGAATGCTTTTGATTGTCCCTGTAATTGAATTAGGCATTCAATTTCCACAAATTTGAGATGACAAAATTATGCAACAATAATGTATTTTAAATGCTTCTTACAATCTCTCGAATTTATATCGATCATGCGTACATAAAAGTATGGATAATGAACGGCAGCGTCTTAATGCTACACCATGTCGAATTTCTTTTACTTATTCTAAACTCAATAATATCTTGTTTTATTTAAGACGAAATATTAAGGGGCAGCACTAGGCACAGAAAAAGACCAGGATAATAATGTAAAGTGTATGAGGGCGTTCTTTTCAAATGTGTCGCCCAAATTTTAATATTTTTACATGATTTTTTTGCACAAGATAGCTGAGAACGGTCCACAACCGGCCTAGTTTTTACTTTTTCAGTTTTGCTTTCAGATTTAAAAAAAATACTTTCAAAACCGGTTATGAAATTGAAACTATCGTAATATAAAACATATATAGGTAAAATCGAAAAAGTAAAAACTATGCCGATTGTGGATTGTCCTCAGCTATCTTGTGCAAAAAAATCCTGTAAAAATATTGAAATTTGAGCTAGACATTTTAAAAGAACGCTCCCATAAACTTTACATTATCATCTGGTTCTTTTTCTGTGCCTAGTGTGGGGCCTTAAATATAAACATCGAAAATAAATAATAGATAAAGATATAGATAGGCAAATGTCAACCGAGCAATCTATAGAAAATTAGAATTACTGGAAGATTAAACGGTATAAAATTGTTCAGATAGTATCATCATTATCTGTTCAGGTTGACGCGATTGCCGAAGAAACCCAAAATGGTGCCAGCAGTTTTAGTATATTAATAAATATTTTATTGTGACGGAAAAGCATGCTTTTTAAATATTTATAAACATATATTTAATTAATAAATGTTATACAAAAAACACAAATGTTATAAAAAAAATCTAGTATATAAGAACAACCCCCAAGGACTGAACAACCACATTGAAATTTTTATCATGAAAAAAGTTATTTTGCCCAATATGGTAACCCGCCTATTGTTGTTTGCCTGTAATAAATTGTTTATTTAGTTTTATTTTCTGTTAATAAACTATATAAACTATTTTGTTCTATAGTTATTAATTAATTTTTTGTTTATTTATTGTTATTTCTTTTTTAAAATAATAGAAAATAAATTATTTAAAAATATATATGTAACTAGTATTTGAAAACGAGGTTTATACCAAATTGGCGTCGTCAGAGGCATAGGAGTCACACACGCATCACATTGGCACGACTTTATTTCTGACGCAAACTTGGTGAAAACTTCGTTTTCAAATGCTAGTTACACACACACACACACACACACACACACACACACACACACACACATATATATATATATATATATATATATATATATATATTGGTACTATTTTTTTATCCCTTCGACCAATTCCGCCAAATAACACAAATCACCAAACTAAAAGGCAAATTATGCATATCGACATAGTTTTTATTTTAAACTACGGAAAAACAAATAAATTAGAAAACATTAATAAAAATACAGATAAAAAGTCAAAATAAATCACTTTATGACATTTAAAAAAAGCATTTCATGTCTAATGTTATTCATTGAACGTGACATTCATGATCATCCATTATTGGCATCTAATCTTGTAATTTGGCCATAGTTTTTTGGTCGATGAATAACCAAGTAGTACCATATTTTTTAATTCTTTTAGGCACATATATATTAGGCATACCACATTGGCGGAATTTCTTTCTAACGGCAGTTTGGCGAAAACTTCATTTTCAAGTACCAGTTTCATATATATTTTTTAAGCATTTTCTATTTTTTTTTTAAATAGAAAATAATAATAAATAAAAACAGTTTAATTAATAACTACAAATCAGAAAAAAAATCATATCACTTTAACAAAAAAGGGATAAATAAACTAAGGTACCCTGGGGTAATAACGCCAGGCGGGGTAATAACGCCAAGTGCTTATATCTTGCATAATTATGAAATAATCAGGTAAATGACACCCATGTGCTCTGCGCAGAAGGGTTTTGAGTCATATAAATCACAAAAAACAACTTCAAGTTAATTTGTTTCACTTCTAGGTCTTATTGTTTTTACAATCAACTAAAATTAACGCTTGATCTAAAATTTGCCAGATAAGGTTTTTGATCTGAAGACTATATTTTTTATCCGGAAATACTTTGTTTATTACATAGATTTGTAGTGTATTTCATGTACTTTCAAATTGTTGTAGAAGATTTTGGATATCTTCTCGAGATAATTTGTAGTTTAAGATTTACTGCGCAATAAGTATCCCGGGGTAATAACGCCAGGGATTGGCGTTATTACCCCGGTTGATTCCCAACAGTGGCCAAACTATAGCCGAAGGGGGTTTATATATTAATATGGTACAGCATTATCATCAATGTTGAAATGGTAAGATTAAGGGGGGGTGCCCAATACTTAAAAATAATCTCTCTATTTTATTTTTTATTTATTTTTTTACTTATTTTATTTTTTACTAATGTAAAAAATAATTTTTAACACTTGTAAATAAAACTATATCAAAATGTTTTCGAGATTCAAATTCGAACATCTTCAAAATCAGGTTTCTATTAAATTTCCACTGGATTGTTCAATTGAGTTCGAAATTTTAACTGTCCGCTTTCTCAGCGTTCAGTTTTTCAAAACTTTATAAATTTAACCTTTAACTGATGTGACAGAAATTGTAACGTATGAATGTGATGCGGTTTGTGAGACCGCAAAATTGAAAGAGGAATAAAAGGCGGGAATAACTCATAGGATTGTGTTTTTGTACTAAACTTTTTATACAAGAGTATTATACTTAATATTCACCTATTTAGTCTCTGGTGATAGTACTAAAATTCCAAATGAAACAAAATTTCGGTATTGTTTGCAGTTAAACTGAAAATTACAAGTTAAACTAAAAAATTAAAAGAAAAACAGTGGTCTACGAGACCGGTAACATTAGTTAAAAGTTGAAAGGCGATCCATGATTAAAAATCATAGAATACTGTTCCTGCGCTAAACTTTTTGTACAGAATTAATTCTAATTAAATTTAATCTATTCAAATATTTCTAACAATATTACGAGAACTCCAAACGAAAGAGATTTTCAGTTGTAACTATATTTAAATTGGAAAATACAAGCTAAACGCTATTTTTTTTTTGGGGGGGGGGGAGAGGGGGTAAGCATGTTCTTTAAAACGTCAACAATTTAACTGTAGGTTTGGAGAATCCGCATTAGTGTGGAGTTATGGGTTAAAAACTATTTACTAGATTACTATAATAGAATTAACCCTTAACCGCTGTGACAAAAATTGTCGCATAACTTACTGTGAGCGGCCTGTCAGATCGCTTAATCTAACGACGAATAAAATGTTAAATTAACTTTTAGAATATTATTTTTGCATTGAACCTTATATACAGGACTATTATAAATAAAATTCAGCTATTCAAAAGTCTCTAGAGATAGTAATAGGGCTCCAAATGGAACAAATTTCCTGGTATCTATAGTTAAACTAAAAATTGCAAGTTAAACTCTGAAACTTGAAAAACTCAGCGGTATGTGAGACGCTAACAGCAATTAAGGTTTAACAAAAATATTTATTACATATAACTCTAGTTATTATAAAACTTCACATGATTAAAATATTACATTATGAATGGTTAAAACCATGCAATGTTCTTATAATCATATTTAAGCGGGACTAGCAAAGAGAGACACAGGGTGTTATATTCTGTTGAAGCTCCCTCTCACTCCTTTTTCTTTCATTTCACAAAAAAACAATACTTTCTATCGCATAGAATGCATACATGGGAATATAAATATTGATTCAAATAATCCGTGCAATGTTTCTAATAATTCTATTTAAATGGTCATTTTTAAGCAAAACGTAGCTTAGAATCTGATATTCTTTTGCCTCCTCCCCCCGCCACCACCACACCTTTCTTTTTCTTTCAGAGTCACAAAAACAATTGTACATTTTCAATAGCTTAGATTGCAATTTGTCAATTTCTAGAGCTGTAGAGTTTGTATTTTTAGAATTCGGCAATCTACATGCCATTATTCCATCTTATTTTATAGTTTTGTTTGCATGGCGTTATTACCCATATAGGTGGGTATTAACGCCAAATAGCATTGGTCAAGAAAAAACGCCATTACATTTTATGAATACATATCTGTTAAATTATTTTATTTTATATAGATAGTCAATGAGTTGCTGTATCAGATCCTATATTTGTTTGAAAAATACAATCTAAAACTAAGCCGTGAAAATTGGTAGAACCTTAACATGGCGTTATTACCCCAGGGTACCTTATTTATTAATAAATAAACAATAATAGTCGGGTTACCATGTGAGGCTTAAAAACGGCATCGTATTGCAATCGCACAAATATAGTGCTTATATAACATCTGTGCCGAAATTGCGCCAATGTTGTGAGTATATGACATCTGTACCGAAAAGAGTGCAGATGTCATATACGCACCACATTGGTGCGATTGCAATAAAAAGGCGATTTTATGATCACACAATAGCTTGGCTCTTGTTGTTTATTTATTAATAAACTGTTTGTTTATTTTTTGTGCGATTGGAGAACAACCTTTTTCAATAAGGCGCGATTTTCAAAAAAATATGTACTTACACTTACACACATACATGTATGTGTTGTATATATACACTGGTGTGCAAAATTTAAGGACGAAGGGATTTTCAAGCGATAATTTTCACACGAATATTCAACAGGAAGTAATATAATTCGAATAATTGCTATCCCTGCATAACAGCTAGTCCATATAACATCTCATTCAGGTCACACATGGTTACAAGTGTCACAATCACTACGGCGAAACAAAAAATAGGAAATTCCATGCGTCTCTTTTATGAGTCTCAAATGACTACTATATGTGACTCCACTGTCAGATCACTGCAACTGCTTTGTGACGAGTCACCAAGTGACTTTACAGTGTCGTTTTATTGAGACTCTCATGTGACTGTCATTTGGAAGCTCAATTTCAAAGTCATTGTGAATGTTGTATTATTATAAATAACCAAATAATGACACATTAAAGTCACGTAGTGACTTTCTGTCACAAAACTTTGTCAAATGGTAACAGATACCCTACTGTGAAGTAACCACTGTGAAAAGTGGTGAAAACTCATCATGTGACTTTAATGGGACATTGTTTGGTTAAGTTTATTTTCATAGCTGTTTATATCATTTGACAACAAATATCACTTACTAAAGCCTAAATTTCGCTAATCATAGAAAGAAAAAACAATGGCGCAATCTTGAAAAGGTACCGAAATTAATTTTGAAATATAGCGTGCTCACAAAAATACTCTAAATGGCTGTAGATTTCATAAAAGAAAAATCTATGATTTATATATTAACAAAGTAATTATAGTAGAAATAGAATTATATATATTTTTTAATTGTATATAACTACTTAATGTCATAAATTTGGAAAGAATTACCATAAAATGAATCGAACGTTTATAACAGGCATGTTAATTTGTATTATTATCACAACAGATTTTGTAAGATGATCTCCTCAATAACAATCAGTCATGTAATAAGTCTAAATAATTTTTCATGTACTTTGGTAATGGAAGTTTTACAATTCCATCTGGAAGCAACCACTTTTTATACAAAACTCCACGTATTTTCAGTCTACACATCTGCTTTAAAGCCATTGGCTGGAAAATTCTAGATTCTAATTCTGGCAAAACATTATCAATCACCCACTTCCAAGACTCCACTGACTTAACACCCTTCGAAAATGATACAGAACGTGTTACAAATGCATGACGTTTATTGAGCTGGGGACATACTCGCATAATTATCATTCCACACTCTATGATGGTGGTGCATCTTCCATTTTCCATTGCATTACTATTCAAAAAGGTAGACCTTTTTAGTTCTAGCATGATTTGAATGAATTGTTGCACAAGTCTTAATATGTAAAAATTCGAAAATTCCATCGTCAAAGCACCATAGCGTAAAAAAAGAAGTAGCAGTTCTGGCGAGCTTGAAGCAAGAGCGATCTCACAAGGATGTGATGTCTTAGTGCGACGTCTGACTAATAAATCTTCTATTCCGACCTTGTTGATCATTAAGCGTCTCTTGGTTGCACTTTTTAAAAAAAATTCAGCAAAGTGCATAGCACAATCTGGACTTACAACTTTTAAAACGTTGCCTGGACCGGGTAAAACGAAGTCCATGAAATGTATATGTATATCTTCGCTCCAAAGCAATATTTTTCTAATGTAGACTGGATCATCAATATTTGACCAAAATAATCTCATCATAATATAATATAGAACTTCTCTTTCGAAAGGATAAGATCTATGCACTGTATAAGTAACCCATTTTTCGTAATATTTGAAGATTTTACCTATTTGCTTTTTATCGAAATACATTTCAGAATTTTGAAACATAAATGTTGAAATCTTTTTGGAATAACAGCGTTCCTTAGGCATATTTTTAAATACAGCTTTCAACTTAGAAAACATGATGAATATTTGCATTCCATAAAAAAAACTTAAGTTTAATAAGAAAGATACATGAGATTTCAGTTAAAATATCATTTAATTCCTTTCTTCTATGAATTAAAATCAAATTGTAATTTATTCAGAAGTGATGCCACAAATATTTGAATTTGTGCGAAAAGTTTCTTTTGATGAAAAAAAAAAATTCCCATTTTTGCGATACATTTTTAAAATTACATTAGAAATCTCACTAGCATAAAATCCATTGAGCTGGTAAAAGAAACTGCAATCGACTGATTACGGAAAACGCGATCGTGAAACAATGGGCTTTATTGGGAATCTAGGTTCCAGATTGCAGGAAATCACTTCTTGGTGGTTTTTTAACATCGGGATTTCTGATCGAAAGTATGAATGCGATTTTTATTTTTTATGAGTATAAAAATATAAATAAAGATGCTGAAATTTTGTGCAGCGTTAGAAATGAACAAACAAGTCCAGTGATAGATTCTGCAAAGGAAATAATATTTCATTTCATTGTTTTTCATTAAAAAAGATGATATTTTAATATGATGGTTAGCGAAGTTTAAACGTGAAAACTTTACTCCAAGTAAACATTCTGTGATTTTTTTCCAGACATTTTGAAGAAGATTGTTTCTTCTAATGCAGTGCCAACGATTTTTAGTTTTTGACCCAGATCAAGAAAAAAAAGACATCCTGCCAATTTATTCAGAGGTGAGTTTATTTCTCTCATGATTTTAATTTTTTTTATGAATTTCTCGCTTAACATGCAGGATTCTTAAAAAAACTAAGATGATAATTTTGATTAAGAGTTACTTACAAAGGAATAACACAACAGCATTTTTTGATCTAAGGCCATTCCACGGTAGTTCATGCTACATGTATTACGAAATACAAATTTAATTATGCTTTATTAATAAGTATTACACTATTTTCATTTTTATTTTTTTCTTTAAGAAAAGCTCGCTCAGCATGGTGTTCGTTTGATTCATTTATTAACGATATATATGAATAAATGTCACTTTGATCAAAATCTCTTAACGATAATAATTCATCCAAAATAGATGACATTTTATATGTGCAGCAATAAATAACATTTCATATATTTAAACTGGAAGTCAACAGCATATGTTTAAATAGAAAAAATCAGACGATATGCGAAAAATGAAGCACATGCAAAACAAACAAATATAAACACAGCAGGGAGGTCATATGATGGTGGTTTATGAAGTCACTCCAAAAAAGCCCATTCACTTGTGGTGAACTGTTCTTGATAACCGCCAGGTGTCGGCAAAGAATCAAGAACTGTTATTTGTGTTTCATGACAGACTTTTATATGAACGCTTGTGGCAACAGGGGTTGTCATCATTCTAGACTTTTTTTTGGTTGCAGCATGAACTGACTCATGTTCACTTCATTTCATTTCAACTTGAAACAAGATGTTACTGTTGTTTACTTAACGATTTAACCATTTATTATTATTTATTTGTGTATTTGTCATGAATTCTTAAAAATTACATTATTAAAAATTTTATAATATTTTCAGGCATAATTTATAGAGCTTAACACACCGGCACCCGAATAATGGGCCTCAGCACTGATACAAAAATATGGCTGCCAAAGGAATTTACTTTTAATGTTTGTACGGTCCCTTAAAATTGGACACCAGTATTTATAAAAGATTTCATTGACTGTTTTAATCTGAAAAAAAAATAATAAAATCGAAAAAACTTTTAAAAATTACGAGAGGCAAAACTCAAGGATCCGAACACAGACTTTAAAAATATCTATCCTCGGCAGCCATCATTTTTGTGTCAGAACTTAGATGTTTCACTTTAAAAAATTAATATTGATTGTGTTTTAAATGACGCAATATTTGCTATTTCTACATGCTAATAGCGATTTTAAGTTAGCTATGTCCCCCCACAGATCCCGATTCCTACAAAAGAGCCGATTTTATACTTTAGAGTTTTGACATACTTTAGCTAGCTAGACCACGGCCGACTAGATAGTATATAAGGCCTGCGCATTTCGCTAAAAACCTCGGAAAAAGGTGAAGCTGGATTCAGCTTCAGACCCTGAACAATTTCATTGGACCACGTAACGCAAACCCTGCCCAAATTAGCATTGAGTAAACTGTTTTCTGTTCTTTTATTGTTTTGGTTCAGGGTTTGCACGATTGGTCAGAATAACTTAGGCAAAGTATCAGAGACCTCTGGAAGGAGGCTTCATACATTAATCTCAAATAGATGGGCCTATAGATCTAGTTGACTATGGCTAGACCGGGAAGCGGCAACACAGACAGTCAATCACCTCATCGAGTTCACGGATGAAAATCTAAGATTAGTTAAATTTCGGATAGTAAAACGCAATCGGTCTGCCAAGTCGCATCTTAATGAAAAACATCCCTAAATCCGATTTTAGCAGTTGACTCATAGATTTACCATTACGTTTTCCTACTCCTAATCTTCCATGTTTTTATACTTTTGGGTGCAGGAAAGCACAATGATGAGCTTACGACTCAACCACTAAAATAAATTTTTTAGATGTTTTCCACTACGTTTTTCGTTCGTTGTCAGTAGATTTAATTCCCATTTTAAACTTAACATATCTTTAAAAAAAGTATCCTGTAGGAAATTGTTAAAAGGAAATGTCTAGAAAATTAAGATGGATGCTCAGAAAACATTAGTTTTCATAATTTAATATGAAATTTTAATAGCAGATTTTTAATTAAAAACACAATAGTAATTCTAGCGTGAAATTAAGAGCTTATTTAAATAAAATAAGTAAAACATCTTATTATTAGTTAACGATGGTATTAAATGAAACTTTTGTTCAAAGAAGTATAAATGAAAAACTCAGAAATCGAAAACGTAAGTACCGTACTACACAGTACATATATTTAGTCATTTTAAAAATAATGCATGTCTCAATGTCTATGATGATCTTCAAAATTTTGTACTGTTGTCCTAGGTCCAATTAGATATTGCTACCAATGTTTATGCTTAAGTAACATGCCTATAATATAAGCTTTTATTTTGCTAAAAATTAAATCTGAATTAAAACTACGCATTTTCTTACTTCACATAATAGACATCTTAAGCTTAATTCTACTTCCGTGCATTTAGGAAGGTAATTATGCAAATAAAATACGAAAATCTTCGATTTTTATAATAACTCAAACACCGCTAAAATTTATGACAGTCAATTCGTATACAAACTTGGAGAAATTTATAGCTTATTCATGCAAAAGCAGTGCTCATTGCCTTATGAATAATACATACAAATACATCCCGGTTATTTTCCATAATCCGATTCATAAATATCAAAATTTAAAGAAACATTTCCTTCACAATTATGTAGAAGCATAATAGTCCCCCGAAGATTTATTTTGGCTTTTCTAAAGTGATAAATTTTAATTCCAGTTAAATAATAATAAAAATAAAATTTGCTTCCTATTTAGATATTTTCTATAAAAAAAAAAAAAAAAAAAATTGCAGTAAAACATTATACCAAGATTTTTAATTAATTTACGCTCTAAAATTTTTGTTTATAAGTTCAAGAAAGTCAAGGGAGTGAAAATATATAAACGAAATGTATAATAGGGTGGGCCGAAAAAAACTTTTTTTCGATTTTCGATAGTGGCGGGTGCGGAAAAGTGGCCACTGGTGGCACTCAGTTCACACAAAAAATTTGAGATTTTTTGGACAATTCCTTACCCTGCCGCAAATGGCTCAAAGTTTTGCCAAAATGCTGATTTTTGAACTTTTTTAGTAAAAACTTTAAAAATATTAAATTAAGTTTATTCTGGCTGTATTTATTTGGAAAGGCATATTTAACGTATCTAATGTTTAAAAAAGTTCTGATAATGCATTATTTAATTGCTATATGTACTTTAAATCAGCCGATTTTTATAGGCGAGTAAAACTCGGTGTGCAGCTACGACATCCACGCGAGGAGTTCTCGGTTGTTTCGCGTTGGTACGGAACGCAAAAGAAGTTAAAATCTGCACATTTTTAAAGAACATAGCACTAAAATAATGCATAATTAGAGGTTATTTAAACATTTGGCACATTAATTACATCTTTTAAAATAAATATCACCAAAAAAAATTTAATTTAATATTTAAATTTTTTTTGCTAAAAAAATTCAAAAATCAGCATTTTGGCAAAACTTTAAGCCATTTGCGGCAGGGTAAGGAATTGTCCAAAAAATCTCACATTTTTTGTGTGAACTGAGTGCCACCAGTGGCCACTTTTCCGCACCCGCCACTATCGAAAATCGAAAAAAAGTTTTTTTCGGCCCACCCTAATGTATAATACTAATAAATGTAGCATCCCTAATATGGATATGGTAAATTACACTTTATGTACATAATACTGCAGCTCCCGACTCACAGTATGCCGAATTGAAAATTTTCCACAGGTTAAAATTGTCTGTATAAGGTACGGCCATTAACTTCCTGGACTGACATAACTGTACGAGAACCGGAAATCATCAGAACGTGCTGACGCTTGTATTTTGAAGGTCGTTTATCTGAGCATGTCTAACAACGTCGGCGCCTGTCAGAATCAAATTGATGACCTTGAAACTTATATTAAAACGTAGCTATTAAATTTTTGTTGTCAAAGACATTAAGGAGCAGAGACTAAACATTAAATTCTCCTTCAGATTGGGCGAAATCGCACCAAAACCCAATAATATGTTGAAACAAATGTACGAAAAAGAAACAATATTCCGTTCACGCACTTTTTAATAATTTAGCTACTTTCAGGACAGCCACGACCCACGAATGTCTGGAAAATGAAGCGAATGCTGAATAGCGTTTTGTAGAATGCGGTTCTTATGTATGCCAGAAACAACTGGGAAAGTTTGTGAGCATGTAACTTCAGATCGCCGATTGGCTATTCACGTACTCGCCAATGAGCTAAACATTTCCAAGTAGGCGGTTATTCAATTTTTGAAACAAAAATTATGTCAACAAGATTGAAGGATGTCGAAGCCATCATGAAAACGGTGATGTCCATATTAACTTCTTCGCTCCCTGGGCCCCCATACTAGGCCCTCCTTTGTCTCCTGCTTTATTAAGGACATTCGAACCTAATTACAATTTTGATATCGTAATGATAGGCTTCGAAGTCTAAGATTCAAAATAATGCAAATGAAATAAACTTGCTCTGAAGTCAAATGGGAGAAGAAATAATTCAAATAACATTGCATTCATACTCAGTAGCGAAAAGATTGAAGAGCATTCCGAAGGATAGCTTTAAAAACTGATTCGGAAACATATACAGTGGAACACAGATGTGCATTACGGCAGAAAGGAGATAGCAAGTAAGTTGCATCAAACCTAAGTAACTTTATATATCAAATACATTTTTTTTCTTGAAATAGTGTAACATACTTAAAATAAATGATAAAATAAATTTCTAAATAAACGATAAATGCTGTCACTTTATAATTTACAGCAAGTAACTTATATTAAACACAGTAACTTATATCAAACGCATTTTTACTTGAAATAGCATAATATAATTAAAATAAGCGATAAAATAAACTTCTAAATGAACGATAAATGCTGTGCTCCTTTATATTCTTCAGCATGTAACTTGTATTAAATCTCAGTAATTTGTATCAAATGCATTTTTTTCTTGAAACAGTATAACATATCTTGCAATGGTATGAATTTTCTGGAAATAAAACATATATATATTTTTAAAATAGCTGAAAATTTTGCGTTTTATAGTTCAAATAGAATCTTTCGTATTTCTTTTAACATTCAAATCTAACATTCTAATATTTACAATTATAGGTTGGATTATGTTTCAGAGTTTAACAGACAGTTTATTTATTTATTTATTTATTTATTTTTGAAGTTTAAAATGTTAACTTTTTAAAATAGTAAACAATTTAATTCTTAAAACGCCAGATCAATAACAAATAGCTACGGAAAAGTTAAATTAATTGTCCCAATACTGATGTTGATAAGCCGGTCTGCCATGATGTGAAATCCCACTTCTTATATATTTTATATTATTTCTTAAATATTTTAAGCCATGATGGTTAAATTTGTTACCATTTAGCTTTAGTATTCAAATGTCACATTTACATCAGTATTTTACAGACATAAAGTTCTGTTTTCTATGTATATGAAAAATTGCATTAATTCCTAAATCCGATGCCATTCTGGCTTTTAAAAATTAAACTTAAGGAAAAAAAATTGCCGATCAAAGTTATAAAATTTAACAGTCTACATTAGTCACTCAAAAAGACCAGGATGATAGGCGTAAGTCTTTGAAGGCGTTCTTTTCAAATATCTCGCTCAAATTGTAATATTTTTACATGATTTTTTTTATTACATAGGTCAGCTGAGAACAATCTACAACCGAGCTAGTTTTTACTTTTTCGATTTTGGTTTCAGATTTTTCTTTAAAAATTACTTTAAATTTTGAAACCGGTTCTGAAATTAAAATTTTCATAATATAAAAATATATATATTTATATAAAACCAAAAAGGCAAAAATTAACCCGGTGGTAGATCATCCTCAGCTATCCCAGACAAAAAAAAAGTACAAATATAAAAAAATGAGCGAGATATTTGAAAATACACCCCATAGATTTATTATTATCATCCAGGTCTTTTTGAATGATTAGAGTGGCATCTTAAGCATAATTTAAAGCAGTACTTCCCAATCTTTTTTTTTTTTTTTTTATTTCACATAACCCTTCCTTAGACTTTTCTTTTCTGTGTACCCCCTATTGCTTATAAACATGCCCGCCCCCCCCCCCCCGGCTATACTCAGCCAAGTAACGCAAACATGCTTTTCTTCATCAATAATCTTCTTATCACAACGATTCAATAAATCGATACAAATTACGTTGTCATTTTTGTGACCATATTAAATTTCCGCCATTACCGATACGAGGTGGAACCAGTGATGTGGGGCGGGTAAATACCCAGTGGGTAGGTAAATATTTTTTGGGTATTTACCTGGGTATTTACCCAAGCCTCGGGTAAATACCCAAAAACTGGATATTTTCATATTTCAGCTTGAAAAAGCATATTTAAAGTAAAATTTATTTTTATTTGAAACTTAAATATTTATGAAGTCCAAAATCATAGAATGAGATATTCAAATTATGAAAGTTGTATGGCTTCAGCCACAATTAAAGAGAAGTCGAAACTTACATCGCAAAATTGCTTAATTTTACTGCTAGTGTGCTTCAGCTGCAAAGTAAGTGGATTGGTTGGTTGGTTGTATGGATTTTAATGGCGCAAAATCCTTTCAAGGACATGCTGCGCCAAGCTAAATGGTAAAAGAATGAAATCATACAAGAAGAAAAAACAAAAGTAAAAGAAAAGGCTATCTGGATGGGGTATCCCATCCAGATGTAGTCAAATTAACGTTGAAGTATCAAAGTACAATAAAAAAGTAGAAATAAATACAGGTAAAAAATAGAACAAAAGTAACTGGATGGAGTCTCCAACCAGGTGCCAAGTAAGAAAGGCAAACTCAGGGTAAGTGGATTGAATTTGTAGGAAATTTTCAAAGTAAATAATGTGAAGCTCTATTACATTTTAAAAAAAGAAAATATAAGACTACCTATCTGCACAGTTTATTGCAGAGCATTATACAGATTACATGTCACATCTATTTATTAAGAAAATAATAATAATAATCCATACTTAAGAGAAATTTAGATTGCTAATAATAATAAAAAAAAGATAAATTACACAATCAAGCATTTAAATAAATAATTTAACAAACAATTTATTGATTTATGTTTATTAAACAATTTTTATTATTTTACAGTCTATAAATATTCACAATTGTCAGCTGAACTACAAAATTTTGGTTTTAGAAATTTAATTATCTTTTCCTAATATTGCAGACATGTATAAAGATTAAATAGGAATTTACTGATTTTCTCTAAATATTAACAGTAGTTTAAAGGAATTGCAATTTCAAAGTATTCACTTTCTAAATAAATATTTTCATTTCCAATTTTATGAGTTGTGATTATTTCTTGCTGAATTAAAAAGCTGCCCAAAAATTTAAAATATTTTGCCTCAATACAAAACACTATTCAAATATTATGTGTTTGATCATCAACTTAATTATAAACCTCTATGAATTATCTTTTAAGTTTTAAAATATCATTCCCATTTTCTAAAAATTTAGTAATACACACTCTTTTCTTGCTTTGTTTATAATCTGCAATTCCTTTAAATTTCAATTAGAAATTTCCACCAGAAGCAATAGATGGCGCCCAATCATTGCATAAGTATGAACCAAAACTAAACTAGATTTTACAAAGTAAAACTATGCTAGATTTTACAAACCAAAACCATGCTAGTTTTGGTTTGGATTTTGATTCTATAAACTGTTCTTCACTTGCTTTTAGATGTCTATGGTGTGCGTTTGAAAGAGTTAGAAGTAAAAATGGGAGGAAAAAAAGGACTTGCATGGAATTTTTTTAATGTGAAAGGAAAAAGTGTGCAGTGCAAATATTGTAATAAGGATTACAAGCATGCTAATGTAAACAAAATGGAAAATCATATTAAGAAATGTTTCAAATGTCCTGCAGGTTTGAAAAAGGTTTTTGACAGTGATTCTAAATGCAAAAAATATCATAAGGAATCTATTTCTACTATGCCTTCAACTTCAAATGTAGAAGAAAATATAAAAATTAGTGATACAGATGAACCTAATACTGGTCAAATGTCCAGTACATCTTCTAACACTTCATCGATACCGATAACAAGTGTACCTTCGCTTCTAAAAAATGCTGGAGATGGAACATCTAGTTTTTTGACAAATAAAAAAATTTCGAAGTCACAGATATCTATTAGGGATGGGACGAATAGTGATTTGGCCGAATAGCCGAGTACCGAATATTCGGCCAAATTTTAGGCCGAATACCGAATATTCGGCCAGCCGAATAGTAAATTTTTTTCCCTATAAAAAAATTAATTTTAATCATGTATAATTTAAAAAATAGGAGCTCATTAATAATTATTACTCTTAAATGTGCTTTTAAATGTATTTTTAAATTTGAAAAACTTATTTTAACCCAAAAAATTATGAAATTGCATTATATCCTTTATTCTAATGTATATCAAATTGATTTTCAGTAAGTCAAGATGGAAAAACATTTCCATTAAAATATGAAGAATGTACTTCACTTTTACTATCAATTGATACTTCTTGCATCCAAAATCAATTATATTCTTAATCTCTCTCTCTCAGAACTCACAAGGACATATTTTCTGAAATAACCTTTAATGAAGTAAATTTGATCATTTAGAGTTTGTGTCTGTAGTGATAAGTAAATTTGTAAGAATAAGACTGTTCTGAAATCAGATGCCAAGCTTTAAATTACAAATTACGCTAAAGCAAAAGATTATGCTTAAAGTAGAATGCATATGTTAACAAAATCTTTGACATTTGAATTGGCACATACAATATTCAACTTCAATATTCTACTTATTCAACAAGCATTAAAAAGATAAACAGAAATTGTTAACAACATGAAGGAAGGAAGATTAAATTAAAAATATATACATAATAATGTTACATATTTAAGTCAGTAATTATGCAAATATTTATTTAAAAGTGAAAACTATAGAGTAAAAATATTATTTTGTTGAGTATTCAGAATTTATATTAAAATATTTATAAAACCATCTTCATAAAGCAAGTTATGTCATCTAATGTGTATCGAGTTTGACACCAGTTCTGCTTTCAGATGTACCATTGTATTTGGAATGGTGATATATTTAATTTTGAAAATGAATCTTCGTTAACACACCTAGTGAATAAATTTTTTCATTTTTTACTTCATAAAAAATAAGTTAGGAATTTCACAAGAGCCTTTCTTATATGTGCATGGAATTTGCAGACATTAATAAATATTCGAGCATTTTAGAATAAGGTAGTGTTTTTATATCTTGAATTATAATATATCATTCTCTAATGATGATATTTCCTGTACAATTAAATCTCCAATTTGGGCAGCATTTTCTAGAATATCACTAATTTTTATAGGAAATACAGAAAGTCTATATATTTTTTAGTATCTGAATAACTCTATATTTTGTAAGTAAGAGTGAGAATGACTTCATAAATGAAGTAGCCAATTTGGATTAGAGAAAAAAAAATTGCAAGAATGAAATTCTTTAAATCCGAAATTTATTTGGCAAGCTATCTTTCACTATTCGGCGAGATTTTAGCAATATTCGGCAAGATATCTCTAAATATTCGGCTACAGGTATTCGGCCGAAGTATTCGGTCAACAAGCCTTCAATATTCGGCCAACCGAATATTCGGCAAAAGGGCCGAATAGGCCGAATACCGAATAGTGGCCGAATATTCGTCCCATCCCTAATATCTATGACAGCATTTTTGGATCAGATGGATGAAATAACAAATGTAAGTACATTTACATATTAATAAACAAAAATAAATACAATTTTGTTCTTTTAAAAGTAAATACTTAAATTAGAACTAATATTAATTGAAATAAATTATTTGAAGCTTTTCTCTAGTATATGTCTCTGATTTTTAATATTACAATTTTTAATAAATTAATAAATTGTTTATTTTAAAATTTAAAAGATTCATTGAAATAAGCCTTTGCATTTTAATATATTTTTTCTTTTAATAAAAAAAATCGTTTAATTTCTTTTGAAGTGTAGATAAAGAAACACTGTTAAACACTGATGTGAAAAATATATAACTTAAAAGCAAGAATTCACTTTGTGATTGAAATAATACAGAGCTATAAGCAGTGGCATGGAATGAGTGTATGTGTTCAGGGGGGGGGGGCAGTTGGGGAAAATCTTCATATCCCCAAGGAACCCATTCCCTTGCCATTATACAATTTTATAAGACAAATATTTTTTGGCAGTTTCAATGTAATCCTATTTTTATATAGAATAGCAAAGCAAAAATAGATTGCTTAAAGCCACAAGTTTATAAATTTTTTTGTAATGAAAACAGTCTGCTTTCAAGATTCATAGTTTCTATAGGCTTTCAAAAAACATTCCATATAAAAAATAACGTTACAGGATATATGCATTTATTATTTAAAGAACATTTTGGATAAAAGTCAAATACTACATTTTAATTAAATGTAGATTTGACTTAAAAAGGAAATTAATTGAAAATATTGTTTATTCTAAAAGATAGTTATAGACACATAAATTCCTGATAAATTAATTTAACTTACAAATAATAAGTATAATAAATATTGTTAATACCTTCTAAAATCCCCTTCCCTTATGTAAATCCATATAAGGGTCTCCCCCATTTTTTAACTTTATCCTTAGCTGCCGAAGTTTTTAAAGTATAAATCGGTTGGTTTGCAGTATTGCAATTCAAAACAATTAAATAATGTAATTAAATATCATATACCTGACAAAATATCATATGCTGAATCCTATATCTTTAATCTGGAATCATTTGAAACACGGCAATAGAGAATTAGAGAAAATTTGAAACTAGAATGCATTTAGGTAAATGATAATAACACCAGGCATTATTATGATAATACAAAACACTAAGGCAATTTATAAATAAATAATACTAAGGAGTTCCACTTAAAAATATCTCAAAATTCAAAAATATGTATATTTTGTATGGTGTCGCCATCTGTTGTTAGTTGTGGGAAACAATAATATTTTTTTCTTTTTAACTTGGAATTTTATATTATTGAATAATAAATAACACAAATCACGAAACTGATAAATATAAATTTAAAAAATAAAACAATATAAAACATTTAAATAAGATTTACAGTTAAATAATTAAAATAGGACTTGCCATTAATAAAAAATAAAAAAAAAATATTATTACTTTACCATACTGAACAATGGTTAAACACGCAAGGCGGAAGGAATTAGGAGAAACTAAGTAATTAATACTTAAAAATATCAATTTCAAGCATAAATTCAAAATTTTGAAAAAGGAAAATATATATAGCTGCATAAAATAGTGTTTTCTGAAATGTATTCTTGTATGCTAGTGGTGGCATCTATTATCATTTCATGAAAGAAAAGAAATAATAAAATAATAATAAAAGGTTTTGGAATATCTGAATTACAAGATTACAGATGCTATAGAAGTCTGGATTAAAAATGTAAAAATTCTATGCCTTGTATATTTTTATTTTGGAAAAATAAAACTACAAATGCTTCTTTTTTGTTTTAGGAAACACTCAATCAACATTTGGCTAAGGCCATTTTCATCAGTGGAAGTCCATTGTCATTGGTTGAACATCCTTTGTGGATTGAATTTTTTAAGAAAGTTCGACCTTCTTACAATTTACCTTCACGTTTTCGTCTTGCCTCAACTTACTTAGATTCTCAATATTCTGAAATGCAATGTGAAGTTAAGAGACAACTAACTGAATCAAAACACCTCCATTTGCAATGTGATGGTTGGAGTAACATAAGAAATGAGTCAATAATAAATTTTATGATTTCAAAACCACAACCTCTATTTGTTTTTTTTATCATGTCAAAGGAAAACAAGCATGATGCTTGTTATTTGGCTGAGCAAATTGAAAAAGTTATGAAAGATCATGTTCATGATCCTGAAAAATTTTTTGTGATTATAGGTGACAATGTTAAAAATATGATAGCAGCGTTTAGATTAGTAAAAGAAAAATATCCGCCTGTTGTTCCATTAGGTTGCCTTGCCCATCTTTTACACTTATTGTGTTCTGATATTTCAGGATGCAAGTCAGTTAAACAATTTTTTACAAATGTAATTGATATAGTGAAAACTATCAAACGTAGCAAGCGTTTAAGTGCATTGTTTAACCGGATTCAAGATCAAGAAAGCAAGAAAAATATTTCCTTGAAATTGCCAGGTAAAACTAGGTGGGGAAGCTACTTACACAGTCTTAAAAGCTTAAAAGATAACAAGTTTACGCTGCAAACTATGGCAGTTTGTGAAGAAGCTCAATTGTCTTCTCAGTTAAAAAAAAAAAAAAAAAAAACTTTTAGATGATACTTTTTGGATTCGTATTGAAAATATGATTGATATCTTTACTCCGATTGTAGAACTTATAGAATCTTTTGAATCAAATGAACCTCAGATTCATTTGGTGTATAACAAAATAAACAACTTAGAAAAAGTATTGCTAGAATTACTTCCTGTATCTTTATTGGAAAAAAATGAAGAAAAGCATATTATGGAGCAATTTAGAAAAAGAAAAGAATGTGGTGTTGGTCCTCTCCATCTTGCAGCAGACATTTTAAATCCTATAATGCAAGGAAGTACCTTAGAACCTTCAGATTTGCTTGATGGTTTAACATTCATTTATGATGTTGGCCATCACATGAAATTAGAGAGCACACAACTTAAAATGGATCTTGTTCATAACAGAGAAAAAGAAGGTCTCTGGGAAAGAAAAATCTTGTGGGAAGGGCTAGAGAATATGCCTCCTCTACTATGGTGGAAAAGCTTACGGGGCACTAATATATTAGTTGAAGTAGCTTTGCGCATATTAAGTGCACCTATTACGTCTGCCGCGACGGAAAGAATCTTTAGCACCTTTAGCTGGATTCACAGTAAAAAAAGAAACCGCTTGGCATCAGAAAGAGCAGCTAAGCTAACCTACCTATCGTATAATTGGAAGCTGCTACACAATGAAGTAAATAAACAGAATACACCCAAAATAAAGAAACAAGAAACAAATGAAAATGTTTCAGAAACAATAAATCGTATAGAAGAATTACTTTCAAGTGACGACAGCTTAGAAATTGAGGACTTTGAAAATTCAGATTCCGAAGTTGTTGTGTCTGAAGTCTGATTGATTTTAAACTGAGAGAAAAATTGTGTCGATATGATAAAATTATATTTTTCATTTTCTATTTTATTATCTATATCTATAGTTTTGCATATTATTTATATATAAATGTTAAATTGTGTTTAATATTAGGCTGCTTTCTCAATCCAAAATTACTGAGTTTTATTTCCTTAAAATCAATCTATTGCTGATGCTAAATGGTTCTCTTCAACATACGAATATTGAGTTAAGAAAATTATATTTTTCACTTTTATATTATATCTTTGCATAATTTGTATATTTTTCACTTTTATATTTAATATGTGCTTAATTTGTGTATTATATATTTGTATATTATTTTTATATCAATATTATCCCTTAAATTTATTGAAAAAACAATTCTCTATAAATACATTAACTTTTTTATATGCTTCATTTTTAAAAATTACATTTAAATTCAATACTTAAGTGTAAAAAAATGATTTTTTTTAATTAAAGGATTGTAAGAAGTCTAAAGTTCTATAATTTTCTTTCTTTTATACTCTTTTATCATAACTAAAAGTAAAATTAATGTAATTTCCCAAATATACATAATTGAAAATAAATACCCAGGTAAATACCCAAATTGGGTATTTACCCGGGTATTTACCCTGGGTATTTACCCTTAAAAATAAATACCCGGGTATTTTACATCACTGGGTGGAACCCATCGAAATTCGATGGAAAAAAATCTCTAAGAAAGAACTGTTTCATTGATTTATAATAAATCTACATAATTAGTTACAGTAAAAAATGCATCATATATTTTTCTCAGTCTAACTCTCAAACAAACATTTTTTTAAGCTAAAATTAACAAAATACTATAAAACCCAATTATCTAAATTATTAAGCGAAATAAAATTGAAATTCGCCGGATTTTATAACAGACGATAATTTAAAAACAGTCTACGCATTTAAATTTCTATTTTTTTTTTTTTTTTTTTTTTTTTTTTTTTTTTTTTTTTTTTTTTAAGAGAAAATGAGTTTTTCTGTTGCCACAATTGCAAAATTCGTACTAAAAATTATAAAAAAATTAATTTCACAAAATTTCATCTAGATACAGTTTTGGAACAAATTGCATTTTAAAGTATTCTTTTTCTCTGTACGACGGTGTAAAAATTTAAAATGTACGATGTTCAGAAGTGTAAAATTTGCAGTAGCGAAAATTTTAAAATCGAAATTGCATGGAAAAGTGTTGCGCATTTTAATTTCTTTTTTCGTATTTTAATTTTAAGGGAAAATGAAGTGATTCTGTTGCCACAATTAAGAAACTGGTACTAAAAACTATAAAAAAAAATTAATATCTCAAAAATAAATTGCGATATAGCTTTCAAACAAATTGCGTTTAAAAGTATATTTTTTTTCTCTCTACGACGGTGTAAAAATTTAAATGTGCGATGTTTGGAAGGGTAAAATTTGCAGTATCGAAAATTGCAGGGAAAAGTGTTGCCATTCGCAAAATGAAGTATGCGTTACGCACAGATACGTGTGGCCTTTATAATATAGATTATTTTCACATTCCCTCAACAAGTCCGCCATGCACTCCAGATTGGGTACCACTGATCTAGAGTATTGTGTAGTACAAACCCTCATTAAAAAAAAAAAAAAAAAAAAAAAAAAAAAAGAAAGAAAGAAAGAAAAAAAAAAGAAAAAGAAAAAAAAAGTTTATAAATATAAAGTTCTACATTAATACTTTCTTTATACTTATTCAAAATATTTCATCTACCAATCATTTTCTTCTATCCTCCTTAATCCTGAAGCAAATATCACGTTGAACTACAAAAACCAATTTAAAATTATTTCCAAAGATGTATCATTTTATATACCAATTTTTATGACACGCACACAGTTATTAAAAACATCTAGAAGTAATTTGAACAGTTTTAGAAGCATTTAAATTAATTTAAAGGGTGTTATTCAGTGTCTCCTACAGGCGAAATCAGGACTGAGTAGGGTACAAGAGTGTTCTTTAATCAAAAATGGCAACTTTGTGACGTATGCTTTAATTTATTTTTGTTCGTAACTGCATGAAAATAGCAGGTGTTGTTATTCAGAAACTGCCTAATTCCACTCAATTTTCTGTTTTTTTAAAAAACATAATAGATCTTTCATAACAAGCCTTCAAAGTTGACGTTTTTGAGCACATTTCCTGACGAAAGCAGAAAAACCAGTCGAAAAGCAGGATAAAAACGGGTGATCACGTGATCAAAATAGCTTAGAACTGGATAGGTAATTTAACTATCATAAAATGGAAAAATACGTTTAATTCGAAATCGCTTCCATTGTCAGGATTCCAATTTTATATATTTATGTTAAAAAATGAATTTGTAAATGTGTCAAAACGTTTAGCGCTTGTTGAGCTAAGCAGTTGAGAACCGCAAAAGACCCGGATAATGTTAAGTCTATGGGGGCATTCTTTTCAAATATATCGCTCAAATTTTAATATTTTTATATAATTTTTTCTTTTCGCAGCATAACTAAGGACGATCTACAACCGAGCTAGTTATTACTTTTTCAATTTTGGTTTCAGATTCCTTTTTAAAAAATTACTTTAATTTTAGAAACCGATTAGTACAGGTTCTGAAAGTGAAACTATCATAACATAAAAACATATAACCAAAATCTGAAAAGTAAAAACTAGCCCGGTGTAAATCATCCTCATCAATTCTATGCAAACAAAAAATCATGTAAAAATACTAAAATTTGAGGGAGATATTTGAAAAGAACGCTCCCATAGACTTAACATTATCATCCGGGTCTTTTTCTGTGACCAGGGTTGCGTCTTAATAAGTAAAATAAAAGTTGAAAAAATTCCATTCTAAGTGCATCTTTTATGATTATTTTGAACAGTAAATGCAATATTACTAAAATATTAATGTCATGGATTTTCTTTTCTTATTTATAGAGCAATTTCCCCTTTTCTTTGAAGATTGAAAAATGAATAAATAAATTGACAGACAAATGATAACCCATTCGTAATCTAATCGAGAATTTCATCTTGATGGAATGCTAAACGACATAAAATTGCCGAGCTATTATCCTAGAATAGAGATAAAGGAAAAAGGAAATTGACTTTTCTTTATGATGTAAAAATGATTAGATTATATATTTAAAAGCTGGATAGAAATAAATTTAATCAAGCATATACTTGCATGTAAAATAGATTTTTAAGATCCTCACATTATATTCCTCCCAGTCTCTTTGCAACTACACACACACACACACATATATGTTAATGCTAATTTATACCAATAAATTAATATTAATAACTTTTGGTTTATGACATTGTCTAAAAATTCATTGAAAACATAGCAACTTCATTATGATCTTTTAAGTCGTGACCAGCTTTTTTGATTCACATAATCTTATTACTTACCCATCATACGTAGCATAGGGTAAAAATTGCAATCGTTTTGAAAATCGAAATTTTTTTTTGACGTATTCGCATGTTTCAGATACTGGAGATTCCGAAAGACATATTTTTAGAAAAAACATTTTTCCGACCGTCCCACAGTGGGACAAATTCCCGAAAAGCTGGCCAAAATATGAAAATGTTATTTAAATTGTACGAAAATTCGTATACAGGTGTTTTTGATGATGCTAAGTAAGAATACAAAACTAAAATAAAAAAAAATGGCGGATACAATATGGCGGAATAAAAATTAAAATGTCTCGAAAGTTATTCAATTTATATGCAATTTCGTAAACTTTTCAGAATGCTAATTAGGATTCAAAAGTTACATTTTAAAAATAAATAAATAAACAAAATTACAGATTAAGAGTAAAAACAATAAAACTTAAATAAAATTTAAAATTTCGAGGTAAACTTAAAAGAGAATTTTCAAAAAACCAAGACATATTTAAACGAAATTTAAGTACGTTAATGGAAAGTAAAACTTTAGACTATTTAATTTTTATATTATTAAAATAAAAACGAAAATATATTCCAGAAATTAACCTTTAGAATCAACTGTAGTATAATAAAAAGATTCTTCAGAGGCCAAGGTGTCAAAATAGTTATCAGAACTTGTTGGCGGTATTGGAAGATCCTGTGACTCTTAGGATCAATGATTTTAATTTCTTCTACGATAGTTTACCTAAACTGGAAAGGAATGAATCTGATGACATTCAAAGACGTAAAAATATCTTTTTTTTTTTTTCTCGCTACTGCGTCTTTGCGATAAATCTTCTCGATGCCTTTTGATCAATTTGTTGCAGGATTCTTGAGTATCTTATGGCATTTGACAAATTGGCAGTAATGAAGATAATGTTATTTCTTTGTCATTAATAAGTAGTTTGTATACTGAAGTAAGCATATAGAACCAGGGGTGGTGCTCAAATCTATGAGCTATTTGTAGGGGAAATTTTTGGAAGTTTATCAAATAAATAACATGGCTACAAGAAATTACTTATGGCATAGAAACGTTTAATCAAATCTTCGTATATGCTCGTTTAGAAACACAAATAGTTACGTTTTCAAAGAATCGTTGAATTGTATTTCCATCATTTGTGCTTCCAAATCTGGGATTTAGTTTCTCGACAAGAAGTCTTGATTGTAAACGAAATATTTTTTGCATATTTTATTTTGCAATTTCAGTGTTTTTTTTTTTTTTTTTTTTTTTTTTTTTTTTTTTTTTTTTTTTTTTTCATGCAGAGTACGAACTTTTAATTTTTTCTATCCAGTTGTCTGCTAGTTGTACGGCCTCTCTAAACATCTTTGCATGTAACTTAGATATTCTGAATTCTAAATTATCTCAATCCACTTTTAATAAAATTTGTCAGATCGGTAAGATGCTGTTTTGATGCTGTCTGACATAGGTAGCAACGTTGAGTATTATACTAATTCGTTTTTAACGACTTTTTCTTCTGTATCAATGATTGTACTAAACGAAATAAGTTTATTCTGCTAGTATTTAATGCAATCTTATTCATTGACAGTTGCTTCCGTATTTCTTGAAAAAGAAAAGGGATCTTGATTGGCCCGATAAAATCAGTGAAATGAAGATCTCGATATTTTAAAATTGACGATTCATGAATTATTCGCAATATTTATGTATTCTAGTAGCACGGAAGAAAAGAAAAATATATTAGACATAATGCCATCTTCATAGCTAAATATTTGTATAAATGTACTCAGAATAGATGTGCCATCACATCCTCACTTGCAAATCAAATCCAAATTACTAATATAAGCGAAAGTGATATTCATAATGACTTTTACTCGCATTAATCAAATACGCTCAGTAGTTTGATCTAGCAAATATAGCCATTGACAAAATAATTCTTCTAATTATAATCGAACAAACAAAATTACTACCTATAAAGATAAGAAAATATTATTCTACCGGATCATTAATAGAGAATTATTTTCATTTTTTCATTACTAAGCTTACTTATCAAATTAATGTAATCTTATGATTATAGTACTTATTTACAATATAATAAGAAATAAACTATTATAAAATTGAATAATTCAAAAAGTTGAAAAATATTTATCAGCTAAATTAAGTGAAAAGTAGTCAATTTCAAAATTTTTGAGGCGGCCGAAAAAGTGGCATTTTTACTTGCGGTTACTAAAATATGCGTGAAATACAGAAAGGCAGTTTTTGGCAGCTGGTTTTTTATGAATCACTAGACAATAGTCCCAGTTATTATTTCCATTAAATTTCGTTGCGGAACACTATGGAACATTTAAACTTTTTGATGTTTAAAAGCAAAAAAATAAATTTTTTTCTAAAATGTTTTATCAAAAATGACAATGAATTTATTAATTTTCACGTGCTTAATATAAGTTTTGTAATACATGCAAATAAAGTACATACTATCATAGTGTGAATCCATTTCAAATCACTAAAATCGGATAATATTATAAAATATAGCACGCATTTAGAGGAACTGTTATTTTGCTGTTTTTGTTCGCTCTAAATGATACTCCTTCAAGCATCATTTTTGAAATGATGCTGCTTGTAAGGGCAAAGCAAAAATATTTTTTTAAATACAGATTCTGACTCTCCAAATATTATTCTAGCCAACTGTACAATCGAAATTCCCTAAATCGTAACTTCATTTTTCGACTTTTGGCCAGCTTTTTCGGTTTTTGCCCCACTGTGCCGTCTGTGTGTCTGTCTGTCTATAACCACTCTATCTCCCCCGAACAAATTGAGATAGAGACTTGATAGTCCAGGCATTAAGTGCTCAAAAAGGACAAATAAATGCATGTTTTGGTGTAGTTTTGATTTTTGGTTCCCTTTATGTTTTTTGGATCGCTGAACACGAATCTGGCATTATCCAACAAAATTTCTCCCCGGAAGCACGTTTAAGCACCCCGGAAGCACGCAAAAAACGTGCAAAAACGTGGCATGTTTTCGTTTTTTCTAAATAACTTCAAAATTATGCATTTTACATAAAAGTCATCAATACATAAATTAAAGAGCACAAAATTTCCTACATTTTATGTATTAAAAGTTTTTTCTCTGATCAATGGTTCAGCCGTGAGATAGCCACAAAAATGGGTGTGAAAAGCAAAAAATTCTGAAAAATGTGAATTTCAGCACCGTACGTCGATGAAATATGAAAAATAATCATTTTACGCAAAATTTCCCCCTATAATAATACTAAACATATTATTATTGACTATATTTTATTAATCTCATGTTCATTGTTTCTTTCATAACTAAAAAATAAATTAAAATGAGCATATTTGTGATCAAAATCTCCATTTGCTATTATAAAATAATAATGGTAATAATTTCTTAATTTGACTTAAAAAAATGTAAATAAAATAACTAAAACAGGCTTTAACATATAAAAGCTGACACGGATTCCAGTTCTTAAAGTTCTCGAAGTTCAAAATGAGGGTGTGAAAAAAAAAAAAAAAAAATTCCGGAAAATAGGAATTATGGCACTGTACATAGATTTAACATGAAAACTGACCATTTTTCGCAAAGATTGACTTTAAATGATACTGAAGATATTATGATCGAGATATATTTTACAATGAAGTTGCTAACAATAAAAACGACGACTCATTATGAATTATTATTTAATTATAAATAATTATGTACATTAGTAAGTACATTTACTTAAAAAACAATAACAAAGTACTATTTCCGTTCTCTTTTATTTGAGGGTCCCTGATTTTCGCCGACATCTACAAAATACACTGGTGGACAAAATTAAGAGATGGAAGGCATTTCCCCAAATATCTCGAGAAATAATGGATAAAAATAAATGAAAATTGGTATGGATATAACTTATAGTATGACAATAATATGTGCAAAGCAAAAAGTAAAATGCCATTCATTGGCAAGAGTTATTGGCAACAGTCCAATGTGGACTGAAATTCATGATGAGAGACGGCAATGAAAGTCAGGCTTGTATGGTGTGTAGTCGCCTCAAGTATGGTGTGTGGTCACCTCTGACAGATAGACATCATGCACAACGAGTATGCATGCTGTTAGTAAGAGTTAAGGATTGATTGTGGAAGACTCTCGCACTCTTCCACCAGAGCAGTTTTTAACTCCGGAAATGGTTCTGGGTGGGGGTTGATAACTTGTAATAGCCCTTCCAAAATATAACAAGCATGTTCAATGAATGAAAGATCAGGAGATTTGACTAGCCAATCCATTCGAGGAATATCCTCGCTTTCCAGATACTCCTCAACCAAGCGAGCCCTATGTGGTCGGGCATTGTCGTCCATAAAACGAATTCAGGGCCAACAGCACCCCTGAAAAGACGCACTTAGGATTGTAGAATCTCCTGCCTGTACCTCTGGGCATTCACGGAACCAGTGTCAAACACATGAAGTGGTGTACGGGTATCTTGCATGATCCCTGCCCAAACCATCAGTCGTCCCCCAGCATAATGGCCTCTTTCCATGATGTTACTGGGGTGGTATCGGGTCCCAGGTTTCCTCCATATGAATATTCGCCGAGAATCAGGTTGAAGACTGAATCTGGACTCATCTGTGAACAGAACATTAGCAGATTGGAGCTGTGTCCAGTGTTGGTGCTGTCTGCCCCATTGTGCACGCTCCCTTTTGTGGAAGGGAGTGAGTGGGTTGCAAATGGCGGGCTTCCTGGCATACAACCCAACAAACACATAACTTGTGGGCCATTAAAGGTGTCGTTAACGTTGGCCCAAAGTGTTTGGTGACGGCCCGCCATCCTTTGCCGTAACGGCTCCGTCAAAAAACTGTCACGCCGGCCAGAACGCGCCCACAAGATGAGGCCCACAAATGTGCCATAAACTTTTTATCAAAATATCAGACAGCCTCAAACTTACCACAATTATTCTTTTAAAGGCCATTAACAATCAGAGCTAGCCATAAGTGGGCCCTAGCCATGCCATTTGTGTTTTGTAAGAATTAAGTTTAGCCAAAAGCTGCCCACAAAAGAGCCCTTTATGATTTATTCTATCCAAAAGCCTGCCACTACCATGCCATAAAAATTATTTAAGCATAAATTCAAAATCTGTTTAATAAAAAATATTTATTAAAGAACTGCTTGAATGATTAAATGTTTTTTCATAAAAAATAAATATATTAAGAATAATTTAAGTACAATAAAATATATGTATATATAAATTTACTTTTCTTGAATTTTTCGAAAATTTTCCAAAATACAATACTTCGCATATTGAATTTAATAATTTGTTTATTTATTCTATTATGCATTAAATAAATATATATATAAATAATGCAATTTATAAACAGTTGTATTTCATATACAATTTGAAAAATAAAATTAGTATGCCAAACATTGTATTTTCAATAAGCTCAAGATAAATAAATTTATACATTTTTGAAAAATGAACCGAAATCATTATTACTATGTTTATTTTTCATGAAGAAACATTTGTTATTCAAGCAATTATTCAACAATTATTTTTTATTCAACACATTTTGAACTTACGCCTAAATAACATATATTCTTAATATGATTTATTATGTACTTTATATTAAAATAGATCTATTTTATGTATGTATGTGGTGTTTTGTTTAGCTTATTGTTAAGTCTGTTAATATATAAAATGTATGTTGTAATATAAAATGTGTTCGTGATATACTTTTGTTTATTTTTTATACATTTATTTGCAAGCCTTTTGTGCTTATTCATTAAAGAATTATTTAATTATTTTCTTATAATTCCTTTTTTTATGTATATTGATTTTATTTTGTAAGAAATTTTTAAACGCTTTCATTTTGGCAAATGCAAGATAATATTTACTTTATATTGTATGATTCACCGATATTCTAATACATTAAAATTTTATTTAACTTAGAAAATAGTTAATGTTCTTTTTCAATAAATTAAGTTTCGGGGCACAGTTTATCAATCAAAGATAAAAAATATATATACAAAGTATTTTAACTTTTCCTAAACACCCGAGAGTTTTATTCAATTACTTCAATAAAATTTTATTATTAATATTCTTACTTACAAAAAGAAAACAGTTTTTTCTCAAGCTCTCTCTCTCTTTCTCTCTCTCTTTTTTTCCACTGAAGCAAGCTATTTTAAAGAATCTCAAATGATATATATAAATATAACATTTCAAAGTAATATCGATAGTCCTTAGCAAAAATAAAATAAATTATTAAACAATTATCTATTAAATTAAATTTTACAATATTTTACACTATTTGAATTAAATTTTACAGTATTTGAAGAATAAGAACGGGAAAAAAAAGTAAATTTCACCCATAAGAATAAGATTTATTTAAATTAAACTGTCCAAGCATTCGCAATTCATTGAAAAAAGCCGCAGTATTTACTGATAAAAAAAAAAAAAAAAGAATTTAATGTAACAGAACGTCATTAAATCATGCTATGTATAAAAAAAAATATTTTACATTTGCCAAAATAAAAATTTTAAAAATACTCTATAATCTAATACATAAATACTCCATATATTATACAAAATAAAATCAAAATATTTAAAACAGCTTAAATTTACAATTCTTTAATGAATAAACAAAAAATAATAAGACTTACTAATAATTTACTTATGCTCTTGTGCATATTTCAGCATTATAGTACTTGTAAAATTCCTGTAATTTTTAAAACATCCTCTCTCTCTTTCAGTACGATATCGAATGAAGAAGCGTCGTGACTTTGCAAAAATAGAAGGGGGTCGAAAATTAGGGAGAGGTTTCCTAGAAATTGCTCTGTTCCCCCTATGACCTTCGCGAGTGAATTCCTTTCGGGAAGCAAAGAAAGTAGATGGATACCTCTCTAAGGCTGCGGGCAAACAGCACTACTTTAAGTTACACTAAAAGAGCAATTTTATTTTACCTGAAAATATATTTCAAATCATATCAAAAATTTGTGTTATAAAAACAGTTTATTTTCCACTTTTACTTCTGCCTTGTATTCAATAACATATGCTTGCTGAAACAATGAAAGGAATATTTTTTTCGTTTGTTCGTTACAAATATTTTTTTCATGAATCTTGAAAAAAAAAAAAAAAACCGCTTACCATTAAATTTGTAGTAAATTATAAGTATAATATGAAAGCTCAATGAACAAAAAATATATATAATTAAATAAACATAAATACGTATTTATGTTTAAAACTTTTATACAATAATTCATCATGTTCATCACTTATAACCAATGCAACAAAAATATTATTTTTGCTCTTTTCTTTCTATTTTATAAATTTATATTCCGGAAATTAAAAATATCCATTTTTATTCCAATTTTCCCCCCATAAAAAATCTTTTAATTAAAATAGGGAGTTTTTATTTATATATTATTAAATAGATAATAAATCGTGCAAAATACTAATGTTTTCAAATAAAATTCGGGTTTTTGCTTCTTTAAAGTCAGGTATGACATCTGTGTTTTTTACTTTCTTCTATCTTCAATAGAAGAAAGTATTGTAATCGAAATTTTTTCGACTTCTGGTTTTTGACGGATTTACACGTTTTAGGGGTCAGAGATTCCAAAAAACATGTTTTTACAAAATGTCTGTCTGTCCGTGTGTCTGTGTGTCTGTCTGTCTGTGTGTCTGTATGTCGCCCTTCTACCATCAAAAAGTGTATGAAGTTATGCATAGAATTGAACCAAATTTTTTGTGAATGTTTTTGGCTGTGGCAAGCAGGTCTTCCTTCAGTTTTGAAATATTCCGCCGTAAGGGGGCGCTGCAATCGTGATTTTTGTGCCATTTTCAATGTTGTACCGACCAAAAGTATATGAAGTTATGCATCGAATTTAACCAAATTTTATGTGTAAGTGTATGACTATGGCTAGTTGGTCCCCCCTGAATTTGAAAATAATCGGCCGGAAGGGGGCGCTGCAATCGCGATTTTTGTGCCATTTTCGATATTGTACCGACCAAACGCATATGAAGTTATGCATCGAATTTAACCAAATTTTTTGTGTAAGTGTATGACTATGGCTAGTTGGTCCCCCCTGAATTTGAAAATAATCGGCCGGAAGGGGGCGCTGCAATCGCGATTTTTGTGCCATTTTCAATATTGTACCGACCAAAAGTATATGAAGTTATGCATCGAACTGAACCAAATTTTTTGTATAGATGTATGATTGTGGATAGTTGGTCCTCCCTGAATTTGAAAATAATCCGCCGGAAGGGAGCGCTGCAATCGCGATTTTTGTTCCATTTTCAATATTGTACCGACCAAAAGTACATGAAGTTATGCATCGAATTGAACGAAATTTTTTGTGTAAGCGTATGGCTATGGCTAATTGGATCTCCCTGATTCTGAAAAAAATCCGCCGGATGGGGGCGCTGCAATAGCGAATTTTATACCATTTTCAATATTGCACCGCATAAAAGTGTATGAAGTTAGTTCTAGAACTGAACTAAATTTTTTGCATATGAGTATTTTTTGGTAAGGCAAGTAGGTCGTCCCTAAATTTGAAAAAAAAAAATCTGCGTATTATTCTATTGTACATCGACTCGTGCAGAGACGGAAATTCGTTTTTACTCCGATTAATTGATTGAAGCAGAAATTTAACATGAAAATCAAAGTTGGTATGATATTGAATTAAAATTAATAAAGCATTAAAATGAGTAACTATTTTTTTTTAAATATTAAAATGTACGTATGAGATAGAAGAAAGTTTTGAAATTGGCACATCCAACTAGTTATTAATAATTTAAGAATAATAATAAAACAAACAAACAAAATTGTAAGGAATTTGATAAAAACATTTTTATTTATTTTTTACTTTACACTGAATTTAAAACAATAAAATTTATTTTCGAAGAATTTTATTTTACAGGAAAATATATTTTAAATAGAATTAAAAATTTTTGTTATAAAACAGTTTATTTTCCACTTTTACTACACCTTATATTCAACAACATGGGCTTGTTGAAACAAAGAATGCAATATTTTTTTCATTTGTTCATAACAAATATTTTTTTTAATGAAACTTGAAAAATATAAAAAAAATTCACGCCTCTGATTAATTTTCCAGCATACTTTTTTATAATATGAAAGCTCAATGAATGAATGCATCTTATTGTAATTAAATATTTTGTGCACTTCCTATGAATTTGTATTTTGTTTATTTCAGCTATTAAAATCTAGAGAAATTGAAAATTAATGCATTCGTTGTTTCTAGCATGACCATAAAAATATATCTATGCAAAGATATCGAAGTATAGTTTGGAAATATATTATTTTACATCTCTTAAATGAAAATATTTTTACATTTTTACTGATATATATATATATATATATATATATATATATATATATATATATATATATATATATATATATATATATATATTCCTTAAATAGTTTTAAACGAAAAAGAATAAATTAATCATCTATACTGTCCTAGATATAAATCTTATAATGTATTTACATTTTTAATAAATGCCACATTTGAAATAATTAAGCTTACTTTAAAAGAAATGAAGAAAAAAAATACATTTCCTCTCATTAATTAAATATTCGGGTTGGGTAATACCTGGCCTGCACTTTTTAAATCATGAGGGGCCGTTTCAATCTTGCCCGAAACTGCCCCTCACTGATGACAGGTCAAATAAACGCAACCGTTTTCTCCCTGCCGAAACGTGTACAATTCGGCAACTGCTGCCGCAAGTAGCGGCGCCTCACTTAGGTACGGTAATGTTTGGCTACAAATGGCCTTAACTCACTATGGCCGCAACGAATACGGCTTCTGGCCGCAAGTCGAGTATTTGTTGGGAACCCTCTTTCACTGAGCCTCCTGGCAACAGTCTTCCTTGAAACTAATGTTCCTGTGGCAGCAGCAAGGTCCCTAAACAGTTGGTCTCTGTAGACGTCCGTTGAGGGATATCTGGAAAGCGAGGATATTCCTCGATCGGATTCGGCAGCCATATTTCCTGACCTTTTATTCATTGAACATACTTGGGATGCTCTTGAAAGTGCTATTGCGAGACGACAACCTCCACCGAGAACCATTCCGGAGTTAAAAACAGCTCTGGTGGAAGAGTACAACACACAAGCAATCCTTAACTCTCTTATTAACAGCATGCATACTCGTTGTGCATGCTGTGTGTCTGTCAGAGGTAACCACACACCATACTAGAGGCGACCACACACCATACAAGCCTCACTTTCATTGCCATCTTTCATCATGAATTTAAGTCCACATTGGACTGTTGCCAATCACTCTTGCCAATGAATGGTACTTTAATTTTTGCTTTGCACATATTATTGTCATACAATAGGTTATATCCATACCAATTTTCATTTGTTTTTATCCAGTATTTCTCGAGATATTTGGGAAAATGCCTTCCATCTCATAATTTTGTCCACCAGTGTAGAAAATAGACGAATGGAATTAGTGGGTGTTTTTATAACTATCAATATTATGAATAAAAGTTTCTTTCAATAGTAAATATTTGACACCTTGCGGCATGACTATTTCCCCTTCCATTGGGTCCTCTGATTCATTGTGTGGGCAATCCATTTCCCAGATCGGCTTCAAAGTCCAGCTTTTTCTTTCTTTCTAACCGATGACCAGGCCCCTACCTGCCGAGTTATCTCAGTTTAACGAGTTAGATACCTGGTATCGGGGCGGACGACCACCTAATTGCCGCTAAGCGGCAATAAACTTTGTTTCGCGTGCCATCATTTCTGCAGTACTTGCTTGTCGTTGAGTATACTTTGTTTCGCTTGTTAATTAAAGGTACATCCTGTTTGAACTGCAAATGGCTTCGCAAGATGGTCTTGTAATTTAGAGCCTTGATCAGATGACGAGACCTTCACCTGGCAAGGCACCTCCAGACGTATAATTCATAGGTAACTTGGAGGACTTTGCACCCACGACGGATTTTACATGCACCAGGCGCCATTAGCGTACATGATGGAATTTTAGCCGGCAGAGTGGGGGCGATCTACGCAGACAAGTGCCGAGGTCGGCTGATTGTGGCTAACGGTTACTGGACTTAGTAGTTTATTGCTTTCGTGAAAGTACTGAGTTTGGCGCCGCACATCACTCCCATCTGCCGTGCCAGGTGAAATGGGGCTGGAGCTAAAATTTTTTGAGCCGAGACGATGGTATGTCCTTAGTAGACAACAGGGGGGACAATTTTGGGGGAGATTTAGAAAAATAAATAACCAAAACTAAAATAGCCGAAATGCTAAATAGTGTCAGAGAAGGCAGAATTTTCGGGTCGAAATGCAAGGCAGTCGAATCGCTGCTGGTGGTGACGAGATCCCGCCTTTCTACCGTAACCCCCCCCCCAAAAAAAAAAGTGCTTCATGGGCTGTCCCATTGGAGCGGGTATGGTAGCTCGTGCGGACAGAGTCCAAATGCACCTAATAAAGAGGCATACTGTCACTAGAAAAAAAAACAAGGGAAAGAAACGAAAAAAAGAAAAAAAACTCGAACACGATAGTTGGTAGGTGGGGGAATGGCTGAGCTTGTGGCTAGAGTGGCTAAGCTATACAATTGGACTTCTTAAATAGTATTAACGGGGCCTAGTATTATTGAAGGCCGTTACTAAGATGGGATTAATAACTATTATAAAAACCTAAGTAAAGTTAGGGAATAAAAGTCGCATTAACGAAAAAAACTTTCAGACTAAGAGGGATGACTAGACGTCAAAGTCTAGCTCGCCTTGACACACAACTGCGATGTTGTTGCAGCTTCCCGAAGCAAATATTCTATCTGATATCTTTGCAAATAATTTTTGTTGCTTCTTCAACCACTCGTAGCCTCTCATCTTGACCAGATATACATGTTTGCTGATACCATGCATTAGTCAGTATCTTCCCTCCTATATTCTTGAAACACACAATAGACTCTTTTTTTCTGATCCTTTGTGATCAGTATGTCGTCTCCATATCTCTCAATGAGGTTAAACTTTACAGTTCTCATATCAGGTTGAAAACTCACTGTAACCTGTTTCATTTGCTCTTTTCCATGGAGAATTGACACTCGTCATCATGATTTTCAAGGTAATGGTATATACTTTGCATTGCTCTACCGATTGCTTCGGCAAATGGGCCACGTTTTTTTCTGTTCTTGGATCTTCGGCCTTCCATAAATATATTTAAAACATTTGATGAGGTATTGAGCATCTGCTGCGATCAAATCGTTCACTGGTTCGATGCGCTGAATTATAGCCTGGCCATATCATCTTGCTGCTTTCAGAATTGTACTTTTGAATCCTATGTGTCGCACACTGTATACATTATTGCGTTTGCTTGGTGGATTTTTCGCTTGTGTTGCAATGAACTCTTCCGAAATGCACAATCCACATATAAAACAACTTTAGTTCGAAAATTAAACTGAGGAGTTGTTGATCTTAAAATTTTAGAAGTAACTGAGTGACTTTTGGAAAGTGTTATAAACGTTAAAATTCATTTGAAACGATTTTTCCCCATAGACTGTAATGTAATGAAAACTTTTCACTGTCCCTGTAAATAAAATAATCATGGTAGAAACTTCATTTTCAATTTGTCACATTGTTCCTCAATCTTCTTCACATAAGCAGTAACCATCCGTTCATATACGTATGCTTTTCTACACTTAACATGCACATCTACTGAGGTTTTACTCTTTAGGAAAACTGCCTTTCCATCCTTTCTTTCTGTACTTGCCTTGATTAACGCTTAAATACCTCGACTAACCTTCCCTGACGACCCCTCTTCCAAAGGAGAGTCACAAATAAAACACAGTGACATTGCGCAAAATCACTTTAGATGTTCACTATATTCACGAAGACACAAACAGTGGATTACTAAATTACAAGTAAGCAGTTGCATATGGAAACTGAGAGGAATGTGTCCTCTATGTCCATAAGGTAGTGATCTGTGCGACGCATATTTCTAACAGTGGCGAGACTGGTGGGGAAGGGGTGGGGGTTAGTATTCCACTGAACGTAGACATGGGATGCGGGGGTGGGCGCTTGACCAACGTTACTTCACACTTGCACCCCTTTAATCAAGGGGGAAAGTGCAGATGGGATCAGTTAAATCCTGTTTTAGTTATTTTATTTACATTATTTAAAAGTCAAATAAAGAAATTATTACTATTATTATTTTGTAATAGCAAATGAAGATTTTGATCACAAATATGCTCATTTTAATTTATTTTTTAGTTATGAAAGAAACATTGAACATCAGATTAATAAAATATAGTCAATAATAATATATTTAGTATTATAAGTGGGTAAAATTTACGTAAAATGGTTATTTTTCATGTTTCATCGACGTACAGTGCTGTAATTCACGTTTTTCAGAATTTTTTGCTTTTCACACCCATTTTTGCGGCTCTCTCACCGCTAAACCCTTGATCAGAGAAAAAAAAAACTTTTAATACATAAATTGTAGGAAATTTTGTGCTCTTTAATTTATGTATTGATGACTTTTATGTAAAATGCATAAGTTTGAAGTTATATAGAAAAAACAAATAAAAAAAAGCCACTTTTTTTGCCAAAAAAACGTGTTTCCGGGGAGAAATTTTGTTGGATAATGCCAGATTCGTATTCAATGACCCAAAAAACATAAAGGGAACCAAAAATCAAAACTACACAAAAACTTACATTTATTTTTTACCAAATGCCTGAACTATGAAACTGTATGTGGTTAGTATGTAAGAATGGGACGAAGCCTATTTAGTATCAATAACTTCGATTATCCGAAACTATTTTTTTCGGACTCTCGAAAAATTCTTTCTGATGAAAGGTATACAAAAATTTTCGAAATGTTTTAATTTAAGGAGTGGACATAAAAGGCAATAAAATAATACAAATTTTACATAAAAAACGAAGTCGATAGAATTATTAGTTGCCGAGATATGTCTAACCCTGCTTTTCACATTCTTTGATTTTTTATGACCCTGTATTTCATTCAAATTTCAAATCAAAGATATATTTTAATTGGAAATGAGACGCTTAATTCGACGTAGTAAACTGTTAGTTAATATGATTATTATTTTTCGAGTTATAAGGATGTTTCTTTTACGCAATCCGGTACTACTTATGTATTTTGGCGTTTTATATAATTTGTCGAAATGGATTCATCAGCGATTCATTAATGGAGCATTGCTATGTATTAAAAATATTTAAATATACGTTTAAATTTTGTTTTGGAATTGCAGTGCATTTTATAAATAGTTTTCGCATATTTTGTTTTCACATATTATATAATGCATATCCATGATGGGTAAGTATTACGGTGGTCCCCCAACGACGAGTTTTATTTTCTGATATTAAGTTGGTGTTACAAATAATTGTGATATTTTTAACCTCTTTGGAAGAAGTGTCACATATACGTGACACATAAGATACTCAGAATTCTTGATTATTCCCACCAGTTACTTTTTATTGTAAATTTTGCCCAATTTATTTAAGGGCATTTTACCGGTTTAATTACACAGAAATTTTCATTTAAAAAAAACCCTAAGATAAAAAGGTTCAAAATCGCCCATGTTTTAAATAATTGTTTTACGAAAACCCGTCTTTTAAATTCATTCATCGCGAAGGGGTTAATTCTTTTCTTACATAAAAGAATATTTAAACAAGGTTTTCTTAACTATATATATGTGTATTATGTTCGGGAAGTGATATAATTTTAAGTCTATGGGGGCGTTAATTTCACATATATCCCTCAAATTATCGCCATATCGAATATTATATATCGCCATATCGAAAAGATGGACAGGCTGGAAATCGAATCCAGATCCTTGGCTTAGCAGGGCCAATGCTTTATCGTTTAAGCTAACTGGGCTGAGCACATTTTACTCAAATAACCTAATTAGTAATAGCCTGTCATTTAGATAGCTCAATAGAATAAACCACAGGTTGAGGAGCTCGATATAAACGATGAACACACAGATAAACAATCGTAGATAAGTTGTCGACAAATTTAGCTTAAACGGCAAAGCACTGGCCCTGAGCCACGGATCAGGGTTCGATTCCCACCCTGAGCATTTTTTCGCTCATTTGAAAAATTTAATTCCTATGATAAATTTACTAATCAGTTTGATTGTCTAAAAAAAGCTTATCTACGTACCTATTGTTTATATGTAGTTTCATCTATCTGCGGTATATTCTGTTCAGCTTTCCAAATGACAGACCAGATGTTATTACTAATAAGTTTATCTGAGCGAAATATGCTCGCTGGTTGTCATCTCAGATAGCTTAAATGATAAAGCATTGGCCCTGTAAGCGATCTGGGTTTGTTTCCCAGTCTGGGCATTTTTTCGCTCAGTTGAAAATATTCAATTCCTATAATAAAAATATCATCCTACATAGAAAAAAGTATCAATCGTAACTACTTCTTTATCATAACATTTTTTGAATTTCAAGCCTCTGAAAATGTATTTAAAAAGGAGAAATTTGCGATTGGTAACGAACAACTGGCAAGAATCTACCAAAGTCAATTCTTTTAAAGTTTTCTAGAAAAGGACTTTAAAAAGAAAGCGTAAATAGACAAAAAATATACAGCGTGCCCTAAAAGCCCTTGATGCATTTTCAAATTCAATGTAAAATCAAGTAATTGTCGTACAGGAGTGCGGTTTGGACTAGAATTCTTCTTAAAATGAAAAATTTTCTTCAAGTGTATGAAAAAAATTAGTTCCAAACTTAGATATCAGATGGCGCAACTTGTCCTTATGCTTAATTTTTAAAGTTTTCTAACATGCATTTATTTCTGATTTTCAGACTAAATTTGATGCTTTCAAGCAGATATAACGGTTCCCAGTGAAAAAGTATAAAGTGTATGCTTCTAGTCAGGCCGAGATTGAAATAATGAAGACGAGAATTACGCATGTGATCTAGTCAATTCCATAATCAATTCTAGAGAATAGGTGGACGGAATTATACTACCTCTGACAAAAAAGTTTGGTGAATGAATTCAGAACGGCCGATGTGGCATCACTGGGGAAACAAAACACTGCACCTGCATAGAGGCAAGTGTTGACCATCTCCCCCACCGTTGTTCAGTTGAGCGTCGTTAATATCTGTGTAAGACGTGCTTTACAAAGTGCTTGTCCAGTGTGTTGGTTCGTAACTGAGAACAGGAAAATTAAAGAGCAAAAGATCAGTTTAAAGTTTGGTTTTAAGCTTTACAAGATACTGAAAGAAAATCATTAGGGGTGGTGCAAATTGAACATCCACCATAATTGCCAGATCTCATTTCTGCAGACTTCTTCCTATTGCCACCACTCAAACTCTCTTTCAAAGAGATTTCACTATATTTCTCTATTTCTAACGAAACGTGACGAAGCTTTTGAACTCCATCCCAAAAGAAGATTTCTTGCGCATTTCCCAGGACATGTACATAGCAACTCTCAGCGTGTATAGTTATGAGATGTGACTATTTCGAAGGATGGTATGAAAACTTTCATTAATATTTCATCTAAATTAATGTTACAGGATTATTCACCGAACTTTATTGTCAGAGGTTGTAATTCGTTTGAATACGGCTCGAGTTTACGAAAGGTGCACTCACTGAACAATGCTAATGGGTTGCAGAAATTATCACTCTTTTAACTGATTTTGACTAAGTAAAATGATATATAACTGATTGTCTTGCGTTTTTTATGTTCTGATAATTTAAGGTACAGTGTCATCTATGGAAAAAGTCAGGAACTGATTTTGTATTCGCTTGAAAAAACTTTTAATTGTGATATGCGTTTTAGTCCAAACCGCACTCCTGTATGGTAATTATTTGATTTTATATTGAATTCTAAAATGTGTCAGGGACTTTTAAGACACCCTAAACTACGGCTTCTTCGTGTTAGTTACATTGACCGTTGAAGAAGTTCAGAATTAAATGTAATATTTCCCCTTCTATCCAATCAATAACAATTTAATTCTTTTATAAACGGAATTTTAGAGAATGATAAGTACTTTAAACAGTCTAGACTACATTCTTCTCTTTAAAAATTGAGCTTGTTTTTTCTTTTCTCCTTTTTTCTATCCTTACAAGAAAGAAGTACTGATTCCATGCAAATTTTCAAATTGCGGTTTTTGACAGATTTACACGTTTTGGAGGTCAGAAAACCTAAAAATATTTTTTTACAAATGTCTGTCTGTGAGTCTGTTTGTCATTCTATATTTGATAAAAACTTTGTTCGCGCTCTATCTCAAGAACTAATACACGGAATTTCAGAAAAAACATTTGATTCCGCTAAACCTTGATATAATTTCCATGGAGCTGATTTATTTTTAGTGTTAATCAATCAAGAGATGGCGCTGCTATGCCGTCCTTTTCACAATTTCTGCTAGATATCAAGAACTAATGAAGGGATTTTTATAAAACTTCATATTTCGTTAGTCCATCATATAATATGGTGCTGATTACTTTTTTCTGTGAATCTCCCAACAAGTGGCGCTGTTATGCGGTATTGCTCAGGAATATTGCAATAGCTTTATCTCAGGAACTAATACACGACTTTTTTTTTTATTATTAAAGTTCAGATTTAGTTAGCCCTAAAATAAATTAATATTATTTAGTTTTTAAAATAAATTGCTCAACATCTGGCGCTTCTATCCAGATTATTTTGCGCCTTCTTCAAAAATTCTATGTCAAAAACTAACGCACAGATTTTGATGAAACTTCAAATTCAGTAAGAACTTGACTTGTTCCTGATTAGATTTTTGTTTAAATGGCCTATCCAGGGACGTTATTATGCTTCACTTTTCTGGAAGCATTAACATGTATCAGATAGAAGAAAGTTTTGAGATTCCCTCATCCGACTAGTTCAATATGTCGATAAATTAAATTTTACTTTCACTCCCAACACGAATAATGACATCAAAACCAAACTCGATACTCGGTTTTAATTCTCCTCTCTGCTTTCCTTTTTTTCAAAAGTTCTAAAATTGCAATTTATTTATTTAACTTTTAATGATTTATGCTCGTGTTTAAAGATAATTCTTTATTCATTTATGAAAAGTAGTAATTTAACATATTTAAGAAAGAAATCTGTTTCATTTTTTATGAGAATAATGCATATTTTCAACTTTTCTTCACCTCTAGCAACATAATTTAATGCATAGGTGTATATGTCTGTATATATAATGTCTGTATATATATATATATATATATATATATATATATATATATATATATATATATATATATATATATACCATAAAAAGTAGACAAGATTCACCAAAGGATTTTATCAATAAAACAATAAACCAAAACGAAGAATTAGAATTGAATTGTATTATAATAAAATAAAAAAATAGTGTGACGAGTAAATCTGAAAAAATAAATAAATAGAATGAATTCAAATAGAATTTGTAGCTCCAAAAGCAGAATCATCAGGCCCCAAATGCTCTGGAACTACAAATGAAGTGTGCGGTTTCATCCACGTATTAGCCATGAAATAGCAAAATAATACGTATTTGGGGCTACCAGCATACAAAAACCAAATTATTAAACAAGGAACAAAGATCTTTTACAAAAAGGAGTTGAAAGTAAGTAAAAATAATAGTTATCCATAACAAACAAAAAAGATAAAGCTGAATGGAAATATAATTGTTATCCATAACAAACAAAAAAGATAAAGCTGAATGGAAATATAATTGAACCGGAGAAAATAATTAATAATCGATATTAACATAAAATTAAATTAATAAAATAATTAAAATTAGAATTAAGAGATAACATTCATATTAACATATAACTTAAAATACCATTTTGTTACTTTAATCAGTAACATTTATTGTGACTTTACATGGTAAAAACTCATTATCTTAATATAGTATAATAAAAATTAAAAAATAAAATAAAATAAAATAAAATAAAATATAATATAATAAAAATAAGTAAAAATTTAAAAAAAATAATAATAATAGTAATGATATTATTAATAATAATGCCAAAAATTATATCAATAACATTAAAATTAGTTTGATAATTAAAATATAGGTATTTAACTATAGATATAACTAGACAAATATCCATATATTGGTGTCAATTAAACAGTTAAAAATTATGTTAAAAAGAATAACTCACTCTCAATTATATATATATATATATATATATATATATATATATATATATATATATATATATATATATATATATATATATATATATAATTTTTTTTAAATAATTAATCTTTGCGTTTTTTCCAGACAACACCACCCTTCCCCGTACTCTAACATCTACCCACCCAACCAATCTATATATATATATATTTATTACTTTTTAACATTTTTAATTTAATATTATTATTTTTATGTTTTATAATTTTTTATACATTTTTTACGCAAAGAATTAATTATAAGATCATATAATAACTAATTATAAATTAAAGAATATATGAATTTTTTAGGATAACCATTATTTATAGCATCATATACAAGCTTTTTAATATTAGTATTAATTAAATGGGAAGAACATAGACATTTTCTTCTATATAAATGGTTAAGTATTATATTACGATATACAGAATTATGAAGACATGATTTAAAATGGGTAAGGTATTAACTTTAAAATTAAATTCTTTCCTTTTGTCATAAATATCAGTTACAAATTTGTTCTCTTTTAATATAATTTTAATATCTAAGAAATTGATTGTATTATTAAAAAGTAGGTTTTTTGAAAGTTCTAGATTAGAAGGATAATCAACAGGGAATTGAGATATACAGGTGTTATCAGTATCAATTAAAATTACATCATCTATATATCGATATAAATGTATTTTATTATTTAAATAATGACGTTCATCGTAATATAAGTATAAGTCAGATAATACACTAGATGTACTACCACCTTGTGGTATACCAACATTTTGAATATATATATTGTTATCATGCATGATAAAATTATTATAGATAATGAAATTGGTTAAGGTATGAAAATAATCAGAATCGATATTATGTGATATATCCAACTCGTGTTGATATTTTTAAAAAAGCTCATTTATGATATTATGTAAATCCGATAAATCGATATTATTAAATAAATCCCTAAAATCATAAGTACTGATATTTTTTATACATTTAAGATTTTTCATAATATGGACCAGTTCATAACTATTTTTTATGCAATGTGTATTATCACTTTTTTTTTGTAATATTATATATTTGATTAAGTATTACTAATAGAAGTTTATTAGCAGCATTACTATAAGTATTGCAACCAATTGTAACAGTTCTGAATTTAACAGGATGCTTATGAAATTTGGGTATAAGGATATTTAAAGTTAGTAGGGTTGATGTCTAATAATTTATAGAATCCTTTAATTTTACGATTATTGGCAAATAAGTTATCATTAATTTTTTGGAATTTTTTGGAATTAGATATACTAGATTTAAGCAGTTGATGATAATAAGATTTACAAATAATTGCATAATTATTTGGAGATTTATCAACATAAGTTATTACAAAGTTTTGTTGTAATTTATTGATTTGCTTAAACAGATGCTGTGTATTTACATATTCTAGGTGTGAAATATTATATTTTAGGGGCCTGGTTAATTTATCGATAACTAATATTTTCCATTGATTAAAATATTCAATGAGTTTATTATAATAAATTGCAAGTTTATAAATAAATATATCTATGTCATAGGTAAATTTTTTATGATAGATTTAATGTTTAATTTGGATGGAATTCTGTACTTGGTCCCATAACCCATAATTTTTCTAAGTTGTAAATCATCTACTAGATTAAGATTACCAGTAATAATATGTCCATGATCTTTATTTATATATTTCTGTAGAGAGGGGTCATTGCATGTACAGGGTAATGTACTAGCATCAAAAGAAGATTTAGAGAAAGAATTAGAGTTAAAAATCGTTCTACCGATAGATATGGGATACTTAAAGGTTTTAGATATATGAATATTATTAATAGGAAATTGACATTTTTTATCATTTAATATGGAATTAATATTGATTTTATTAAATATTGGATTAGAAAAAGTAATTACCATTTGAGTATTAGTTTGTAAATTTTTAGGTTTTTTTTAGTAAATTTATATTGTAAAGGTTGACACGAGTCATAATGAGATCATAAAAAACATCTGAAAAATGTTTAGAGTAAGTTTTACTGAGAAAAATATTTAAATATTGTACTATATGTTTCTTTTTTATTCCAAAAATATATTTACGTATTATAAACCAATTGTAAATTTTTAAATAATTACGATGCAGATTATTAATTTGTTGAATTATAATGTTTTTAGGAGTAATACTAGAAGATGAACCTTTTCCTCTTTTGTTACGTGTTGTTTTAGGATTTATAAGATGATTTAAACTATGATAAATGGGAGAATAATCTGTAGTATCATTTATAGATGAAAAAACTTTAACAGATCTTTTAAAACCTCACTATTAAGACCATAAGGATAAATTGTATTATAATGTTTCATATATAAAGACTCTAAATATAGACGCTCAGATTTATTTTTCTGAATTTGTATTATTTCAATAGTAGTATTTTTAAATTTATGTTTATGAAAATGTTGTATTTCAGCTGTAGACTGTATATTTTTTGCTAAATTTTTATCAGAATCTGAGCGATGTTGATTCATGCGTATATGAAGAGGACCAGAAGTTTCAGCAATATATTTCAAATTGCAAATGTTACACTTTATACTATAAATTACATTAAAAGCCTTACAAAAAATAGAAATATGAGGATCTGATACGATTTGTGACTGAGAAGCAGATGGACAAGTTTTACATCGAATATCAGAACATTTCTGAAAATATAATTGAGGAGGAGGAGCATGTATATGGTAACTGGATGACGATCCAGGAGTAACCCTATTATTGCTCCTGTACCGGGCACTACACTGCAAAGAAGCATTGTGTATCTTGCCAGGATCGAGATTTTTACTAAGTACTGCCATAATATAAGAGATATTACAAATATAATAAAAAGATAAAAATAGAAAAATTACAATTAAATAATCGAGTATCTTGACTAATATAATTTGCTAAAGAAAAGGATCTAAAATAATACAACTATAAAATGAAAATAGATACAATATGTACAAAGCTTTAAAGCAGTACTCAAACCTACAAAAAAGAAACAATACACGACCATAGTACTACCATCCCACACCACATATAATAAGAATCATAGTACTCACGTACAATAAAGGCAAAATCACAAAATCGACTGATTCAAAAGTGAAATAATCTCCGTACATAATAAACCAGCAACTTATCCAATTAACATCTCAGCACAATCCTCACATTGTTACTACATTTCACATAGGCTTAAATAATCATAATTTCAATGTATTTATTTTATATCAAAAATTAATAAATAATGATAATTTCAATGTATTACTTTAATATTAAAAAATAATAAATAATGAATATTGATGTTGACATTTAATATACCATATATCAAGACAATGAATTAAACATAATAGCAAAATTAACAGTTAAAACCATATATAATATTCATGATGAAACGATTTGCAACTCTTAATGGAAATCCTATAAAGGGGTAACGGAAAACTACATTGTAGAAATCTCACAGACAATACACAAAGGTTATGCGGATAGCAGCAATTACCTATGCGCACCATATTTATAAAATTGCTATTAGCAACGAATGTTATATATAAATTATATATAAGATACCACAATAGGAAAAATTGATTATGACTATTCAAAATGAAAAGATATCAATTAAATATCAAATTGTATACATTCATAATTACACGCGCTGAGCAGCATAATAATTTGAATGCTAATATAATACCATTAAAAGTAGACAAGATTCACCAAAGGATTTTATCAATAAAACAATAAACCAAAACGAAGAATTGAATTGTATTATAATAAAATAAAAAAATAGTGTAACGAGTAAATCTGAAAAAATAAATAAATAGAATGAATTCAAATAGAATTTGTAGCTCCAAAAGCAGAATCATCAGGCCCCAAATGCTCTGGAACTACAAATGAAGTGTGCGGTTTCATCCACGTATTAGCCATGAAATAGCAAAATAATACGTATTTGGGGTTACCAGCACACAAAAACCAAATTATTAAACAAGGAACAAAGATATTTTACAAAAAGGAGTTGAAAGTAAGTAAAAATAATAGTTATCCATAACAAACAAAAAAGATAAAACTGAATGGAAATATAATTGTTATCCATAACAAACAAAAAAGATAAAGCTGAATGGAAATATAATTGAACCGGAGAAAATAATTAATAATCGATATTAACATAAAATTAAATAAATAAAATAATTAAAATTAGAATTAAGAGATAACATTCATATTAACATATAACTTAAAATACCATTTTGTTACTTTAATCAGTAACATTTATTGTGACTTTACATGGTAAAAACTCATTATCTTAATATAGTATAATAAAAATTAAAAAATAAAATAAAATAAAATAAAAATTAAAAAATAAAATATAATATAATATAATAAAAATAAGTAAAAATTTTAAAAAAATAATAATAATAGTAATGATATTATTAATAATAATGCCAAAAATTATATCAATAACATTAAAATTAGTTTGATAATTAAAATATAGGTATTTAACTATAGATATAACTAGACAAATATCCATATATTGGTGTCAATTAAACAGTTAAAAATTATGTTAAAAAGAATAACCCACTCTCAGTTATATATATATATATAATTTTTTTTAATAATTAATCTTTGCGTTTTTTCCAGACAACACCACCCTTCCCCGTACTCTAACATCTACCCACCCAACCAATCTATATATATATATATTTATTACTTTTTAACATTTTTAATTTATTATTATTATTTTTATGTTTTATAATTTTTTATACATTTTTTACGCAAAGAATTAATTATAAGATCATATAATAACTAATTATAAATTAAAGAATATATGAATTTTTTAGGATAACCATTATTTATAGCATCATATACAAGCTTTTTAATATTAGTATTAATTAAATGGGAAGAACATAGACATTTTCTTCTATATAAATGGTTAAGTATTATATTACGATATACAGAATTATGAAGACATGATTTAAAATGGGTAAGGTATTAACTTTAAAATTAAATTCTTTCCTTTTGTCATAAATATCAGTTACAAATTTGTTCTCTTTTAATATAATTTTAATATCTAAGAAATTGATTGTATTATTAAAAAGTAGGTTTTTTGAAAGTTCTAGATTAGAAGGATAATCAACAGGGAATTGAGATATACAGGTGTTATCAGTATCAATTAAAATTACATCATCTATATATCGATATAAATGTATTTTATTATTTAAATAATGACGTTCATAGTAATATAAGTCAGATAATACACTAGATGTACTACCACTTTGTGGTATACCAACATTTTGAATATATATATTGTTATCATGCATGATAAAATTATTATAGATAATGAAATTGGTTAAGGTATGAAAATAATCAGAATCGATATTATGTGATATATCCAACTCGTGTTGATATTTTTAAAAAAGCTCATTTATGATATTATGTAAATCCGATAAATCGATATTATTAAATAAATCCTTAAAATCATAAGTAGTGATATTTTTTATACATTTAAGATTTTTCATAATATGGACCAGTTCATAACTATTTTTTATGCAATGTGTATTATCACTTTTTTTTGTAATATTATATATTTGACTAAGTATTACTAATAGAAGTTTATTAGCAGCATTATTGCAAGTATTGCAATCAATTGTAACAGTTCTGAATTTAACAGGATGCTTATGAAATTTGGGTATAAGGACTAGATAAGGATATTTAAAGTTAGTAGGGTTAATGTCTAATAATTTATAGAATCCTTTAATTTTACGATTATTGGCAAGTAAGTTATCATTAATTTTTTGGAATTTTTTGGAATTAGATATACTAGATTTAAGCAGTTGATGATAATAAGATTTACAAATAATTGCATAATTATTTGGAGATTTATCAACATAAGTTATTACAAAGTTTTCTTGTAATTTATTGATTTGCTTAAACAGATGCTGTGTATTTACATATTCTAGGTGTGAAATATTATATTTTAAGGACCTGGTTAATTTATCGATAACTAAGATTTTCCATTGATTAAAATATTCAATGGGTTTATTATAATAAATTGCAAGTTTATAAATAAATATATCTATATCATAGGTAAATTGTTTTATGATAGATTTAATGTTTAATTTGGATGGAATTCTGTACTTGGTCCCATAACCCATAATTTTTCCAAGTTGTAAATCATCTACTAGATTAAGATTACCAGTAATAATATGTCCATGATCTTTATTTATATATTTTTGTAGAGAGGGGTCATTGCATATACAGGGTAATGTACTAGCATCAAAAGAAGATTTAGAGAAAGAATTATAGTTAAAAATCGTTCTACCGATAGATATGGGATACTTAAAGGTTTTAGATATATGAATATTATTAATAGGAAATTGACAGTTTTTATCATTTAATATGGAATTAATATTGATTTTATTAAATATTGGATTAGAAAAAGTAATCACCGTTTGAGTATTAGTTTGTAAATTTTTAGGTTTTTTTAGTAAATTTATATTGCAAAGGTTGACACGAGTCATAGTGAGATCATAAAAAACATCTGAAAAATGTTTAGAGTAAGTTTTACTGAGAAAAATATTTAAATATTGTACTATATGTTTCTTTTTATTCCAAAAATATATTTACGTATTATAAACCAATTGTAAATTTTTAAATAATTACGATGCAGATTATTAATTTGTTGAATTATAATGTTTTTAGGAGTAATACTAGAAGATGAACCTTTTCCTCTTTTGTTACGTGTTGTTTTAGGATTTATAAGATGATTTAAACTATGATAAATGGGAGAATAATCTGTAGTATCATTTATAGATGAAAAAACTTTAACAGATCTTTTAAAACCTCACTATTAAGACCATAAGGATAAATTGTATTATAATATTTCATATATGAAGACTCTAAATATAGACGCTCAGATTTATTTTTCTGAATTTGTATTATTTCAATAGTAGTATTTTTAAATTTATGTTTATGAAAATGTTGTATTTCAGCTGTAGTATTGTATGTTTTTTGCTAAATTTTTATCAGAATCTGAGCGATGTTGATTCATGCGTATATGAAGAGGACCAGAAGTTTCAGCAATATATTTCAAATTGCAAATGTTACACTTTATACTATAAATTACATTAAAAGCCTTACAAAAAATAGAAATATGAGGATCTGATACGATTTGTGACTGAGAAGCAGATGGACAAGTTTTACATCGAATATCAGAACATTTCTGAAAATATAATTGAGGAGGAGGAGTATGTATATGGTAACTGGATGACGATCCAGGAGTAACCCTATTATTGCTCCTGTACCGGGCACTACACTGCAAAGAAGCATTGTGTATCTTGCCAGGATCGAGATTTTTACTAAGTACTGCCATAAGAGATATTACAAATATAATAAAAAGATAAAAATAGAAAAACTACAATCATTTCAAAAATTCATAAAAAGTCAAGGAATTGACTTATTTGAATTCGGTTTGGAACAAAACTATTCTCATGTGGAGGATTTTATCTTGTTAAAAAAAAAGTGAAAAAGTTTGTTAATACAGTGTGCTTCAGGTATTTCAATTACAAATTGAAAAATTAGATTCCTGTGAAATGTCTTGTGGACATTTAACAGTTTACTTAAAGTTTTCCTGTTACTGGCGCGGACGTATATCTTTCAATGTGACGTTGACTTTGATGGATAAGGTACTGATGGTGAACCTATTTTACTATGTCCAAGAATCATATTCGATGATTTATCAAGTTTTCGGACATAGAAAAGAAAGAATAAGGGAATAGGTCGAACAACTATTGTCGGATAGTTCTCTGCTGTATCCTGTTCCTTCAAAATAAGAAATTTGCGCGATTGACGTCGCATCAGTGCACCATATTTATCAAAACCCCGCACCTTTCGCTGCAGATTCTCAAATGTACAATTTAACTAAAGAGTCCACGAGAGGGTAAGTAGCACAAGAGAAGTATAGAGAACACTGAAATATCAATCACTCGGTTTCCTTATCCTTCATGCTATGTCAAACTTTTATCATTATAGACCGGGAAGCGACAGTAGAAACAATCACCTCATTAAGTTCACGGCGACTGAAATTCCAGAATTAGTTCAAATTCGACTCGCATATTAAAATGTAATCGATCTGCCAAATCGTATTTTGGTGGAAAACATCTGAAAGCATAGTTTTAGCGGTTCACTCGGAAGTTTACCAATGTGTTTTCCTAATCCTAAAAATATAAAAAACATGGAGGATTGAGAGCAGGAAAACGCAATGGTGAATCTACGAGTCAACCGCTAAAATTAACGTTTCAAATGTTTTCCACCAAGATATAACTTGGCAGGCGATTTTTTTTACATATGCGAATCCTATTTTATCTTATTCTAGAATTGCAGCCGTGAACTCGATGCGGTGATTCTCTGTGTTGTCGTCTCCCGATTTATTACAAGTTACAATCATTTCATCAGTTCTTACAAAATGACATAGCTGAGTGAGAAGCATTTGTTATGTAGGCTTTGTCTAAAGTTTCGTGTGATACACAGTGGCTTCTCAAATTCTTGCCAATAGAGGAGGCTCGATTTCCATTGCGTGGGAGAGTTAATACCAGCGTTGAATTCAGGGGGTGGCCCAGGAGGGACATATCCCCTTGGAGCAATGAAATGCCCTCCTCCCCCACCCACCCAGAAATCTATAATGTAAATCCCCGGACCATTAAAATGCCTCTTGGAGAAAAGTGTCTGAATTCAACATTAGTTAATACTTAAAAGTGATGAATTCTACAAAGAAGAACCATCATATCTATACTCAGTTGCTGCTAACTTTTATTACATGTTACTATTTGGTGTGGCTTCATTTCATCCTTTGTGTTTAGACCTTTCTCCTTTAAAGAGTTTGCAAAGGCAGGATGAAATATGTACTCAGTTTTCAGATACAGTTATTTAAAAAAATTAAAAGAGAGACTTATACCTAGCTTATTGGAATATAGTCTTTTATACGCAATAACTTTGATATAATAGGGGAACCTTCCCATATCAAATCCCCAGTGAAGTGATTCTTAGCAAGCACACTTGAAGAAGAACAACTAATATTGTCTTTACAACAAAAATGCTTGGCCCTCTCGTTCATTGGACTTGATACCAGTTGATTTTTTACTATTGGATTACGTAAAAAGTCTCGAGTGTACCGCAGTACTCCATCCTTAGTGGACCTAACCCTTTATAGGGCATGTTTGATAAAGAGCTATTTATATTTATGCTGACAGATGTCGCCTAGCAACAGACATACCAATATCTAGGAAGTTTTTTAATTGCAAACTATAAACTGTGAATGAAAGACATTATCTTTTTATTTCTGCAGTTCTTTCTAAGCTGTGTAAAAAAATATAATTTTTGTTTTTCGTTGTGATTCGAATTGTTTTATGAGAATGAGTGCTATAAAGTTACGGTTTATATTTGAGTTGTTTTGATAATTTATCTGTGTTCGAAAAGAACTTAACTGTGTTATTAAGTAGAAATAAACTGTTTAAAACGAGAGATGTGAATTTAATTTAGAGTTGAGTAAAAAATTGCTAATAATTTCGAACATTGGATAAAGAGGACGTTGTCTACAAAATAGGATGCCTATTTTACCGGCATCAAGAAAATTTAATTCCAATTTTCAATTTTTTGTTGTTGTAATGCACAGGAAATCAAACAAGTTTTTTTTATCGAATAATTTTGTTTATAAATTCTGGTGTCAGTCCATCCTTTATACATTTAAAACAAAATTACTTCGTGCCGGAAAGAGTTAAAGGATGTCATAAGCCTCGGAATCTCTTACATCAATCCTGACATGCTACATGCCTTAGTTAAAGCATTCTCACTCGCTTACAAAGAGTAATTCTTTGAAATGGGGAACACGTAAAACATTTACTGCTATAAGTTTGTAAATAATTGCTTGCAAATAAACATCTTTTTTACACGAAATTTATTAATTTGAGTGTTTAAACTTCCTCTATTTACAAAAATGTTCATTGCTTTTTTTTCTTTACAATAATAATAATAATAATAATAATAATAATAATAATAATAATAATAATAATAATAATAATAATAATAATAATAATAATAATAAATATATATTTTTTAAATGTAACAAATTTATGGATATAGATAATTGGTTTAATTTGTTTGTTTTTGTATGCGTTAAACAATCTTTTAAATAAACTGTACTCCAAGTAAGAAATATTAATTATTATTATTATATTAATTAATAATTCTTATTTGCAAGGAAATATTTATTTGTTTACATTGTTTTTTTATTTGTAACTTTCCTATAAAATATTAACCAAGAGTATTCAACATCTATTTTATTCCTTCTGTTTTTTATGCTTCTGTTTTTAAATTATGAAAGGTAGCTTTTCCTATTTCAAACATATTTGCATTACTATTCATAGTATAATGCAAACATGATATTCCTTGGAGCATAAACTTTTAGGACGTTTGTAGCACAAATGTTGTTAAAATGTTTATAACTTAATTCCTATATAGCATGCGAATAATTTGTAGCCCTTTTGCATACAAAATTTCAGCCAGTGCACTTCGTGAATAATTCATAGAGGTGTATATCTCACAATTCCGCCTCATAAATATCAAATTCTAACAAAATATTTTCCCTTCACTTATGTAAAAATATTATAATTCTGCGATAGTTCCTTCCATGTGTCTCTATTGCCACACATAGATAAATAAATTCAAATTTGATTTTAATTAAATATTTTCAATTTATTTTATATATAGTACACTAGCAGGCTATGCCCGCTTCGCTGGTCGATATTTCCAAACGAACCTTGACTCAAAGAAAATGGTGATTTAAAAATTTTATTTTAAAGCAGTATAGACCACCCTGGAATGTTCTTCCGTATTGCTGAAAATCAAGCCAACGCCATTGCAATATTGTACTATTGTAAGTCTTCGCGAAAATTTGGGCAATCAAGCATTATCTCTTTTATTTTATCATTTATAGTAGAGTTTCGTATGAACATGAGACCGTTATGACAACAGGAATCAAAATGTTCTCGAGTCATCACACTATTACATTAGAGGGCATTGCAATGATTAGTGAGATTGATTATCAAACTCTATTAACTTTCGGATTGTACATTATCATTTCTTAGTTCTTAAAATCCCGACATCTGAACTTGCACTACGTGTAGTGTGTAGTTCTGGTAGCCTACATACAATGTCATTTCATGTTACATTTTTTTAATAAACGTCCTCTTCCAGCAGGTCTACTGTAGTTTCCTATCTACCTTAATCTGTTCCAGCAAGAATACATAGAGTAAAAAATGTAAAGAATTATTGACAGATAAAGAAGAGTTTTTGTTTGTTGGTATTTATGATGGCCATTTATCTACACGTAGGATATAGGCCTTAAGGAAAGGGTGCCCTGCGTGGGGGTGGCAGACGAAGAAGGGTGTTTCACTTATATATATATTAGAACAATGAAGCATAAAAAGTGTGTTTTAAAGTTGTATTATTTGAATAACATTAATATTACACCAGTTTCACTGCCTCTTCCTTTTATAAAACAGTTGCTAACATGTAGCCGTTAAATCAGAATAACCTTGATGACTAAATTTTGTACAAAAATAAGTCTTTAGTTTGCATCTAATAAAATCTTTCTACCTTCTGTAATCGATTCCATTATGGTTTTTAGTGTCAAAGATTAGAAGTGCTAGAAACTATATTGTTACAAATGTACCAGACTTATTTCATGTTTGTCCTCAAATAAATGAGAAATTTACGATCATCCATTAATGGCATTTAATCTTATAGCTTGACGATATTTTTTGTTCGACGGAGTAATGAAGTATTGTTTAATAGTTTAATATTTGACAAAGTTCTGTTGATAGGGCTTATCGTTAATTAAAACTACTACGTAATTATGAAAAACAAAATTTTCAGCTGTCGAGATTTCATGTATATTTTTTTCTTAACCAATTTTAAAGTATATTTATTTTCCTTACAATTTTTTTTAATTGTAATGAATGATAAATTAATTGCAAATATTTTTTCATTATAATAATTTTTCCGACACATTGAAAATATTGCTTTTTTGGTGATAGTGAAATAACTGCAGATGAAAAAGATATAATAGTAAGACTAAAACACAGATTTAACGACTGCTTGGCATATGACTTGGCGGGGGCCCGATAAGTACGCTAATTCTAACAATTTAAATATCCAGATAGACTGTAAACAAATAATGGGTACTACTTAATTATTCCGTCGATCAATTTCGCGAAATTATACAAATGGACATAATTTTTATTTTAAATAACCAAAGAATCAATAAATTACTAAAATGTTAATTGAAATACAAATAAACATTGAATTAAAATTGGTTGATGAAGTAACAATTACGTAGAACAAATTTAATGTCAAATGAATGTGACATTTACGATCATCCATTGACATTTAACCTTATACTTTGGCGATAGTTTTTTGGTCGATCGGATTATCAAGTATTACCAAATTATATAAACAAATTGTATTAACAATAATATTGCCAATAATATTTCGGTGCAGGTGTCATCTACGGATCCCGTTGGCGCGATTGCAGCAAATTGCGATTTTATGCCTCACGTGGTAATCCGGTAATAGTTGAATATTTTTGAGTAAACTATTTCATTATTTTTCTTTTCTCTTTTAAAATTATATAAATTGTTTTGTTGCATAATTATTTATTGACTTAGTTTATTATTATTATTTCCTTTTTAAAATAATATAAAATAAATAAAAGTTAATATAAATATAATTGGTATTTGAAAACGCAGTGTTCTCCAAATTGGCATCATAAAAAAAAATCACGCCAAGGTGATGCGTGTATAAAAGTGGAAAAATGTTTGCAATAATATAAACAAAAAAACGTAAACAAATAATTAAAAATTCGCCATTTCGATAGTTTTTTTTATAAATAACATCAAGCATAAAATCAAATAACATCAAGGTTAATTTTCTAGTCGGGCAGCAATAGTAAATTTTCTTTTCTTCGTCTGTTTCATAATAAAAAACATAAATTTAATAACTTCTAATTAAATAATCTGACTAATTTTCTGTAATCGGATTTATGATCTAAAAGTATAAACAAAACAGCGCAGTTGTCATGTACGCGCCGAGGTCGGCGCGATAATTTTTTACGCTAATTTGGCGGAAACATCGTTTTCGAATACCAGTTTCATATATATTTTTAAATTATTTTCTATTATTTAAAAAATAATAACAATTAGTATTTAAATAATAAGTATAGAACAAAACAGTTTACACAATTTTAAAGAAGAGAAAGGAAATAAAAAACATTTTACTAGTAATTAAATAAAAATAGTCGAGTTGCCATGCCAGGCAAAATAACATCAATTTAGTGTCCATTAGTTACCTCAGTGTATATATGATATCTGTGTAAACAAAACTTCCGATAATATAATAAATGACGTCATATTTATTTTCCTTTGGTTTTTTTTAATTTTAATTTTTCACGTGGATACTGTTCAACTAAAAATTAATTGCCGAGGAGAAATTATCATTCCATATTTTGATTTTCTTGGCAACGGGAAAGAAAATGGTTATTTTTTATCGGAAAAATTTTAATTGATTCTGTATAAAAAATAATGAAATTTTGAATTATTAAGGAAAATATTTGAATAAATCAATTAAAAATTAGCCTATGTTCACCGGAAATAGTGTAGATTTCCAATGGGGAAAGAATTTTTCAAAACTGTCAAGTAGTTTCGGAGCCTATTCAATTCAAACAAACAAACAAACAAACAATCAAATCTTTCCTCTTTATAATATTAGTATAGATAAATCATGGAAGAGTTTTATATAAATTAATGGAATTGTAAAAAACTCCGAGTTTCTTTTTTATATAGATTTAGACGTTTTGGGGTTCCTTAAACAAAATTTTACTTATTATGCAATATAATAATAAAAAAAATTTAAAAAGTTAAAAAAAAAAAACTCCACATACGGAAAAGAACACCTGGATTGCACCTGGAGGAAAAGATTGCTTTCGTAAACTTTCGCATTTAAAAATTCAGCTTATTTTATTGAAATACATGAAGGTAAAATGAGTTGAAGTCGATTATAGAGGATTAAACTCCAGTTTTGGTCAATACTAAATTTAAGCAGTATTGTATCCAAATTAGTAACCAATGTTGACTTCATTTAGAACGATTTATGTTTGGTCACAAAATTTGGTGATATTTTGAAATGCTTGCTATTTTAAAACAAGTAGGTAAGTGGGATCATAAATCGCAATAGGGTTTTGTTTAATATATCTTTCGAAAAACTTTATCCTTATACTAATTACATGTTATAAACTATATGTCAAAGATTAAAGCGATTGATTCTTTAGTTTTCCCAAACATAACAAAATTTAGAAAATAGCCTCTCCTCGGACGACACTCTCCTCACCCTGAATTTTTCATTTTTACAAATATTTAATGTTAAGAAATAATATTTACATTAGTGCTCGTGGTCAGTAAAAAAACGCATTCAAATTGCAATAAACACGTCTATCTAAAAAAAAAAAAAAAAAAAAGACAACATTACCCTTTTCCCGACAAAAATTAAATTTAGCTTAAATTTATAAAATTTGTATTATGTGTTATAAACCATGTCAAAGTCTAAAAGCGATAATTTAGTTTTCCTAATTTTAATAAATTCCTGTTAATTGTCTGTTCAAAAATCTATCTTTTCTACAACTTTAAAAATTTATTTTTTGATGAATTGGAAAGTTGTGGTCTCGCTTTAAAAAAAAAAAATTAGATATTATAAATCAGCGCGTGAAATGGCAACCGCATGCGGAAGTACCAAATTTGTAAAATCAATAATTAAAAAAAAAAAATGTACTGCAATTATCAAATTCTGGTTAAAAAAAAATAAAAATAAAATAATATATATATATATATATATCCTTTTCTTTCCATTTTATGTGGTTTTCTGTAAAAAAAAAAAAAAAAAAAAAAAAAAAAAAAACAGTTTTGGATATGGTTTGTAGGGATATTTTTTTTAGACTTATAGCAGCTGAGCTATTGTCTCGAGTGATCCAAAACTCGTGAAAAAACAAACAAGATCGAGATCAAATTTAAAACAAAACTGGAATTAATTACCAAAAAAAAAAAAAAAAAAAAAAAAAAATGCATGTTTTTGATGTGATTAATTTTAATCCATTAATTTATGTTGCATACATAATAATTTTTAAATCTATTTAAACTTTGGCAACAATTGGAAGAGAAACAACAACAACAACAACAACAACAACAAAATGAAAGGTTGATATTAAAATAAATATTTTAATTAAAATAACAGTTTTTTTTCAAACTTTTATGATTTGTTATGTGTCAAGAGGTATTCAGCGGTAAGTACCCAAAATTTGAACACTCTGCCTTGTATAGTTTTTGTGTACGGACTCTGTCACAGACAGACAGACAGAGGACAGAGACGAATAGGGTTTTGTCAGATGAATGAAACCCTAAACAGCGGAAAAAATATATGTGCAAATTAATCACTTTTATATACGTATGTCTCTAAATTTATAAAATTGCATCTTTGTAACAAAATTACAATTGTCACAAAAATTTACCTGTATTCACGTGTGTTTATTGACTTAATTAGTGTGTTTGTAATCTCATCGAAACTCAAACAATTGTGTAAATGGTAGAAAAAGAGGCGGATTTACTGAATTGGTTGTTAATGTGATTTACAAATTTTGGATATCGCACAAGTACCTGGATATTTTGCATATTACACAGAAATGCGTGCAAGAATATAATAGAGATATATGCTTAAGAACAGAATATACACAAAAGTACTGTGCACAAATTTTATACGGTTATACGTATAAGAATAGAATATTACATAGACTTATGTGTAACAATATTGCGCAAAAATATGTGTAAGAACATAATATTACATAGAAACATGTCTACATGTGTGAACACAATAAACAGCGATATTTGAAAATTTGGCTTGTGTAATAAGTGATCAAGTTAATTGTTTAGAAAATCAAAAACCGTGAGTTCAAATCTAGTACCCGTTTCGGTAAGTATTGCTTGTTTACTGATGTACATTGAATTAAATAGTGGATTTCATCTGAGGTTCACTATTTAACTGGAGGATTTATTATGGGGTATACAAAAATTCGAACAGAGTACTGTACCTGAAGCACTGTCTATTTTCGTTAAATACTGAAAAAGCGATCTCATTTATGGTAAGGTTGTTTAAGTAAATTGTTGCTTATTATGTGATGCGTATTAGTGTTATAGATAATATTCAGTGCTATATAAAGAATACGTAAGCATTGCGCAGTGCTAATGGCTTAAAGGCGGCTTTTAATTTAGTTATGCACTTTCAAGTTAGATTATTATTATTTATTATATTAAGAGTTGATTGTATTATATAAATAAAATTATTTTCAGAGTCAAACGAAGAACAAAGAACTGGATTTACAGCTTCCTAAAGATAATATTGTCTAGAAATGCGTTTTAATGCTTATAAACATGTTTTAGTGCAAATAAAAATTTATTTTAATTTGAGGCGCATTTAAAAATCTGTTGGTAATATACAGGGCTGCAGAAAAGAATTCAAGTATGTTTCAGTACAGTGGTAGAAAATGATGAGGATGAATTTTCAAGCGATTATGCATTTATTCATTATATTAATTTTTTGCATACTATATAGATTAAATACTAATCTGTAGATTAAACACAGATCAGCAAAAAAGAGCTGGACTAATTTTCAGTGTATAAAAGTCATAGCTGGAATCTGGTTTTCAAATGGGTTATGCTTTTCCTAAAGTGTTAACTTAGATATATTCTTTTCCATATTAAGCCGCAAAATTTCGTTTAATCATTCTGAAAGTGCTGGAAAGTGTTTCATAAACTATGCTTGGTGCATGATTTTTCTATCTTATTTCTTCTTAGGAAAAAAATATATTTCATTAGCCGAAAAAATTATATAAACAAATTTTATAATTTACTGAATCATGTTACAATTAAATGGGATGAGAAGAGCCAGAAATAGATTTTAAAGTTATGCTATTACTAATTTAGAACTGTACTTAACTGGAATTGAATTTAAGTAGATTTAATTGTTGCGAAATTGAACAGAAGTGCTCACTGTAATTTAATAGCTTTTCTATTTCCGTAGTAAATAAGTTTAATATAAAAACAGTTCTCTAGAGGAAGTGGAATAAACTAGGTTTTTTAACATTTTCCGATAATAATAAATAAAAAAAATAGAAATGGGACGGAATATTGAATTTCAATGCTGCAATTTTTGACATTATAAATTAAGTCAAAATTAAGATAAAAATTAAACAGTTTTTGTGTTTTTTTAATAGCTTATAAAAACGTCTACTGTTAAAACTTCTAAAATGATAGTGAAAAGGATTAAAAGAGTAAAATTTTATTGATTTGTCATTTCTACTTTTTTATCTTGAAATAAATGAATTTCGTTAGCAGAAAAAAACAACTTTCACCATTTAGTAAATTTATATTGCAAATAAATAGGTTAAATAAAACACAAAATATATTTTAAGGTTGTACTATTGCTATTCAAGAAGTGTTCTTTATTGAATCTTAAATTACGATGCTGTTGAAATTGACCAGACGTGATAGCTGTAATTGAATCGCGCCTCTATTACAGAAATAAATAAGTTCAATTGTGTAAAAGGTCTTTGAGGAAGAGTAAAATAAAGGAAGTTAAATCTGCGTTTTTTCAGTTCGTGAATTTACATTGCTAAAAAGTCGTAGAGCCAACAGAGTGAAAAATTATTTCGGATAGGGTGATGATTTACTATTTCTTGGACGTAATTGATCGAATAAATTTTTTTATATATAAACGAGGCACATGTAGGCAGTTCACATAATATAGCTTTTTCTTATAGTTGGGTTAATTTTTATAAGCAAAAACTACTGAATGTATTAAACATATATTTTTTTTTTTTTTGCACACGATATTTTTAAAATCATTTTTATAGTTCTAATTACTTTTTTGAATAGTTTTATAAATTTAAAAAGTTGTTCACATGTGCTGCTCAAGCGGGGTAATTGTGAACACATGTGGGGCGCAAGTGACAACACAAGAAAATATATATATTTAAAAACTTTTTATTCTGTTATTAATTTGTCATCATAATCATTAGTTATAGTATCTGATAAATTCACCATAAAGAAAAAAAACATGTATATGTTACTGGCCAAACTAGTTCATCCTAACGCCTATCGGATAAACTAGTTTTTAATTGGACAAACCAGTTTATCCTAACGCCCATAGGATAAACTAGTTTTTCCTAAGCCAAACTAGTTTATTCTAACGTCCATAGGATAAACTAGTTTTTCCTAGGCCAAACTAGACTATCCTAACGCCCATAGGATAAACTAGTTTTTGCTAGGCTAAACTAGTTTGGCCTAACTGTCCTAGGATAAACTAGTTTAGCCTGCTATTCATTTGTCTGAACTTCGAATTCAATTGGGCGTGATTTAATTGAATCCAATGAACACCTCAGTGCCAACATTCTTGTTTATCCTAGTTCAATATAATTTTACGTGTTTTCAGTTCACATTAGTCAAAGCCTGAGAACTAATGGACCCCCAGGTTTTGTATGTATTTATGTACGCATGTATGTACGTACGTAATGTGATAACTCTTCATAGAAATATCCGATTTGCTTCTACTTTGGATGTAAGTTTATTCTGATAAGAAGCTTTCATGATTAATTTTGGGAGTCCATTGGATAAGAATAAGAAGGGAAGAAACGTGAGGCTAATTCTCACTTCCGTTTATTTAGATAAATGTGTTTTTTATGCAGAATTATCAGATTTCATTCAATTTTAGATATAGGATCATTCTGACAAGGCGCCCCGTGACTACTTGTGGGTGTTTATTGTTTAAGATTAAATGAAGGGCAATGGAGATAACCTCCCATAATTTAAGTAAATGGGTTTTGGTGAAATGAAAATGAATGGGTTTGATGAAAATTCATGCATTAGTTGTTAAGATACATTTATTGCGAAATCGTGTAAAATGCAGCATAGAAGCGCCATCTGTAAGGCGATTTACACCAAACTCTAAACAACTGTAATCTATATCAGAGACTAACTGAATCTGAAGTTTTAGAAAATTTCGTCCATTAGCTCTTGAGATAGAGCTACGATTTCCACCAAAGCATAATCAACACTATTTTAAGATAGGTACTAAGTTTTATGAAAATCTATGCTCTAGTTTTTGGGATATGGCTTTTTTGGGAATTGTCTACAATGCAGCATAACAGTGCCATCTGTTGAGTGATATATACTAAAATCTAAACGGATCTAGTTTATATCATGGCCTAACAATATGTAAAGTTTTGCAAAGTTGCGTGCATTAGTTCTTGAGATAGAGCGTCCACAAAAGTTTTGTCACATACACAGAGACAGACTCACAGACAGACTTTTCGTAAAAACATGTTTTTCGGGTTTTCTGACTCCTAAAATGTGTGAATCTGTCATAAACCGTATTTCAGAAATTTTTACGAATTGAATACTTTCTTCTTGCAAAGATAGAATAAAGTAAAATCATATAATGACTATTGAAAATTGCTACGTTCACATCTGCCTTATGTTTGCATGTTCCCCAGTCTTCCTTACACTATGTTACATTGATAATGCAGTACCAAGAGGGAGTGGTAAGAAAGTGATGTAACTCTACAAATATAGAGTGACAGCAATGAACGATAAGTAATCTTTATTTCGAAATGATATTCATAACACAAAATGAGAACAGCGTCGGATTAGGAGGGTGAAGGACCACTGTGGGCGGCGACTCATGAAGACACGGCTAGCAACAGAGTCAATGAGAGTACGGAAGACGTCCTTAGGAATTGCTCTCTATTCCCTGTCAACTATTTGCTACAATTCTTCTACTGAACATGCCAGTGGCAGGATCTACAAATGCGTCTAATCACATCCCAAATGTGTTCGATTGGTGAGAGATGAAGAGAGTTCTCTGGCCAGGGAAGCATCTGTAAACTTGCATCGTGCATTGGTTGATGCGAACAGTGTGTGCTCGGGAATTATTCTGCTGATAAATTACATTGTGCAACCCCTGAAGAAAGAATAGTGCCCCTGGCCGCAACGTATCATCTACATACCATTGAGATGTCATAGTGTCCTGAATACAAACTAGAGGTGACTTGGAATCGTATGCAATTGCACCTCAAACTACGACGATGCACTGTTGCGTGGTGGGGCATTTCACAATTGCTGCCGAATTGTAATTGTCTCCACGTCGATGCTACAATTGTACGCGGCGGACGTCGACGCTACGCTTGTACGCGTCGACTATTTCGCGAAAAACTGAAGCGTGAATCATCTGAGAACACGACCCTGTGCCATTCCGTCGTTCATATCACTCTAACTTGGCACCATTGCAGAATGTTGGCGGTTTGCTGTGGGATGAATAGCAGTCTTCTTAAAGGACGCCATGCGTGAAGACTAGAGAAACTACAACCTTCTCTATAAGTTACAAGGTCCAGTTTCTCTAGTGCATGCCATTACCATCCACTCTACTGAAAATGGTTCTGGTCGATAATAAAATATCCAGGGTGTCTTGAACATACCACAGAGTGGGGGCGGAAGTGACTTAGGGATTCGCCACTGATTGTCGGCGAATGCATCGATTTACGCGTGGTGATGTCATTCTGGCGACACCGGCACCCCTCAATTAGAATACCGGCATAATTAATTAACTTCCGAAAAAATTTCGTAAAATGTTCGTTAAAAAACAACATGTTTTTCTCTTTTTTTTAAAGTTTTCAAGGTTATTTAACCCGGGAGAACTCGCTATGAAAATTTCTCTCACGGTGCCCAATTCTTTTCTTTTACTTTACAGTCACTTAATATCAATTTTTTTGTTTGGCTTAGTACTTTTATTCAAAAAAGAGGTAAAGTAATCGAAAACACAATTTGAAATTTTATTAAAATGAAAAATAGCTTTAAAAATAGCCTTAAAAAGGGTACGATGGTGAAAGAAAATCTCATGCGCGAGTTCTCGCGGGTTAAGTAACCCCTAACAAGGTAGGGTCAAAACATGAAGACCCAAATCAATATATGAATTTGTTATTTGTGTTCACGAAGGTTCAGAAAAATTCAAATTCTTTCATTATTCAAACTTCAAAGTAGTTCTTTTCCCATTCATCTTGTCAGTAATAAATTTATGAAGAAATAAATCAAGAAAAGATAGAAAATAGAGCATTAGAATTTGTAAAATTGATGACAATTTGATGATTTTTCATGGACTATTAATGAAATTTTGAATGCTTTTTAATGATTAGTTTACGTTAATTTGATCGCTAAATTCATTCGAATCTACATATCATGGCTTTTGACTGCATCTCCTACTTTTAATATTAATGCCCATTTTTATTTAAATGCAACATGCGACTGCAAAGCTATTTTTTAAGAATATAGATGCTTCTTCCATTTTATTGGATGCATTTTTTGCTAAAAATTTAAAACTTTATTAGGAAATTGATTTCAATTTATCTACAAAAACCCTAGCATTTAAAAATCTTTATAGATATCTTCTTTTTCATTTTTATTATTATTATTATTTTTGTTCGCGCTTTATGGAAACGGTTTTGTACTTTTTTTTCGCTTTAGACTGGGAGGCGGCAGAACAGACAATCACCTCATCGAATTCACGGCTGAAATTCCAGAATCAGTTAAAACTCGATTCGCATATTAAAACGCAATTAGTCTGCCAAGTCATATCATGTTGGAAAACACCTGAAAACTCGAATTTAGTGGTTGGCTCGTAGGTTTACCATGGTATTTTTTGCTTCCAGTCTTCCATGTTTTCATACCTTTGAGTGCAGGTAAGTAAAAAAAAAAATAAATAAAAAAAAAATAAACACAAATTTATCTGTAAAATTTTACGGAATAGTTTCATTTTTCTAAACACCGCACAATTTCCGTAATTGACATCTAACAATCTAAACAATCTACTAATCTAAACAATCTACTAAGTTTCCTGTAAATTTTACGGAATGTTTCTGTATTGCTTTCAAAACACAAGAAGTTCTGTAAATGATGTTTAAAAATAATTGCTGTGGTTCGAAAATGAATTAATTAACTATTGTTTAGCTTGTCTTACACTGATATTATTTTCAATAAAACCCCGATAATGGCTAAATGTGTCTCTATATTAAAAATATATCCAATGACCGTACAATATTGGGCAAGTGTTGGTTGTAGATAAGTTTTCAATGAAAATCGATTACATTGTTGGCGCCATCTGTATTATGTATTTTAAATAACCCGTTATAATGTATTTTTTTTTCTTTCTTTTTTTAAAAATAAAAGTTAATATATTTTTATGATATTTTAAAAAATCGAAATCTTATTTTTTTTTAATTTGAAAAAGTCGAAAAGAAAATGTAGCAGTTTATTTTTTATAATAATTTTGAATTAGCGTTTAACTTATTTATAGCAAGCTATTATAATTGTTTTTAATGTTTCTATCTTTAGGATCTTTTTTAAAAACCTATTTTTAATTTAAATATTTTTGAATCTAATAGCTTTAAAAAATTTGCACTCAAAACTTTCAATATACCTAAAATATAATCAAGACTTTTTTCTTTAAATCTAAGTTATAAGCAATAAAGAAAATATAGTAATTAGCTGTATATGAGTTTATCATCAGACAAATAATTTAAAAACTTTGAAAAAATGAATGTTGAAAAAAAATTTAGAATTCTTGCAAATAAATGAATAAATAAAATAATAAAGAATTGTTTTAACCATCTTTCAGAAAAGGAGTAATTATTTCTTAATACATTTTTTTTTTCGTATTTTTTATTTCAAAGACTAAAATTAATGCTTCAAAAAATAAGAAATTAAAAATCCAGCTATTTAAAATTATGAGAAAAAATGTGTAAAACATTCATAACTGCATACTCAATGAAAAAAATTATGTCTACCAAAGTAAGTTCCTTGTTTATTATCTTGGTTTTGATTTATAAAAAAAAAAAAAAAAAATCTGAAGTAAGTAACGATATTTGAAAACATGGCTTATAATCGTGATGTAGGTGGCAAACGCACTAATCTGGAATCATACAGGTTCCTGGTTCGAATCTCCGGAAGGGTAAGTGTTGTTTGTATTAGATATTCTGACATTGATGTAAACCTGTCCTAGAAAAATGAAATTCGTAACGACGTAAATTTGTCCTTAAAAGATTATATTTTGTCTTCTAAACGAAATTAAAAAAAAAATAAAAATAAAAATATGAAAAAACGTAAAAATTTTTGTAAAAAATATATAAATAAATAAATAAATAAATAAATATAAAAAATAAAAAAAATCTGGAATTTACTGATTTTTTTCCGTTAAAATACGGAAATAGTACTGGTGTCTAGATTGCCAGTACAATTTCCATATTTTAGCGAAGCTTTTTTTTTTCTTTTTTACAATGTACGAATTAACCGTTAATGTCGTGTTTTACGATGTTTTCCACCAACGTATGACTTGGCAGACCGATTGCGTTTAAATATGCGGCACGGTTATTTCCTCTCATTATCAAGTTAATGCGTTATTATGATTTACATGTAAAACGCAAATGAGCCACTATTTTTTAACTATTATTTTATCAAACGTTGTTTGTAAACAATAATCTGCAAAACAAATTTCTAAAAAATCTGAATGTATGTAATTAGAGAGGGGAATATATATGCAACATATATTCCCCTTCAATTTATAGCAGAAAAAATTTCTCCTCATAATAAATATATTCCTATGTTATTTTGAATACTTTTGCAATGCACAGGTGTAGGGAAAAAATAAACACCCTCTACTAACTCAACAATTAAAAATAATAGAAACTAGTCGTTTGGGAGTCACCGTAATATTTACCCATCATGTATATGCATAATATAAAATATGAAAAAAAAAAAAAAAACAAGTGCAAACTATTTACAAAATGCACCGGAAATCCAAAATAAAATGTAAACGTATATTTAAATATTTTTAATGCGTAGTAATGCTCTATTAATGAATTCTGGTGAACCAATTTCGATAAATTATATAAAACTCCAAATTACTTAAGTAGTATGAAATTGCGTAAAAAATATCCTTAGAACTCCAAAAATAATAATCATATTAACTAAAAATTTATTGCCCCGGATTAAGTGCCTCATTTCCAATTAAAATATATCTTTGAACTGAAATTTGAATGAAATACAGAGTCATGGAAAAATCGAAGAATATGAAAAACAGGATTACAAATATCTCGGCAACTTTTAATCCGATCGACTTCATTCTTTATGCAAAATTTGTGTTATTTCATTGCCTTTTACGTTCACTCCTTAAAATAAAATTTCGAAAAATTTTATATACCTTTCATCAGAACGAATTTTTCGAGCATCCGAAAAAAATAGTTTCAGCTAATCGAGGTTACTGATATTTAATAGCCTTCGTTACATTTTTACATACTAAGTACATACAAAATTTCAAGTCTCTATCTCAATTTATTTGGGAGATAGAGCGTTTACAGGCAGAACACAGACGGAGGGACGGTAAAAAACTTTTTCTAAAAATATGTTTTTCGGAATCTCCTGTATCTGAAACGTGTAAATCCGTCAAAATAAATTTTTCGATTTTCAAAACGATTGCAAGACTTCGGAAGTATCATGGGTAAGTAAATTACTGAAAGGTGCCAAATAATTGTAAATAAAGTCTACTTTAAAATTAGTACATATTTTTTCATAAGCGGCCATCTACAAGTCAGAACCAGATCAAACTTCGTTTTTTTAAATAGCAATATTTTAAATCTTCGGTTCAAGCTGTGGCTAGAAACGAAATTTCATGTACTTTGGATAATAAATCTTTGAAGTATAAAAATTCTGTTTTTATAGCTTCGAATGTTAAATTACATTTTCATATTTCTCTTCATATTTACCAAAATTGTAATCCTAATGTGATTTTTTTTTTTTTTTTTTTTTTTTTTTTTTTTTTTTTTTTTTTTTTGTATGCAGATATAATACTAGAAAATCCAAATAAAAATACGGTTTATTCGTAATTAAAAAAAATTATGATATGAATTATGAAATTAATACTAAAAACATGTATGAATTGCAATACAATTGACGCATACATGTTACTTCTCTCCTGCTGCATACGAATTTTCAATTAAAATTTTTTCTTCGAAGTAATTTTCAAATTATAATTGAAAAATCTGAAAATTGTAGTATCAATCAATGAGGAAAGCAAAATGATAATGTTAAGTCTATGGGACATTATTTCTAAATATTTTGTTCAAATTTTAATATTTTTAAATGCTTTTTTTTTTTTTTTTTTTGCATAGCATAGTTGCAGATTATCTACTACCGGAGGTGGTTTTTACTTTTTTGATTTTGATTTTAGATTTTTCCATTACTTTCTCTTTCGGAATTGGTTATGAAGTTGAAGTTCTTTTAATATAAAAAAAACTATAACCAAAATGCAAAAAGTAAAAACTAGCGCGGTTGCAGATCGCTCTATGCTATGTTATGCTAAAGAATTGCTTAAAACTATTAAAATTTGAGCAAGGTGATTGAAAATAACGCCTCCAGTGACTTTACATTAGCGTTCGACTTTTTTTCACATGACAAGTGTGGCCTTTTAAATGGCTATCTACGATGTGCAGAAAAACGTAATTTGAAAAAATATCTATGCGTACTTACTTATTTTATGGAAACATTTGAGCTGATAATAGTAGAAGCATATTAAGTGAGTGAAATGGTCATATTTACAAGATATAATACATTAATAGAAGTGACATAGTCATTCTGTAGCAGTTTAACAATCGAATAACGAACTTGAATTTGGATACACCCCCAAAAACAGATTCATTTTAAAATAATTAATTGCTCTTAAACTGATCGTAAAAATTTAAAGTTTTTTTTCTTTTTGTTAGTTGAAGGGTGTAGAATATATTTATGCTGTCAAACTTGGGTATTGCTATTGAAAAGAAATACAATGTTTGGGGTTGTTTCGACATGTACGACCCCCGTAGAAAATTTTATGTACATCAATTAAAAGTAAAACTTATTTCCAATCGTTTGATTTAGTAACTAATTTCTTCAATAATTCGCTACAGAATTAGTATGGGAGCTACATTTTTTCTTCACGACTGTCCATTGCTTAAATATCGCTAACAAGTAAAATATTAATTCACGTTTCAATCTTTTTGAGATATTCCTAATAACTATTAAACATTTATCAAAATTTCTTTTATTTTTACAAACCTTTATCAGTTTATTAAAAAAAATTAAATACATACAATTTAAATATTTCTATATTATTACTAACAAATCATTCCTCGTAACGAATTTCACATATACCAAGAACTTCTGTGAATTAGAATATTTATCTAATACTGTTTTAATCATGTCTGGATTACATACGTAATCATGTTATTGCTTGTGTAAATCAGACGATTATGTTGGCTTTTGGTACATAATGACTTTTCGCAAACATAGTGTTGTGGAATTTCTATACATTCATAGTTCTCAAAATTTGTACTATAAATCATGAAATCTCTGTAGAATAACATTTAGTTTAGAAGTGTTTAAGAAGTTTCGACTAAACAAATATTGATAATATTTAGCTAAACTAATTTTATATTCTTTATGGATTTATATATCCATATATATATATATATATATATATATATATATATATATATATACCGGGTGATCCAGGTTTTTCGGGAATTTTGAAATGTTAATAATTAGGAAACTATGTGAATAGAAAGGTCAGGTTTTCATATATATGCTCAGAAAAATGAGGGATTTCTATTAAGAATGTTTTTTTTAAATATATGTAGGTACAATTTTTAGCAACAGGTGGCGCTGCTGTACAAGATTGAATGCACCTATAACACGCGTTATACAGACACATGATTTCATTGCGAAACATCTTTTCTGGGATATTGATGAAATTTCATTTTAAGGGTGGTTTATATTCAAACACTTTTTTTCAAAATAGTTGAAATTGCATTTAAAGGGAATTTTGATACAAAATTCGATGAGTAACTGCTATGTTTAGACATGCTTTCTTTGCATGTCAAGTTGTGCTCTTATCGTGCAATGCGTGAAGTTAAAACTGCAAAAGATTCGATGGCCATTACAAATGTGAAATGCTATGATAAGCGAGGTTTGAGAAAATGGCTCATTGGAAGATTTTAATAGAAGCAGGAGATCTCAAATGCCTGTTGCAATCGTAAATGAGGTGAAATTCGATACCAGTACTCAATGGAAATCATCCGGTCATGATGAAGGCAGTACACTTGTAATATAACGATGAAATATACTGTGCACGCTGTTTTGCTTCAGCTCACGGCAGTATTTATAAGCTACGGGCGTCATAATGAAAATTTATAACCATTGAACACTAATTCTTTCTTTTTAGTGATCTGTATCGTACCATAAAAATAGTACTATCAATTTTAGCGTCACTTATGCGCCTGTTGGCAAAAAGCATAACTAACATAATATGTTTGTTTTATCGAAAAAACAAATCCCATTAGTTTCTAAGCATTTCTGTGAAAACCGGATACTTCTATTATTTATAGTTTGCTAATTATTAGCATTTCAAAACTCCCGGAACTTCTGGATCACGCGGTATATAAACAATAATACAAAATGCGATAATATTTATGGGATCTTTTTTGTATTGTTCGAGACAATCTTAAATCTTCGGAAGGATATAAATTATTTCTAAAGTGTAATGTTAAAAAAAAATTCTGTAAAAATGTAGAGCACTTATGTTGAATTTTACGGAACAATTTAATTTTCAAAAATGAGTACGGTTTCCGTATTTATCATTCTAAGGATAAAAATCCATAAAAATCCAGGAAACTTTCCATTAATTTTGTAAAATATTATTTCATAACAGTATTATTTATTTCAGAACAGTATTATTTCCATAAATGATGGTTAGATGTTTAGGTAAAAAGTCGCTGTGCTTTGGTTTTGTATTAATATATTTTCTCTTCACTACACTGTTAAAAATCTTGCAGCATTTTGTACAGTCATTTCACCGTTTTCTGAAAAACCAGTAACATAACCGTAATTTAACTCTATTCTGACCATAAAATTGGTAGTAATAAGTTCAGAATAACGTAAAAAGACGGTTGTTTTACTTTTTTTTGTAGAAAACGGTCAAATGACTGGATAAAATGCTGCAGATTTTTAACAGTGTACATCAACAGTTTGTTAAAATAGTTCAGGTACGTATAATTAAAATAAGTGTACATTGTTAACTAACAAATCATTTATATTCTTGGATGGAATTTTATATTCCATCAATACATTCTATGCATTAGAATATTCATCTAATGCTGTTTTAATCATTCCCGGATTACATATGTAATCATGTTATTGATTGTGTAAATCAAAGGATTAACATGACTTTTTTGTACATAATGACTTTTCATAAAAGTAGCGTTGCCTATATTTTATTGATATTCATAGTTCTCAGTTTGTCTTGACAGTAGTATAAATCATAATATCTCGCTGGAATAAATTCAGCCTATATTTATAAATTCCCAGCTAACCAAATATTGATAACATATAGATAATTCTAATTTCTGTTAAATTAGAATTTTGTACATTTCACAAATATGCATAATACATATGTATACAATAATACAAAGTGGTGGGAATACTTATAGTCTAAGAGGCAACAGCACAAAAACTTAAGGTATAGAGAACAATATATATATATATATATATTATGAAAGAGTAGAAATAGGGGAATCTCATGATCCTTGTCTGCTCGAAGTGAAATGGTGCATAAGCCAAAAATTAATACCACTAGTGCTTGCCGCGTATGTTTATAATTATGCTTGTCCTACAATCAAAGGTTGGAAAACAATGATAAACTTACGAGACAATCGCTAATGGTATTAATTTTTGGCTTATGCACCACTTCACTTCCGGTTCGCATCGATCACTAGATTTCCATATTTCTAGTCTTTCATAAAAAAAAGTTCTTTTGCTTGTTACCTTAGGTTTTTATGCTGTCGGCTTTTGGACTAATAAGGGGTCTTTTTTATGCTTGTTTGAAACACATGAAATATCTTCAATCTTAGGATTGAGATTTTTTTTTTCCTAAAGTACACTGTAAGAAAAGTTTGTAAATCTGTGGGAAATTTCCCGTAAAATTTTACGAAACAATTTCAATTTCAAATAGAATATAATTTCTGTAAATATCATATTAAGATTAAAAATCCTAATAAAGGCAGGAATCTTTCCATAAATTTTGTAAAGTATCATACGCTTGTTCATATGAAAACAGTTCTATTTTGAACGTTTGTCTAAACGTAAATAACGTTTGAACGCTTAGGTACAAAAGTCTCTGTGTTTCGTATGTGAATGTAAATTTTCTCACAAAAACATCCAGAGTTTGTTAAAATAATTCAAGTGCATGTATAGTTAACCCTTTCCGGCGCATTTTTCTTAAATAAGGACACCTAATTTTTATTTTACTGGCATCAAGAATATTTAATTAAATTTTTCCTTTTATAAGATATTTGAAAATAAGCATGTCCATATTTTCTAATAAAATTCGTATATAAAATCTGGTGTAAGTATTTCAAACAGATTTATTCCGAACTAGAAAGGGTTAATACAATATATTGGGTGGGGAAAAAGTAATTTCGTTTTTTCCCAATAGATAGTTTTAAAGTCGCATAACTCGAGTAATTTTTACTCAATTAAGCCATACTATATAGCGTTTGAAAGGTTACAGGCTCTAAAAACTCTAGATATAAAAGTAGCGCCATCTGTTTAATCAGTCAAAAGTTATTGCGTTTTAAAAATAGAGATTCCAGAAGATTATTTTCATCATATTTTAGTTTTTTACTTCAAAAAAGGATAAAATTTGATGCAGGTTCATCGAAAATTGTGTGGCATTTATGGTGATTTGTGCTTAAGTAAACGGCAAAGTCAGAATTGGTTTGCTCGTTTTCGTTCCGAAAATTTCGATGTTAAAGATGAACCTTTTCCTGGCCGGCCAATCTTCGAAAAAGTCGATGAAATTTTAAAAAATAATCGAGGAAGATTGGTGTATTTCTTCCCTCGACATTGCAACGGAACTAAACATCGACAATAAATCACTTTTGAATCATTTACATAAAATTGGATACCAAAAGAAACTCGATACTTGTCTTCCCCTTGAACTTACAGTGAAAAACGTAATGGACGGAGTTTCAATTTGTGAATTGCAACTGAAACAAAAAGAAATCGAGCCATTTTTAAAACAAACGATTACGGGTGATGAAAAATGAACCACATACGACAACAATGTGCGAAAAAGATTGCGGTCGAAGCTTCATAAACGGTGTCAAAGACCAGATTGACGACAAGGAAGGTGATGCTGAGTGTTTGGTGGGATTGGAAAGGAATTGTCCATCATGAGGTGCTCGAATCTGGCCAAAGCCTTAATTCAACTATCTACTGTGAACAACTAATGCGATTGAGGAAGCAGATTTAAAAAACCTAGAGAAAATTGATCAATAGAAAAGGCGATGTCTTCCATCACGATAACGCTAAACTACACACATCTTTAGTTACTTGGCAAAAACTGAGAGAGCTTGACTGGGAGGTTTTGATGCACCCACCGTACAGATCGGGCCTGGATCCGACCGATTATCATTTGTTTCGCCCTCTGCGGAACTCTCTTAATGGTGTTAAGCTGTCTTCAAAGGAAGCTTGTGAAAGTCACCTTGTTCATTTTTTTTTTTTTTTTTTTTTTTTTTTTTTTTTTTTTTTGCCCAGAACTCTCAGAAATTCTACACTGACGAAATTATGGTTTTACCAGAAAATGGCAAAAGGTCATCGAACAAAATAGCGCATATATTATTTATCAGTTTTTTAAATTTATATAAATAAATTCAGTCTGAAGAATACGAAAAAAAGCGAAATTACTTTTTCCCCAACCCAATATATATTGTTACTAACAAAACATTCCTCGCAAAGAATTTTATATTTTTCGGAAACATTCGTGCATTAGAGTATTCATCTAATACTATTTTAATCATTTCTGGATTATATACGTAATCATGTTATTACTTGTGTAAATCAAAGGATTAACTTGGCTTTTGGCTCATAAAGACTTTCCACAAAAGCAGTGTTGTCGAAATTCTATAGATTCATAGTTCTCAAAATCTGTCTCGAGAAAAGTATAAATCACAATATAACGCTAGAATAAATTCAGTACATGTTGATGAAGTTTCGACTAACCAAATATTGATAACATATAACTAAATTAATTTCGATTAAATTAGAGTCTTGTATCTTTCACAGCAACAATATTTGTATAAACAATATACAAAGTGGAAGGAATATTTATCGGATCTTTCTTATGCTTGTTTAAACACAAAAAATACCTTCAATCTTAGGACTGAGGTTAATTTTTTTAAAAGTGCCCGGTTAAAATGTCCATAAAAATGTGAGATAATTCGAGTAAAATTTATCGAAACTGTTTCATTTTCAAATAACTGTATAATTTTCACAATTAACAATTTAAGAATAAAAATCCTTTAAAACTGCATAAAAATCTCGTAAATTTTGTGAAGTATTATAAGCGTGTTCATTTCAAAATACAGTCGAACCCCGTTATAACGAACTTCAAGGGACCGAAGGTTTTAATCGCTATATCGGAACCAATAAAAACATGTTATAGTACACAAAATATGTATATTTTTAGCTGCTACTTTTATATCCAACTATGATGTATTAAGAAAAAAACGCAAAATATTTTAAGTATGATCACCAATGAATTAAATTGACTAAAATCGGTTGCATCAAACTGACAAAATACTAAATAAATTAATTAAAAATGAAAAAAAATATAGAAATGCTGTATAGCGCTGACTATTCAAACAAATACAGACCGACTCTAGTTCGGATAAGCAAAAGTTAGAATAAATAGGCAGGGAATTTAAGGAATGCTCCCGATTATACTAAAACGTTTACTCTTTTTCAAGGCTTGGATTCTAACATTAGTTATTACTGGCATGTTTAAAAATCGTTTTATTTTATTGTTGTTTGTTTGTTTATCTTTTTATCATTTACATTTCTTTTATCATTTAAATTTTCTTTATTTTATCATCTTCTGAACTCCAGAGATTATAAGGGAATATTTCTAAGGACAAAAACTTTTGATTATTGCTTGCTTTAAAGAAGATTTTTATTCAGAGCTTCCATGTCTCGAATTATTCTTAAATAAGTTAGTTCAATACGTTAGCGTTAAATACATTACTAAACAGCTGTGACAGGAGTAATGGAAAATGATTGACGGGCGGGCTTGATCACACACGCAGAATGGCTATCATAACAGGGAAAGAATGCAGTTCTTCCTACCCGTTAATAAAAAAACTGATCGCTAATTTGCACCATGTTTCACTAGACTGCATGCATTTTCGCATTTTCTTATAAAAAAGAATCGAAATGCATTTTTCATAATTGCAAAAAAAAAAAAAATCTTGGTTGAATGAAAAAAAAAATTTTGTTATAACCGATTTTTATGATTTCGGAGGTTTGCTTAAATTAGCATTAAATACAATAGGATAATGACGGAACCAAAATTTTAGTTCGTTATATACCGAGTTCGCTATAACGGTGGTTCGACTTTAGTACTATTTTCGTGAATGACGTTTAAACGTTGATGTACAAAAGTCGTTGTGTTTGGCATGTGAATGTAAATTTTCTCATAAAAAGATTCACAGATTGTTAAAATAATTCAAGCTTATATATAATTAACCCTTTTCGGTCTGGTATTCTTAAAAAAGGACACCGAATTTTTATTTTAATGTCACGAAGAATATTCAATGTAATCCTTTTATAACATACCAGAAAGTAAGCAAATCCGTATTTTCTAATAAATTTGTTCATAAATTCTGCTGTAAGTTAATTATTTCAAACAGATTTACTCCGCGCCGGGAAGGGTTAAAACAATGTACATATTGTTACTAACAAAACATTCCTCGCAATGAATTTTTTATTTCTCAGAAACATTTGAATATTCATCTAATACTTTTTTAATCATTTCTGGATTACATATGTGATCATGTTACTGCTTGTACAAAATCAAAGGATTAACCCTGCTTTCGGTCCATAATGACTTTCCACAAAAGCAGTGTTGCCGAAATTCTATAGATTCATTGTTCTCAAAATCTGTCTGGAGTATAGTATAAATCACAATATATTGCTAGAATAAATATAGTCCATGTTGATAAAGCCAAATATTGATAACATATGGCTAAATTAATTTTTGTTAAATTAGAATTTTTTACCTTTTACAGATATATATCTTTAAATAATATACAAAGTGGCGGGAATGTATATCGGATCTTCCTTATGCTTTTTTAAACTAAAAAACAACCGTCAATCTTAGGACTGAGATAATTTTTTTTTCTAAAATTCACTGTAAAAAATATCCTTAAAAATGTAGGACATTTCCCGTAAAATTTAACGAAATTATTTATTTTTAAATAAGTGTACGATTTTCATAATTAACATTTTATGAACAAATCTCCTTTTACGGATATTTCCTGTAAGATTTAACGAAACAATTTCATTACAATGTTCGTAATTAACATATTAAGAATAAAAATCTTTTAAAAGTGTAGGAAATTTTTCGTAAATTTTAAGTACTATACGAGAGTTCATTTCAAAATTGTTCTATTTCCGTAAATGACAGTTAGACGTTTAAGTAGAAAAGTCGCTGTGTTTCGTATGTGAATGTATATGTTTTCTTCAAAAAATTAACAGTTTGTTAAAATAGCTCAAATACACAGAATAAAATACCTGTACATTGTTACTAACAAATCATTCCTCGCAACGAATTTCATATTTCTCCCAGACATTCTGTGTAATAGAATATTTATCTAATTTTGTTTTAACCCATTAGTGCCTAGCGTCCCATTTTTGGGACAGTTAAAAAAAATTCAAGTAACACATTTCACACCAGTAAAAAGGAGTCTAAATAAATTCTTTCTCGAAACAATGTCCTCGATAAATTAAGATAAAAGTTATTCTTGCTTTAAAAGTGGTGGGAAAATGCAAAATTCGAATTATAAAGAAGAAAATAATTCAGTCACTAAAATTAATCATTTTTTATATTACATTCGAAATCATCCATGCTTGTGTAAATTAGAGAATTAATTTTGCTTTTGGTGCATATTAACCTCCCACAAAAGCAGTGTTGTCGAAATTCTATCGATTCAAAGTTCACAAAATCTATTGCGAAAGCAGTATAAAGCACAATATCGTGTTAGAATAAATTCAATGCAATTTTATGAAATCTCGATTAACCAAATGTTAATAATATTTAGCTAAATTAATTTCTGTTAAATTAAAATTTTATAAATTTCACAGATATATATGCATAAACAAGGTACAGAGTGCAGGGAATATTTATCGGAATATTTGTCTTTCTTATGCTTCTTTAAACACAAAAAGAACTTACGACTGATATATTTTTTTTTAAAGTGCATTAAAATGTGGGACATTTCTTGTATAATTTAACGAAACAATTTCAGTTTCAAATAAGTGTACAATTTCCGTAATTAACATTTTATGAATAAAAATCCATTAAAACTGCTATACGCATGTTCATTTTTAAAATAGTACCATTTTCGTAAATGACGTTTAGATGTTTTGATACAAAAGTCGCTGTGTTTGGTATGTGAATGCAGATTTTCCCATCAAAACATTCACGGTTTGGTAAAATAATTCAAGTGTATATAAAGTTAGAATAATGTATATGTGTTACTAACAAAACATTCGTATAAACGAATTCTATATTCCTCAGAAACATTCTGTACATTACAATATTAATCTAATACTATTTTAATCATTAGCACTTTCCAACAAAGTTGAAAAGCGCTTATGAATTCGATTTATCTGTCCGTCTGTCCACACTGTAATTTCCATAAATATACTCGGATTCCTGCAATTGATAAAGCTTAGTTAGAGTCACCAAAGCATGTTTGGTATTGCACATGAAGTATAGTACGATTTATGATTCGTTTACAGGGACACTTTAAAGAATTCGATTACATCGTGGTATAAGGGGAAAAATCGTTTGGAGAGTATATTAATGACATTTCGCTGTTTAAAATACAGTCGGCTCTCATTAATTCGAACTCCTCGGGACAACAAGAAATGTTCGTACTATCCAGAGTTCGAATTATGTAAAGTATAAAACGAAAACATGTTTAAAGGGGTGGTATTACAAAGAAATTAATGTTATAATATTTTTTTAGTTTATTTCGGCTATTATCGTTAGAATATGACTTTATATCAAATTAAAAGATATAAATACATAAACTAATTGATAATATTAAATAATATAAATAAAACATAAAAATTAATAATATAGTATAAACCAACTGCACTTTAAAATTTTATTAATGTAGAATTAATAAAATTTTAGTTTATAATTTTCTTACCTGAAATTAGATCATTATTTAAGAAATTATTCAAACTATTTATCATCACTATAAAAAAAAGTGAGTTTTTTTTTGTTTAGTCCTAGGCATTTTTGACTTTTTTAGCCAGTTGTAACAAACAGTTCAGCTTCTTCTCAGATGATGGCTGCATTAGGATTAATTGTATACAAATACTCGATTGTGCAATTGACTTTTCTCGGGATAGGGAAAGCACTTGGGACATAGTAGCAAAATCGTCAGAATCTGATTCCATTTTCTCAATGCAATTTTTGTGAATTATTCCAACAATTTCTTCCGCAGTTAAGGGTTCAGATGTTTCTAAACTATTGTCAACTGATAAGTCCGTCAGAAAGTCAAGAAAGTCAAGAAAAATGAAACAAGTTGGAAATTGCACGTGAAGCGTAGCAAATGAGGTGCGTTCGTACGATAATGAAGTTTAAAGAATATCGCTCTCATACATCAATCACATAAAATTGTAAATACTTAATTACAATTAAAATGCACAACAAACAATGTTCTCTCTATACTCATTATGTAACGGAATACTTTTGTGTGGCCTTGTAAATCATTAACAAAGGTTCTTTGCACAACAGATTATGCAAAATCAATATTATAATATGTACTTTATGATGCATATCAATATTATTATGTTCAAATGAGTGTAATATTATTAAATTGCATTTGAAACTTTTTTTTTCCATTGACTAATGTAACGGAGTGCTCTTGATTGTCCCTGTACTTGATCTATGCCTCCTATTTTCAAAAAAATTGATTTGACTTGGCAAAATTATGTAATAACTATGTAATTTAAATTTCAAACGATTAAAATGCATTTACAACATTTTTCGCCATTGACCGTAATGTAACGGAATCCTTTTGATCGTCCCTGTAATTGATCTATCCATCCGATTCTCATAAAATTTGAAATGGCTCGACAAAATTGTGTAATAATTATGTATTTTAAATTTCAAAAGATTCGGTTGGGTAGTTTTTGCGTTGTTATATGCGGACAGACGGACAGACAGACGGACGGACTGAACGACGACTATAGGGGCTACCTATTTACATAATTACGAACGCACCTAAAAATGGAATACGGGTTAGTTTGAATTAAACGAATTCAAGAGAAAATGAGTTTTAATTACTGAAAACTTTTAACGTTATTCTTCCATTGAAGATTTTCGGAACTTCATGTTTAGTTCCAATTAAGAGAAGATTTGATTTATCAGATTTCGAATTAACGAGAGCCGACTGTATATTGGAACTGATATAAAAAACTGAATTTCACTACGATCACGTTAAAAGAGAGCATTCATAGCATTTTGTATTAATTTATAGGGACACACAAAAGAAATCGGTAACAGTGCAGTTTTTGCGTAATAATTGCTGAAGAGTCAGTTTTAAAATCCGGTATGCGCTTTTAAATTTAATTAGTTTTTACATATTACTTTTTACATATAAATTCTATACTTCATATAGAGGGCTGCACAAAAGTATCCGCGTACCATTCTCCTTATAAAAGGAAATTGCTGAAGAGGAATTTTCAACGGAAATATACGTGTCTCTTAAATGAACAAATTTTCGAAATGCATGTTGTAAATATATACAAATCTCTATATTATATACAGGGCTGCAAACAATTTCGGATAATTTTCCGATTGTAGATGGGAACAGCTGAAATCCTGTTTTGAAATGCGTTATAAATTTCCATCTGGTGAAATGTGACTTAATATTTTAATTTTTTTAAACGGTGCAGTTTTATCACATCATTCTGAATGAGTTGGAAAGTGCTTCATAATCTATGCTTGAAGCATATTTTTTTTCTTGTTTTTGTATTAAATTCTCAATCATCTCTGCTTGTGGAAATTACAGGATTAACTTGGCTTTTTTACATAACGACTTTCCAGAAAAACAGTATTGCGGAAATTCTGTAAATTCACAGTTCTCATAATATCTCGTGAGAATAAAATAAATCACAGAATCTCACTAGAATAAGTTCGATACACATTTATGAAGTCTCGACTAATCAAATATTGATTGCTAAACTAATCTTCGTTAAATTCGTATTGTATACCTTTCATGGATATATATATATAAGATGTTATATTCCACAACAATACATCATGCAATGGTCAATATACTTAATGTACTATCTTTAATCAGCATTCAAATGTGGAATATTTAATTTGCAGTCATGCATGACATACGAAGGTAGGACATGGAATGAAATTCTTGGAGAATTTCCATATTAAATCGCACATAGACGACGTCTTTTACATGTATTTATTTATCATTCACAATGATGACACAATTTCACCAGACTACGGTTTGAATTTAGTAGTAACATAATATGTCACAATAAAAAAACAGAAAGTATAGATTCACAGTTCTCATAATATCACAAGAGAATAAAATAAATCACAGAATCTCACTAGAATATATAGTATACATATTTAAAAATAGAACTTCGTTATTATTAAAGACTTGAAGTCCGCCAAGTGACAGGGTTCTATGTCAACAGGAAGTGGGTGAAAAATGATTCACAAGATTTGATGGCCAGACAAAAGAAAAATATAAGTTAAAAGAAAGCTTGTAAAAATGACTCGCATCTGCTTTCTTCAACAGCAATATGAAATTATCAGGCTTATAATCCTATGACCTATTAAATTGTATTTCGTCCGTTTCATGCTTATCAAATTGTTTTGATAACTATTCCACCAACTGTAACACAAACTAAATACTAGGAACTACAAACCTTTCTTCTTAGTGTTGCGAGTTCTATTATCTATTAGTTTTCTCAATGCTTAGATGAGTGCAGCGTTTATAACCATCCTTTGCTAACATTTATCCCAACCGAACACATCTATAACTAACCATAAATTCTATTTCTATCAATCTATGTGTTAAATGAATTTTAAAAGACATTTTTCTAAAGATATTTTCAAGTAGCATTATGAAGAATGAACATCTCTAAATCTATGATAGAACAATATTGATTAATGAAGCACTTTAGAATAGATTGAATAGTTAATTAGAAAGCTCATGTGATTTCTCCGATGTTAGGAAGTATAACAATTTAATTTCCACTCCACTCACACTTTATCTCTCTCATGGATATGCATGAACCATTTTTCTAGTTTATTTTGGAAAATCTTCTCTCATGAATATCTACAAGAATAATTTAATATTATATGTATAACATTACAATAGAGAGGTTGGCATGTATTCTCTTTTTAAAATGTAAATTTTAATAATATTGTATCATGCAAACAGAATGTGTTAACATATTTATACCGATAATGTGGTAAAAATGCTGATATTTCTTGTTAAATAAATATAATTAATTCAATGACTGATATAGATTTAGCGATGCAAGAATATATATATATATATATATATATATATATAAGAACTGACTTTATACCATTGCATTGATATTATCTGAAAACATTGATGTTAAGTCGACATATTTAGACAAGAATAGTTTCGAACAACATGATATTTTTGAGATAAATCTTTATTGTTCCACATTCATTTTAAACGTTCGCATTGTTGATACTATCGTGTTGATGTTTCTTCTATCATAACGTTTCGAAAAATTCAATAAATAAAAACGAAAAATTTTAAAGTATTGTAGGTTAATACATTTTTAAGATCAATAGCCGATTTGGATGGAGAATTAAGTTATTTAAAATTCTTGAGAAAAAAACGTAATGCGCATATATTTGAACACAAATAATGAAGCTATCACCAATAAAATTGTGTGCCGTACATTTCATACTTATGAAATTATTTTGATTACTATGCTAGCAATTGTAGCACCAGCAAAACATTGATGACTGCAACATTTCTTCTGAGTGCTACGAGTTCTATTATCCATTAGTTTTCCCAATGTTTAATTGAGTGCTAGTTACAATGTTTACCACTGTCTCTTGTTAAAATCTGCACCAACCTAACTCATCTAAACTAACTATTAATTGTAAATACTATCAATTGTAATACTATCAATCGATGCGTTAAATGTAATTTAAATTTTTCGGTCCCAGGGTACACATTCGGAGACCTCTGTTCCTTATAAAAACTAAATTGTCCAATTTTTTACATTTTCGCATCATTTCTTAATAGCTGAATGTATTTTGCGTTGAAAGCAAACAAATAAATGACTGCATGTAAGCGAAATCCTTCATAAAATAAATATTAGTTTCATCAGAGTCTGCAAAATGCCTAAAGATGCCCGAAAGACAGTGATAAATTTGGATAATTATTTAACTTAAATCTTTTTAATAAAAATTTTTAAGGATTTGTAGATTATTTACTTGTTTAAAGCTCTTAAATTTGTGATTGCGTTAATATAGGTTAATGGTTACTAAACTGGTGTTTTAAGAGGTAATTTTAAAGGGCTAAAGGGTAAGTTATGATGTTTTAAGGGGAAATTTTTTAAGTTAAGTAATTTAGATCCATACTTTTGAACCTGAATTACTAAGCGTCTAGGATCAGTTTCAGAAACTATATTTTTGTGTCATTTATTATGCAATTTTGTTTCTAAAAAATCTGTGAATAAGTATTTGCATTATTATTTTAGCCTCGGAATTGAAAAGATTAAAATATATTTTTCTAACGATACTTTTGAATTAACATCAGAGTATAAAGAATGAACGTCTTTAAATCTCTGATGAGTACAATATTGTTTAACGAAGCACCTTAGACTACATTGAATAGTTATTTAGAAGGCTCAAGTGATTTCTCTCATGTTAGGAAGTATAACAATTTAATTTCCACTTCACTCAGACTCTATCTATCTGATAGATAGACATGAACCAATCCTAGATTAATTGGGAAAATCTTTAATGAATATCTACGATATAAGAATTTAATATTATAATACACTGCTCAAAACAATTAAAGGATATTGCAGTTTTAGGTGGATTTTGTATCTGGGAAACTTTTTAGCTGGTTGATACATGGTCGACAGACAGTAGGTTATATGAGAATAAATTACACATGTTTGGCAGAAAAAAATGCATTTTATTGCGCATTTGTGTACAAAAGGAAAAAAACACAATTTGTGCATATGAGAAAAAAAGAATAAGAAAAGGTGTTTTCTTCAAAGAAAATCATTTTCAGTAGGGGGTATTGTTTCCACGGGCGGCCAGCAACGTTGAACACCTTTGAGGCATGGACTCAATGAGGCTATTAATGACGAGTTGGGGTATTCTGCCCCACTCTTCCAGAAAAGCTCTTTCCAGTTCTTGGAGAGTTTGTGGGGGTTGTTGGCGGCCAGAAACTCGTCTTCCTAGAGCGTCCCAAACGTGCTCGATTGGATTCATGTCTGGAGAACACGCTGGCCATTCCATTCGAACGATTCCTTCCTCGAAAAGGAAATCCTCCACCAGTTTTGCATGATGTGGCCTGCAGTTATCGTCCATTAAAATGAAGTTATTTCCGATTGCTGCAGCGTAAGGGACTACAATAAGTCTGAGGATTTCATCCCTATATCAGCGACCAGTCAGAGCTCCATCTCGAATGATATAGAGGTCAGTGCGCCCGTCAATGGAGATGCCACCATACACCAACACTCCTCCACCGCCAAATCTGACACTTTCGTGCACGAACGCAGGATTATTCCTACTGCCACGGTCTCTCCAGATGAAAATACGCCTATTATCCGGATGCACAGAAAAACGGGACTCGTCAGAAAACAGAATATTGCTCCATTCATTTATCCTCCAGTTGACATGCTCGGTTGCCCACTCTCTGCGGTCGCGACGATGCCTTGATGTTAATCTAACACATACCATCGGTCGGCGAGCATACAGACCTACAGCATGGAGCTGGTTTCGGACAGTCTGAGTTGAAATCGTGCTGCCTGTAGCCGAGCGAAGGTGTTGTTGGAGAGGAGTAGCGTTCATGTGCGGATATGATAAAATCTATTTTTTTTATTAGCTAGCGGAGATTGATCTTTACAAAAGCCGCTTTCTACTTTTTCGATTTACGTTGCAGGTTTTTTTTTAAACATGGATAATTTCACTTTCAAAGCCGGTTTCGAAAGTAAAAGCATTCAAATAATAATAAAAAAACTTGTAAACAAAATCGAAAAATTCAATTTAGAAATTGCCGTTTTTTCGTCGATCCTTTGACGAAATACGCGCTTTATTTCCAGCGTCCGTTGACGAAATTTCAGTCTTTTCACAATCCTTTCATGAAATTCTTCATTTTTTCTTCGATCTTCAGACGAAATACCTTATTTTCATAAGATCCTTTGATGAATTTCCCGTTTTTCTGCGATCCTTTGATGAAATGTATATTTTTTGTCAACATTCCTTTGACAAAATTTGCAATTTCCCCGTAATCTTTCAGCAAATTCGCATTTTTTTTTAAATTAAATTCTTGTTTTTTCTGCTGAAACTAGCTATTTTTTCTGCGACCCTTTGATAAATTTCTTAATTTTTCCCACTATCCTTTGATAAAATTCTTGCTTTTTGTGCTATCTTTGATGACTATTTTTTCTGCGAATGATAGATTTTTTTTTTCTTTTTGGCGATCATTTGTCGAAATTTGCGATACATTTTTTTTACATTTTGAATTTTCGCACTAATGACTGCTTTTCCACAATTTTCGGAAAAATTCGGAATAGAATCATCTCTGTAACACTTATCTTTGCAATGGGGAAAAAATCACCGTATCCGTCGCTCCTATAGAAGCACCACACTAAGCATATTTTTAATTTATCAACTTGTATGCGCCCGAAGATACGGTAATAAAAAAATAAATAGAATGCTAAATTTATCTTTTAAAAGCGTAAACTTAAAAATTACACTATGTGTAAACTACTTTAAAAGATGACGAAAAATATTTAAAAAATATGTTAAATTACTTTAATTCTTAGTACTTTCAACTGTAAACACAGCCTTCGTCAGAGAATGCAAAAATTATTCCAATTCAGCCCTGTCAAGACTCAACCAGAAGCAAAATATACAAGTTAATTTCGAAGATACAAAAGTTATATGTCCCTTGAAAAAATCACCCTGAATTAATCACCCGAGAATCAATAGAAATTATCACTAAAGAAAATATTGTTTGTTATGACGTTTTATCGTACAACAAAGCTAGAATTTGGATCAGTCTGCTTAAATAATCATAAAGCAAGTGATATTCTATTTTACCGCATATCTATATTATATCTATATTTTCCCAGTGTTTTCCGGATCTGAAAATTGACTTTCACTTTCAGTTCTTTATGACACCAATTACGTGACATTTGAAAAATAAGACGTTAATAACAGTATTTTTGTATTCTTTAACGAAGACTGTGTTTACAGTTGAAAATACTATAAAATTAATTTAACATCTTTTTAAATATTTGTGCAAACTTTTTAAGTAGTTTACATTTAGAGTAAATTTTTAAGTTATTCTTCATTGTTATTCACATTAATTTTAAACACTCACATTGTTGACACGATCGCTGATGTTCCCACTATCAAGTCGTTTCGAAAAATGCAGAAAAAAAAAGAAAGAAAAAATTGAAAGTATTATTGGATAACACATATTTAAGATAGGATAGAGAATTAAGTTATTTGAATCCCTGAAAAAAATAATAATGTAATGCGCATATACTTGAGGACAAAGCCTAGTTACACATACATTATATGATCAGAAGTGATCGGCCACTTGCGATTTTAGACATTTTGTTAAATATCTAGAAAAATACATGAGTAATCTTCCTTAAAATCATGATGTATAAGCATTATAGTACAGGTCATATATTACCATGAACATTTTTTCCTGAAATTTCATAGGGGACCGTAAATAAATTAAAAAAGAACGGAGATCTTTTGGATAATCCTGTCAAAACTAATGTAGCAAAAGAGTTCAAATTGTAGATGATGATTAAGTGGCTTATTGTAATAAACTGTGTTCATTTTAATGTGGATCGAATGTATAGGGGAAACTGGGGCACATACATGGGGCCCATTGATACACCCCCTCTACTGCTCACAGGGTCGTTACAGGAAGTTTCACAATAGCTCCAAAAGGTGATGCTAATGCACTCAACTATATTCAGAAAGTCTTAAGATGATTCAGTAGTTTGATGAAATGGGACGAGTGATTTATTGTTTTTGTAGATCAAAAGTAAATTTGAATTGTACAACTGAAATGATATTATACAATTGTTCCAGTATTTTCAAGCGAAAAGAATACTCTCCCTGGCAAGGGTACTCTTTATCAGTTCCTCGTTCTTTATTCTTAGAGAAATTATGAAGTGTTGGGTTTGAGATCCATATTATTCAAAATGGCTGTATGGGGCACATTAATACAGTCTATGTCGGGACACATTGATACGTATCAAAATGGCCCATGGTAGCTACAGACAACCTAAATAATTTTTCTAGTTCACTTTTTCATAACCTTGTATTATTTTTTTCACCACACACTCCTTAATCCATTCATTTTTCGCCAAAAATTTCTAATGTTAGTTTTTATTGAAATGAAATAGCTCTAATTTTTTATATTAGAACATTTTATAGTGTTTTTGCAAACAGAGAAAACGTACGAATTTACCCAACATCTAGTGCTGGTAGAACTAACTAAAAGAAAAAGACGGCAGCCTAGAAAATGTCGAATTTGTATCGATTCTCTAGGAAAAAAACATTTTCGACATGAGAAATTTTAAGTAAGAGAAACAAGCTACAGGACAGCAAAAAAAATTATATTATAAATGGAATTTTTAATATAATTATCCTTTATTTTCTGTTTCTAAACCATTTATAAACAGAAAACCTGGTAATTTTTCCATCTTTCCTAAGAAAGAAGATAATGCTGGGGTTGAAATGCCAGATGTGACAGTTACCACAGCCAACAATCAGACAAAGAACAGTCAGAACATCAAGTCATTATTTATTTAATTTTGATTGCTTAAATATTACTTACAAATAAATTGTGGGTGATTTGAATTTCTATAAATAATTATAAAATGGTTTGCTAACTATTTATCTATGAAAAATATGCATTGGTGTTATTTTGTTACCGTTTTCCCCAGACGTATCAAAGTGCCCCATGAGGTGTATCAATCTGCCCCGGAGATAGGGCACATTGATGCAAATGACTTTTTTTATTTTTTTTTAAATTGCATGCAAAAATAATGCATAAAACAACGATTGTACATTTTTATAACACATTACACAAATTTTGCTGACACCAGATGGAAAAATAACTTGATATTTCTTCTTTCTGGACACCAAAAAAATTCTTTGGAAAAAACTGTATCAATGTGTACCAGTTCCCCCTATTCGTACAAAAACTAAGGTTTTTATAAAACAGTCCCAATATTTTTTCAATTTTATATTTTTTTAGATTTGAGTGATCATCAATAAAGGTTTTTTTCTTGTGCTCGATATACCTTTTTATATAGGATTACCGATATAGGATTTTGTGCTGTCGGTTCTTGGACTATCATCTATTTTTAGATATGAATATAAACATTTATAAAGAAATATAAAATATGTGAAATATATTCTATAGAAAAAAATAGAAATATTTCCGATTATTGAGTGAATAGCTCTCAATGATGGATTCTTTTATTCTATTACAAAAAAAGGTTACAGCTGAAATGAATTACTAAATCTCTAAATTAACGCAAATGAAAAAGATGTGTCACAAAATTATGACAGGCATGACTGGAGAATAGATATGTTATAAGTTTCTATGACAGTTATCCATTTAGAAATCAATTATCATTTAAATCATTATTTATAAACATTTCCATTTGATGGTGGATCAAGTCATTACTCGCAAATGACGGAAAGTTGTTATGACAGTCACCCGTGAATAAAGGAAAATAGCCATTTCTATATCGCTCATTAAACGTACAAATGTCGTAAATTAAAAAACACGGTTTTATAAAAGCACATTGGAGATTTATAATAATAAAAAAAATTCTATTCTGGCAAGATTTTAACTTTAGTATGTGTACATATATCGCTATTTAAAATTTATGCAAGTACACTGAAACTATGGAAATAATTCAAAGTTATTGTGGATGAAAATGATTATTGTAGTCAAAAATAAATACTAAAATAAATATAGTTTTAAAAAAACTAAAAAACACGCTTTTTAAGTATATCAAACTAAAAAGTGAAAAATAATTCGTACTATTAGCTGAAAACGAAAATAGATGAAAAATACTATATTACTATAAAATCATTGTTATTATAGAAATCAATTAATAAGCAAAAAGTAAAATTATCGTGGAAAAAAAGCGTGGGGTGCTCCATCTACCATGCTCCATCTATCAGTTCTTAAGAAGCACCCCACGCTTTTTTTTTCCAAAAAAGTCGTAACTTAAACACACAGTTGTTTAAAAGTACATTGGAGATTTATATTAATAGGGTAATTTGGAAATCATTCAAAAAATCGTTGTACGAATACCTAATAAATTTTATTAAAAAAAAAAAAAAAAAAAATTCGCTACATAGGGCTAAAAATTTGAAAACGGATTATTGAGTTGTAAAATCTAATGAAGAAATTCAGGAACTACTCTTGGGGTATATAATTTCTGGCATTCGTATATCATCAAACAAATCAGTTAGTTCTCTGTGCATTGGTTTCTTCAAAAAATAACACACAAACAGATACTCATCTATCTTTAGATATGAATAGAAATATTTGTTTAGAAATATAGAATACAAAGGATTAGAAATATTTCAGATTATTAAGCTAATTTGAATAGCTCTCAATGATGGACATTTCTCTTATTCTATTACAATAGAAGGTTATAACTCGAATGAATTACTATGTCTCTAAATTAATACACATCAAAAAGATATGTTGCAAAATTATGGAAGGCATGACAGGAGAATAGATATGTTATAATTTCCCGTGACAGTCATCTATTTAGAAATCTACTATCATTTAAAATCATTATATATAAATATGTCCAATTGATGGCAGATTAAGTCATCTCTCGCAAATGACGGAAAATTGCTATGACAGTCACCAGTGTATAAAAGAAAACAATCACTTCTGTATCGCTCATTAATCCTTTAATTTCCATGATGGAAATCTGATTTTACACCAAAAAAATTCAATGGCTAATTTCGTATTATTTAAATACGAAATGTTCTGCTATTAATTAAAGCAAATATTACTGTTTTAATATTCTGGTGGGAATTAAGATATACGAATTACAATATCTCAAAATATCTCGAGCGGTCTCAAGAAGTTTGGGATCCAGAGGGTTAAATGTCACTTAAAAAGGGTGGCGTGTGGTCAGGGAAAAATACAGTCATAAAAGGTGTTAAATACCAGCAATTCGTTAGAGAGAAAATCGCCTTCTTTAATCTCCTAGTATTATTTGAATTATTTCACATAAGAAAATGCTGGTAGTTTCCTTTTTTATTGGCTTTGTTTTTCCCTGAAAACTCGCCACAGTGTTAAAACACACGGTCGTAACTTAAAACATACGGTTTCGTAAAAAGCACATTAGAGATACATAAATACAAAGGAGTAAATGTGACCGCAGATCGCACAGAAGATTTAGCTTAATATTTCTTTCAAAAAAACTTATCCTTTAATTAATAAATTTAAATCGTTACTTTAATTTTTAAATTCTTACATTCACCAACAAATTTAATTTTAAAATAATTATAAAAGGAAATGTTTTATTTTAATCAAATTAAAACTGTTCAACTAATAAGAATGTATTTATTTAATTACAACACATTGCTCAGTGGTGCACAAAACAAGAATTTTAATATATATTTGTACAATTAAAATAAAATAAAACTATCAATGTTTCGCGCCGCCTTCTGCGGGCCTGAAAAACCTGATTTAAAACCTGAACGTTGGTTCCGTTATGTTGATGATGTTTCCATCTTATGGAACCACAGTTTGGCTGGATTATATGTTTTTCTACACGATGTCAATAAATTAAGCAATAGTATTAATTTCACCCTTGAAGTCAAAGAAAACGCTTCCCTTCCATTTTTAGATGTTCAAATTAATAGATGCAATTCAAGTTTAAAATTTGCAGTTTACAGAAAACCAATAAAAGAAAATACAGCTATCCCGTTTTCAGCCAACATGCCTTTCGAATACAGAATATCTGCTTTCAGGTCATTTATTAAAAGAGCTTTTATGATTTGTTCAGATGACATATTAAATAAAGAAATTGATTTTATACAGAAAAAGCTTTTGACCATGATTTTCCTGCAAAATGTGTAAATAAAATAGTTCAACAGTACAATACTCCTCCCACATCTGGCCAACGACAGGATAAGCTTGTAGTTTACAGAAAATTTCATTATATCCCTTACATATTTGAAAAAGTAAAAAAGATCGCACAAAAATATAACATAAAACTTGTCGCCATTCCACCTCCATATCTCATTGACATCGTTACGGATAAGATCGACAAAATTCCAATAGATCAAAAATCTAGTATTTATGAAATCCCCATCACTTTATCTAATAATGTTAAAAAAGTCTACATCGGCATAACTACGCGGCAACTTTTAATTAGAATTAAAGAGCATCGCAGAGATATTAAACAATATAAACAGAATGCTGCTCTTTCTCGCTTCTACTTGCCGAACAAGGGTTGCCGTATTAACTTTGATGAGGTCAAAATCATAGTTCCGTGCAATAACACAGTTCAAGGTAAAATAAGAGAATCTATCAAAATCATTGCACGAGAAAATAAACCATGTAATGATAATTTATCCTACAATGTACCAAAATTATGGCATAACATCATACAATCTTAAAATTTTTATTTCGTTGCAATATTTTAATTTTTACTCACGTCTAAGTGGCAACATTTTAAAACTTTTAATTCATTTAGATTTTAATTTATTAGAAATATTATCTCTCGATCAAAATGCAAACTTAGTCCTTCCGTTATCATATTTTCCTGAAAACGCCCGCAGAAGACGGCGCGAAACGTTGATAGTTTTATTTTATTTTAATTGTACAAATGTATATTAATATTCTTGTTTTGTGCACCACTGAGCAATGTGTTGTATTTTAATAAATACATTCTTATTAGTTAAACTTTATGGTGCAAATGTCCTGTTTATATTTATAAAACTGTTCAAATCAAATTATTCAAATAAAATCCAAAATTCTAATTTTTTTTCAAAATCTGAAAAAATAGCGGATCCATTAATAATTTTTTTTTAATTTCTAAAGGTGAAAAAAATTGTTTCAAATTAAATTTAAATTGCTAAATTATTAAAAAAATCACAAAAGTTATAAAAATAGAAAAAATGAATTTCAAAAAATATTATGAATGTGTGATGAACGAAACCTAATGAAATACACCTTTAAAGTGGCCAAAACAACGAAATTTCTTCTTACTGTTTGTGTTTTATGACGGCCAAATGTTTACACGTGGGATATGTACCCTAAGGGAACGAGTGCCCTCCGTGGGAGTCCTTCTAAGGGAACCTAACCCGTATTTACGCAAGAGAATCCAAGGTTCGAAGAAAACTCCGAACGGTTAGACCGACGGTCGCGGTTGGGTTCGAAACCTGCGCCAACGGTCTACCAGTTTGGAGATCGGGTCCTCTCGGCCACTAGTGAGACATTCCTTCTTATTAAATCCATCCTAGGATGAAATTTTCAAGTTCCAGTATCAGAGATCGATCTAAGAACTTTCCGTTTAGCTAGTGAGATGCTTTACCTCTAAGCCATGATGACTACATGCAAAATGTTGAAATTAAAATTTTCTTTTGAAATTTAAATCGCAAAAATGAACGTATAACATCAAAAAATTAATAATAGATTTTTTCAAAATTTTATGATTCCTCGCATGACACGAAGTGTTCAGCTGTAAGCACACAAAATTTGATGTCTATGACTTACACAGTTTTGTGTCACGGACTCTATGACAGACAGACAGATGACAGAGACGAATAGAGTTTCGTCACATGAACGAAATCATTATAAAAAAACACCCTAATCTGGCAAGATTTTAACTTACGAATGTGTACATAACTGCAGTTTAAAATTTATGCAAAATACACTGAAACTATGTAAAACAATCGATTTGTGAATTACAGTGCTGTTGTATTCAACGAGCAATACATTTATTTGAGGACATGAGTTTCAAGATACGCCTTTTCCAACATTTAAAAAATAGAGTTTTCTCTGTCAATGTATTCTGTTTGTGAAAACTGCATAAAAAAAACACGACAATCTAAAAAAAAAATTGTTCTATGTTATATTTCTGGCAATGTAAAATCTTCGTTTTCAATAAAAAAGCATGAACGCAGTCAAAGTTTTTACGCAATTTCCCAATAGAGACAGACGTTGCAGCAATTGTGAGTCACAAAGTTGCCGCAGCCGCACAGTTTCAGTTTTTATCTACTCGAAAATTGAAACAGAGCAAAAGATTGATATGATGTCAATCGGACTTATTTGCTCGAACGAAACTTTCCTAAATCATACTCGAATCGAAAAAAAAATTATGTATGATAATTGAAATTTACAAAAAAATATTAATTCAATGTTCATTTTGTCGCATATAAGTGCTTTTTTATTACGAAATTTTGCATGTTTAAATGTGTAATGAAAAGTAAAAAATAAAATAAAATAAACAAATGAAAAATATTCATATTCATATCTATAGACAATATTTTAAAAAAAATAGTTTTAGTTATTTCAATACACAATCTACTATTTTTAACAGAAAAATAAATTTTCGTTAGGAAAAGTAAGTGCGAGCGGGATTTGAACTCACGTAGAAAACTCACAAAACTCATATGCAGCTGTCCATACTACAGAACTGCTTGCAAAAAAGTGAAACTTATTCGATTATAAATTGTAGTACTGTTTACATTCGATCTCAATTTCTGAGCAGACGACAAACCAGAGCTCAAATACGCATGCGCCAACTTTATGGCTTGCTGCAACGACTGTTTCCCTTTCTAACATTTGATTTTCTGGGTAAGATGAGTTTTGAAATTCTCATCTTCATTTGTTATCTTCCATTAATTTATTTATACGGAAAATTCATGAAAAAGGAATTTCGGTTCATTTTTGTATGAAATGTATTTTTTTAATAGTTCTACAAATATTTGTCCAATACGTATATATTTCACATACATTTTATAAGAAAGATTTGTAATTGCATTAAAGTGAGATCAGTATCGTAATCTATTTAAATTTTCCTTTACACATAACAAAGAAGAAATTTTTGTAATCATTTTTTTTTTCAAACTGTTAGTTATAAACGAATTTACATGTTTCAGATATCAGAAATACCGAAAAACATGCTTATACAAAATATCTGTCTCTCAGTCCGTGTATACGCGCGTGTGTATGTACGCTTTGGATCATCGAAAAATTTATGAAGTTAAAGTTACAGTTGAATCTAATTTTTCTGTGTTTTCGATTATAACCAACTATTTCTTCACTAATTTGAAAAAATTCCACTGAAAGGGGGTGGTATAACATCGATTTTCAATATCGTACTATCATAAATTGTATGAAGTTATTCATAGAATTGAGTCAAATTTCATATCTATAGTTTAATCCTATGTCAGCAGTTCCTTCTTGAATTTGGAAATATTCTAAAATAAAAGAAGGCTTTACTAGCGATTCTCCTAAATGTCCTCCTTATCATATAAGAGTTGATAAATAATCAAACATATTCTTTATATAAGGTACCCTGGGGTAATAACGCCACGTTAAGGTTCTAGCAATTTTCACGGCTCAGTTTTAGTTTGTATTTTTCAAAAAATATATGATTTGATACAGCAACTCATTGACTATCTATAGAAAAAAAATAATTTAACAGATATGAATACATAAAATGTAATGGCGTGATTTCTTGAACAATGCTATTTGGCGTTATTACCCACCTATATGGGTAATAACGCCATGCAAACAAAACTATGAAATAAGTTGGAATATTTGCATGTAGATTGCCCAATTCTAAAAATACAAACTCTCAGCTCTAGAAATTGACAAATTGCATCCCAAGCTATTGAAAATGCTCATTTTTTGTGAAAGTGTAGGAAAAATAAAGGTGTGGTGTGGGGAGGGGGGGATGAGGCAAAAGAATATCAGACCGTGAGCTTCTTTTTGCTTAAAAAGGACCGCTTAAATAGAATTATTAGAAACATTGCACAGTTTTAACTGTGTTTATTTGAATCAGTATTTAGCATGTAGCTCGGCCACTGTAGGGAATCAACCGGGGTAAAAATTGCAAGGATTGGCGTTATTACCCCGTTATAGTTATTGCGCTGTACATTTTAAATTACAAATTATCTCGAGAAGATATCCAAAATATTCAACAACATTTTGAAAGGCCATGAAATGTACTACAAATTTATGTAATTAGCAAAGTATTTCCGGATAAAAAAAATAATCTTCACATCACAAAACGTATCGCGCAAATTTTAGATCAAGCGTTAATTTTAGCTGCTTGTAAAAACAATAAGAACTAAAAATGAAACAAATTAACTTGAAACTGTTTTTTGCGATTTATATGACTCAAAAAACTTCTGCGCAGAACACATGAGTGTCATTTACCAGATTATTTCATAATTATGCAAAATATTAGCACATGGCGTTATTACCCCGTCTGGCGCTATTACCCCAGGGTACCTTACATGAAGTTCTAGAACAGCACGACAAATATGCTTTTAAATATTCGACAAAATGTCTAAAATTAAAAGTGTCCGGTGATTAATGGCCATACAGTATAGGTAAATCTTATTTATTGAAGAATTTATGATTCCTTAATTACTTTAAATCTCAATTAGTCTGTACTAGTTTTACATTCTCAACTCATTTTTGACGTTACTCCTCGAGATATTTTTAAAGTTTCAATGAAATATTTATGTTATTTAATTTAAAAAATAGGATCTCAGTAAAAATTATATATAAAGCGAAATAATTTTCGAATTGCGAGTAACCGCTTAACGAGAAAGTGTTAAGCGGTATTTCTATTTTAATTCTGTTTAGAGATCCAGACTCTGGTGAGTTTAAAATGAAGTGTGTTTTAATGACGTCGTATTTTATCAATCTCGGAGAAAACTGTTTATGAATTTAATATGTTAGTATGCTTCTATGATTTAATAATAGCATCAAATTTTGAACTTAGAGTTTGAAGAAAGATTGACTTATCACAATGAAATTAGACTGTATTAAAAATCATTTAAGAAATTTCATGCGTATATAGATGTTATATTTGATAGTTTTCCTCCCCGATATTTTATTTTATTTTATTTTTGTTACGCTAAATTACTAGCATATTCACTATTTTCCAATTCTTTAATAATATCTATCTATCATTAATTCTAAAAAATTATCCTTAAATTAATTATTATCTTATGCATTTTACCTAAATATAAAGCTTTTAGTTTATTCCTAATTCGCCCCATGATTTTTGACAATTTCCAATTCTTTAATAATATCTATCATTAATTATAATAAATTATCCTTAAATTAATTATTATCTTACGCATTTTACCTAAATATAAAGCTTTTAGTTTATTCCTAATTCGCCCCATGATTTTTGACAATTTCCAATTCTTTAATAATATTTATCATTAATTCTAACAAATTATCCTTAAATTAATTATTATCTTACGCATTTTACCTAAATATAAAGCTTTTAGTTTATTCCTAATTCGCCCCATGATTTTTGACAATTTCCAATTCTTTAATAATATTTATCATTAATTCTAACAAATTATCCTTAAATTAATTATTATCTTACGCATTTTTACCTAAATATAATGCTTTTAGTTTATTCCTAATTTGCCCCATGATTTTTGACAAAATTCTATTATTTATTGTGAAATCGAAAGTTTTAAGAGCCATTTCTTTTTTTTTTTCTTTTTAATTATTTTTATTTCAAAATTTTTCCCGCCTTGGAATTTTTTGTTTACTTTTGCTCATTTGCGTTTATGGCAGGACTCTTTGCAGAATTATTTTCATTGTGCCTTTTCGCTTCACGTTCTTGTTCCTTTACCAATCAGAAACCCGAATTGTATCCGTGCGAGTAGATCAAAAAGCAAAAGAATTCGGCGAAAACGCAGATTTTAGAGATTCTATATGATTTTTACAAAATATTAACTACCATTTACTGCATATTCATAAGGTTATATAGTTGCGTAAAATAAAATGTTCTAATATTTTGTATCAATCTAAATTTTATTCTAATATTTTGATGTGTTTCAGAAAGCTGTATACCTAATTTATTGTACTGTATTTTATATTTTGGAAATGTTAAAATATTACCTAAACATTCCTGATTTAATTTATATGAAATGTAATTGCATTTACTTAGTTTCAAATAATAATAATAGTTTTTTCTTATTACTTTTTCTCTATTATTCTAATATTTTGAATATGAGTTGTATAAAGTTTCACTTTCGTTATTCTGTATATGAACTGCAGGTTATTATACCCAACTTAGAGAACATTAAATTTTCATTGATATAAAAATCTCATTACGGAGTTAAAAACTGCTTTTAAGAAAATACTACTCATAGATTGGGATAGTAATCGAATCTTTTGTGCAGCCCTATATATCATCTACAAATCGTTATACAAAATGTAAAGTAAGCTAAATTTTATTTTAGCTATAAAACAGGTAACGCAAATAAATACGTGCTTCCAGCGATTCCTTTAGAAAACATTTAGTAATACTCCTCGATATTGCGTTTAAGCGGTCTCAGGACTATTAAAGCTTCCAAATATTGGAAATTTCATTTTTTTTTTTTTTTTTTTTTTTATATGTTAAACAGCTACCAACTCTGACATTTCAAATATAATTGTTTTCTCAAAATTCTCATTAGAATAAAAGATATGGGTTTTAAAATTTTATCCGCTCAATAGCTGAAGTAGTGTTTTCGAAAATTTGAAGTCATTTTTCTCCAAATGACATTTTTGGTCACAATGCGTACGATATCTCAAAATCTTATAACTATTTTTATATAAAATTTTCAAAATGTATGTTTCATATTAATCTGTATAAACTGAACCTAAAATTTCCTTTTTTATACAAAAAAAAAGTTTTTCTGGAGTGATTATGTTGATGAAATTTTCAAAACTTTGTTTTAGTTAAACACAACTTTGTATTAAAATTATAAAAATGCTTTAAATATAAATTTGTTTAGGTTATTACAGTCTGTTGTATAAGTAAGCACCAAAATTTTTATTCTAGTTGCCATATTTATTTTGTAATCATGCGCATAAGCTGTTATACCAATTATCTGCTTGTCAAATATCTCACAGTTTGAAGCACATTTTAAATACTATTTCAGTACCTTGCAATTTTTTAAATACATAAATGAAAAAACGTGCTTATATCTTTAATCTCAATAAAAATTGTGTGTTAATATTACAAACATTTTAAGCTATTAAATATTGAAGATGGTCTCGTTCCTCAATTTTTCCGATTTTAAGAGTCTTGAGACCCCTTATTGATGTTTGAAGTACTTGTTTAACCTTAGAAGTTTGATGAAAATCCATGCATTAGATCTCAAGATACAGTTATTGAGAAATCGTCAAAATGCAACACAGCAACGCAAATTCTAAAGCTATTTACACTAAAATCTAAGAAATACTAATCCATATCATAGACTAAATGAATATGAAGTTTCATGAACTTTCATGCATTAGTTCTTGCGATAGAGCTATTGCAATAATTATAAATAATGCAGCATAGTAACACAAACTCTTGATTTGGGCAATTTGCTCCAAAAAATAATTGGCACCAAATCATGTCAAGGAATAACAGAATCGTAAGTTTTACGAAAATCCGCACATTAGTTCTTGAGATAGTAACTACTGTAGAAATTGTGAATAATGTAGCATAGCCGCGCTACCTGTGGAGCGATATACACCAAAAACTAATCAGCTCCAATTTATTTCGAGGTCTAACTGAATCTAAAATTTTGTAAAATTTCGTGCATTAATTCTTGAGATACAGTGCCCACAAAATTTTCGGAGGGTCACAGACTCGGAGGGTGACAGTGTGCCAGACATTTTCTAAAAACAATCCAATCGTCTTCATAACCTTCTAAAACGTGTAAATCCATCGAAAACCGGAAGTCGAAAATTTTCACGAATCAATACTTTCTTTTTGTAAAAATAAATCAAAGTAAAATATCTGCACTTTATAGTATACTTGTCGGATGTGGTATCTTTTTGGACTTGTCGGAACCTTTTTCTCTCTCATACTTACTGTAAAATGCAGCACAGCAGTGACATGGGTATGGTGTTTACCCATGGTACACCAAAGTTTAATCAAAAACAGCTTAAGTCAACATATAATTGAATCTAAAGTTTGATGAAAATCCGTGCATTAGTTTCTGAGATAGAACTATTCCAGAAATCTTTAAAAAAATTCTGCATAACAGAACCCACAGTAGGTCGATGTAGACTAAAACTTACTCAGAATCATTTTTTATTAGGGAAAAATTGAATCTGAAATTTCATGCTAATCCTTGCATTAGTTCTTGAGATACAGCTATTGTGAAATTATGAAAAATGCAGTAACGCAGCACCACCCATAAAGAGATTTACATAAAAACAGCACTAATCTATATCGGAGACTAACTGAATCTGAAGTTTGATGAAAATTCATGCATTATTTCTTAAGATAAAGCTATAGTGGAAATCGCGAATAATGCAGCATGCTAACGCCACCTGTTAAGCAATATACACTAAAAACTAATCAAATCCAGTTTATATCAAAGTCTAACGGAATCTAAAGTTTTATGAGCATTAGTTCTTCGAATAGAGCACCCACAAAAGTTTTGCCATATAGTAACAAAACTCACAGCGTGACAGAGTGACACTCACAGTGTGACAGACAGACTCACAAACAGAAATTTTCTAAAAATCATAAAATCCTGTTCAATGCTTTCTAAAACGTATAAATCCATCAAAAGAGCCAAGCTGATTTTTTTCAGGAATTCCAATACTTTCTTCTTGTAAAGATAAAATAAAGTAAAAAGGTAACGAATATATGTATTTTATATTACAGTTGTCTAAAGTTATGTGTATTTTATGTTTTAGAAATCTGAAGATGTATACTTTATATTATTAAACAAGTTGGAAATTACAAGTGAAGCGTGGCAAATGAGGTGCGTTCGTACGATAATGAAGTTTTAGAAATATCACTCTCATATATCAATCTCATAAAATTGTAAATAGTTAATTACAATTGAAATGTGCACCAAACAATGTTACCTATACCATTTTGTAATGGAATACTTTTGTGTGGCCTTGTAAATCAATAACAAATGTTCTTTACACCACAGATTATACAAAATGTATATTATAATATGTACTTTATAGATGCATATCAATTTTATTACGTCCGAATGAGGGTAACACCATTAAAATGCATTTGAAACATTTTTCCCCATTGACAATAATATAACGGAATACTTTTGATTCTCCCTGTAATTGATCTATGCATCCGATTTTCATAAAATTTGAAATGACTCAACAAAATTATGTAGTAATTACGTATTTTAAATTTCAAATTATTCGGTTGGGTAGTTTTTGCGTTGTTATATACGGACGGATGGACAGACGGACGGACGGACTGAACGACAACTAAGGTACCCTGGGGTAATAACGCCACTTTAAGGTTCTACCAATTTTCACGGCTCAGTTTTAGATTGTATTTTTCAAACAAATATATGATTTGATACAGCAACTCATTGACTATCTATGTAAAAAAAATAATTTAATAGATATGTATTCATAAAAAGTAATGGCGTGATTTCTTGACCAATGCTATTTGGCGTTATTACCCACCTATATGGGTAATAACGCCATGCAAACAAAACTATGAAATAAGATGGAATAATTGCATGTAGATTGCCCAATTCTAAAAATACAAACTCTACAAACTTAGAAATTGACAAATTGCATTCTAAGCTATTGAAAATGTTCAATTTTTTGTGAAAGTGTAAGAAAAATAAAGGTGTGGTGTGGGGGAGGGGGATGAGGCAAAAGAATACAGACCGTGAGCTTCTTTTTGCTTAAAAAGGACCTCTTAAGTAGAATTATTAGAAACATTGCACAGTTTTAACTGTGTTTATTTGAATCAGTATTTAGGATGAAGCTCGGCCACTGTAGGGGATCAACCCGGGTATTAATGCCAAGGATTGGCGTTATTACCCCGTTATAGTTAATGTGCTGTACATTTTAAATTACAAATTATCTCGAGAAGATATCCAAAATCTTCAACAACATTCTGAAAGTCCAGGAAATGTACTACAAATTTATGTAATTAAAAAAGTATTTCCGGATAAAAAAAATAGTCTTCACATTACAAAACGTATCTCGCAAATTTTAGATCAAGCGTTAATTTTAGTTGCTTTGAAAAACAATAAGACCTAAAAATGAAACAAATTAACTTCAAGCTGTTTTTTGCGATTTATATGACTCAAAACCCTTCTGCGCAGAGCACATGGGTGTCATTTACTTGATTATTTCATAATTATGCAAAATATAAGCACTTGGCGTTATTACCCCGCCTGGCGTTATTACCCCAGGGTACCTTATAAATGCTACGTATTTACATAATTACGAACGCACCTAAAAATCAGCGAAAGAAGCATACATTATGCTGGAAGGCTAAGGCATGTATTAGAACAAGCACGCATAAAATATTTGCTTAAAATTTAAATGAAGTAAAAAAGACACATTTAAAATTCAAATAAACACTTAAAGTAAGTTTTATCTCTTATTGTAAAAGTTTTGAGTATGGTGTGTTTAAGGTGAAATGAGACGAAAAGTTGCTCCGACAAATAAGAATGATGTTGGCAGTATACCAAGAGAAATGCTCTTTGACAAGTAATGGGAAATTTTATTTAAAAAAATACCTAAAAGAACAACCATTTGTTTATTCATACTAAAGAAACTTACCTTATATACAGGATGTTTAAAAAATGACCGGTATATTTAAAAAATCAATAAAAACTAAACGGGCAGCGATAGAAATACACCATTTGTTGCAATATGCTTGGAACAACAGCAAATTTTCAGGCAGACAAACTTTCCAAATTAGTTACAAATTTCAACAACAGATGGCGCTGCAGGCGATTTGAAAGATATAGAAGAAAACAAGTCTGTAAGTTCTCCATTTTCTAAGTCATTTTTCTGCTGTAAGCGTGTGTTGGCCACAGATTGCAAGTTTGCTGTGAAAAAATGGTTTATTCCCGTATGTAAATATCGAACTTTAGATTTTTCCAGACTGCAGTGCCATCTGTTGTTGAAAATTGTAACTAATTTCGAAAGTTTGTCTTCCTGAAAATTTACTTTGTCCCAAGCATATTGCAACAAACGGTGTATTTCTATCAGTGCCTGTTTAGTTTTTATTGATTTTTCAAATATACCGGTCATTTTTTAAACACCTCTATTTACTAGCGGCCTTCGCTCGCTACGCTGGTCGGTTTAAACGGACAGACGGGCATTAAATAGTTTAATAGTTTATTCATTACGGGCATTAAATAGTTTAATTGTTAGTATTAAATAGTTTAATACTATTAAATTTCATACCAAACAATGTCTCAATATATAAGTATGCAATAGAATACTTTTGTGTGGTCTTGTAATTCAATAAGAAATATTATTTGCACCACAGATTGTACAGAATGTATATTAAAGTATACAATTCGTAGATGCATATCAACTTTATTATGTTCGACAGAGTGTAAGACCATTAAAATGCATTTGAAACTTTTTTTTCCATTGACCGTAATGTATTGGAATCCTTTTGATTGTCCCTGTAATTGAACTATGCATCCGATTTTCATAAAAATTGAAATGACCCAACATAATTATGTAATAATTATATATTTTAAGTTTCAAACGATTTGGTTGGTTAATTTTTGAGTTGTTATATGCGGACCGGCGGACGGACGGTCGGACAGACAGACGGACGGACGGACAGACAGACGAATGTACAACTCGGAATCCCGGGATTTTTCCCCTTCAAGTCAAGACAAACGCGATGTTTCTCCATTTCCAGGATTGGAGGAGATAGCTCACATACATACGGCCGGATTTTAATAGTGTGGATTGTGACGAGGCTCTCTTTATCTATTATTTTTACTTTTTTCTATCTTTACAAGAAGAAAGTATTGGATTTGTAAAATTTTTCGAAAAATGGATAGCGACGGATTTAGACGTTTTAGGAGTCAGAGAACCCGTAAACATATTTTTACAAAATGTCTGTCAATGAGTCTGTGAGTTTGTCTGTTAGTCTGTCTGCATGTGGGACAAAAATTTTGTGGGCGCTCTCTATCTCAAGAGCTAACGCACGGAGTTTCACAAAACTTTAGATTCCGTTAGACCTTAATACAAACTAGATCTGATTAGTTTTTAGTGTCTATCTGAATAACTAACGCATGGATTTTTATGAAACTTTAGATTTAGTTAGTACTTGATATAATATGATGCTGATAATGTTTTTGTGGAAATCAATCAATAGCTAGCGAAGGCATGGTGAATTAATTATTCTTAATTATTGCAATACCTTTATCTTAAAAACTAATGCATGGAATTTTACAAAACTTTAGATTCTGTGAGACCTTGCTATAAAGTAGATCTGATTTGTTTTTGACGCATATCGCTCAATAGGTTGCGCTGCAATGCTGGATTATTTACAATTTCCACAAAAGCCATATCTCAAGTACTAGCACATGGATTTTCATAAATATTTATATTTAGTTAGTACTTGAGAGAACATAGTGCTGATTACGTTTTAGTGAAAATGGCTCAACATGTGGCGTTGTCTTGGTGCATTATTCGTGATTATCGCAAAAGCTCTATTTCAAGAGCTAATGCACGTAATTTTCTAAAATTTCAGATTCAGTTAGTGTTTGATATAGACTAGTGTTTTTTAGCTTTTCGTGTAATTCGCCCCCACGAAATAGCCCTGCTAAACTGAATCTTTAGGATTTCGCAATAAATGTATCTATAGAACTAAATCATTGATTTTCTTGAAACTTTAGACTCAGTTAGTACCTGATAAAAAATTGATCCTGATTTATTTTGATGTACATCACCCAACATGTGGCGCTGTTATCAAAGATTTTGCAATAGCTCTATCTCAGAAACTAATGCACGGATTTTCATCAAACTTTAGATACAGTTGTAAGTTGACATAAGTTGTTGCTTACTAGATTTTGGTTTAAACCATCTAACCGGTGGCACTTCTACGCTGCATTTTTCAGGTAGTATTAACATGCATAAGATAGAAGAAAGTTTTGGAATTACCAATCTGACTAGTTCCTTTATAATCTTAGAGAAACAAAGCAACATCGAAAACTCTATTATATTCACAAAGTCTCAAACATGAGCACTGCAAAAAAGGTTAAATTACTACGAAACAGGTATTTGACAGCCAGGTGCACACTATGTCCATTTTTATGTCTATTATATTCATTTTTCTACAGCATTTTGTTTAAAATTTCTATAAATATTGTTCCACCGTTCTTCAAAACAGAATTGCTACAGGCTTTTTAATTCTATTTCATACCATTTTCATTAACACAAAAATGACTAGAAATGATTTGACAACATTTTCAAGAGATACTACATTTTTTTTTAAATACTGGTGCGTACAGAATATAAAAATTGTGGCCTGTGGTTGCCTTGTCAATGGGTTATTGCAAATCACACTTATCTTTATGTTTGTTCTGTTTAAAATTTAACCTTAGACTGCTTTTTAAGGAACTACTGAGATACATTTGCATCAATACAACATTTTTGCTTTCTTCCATCTTTATAAGAATTTCTTCTTATAAAGAAAGCATCGGATTCGTGAAAAATTTCGAATTCTGGTTTTTGACGGAATTACTCGTTTTAGGGGTCAGACATTTCAAAAAACATATTTTTATAAAATGTCTGTCTGCGAGTCTGTTAGTCTGTCTATGTTAACCTGTCTGTATGTGACAATAATTTTGTGAGCTCTGTATCTGAAGAACTAATGTATGACATTTCACAAATATTTATATTCTATTAGACCTTGCTATATACTGGATCCGATTAGTTTTTGGAGACATCGCCGAACAGGTGACGCTGCTATTCAGCCCTTTTTAGGATTTTCTCAATAGCTATATCTCAAGGACTAATGAATAGATTTTTATAAAACTTTGTATTCTGTTAGTTCTTGATATAATATGGTTCTAATCTATTTAATGTAAATAGCCCAACAAAGGGCGCTGCTATGTGACATTATCCATTCTGATCGCAATAGCTCTATCTCAGGAACTAATGCACGAATTTTTATCAAATTTCAGATTTAGCTAATCCCTAATATAAATTAGTAATCTTTAGCTTTTGGAGTAAATCTCTCAATAGGTGGCTCTGTTATGTGGCATTATTTATGATTTTCGCATTAGCTCAATCTCAGGATTTAATACATGAAAGTTCAGCAAAGTTCAGATTTAGTTAGAACTTGAAATATGTTGTTACGGATTAGATTTTAGTGTAAATTTCTTAAGACGCGACACTAGTCACAGAAAAAGACCCGGATGATAATGTAAAGTCTATGGGAGCATTCTTTTCAAATATCTCACTCAAATTTTAATATTTTTCCATGATTTTTTTTGCATAGGTTAGCTGAGGACGATCCACAGCCGGCCTAGTTTTTACTTTTTCGATTTTGCTTATATATATATTTTTAGTATGATAATTTCAATTTCAGAACCGGTTTAATCCGGTTTTGTAAGTTAAAGTATTTTTAAAAAAAATATCTGAAACCAAAATTGAAAAAGTAAAAACTAGGCTGGTTGTGGATCGTCCTCAGCTAACCTATGCAAATAAATTGTAAAAAATATTCAAATTTGAGTACGATATTTGAAAAGAACGCTTCCATAGACTTTACATTATCATCGGGTCTTTTTCTTTGACTAGTGTTGCGTCTTAACCAGTGAAGCTGCCATGTTTGATTTTTTTGAAAGTATTAATAAATGGATGAGATAGAAAAAAGTTTCAGGATTGTCACATTTGACTAGTTAATGTCTGCTTTTTCATGCTGGTTTGACTGAAAAACAAAATCTTGAAGCATTTATTCTGAAATTTTCTCTGCGTGTTTTTGAAATTAAGCTTGTTAAAATATGACCAATGTGATCATTTACCCATTAAGATTTTAATTATACATTTACACTATGCTCAAACATTTGCACATGAAATATCATCGAATGCTTAATCCACAGACCCAATCAATCTATTAAATTTGAACACATCAGAGCGAATGTAGCCCTGATTGGTCAGAATGAAGGCCGATTCGGTTAATGAAAAATCCGAAGAAAGGACAACTTTATAGAAATCGTATGGCAATGTTTTTCAGACAACTTCCGTTCACATTTTTTCCAGGTCTACGTGGCGTGTTTAGAATTTATTTTTTTAACTCTTTTTAGACATTGTTTTCTACAAAACTGGTACAAAGTTATTTATAGAACTACACATTAAAAATATTACATGTAGATGTACATACACTGCATAGACCATATATTTAAAAAAATCACTTCAATAAAAAAAATAATTTCTTGATACTCTTATGCTTCATAGAGGACATTCCATTTCCTACGCGGGAATTTCGCGCGTCAGAAGTTAAACTTTTTAGATTCTAGAAACTGTTGATTTTATCCATTGCTGCTTTTGTATTTGTTGGCGATTTTATTATTTCAAGATTAGGAAGTGGTTCTTTAACGGTTAACTTTCGTAACATCTGTCCAAATTTATCCTATCGCGCCTAAAGAAGTTTCATTTAAAAAATTTTGGTGAAGGTTAGGAAAAAAGCGTATGATCCTTGATCGATCCGGTTAATTAGACAATCCGGTTAATCGGCATCCTGATAACTGCCAATTTCGTGTATATTTTTTACTTTTAACCATTTTAAGGCCAAAGTAATTATGTCGAGAAAATTCTGAAGTGATCGACAGCTACTAGAATGTATGGATATGCAGATTACAAAATACAATTTTTTGTTGCTGTTGTTCACGCAGATTTTAAAAGCGAAATTAAATTAAAATCTCTGTTTGTTTGTTTATTTGTATTCATGTCGGACAATTATCTACACTATGGGATATAGGCCCTATGGGGTGGGATGCCCTCCGTGGGGGGTCTTTCTAAGGGGACCTAACCCGTATTTACGCAAGGTTCGAAGAAAACCACGGAAAACTCTGAACGGTTAGGCCGACGGTCGCGATTGGGTTCGAACCCAAAACTTACCATCTACCAGTTTGGATGTCAGAACCTCGCGGCCACTGGTGGGGCAATTAAAATCTCTGATAGAAGTTTGTCCGTTACTGTTTACAATTTCTATAAATAATGTACCACTGTTCTTCAATGCACTGTAAAAAAAAAAATCTGTAAAGGTACTAAACATTTTATAGGAAACTGGGATTCCAAGAACTTTTCATGTAACGATAACAGGAAAAATCCATGTAACCGATTCTAAAACTTGAGTTTTTATTGTTACCGTTACAGGAAAAGTTCTTGGAATCCCACTTTCCTAGATAAAGTATAGTAGCTTTACAGATTTTTTTTTACAGTGTGCAGGGTTGTCACAGGCGGCTATTTTTTACTTCTATTTCGCACCCCCTTTTCATCCCAAAAATGATTTACATATGCTTTGACAACATTAGCAAGAGAAATATACTACAAAATGTTTTTTTTTTCTACAATTGTGCGAACAGAATATAAAAACAGTCATCTACACTGTAAAAAAAAATCTGCATGATTACTAAGAATTTTCTTGGAAACTTTGATGCCTAGAACTTTTTAAGTAAACGCAGCCTAAGAAAATCACGTAAAATTACTAAAGTTTCTTTAGTAACTGTTACTAATCCTTGTTTAGTAAACGTACTAACGATTTGTTAGTGAGGTTTCCAAAGAAATTTCCGTAAATTTTCTAAATATTGTTTAGTAAACTTACTAACGATAGTTTAGGGAGTTTAGTAAATAATGTCTAGTAAGTTTACCAACGATTATGTTGTAAACGTAGTAAAGATTTTTTAGGGAATTTTCCAAAAAACTCTTTGTAAACTTACTACGGATTGTTTAGTAGATTTACTTAGAATTTTTAAGGGAGTTTCTCAAATTAGTTTCAGTAAAGGTACTAAATATTGTTTAGCTTACTTACTAGTGATTTTTTAGACAGTTTACTAAATACTTTTTGGTAAACTTACTAAGGATTATTTAGTAAACTTGCTAACTAATTTTAAGGGTGTTTTCTAAAAAATATTTTGTAGGTTTTCTAATGATTTTTAGGCAAGGATTTTTTTGTACAGTTGCTAAGAATTTTTTGTGGATTTGTGAAGAACATTAAAGTACATTTACTATTTTTGTTTAGTAATGCACACTAAGTGTTTTATGTAATTTATCAAATATCCTTAACCTGCGAGAACTCGCGCATGAGATTTTCTTTCTCCATCGTACCCTTTCTAAGATTATTTTTAAGACTATTTTTCATTTTAATAAAATTTCAAAATGTGATTTCGATTACTTTACCTCTTTTTTGAATAAAAGTACTAAGCCAAACTAAAAATTTGATATTAAGTGACTGTAAAGTAAAAGAAAAGTATTGAGCACCGTGAGAGAAATTCTCATAGCAAGTTCTCCCGGGTTAATAAAATTTGCATTTTTTGATAAAATAGATAAAATACTTAGTATGCATTCCAAAAAAAATAATAATAAATGTATTATAAAATCTTTTACAAATCCACAAAACATTGTAAGCAAATATACTAAAAAATTCCTTGAAGGTGTACTAAAAATCATTAGAAATATAACTTGATTAAGGGACAGAGAAAAAAATTACAAAAAATTATTATATATTGTATCTAAAACATTTTTTGTATTATCGCCAGACAGGTCTTTACAACAGTACAAGAATTAATGCGTAAATTTGCTAATGATTTCTTAGCATTGTATATAAAATATTTACACTTACAAACAGTATTTGTAACTATAAAATTTTTGCAGTAGTATTACTAATAGTTTTTCAGTAGTATTTCGAAAAGATTTTAAGTAATTGTTTTTTGCATGCTAATACTTATATTAATTGGAGTTGTTAAAGTATTCCTTTTTCAATATGAAGTTGAATTTTTCTAGTTTTAAATACCCACACTGGAGTTTTCCTCATGTATCAAAATATTTCTTTACAAAATAAGCAAAATGGTCTGACATGTGTTTCAGTAATATCACAGCAATTGCCGTAAGTATTTGTATGTTAGACATGAGAAAACTCACATCTGTAAAAAAAAATGACTTTACCTGAATGCCATATTTAAGAAAATATCTTAATGTATTATTCTATTTTTTGCTCAATATTCCGTATAGTTGTCATTAATCACTTGAAACTTTCTTCATTTTATTTATTTATTTTATTATCTCTTTACTCAATTTTCTCCTCACAAATTTCTTGCACTGTCTACACTTAATATATTAGACATTTTCTAATAATTTATTTGCTTGATAGTTATGTTTCAAATTGAAATAATGAAAAGGAAAAATTAATTATTCATATTACCACAATTTTAGAACTCTCGACTGGCTTAAAGATCCGGAAGAATGGATCTAAATGCATGAATTTAGTAGGATTCAACTGTGGTTAATTCTGCTCTGGAATTAGAATTTCTAACTCAAAAAATTGCATATAACAGAGATGATGTACACACATTAACATATGTACTCAAAAATCTATATTAGGCATATCAACAGTCATTATGGGCAGGTTCCACATTTTTTTAGTGCTTATCAGTATGCTTAAGCACTAGAGTTGGCTAAGAAGACTTTCTCAAAACAGACAATGTATGGAAATTAGAATTGAAACAAATAGAAATGTATAAAATGCTTTGGAAAATATTATGAATAGTCATTTTTATTATATGCAATATGCATAGATGTACAACCAATAATTGCAATGTGATTAAATGACATAATACAATGAAATATAAATAAAGTTTATTTCTAAATAACGATTTATTACATTCTATACAATAAAAATGATTTACATATATATTTTTAATATGACTCATATTTTACAAATATTACATAACTAGAGTTTATACAAATACCTATTAAAATAATACTTATTCATGCTATTTTTGGAAACATATTTTCTTGAAATATTAATAATCAAGCTTATATACCTGTTAAGATACTGTTAAAAAATGATTGATAAACTGATATTATTTTAAAATATTTGAAAATTTCAGGGCGCTGTAGAACATATTAGAAGGTCCGAGTGAGGTATGGGGAGGAATTTTTCTCATAGACAATCGTTCTTTTTCCTCATCTGATTTTATCAATTTTTCACCGTCAGAGAAGGTCACACTGTTTTTAAATTGAACTTCAGTTTCTCATGCATCTATAGAAGAAAGTTATATGTTAACATGGAAAGTAAAGAAATATTCAATAAAATTTATAATGAATGTGATATTATAAAAAAATTTACATTGATCTTCGTATTGAATAAATAAATTTTACAAATACTTCAAAATTATAAAAAAGTACATACAAATAATATACTGACACACAAACATTACATACAATAAACCCAACTAGAATGAAAAATTAGCCAGAGCCAGGAATCAAACCCGATACCAAGCATTCCAGGTTGTTGCTCTATCCACTAAGTTACTTCAGCCGGTGGCCAAGTCTGAGTTTCTCACTAATAAACGAAGTTTGGGGAAGTTATCTTCCATAATTTAGACAGCCTAGGATGATGGGACAACTTGCAGACACAGGCATCGGCCGGAAAGTGGATAGAGCAACAGCCTGAATGTTGTGGTCCGGGTTCGATTCCTGGCTCTGGTTCATTTTTCATTCCAGTTGGGTTTATTACGTTTAATGTTTGTATGTCAGTATATTATTTGTATGTATCTTTATCCATTATTTTATATCCTCCAAAATCAACTGGCGGCAGTATCTGTATATAAGAATACTTTTCATTTGATTTAATTTTCACAAAACAGAATTTAACATAAAATAATTGTTGTAATTTACAATAAACCCTAGAAATGTCAATATCACACTGTATCTGCCATTTTTTCTACCACAGTATTGAAAATTAAATATGAATTTTCATTATAAATCATTTTCCATTCCTCTCTTACGTGAGGGAGGGATGGGACCTTCTAATTAAATTAATTGATTTATTTGTCTAAAATTTTATTTATAATCAACAAATTTATAATTTTAAAGTGTGTTCAAATGTTTCAAAATGCTATTCTGAAATTTTCTACTTTATATATGCGAAACATAATTGGTTAAAAATATTTTTATAAAAACTGTCCCATCTTTCCTATTCCACCCCTCCTACACATAGTTTTATACACTATAGTTTTGGAATTTTAATATTATATGCTAACTTTTTAGCGAACAATTCAGTATTTGTTTGGTTCAGGTATAAGCATATTTAAGGGTGAAAAACTTCTATTTCGAAAAGCAAATAAGTAACTCAAGATTTTGATGTGAAAAAAAAAAAACTATATTATCAAGAAAAAACATCTGTACGTAACGCTGATATCATCTTTCGAATGGTAACACTTTGAAATGAAATTCTGGACTTGCAATTGTTGCTACTGCTATTTTTTTTAACTTCTAAACATCGCACACATTCAATTTTTAGAACTTTCTATGGAAACAATCCATTTTAAAAATATATTTATATATAAACTATTTTAAATGACCGATATATTATGTTTTTAGAAATAATTTTCAAATACGATTCTTCGTAATTTATCTTATCACGTGCCGTCTTCAGTATATAAACATTTTGCACATAAAGCGACAAAATTTTTTCAATATTTATTTCTGACAAATTTTCCATAACGAAATTAATATTTTCTTTATGAATAATTTAATTAATAATATTAAAAACACACAAATTTAATATATTTGTAATCGAACAATTTAATTTTTTTAGGCAGCAGAATAGAAAAAAAAATCATTCAAATGGAATTTGTTTGAAAGACCCATTTGAGTTCACTGATTGTACATGGTTTTAAAAACAAACTTGAAAAGATAAATTAAAAAAATATATATATTCCATACTATCTCTTGCTCTCAAAACTAATGTTTCATCATTATTTTATTACGGCTAATATCCCCTGAAAAGAGATAAAACTTCCTTTAAAATTAATTAAAAAGTATAAATAAATTACAAATTTAACAGACATATAATTGAGCTACGCGTTTAAATCTATGAAATTATCAGAATATAAAAGATGTATCAAGTATAAAAATCTTGGGTTGAGGGAAGATTTCAAGTGGTTAACTGCTGTTATAATAAAGTAATAAATAAAGGAGTAAAAAGATGAATGCATTTAAAAAATGTAAATTTTGCGAGTAAAAGTAGGAGACAAAGATAATTATATTTTATTTATTATTAAAGGGGGGGGGGTCACAAAAGACTGATAATCTACTATATTAAAGATTTACAAATAGTGCACAAAAATGAAAAGCAAACAACATAAGAGTTCTTCATCGATTATTTATTTATTTATTTATTTTTACAATAAAGTAACAGATAAATTGGGAAAAGATTTTTAAAAAGCAATAGATTATTAAGATTTTAAACTTTAGATATTAAAGGGGAAACACTTAGTCATTTCAAATCTTTTCAGTTTATGTCTACATATATTAATTTTTCGAAGAGCGTTAGAAAATATTTATAGATTTACAATAAAAATAATTAAAATAAAAACACCCTTTTTTAATACCATAATAATACCTCCAAAACAGCTAACTATCAAAAACATTAAAACAAATGTTGTAGAGCTTTTTCCTTAATTGTTATTAGCGGTCACACAGACAGCTGAGTTTTTCAAGTTTCAGAGTTTAACTCGTAATTTTCAGCGTAACTGTAGATACTGGTCAAATTTTGTTTCGTTTGGAGTCTTATTACTATCGCTAGAGAATTTTAAATAGCTGAATTTTATTTACAATAGTCCTGTATATAAAGTTTAATACAAAAGCAGTATTATGAGAGTTACTTTAATATTTTATTCATCTTTAGATTAATATGCCTGACACACTACTCACAATAATTTTGTCTCAGCAGTTAAGGGTTAAAGTTCTGAATAAAATGAGCACCTACAATTAAAATTTTTGTTGAACATTAAATGTCACAGTTAAAATTTCAGCTTAGTGGTCAGAAGTATAACTCAAAATTAAATAGGAGAAAACTAAATTGTTTTAATCCCTTCAGTTTAAGTCTAGAATGAACGTACTGATTACCCGTCCTCGAGGTAAACTTTATACAAAATAGGTGCACATTTATTGTCGAAAAAACACTATTTTTTTAAAAATTATCTTAGGAATATCTCAAAAGAACTGATTCTATCAAAAACATTGTCACGACAAATGTCTTAGAATGTGAAATTAAAAATAAAACGAGTACCCATATTCATATTTTTGTCGAATTCTATTTAAAATTTTTTCCTTAATTGCTAACTAAATATTGATGCAAGGAAAAACCAAGTTATCAATCCACCCAACCTTCAGTTGCTTTACATGTTTTAAGTTGTTCAAGCCTTTACGATGTTGTTGTAATTATGCCAGGGCTTTATTTTGTATATTTTGAGGATTATAGTTTAGTAATTATCGATAAAGAGGTGCATGAATGATAGCTGTTTTATGTGTCGCAACTGATATCACCATTCTTAAAGCATCGTTTTAACTTATGTTAAGACTACAATACTTAATTTCAATATTCCGAAGATTTCATACTTTTATAAATTTAACATGCCAGAAATTGACATACAACTATGTGAAGCGGTCTCCATCGAAAGATGACAAAAAGGCTCGATAAACTAATAGGATGGAATTTTTGTACTAAACATCTTGTGCAGGTCTCTTATAATAAAAACCCACCTATTCAAAAGTCTCTGATGATAATATAAAAGTTTCAAATAAAAGAAAACTTCGGTAGCGTTTGTAGTTAAATTGTAAAAATTGGGGGGGGGGAGGTATCGGTGTGTGAGATAAGTAACGTCAGTTAAAGGTTTACTTAAAAGGGTCGTATGCTAGTCTAAAATCCTTTTTTTAAAACAATCTTTGTCTTTTATGGAAAATATCGAAGGTTAGAATCGTGTTACTAATTGACTTTGGATTTCCTCTAACGAAAAAGCTTCTATACACTCATTTGTTTGTCCTCCTCCCCCCCACACACACCGAAAAAAAAATTCTCGCACTTTTTTTTTCCAATTTTCTTAATTATAATAGATAAGCACTGTTATTCTAAGCACTTTGAACTGATAACCTCGTCTGTTGGGGTTTAAAGCTCTTGCTTAGTAATTTAGGTAAAATTTTGAAGTAGAATTCTAAAAATTCAACAAAAATATTGACTATCAGTACTCATTTTATTCAGAATTTTAATCTACATGACATTTGAATTGAGAATGCTTTTGATAACAGTTTTTTAGATATTTTTATGATAATTAATAAAATCGTTTTTTCTATTAAAAATCTATACACATTTTTCTAACGCTAACCTAATAAGAAAGAGGAAAACAAGGGATATAAGGGATATAAATAATTAATAATTAAGGGATATAAATAATTTTCAACTTTCCCCTAATTGATTCAGATGTTGACCTCCTTCCCCTCCACCACTGGGCTCTAAAGTGTTTCATAGACTTTAAAATTCTATGTGTTTTTTATAAGGAGCGCTTAAAATATATAGCATTGCTCGCAATATGAAGGGATGAGGGAGGAACGGGGAAATGGAAATTTCGAGTTGTAAGAAAAATCTTATTTTGCAATTTATTATGAAAATAAAATAACACATAGAACAGATTTTGTTTATTTTAAATTAAAAGGTTTTACAGAGTTTTTAAACTTTAAGTGCTGTTACTGTATGGGATGGAGAAAATTCAAAAACGAAATTTTGAGGATGAAATTCAGATGAAATTTTTAATGAAATGAAAGTGATGTAATCAATTGCTAATGAAATTTAGAATTGAGTATTCCCTATGATTTAACAAATAGAGTAGAAAAAAATGTTTTAAACACTTTAATCTCTTGTATTTTGAAGAAGGATTCAAAAAGCGTAAGTGAAATTTCAGAAAAAGAGAAAGGTTTGATTTGTTACATTAAACATTAAAAATTTCTCACTTGTAATGAAAACCCACGTAAAGAATAGTTATCTGACAATGACATGTAATTAACAGAAAATAATAGAAAGATTTACTTGCTAGATCATGCTACAATATAGCAAAAAATCAAATAGTCTTTTCTGAGTTTTTGATTTTTAGTTATTGCGATTTAAGAAGAACGGAAATATCCTCCTCGGTCCTGAGTCAAATATTGTGAAGGATCACAAAAACCATTTTAAAATTTTTATAGAAATCTCTAAAGATGTATCAGTCAATATATCGATACTTATAATACGCACGCATTGATTTTAAGAAGTCTAAAAGTAATCTTAACAATTCTAGAAACATTTTAATTAATTTAAAGAGTGTTCATTAGTGTCTCCTGGGGGCGAAGTGAGGACTGAAGAGGTTAAAATAAAATTTAACACATTAGGAATAAATATTTACTTACTTTTTAACTAGAAATCCTTCTCAATAACCGATTCAAGATGGAAGTCTTTTACGCCGTTGTGGCCGCGTAAACAATGACACGTCATTACTGAAGCCCTTTCTGATTGGCTGACAGGTGAAACAAAGATATTTCATGTATTTGTACTATGCGCTGGTAAATATAATACCCCGGTTACAGATACAATTTTAGTAAACTTGCAGATTTCTGTAGCGTTACAAAAGCTAGTTTTGTAGGTTTACAGATTTTTTTTTTACAGTGTACGGGTGCCTTGTGAAAGGATAATTGCAATTCGCATTTATCTATATGTTTATCCTGTTTAAAATTTAACCTTAGTTTGCTTTTTAAGAAATTATTGAGGCACCTTTGCATCAATTGAATATTTTTAATGTCTGTTTTTCCCTGCTGGTTAATTTAAAAAACGAAATCTTGAAGCATTTATCTTGAAGTTTTCTCTGCGTGTATCTGAAATTTTAATTTAAGCTTGTTAAAATCTCAGTAATGCGATCGTTTACTATACATTTAAAAGCCTTTTCTGCTTGGAAATCAAACAAAATTATAAAAAAGTAATTTTAACCCTTTGTTGCATAGCTTAACACTTTGTGACGCAGAGAAAACTCTTTGCTTAAGTGTTGAAATTGATGACTGACACCGGAATTTGAAAACAGCTTTATTTGTAAACAAGAAAAAGCTATTTTGCAGGAATTTAATAAACCGAATTTTTTAAACCAAAATTCCGGTGCTAATGTGGCATTTGGGAATTAAATTCATTAGCATTTGGGAATGAAATTTTGTCCACTGTAGTGGACAGTATGCAACAAAGGGTTAAACATATTGCATTCACAACAGAAAATTACAAGGAATATTTTGCGAGAAAGTTAGAAAGAATTCGGTATGAACATATTGGAATGTTCCTTGATTCTACAAATTCGAAAATAGTTTCTAAAACATGTGTTGTTATTTTTTAGAATAAAATATAAATTCCCTTTTTGTGAAAGGGTAAAAATAAAAATCTGTATTATTTTTGTTTTTTATTTCTAAAAACTAAAAAAAAAAAAAAAAAAAAAAAAAAAAAATCAATGTTGAATTGCGATTTTTTTTCCTTTACAAACATCAAATTATAATTATTATAAAATAGGGTTTAAAAAAACATGATTTAATTTTTTTTTAAATCAGACCTTTTTTATTTAAATCGGATTTTTTAATTTTTTCCCCCAGCATTAAAATACTGAATGAATACCAAGAGTTTTCTACTTCCAGAAAAAATAAATCTCTAATTACTAACATAATCTGCATTTTTACACATTATTAATAAAATTTAAGTTTTAGTTAATAATAAAAGAATGAGTAATTTGATTACTTAAAGGAAATTATGACATCACAAATTACATTAAATTAAAATAAAATATTTGAACGAAATACTTTTTGTGCTTTTACAAACTTACTGTAATTAATGTTTTATAATTCTCTAGAATTAAGTTTAAAAATAATTTATTTAAAGCTATTTATTTTTATTTTATCAAAAGGCAAAGCACCTGTAGAAAATTTTCAAAATTAATCTTAGATTTTAATACTTTTATATCATTTTAAACATTTATATATTTTCTTTATTTTAATCAATGATTTAAAAAAATGGGTTGATTTATATCACGATTTAATAGCTTATTTAAATCAACTGATTAAAATCGTTGACAACTTTATGAAATAAATTTTCTCTTATATAGAATATTAAAAATAGTTAATATAATATTTAATGAAATTGGAAAAATGTTAGTTAATTTATGAAATCGATATAATTATTATGATTTAAAAAATACATATAGCGAAACTCATTTTAATAGGAATTAATTTTTAGAAGATAAGTTTATAAAAAATTAAGAGCAATTGTAATATAAAAGTTTTATTTCAGATAATAGAAAAAAGTTGATTTCATATTTTTATTACAATTCTATCATAATCCAACTAAAAATTACTTTTACTCGATAATTATACATGTATATATATATGTGTGTGTGTGTATTTACTTAAAATTAGTTTTTATACTAAATATACATTTATTGACCGTCCTCAAGGTTTGGTATTTTTAAAATATTCCTAAAATACGTATGGTGCAAGTAATAAAATCGCTAAATGTTTTATTCAAAAATATTCCAATACTTTCCAACCGTCATAGAAACGGTAATTAATATAAAATGAGTAAAACTGAACGAATTTTTACACGATAAAGAAATTATAAAATGAAATTTGTCGCATTCATGGAAGTCGGTTGTGAACAAAAATCAACGGCATTCTGAAAATTCGTCGGTTTTTCCTCAAAATCATCACATTTAAATAATGCAGATTTAATGCATGCATATTATCAATAAAATTGATAAAAACTGATTATGTAAAAGAGATTGCAGGGCACAGATGGCATATACGCACCACATTTGCACGTGTTTTTTCCCTCGCCAATTTGGCATAGCACATCTCTGCCAAGGAGAAGATCCGTTTAATATGTTTATAAAAATTGTTAGAGAAATAAAATGGGAAAAATTAAAGATTTTAGAGAAATATGCTGATTAAATGATGCAACTGCATGCATTATATATGGCTATAAGTATTAACATTTACGATTTATTGTGAAAATTATGTTTACTGCTTTGTTACATTTTAAGCTTTTTATCTATAACTGTATATTTATTTTTCCTTTTTTATTAAATTCATGTTTATTTACTGTTATTTTTTTTATTACTTTTATTATATACTATATCAATAATTATTTATATCAAACTATCACTTGTTTATTTTTATTTTAAATACTAGATTCTCTTTCATTTTTTTACATTATTTTACTTTTATATTGCAATAAAAAATCACATGCTGCTATTGCATGCAATTTGTAACTTATGTTCAAAAACAAAATTTTCACCACATTGGTGGGGTAAAAAAAAACACGTGCAAATATGGTGCGTATATGACATCTGTGCCGATTGCAGTTATATTATATCATTGCTTAGATAAATATTTGCACTGAAATTGTCTATTAAAACACGATCGAAAAAAATTCTCAAAAAATTTTACTAAAATTTATATTTGTATATTTCTATTGATTCAACCAATGATCCAGTTTGTTTAGGAATCGCCAAATTTTCCAAATTTATATTCCCATGTATAGCTTCATCAATTGTATCGATGATATTTTATAATTTTTGGATGGTGTAAAATTTCATTGTGTTTTATTCATATCTATACTAATTATCATTCATGTGACAAGTGCGTTGTAAAAATAAATAAAATCTGTAATTCTATAAATGTAAAATTGTAGTAGCAGTTGCTGTTGTTTAGGAATCGTCAAAACTTCCAAATTTTTATTTCCTCGAATAACTTCATAATTTGGATAGCTTACATTTTACAATTTGAGGTTGATGCAAAACTTCAATGCATTTTACTCATTTCTATACTAATTATACTTTATGTGACGAGTGCACTGTAAAAAAATAAAATCTGTAATTCTACAAATGTGAAGTTAGAGAAATCGGTATGCTTACTAAAATTTTATCTGTACGCTTTACAAAAGAAAAATAGAAATATTTCCGAAATGAAAAAACCCCATCCCCCTCCGTCAGCGCCAAGAAAACTGAAAAAGATACAAAGGCAAAAGAAATCATCCCTTTAAAAATATTTTTGTTTTGTGCAACCAATAATGCTTTTGGAACAAAATAAAGTAATGTATCTGTAACTCATTCTAAACAGTATTACAAGTAATCGACGAATTAAAAAAAATTTTATAATAAGTAATTTTAATGGTACTTATAAGTACCGTCGGTAGATAAAGGGTTAGCAAAAGAATGTATCAAAATTACAGTAAAATTTTATCTATAAACTGGGATGCAGTTACATAAAATGTTCTGGCCATCCCAGTTTCCCAAAACATTCAAGGTAATTCTTCAGATTTTTTTTTATTTACAGTACAAATATGCATTTGTTGCATGAATTTTTCTTTTGCCGTTACATAAAAATTTCTACCAATCCCAGTGTCCTATCAAACTTTTAGTAGCTTTATAATTTTTTACAGTGTAGATTTTTCGAAATTTTGGAACTTTTTGAATAGCACAGTTAGTTATTTTAATTATTTGCACCATAGAAAATTTAAAAATGCTTTAAATATACTAAAGCCTTGACGATAGTCGAGAAAACAGATAATTAAGTTACATTGGTTTTGAAAATGCTACTAGATTCACAAAGTTGATATTCGGAGCCCATGCACTGAGAAAAATAATTATAAAGTAAATAAGTTTTTTCTATGAAATTGGAAAGCCTACACTGTTAAAATTTTTGCTCTAGTATGAAGCAAATTTTGGAGTTCAGTAACTGTCAACAGCAAATGGTGAAATCTCCTGCCAACATTTGGAGCTTACTATTTCAACCTCGTTCCAACTATTGGAACAACACTTCAATAGGAGCTCCAAATATTGGTTCAAGATTTTACCATCTTACAGTGGCAGCTATTCAGAACCAAAATTTGGTTCAAACCAGTGGCGCAGCCAGAATTCGGTTCTAGAGGGGGGGGGGGGGGGGTTGAGTTTCTGTAAAAGTGATTGCCGGTTATTTGAATCGTCGGTTAATGGAATCAGTACTAATTAGAATATTCAATGTATAATACTTAAACAGCATCTGTGTGGCAGGAAATGATCATTTTTTAGCATAATACGTCTCAGAAAAGTGATTCAGTTCAAATAACCAATTTTTATTTAAGTAATCCATGTAATATGCACTTTCACAGTTTTATGTAGAATTTTCGCCATTTAAATGAATCACTGTATTGAATGAAATCTGATTCAATAAAGCAGCGGATTCCGAAATGCGCCAAAACATTTAAGTATCAAGTTATCAAGTTCGATTCATATAAGCCACAAATATAGCGATCTTTCTTAGCTCTGGGAGGGGTTTTAACCCTAAAACCACCCCCTTGGCTGCGCCACTGGTTCAAACTAGGTCAAAAATTTTAACAGTGCAGAACTTTTATGTAATATCAATAACAAAAATTCTTATAATAAATACACGTTTTCTTTGAAAATCGAAGGAAACTGGATGCCTTTCTAGGAAACTAGGATGCCTAAGACTTTTTATGAAACTGCAACCCGGTTTACAGATAACATTTTAGTAAAATTACTGTAATTTTAGTAAATTCTTTTGTAAAGTTACAGAAAGATGTAGCTTTACAAAAACTGGCTTTAAAGATTTACATCTTTTTTTTTTTTTTTTTTTTTTTTTTTTTTTTTTTTTTTTTTTTGTACAGCTTACAGATAAAACTTTAATAAGTATAAAGATTTCTGTGACTTTACATCTGTAGAATTATAGGTTTTTTTTTAATAAAAAGTTATTTAACTTATCAATATGAAATAACTAAATTACTTTATTAAAATATCAAAAATTCCATAAATTATCATTTTCGAATACGAATAAATTTAAAATTTTCCACTTCAAAATTTATTTTCGCATACATGGAATATTAAGAGATATTCTAAATATTTTCATCCATTAAAAAATAAAATAAAATGCCTTTAAATGAGTTATTGAATAAAACCTCTTCTATTATTGAATAAAAGTGGAAAATCTTTGTTCAAAATGAAATTGGTTTTAAAAGTTTTGTCTTTAAAATATATTCGTCCTGATGCATCATAATAACGACATTTTGAAAGAATATTTTATGATTAATAGAATTAAGAAACTTAATTTAAACTTTCGTTTCAAACAAAGCGGAAAAAACAAAAGATACGTTTATTGGAAATTTTAATAATGGTCCCTCAACTTATTTTTTTCAATTTAAAATAAAGATTAAATCCGGAATCCTATTTTGCGAGCTCGGATTTCTATTCTCTGAACTTTTCATTTTAATTACCATTCCCAACTATTTCATTCTTAACATTACTTTTCTATAAATTTGAAAGAACATGGTTTCTTTGAGAAAGAACGTCTTATTATAATATTTTTTACGTTTTTGAATTATTTGATTTAGTATCATGTGCTCGAAGCAAAGAAATTAATATCATACTTATGTTATACAAGTGAAATCGTATATTAATGTAACTGAACATAATGTTTAAGAAAAATTTGGAAATGATAATAAGAAATATTCACCCTTAACTTTAAAATATTATAGGAAGTTTATTTTTTTAGTATTGAAAACCTGTAAATTTGAAAAAACATATTTACTTTAAAAAAGAACATGGTTTCTTTGAGAAAGAACGTCTTAATATAATATTTTTACATTTTTGAATTAGTTGATTTAGTATGATGGACTCGAAACAAAGAATTTAGTATTACGTTTATGTTATACAACTGAGGTCATATATTAGTACAACTGAACATAATCTTAGGAGAAACTCAGAATTGATTATAAGAAATTTTGTTCGTTAACTTTAAAATACTATAGGAAGGTTTTTTTTAGGAACATTGAAACATCTATTGTAAAATGATAATAATATATTAAACATCGTTATTTTGTTTTCAATATGTTTAATATTTGGATGTCTGACAATTCTTTAAAACTCGATCTGATAGGTTTTTCTTTTTTTTTTTTTTTTTTCTTTTAGGTGCGTTCGCAATTATGTAAATACGTAGCACCTATATTCGCCCTTCAATTCGACCGTCTGTGCATCCGTCTGTCCGCATATAACAGAGCAAAAACTATCCAACCGAATCATTTGAAATTTCAAATATATAATTGTTGCAAAATTTATTCGACTCTTTTCAAATTTCATGAAAATCGAATACATAGTTTAATTATATAAGTAATCAAAAGTATTCCGTTACATTATGATAATGGTAAAAAAATATATATATATTTCAAGTGCATTTTGTTACAAAATTTCGAACATAATATAATTGATATGCATTTGTGGAATATATAATAAAATACACATTCTGTTCAATCTGAGGTGCAAAGAGTGTTTGTTATTACTTTAGAGGTCTACACAAAAGTATTCCATTACTTTATCGTATATTAAGTATTAATGTTTGGGGCTCGATTTAATAAGTTTAAACTATTTCACATTTTATGAACTTGATACATGTTGCTGAAGTTTACTATTTGTTACTTGCTGTATAATAGAAAACCGATAGAACTTACAGGGATACACAAAAGACTCCGGTTATTCTACTGTATCGGTACTGTATAATATTACACCAAGATCTGAATTTTTTAAAACTTCTTTATAGTTCGAACGCACCTCATTTGCTATGCTTGAAATGCAATTTCCAGCTTGTTTTTTCGTTTTTTTTTTTTTTTTTTTTTTTAAGTAAAATGTTATCTAAATTATCAGTGTGGCATCTCTAAATTACTTTGCTAAAATATCAAAAAATCCATAAATTATCATTTACGAATATGAATAAATTAAAAATTTCCGCTTCAAATATAATTTTCGCTTACGTGAAATAATAAAAAACAATCTAAATATCTCCATCTATATGAAAAGAAAAGAAAATGTCTTAAAATGAGCTATTGAATAAAATCAATCATATTATTAAATAAAAGTGGAAAATCATTGTTGAAAAGGAAATTGATTTTAAAAGTTTTGTGTTTGAAATATATTCGCCCCGATGCATCATAATAAGGACATTTTGAAGGAATATTTTATGATAAATAGATTTAAAAAACTTAATTTAAACTTTCGTTTCAAACAAAGGAAGAAAAACAAAAGGTACGTTTATTGGAAATTTTAATAACGCTCCCTCATATTTTTTTTTTTTTTCAATTTAAAATAAAGATTAAATTCGGAATTCTATTTTGTGAATTCGAATTTCTATTCTCTGAAACTCTCATTTTAATTACCATTCCCAACTATTTCATTCTTAAAGTCACTTTTCTGTAAATTTCAATGAACATGGTTTCTTTGAGAAAGAATTTCTGATTATAACTTTTTTACATTTTTGAATTAGTTGATTTAGTATGATGTGCTAGAAACAAATTATTTAATATTGTATTTACGTAATACAAATGAGATCTTGTATCAATATAACTGAACATAATCTTAAGAAATACTCGGAACTGATAATAAGAAATTTTTATCGTTAATTTTAAAATATTATAGGAAATTTATTTTTGGAACGTTGAAATACTGTAAATTTGAAAGAATATGGTTTCTCCGAGAAAGAATTTCTTATTCTAATATTTTTGAATTTTTGATTTAGTTAATTTAATATGATGTATTCGAAGCAATTTATATTATGCAAATGAGATCTTATATTAGTATAACTGAATATAAGGCTAAAAAAAAAAAAAAAAAAAACTCAGAATTGATAATAAGAAATTTTTATCGTTAACTTTTTTTTTTCCTTTTTTACAGTGCATATTTTTTAAATTTTTTAAATAGCACAATGAGTAGTTTTCCCACAATGAGCGCAATGCGCATTGCATGATAGAAAATTAAAAAATACTTAAATAAAAAGATCTGTCTGGGAATTGCTTAGGAAACTGGGTTGCCTAAAGCATTTTATGAAACGGCAACTCCGATTTTAGATAAAATGTCAACAATATTTCTGTAATTTTAGCAGATATTTTTGTAAAGCTACAGAAATATGTAACTTTAAACAGAAATAAATAACTTTTCAAAAACTAATTTTGCAGACTTACATCTTTTTTTTTTTGTACAATGTACTGATAAAATTTGAACAAGCATATAGATTTATGTGACTTCACATCTGTAGAATTACAGTTTTTTTTCCAAGCACATTATATGCTTAATTTACAATGCACTGTAAAATGTCTGAAAATATGCAATAGTATTTACATCAGTTTTTTATTTTTATTCTTATACAGTGTTGCCAATTGCTCAGGATAGTGGTCACCATTATTTTTGAATAGAAGTTATTAATTTATTTAATCACTGTTTTTTAAAATTAAACAAGTAAAAATCTATTTTTCAGAAATAATGATGACTATGATAATCGAAAAATGGCTGTGAAATTTACTTTAATTTATAACTGTTGAAAAAATGGAAAATATGCGATAAAATTTGCAATTAATTTTACAAATTATTAATTATTAATTTTACTTTAAAAGTTGCTGTCAACATTGTTGCCGTCAGTTTTTGATCATGCATATATGAACTATATACTAAAATATATATTCTCTGCAATATGTGGTGCAAAGAATATTTATTATTAATTTACAGGGATACACAAAAGTATTCTATTACATAATGGTAAAGGAAAAACATTATCTGGGGAGCGTTTTAATAATATTAAACTATTTAACATTTTTTTTTTAAATTGATATATGTTGCTGAGGTTTACTACAACTTACTTGCTGTATAATAGAAAGCAGATAGTATTTACAGGGATACGAAAAGTTTTCGGACAATCTACTGTATCGGTTACTATATGCTTTCACCAAGATCTGAATGTTTTAAAACTTTTTATTAATTCGAATGCACCGTATTTGCTATGCTTGAAATGCCATTTCCTGCTTGTTTTTTTTCAGTAAAATGTTATCTAAGTTATCATTATGACATCTCTAAATTGCTTTGTTAAAATATTAAAAATTCCATAAATTATGATTTACGAATATGAATAAATTAAAAAATTTCCGCTTTAAATCTAATTTTCTCATACCTGGGGTAACAAAAGATATTCTAAATATTTTCATCCATAAAATAAAATTAAAAAAAATAGTCTTAAAATGAGCTCTTGAATAAAATCTATTCTATTATTGAATAAAAATGGAAAATCATTGTTGAAAAGGAAATTGATTTAAAAAGGTTTGTCTTTAAAATATATTCGCCCCAATGCATCATAATAAGGACATTTTGAAGGAATATTTGATGATAAATAGAAATAAAAAACTTAATTTAAACTTTCGTTTCAAACAAAGCGGAAAAAACAAAAGATACGTTTATTGGAAATTTTAATAAAGTTACCTCACATTTTTTTTCAATTTAGAATAAGGACTACATTCGGAATCCTATTTTGCGAATTCGAATTTCTATTTTCTGAACTTTTCATTTTAATTACCATTCCCGACTATTTCATTCTTAAAATTACTTTTCTGTAAATTTCAAAGAACATGGTTTGTTTGAAAAGGAATTTTTGATTATAACTTTTTTTAGTTGATGTGCTCAAAGCAAATAATTTAATATTGTATTTATGTTATACAAATGAGATCTTATGTTAATATAACTGAACCTAATCTAAGAAATACTCGGAAATGATAATAATAAATTTTTATCGTTAACTTTAAAATATTATAGGAAGTTTATTTTTGGAACATTGAAATACTGTAAATTTGAAAGAACGTGGTTTCTCCGATAAAGAATTTCTTATTATAATATCTTTATATTTTTGAATTTGTTGATTTTGTATGAAGTGCTCGAAGGAACGAAATTAATATTATATTTGTGTTGTACAAATGAAATCTTAAATTAATATAACAGAGCACAATACTTCAGAAAAACATAGTATTGATAATAAGAAATTTTCATCGTTAAATTTAAAATATTATAAGAAGTTTATTTTTGGAATAATGAAATACTGTAAATTTCAAAAAACATGGATTCTCCGAGAAAGAATTTCTTTCAAGGAAGGCATTATAATAAATAGTATGTTAAATTATACTAAGAAAAACTGAGAAAAAAAGCGTGCCCATGCTTACAAAAGCAAATATGAACATCGAAACCATTATTCTTAAATATAGTAAAAGCTGACATTTTAGTGAAAATCTTTTATCTATTCGAAAATGAATTTTAATATAAAATGGAACTTTTAAATTCATATATATATCGTCCAGGCATATATATCCGGGGCTTCTCGTCAATGCCCCAGTCTTCAGACGAAAATCGATTGAACTACTTTTGAGCAATCCATTTACTCGACAAAATCTATCCAATCACCATGCATATTCATCTAGAAGCCTTTGAAGCTTTGTTTCCTAATTAGAACTCGTAAAGCAAAATAGGCCTTAAAATCTGTTTTGTCATCGACATGTTCTTTCAAAGATCGCACTTCCTACAAAACTAACAGCGAAACGTGGGTCGCGCTGATAAAATACTCTACAGAATGAAGTTTGGTGGAACTGAATAGTTATGACTTCATCAGAATCAGTTAGCTTAAACCTGTGAAACAAAAGTAATAACTCTCAAAAACTACACGAACTTGCTTGGTTTCCTGACAGTCAAAAAGTCGGAAAATGCGCGTCAAGCGTAGCAAATGAGGTACTTTGGTACTATAACGAATTTTTAAAAATGTTCAAATCTTGATTTCATAGTATACAGTACTTCGGAAACAGTATAGTAGCCAAAATCTTTATTTTTCCCAAATAAATAATATCTGCTTACAGTTACACGGGAAGTAACTTGTAGTAAATCTCAAGAACGTCTATCAATTTATAAAATGTTAAATAGCTTAACATAATTAAAATGCACCCAAAAAATGTTTTCCCCTGCACCATTATGCAATGGAATATTTTTGTACGGCGCTGTAAATTAATAAAAAATAGCCTTTCCACCACAGATTGTAGTGAATGCATATTATAGCAAATGCTTCATAGATGCATATTTGTGCTATTATGTTTGAAAGCATGTAAAATTATTAAAATGCAAATTAAAGAATTTTTCCCATTTGGGGGCCGTAATGTAACGGAATACTTTTGATTGTCTCTGTAATTAACTTATGCATCCGATTTTCATAAAATTTGAAATGGCATACAGCTTTGTAATTTCTTAATTACGAACGCACTTAAAAATAACCTCAGATCTATACACTGTTAAAACTAAAGGTTGCATATGGCACTCCTAGGGCTGAAACACTTGTCCCGTGAGCGACACCCCTAAGTGAGCCAGAATTGCACCTGCTAGAGGTGCCCTAAGGTACCCCATGGCACCTCATAGGGTGCCAAGGGGGTGCCTTGGAGTACAACTTGGTACCATGGGGTGCCTTAGGGCACCCCTGCAATTCGGGCTCCCTTAGGAGAGTCGCTGACTGGACAAGCGTTTCACCCCTAGGAGTGCCATATGCAACCTTTAATTTTAACAGTGTATTAATTGATTTTAGTTACCCGAAAAATTGTATCATGGATTCGAATATGAAAAATATATATATATATAATTACTAAGTGTAAATTTATTATAAAGTAACATTAAAAGCCCAAAAATTACATATCTCGATAAAACTAAACAAATAAACCTATTCGTTTAGTCTTAATTCTAAATTTTCCTTTCTCTTTTAAGTAACAAAAAAATTTCAATACAATAGTTTTATGCGTATGAAATATGTATGTATTTTTTTCGATATTTGCATAAAGAATAAAGGAAAGTGAAACAAATATATGAAAGTAACATTAGAATAGTTATTTTATTATTTCATCAAAATCACAATAAAGACTCTTATTAAATATAATTAATTCATCTTCTCAATAAAATGAATTTATCTTTTATAGATAAATGCATTGTAATTGTGAAAGATTTTTTTTCCATCAATGAAAATAGAAGTAGCTTAATTTTGCAATTACTTTTGTTATACTTTAAAATAGAAAAGAACCACTTTATTTTTATATTCAAATTTTGAAAAACTTCATCATTTTTCAATATAAATTAATCTTAATTTAAGATGTCTCATTTATGAATCATTTTCTAAAAACTAGCTTTTTGTATGGATATCTTTTTTTTTTTTTTTTTTTTTTTTTTTTTTGAATATTCATTGTTATAAGTATTGATTTAAAGAATAATAAAATTTTTTTGAAAAGAAAATATCCAAATTTAATAATTTAATGATTATAATTATTTTATAGAATATGATAAGGCAATGAAGAAAGTAAATCTCTTTTTTTTTATATTGTTTTATACCAATAAAATTTCATATTTGTATGAAAAAAGTAATTATTTGAAAACTAATATAATTTTATAGCAATTTAAATAATTCAGTGTATGAAACTTTAGATTTTGAAAACTCACTTTCCATTGCAAATGCATTTTGATTTTGTAAATATATTAAGATCATAATGTATAAAATTGGATTAATGTAATTTTACCCAAAGGCATTTTTGGCATTAAATTTGTAGACTTTTGAATGTATTATAATTTTAATTTAAGTATTGTTAAAAAAAAAGTGCATGGAGATGTAAGGAAGATTGGTGGTTGCAGATATTAGTTAAGGCATTTAGAAGAACGAAATGATCATGTATCCAGGTTCAGATGTACAAAAAAACCCCACGATGATTGCAAAGTTACACTTTATTTTAACATCTATTACGAAGGGGGGGGCACACTTACAGCTCTCGGAGAAAATCTCCGAACGAAGAATAGCAGGTTAACAAGACGAGCGCAGAGAGTCAAGTGCCTCGTACATAGCAACAAATTGCCACTTTTGGCATGATAGAAAATCGCCAACATACAAAAGTTCGCCCATGCACAATGGATAGTATACGCCAAATACAGTTAAAATGCAGCCGGCAAGATAAGAATTCAATTTAGTTTCCCAGCTGGGATGGGAAAGGAAAAGGTTGCCAAACGATAAAATGTTACACGTGTTGTTTTGTCTAATAAAGAAGCACACCGAAGGGACATGAGATTTTACTGCGCAGATGTTAAATTCTTTATAGGGTTTTGTCGAGAAAGGAAAAGAAGCGTAAGCATAAATTTTAACTGCGAAACAGAAATGATGTCCATATAAGGTAATGCAGAATTGCTTCGATCGGAAATAGCAGACATCTGGAAATGTTTTAAACGGTTGAATAATATGTAAGTGTATTTCTCACAGACAAAGTTAAGCAGCTGCCGATTTTTCGGTTAGAGAAAAACTATGCGAGGGAAAAAAAATGGAAAGTGAATGAAGGACACTTAAAACTGATTTTGAATTGAAAAGAGACGGGGGGAAGGAATAATTTAAGAAAATAACCAATATATAACGAAATAATCGTTATATATATCACCCGGTGCACCACGAAAAAAACTTTTGCTGTCCAATGTGCATAGGCTAGCATAAAATATTATAACATAAAAACATACATAAATGCAAAAGTTTTTTTTTTATATGTATATGTAGAAATTTAACGTCATGATAATGGAGACTTTTGTATTCAAAAACAGTCAGCAGTTCTAAAGTCTCTATATTTTTTTATATTTGTATTTCATGGATCCAAGGTAGTACTGTATTTTATATGCATAGGTTGAGTCGACTCAGACAGTACAAAAATATTACTGCAGCTTTGATTGTTATCATGACATAAGTAAAAATTTTGAATAATGTACACAAACATGAAACTGATACTAAATGAATGTAAAATGGCAATACACAAAAATAACATAATAGCACTATATTTTTCAAAAATTAAAAAGAGTAAAATGATGTATATAAAAATAAAAATGTTTTTTGTAAAAAGTGTTTCATGCCGAAGCATAGGATGACAAAAAAAAAAGAGGTGCTCCAAGCACGCCCATAAAAAAATATGCGTCACCCTGAATCTTGTGTACAACACAAGTATTATGGCATCGGCTTAGGGCCTAGCCTTAGATGAGGAGGGAATTGTGACGCTCCCCCGAAGGCACTAGCGGTCTTCTGAAGGAGCCCACGTCGAATTACATGAAAAAAATTTGAATTGATGTGAATTGGAATCACAATTCAAAAATTTGAATCGAAACTCCAATTCCAAAATTTTGTCTCTCAACACAATGAAGCTTGAACCCTTAGGGCCTTAATTTTGAACGGGAACAAGACTTCAAAGGGAAGAATTCAAAAAGAAAAAAAAAAAAAAAATGTATATCATATAATAACTAATATGGGCAGACAATCCTAGAGTGAAGAGAGACGAAAAATATGTCACAATCGAGTGGGGTGATGAACAAGTCATATATATAAACTGTGTTTTATTTAATTACATGAATCTTTTGTTTACATTTCCAAACTACAGTACCTGTTTATCTAACTATAATATGTTTGACTTACTGTACAAGAAATGTTAAGTGGAAGGTTAGTTAGTGGAAAAATACTGAATTAATGAGTATTGTCAAAGAAATTTTAAGTGTACTGCAAAAAGAAAACAAAATAAAAGTAAATAAAATTTAAGTGAGTATGAAGACATATGTAAGTGTTAAAGGATACAATGATACCTAATATTGTTCTTAAGAGATCTTCAGAGCAATATTGATGGACCAGCCATGATATTGTTAAAGATCAGTCAACAACAACATACACACAACCATGAGCTCTTTGGTTGGATATGTGGTATCATAAAACAAGACATAAAAATAATAAATAGTGATTTACATTAGCTTCTGTTTCTTAGATTGTATGTGTGTGGTTGATAAAACGTATTAAAGTTAGTGTTGTTTATATGACTTGATGCATCAAATAAATGTCCATAACGAGGAGGTGCAAGTAAAAGTCTATCAATATGTACCCGAAATGCTGTGTTATCAGGAGTATACAACCTTTTAATTGAGAATGACACAGGGGAATGTTTACAAGTGACAATATATGGACCAGTATACCTAGCTTTAAACTTGTCATTTGATTTTAGATATACAATATCTTTTAAGAAAATGGATCTTAATTTAGCTTTCTGACCGTAATATTTATATCTTTTATCTTGAGCAGATTTAATGTTGTTATAGGCTTTGTGATATATCTTACTCAAATCATCAAGTAATTTGTGGACTTCAATATGTTTATCAAGAAAGGGTTGGTTGCACGACTGATCAAAAGTGTCAAAAATTAGAGAAAGTTCACGTCCAAAATGAAGAAAATTAGGAGAATATAATGTAGTTGCATGTTTCGAACCATTATAAAGTGATTTGTGTATAAATACTGCATTTTCGAATGAATGACCTTCTTGTAAAAGAATATTAACTGAATATTTGATTGACTTATTGATTCGCTCTGCAATCGCATTTGATTGTGGTCTGGAGGCAGAACTGTGTAATACCTTAATGCCCATTGTATCATTAAAAATGTTATATACCTGAGAAGTGTACTGGGGTCCTAAGTCTGATAAGACAACCGAAGGTCTCCCAAAGGTGGTTATGTAAGAAAATAAGCATTTAACAACCTTACTCGCAGATATGTCATTAAGTGGAAAGAGTTCAATATGTCTTGAAAAATGATCAGTGATAGTTAAAACATATTTTCCATTAGCAAACGGTCCAAGGAGATCTGTACTGATAGTGTGACCAGGGTACCTGGGAGTGTATGTGGGCTGTAAGGGTGCAGGTGGAGTTTGGTGATGTTTAGTTTGAAGACATTTGATACAGGATGCAACAAAGTTTAAAGTGTCTACATACATACCCTTCCAAAAATATCTACCTGACAAGAATTCATAAGTTTTATTAAAGCCAAAGTGAGATAAATGTGAAATTGTTAAGACTTTGCTTTTAAGTGAATTTGGAACAATAATGTGATACGAAAAAGTGTTATTAAAAATATTTTCCTTCTTTAACATTAATACTTTCGAATCAGGATGAATGAAGTAGTTAGGAAATTTTTGAGAAGATCCTTTCCTTAAGATTTCTTTATAAACAACAGACAAAGTAGGGTCATTTTGTTGTTCAGTAGCAAATGTTTCATTCAAAATTTCTAATAAAGGGTCAGGATTTGTTTGTGTACCAGAAATAAGGCAGTTAACATGCATATTAGAATCAGTCGAGCTGGAGTGTGGAGTATCACATTCTACAATAGGTAAGGGTTGAGTATCATGAATCAGTTCAGGATTTGTAGCTAAAGTCTGTTGATTATTTTCAAAGTTACAGCGAGATAAGTAGTCAGCGAGTACATTCTTTTTACCTGGAATATGTTGAAATTTGTATGTGTATTCTGAGAGATCCATGAGCCAACGAGAGATAATATCAGCTGGATTTGTAGTTTTGTTGTACCTTTCTAATGGTTTACTATCTGAAAGGATTACAAATTCTCTGTTGTATAAATAATATTTGAAAGCAGTAACTGATTTATGAATCGCCATGAGTTCTAATTTAAGTGCAGGATATTTTTTTTCTGATGCTTTTAAAGATTTTGAAAAGTATGCAACAGGTAATAGTTGTTTATCATGTTCTTGTAGTAAGACACCAGAAATAGCAATATTTGACGCATCAGTATTTAAATAGAACTTTTTGTTCCAGTCAGGTAATCTAACCATGGGTGGATTAAAGAATATCTTCTGTATGGTGTCCATAATTTTTTGATGTTTGCTTGTCCACTTAAATTTGGCTTTTGGAGTAGTTAAGTTTATGAGAGGTTGTACAAGTTCAGAAAAGGATGGAACAAGAGATTTGTAAAATGTAATGACGCCTATGAGTGCTTTTAATTGACGTTTAGTTGTAGGTGTTGGAAAAGATGTTATTTTTACAATGTTCGACTGAACAGGAGAAATAGTTTGATTTTCTATGTGAAATCCAAGATAATCTAAACTGGTTTTGTGAAAAGTGCATTTGTTAGGGGACAGCGTTAAATTATATTTTACTAGTATTGCAAGAATTTTATCCAACTTATCACACATTTCTTGATATGAATTGGCACCAACAATGAGATCATCTTGGTAGGTATAGACACCTTCTAACTGTAATTCATCAAGTAACGAGTCCATTAAAGCTTGATAAATTGAGGCGCTAGATTTTAATCCGAATACTAATCTCTTATACCGAAAAGAAACGAACATTGTAGTGAATGTGAGCTGATTTTGAAATTTTGCAGGCAAATCAATCTGATGATATGCCTGATGAAAGTCGAGAGAAGAGAAAAAACGATATTGTGAAAGATTTGAAATAATAGTTTGAATTTTTGGAAGTGGATAGGATGAACCTTGAATTATAGTATTAACCATTCTGAGATCTAATGCGAGTCTATATTTCTGTATACCTGTACCGTCTGGTTTCTTTTTAACAAGAAGCATGGGGCAGGCCCATTCGGAACAATGACGTTCAATGATTTTGGCATCAAGTAACTGTTTGATTTGATTTAAAACATCCTTTTGCACAGCTTGGGGAAGAGGGAAAGGGAGTGTCTTTATGGGGTAGTCATTAATGAATTTCAAATCAGGTACAATTTTATCAGTATGACCAAGTGTGTCTAATGATTTGGAAAAGGCAGGATAATAATTAAGTAACAATTTAGTTAGGTTCTTTGCTTCGTCAGATTTTAAGTGAGAAAGTTTAAAATCATTAGCCGATAACTCCTGCTTTCTTTTTTGTAAGATTTCATTAGACGCCTGAATAAAATTTACAAAGTGCTGTTCTGAGTTATTTTGCTTGTCAGACATTTCAGAAGTATAGTCGCGAATTTCCTCAATCTCAGATAATTGACCTATTTTTGTGTGTTTAGGGAGATGAATGGTTTTTTCAGAAGTGTTTTTAAGTGTTATTGAAAAGAAATGATGTATTTGTGAAGTTTTCTTTCTTTTATTGGATAATTTGTTCATTTGAATAATGGCATCATTTCCTATTAATTCTTTTGTTTGTGCCAAATATTCAAATAGATAATTTCTGTTATTGTTGATGTTATTGGAAGTGTAAACAGAGCACCATATTTGTTGTTGGGGTTCTAATATAATTTTACGAGTTAAGAACACCGCTTGATTCATTACAACATCACTCAAAGAATTGCATGATTTTGATTGTTTCTCTTCAGAAGCTTCTTTACTGGTTTTTAAAGGAACAGAGAAATTATTGTTGACATGGAGACACTTGTTAAAAGTATCGATGACAACATTGTATCTAGTTATGAAATCAAAACCTAAAATGCCTTCAAAACTGGAAGACTCGGGTATGTCAACAATATAAAAGTGATGTGAAAACGCTTTTTGTTTTAGCTTAATGGATGTTCTGATGCAGGCGGAAAATGAAACATCAGAATTGACAGTTTTAATATTGACGTCAGTGGACAGTCTTTTATATTTTAAGACCGGTTTAAGTTGGTTGAATAATTTTTGTGAAAGTAAAGATATACTACTACCAGAATCAGCCAATAAAGTAATATCATGGTTTGCTATAGTGGCTTCAACAAGAGGGAGGGATGGTGACATAGTGTTTACACTACAAATTATTTGAACATTATCACTTTCTGTTTGTGTACTGATGTTATTTGCTATTTTAATGGAGTCAAAAGTTTGGGAACCTACTGAATTAACTAGTCTCGAACTTGAAATTTTAGGTAAAACAGGGTCAAAAACAAAAGTTGCTGATGTAGAAGTATTAGACTGAGACACAACACCATCAGCATAAAAATTGTATCTCTGTTTCAGTTTTCCTGAAATTGGGGCGTGGAGTTTGTGTAATTGTTTTTCCTTTGAGTATTTGCTCTTTTCCATTTAAAACAAGAGAGAGCGTCATGATTGTTTCGTCCACATAACTGACAAACAACTGGTTTTTTTTGTGAAAATTTGTGTGGGGAATAACGTCTAGTGTAGTTTCGATTTTTGTAATTTTTTTTGAAGCGTGAAACACCTGCGGAATGTTTTGGTCTAGTCTGGAAATTTTTCTGCTCAGTTTCGGTTTTAGTATCAGGAGGGACAAAAGATAATGCATTTATTTTCTCGGAAATTTCTTTCAGTTGCGATTCGATGAGATTTTCTGGTCTGTGTACCGAAGGTAAGGAATGTAAGATTTTCTCATTCCTTAAAATTTCATGAAGGGTTTGTGCTCTTTCGACTGCTGTTTTATAATCATTAATGCCTTCTTCCTGTAATTTTATTCTAATATTTGAAGGAAGGGCTTCTAGAAATTTCATAAGTTTAATAGTGTTGCGTGCACTTTCGTCGTTGATATCTGCATAAACAGTCGCCGCAAGAACATTTAGTCTATGAGCTAAGTTTTTTATCGTCTCAGAAGGCATAAGTGCTAAACTGGACAATTCAACAGAAGCAACACATTTACTAGGGGGGGCGAAAAATGACGCAAATTCCTTTTCCAGCAAATCGAGGTCTGTTATCTTTTGCAGGTCAGGATTTTGGGCTAGAAATTTTTGTGCAGGCCCAACTAACTTTCCCTTTAAGATTGCAATAGTTGTTTGTGGGTTATATTTATTAATTTCTGCAGAGACTCTAACTTGATCAAAGAAAAATTTAAGTAAATCTGGATCTCCATCAAATTGAATGATATTTATCGGAATTTGTTTTGCCGCCATGATTAGTTTTTTTTGTTTGTTTACGCTCACAAGTTTTAGAGAAATTGTTACACAGACCTGACTTATACTCTAAAGCACATTGAAAACAAGAAAATTTCCTAGCAAGTAAACTACGTAAACTAGCAAAATAAATAGATCTTAAAAAAATATACACCTCACTTTAAAGATATCTTATTTGAACCTTTTATGACAGTAAAGCAAGGAAGCACATACAAAATTAACACATTTAGAAAATAAATTAAATAAAATGGCAAAATAATTACACTTTGAAACATATATCTATATATTCCTTCACTTTAAAAAGTACTTACTTTAGATAATAAAGCAAAGAAAACTCTATAGAAAACCGCAAAACTGTTAGCAAGCAAGAAAAAAATCCTTTAACTTCTTTACACTAGGAAAAAAATTCCTTTTTTTGTAACTTAAAACCTTCTGATTTATTTATAATTTTTTGATGAAAAAGGAATGTTCTTATTTTAACCTTGTAATTAAAGTTCAAAACTGGTTAAACACATTTAAGCATATTAGAGACTCTAAATACAAATTAAAAAAAACAAACAAAAGGGGTGGGACGTAAAATATGAAACACTAGCACATAAATGTAAATAACTGGTAAAAACTGCATAAAATGTCATAAAAATAATAACTAGAAATGACAACAGTTACCGTGCTTTCGCAATTTAAAAAAAAATTTGCAAAAACACAATAACAGGATTAAAAATAGTGATATTGAATTAAATATGATTTAAAACACCAAACTGCAATATTGACTATGGTGTACTGACTGTGGAAGCAGAACATAAAATAAACAAAATACTTGGGGTAACTTACAGATTTAGTTTTAAAAATAAATAACTGATTACTAATTTAATAAGACAAGAACTTAGGGAACTGGGGCACGATCTGCTCCCACATTCAACGTATAGATTATTTCGAAATTGCTTTTCGTTGTTTTGCACTTTTTTTTTTATCACTGAAGACTAGTAGTAAACTTATATTGTAACCAGGTAATTGGTTATTCACTTGTCTAAGATGGAGACACCTCATTTAGAGAATTTTTGTAATTCTCTTATTTATTTATTTATTTATTTTGTGCGCTGTTAACTGATATAGACGATGAATTATTTCTGATGGATTTTCTCAGAATTGAAGACAATCACTATTTTTTTGCACGATGAACGATTTTACGATGCATCACACCACAGGAATACTGTTATTCACTAAATTTTCTATGAGGGTATATGAACTTTCTGTAGATTACATTCACTGAAAACACACAAAACACTCTGGTATAGAAGCACCAACATGAGCACATGCAGCCCTCGATGATATCTGGCTGCGATGAACACGTCAATCACACAGACGATGGAGATGACAAAAGGGGCACCCAGCGCTCAGGTGACAATCAGCCGCAGATTTCTTTTGAAGATGGAATCTCGAGGGGAGACCCTCCGAAGCAGTTGAGATGGAGGGGACGGGGAGGAAAAGGGGGCGTCCAGGAAAGGAACTTCAGGACGGGAACACCACTTGTCGACGCCGACCGCAGATGAAGTCGGGGAAATCAATTCCACATCTGTTGACTTTTAGCAGGCAAGACTACTAGCAGTTGCATTTTTTTTTTTACCGGGGATGCAGAGAAGAAAGAAGAACCAAAATCAACACATCCGCCGTAAAGTCGCAGTTGATTGTGCCCCCCTCCATATTTTTTTTTTTTTTCTATGTGGGGAAAAAACGAGAGTCAAACGGCACCAGAGATTTGTAAGGGAGATTGGTGGTTGCAGATATTAGTTAAGGCATTTAGAAGAACGAAATGATCATGTATCCAGGTTCAGATGTACAAAAAAACCCCACGATGATTGCAAAGTTACACTTTATTTTAACATCTATTACGAAGGGGGGGGCACACTTACAGCTCTCGGAGAAAATCTCCGAACGAAGAATAGCAGGTTAACAAGACGAGCGCAGAGAGTCAAGTGCCTCGTACATAGCAACAAATTGCCACTTTTGGCATGATAGAAAATCGCCAACATACAAAAGTTCGCCCATGCACAATGGATAGTATACGCAAAATACAGTTAAAACGCAGCCGGCAAGATAAGAATTCAATTTAGTTTCCCAGCTGGGATGGGAAAGGAAAAGGTTGCCAAACGATAAAATGTTACACGTGTTGTTTTGTCTAATAAAGAAGCACACCGAAGGGACATGAGATTTTACTGCGCAGATGTTAAATTCTTTATAGGGTTTTGTCGAGAAAGGAAAAGAAGCGTAAGCATAAATTTTAACTGCGAAACAGAAATGATGTCCATATAAGGTAATGCAGAATTGCTTCGATCGGAAATAGCAGACATCTGGAAATGTTTTAAACGGTTGAATAATATGTAAGTGTATTTCTCACAGACAAAGTTAAGCAGCTGCCGATTTTTCGGTTAGAGAAAAACTATGCGAGGGAAAAAAAATGGAAAGTGAATGAAGGACACTTAAAACTGATTTTGAATTGAAAAGAGACGGGGGGAAGGAATAATTTAAGAAAATAACCAATATATAACGAAATAATCGTTATAGGAGACACAAATGTCTTTATAAAATGTGAAAACGTTTTTCCTCAATTGTATTTTTGGACTATTGCTTGGAAATTAAATAAATTGTCAGTGTTATTTTTATGCTTGTAATAATACAAAGGTTGTTTAAAAAAATCCTTAAAATTTTCAATGCCAATTTTGCACATATTGTGCCTTTATAATAAGGTATTATTAACTTGCATATGCCTTAGATGCAAGCAGGGATACAGACATGACAGATCCGCATTTCACACTGAGCTGTCAGTATCAGATAGAATCTGGTTTTAATGGATGATATCATTTGTGCAGTGGAGACAAAATATAATGCTTAAGAATTACAATCTATCCCAAATTAGAAATAACTTAATAAATATTTCTGGTGCATTTGGAACGTAATTGTAGACGAATCCCTACCCCACCTAATAAATAGGCTTATCTCCAACTATTAAACCAATAATCATTCAAGAACATCTCTGATAATCAATCTAAAGTGTTCGAGTATCATCTTTATAACATCATTTTAACATCTACAATGGATTTTAGGTTATATATATGTCTGTGTGTGTCCTTGTTTTAGCACCTTTTCAGTAATAAAATGCCATAATTTTGTATTTTTAAATACTCTTAGAAATTGTTCTATTTATCCGGGTTTTTTGCTGACATATAATGTAAGTTCAAGGATGCAAGGAAAGATACGCCCGATAAATGAAAAGCCGATAAGCCAGAGTTCTAAAACCTTTTTACTCAATTCCTGTCTTTTCTCAGCCATGATATTAAAAAAGTGATATTAATGATATTACCATGATACTAATGTTGCATATTTTAGTATCACTTTTATGTATACAATACATGCAGTTTAAAAAATATGTAAAACATAAGCATAATTAAAAAATGAGTAAATGTTATTTTACTGTTTCTTAGTAAAGGGTTGCAGATGTATAAAATGTTATGCATGAGTCAAAACTTTCAGTTTTTAGTTTTTAAAAAATTCCTTAATAGTTCGCTACTTCTCTTAGTTATCCCTCTTCCGCGACACAATGTTCCTCCGTTTGCGCAAGTAGATGATATCACCTGATGTCGTTTCCTTCTGCTGACTAATGTACTACAATAGCGCCTCAATCATCTTGAACCCTTCTGATGTAGAATGAAATTGTTTTTGCCATCTTTCTCCCCTTTTTCTTCAGTTAATTTTCCTATTTCACCATTTCTAAGATATTGTCGCCAGTAAATTCATTAAACTCGTCATTTGGTATCCATTCTGTAATGTCCTCTGCACTGACATCGTTGGAGCCCAGTATAAATTTTAGTAGCAAAAAATGTTTATCGTTATCATCTTCAGTTTCTCACATGGATTTATGTCCATCTTTATTGTCCAAAAGAATGTTCTGAAACCTTGCAATTTATATGTTTGGAATTTCTTCCTATGCTTCTGCCATTCATTTTATAACATCTAGCATGTCAATCTTTTTCAAAATGGTTATGTAGTCTTCATTATTATCAATCTCTGATATCAACGGATGGAGAAGATGCCGGCACCACATTTTTTATAATTTTAAAGACGCCCTAGACCATCGACTGACAAATACTCGTTACACTGGGTAATGAAAATTCAATTTTATGTCCCAATCTGCGAGTTCACCAATGCATTGTCAAGAATTAGCAAAGCTTTTCTCTGCAAATTTTTGTGTTTCGAATAACTTTCTATAGTTAGTACGAATTCATTTTAGAAACAGGTTTTAAAGATCTCTGAATTCATCCATGCTTTCTTTTGATGCATGTAATGTAGGTGTAGTGATTTCTGATTTTTCTGTTTTTCAAAAGCTCTAAGTTTGTTTGTCTTTCCTATTAAAATCAACCTAAGGTTATGGTTACCAGTTGCATTGCTGCAAGACATTATGTTGACTCATTTCTTCCTTTTCTTTTATTCCACAGTAGCAGCTTCTTTCTTTGATAAAACGTTTTATTAGGGAGCATCTTATAATTTGAACCGGTCTCATCGCTGGTGTACAACTGCTTTCGAGAAAATTTACTCCTGTTGAATAAGATTAACAAGATACTCTTTGAAGTAAGGTGCAGCCTCTTTATCAGCAATAACTCTTTCCCACTTATAGTAATCTGACGAATATGGAATAGTTTTTAAAGCGATCTAAACAGCGTTCACTGGCAGTATATTCTGAATCTTCTTCTAATTATAGAAAAAATCGCAATGTTTTTTCCTGTAATATTGGCCCAGTAACAGGCAAGCCATTTCTTCTTAAGTGTTGATGCCACAAAAATAAAGTTTCCTCAACTTCTTTATGCTTACTTTCAGCATGGTTTTTCATTTTTTTTCATTCCGCTCCCATTACCTTGGGTTTCATACTGCTTTTCAATTTCTGCTCGACTATTGTTTTAATCACTCACTGTAGCTGAGTGATTAAAACAATACCCATTGTTTACCCATTCCTATAGTCTTTTTAAATAACGGAGGCAACAGAACTTGACGAGGAGAGACAATGTTTCCGCGAAACGCAGGATAAAACTATATGTGATTTTCCCCTTAATTGGGGAGGGTGCGGGTAAGCCTGTCAAGGTCAGTCGCCTGTGTTATTTAAAAGGACTATAACTCCGAAGTTTTAGATCTTGCCGTTACCCCGGACTGCAGTCGGTTTTTAGCACGCAGTTTCTCCTCCATAGTCACTACAACCTTTTGTCATTTATCACCCATTTTGTGAATCTTCTATAAATAAACACGAAGCATAGAAAAAACTATAGCAAAGTAACTTGGAACAGCAACAAATATACTGCAACTGATAACATCCGAAGCACAACTAAACTAATAAAATACTACCTCTGACCTTCGGTGAATAGTCCTTTAGCATTAATGTAGATGAAACATTGAAAGTTATCATACCATCCTTCAAAATAGTCATCTCCAATAATTATGCACCGCTGTAATCTGCTATACATGTCCTGGAAAATTCGCAAGAAGCCTTCTTTTGAGATGAAGTTCAAAAGCTTCGTCACGTTTCGTTGGATGTCAGCAATATGGTCAAATCTCTTTCAAAAAGAGTTTGAGTCGCGAAAATAGGAAGAAGTCTGGAGGATTGAGATCTGGTGAGTATGGTAGGTGTTCAATTTGCACCATCCCTCAGCAATTTATTTCGGTGTCTTGTAAAGCTTAAAACCAAACTTTAAACTGATCTTTTATTCGTTTATTTTCCTGTTCTCAGTTAAGGACCAACACACTGAACAAACATTTAGTAAAGCACGTCTTACACAGAACATAAACGACGCTCAACTGAACAACGGTGAGAGAAGATGGTCTACACTTGCATCTATGCAGGTGCAGCGTTTTGTTTCCACAGTGTTGCCAGATCGGTCGTTATGAATTCATTCACCGAACTTTATTGTCAGAGGTAGTAGGTTATCAAGCCTTATTCCCCTTTTCCTCCCATCCTGTATCCTTTGCTGTGCTATTGTATTCTGGAAGCCCTTCCTGCTTTTTCCTGTCGTGAGTCAACAATTTTCTAATGGACGGGAACCTGCATGTCTCTGTTTCTAGCAATATTCCTCAGTTTTAACACTTTCCAACAAAATTAAAAAGTTTTTATGATTTCGGCTTGTCTGGCCGTCTGTCCGCCTGTCCGCATTCTAACTACCCTAAATATACTCGAATTGCCCTGAAATCTTTGGACGTTATTATTTTTTTCCCTAGGACAAATCCTATTTCAAATGAAGTTTCAAGCATGATTAGTTTATTTACAGGAACAGTCGAAAGTATACTACTAGGTTATCCCGTCGACCAAAAAATTATTGCAAAAATATAAGATTAAATGCCAATAATGGATGATCGTGAATGTCATATTCAATGACATTAAATGTGATTCACGTGTTTAAAATGTCATTAAGTGATTTTTATTTGGACTTTTTATTAATATTTTTATTAATATTCTACTAATTATTTGTTTTTTCGCTATTTGAAATAAAAATTATGTCAATATGTATAATTTGTCTATTAGTTAGGCGATTTGTATAATTTGGCGAAATTGGTCGACGGGATAACAGAGTAATACCGTCAAAAGTTTACCGTTAAATTACGGCTTGTGGGGAAAAAATTGTCTCAAATGAATTTTGAAAGATGTAACGCCTTGTCAAACATATTAAAATTTACATGCATTTACGATTTGCACTAAAAAATGCATTCTGTAAAATATGGGGTGAAAAAAAATAGCTATTATTCATTTACAGGGCCACATAAAAGAATTCCATTGCATAATGGTAGAGGGAGAATAGTTTGCTCATATTTTAATTATGCTAATCTTTTTCATGTGTAATAAAATTGATATACAAATTTGCTATAAGTTGATGATATAAGTTTTGATATAAGTTATGTTACGCATAATACGAAGTGCACAGAATTTACAGGGACACACAAAAGATTTCAAATAGTATATTCTATCCAAAGTATTGAATATTATCGAGGATGGATGATGGATGTATGGATGCATTTTTAATTATGATATGCGCTTTTAAATTTCACTAAATTTATACATATTATGTGCTGCGTAGAAATGCTATAGTTGATATACAGGACTACACAAAAGAGCTCATAAAGTTTACTGATTATGAGCTCAATTTACCTAGAGTTGTTTTTTAATAAGTTATGTATTTTTATGCTTATCTGCACTCAATTTACTAAGAAATGTTTGTAGAATTTACATAAAATGATATGCAATGTCACGCAACGATTTGGATTCATGATCGCCTATGAATGATAATTTCTGCAAATGTTATTTCAGTAGTCTTAACAGTGTTTTAATTTGAACTAAATGTTATTTAAATACTGGTGCACAATAAAGATATAAGGAAAACTAAAGTGCTAAACAGCAGTAAACAAGTCTGTTTCAATCTATTAGTCTAAATTGTTGAAGAGAAATCTAAAATTATTACGTGTTTTCTTACTGAACTAAATTTCTTCATTCCATGTATATATATAAACCAACAGATGAAACACTGGGCTGCTTAATAGTATTAGAATACATTTTCCACTATAGACAATAACCTTATTATCTCTTAATAACAAAATTTTATTAAAGATTTCCGGAAGTGTTGGAAGTTATTTCATAATCTATGCTTAACGCATGATTTTTCTTACTTGTTTTTATTAGACCGGATAATATGGAGGCCTGGGGAATAAATTCTAGTTTTCGTTGCTTTATTGAATTTCAGAAATTTAGTCATAAAATAATATGAGGAATACAATAAAAATTTAGTGGTAGTAATCAGCCATTTGTGGTGCAGCGCTTGCATCCCTGCGTATATTTGTGCAATCTTTATTTTTCAAACAATCAAAAACTACACATCTATTTTTTATTTCATTAATTTCAGAGATAGTAAGGAATTTTCAGAAAACAATAATGTTGTTTCATCTGCAGTTTTGAATATTAATTAAATACAAATAAATAACAAAAAAGTCCACTTACACTTTTTTTTTTATCTTAATAATTTTTCTTTCCAATATTAATTATTTTCCGATAGAAAACCAAAGTAAAAATATGCCTTCAAAAGAAGGCTTTTATCTTTTAAAGAGCAAACTATTGATTTTAATTAATAGTTAACACAGAATCTTAATTAAAACCATTGTTAATGGAACTTTTATACGAGGAAAAATAAAAATCTGTTCTAAATTAAATTAAGACATGTCTTTTCAACACAAACAGTTTGTCTTGCGAGACTTAATAGAATTAAATTCAAGAACAAAAATGTATTTCAATTCTAATTTACACAAGAATAAGTATTTTGAATTTACATTATAACCCCAGTTTAATGTAATGTTTTTCTGTTGTATTAAATTAATAAAGTAATCTACAGAATCTTTTTCTTAGAAGAAAAAATCGTCGCGACTTGTATTGTTGAATTCGCGTTAAAAAACTCAAAAGAGTATATAGTTTAAGAAACTCGATTTATAATTTTATTAAACACAAAAATAAAAATCGTAATGAAGGTATCTCATTCTAACTTTCGACATAACTTTATAAATTATCTGTAATATAACTCTATCACTAGCATCATAGTACAAACTGTCAGTGGCGCCAACTTATAGGGGCACGTGGGGACCGAGCACACCCAATAATTTTGAATTATAGCGTACACAATTTTCATTGTTCTAGTTGTTTATTTTATTATTATTTTATTATTTATTTTTCTCCTTTACTATGCCAATAACCATGTGTTTTGATTTCCTGACTCACACTTATAAATCCCAAAGTAGTGAAATGTTTTGCTTTATGCTTAACTTTCTGCCAAATTAATTTGTAGTCATGTTCATGATATCATGACATTACAATAACTATCAGTGTCTTTGTAAAGAAAAACGCATTAGAATATAATTTAATACAATTTCAAATTTATTAAAACATTGATAGTTTGATTTAAAATTCTCATCTTTCACCATCTATCAACCCTTCAAAGAAAAACAAACCGGTCCTACCATTTTACAAAAATATTACAACCCACCCAAAACTTTGAGCCAGCCCAATATTTTTTAAAAGTTGGCGCCACTGCAAACTGTAGTTCTTTATCCTTTTATTGATTTTCAGAAATTCAGTAATAAAATAATGTGAGGAATACTATAAAAATTTAACGGTAGTAATCAGCAATTTGTGACGATGCGCTTGCATATCGCTGTGCACATTTGTACAAATTTTAATTTTCAAACAATCAATAATTAGTGAATATCACACATTTATGTTTTATTTCATTAATTTTAGAAATTAGTAAATCATTTTCAGAAAACAATAATGTTTCTGTTGCAGTTTCGAATATTATTTAAATATACATATAAAATAACAAAAGTTTTTTTTTACCTTTTTTATCTTAATAGTTGTTGTTTGCAATAATAATTATTTTCCGATAAAAAATCAAAGTAAAAATACGCCTTCAAAAGAAGGCTTTTATCTTTTAAAGAACAAACTATTGAATTTAATTAATAGTTAACACAGAATCTTAATTAAAACCATTGTTAATGGAACTTTTATACTAGTATAATTAAAAATTCGTTTTAAATGAAATTAAGACATGTCTTTGCACACATACAGTGTGTACAAACACAAACACAAACAGTTTTTTCTTGCGAGAATTAATGGAATTGAATTCAAGAAGAAATATATTTTAATTTTAATTTACACAAGAATAAGTATTTCGTATTTACATTGTAACCTTAATTTTATGCAATGTTTCTCTTTAGTATAAAATAAATAAAATAAACTTAAGAATTTTTTTCTTAGAAGAAAAAGTCGTTGCGATTTTACTGTTGAATTCGCATTGAGAACTCAAAAGAGTATATGTTTAAGAAAATCGATTTATAATTTTACTAAACACAGAAAAAAAAAAATTGGAAATTGCACATCAAGGGTAGCAAAAAGGGTGCGTTCATACAGTTACAAAATTTTAAAAATATTCAGATATTGGTGTAATGGTAATAGTACATCGGATACAGTATAGTGGCCGAAATCTTTTGTGTATCTCTTTAAATACTATCTGCATTCCATTATACAGAAAGTAACTTGTATTAAACGTCAGAAAAGTATATCAATTTCATAAAGAGTGAAATAGTTTAAATAATTAAAAATCGCCCCAAACAACGTTTCATCTTATACCATTATGCAAAAGAATACTTTTGTGTGCCCCTCTAAATTACTAATAAATATTCTTGTCACAAAAGACTGAACAGAATGTATATTTTAGTATAGACTCCATAGATGCATATCAATTTTATTATATTCTAAAAAGTGTAACATCATTAAAATGCGCTTGAAACGATTTTGTCTCATTAACCGTAATGTAATGGAATAAATTTGATTTTCCCTGTATTTGATTTATAGATCCGGTTTTCATAAAATTTGAAACGACTCGGCAAAATAAGGCAACATTTGTATATTTTAAATTTCAAACGATTGGGGTGGGCAGTTTTTGGGTTGCTATATGCGGACAGGCGGACGGACGGGCGGACTGAACGAATACTATAGGTGCTATGTACACTGGTTTCCAAAAGTTAAGGAAAAATCACAAAAATAGCGATAACTCGTACAAAAAGAAAGCAATCCGTATGAAATTTGCATTTATTGTTAAATAAAAGATGCTGAATACAAATACCAAATGCAAACTAGTAGCGCTGCAATCGCATTGTGTCATCCGTGAGGCACATAAAAATGCACGTTAGAGAGTAAGGTTACAGTTGTCGCTGTGATAGTGATATTATAAATCTAGGATAGCCAATTCATTACAATGACCTCGAGGCATCATTTGTCCACAGAACTGCGATTTAGAGCTATTGGGAGACTTGAGACAGGACAAAGTCAGGCAGAGGTGGCTAAATGGCTAAATGTGAGTCCTTCGGTGGTTCATAGGCTTTGGCAACAATTTTAAACCACTGGTTTGGGTACAAGAAGGTTCAGCCAAGGACGGCAAAGGGTTTCGACAAGCACCGATGACCGATATTTACGGTTATGTGTACGAAGGAATAGAACAGCAACCCTATCTCACCTTAGATCCTGCCTTGCTGCAGCCACTGGAAGGTTGGTGTCAAAGTCTACTGTGCGTAGAAGGCTTCACGAAGGTGGACTTTACGCGAGGCGACCAGCAATTTCTGTGCCGCTCACCTCACATCACCGGGGGGGGAACGTTTGATGTGGGCACGTCAACATGTCCACTGGACGGTTGATCAATGGAGGCGTGTTCTCTTCACGGATGAATCCCGGTTTAGCCTCCGAAGCAATAGTAGACGTTGTTTGATTTGGAGAGAACAGGGAACACGCTATCATCCCTCAAACATTCGTGAAAAAGATTCATACGGAGAAGGTAGTGTCTGCGTTTGGGGTGGTATCTCTTTGGGTGGACGCACAGACCTCCATGTCTTTCCACGTGGAACCGTGAATGCTCACGTCTATAGAGATGACATCCTTGATGCTTATGTGCGACCTTATGTCGGTGCAATAGGTAATGATTTCCTGTTACAGGACGACAACGCTAGACCGCACAGGGCTCCCATCGGGGAAGATTATCTTCAGCACCAGACAATTTAGCGCATGGAATGACCAGCTCGATCACTGGACTTGAATCCCATCGAGCATGTTTGGGATGCTTTAGGGAGACGTGTCGCTGCTCTCAACCCCCCTCCTCTGACCCTTGCCACGCTTACAACTGCTTTGGAAGAGCAATGGCTCTTACTTCCTTGCGAACTCATCGACCGCATAATTGACAGTATGACACATCGCTGTATGTGCTGTATTGCTACTAGGGGTGATCATACGGCATATTAAAGGTACTTTTCCTATACCAAACTGGCAAACTGATTTTGTTAATTTTATAATTATGCTATTTTATGAAGCACCATAATTGTCTGGTAATTTCTTTTCGTGTTATTTTATGCATTACTATGCGTTGTATATTGTGTCTGAGTTTTATTAAAATCGACATGTAATATTTTGAATTATCGCTATTTTTGTGATTTTTTCTTAATTTTTGGAAACCAGTGTATTTATATAATTACGAACACATCTAAAAATTGCAATGAAGGTATTTCATTATAATATTAGGTATATTTTTATAATTTATCTATAATATAACAGTATTATAACTCTAAAATTTATTGCTTAGTATACTAGAGCACGATGAACATAAAAATGTCCTAGTTTTAATGATAAATTATAATAGTTAAATTTAGATTATTTATAACAAATGATACATAAATTGAACTTAAACTAACCTAGTTTTTAGGCGCAATCTTAATTATTTAAAAACGTAGCACCCATAGTTGTCTTTCAGTCTCTTCGTCCGCCTATCTTTCCGCATATAAAAACGCACAGATTACCCAACCGAATCGATTGAAATTTGAAATTTATATTTTTTGCAAAGTTTTGTCGAGTTATTTTAAATTTTCATGAAAATCGGATCTGATAGAAGAAAATTTAGTATTTTTATGTTAAAATACTGCAAACACATTATGAAGTACACTGTAAAAAAAATCTGTAAAGGTACTAAACATTTTCTAGGAAACTGGTATTCCAACAGCTTTTCATGTAACGATAACAGGAAAAATTCATGTAATCGATTCTGAAACTTGAATTTTTGCTGTTACCGTTACAGGAAAAGTTTTTGGAATCCCAGTTTCCTAGAAAAGGTTTAGTACCTTTGCAGATTTTTTTTACAGTGTAGTAACCTTATCATGCCACATTATCTGTTTACAACTGTCACACGATAACTGTAACCATTTCATTTATATTGGTGCATACACTATTCTTATCACCATTAACAAACAAAAGTTGCACTCGTAAATGAAAGTCTTAATTTTTCGATAAGTAAAGCGCTTAACCCCCTGACCGCCAGACAAAAGGGCAAAATTGTAATTTTGTTTTCTCTGTAATTTATTTTAAATGTTATTAAAATAAGAATTTTCTAACATTGTATCAGTTTTTTTTTACGTATATGTTTATAAGCCTTCAAACTATCAATCATAACTTGATTTCTTAAAATTGGATTATATTTGTGGAATTATACAGGGTGTTTATAAAGTCCCGGACCCAATTTGATGTTTAGTAACTCATAAAATAATAGAATAAAATTAATAACATAAATGGTTAGAGAGACTCAAAAAGTTTCATGACCCTTGTCAATGAACTTCCACTTGTGCTCCCTTCGTCACACGGAGAATATCAAGTCGATAGTCAATTTCACGCAGGTTTGCCGTCATTGGGCCGTTCTTTTTTACAGAAAAGTCGGTCTCATCAGTCGTATACTTAGACATCTTGGAAAACTTCGTATTTCCACAACTAGAAGAGCTTCAACCACATGCCATTTAGTAACAAGATGGTGCACCACCTCATTGGGGTACCATAGTTCGTACTTCTTTGAATGACCATTTTCTAGGAAGATGGATTGGGCGAGGAGGTCCAATTCCTTGTCCACCCAGATCACTTGATATAACGCCTCTGGACTTTTTTCTTTTGGGGATTTGTAAAAGACAATGTTTACAGGAGGAGAGTGTCGAACATTGATGTCTTAAAAGCCAGAATTACAACCACAATAGCCTCTGTAGATGCCGACATGCTTGCCGCTATCTGGCGTGAAATTGACTATCGACTTGAAATTCTCTGTGCGCGGCACACATGGAAGTTCATTGACAAGGGTCATGAAACTTTTTGAGTTTATATAACCATTTATGTTATTAATTTTACTCTATGTTTATTATTTTATGAGTTATTAAACATCAAAATGATTTGGGACTTTATAAACACCCTGTATTTTTTTAAAATAAAGCTGCAGTTGCAGTGAAACCTGCAGCCTAGTGAATGGATATATCAGGTCGCGGCAGTGGGAAGTTTGAAAACAGTTATGACAACCGGATAAAATTTGTGCAAGTGATATGAATCCCGAAAATTGTCCATTCCCTCGATAAAGGGATTTTTTGCTTTCGTCACATTCGTGAATACTTAAATTCCACAACAAAGTACTCATGCAAGTGCATGATGGTCTGCCTTGCAGGAAATTTTCTGAAAATTCGTCATGGCAAGATAATATAAGAAAAAAATCAAACTTCCTGCAAATATGCTTGCCATCTGGATATACTTTTGTATACAATTAACCCCTTTTCAAACAAACCTATTAAATACATTTTCTTAATTCTTTCAAGTTTTCAACTTCATTTGTTAAATATAATTTCTTGTTCAAAACATATATATTTGAGATAAACTAGCAATAAATGAATAAAGTCGGTCTGAAATGTAATAATATAAGAATAAATGCATAATTTTTCATCTTTTAATTAAAAAATACACTCAATTTCGAAGATTTTATATAAATGTCATAATCATCTGATTTACCTGTACCTTTTACGTGTAAATTATATAAACATAATTTATATGTAAAATAAACGTAATAATGAAAAAACAATCAGATTAAACCTCCATAAACCAAGTAAACTTAGAAGCATATTTTTTTCCAAATTTATAGGTTGTATTGTATCTTTTCATTAAAATAGGAATAATAAAATATAAATTTTAGCAAAAAGTATACGTTTTCAAGTAAGTGACATACAAATTCAAAATCGCATAACATCATCAAAAATTAATTTATCATTCGAAATCCTACAAATAGAAACTCAACATTTAATTGACTGTAACACTGACTTAAAAGATTTACTGCTTTTTGGCATCTTTTTCTCATAAATTAGACCAACTGAAATCTTGGATTGTTTGGAGGAGGTATAAAACTTTGAAGGGTTATAGTATTATCTGACACGTTGAAAACTAGAGTAAAGCAATTTCGCAAGCGGTGATTTCGAAAAAAAAATACTTTCAAAAATTTGGAACAGATATTTTGTTAAACACTTATAAGTTGTTAAATTAGCCAGAGTAGACAAAGCTTTTTCATCAAGCCTATGGTCACGCAGGTTGTAGTGCTAGAAAGATCAAGCCATTTGATCAGTTTTACACTGGACTGCTGATATACAAGATATTTTAGACTCAATGTTGTAGTCGCAAATAAAACACAGGGTATATGCTATAAGCAGAGGGGTATAGTAAATGGCTAGTATAACGTTAATCTTATACTAGCATAGGTAAGGGTTAAGAGTATAAGGCTAGAATATATGCCATAGCTTTATTTGGGAAACAGACGGTATACGGAGCTTCTTTAAAAATACAGAAGTTATAGGGATATACCTCCGTATACTCTCCGCTTACACCACTGGTTGGATCACCTATTAAACTGAATTAATCACTTGAACAATTTCAACGAAATTCACAAGGTAGAAAATGGATAGCATGACACATGATGCTCTAACATTTTAAACTCATTTTAAGAAAAAGTGGGTTTACCCATTCTGGATTTCAACAGCTCATATCAGAAGATCTGAGTAACTTGGGACTTTATATATATGATTCGGTGATCTTTTCAAGATGCCAATAAAGGCGCCACGTTACATATTCATATAAAATGTAAACTAAAAAATCCCTTCTTTCAAATACGTCTGAGAGATGATAATGCAAGTTTGAGGGTTAAGAAGAAATTTTTACGAACTCTTTCTTTTTTCTTTTCATAAAAATGATTGTGCTAAACAATATTTTTTACAGTATCTGTTATTTACATTTACTATACCGTTAATTATAATCCATTACAAATTTTTTAAATTTCAGTTTAACGGCACTTTTTTTAGAATCACAATAAAGTTAATTATTGGTGTTTTTATCAATTGCAGATGAATATAGATCAGCTATAGAATAACGCAGGTCCACATTATATTGCAGTTTCAAACAAGAATGAAAAAAATAAAAAATAAAACTAGTCAGATGTAGCCATCCCAAAACTTTTTTCTGACGTATGTATATACTTCCTGAAAAATACAGCATAGCAGCTCTATGGGTTAGGAGATTTAAACCAAAATTTAGTCAGCAACAACTTATGTCAACTTATAACTGAATCTAAAGTTTGATGAAAATCTGTATATTAGTTTTAAAGATAAATCTATTGCAAAATCTTTAAAAAAAACTGCATAACAGCGCCTCATGTTGGGTGAAGTACACCAAAAACTAACCAAAATAAATTTTTTATCAAGTAGTAACTAAATGTGAAGTTTTATGAAAATCCATGCATTAGTTTTTGAGATACATTTATCACAAAATCGTGAAAAATGGAGCATAATTGCGCCGTTTGAAGGGCGATTTACACCAAAAACTAAACAATACTCATCTATATCAGAGAGTAACTGAATCTGAAGTTTTAGAAGATTTCGTGCATTAGTTCTTGAAATAGAGCTATTGCAATAATTACGAATAATGCATTATGGCAGTACCACCTGTTGAGCAATTTTTATCAAAACGTAATCCGTACCCTACTACTAATTAAGTTTTATAAAAATCCATGCACTAGTTCTTGAGATACGGCTATTGTAGAAATTGTAAATACTACAGCATAACAGCACCACCTGTTGAGCGACATACAGCAAAACTAAACATCTCTAGTTTATATCTACATCTTACAGAATCGAAAGTTTTGTGGAATTTGGTGCATTAATTCCTGAGATAGAGCGCCCACAGAATTTTTGTCGCATACAGATGGACAGACTTACAGACTCACAGACAGACATTTTGTAAAAACATATTTTTCGGGTTCTCTGAACCCTAAAATGTGTAAATCCGTCGAAAACCGGATTTCGAATATTTTCAGGAATCCAATAGTTTTTTCTTGTTAAGAAAGTAGAAACAATGAAATATTCTAAATAACGAAATTTTTTTTATTAAAAAATACTTTAAAACTTATTTGAATATAAAATAAGAAAAATTGCTTTCGAATTGTAAACAAATTCTTTAGAAACACGTTGTATTTTGTTGTTAGCAAGAAACTTTCTCCAAAATTATGTTTGATTTCTTTTCTTCGACCAAACGCTTTTAGTATTGATTTGGAGGTGAGGAATTCTCCGTTTAAAACTTAATTAAAAGTGGATATTCCAAGAATGCCGTATATTTCTGCAAGATAAAAAAAAATTGTGAACTAAATTTCTGCTTAGGAATGAGATTTTTTTTCTTTCTTTACATTTTGGTATCGGACATTCGTGGAAAATGTAATTAAAGTGGAAAATTGACAGCTTTGGAAAACGGTAAATATTTATGTTTTTTTTTTTTTTAAACATAAAAATGTACTTAAAATTTAGAGATGTAAGCAATAAATGTTTACGAATGAAAAATGCTGAGAGGAATTTTCTGTTTTAAATGTCGATTAAACATTTTTTCCCTCTTTACTGCTGTTATTGTTTTTAATGACATAAAAATTTCAAAATTATTATTATGTTTTTAAAAAATTTGTTTTAAAATGCGTATAGTAAAAATATAAATGGGATTTTTGTCTTTGTTAATTTTGAATAAATGAATAAATAATAATAATTTTTTTTTAATCAAAATGTTCTTTTTTTTATATTTTAAATACAGTCGAACCCCGTTATAACGAACTTCAAGAGGCCGAAGTTTTTGTTCCCTATATCCGGTGGTTCGCTATATCCGAACCGTTAAAAAATGTTAGAGTTTAAATCAAAATATGTATATGATTATCTGATACCTATATGTTCAATAATGATGTATTAAGAAAGAAAAACGTAAATTCTATTAACCCCTTGAGGGGCGGTATAAAATATATACCACTTAATTTTAATTGATAAATGCCACATTGACACCGGAATTTTGAAATAAAAATTGTAACTTTATTAAGTACGTAAAGAAAAGCATTTATCTATTTTGAAATAAATTTCTTTTTAAATTCCGGTGTCATTGAATCATTTAAGCATTTTGTGAAAGGAAATGCTTTGCCCCTCAAAGGGTTAGATATGATCATTAATGAATTAAATTGACTAAAATTGATTACATTAAAATGGCACGATACTAAATAAATTAGCTAAAAAGGAAGACAAATAGAAATACAGTAAAGGGCCGATTATCTAAACATTCGAGGCCAACCCTAGTTCGGATAAATGAGTAAACAATTTAAGGAATGATCCTGAATATACTAAAATCTTTACTCTTTATCCAGGCTTAGGATGACTAACATTAATTATTGGCGCGTTAAAAATCGTTTCATTTTTATTGTGTTTGATTACATTTTTATAATTTAAATTTTCTTTTTTTTCATCTTCTTGTGAACTCCAGAAGATATAATTTAAGGAAAAATGTTTTTGATTATTGCTTGCTTCAAAGAAGACGTTCTTTTCAAAGCTGCCATACATCGAATTATTCTTGAAGACATTAGTTAATTAAGTTAGCTTAAATGCGTTACTGAATTGCTATGACAGGAGTAACGGAAAATAACTGACGGGTGGGCGTGATCACACCTGCAGAATGGCTACAATGAAAGAGAAAGAATTCAGGTCTTACTACTGTTTAATAAAAAGACTTATCGTTACTTTGCACTATGTTTTACTACCCGGCATGCATTTTCTTATAAAATTAGAGTCGAAAAAATCTTTTTCACATCAGCGAAAATGTAAAGAAAGAAAAAAAATCATGGTCGACTAGAAGAAAAGTTCTTTATAACCGATTTTTAAGTTTCCGGAGGTTCGCTATAAAAGGATAAAATAGCATTAAATACAATAGGAAAATGGCGGGACCAAAATTTCCGTTCGTTATATTCGGGAGTTCGTTATAATCCGGGTTCGCTATAACGGGGTTCGACTGTATTACTGTAGCTTAAGAATTCTTATGTTTCAAATTAACAGAGTTTCGCCTTCTTTAGTAATCGGTTTTTCAAACAGGTTTCTTTTTCAGATGAACTTGTGGTTACAGTTTGGAATACTCTTTTACGTTTTTTATTTTTGTTGAGTTTTTTTTAACTTCTTTATGAAGACACTTTCAAATCAAGAACTTATTCGTAAATCGCAAGTGCTTTCTTATAAAATAAAAACTGCAAACAAAACGGAAAATGCAGAAAAACACGTTAGACATCGACCTCTATATCACATGCATAAAAATGGTTTTGAAAATATTGAAATGCAAACGAGAAATGTGATACGAACACTTTCATGGATTTCGCATTAGTTCACGAATACTGTCATATGACTAACATAAATCCTTCACAGGGTAAAACTATTGAAACTGGTTAAGATGTGTGAAGTTATAATCATCCAAATAGAAAATGATCGCTTTCCCTCATTCACTTGTATTCGCCTTTGTTTGAAACATCTTCAGGTTTTAGTTGGAATACACTAAACAAAAAAAAAATCCTGGCATTTACAAAATGCTGTCATTTACAAAATGCCTTAGGATTCTAGTTTTATTGATGGAAGGTTTTTCTTAAATTATGAAATTTTCAATTCAACAGCGTTATGTCGCGAATGAACTCAGTTATATTAATTCGTATGCATGAAACAGATTTTTTGAGCACATTAATGCAAGAAAATCATAGTATTTACTTAGTATTTTATGATTCTAGTGGTTTACTGTAGGTTTTTCTTGGAGGTCAGCAATTTTATTTACCTGGCTTGCATTATCATACGAGAAACATCTTAAATCAGATCAAAGTGAAAGGTCAAAGGAAGCCGTTTATAATTTCCAAAACCGTTGAAAACTTTTTATTATTTCGGTACGACTGTCTCTCTATTCTTTCGCAAATCTCGAACGAATGCTTGGATTATCACCAAATTGATATGCTTTATTCAGTTCAGTAATAGCATGTTGCCTATTGAAGTAAAGTGTTTGTCAATAATACTTCCTTTACAATACATGGACTTCCAAACGACACATTGTTGCCTAAAGGGGAAAGTTTTTGTAGTGCAATTTTATAACTGCAATTTTTTGTAGTGCAATTTTTATAACTTAAACAGTGTTTCAAATTTATGAAATTCATATACTGTGCCCTGCAGCATGTTTCACATTGAAAATCAAATTAGCAGCATTCACAGTCATTTACAAGAACTTACTAAACAACTCGATCTCTGAACAATAATTGCATAGAGTGTTCTTTATGAAATTGTTATCTGTACTGATATTATAAAGACGTTAAAATTTTTTATTTCTTTGCAAAAGGTAATCTCTGGAAATTCCTAAATGATTTTAAAAGTAGTGGTATCTAAATGATAGTGTTAGTCACAACACAGTGTTCCAACCCAGTCTATACTTATATTCACGCCACTACCCCAAAGAGAATTCAGGAGCAAAAAAACATTCTAAAAGTGCGATTTTTGCATTACTGAAGGACTTGGCAATATGAAATTTGGAGTAGTAGTTACTTATAAATTGATTTCTATGAACACTTTTTAAAGAATTTAAAATTTAAAAGGGGTGAAAATGCGCAAAAAAGGCGCTAAAAGGCGCTTTAGGAAGTCTTTTAGGTTCTTTGGCGATTTCTAGGCAAGCTTAGGAAGAATCGAATCGATATAAATATAATGGTGAGAGCCCTTGCTCTAATAAAGGCTATATTTTATGTCGGTGCCACAACCTCTAAAGGGATGTAGAAGAAAAAAAGCTCTAAAAATGCGATTTTTGTGTTACTGGAAGATCTAGAAATATGAGATTTGGCATCGTTGTTACTCATTAGATATAAATTATCTCAAAGAACATTTTTTGAAAAATTCAAAATTTATTAGGTATGAAAGTGCGCGAAAAGCGTTCTAAAAATGTTCAAAATGGCAATTTCTATACAATTTTAAGAAGTATTAAATAGATTTCCAAAGTAATGGCTGTAAAGTTATGGAGCTCTTGGTCCAACATGAAATCTTTTGCATGTATTGTGTCACTATCAACGATAATTTGCAAAAGCATAAAGCTTTCTAAATTGCATAGTTTTTTTATGGAAGAGCCTAGAAACATAAATTTGGCATGGTAGTTACTTATAAAGTATAAATGATCTCTAAGAACATTTCCTAAAAAAAAAAATCGAAATTTAAAAGGAGGAAATGCACGAAAAGCGTTCTAAAAAACATTCAAAATTGTGATTTCTGTTCAATCTCAGGAAGTACTGAATAGATTTCAAAAATAAGGACGTGAAAATGGAGATTATAGTCCTTGCTCCAGAATAGGCTATATTTTATGTCGGTTGCCTATACACTAAAAGTGATGCAGGAGCAAAAAAAGTTCTAAAAATGTAATTTTTGTTTATTGAAGGACTTTGATTCATGAAATTTGACATGGTATTTAACTAATGATCTCTAAGAATACTTATTGTCATATTCGAAATTTTCTAGGGACGAAATTGCGCGAATAGCGATTTAGAAACGTTCTAAATGCCGATTTGCAAGCAATCTCAGGAAGTATCAAATCGATTTCAAAAGCAATTTTTGAAGACAGTCCGTGCTCTAACATACGTTTTATTTTATCACTACCAAAGAACAAGAAACGTTTTAATTATGATTTTTACGATACTGCGGGGGCTAGAAACTTAAAATTCGGCATGGCAGTTGCTTAAACGATATAAATAATCTCTAAGACCATATTCTAATAAATTTAAAATTTAAAAGGGACTAAAAATGTTCTAAAAAGATTCTAAATTGCGTTTTTTACGCAATAGCATGTTTTACCGAACCGATTTCAAAAATAATGATTGGATATTGATGGTTACAGATTTTGCTCCAACATAATATATATTTCATGTTGGTGTCATTAACACTTGAAAATTGCAAGAGCACAAAACGTTCAAAATTATTTTTTTGTGACACTCAGGGGCTAGCAATTTGAAATTTCTGATTACTTATAATTTGTAAATGCCTTCCAAGAACAGTTTCCAAAAACCTCGATGCATTATTTCTCCAATATTGGCTATATTTTATGTTGTCACTACCATCTAACGGTTGCACCAGCGTAATATATTCTAAATTAAGTTTTTTTTTTTTTTTCAACTGAAGGATCTAACATTTTTAAATTTGAAATGGTAATTACATAAAATTTGTTTATTTTTTTATTTTGTGTCGGCCGATTATCTACTCGAGGGATATAGGCCCATGGGGAGGTGTGCCCTTCGTGGGGGTCTACTCTTCGGGGATGGGGGATCCTCTCTTCGTAGGGAACCTAACCCGTATTTACGCAATGTTCAAAGAAAACCCCGAAAACTCCAAACGGTTAGACCGACAGCCGCGATTGTGCCTGAACCCAGCACATGCCTTCTACCGGTTGAGAGGTAAGAACCTCGGCCACTGGTGTGGCGGTAATTACGTAAAAGATTCAATTGTTTTATATGAACTGTCGGAAGAAAATTCTAAATTTTAAAGGATGATGTGAGCGAAACGCACTCTAAAAATATTATAAATTGCTATTTTTAAGCAATTTTATGAAATACCAAATAAATCTAAAAAATAATGGTTGCAAACTGGTGGCGATAGAACTTATTCAAGTATAATCTATATTTTATGTTCATGCCATTACCACCAGAGGGTTGCAGGAGCAAAAAACATTCTAAATTGCGATTGCTGTGATACAAAACAGGTTAGAAAATTATGGTAAATATTCATAAAATATAAATGTCCTTTAAGAAGAGTAAATTCGAAATTTAAACATTGTGAAGAGAAGGGAAGTAGCGAAAAGTGTTCTAAAAATATCCTAAATTAAAATTTCTATGCAATCTCGCTATATAATAAACCGATTATAAAAGTAATAATTTTCACTCAATGGTGGCAATCTCTTATCCTACACAGACTTATGCAGGCATCCTTAATATTTGAAGTTGGCAGAAACAACAAACGTTCTAAAAATCTTTTTAAATTCCATGGAATATTAGGAAATACCAAATCCATTTATAAATTAATGTTTGCAATTTAATGATGACAATCTCTGTTTCAACTTAGGCATTTTATACTGGTGTCACTACTTCTAGAGAGATGTTACACCGTTTGACAAGAATCTTGGAATTTGACATAATGGTTAATTTTAAGAAGTATATGCGAACTAAGAAGATGGTTACTAAAAAATTCAAATCTTCAAATGAATACTAAAATGAGCGTATGAATTATGTATAAAAGTTCAAAATATATTCTAAATTATTATTTATTTAGAATTATAATTAGTTCTTAATAATTTAAGTCTCATTTCTGTCTAATGCAGTGTAATAATGAAGTTTAGTCAAATTGCGGCTTAAATAGCAAATTTAATGTAATTCCTAAAAGTATGATTTCTTCTAATAAAACTTAGAATACAAATATCACTTTGCATATTTCAATTATTACACGAACAGATCCGCGAGGTTTGCTAGTACGTTATAAAGCTGAGCGATGAAATATTTCCTGAAGAAAATGGACCATTGAGTGTTCGATATATTTTATATGACCGCACAAAAAAATTAAAATACAATATCGTCTAAGAAAACTAATTATAGAAAAATATTTTCAGTCAGTTATGTTATTAATTTTTAACATGAACTAAATTTCAGCACATTTGTAAAAATTTTGTAAACTTATGTTTTTGTAGTACCCCGTTTAAAATGCGATTTTCCACCAGAATCTTCGTTAAATTTTATTAAAGCACAATTTTCTACCTTTCGAAATCTGTACTTATTTTTATTGTACTATAAATAAAATTCGAGTTGTCGTGATTGTTAAAAACTGCTTGACAGCTGTAAATCAAAGTAGATTGTTCCGTATGATTCTTCGTGAAAATTTTTTTTCTATTGTACAAAAAATGCCAAAAATTACCTTCTAAAAATAAAGAAATAGTTTAGAACTAAAAAGGAAGGGGAAGGTGTTTGATTCGTATAAATGCTGTACATTTCTAATGTACGTAAATAATTTTGGTAAAACATAAATCTATATTTTTAAATGCATTGTGCGTAAAATTCACTTTTGATGAAAATTCCATACGCAAAACCTGAGTTTTCAAAAATTTAGTGAAATATCACTCTGAAATTCCAACTTCAAGTTATTGATAGTATTTTGAAGGCAATAAACATTTAATTTCAGGATAAATATCTTTTGGTTTATAGCTGTTTTCGAGGAATAACAACTATGAATTTTTAAAAATTAGCATATAAACGGATGTAATATTACACAACTCATAAGAATTTATATTTGGGTCATTCCATACAAAATGAACTAATTAACTGTGGCTGACATGTCACAGATTTGAATGAAAATTGGCACATGAGTACAACATGTTTATATACGAATAAATCCAAAATAATAGATTTGAGAAGAGATTTTTTTAAATATGTAAACTCACGTTAAAATTGATACAAAATCGAGTTCTTGTCTACATGCTTAAAGTTTCAATCCATATTATTTTCGTTAGGAATGAAAAATCTATATCATGAATTATTTTCACATAAGAATGGATAATAAGGAAGAGATTGGCGTAATTTAGGATTTGAATTTTTATTTCTTACTGAGAAAAAAATATAGATAAGGAAAAATTTTAAGGAGAAAATACAATAGTTCTATTGCTTATTAAAAAAGAAGGACAGTTGATATAACTTCATAATTATTTGACGTTGTAGATAAAAGTTTGTATTTCAAATACCAGAAGTTTCATATATGCCTTTTTTATTTCTTAATGCGAAAAAAAAATAAGGAAAAAATTGACGGGAAAAAGCAATATTTCTATTGCTTTTTTACACATGAAGGAGATCTTGTATATCTTTTCAAATTAATTGATATCATACATAAAAGTGTCTATTTTAAATATTCAAACTCTACTTCTCACCTTTTTCTTCTTTTCTTTTCTTTTTCCTTCTTTGCTTCGGGATTATACTAAAAATAGTGATAATTGAAGAAATAATTATCTAGTAGTGTTAGAGTCTTCTAGATAGCAGCACTATTTTTCTTTTGAAATCTTCCAATATTTAAAGAAAAGCGCGCAAATTCAAAGAGAAATTTTGCGTGGAACGTAACAAAATTATCTTTTTGAACTCATTTTTTTTTTCAATGTTAGAAATCAAAAGGCACTATTGAAATTTTTTTAGCATATTATGGACTTATTAATCTTCATATCTGTGCAATATTGTTAATCGTGGATTGTTCCTTTATTTATTTTTTATTCACACATAAGAGTGAAAATTATGATTTTGCAATTTTTTTTAAGTTTCTACGTATTATTTAAGTTGAAGGAAATAAATGGTAACTTTCAAACTTGGGGAAATCGATCTTTATGTGCAATGCTACGTCACGCATCAATTTGACACATGATTTTTAATTACTTTAATTTTTATAATGTTTTTAATATTCTCAAAATTCACACATTTTCAATATTTACAACTAATTTAAAATTAATCATGGCGATACAAGATTATTATTATTAAATAAATAAGAAAATATTTTTTTCAGAGAGTATAATATTATTAGCAAAATTTATTTCTGTCAAACATTTTTCAAGATATGAAACTTCAAACTTGTAACTTCGGACGATTGCACACATGCCATTATTCTATATTACAATTTTTTTAAATGTCCAAAATTGCTAAAATAATTTGTTTTTTGTCAAAATATTTTGCAGATCTCTATTTGAATATGAATTCAACCTGTGTTTCAAATTTTATTAAAATCGGTTACCATGGGGCCTTCAGTATTTTGATATAAATTACGTTTTGAGGGAAAATGTATACATAAGCGACGAAATTTCTTGCAGAGCATTTTGCGTATTGAGCTATATTTCATGAAATATGATGATAAATTCTTCAATTTAACAAAAAGCAAACAATTTATGAACCGTTTTTTGCTTTTATTTATGGTTTTAAAAAGCCTTTCCAAACAGCCATCCTAAAAATAAGCTTAAACTAATATGTGTATACACATATATGTATATACAGGTTGTACAACGAATAAGACCCAAAATTTCAAAATTAAGTTTCTCAAATTCAAAAAGATCGATAGAATTATAGGGTAAATGGTTTGTTTATTAAATAAGCTGTAAAAATGTTTTACAGAAGTTTTGTCAGTGAATATTTTGAAAAGATTGTGTTCTGATTGCAAAGAATACTCGACTTGACATTTTTCATGTTTTAGATTACTCGCTGCAGAGGACGAGTTTTTCGGCGTACAATTTCATATTTTAACAATTTTTCGAACTAAATTTTTAGAATTTGGGAATTTCAAAAATTTAAATCCAAAATTTCGTTATAGTATGGCACTCTACGCCAAAAAACTCGTTCTCTGCAAGCAATCTAAATCAAGAAAAATGTCAAATCAAGCATTCTTTGCAATCAGAACACAATCTTTTCAAAATACTCATTGTTCGAAACTTCTGTATAACATTTTTACAGCATAAAACAAAATAAATAAACCGTTTACCGCATAATTCTATCGATCTTTGTTTTTGAGAAATTTAATTTTGAAATTGTGGTCTTATTCGCTGGACACCCTGTATATATATATTTCTAAGCTACTCCACATGTAGTCAGGTATTTTAACTGTGTTATGTGCCTTCTAAATTGCTTATTGGTATGCCTTCTTTCATCGCGTAGTGAAATAAAATTTCTTAATAATATTTTTATTCAATTTGAAAGTGTTTCAATCTATGTGAATTGACTGATTTGTCTTTTTTTTAAAGAAACAATCACAGTTAAAAAATAATACTATCCGATAAAAAGTAAATCTATCCTATAGAACAAATTATTAATATTGTTGGCTATCCTACCAGGAATAAGTTAATTTATCATGACGTTATAAGAGAAATGAAATTATTGCTGTCATTTCAAGTCAATACTCGTGGGGTTTTTTCGGCTGAAAAAAAAGTTCTAGAATGGCAATTATGAATGTCTATCATCGATTGTTAGTTTTTATTCTTTTTGATCGATTTTTATCACATTTTGTTACCTGGAAAACGTTCAGCCACAATTTAAATATATATTTATATATATTTAGGTTAAAAATAAATAAATTCTCTTAAGAATGAAAAAAAATCCCTTCTTTTTTTTTTAAACCACTTTTCTTACATATCTTTGAGAGTATTTGAAATAGGCGCAGATTATGTTTTGAATTAACTGCGCATTTTATCTAATTTTAAATCATTTCACTTGCATATAAAGTTGCACTTAGATAAAACTTTCTTGTTTATTAATTGTTTCATTTTGCACAAATTTGTATTGTATGAATTCGCCATGCGCATCATAGACAATTCAGAACAAGGTTACATCTATAAATAATTTTAAATTATTTTTATCACTATTAGAAATGGTCTTAGCGGCATGTAACATGTGAGTTTAACTAAGCAGTGTAATATATATGCAGTCGGTTATCTTCAATTCGAAATCAGATAAATCGAATCTTCGCTTAATTCGAACTAAACATGAAGTCCCGAAATTTTCAATAGCAGAATAATGTTAAAATTTTTCATTTATACGAACTCATTTTCTCTTGACTTTCCCCCTCTTTGCTTGTGCTTGTTCCTAATCCTTTAATTAGTTTATATATTTATGATTTTTAATTTAATATTAAATCATATTCTAATGATAACAGCTGAAATATATTTTAAAATATTATAACATTAATTCTTTTGAAATAGTACCCCTTCCAAAATGTTTTCCACTAATACTTTCCAAAATTTGAACTCTGGATAATTCGAACATTTCTTTTGGTCCCGACGAGTTCGAATTAACGAGAGCCGACTGTATATTGTTTTTAGTAAGTACTGAAAATTTACTTAAAATTTACTTAACTTTTACTTATCACAAAAGATTATATTTTCTTAAAGATTACTTTAAACAATATAATTTTTTTTTTAACTTTATACCGTATTTTACACTGTCAGTCCCTGGTGACTGACACGGCCTGAATGGAAAGTTCAGCGTCAGTCACCGTGGCAGTCAACTTGTTAAATGATCTGTACACAAGAGAATGGCGCCCACTGGATGTGTTATATCTGCAGAATCTTGCTTATTCCATGCCTAAATGAATCCAGGCGTTTAACTAGTCGGGGATGGTATTAAACTGTGTAAGGGAATTACCTCCAAGAGGGAATAATTTTGTAACAACTGTACTTATAGACCTTTCAAGCCTCTCGTATCCAATGTGTGCTTTACCGAAAGGTAATCTTTCGGATAAAACACAATGCAGACAGATGTAATTTGCAGTTTATCGTTTGAAGTAAAGGATTAAATTCTGTATCGTATATATTTAATATATGCTTAGATAATGAAACAAATTAGCATCATTCGGCATAGACTCGATTCAGGACTCTAAACCGATTGAATAATCATTTAAAGAAAGCTAATAATTAACATAAGCAGTGAACAAAAACTTTTTTTTTTTTTTTTTTTGAAAGAGAATTATGTGAGCTCCAAAGTTATCTTAATTTTTATTCAAGAAACACAATTTTACCTAAAGACAACTGTGATTTCTATACAAAACACTGCAGTACTAAAATTGTATCTCAAAACACCACTTAAAATTTGAAGTAACAATCAGTTTATGAATCTTTAATCGTTTCATCTTTTAATTACTATATTTGTATGTATGTACCGGGTGTCCCAAAAATGACTGATGGATTTTTTAAAATTCAATAAGTTGCAAACGGTGACAGCTATTTAAAAAATTTTTGCAGGAGGATTATGTATAATGTCAGGAGTTTTTTTACTGTAATTTTTTACTTTAGTTCGCATCTCAAACAATAGGTGGCGCTGACGGCGATTGAAGGCAAGGAGATCAGTGCTGAGTGAAGCGTCGACCTTGCCTTCAATCGCCGTCAGCGCCACCTATTGTTTGAGATGCGAACTAAAATAAAAAATTACGGTAAAAAAACTCCTGACATTATACATAACCCTCCTGCAAAAATTTTTTAAATAGCTGTCACCGTTTGCAAGTTAGTGAATTTTAAAATCCATCAGTCATGGGACACCCGGTATGTATACATACACATTAATAAAAGAGTTGTAAAAATTCAGTAGAAATACCACATTTATATAATGCTTAAAAGATTGAATAAGTACTGAATATATTAGATATTTTTAAATTTTCAGTAAAGTTTTGAGCAAAGCTTTTATGCTATATGATTGTCTGAACTACTTTCTAGGTGTTAAAATGTTGCTCTTCTATAAAAAATAAAAATATATTTGAAGCTCACAGAGTTAACGTTTCATTCGAAAGTTTTTCCGCTAATGCTAATATTAAATATTAGTTTGATTTACAAGACTGACAAGGAAGGTCTCCATACTGGCCATACTCAGAATTTTATGAAAAAAATACTAATTAAAATACTTATGTATGTAATAAAGGATCAATCAAATTTAGCGGCGGAATCACATTAGAAATTATGTAAAAAAATAAAATAGTTTCGAATATTTTGCGTGAAAAGACGAAAGAGTCACTCGATTTGGCGAGCAGCCCTTTTCCACGCCAAAAGCAAATGATTATAATGAAACTCAAAACTGTTGGATATTTAGTTTGCGTGTAAATGGTATTTAATTAATTTAAACATAAACAATGAGAGACTTTAATATATTACATATACATCTATATACATATTGTATTACATATATATATTACTCGTTGAAGTAGTTATTTAATTAATCGCTGCAAAAAATGTTTTCATAGCTAAAAAAATCATATTGAGAAAAATTATCTTCATACATTTAAGCGTATTGAAAAATAAACGTCATATGTTTCCATAGCAACAAAATCTAATCGACAATTCTCAATTTTACTTTGAGCTTGAAACAAATTTAATTAAGTTTAAATTATGAATTTCGTTTGAAATCTCAAAATTTGATGATTAAATTTGAATATAAATACATATAAATTTCGATATAACAAAATTATACTTAAAACAAACCAAAAGTAACAAAACTAAAGTTAATTAAATTAAACTTATCAAAACAAGTTCAACATGAAACTTTTTTGTCTTGAAGTGTATTTGACATAAAGTATTTTTTTGAAATTACATTCCATTGCCAACCGGCGATAAATCGCCAAATAACGAAATTTTCATTATTTTTTTACGGTTACTGAATGGAGGTTCCACCGGATTTTTTTTTTTTTTTTTTTTTTTTTTTTTTTTTAACGTATATATCCACACGAGAAGAACATTCTGTAATTTTTTCAAATTTTTCGGGGTATGCCCGTATGGAGACCTTCCTTGTGAGTCGATTTAGAGTGCTGGATTTGATTGGTTAAAATCGGTGTTCATTTGCATCGTTATAGATCGTGTTCGGGTCGAGGTGACTTTAATTATTTCGGATTGAGTTCGGTTAAGGATTGGGTTTTAACTCTTGCTGTTTAAGTCGAGGTAACTGGTCTTTCAACAGTAAATCCAGAATATTTATTTGTAGAAACAAAATATATTTGAATATAAATAAATTTATATTTTCTTATTTTTCAACATAACACATTAAGTTGAAATGAGAGGAAAAGTTGTAGGTTACATTTCCATAATACCACTGAAAAAAAATATTACTTGCTAGTCATTTGAGTTTCGGGTTTTACTAAATCGAGTTCCGAATAAAGTTAAAGTTAAATGTCTATGTTCTGGTCGGGGTAGAATGCGTTTCTCTAAATCAGATTAAAGGGGAGCAACGTAACTCGCGACCGTAGCATTCCTTATGCTACACGTGCTCCCTAGATGTTGTTAAATGTGTAACTTAGCAGCCGAGATCACCAACTCTATTTACTTCGGTTACTGGAAAGCCAGAGACTCTTTACAGATCTTAATTACATGACTTTATGTATTTATCATGTTAATTACACTTTACTTTTTTCCTATGTTTCATGTTATCTTTTTTACATACATTTCTGTTTTTTCGTGATCTCTTTTGGCATAAAGAAAATGTCTGTACCACCTGCTGCGTTGGAAAAAGAATCAAGTTAAAAACATCTAATTGGTGAATTTAAGACAGATTATGGGATTTAAAACTAATATGGTAAGTTAATTTAAAGAGCGTCTTTTGTCTTAAATAATTTTTTTATAAATATTATTTAACTGGAGTCTTACATACTGTTAGTGAGGCACTATGCATTCAAAATCACAGGATTTAGTAATTTATACACTTTAAATTTGACATGAATAAATTATCATGCAAATAATTCAGAACACTCAATTTTATTCTAATTACACAGGCTCTGTACGCAAGTAAAAATATGTTAGGATATTTACAGAAAAAAATCTATCGTATAAAATGCTTATATTAGTGTCATAATGAAATAATAAACAAACATGGTAATTATTTTAATTATGAATATTTGTTTTTGAACAAAAGCATTTCTTTTATCAGAAACAAATAAAACTGTATGATTCGTTAATCAATCTACTTAGCAAATTTTTATAAAAACATAATAACTTCTTTCTCAGATATTTTTTATTCCTTAATTAATCTTGTTTCCCAATTAAGATGATTTTTACAAAATAAAGAATTTTTATTTGCGGTTTATAAATAAAGCTATGTTTGTAAATGGCTTGCTATTTAAATATAAAAACACTTGCAACAATAAAATATAAATATGTACCTTTAAATAAACTAAAAGGAACATTAATTGATCAGATGCAATTTCTTTTTTTATTGAATTCTTTATTTTTTCTTTAAACTCGTTTGTTTATTTAAAACTGCTCAAAAAAATTCTGTATAATATCCTATTCAATTTTTTAATTACTTGAATATGCAACAAGTAATTTTGTTTATGTCATGTCTGGATTAAATAAGAAAACTTAAAAAATATGTAATTAAATGCCTCAAAATGAAACACCTCCAGTATAACCTATAATATATTTTTATTCTAATAACAAAAGTAAAATCTGCATTTTATTTCATTTTACTTTGCGATTTGTCAATAAATTATTATCTAAAAAGGATTACAAAAATATCCCGAAAATCCGTGTAAAATAATAAACTTTTTATGCATACCAAAACACTCGCGGCGCCGAGCTTCTCACATCTCTACTTGCAGCTCAAAATGCAACTAAAATTTTTATGAATGTTCTTAAAATTATCTGAAACTTTTGTATTTACAAGTTTTTGATAGGACCAACTTTTACCGATGAAAAAAAATTAAAAAGGAAAAGAAAAAGGGGGGGGGGGGAGAAAAAAAATCATAACTCAGTCAAATTTATTTTACGTCTTCTCAATAATATCTACAACTTTTATACTAACAAGTTTTTCATAGAACCAATTCTTATGGCAAAAAATAAAAATAAAATAAATAAATAAATAAACAAAAATAGGAGTTGGAGAAAAATCCTCAAATCCAAACTGCTTATATTCTGACTCATTTTTAAATTCATTTTTGATTTTTATTGCATCCAAATGGCATATCCTCTTATTTAGGAACTATATAATGTGACGTATTGGTCAGTTTTTGATAAAGACAGAATATATTTTTAAAAAGGCTGCCAAAGAGGGTACTTTAAGCAGAATTTCTCGAAGTGATCGTGATTAAAAAATTGAGGTATTAAAATAGCAAAATTGCGTTTTTCTGACTATTTTTTAAATTCAGTTTTGCTCTGAAACTCATCAAATTGACAGGATCTGTTACTTAGGAACTATATAATGTGCCGTAGTGCTCAGTTTTTTGATAAAGGCTAAATATATTTTTTTAAATGCTGTCAAAATGGGCAATTCGCACAAAATTTCGCAAAGTGATCATGATTAAAGAATTGGGAATGTATTTAAATAACAAACTGATTATTTTATGACTCATTTTTAAATTCAATTTTGCTCTCAAACGCATTCAATTAACAGTTTTTTGTTATTTAGGAGCTATATAATGTGCGTATTGGTCGATTTTCTAATAAAGTCGTCAGAATGTATTTTTCTAAATATGTTATCAAAATGGGCATTTGAGCCGAATTTCGTTTAAGATGATTCAGATAAAACCAGTTCTTACAGAAAAATTAATTTTTTTTCAAAAGCGGTCAAATTAAGTTGTTAAACTGATTTTATCGCTAATAATATTTTATTTTTTGTTGTTGAAATGAGCACTTTTCGAAATTTACCTTCGCCTCTAGGCCAAGCCGACAGAGATTTTTTTATACTGAAGCAACCATATTTACCGATTGTAAAAGTTCGGTATTCTTTTATGGATATTGTTCTAATTGGAAATTTAACTAGTTTCAGTTAAACACAAAGTAATTATTAATTTTTCTAACGACCGACGTAGTCAACAATTATGCATAACAATTATGCTATCTAACGACCTTTGCCAAAAGCACAGAGTACCACCTAAGGAAGGGATAAGAAATTGGCAAAAAAAGTACGGCGATGAAGACGTGATGCATAATCATGAAGTCGTAATTTAAATCCCTTAATATGTTTTCCTCTTGGTTATCTAATATTTACATTGTGTTGTTATGCTCATCTTTATTGTATATGTGACTTTGCGTGCTATAATAATCTTAGTGTGTTATGTTATGCTTATTTTTATCATATATGTGACTTTGCGTGCTATAATAATCTTAGTGTGTTATGTTATGCTTATCTTTATTGCATGTGTGACTTGCGTGCTATAATAATCTTAATGTGTTATGTTCGTGTTTATTGTATACGGGAATGTGCACTGTAATATTCTTATGAATAAAAAGATTCAAAAGCAACCTTGGAGTTACCTGTCAATACCAAATCAAGAAAAGATTTCAGTAGTACTACAAAAATTCTGAAGAAAATTTTTAGGAAATATCTATGGAAAATCTGCAGGGAATTGACCTTATTTTTAAAAACTCTGCAGATATTATTAAAGATAACTTTAAAAAATCTGCAGCTAATTTTGAGGTAAAATTACATAGTCAAAATTGCTTCAGATTTCTGTAGAATTTCTGAAGAAAATGAAGATTTCTTCAGATAATCTAAAGATTATTTTTAGTGGGGTAATTACAACGTTAGTTTGTATTGCTGCAGTAGATTGCGCTTGTGCTCGGATACCAGCATTGTAAGCATCTATTATTTTATTATCTTATTATATCAAATAACTGTTTACTTGTTTGGTTACTTTTTGGTAAAATAATTTTTATAAGCTGCACTGCCAAGGCATTGCGACCAAATCTCACCAATAATTTGTTTCTCCAACCTTAAGACGCATAAATTACTACAATAGCTAACCTAAAATTGATGTGATAGAAATTGTAACGTAATTTGTGTAAAGCGGTCAGTGAGACCGCAAGATCGAAAGATGAATAAATGGCATGATTAACTCATAGAATAATGTTTTTAAACTAAACTTTTTGTACAAGATTATTATAATTAACATTCACGTATTTAGAAGTCTGTAGTGATAGTAGTAAAGTTCTAAATGAAATAAAAATTTAGATAGTGTTTCTCATTAAACTAAAAATTACAAGTTAAAATATAAAAAATGAAAGAAGCACTAGTCCATGAGACCGATAACTTTATTTATGGTTAAAATTACCTCTACAACTCGTTAATAAATTTGCGAAAGGAGTGGGTCCCAAGCATGCAAGCAGAAGTTACCCCTCAGATTACAAGGCGAATGTTGAAGTCCCAAAACTTTTATTCATGTCCTTGTAAATGTCAGTAAAAATAGTATACTGCTGGTTATAAAACCATTACAGCAGCTAAAAAATAATAGTATGTTTCTCAAAGGTTCAACGAAGGCCTTGTAAAATATAGTTTAAAAAAATTTAAATACGAATGGGAAAAAAACAGAAATTATGAAAATACATATCTAGTATGGTCGCCAATATCTTTCAATCAGTATAGAACAATTATGATGTTTTCTGAGGCTATTAACCCTCGGGCTTTCAAATCAGATGTGTTCAAGATACGTTTATATATACTTAAATACGAGAACAAACTCGTTAGTTCTGCTACAATCAACTAGATTTTTTTACTGAGCATGGATTTGCTTATAATAATCTCTATTGTTGTATGTAACTCCCAAGCGTTTGTAATTATATTGTTTTCAGCATTGTTAGGACATTAATTAGCCTTACTGACGCACATGTTTCTACTTTCAGAACACTGATATCAGTTACAAATTACCTTAAGGGAAAAAAACAAAAAACATTTCTAAGTAAAATAATCTGTCAGTTAATAGAATAATTTTTGGAAATCATCTGGTTACAAGATAATGTTAGATTTTAAACCCTAGTTATACATTTAGGTTGCTAACCCTAAGTTTTTTCAACCAAAAATACAGAGGAAAGGAAATGGCGAATGGCACTTAAGAATTTCTATAATATATCCCTTCTGTTTTCTTTCCCATTGATTTATTGAAAGATATAAATCTTTCTAATTTTGTTTCATACCAGCTTTTAGCAATAATTTAAAGCGATACATTTTTCGAAAAAAATATCACTTTTCTCCAAATACTACAAAAAATATACCTCGTATCTTTATCACAGAGATAAGATCAATGTTTTTGCTCTTTTTACTGATTTCGCTTTAAAACTTCTGTAGAAAATATATCAAAATTTTTGTGTGCATTTTTTATGAAAAAAATTGCAATAACATACACTTAAAAAAATCTGGATTTCATAGGGATTGTCTTCAATTATATAATATTGGAATTTTCATTTTTTTTACTTATATAAGTGATCAATAGGTATATTGGTGAATTGGTTTTCAAAAATACGTCCATACGACTCTTTTATGTGTCTCAAATGACTACTATATGTGACTCAACTGACAGATCAGTGTGACTACTCCTTTGTGGCGAGTCGCCAGGTGACTTTACAATGTCGGTTCATTGAGACTTTCGCGTGACCTCTCACCTGGAGACTCAATTTCTAAGTCATTGTGAATGTTACATTGTGATAATTCACCAAATAATGTCACATGAAAGTCACATGGTGACTTTCTGTCACAAGACTTTGTCAAAGGGTGACAGAGACCCTACTCTGAAGTAACCACTGTAAAAAAGGGTGAAAAGTCCCCATGTGACTTTAATGGGACATTATTTGGTAATTTATCATAATGCAACTTTCACAATGACTTTGAAATTGAGTCTCCAGATGAGGTGCCATACCAGAGTTTCAATGAAATAACATTGTAAAGTTGCTTGGTGACTCGCCACAAAGCAGCAGTCACAATGACCTGTCAGTGGAGTCACATGTAGTAGTCATTTGAGACTCATAAAAGAGATGTATAAAATTTTCTTTTTTTTTTGTTTCGCCGTAGTGACTGTGACTCTTGTGACCATCTGTGACCTAAAAGAGATGTTATATGGACTAGTTGTTATGCAGGGATAGTAATTATTCGAATTATATTACTTCCTTTTGAATATTCGCGTGAAAATTATCGCTTGAAAATCCCTTGAAAATTGGAATTTTGGGACTCATTCTTAATTTTGCACACCAGTGTATATATATATATATATATGGGAATGAAAGGTAAAGTCTCAAGGAAGACTCATAAAAAGTGAAGTGAAATAAGAATAAAACGTGATTGTTGTACATTTTATTACATTAGGCCTACGTGTCCACATTTATGGTTGGAAATTTTCTAACGTAAGGTTTAGGGAAGCTTTTGGGATAATTATTGTTCAGATATACAATGTTACTTGAATCTTAATTAAATGTTTACTGATCTATTAAACTTTATTTTATACTCTGAAAAATATCAATTTTGATTCATCAATACAATATTCACATAAATCCCACATATATATTAAAAAAGAAATCCCAAATGTATGATCAAGTTGGTAAAATTCTAAAGATGAACAAAATATGAACATTAGAAATTAGAAATTACATCAAGAAACTATAAATAACCTACAGAATCGTTATAGGGGCTAGAAGGTTTAATTCATAGTATAGCTATGTTATTTTTGTCAATTTTGTCAGCATTAGGCCTAAAATGACAAAATTTAGCTCTTTATAACATATTGAACATTCTCGAAATAAATTAAAAAAAACCTAAGGAATCCAAAAATTGAAATACTATACATAAGATATTAAAAACTAAATAAAGGAAGAGAACATACTACTTCAAAGATATACAGTCGACTCTCGTTAATTCGAAATCGGATAATTCAAATCTTCGCTTAAATTGAACTAAACATGAAGTGCCGAAATTATCAAGGGCAGAATAACGTTCAAAATTTTCATTAATTCGAACTCATTTTCTCTTGACTTCGTTTAATTCGAACTAACGAGAATTCCGATTTTTCAATTTTCTTTTCTTTATCACGGATTTTAGACCATTTAAATAACTTTCTATCTTTGATTTTTGTGAAAATTGTTCCGAACGAGTATACACATAATACAATGCATTTGTATCCACTTTCTTAGAGCCCCATGTGTCCATCAGTGACGCTTTAAATTTTTCTTCCATCGTGTTCGATTCTAATATTTTAATTAGTTTATGTATTTATACTACATTCTAATTTAATATTAAGTAATATTCTAATGATAATAGACGAAATAAATTAAAAAAAACACTATAACATTAATTCCTTTGTAATAGTACCATATTAAGCATATTTTCATTTCACATTTTTCATAATTCGAACATTTTTTGTGGTCTCGACGAGCTCGAATTAACAAGAGCCGACTATATATTGTTGGAAAAGCAGAAAAATATTTTTTATTATTAATTTGATAAGTATTCTAGCAATTTAAGTGTTAACCTATTTAAACAAAACAGAAAGATGTGTTAGAAACAAATTCTCTATTAATGGAACAAACGGAAGAAGAAGAAAAATATGATGTAAAATAAAAATAAAATACTCACATATGTTTCAAGACTCCATATGTTCACTCATACTCCATAAATAAGTGTAATATTTCTGCTATGTATGTCATAAAAGACAACAACTGTCTTAGTAAAGTTATACTTTATCATTAATTTATTTGTGGGAGGAATACAAATAAAAAATTGATTGATAGCATATTATATAAAATTTGAAATGCAAGCTAAATTGTATGATATTATTTTATGTTTTGCTTTCTGTTATTTTTAAAAAATAAATAAAAATATGCATTCGTGAAGATTTTAATCTTGCGTGTATTGTGAAACTTGCACGTTTTAAGGTGGTTTAAATGCGATTTAAATAATTTTAGACCGATGTCTGTTAGTCTACATTATAAATAATCAAGGTAGATTTTATAGAAATATCCTTTCAACAATGATACCAGTTCCCCCCTTCGGCATCGAAATCTTGTTAAACTAATTCGACTTTAAGGGCAAATGTTCTACGATCGGTTGAATCGAATTATGAAAAGTTAACCTTTTTTTTATTTAAAAAAATCTAAACGGATTTTGATGAGACTTGCATTTTTATTTAGAAATTTTTTCGGGAAATTGTTGTAGTGTATTGCATATCTTGCTATAGTTGTGTACGAAAGCCTACTGTAAATGAACACTAAAAGCGTTGCTCTTTGACAGCCCAAATTTTGTATGATTTATTATGAAAATTTTATAGTGCAATGGTTTTCGTACAGAATTCAGCAATGGCTAAAGCTCATTTCAGATAATGATATAAGTTGTTTTAAAACAGAAGTTGAAATTAACCAAGAAATTTCGTTTGAGTCAAGGCTTATTTGGAAAAACCGATCAGCATTATAGTAGACAAAGCCTGTTAGTATATACAACGGAGATAATGTAATTAACTTCATTAACTGGATTCTTAAGTGGAGGCTCAGTAACCAGATCCCTCAGTATATCAATAATTGAACAGAGGAATCAAGTTATTGTAAAAGCTCGAAGTCCGCTAAATCCTAGGTTTTACCACACCACTAGTGGCCGAGAGGTTCTGACCTCCAAACTGGTAAACGGTAGGTGCTGGGCTCGAACCCAATCGCGACCGTCGGCCTAATCATTTAAAATTTTCCGTGATTTTCTTCGAACCTTGGATTTCCTTGCGTAAATATGGATTAGGTTCCCTTAGAAAAACTCCCACGTAGGGCACCCTACCGCTTAGGGCCTATATCCCACAGTGTAGATAATTGCCTGATATAAATACTAACAAACAAATAAACAAACCTAGGTTTTACCAGTCAATCCTTGCATTTACCAAAGCGAGTTGGTAAAAGCCCGAAATATACTTTTAAACTCTTCTACCATGGGCTTTACCGAACGAATTTGGTAAATGCAATGATTAAGCAATTCATTTTCGTTTTAATTCATAATTTTTTTTTTTCTGTTGAACAATTAATTTATAGTTTAGGTACTGTAACAACTATTAAAATATATAAAGAAACCGTGTCCGCAATTTCCGAAAGAAAAACTATTATATTAAAATGTCAGCTGTTTCACATGTAATTTCGGGACTGTTATTTTTTCTTTAACTTATTATTCAACTATCTATACATATAATAAAACAGTAGGACCCGGTGTGTCTGTACATTGAAGATAATTGACAAAAATGGAGTCAGGGCGATAAAAGAAAACCAATGAAACACAAAAAAATTTTTTTTGAATTTTTTGTCTGTCTGTTTGTTCGAGGTTATCTTCGTAACTACTGAATGGATTTTTATGCGGTTTTCACTAATGAAGAATGCACACTCCCGGGCAGTGTATAGGCTTTGTTTCATCAAAATCGGACAACAGACAAAAAAGTAACAAAAAGAAACAAAAGAAACTATTAGGTGCGCTGCTCACGTTTTTTAGTACATAACGTTTTTTAGTACATATAAAATCCAATAGATGTCACTGTGCGATTTTAAAACGCGCTATCGTTATGTTTTCGCCAGTCTACTTAAGTATGAGAAAGTTTCAAGCTGGCTGTCGTTCCATGTGGTTTAGTCGGTAGAACGTCAGTGCGCCATACTGATGGCCCGGGTTCGATTCCCAGCATGGAATTTTTTTTCACTATGTTGGCATTAACGCCTATAAGCAATTAAAAGAATTTGAAATATTGTATTCAAGGCGAATTTTCTCTCTGGGAAAATTTCCTTGCATTAATATGTCAGTGTAATTTTTTTTTCGATTTAATTTTTTTTTTCGAAACTTTGTTTTTCTTAAAAAATTACAGTAAATATTTGATATTTCCCAACGTTTTTTGAATGATCGACTTGCTTTTTTTTTTTTAATGTATGTCTGAACCTTATCTAACTACTTCTTCAAGATTTCTTTAGATAAACCGACCAGCGTAGCGGGCGAAGGCCGCTATTCTTTACATAAAGAAAAACGAGTAAATGTTCAAGTTTAATATATCTGACATAACTTTTAAGACCGGAAGATTTTTGATAGAAACAAAAAGTTTTGAGGATTTATTACAAATAATAGAATCATATATAATTGAAAAAAATATTTTAAGAAATATCTGATATCAGGTTTTGGTAAGAGAGGATCATCGCAGTTCTGAGAGTGTAGGTTCATCTTTAAATTACAAGAAAAAAGGAGAAAAATATTTTTTCTTTCCTTTAGCACCACTTACGCTAAGTTTAGGTCAGGTCTTAAACGGATATAGGAGTGCAGTATTTTAACCACGCTGATCACAATTCTTATGCTAATCTTAGCAATCATATTGAACGTATATCCAATGGCGGATCCAAAGGGGAAATCACAGGACTCGTGAGCTCCCCCCCTCCTCTTTCTCTTGGACGAAATTTCTAAAGCACATTTAAAAATGAAATATACATTAAATTCTTTCAAATTTACCCCTTGCTCAGCAATGAGAATCTTTCTGACACTTTGAAGCTCTATATAAATCCAAAACGTATAATTTCTGACGCATCGAGGAAGCCATTTTCAATCTCAAATGCAAGACATTCTTAAGTGCACTTATTCAGAGCAAATGTAATTAATTGACTTTTTCCATTTCTTGATAAAGGCACTGAATCTTTCGGGAAATGTGCATATATTCGGTTTTAAACTGAACTTCTTGCTCCCTCATGGCGACATTTTTACAATTATAAAGTCCTAAAAATTGGCTTAGAATGCTCAATTTCTGAATGATTTTTTGATTTTATAAGAAAATGTGTTTTCTTCAATATTTAGGTATCTAATAAAATGCGTAAATTTTATATTTTTACAAATAATAATGCAATTTTTTTATATCTACGAATGAAAAAGACTTCCAAAAACTATCTGAAAAGTAGCCATTTTGGATATGGAAACAACAATCTTCAATTTAAAAATCGCATATAATATTGTGTATATATATTGTACATCATATTGAGAAAAATTTTTATATATAATTGTATAATTATATGTATTTTAATTGTATAATTGTACATATATTGTGATTTCCCCCCCAAAAGCCATGACGCCCCCCCCCTGTAAATGGTAGGCTGGATCCACCTTTGCTTGTATAAAAAAGAATAGATAACTCCTAGTGTTTAGGGAAAGGGTTTCATAAAAGATTTCAGTTAAAAGAAAACTGTGCCTCTGATATGAGAGGCAAATTCGGAATTTTTTTGCCTCTGAATATTGAGAGGCACATGGTGCCTTTGAAATTAAGAGGCACACTGTTATAACTGTGCCTCTGATATAAGAGGTACATTTTTAATTTTTGTGCCTCTGAATATTTAGAGGCACACGGTGCCCTTGAAATTAAAAGGCACAATCTTTAAATAGTGCCTCTGATATAAGAGGTACATTTTTAACTTTTGTGCCTCTGAATATTAAGAGGCACACACTGCTTTTGAAATTAAGAGGCACATTATGTGCCTTTGAAAGTCTATTTTGTGCCTCTTAGTAAAAGTGGCACTTTTTTTTATTCTTACATTTTTACTTTCCAGTAAAAATAACTCAAGTCAAACATTATTAAAATGTATACTGGGTGCCTTCCTTTATTAAATAATTTATTAATCATTATATAGTTTTAAAGGTATGGTTCCAACAACAAAAATGTTTCAAGGATTGTCCTCCATCAATGATTTTTTATGACAAAATAATTATTACATCTTAAAGTTTATACATCCCTTCCCAATATAAATTATATTTTGAAAAAATTTCTCCACCCTCTAATAATAATAAAAAGGGTTCCTTTTTCTGATAACAGAAATATTCAGTGCTAAATGATTACTTTGAATTTTCAGTGTTCCCTGGTTTTAAAAGCAAAATTTCCTGCACCAGAAAATGCTGAAAATTCAAAATAACCTAACTTTGTATGTTTTGTTCATAAACAGCGGAATATGCTCAGACGAAAATTTTTCTTGCTTCCATATTATTTTGAGTTTGAAATATTTAATATTCTTTCTAGCAATGTCAAATGATACTTTTCAAAGTTTATTTATGATTATTTTTCTAATTTTTAAAGTTTAATAATAGAAAAAAATTACTTGTGGTTGTTTTAATCTGAAAATATTAATATTCAAAAAATCAAAATCTTTTAAAAAGTGACATTTGATAATGCTAGAAATAATGATATTGTTTATGTTTAGCTAAAAAAGAAATACAGAAATTTAAGCTCTGACACCAATTTACAAAAAACAATAAATAATGAATGATCTTACTAGAAGTTATAAATCAAAATTTAGTTTGACACTTTGCAAATAAAAAATTATATCTTTTCCCCAAAAATAATCAAATTTTCTTGCATTTTGTATTTTATAGTAATTTATAGAAATTAGAAATCTCACAGGCAGTAGTTTGCACTTTGTTTAAAAGGTTTCTTGTTTCCAATAAAGGGATAAAAAATGGATATCTTTTTTCAATAATTTAATAAAAATATGCCAGAAATAAAATTCTTAGCTGAAAATATGTTTTTTCAGCTAAAAATTACCTTTTTTTTTTGTTAATTTTTTAGTTTGAACATGTGAGAAATGAAGAATATTTCAACAATAAACTATTCTTAAATATACATACTAAATTAAATATAATTATTTAATATTCTCGTAAAATAAAACAAACTGAGGCAAATACTATTTTTAATTTATAGTTCTAGACAGTTTATTTTGTTTTTCATCATTTTATTAAAGTAAAGCACTTCTCAGAAGATACTACCAAAGTTAACATTTTAAATGAGTTTTAGCCACAATAAAATAATTGTAATGCAGTAAACAATTAACTTAGTAGTAAATAATGTGCTACACTACCAAAAAAAAAAAAGCTGTTTGATTTAATATCTCTAAATATCATTCATGTTGATATAGAGCTACTTTGTTCAATGGGGAACATAAAATTTTTTGAGTACAAATTTAAGCCAATGTTAAATAAAATAAACAAAATGGCATTGCTAATTAACTACTTAATACATAGAAATTAGACAAGAATAATACTTGGATTTAACACATAAGTAGTGAAAGTGGAAAAGTAAACAATAACGATGATTTGGATAAAGCCAACAATATTTATTTGCTTAATTTGTGCTGGATGTATTTTTTACATTCTTTGACTTTATCTTTTCTCCCCTCCTCTCATGTTATTTAATCATTAAAAAACAATATTCTGAAACAGAAAAAAGAACAGATAAACTTTAATTATTCTAGTTAATGCTGATGCCTAAGAACTTAAAAAAAAAATAAATAAAAATACAATATATATGAAAATAAAAATACAGGACACATAAATATACAAATATATTTTATTGTAAAATATACACTTCATTCATTAAATTAATTCTATGCTGTAAGAATATTTAAATTTAAACTGTAATATACAACATAATAATGAAACAGTTACACATTCTAAAACAGAATTATCTTCTAAATATTTGGTCCGAAGAGTAGTTAGTTGCCATTTGAAAAATAAATTTGCAGGTTTCTTCCATTGAGGAACATATCCTAGAGAGAAATTGATAAGAAAAATAATTAAATGCTTAATATTTGTTCATAAATAAATTCAAATGCATGTTTTAAAAAAAATTGTATTTGCTACAATAAACTCCCGATTATCTGGTAGCAGCAGATGGGCACATTGGATAATAAAAAAGCTTGATAGGGATGAGTTCTGTAAATATCCTTATCATGCCATCGTGCTTCTGTTAAAAACACATTTTTGATACAAAAACTTATTCCTATTCATGTTTTCTGACTTGTTTCATAAAAACAGTCGCTCATATAAAATCATGTACCCTGTATATGAATACAATATATATAGTTTTAAATTAAACAAATCCTTGATGTAAAAAGCCTGACTAAAAAACAATTTAAATTTATTTTATTGACCCATGATTAGAATTAAAATATATAATTACATACAAAAGTCAAGATTAAAAAATAATACAAATAATAATTAATTATTGATAAATGACTGCTTTTATATTTTAGCAGTCTTATTAAGAACACATGCAGGGTTTGTGATTTTTTTGATTTTTTTAATAAAAATCAAAACAATCGGATTTTTTTGATTTAAATCGGATTTTTTTGATTTTTTTATAAAATGCCGCACAATATTATTATTTTATGTCTTTTTGTTTAATTTAAATAAAAAATTTTACACACATAGACATGCATGTTATAAGTATTATCTATTATTATTACACAATTTACATAAATGATTTATATTATTTCAAGGTAAAATTTTAGGCTATGAAAAAAAAAATCTTGATTACACAAAATGCATGAAAAACTACAAATCAGATGTCAAGAATTAATTCAAGCTTCAGTACTTTAATTATAATAAAAATATCTGCAACACATAAAAAATTTAAACAAAAATTGAAGTAAAACTAAGTTTTTAACTTTTTTTTTTTTTTTTTTTTTTTTTTTTTTTTTTTAAGTGCTGGCTGAGAAAAATGAGTTTAATTGCTGCCATCAAAATACTTAAGGCCAGAGGATACAAATTGAGATGTCATCAGTAATTGACTGACTTCTCGGTAGTGTTGGAATTTACACAGGAAAATTTTGAATAGCAGTTTTATTTTATTTGTGTAATATCTATCATCTTATAAAACAATAACTATTTAAACTTACTAATGAGAACTTGGAATCCCTAAATAAAAATTCAGCCAGAGAATGAATGCTGCAGTGTTACTGCATCTGGCTGGTTTATTTTATTGGGGGATCACAAATCAGTAAATTTAAGAAGTAATTAATCATAAGTTAATCAGTAAGTTCAGTGTTTTATAAGATGATAAATATTACAGAAATAAAATAAAAGTAAATTGCTATTCAAAATTTTCCAGTGTGAATTCCAACACTAGTGAGAATTCAGTCAATTAGCGAATACATCACAATTTGAATCCTCTGGCCTTGAGCATTTCAATGGCAGTGGTTTAACAGTTTTATCTGTTGATTTCTAATTTCTTAAAGTACCAAACCAAAGGCAGAAAACATTTGTTGTACTGAAGCAGATAAATCTATTGCAGTAAAAAGCTAGTTGATCATTAATTCTTTAACTTTTTAGTATCTGCCTTTTCGATAACTGTAACAAAAATAACTTCCACTATTCTAAAGGGCTAAAATCAATTATATTAAATTAAAATAAATAAATAAATGACTGATTCAGATTTTGCTCAAATTTTAATATAACATGCCTCACCAAAGTATAGCACATAAAGTCATACAATTTTATTTTACCTTGACTTGCAGAAGTTTTTCTAAATACCAATGAGTAAATATTCAAATATTTAATATATTTCTGCTCAGATTTCTTTACTGTTGCAAGATTATTTTATAATTTGATTCAAATGAAATTTGAAAGCATTTTTTTTTTCTAAACTTTACATTTATTTTACTTTTTTACAAAGCTTAAGCTTTATCTTTCTGAAAGTTGTTTAATTATATATATTATATAAAACTAAATTATGTTAAAGCACATTATTATGTTTGTTTACATCTTAAATTTATTTAAAAATAATTTAAAAGAAAAACTGATTTAAATCAATGATTTTTTTAAAAAATCAATTGATTTAAATCGTGATTTAAATCATGATTAAAATCAAGCTGATTTAAATCAACGAACCCTGAACACATGCAATATAGAAGGATCACAGATGATAGAAAACATCTATATCCATCACCAGGGAAGGTTTTTTGACATCAAAAAAGGGTTTGTGACATGACCAAGGGTTTAAAACTTCAAAAACCCAGAGTCACAATCTGCTGCAGTGCACTAGAGTTTGTTCAGGAAACAAATTTTAAAACTAGCTTCTATTGCCATACTTCATGTTGAAATTTATTATATTATGGGTAATTAGCAATGTCTTAAAATATTTTTAATTAATAAAAATTAAGGTAAAAATAACAAATTCCAAATCCCGGAAATTTATCTCAAAATGGACATGCAGAAATATTTGCACAAAAATTATGTTTAAACATTTTGTTTATTTATTGTTATTATTATTTTAATATTTGTAAAAAAAATCTAAAGTTATTTAGTATGCATTTTGACATAGCCATATTTATAAGGAACAAGTTAAGCGTTATAAATGCAGGATTTTCAAAAGTGTTATACTTAATATACGTGTTTAATTTTTTTTTTTTTTTTTTTTTTTTTATTGCTTTACACATTATATACATAATATCTAGTAGGTTAATTTGAATTTAAATACAATGCATACTATGATTATTATCTATCTTTATAAACCATTTTTATATCAATCCCCCCCCCCCCAAAGCAGACAAACTAATAGTATCAAGAATACAAATAATGTTTACTTTAAAGTAAGGTAAGAAAAATCAAATAGCGAGGTAAATAATAGAAGTTCACAGATTGGGAATGATTGATGAATGCTCAACCTGATTAAAAGAATTTTCTTCAAAAGTGTCTAAAGTTCAGAAAATGTTAATATTTATCCTTAAAAATGTCTAATCTTTAATATTATTTTAACTATACACTAAGTTTGGTTATAAATAAATTTCTTAATAATATAATATCCCTGCAGATTTTGAATAACACATTAAAATTTATTAAATAAAGTTACAAAAGATAAGTTTTCCAAAGTCTAAGATTTTGTTTACTCTTCAAAATATGTTTCTTCAAAAATTTAAATTTATTTTTTCTACAACATATTTAGAAACATTTTCTTTATTAAAAGTAAATAAATTTTACTTATTAAATATAAATATAGATAGATACATACATATGTAAATAAATATAGATTTTTGGCCATGGTTAAAGCCATCAAAAACTGTTGCATGTCAAAAACTTACCAAGCCTGTCAAACACCACCTTAAATCTATTCACAATTTTAATAGAGAATTTATCTTAACAACTTTAGATAGTTGAAAAGCTACTCGATATAATTAGGTGTAAAAAAATTAAAGAAATATGACTGAAATTACATCAACTTGGGGACATTAAAATCTCATTACATAACAATCAACCTTTTAAAAAAACATATTTAATAAACTAAATAAAATATATAACACTTAATATGACGTGTTTTGATTTTAGGTAGTAATTATATAATTTCTTTAATAAAGGAAAATATATTTGTTTTAGAAAATAAAAACTGAAAGGTTGACAGCTATTGTTATCTTGAGTTAAGTTTTTAAAGAAATATTTTCAAAAGATTTAGTTATTTATAAGAGCAGTTAGCATGTTTATTGTAAATATTCCCTTCCTTTTAAATCAATGTACCATTAAATTAAATCATCTGTTTGAAAATAAATTGAATTTATACTGAATAAGCACATTAAAAAAAGACTGTCTGATAAAGATAAGAAAAAATTCAAAAGGTAATTTCTACCACTTGTGTTTTTCCTGGTATATGCAACTTCTTGAGTGATGCAATCAAAGCCCTGTTGTCGCATATGACTGATTTCCTATTTAGGTATCGTGAATTTTCACCAATAAATTTTAGTAGTTATTTTTACTTTATACGATGATAGAAAATCCATAAATAAAATAAAATAGTTATTCATAATTTTCTGTTCTGAATTCAATATTTTTAAACAAAAAATCTGCCAGATGCTAAAGCAGTGGAGCACATTATTCTATGGTTACAACCTAACTTTAAAAAATCCTGGCCATAGGTATGTATAAAACTTCTTTTAATTTCTCATGCTAATTTCAACAAAAATATCAGTAAAAGATTCATGATGTACAGATTTTGCTCAATTACAGCACTACCTAATCCTACAATATTACAGCACCCATTTAAACATACATTGAATGAGGAGAAAACATTGTAATAAATCAATAACCAACCTTCTCAAAAAAAAAAAAAAAAAAAAAAAAAATATGCATAAATAATGTAATATTGTGATGCAATTGTGAATGGAAACTTTTCTGACAAAGTGAAAAGGTGCCTAGGAAAGAGTTAAATAAAAGATATTTGATTTAAATTTCCAAATTTTGCCTCTTGAGTTACCTGTACTGACAATAAGTTGACACATTTGACTCAAACTTAATAACCTTATTGGAAATAGTATCAGATCTGACATGTTAACAACTCGACAGAATATATCATAGATAATGAAACTTGATAAAAAATAGATGCTACTGGCAATAAAGTTATCACAATGAAATTTTTGTCGACTAGCTGTCAGTCTAGGTATGTCAAGATTTTGAAAATAATTGTACATGTCTTACGTTCAACTATCAACCTAAATACTTTTTCCTGCAGATCGAAAAATTTTAATTTGTATATTTTTACCAATGAATTTAAAAAGAAAATTTAACAATGTAAAATGATATTGTTTCATATTTATTATTTTTATGAAATACATATTAGAGCTTGATATAAAATTTTAAAATGAGTTTACCTAATTTTCATGGATTTCCATTAATATAAACAGGTGAGCTAATTTAGTGAGTAACACTTGATAAACATAGAAAAATCAAGTTTAACTTTGCCTTACTACAGTTCTTTAGGTTATCCATAATAGCTTAATTACCACTAGGTGTAATTTTAAGTTTTGATTTATAACATATTGTAATGCAATTAAATGCTTTAAACTTGCAAGAGTAGCAATTTAGCTAAACGAAAACCTATCAATTGCACAGATTTTTGGAATACATCTTGTAGTAACATAGCTAAATTTTTGCAAATTTGATATTTCCACTGATTCGTGTTGGTGGTATGTGTGTGTGTGGCGGGGGGAATTATAGTATGTTGTTTAAAGAAAAAAATATAATTCAGAAAGAAATTTCTTAATTTTCTTTAACGTTTTACTTCTCAAATTAAATTTTCTTTGACATTCTGAAATTACACACCACTTTGGTGGAATAAGGACACCTGTTCTGTGCTTAGTGCACCAATAGAAATTTTGTTCATACTAATCAAGGAATCATTAAAAAAATATATAAAAAAAACAAAAAATACTGTACAAAAAAAGTGATATCTAATGACATTGATTACATGAATTATAATTTATGTATATAATGTAATCATGATATCATGTTTATAATAAATTTTAAATGTCTTGAGAAATTTTCCATTTTGAATGAATGTGTGTGAATGAGATGGTTATCTCATTATTTTTCTGGTATCTAAAATAATATTTAATAGTTACAAATTTTAAGATGTGAACACAGAGCCTAATATAGTTGAATTATGAATTCAGCAGTATGCAACAGCAACATGAAATTAACATTAGAACAGATATATTCAGCACTAAATGCAGATAAATTTTAATATACCATTGTTACTGCACTCCATGTAGCTCTGTTTAGTTGTATCAGTTTCCTTAATCCCAGGAATTTGTTAGACATTGAATATCCAGTCTCTCTTGAATTTTCTTCATGTCACCGATTAAAGAAGTAACTCATCTGTCGTCTTCTATATCCAGCTGAAAGTAATTAAGAGAGTTATTAAAAAGTGAATCATCTATTTTCAGTATTAAAATCACATGCTTATGATCTATAAAACAACAGACATACAGTAAATTCTGTCCAAAACATATCTAGCCCATAGAAATTTTCTGCCATAAATGATATTCTGCTTCTGACAGAACTTACTGTATCAAAAATCATTCAGCATGACTTTAAATCCTTTCTGTGTCAGACAAATTGCCATCTAACATAGTTTACTGTATGTAAACACAAATATAGTAGAGACATAAAATTCATTCCCCATTTGTAACTAAAGGTCAAAATCAACAGTCAGCAGGAAGCTGATCAATCAATTTTCAGAAATCCTGTCTTGGAACTTTTGATGAAATTTGTCGTTTTTCTTGCGAGCTTTCGATATAACTTGTGGTTTTATCAAATGTATCTTTTTTGTGTGTGTGTGATTTTTTAGAAAAATTGGTCATTTTTTTTGCTATCTTTATGCGAATTTTAAATTTAACTGTGATCTTTTGATGAAATGTGCCTTTTTTCCCCATCCTTTGAAAAAATTTCTTGTTTTGCACAATCTATTTACCAAAATTTGTGCTTTGTGAAGTACTTAGACCGTGCTTTTGCGATCTTTTGATGAAATTCACATTTTTTATGATACCTGGACCAAATTTTTTTCTTTTCTCATGGTCTTTTGGTGAAATTTGTCGTTTTTCTTGCAAGCTTTCGATGTAATTTGCCGTTTTATCAAATTTATCTTTATTTTGTGATTTTTTTGCAAAATTTGTCACTTTTTTTGCTATCTTTATGCAAATTTTACCTTTAATTGTAATCTTTTGATGAAATGTGCCTTTTCCCCCCCATTCTTTGAAGAAATTTCTTGTTTTGCACAATCTATTTACCAAAATTTGTGTTTTTTCAGGTACCTAGACTGTGTTTTTGCGATCTTTTGAGAAAAATTCACGTTTTTTATGATACCTGGACCAAATTTGTTCTTTTCTCGGGGCCTTTTGATGAAATTTGCTGTTTTTCTTGCAAGCTTTCGATGTAACTTGCCGTTTTATAAAATTTATCTTTATTTTGTGATTTTTTTGCAAAATTGGGCGTTTTTTTTTGCTATCTTTATGCAAATTTTACCTTTAATTGTGACCTTTTGATGAAATGTGCCTTTTTTCTCCCATTTGAAGAAATTTCTTGTTTTGCACAATCTATTTACCAAAATTTGTGTTTTTTGAGGTACCTCGACTGTGTTTTTGCGATCTTTTGATGAAATTCACGTTTTTTATGATACCTGGACCAAATTTGTTCTTTTCTCATGGTCTTTTGGTGGAATTTGTTGTTTTTCTTGCAAGCTTTGGATGTAGTTTGCCGTTTTATCAAATTTATCTTTATTTTGTGATTTTTTTGCAAAATTGGTCGGTTTTTTTCGCTATTTTTATGCGAATTTTACCTTTAATTGTGATCTTTTGATGAAATGTGCCTTTTTTCCCCATACTTTGGAGAAATTTCTTGTTTTGCACAATCTATTTAACAAAATTTGTGTTTTTTGAGGTACCTGGACTGTGTTTTCGTGATCTTTTAATGAAATTTGTATTTTTGATGATTTGTGGCAAAAATTCGTTGTTTTGTCAAGGTGTTTTGGTGAAATCGGTTGTTTTTCGGGGCCTTTTGATGAAATTTGTTGTTTTTCTTGCGAGCTTTCGATGTAACTTGCTTTTTTATAAAATTTATCTTTATTTTGTGATTTTTTTGCAAAATTGGTCGTTTTTTTCGCTATCTTTATGCGAATTTTACCTTTAATTGTGACCTTTTGATGAAATGTGCCTTTTTTCCCCCATTCTTTCAAGAAATTTCTTGTTTTGCATAATCTATTTACCAAAATTTGTGTTTTTTGAGGTACCTTGACTGTGTTTTTGCGATCTTTTGATGAAATTCACGTTTTTTATGATACCTGGACCAAATTTGTTCTTTTCTCGTGGTCTTTTGGTGGAATTTGTTGTTTTTCTTGCAAGCTTTGTATGTAGTTTGCCGTTTTATCAAATTTATCTTTATTTTGTGATTTTTTTTGCAAAATTGGTCGGTTTTTTTCGCTACTTTTATGCAAATTTTACCTTTAATTGTGATCTTTTGATGAAATGTGCCTTTTTTCCCCATACTTTGGAGAAATTTCTTGTTTTGCGCAATCTATTTAACAAAATTTGTGTTTTTTGAGGTACCTAGACTGGGTTTTTGTGATCTTTTTATGAAATTTGCATTTTTTATGATTTGTGGCAAAAATTCGTCGTTTTGTCAAGGTGTTTTGGTGAAATCGGTTGTTTTTCGGGGCCTTTTGATGAAATTTGTTGTTTTTCTTGCGAGCTTTCGATGTAACTTGCCGTTTTATAAAATTTATCTTAATTTTGTGATTTTTTTGCAAAATTGGTCGTTTTTTTCGTTATCTTTATGCGAATTTTACCTTTAATTGTGACCTTTTGATGAAATGTGCCTTTTTTCTCCCATTATTTGAAGAAATTTCTTGTTTTGCACAATCTATTTACCAAAATTTGTGTTTTTTGAGGTACCTCGACTGTGTTTTTGCGATCTTTTGATGAAATTCACGTTTTTTATGATACCTGGACCAAATTTGTTCTTTTCTCGTGGTCTTTTGGTGGAATTTGTTGTTTTTCTTGCAAGCTTTGGATGTAGTTTGCCGTTTTATCAAATTTATCTTTATTTTGTGATTTTTTTTGCAAAATTGGTCGGTTTTTTTCGCTACTTTTATGCAAATTTTACCTTTAATTGTGATCTTTTGATGAAATGTGCCTTTTTTCCCCATACTTTGGAGAAATTTCTTGTTTTGCACAATCTATTTAACAAAATTTGTGTTTTTTGAGGTACCTAGACTGTGTTTTCGTGATCTTTTTATGAAATTTGCATTTTTTATGATTTGTGACAAAAATTCATCGTTTTGTCAAGGTGTTTTTGTGAAATCAGTTGTTTTTCGGGGCCTTTTGATGAAATTTGTTGTTTTTCTTGCGAGCTTTCGATGTAACTTGCCGTTTTATAAAATTTATCTTTATTTTGTGATTTTTTTGCAAAATTGGTCGTTTTTTTCGCTATCTTTATGCGAATTTTACCTTTAATTGTGACCTTTTGATGAAATGTGCCTTTTTTCTCCCATTATTTGATGAAATTTCTTGTTTTGCACAATCTATTTACCAAAATTTGTGTTTTTTGAGGTACCTCGACTGTGTTTTTGTGATCTTTTGATGAAATTCACGTTTTTTATGATACCTGGACCAAATTTGTTCTTTTCTCGTGGTCTTTTGGTGGAATTTGTTGTTTTTCTTGCAAGCTTTGGATGTAGTTTGCCGTTTTATCAAATTTATCTTTATTTTGTGATTTTTTTGCAAAATTGGTCGGTTTTTTTCGCTACTTTTATGCGAATTTTACCTTTAATTGTGATATTTTGATGAAATGTGCCTTTTTTCCCCATACTTTGGAGAAATTTCTTGTTTTGCACAATCTATTTAACAAAATTTGTGTTTTTTGAGGTACCTAGACTGTGTTTTTGTGATCTTTTAATGAAATTTGCATTTTTTATGATTTGTGGCAAAAATTCGTCGTTTTGTCAAGGTGTTTTGGTGAAATCGGTTGTTTTTCGGGGCCTTTTGATGAAATTTGTTGTTTTTCTTGCGAGCTTTCGATGTAACTTGCCGTTTTCTAAAATTTATCTTTATTTTGCGATTTTTTTGCAATATTGGTCGTTTTTTTCGCTATCTTTATGCGAATTTTACCTTTAATTGTGACCTTTTGATGAAATGTGCCTTTTTTCTCCCGTTATTTGAAGAAATTTCTTGTTTTGCACAATCTATTTACCAAAATTTGTGTTTTTTGAGGTACCTCGACTGTGTTTTTGCGATCTTTTGATGAAATTCACGTTTTTTATGATACCTGGACCAAATTTGTTCTTTTCTCGTGGTCTCTTGGTGAAATTTGTCGTTTTCCTTGCAAGCTTTCGATGTATTTTGGAATTTTATCAAATTTATCTTTAATTTGATTTTTTTTTGCAAAATTGAAAATTGGTCATTTTTTTTCACTATCTTTATGCGAATTTTACCTTTAATTGTGATCTTTTGATGAAATGTGCCTTTTTTTCCCCCATTCTTTCAAGAAATTTCTTGTTTTGCATAATCTATTTACCAAAATTTGTGTTTTTTGAGGTACCTAGACTGTGTTTTTGCAATCTTTTGATGAAATTCACATTTTTTATGATACCTGGACCAAATTTGTTCTTTTCTCGTGGTCTTTTGGTGGAATTTGTTGTTTTTCTTGCAAGCTTTGGATGTAGTTTGCCGTTTTATCAAATTTATCTTTATTTTGTGATTTTTCTGCAAAATTGGTCGGTTTTTTTCGCTACTTTTATGCGAATTTTACCTTTAATTGTGACCTTTTGATGAAATGTGCCTTTTTCTCCCATTATTTGAAGAAATTTCTTGTTTTGCACAATCTATTTACCAAAATTTGTGTTTTTTGAGGTACCTAGACTGTGTTTTTGCAATCTTTTGATGAAATTCACATTTTTTATGACACCTGGACCAAATTTGTTCTTTTCTCCTGGTCTTTTGGTGAAATATGTTGTTTTTCTTGCAAGCTTTCAATTAATTTGCGTTTTATCAAATTTATCTTTATTTTGTGATTTTTTTTTTTGCAAAATAGGTCTTTTTTTTTGCTATCTTTATGCAAATTTTATCTTTAATTGTGATCTTTTGATGAAATGTGCCTTTTTTCCCCCATTCTTTCAAGAAATTTCTTGTTTTGCACAATCTATTTACCAAAATTTATGCCTTTGATGTACCTAGACTGTGTTTTAGCGATCTTTTTATGAAATTTGTGTTTTTTATGAGATGTGGCAAAAATTCGTCGTTTTGTCAAGGTGTTTTGGTGAAATTTGTCGTTTTTCTTGCAAGCTTTCGATGTAATTTGCAATTTCTTCAAATTTATCTTTAATTTGATTTTTTTTTTTTTGCAAAATTGGTCATACTTTTAGCTATCTTTATGCGAATTTTACCTTTAATTGTGATCTTTTGATGAAATGTGCCTTTTTTCCTCTATTCTTTCAAGAAATTTCTTGTTTTGCACAATCTATTTACCAAAATTTGTGTTTTTTGAGGTACCTAGACTGTGTTTTCGGGATCTTTTAATGAAATTTGCATTTTTTTATGATTTGTGGCAAAAATTCGTCATTTTGTCAAGGTATTTTGGTAAAATCGGTCGTTTTTCAGGGCCGATTGATGAAATTTGTTGTTTTTCTTGCGAGCTTTCGATGTAACTTGCCGTTTCATCAAATTTATCTTTTTTTGTGATTTTTTTGAAAAATTGGTCATTTTTTTCACTATCTTTATGCGAATTTTACCTTTAATTGTGATCTTTTGATGAAATGTGCCTTTTTTTCCCATCTTTTGAAGATATTTCTTGTTTTGCACAATCTATTTACCAAAACTTATGTTTTTTGAGGTACCTAGATTGTATTTTCGCGATCTTTTGATGAAATTCACGTTTTTTATGATATGTGGACGAAATTCGTCATTTTCTCGAGGTCTTTTGGTGAAATTGGTCGTTTTTTGGGATCTTTTGATGAAACTTGATGTTTTTCTTTAGAGCTTTCGATGTAACTTGCCGTTTTATCAAATTTATCTTTTTTTTGTGATTTTTTTGAAAAATTGGTCATTTTTTTCGATATTTTTATGCGAATTTTACATTTAATTGTGATCTTTTGTTGAAATGTGCCTTTTTTCCCATCTTTTGAAGAAATTTCTTGTTTTGCACAATCTATTTACCAAAATTTGTTTTTTTTGAGGTACCTAGACTGTGTTTTCACGATCTTTTGATGAAATTTGCGTTTGTTATGATATCTGGGCAAAATTAGTCGTTTTCTCAAGGTCTTTTGGTGAAATTGGTTGTTTTTCGTGGTCTTTTGATGAAATTCATAGTTTTTCTTGTGATCTTTCTATGTAATTTTCCATTTTATCCAATTTAAAGTTTTTTTTGTGAGATTGGCTGTTTTTTTTGCTATCTTTTTTGCAAATTTTACCTTTAATTGCAATCTTTTGACAAAATGTGCCTTTTTTCCCATCTTTTGATCAAATTTGCCGTTTCTCCTAATCTATTTACCCAAATTTGTGTGTTTTGAAGTACCTAGATTGTGTTTTTGGGATCTTTTGATGAAATTCGCATTTTTTATGATATGCAGACAGAATTCGTTGTTTTCTCAACGTCTTTTGGTGAAACCTGTCGTTTTCTCGAGGTCTTTTGATGAAATTTGTCCTTTTTTTTTTTTTTGCAATCTTTTGATGTAATTTACCATTTTATCAAATTTATCCTTTTTTCGTGATTTTTTTTGCAAAATTTGTTGCTTTTTTCACTACCTCTCCTCCCTCCCTCAGAGCATTGAAATGTCTCCTCCTGAAATTTTTGGGATTTCAATGGTCAGAAAGTACAATGTCCCCCCCCCCCCCCAGAGTCACAGAAGTTCCTCTTTGAGAAAAATGTTTGAATACAGCACTAGTTGCAGTACTTTTACAAAAAAAAAAAAAAAAAAAAAACAGTATTTTTACAATATATATATATATATATATATATATAGCAGCGTTTTGTTACACACTGACCATTAGATTCATTTGTTGACATATGTGACCAGGCCCAGTAGCAGAAAGTTCTTCACGTGTCTGTGAAGAATACTTCAGCAACAAAAATTAATCTGCGGCAAAATATTTTTAGAACTAAACCGTTTATTAATCAAACAGTTGTTTACCTATTAACGTTTTTAAGTATTTTATAAATTTTAATAAATAATAATCTTAACTTTTTGTATTAAGTAATAAAGAGCTAAAGATAATACGAAGTAATACAAAAATTTGATATAAAAGAATCTGCAAAAGAGAAAGAAAATCTGTCACGCCCGTCTCGAGCTTTCTACTACTGTGTGATGAGGTTCTTAATAAATAATTAATACTTAGTTTTTCCATCTTTTGAAAGAATATAAAAATTTAAACAAAATAATTATATAATTTTTCTCAAAAATATTTGTCTATTATTATTATCATTACCAGTTTCAAATATAGTTTAGTATTTGCTACTAATAAGAAAATGACATTAAGTACTAATTTCATCACAATCCCAGTAACAATTTTTTGTGCCAATTAGAAAAAAGGTAAAATTGATATGCGACCCAAGATTGAGCAAAGCTTATTATTAAAAGAAATTGCAAAAACCAGTATAACCCATAAAATAAGCAAAATTTGCATTTTGAAAAAGAACTACAATAAAGGTAGAAACAATGAAAATTTTAGCAACTGTTTTTAAGCTCATATATTTGTTAAAAGTATTAGATTAGTCTTCAGCATACATCAAACATATATTATATCTAATGTTGCTACACACAAATGTGGCACTACTTTAAAATCTATTTTTAAAAATTTTAAACTTTGGTGTGTCTGCAGAAAAAGTTTGGGGGGGGGGGGAAGTGCTAAATTACCAAATGATTATTTATTTACCAATATAAAAAAAAAAGAATTTAAACAGGGAGGGAAAAATTCCAGACAAACTTCAAGAAAATAGAGTAATTTTTGCTTTTTACTCATTCCTAGAAACCTCCATTTTCCTTTTTTTCCAGGTGTTTTAAAGGAATGATAGACCATCTACTGTACACTTAGTTAAAATGTAAAATACAAAAATTTTCCATTCTCGATACAGTTAGACCAAATGAGGAAGGAAACGGGGGGGGGGGGGGGGGGGAATGATCAATTGTCACTAAGTGACATTCGTGATAAACTTTTGGTGATCCTTTGAAAAAAACTGAATCTTGTATTTTACTATAATTAATATTTTTTTTTTTTTTTTTTAGTCTAAGAAATTTTTATACCCATAAAGTTTTAGATGTTAAATTTTGAAATTTTACATTAGCAGGCTAGAATATTTACATTAATTGATATTATTACTAATTACGCTAATTAAAAAATAAATGCCTATGAAAAAGCAAACGAATATTTTAATTTAGTTTTCAATAACATATAGCAGAACAATTTCATCTGACACAGCAATTAAAATTATGTACAGTTTCAGCCTCAAATAAATAGTCATGCAATAACATCACCAAAATAAAAAAATCATGAAGTTACAAACAAAAATGAACAAATATGCTAAAACTGTGTGCTTACATAAATAATCTTCAATTACTTTATAATTACTTTTGTTACAATCAAAAAAGTTTTAAAGATTTTTGTTTTCATTAAATAAAATGCATTTTATGTTATAAAATGGAAATTCATTTAGTTTTGGGGGGAATTTGAGAAAAAGTACATTTTGGGGGAGAGGGGGGGGATTTTAAATTCTTAATATATATATGTATATATATATATATATTTTTTTTTTTTACTGTAAAAAAAAAAAAAAAAAAAAAAAAAAAAAAAACTTGATTTTTTTAATATCACTTTTAAATTTTTTCAACATTGAATTTTCAGAAATATTCCTGTGTTTTCTTTCTTTAAATTCTAGATAAGGGCAATAAGAACTCATTCCGCTATGCTCAACTCGCTATCTATTGAATCTGCAGTATATTATAAGTAGAATATATTTTATAATTGATATTCTGTTTAGCGGGGGGGGGGGGGGGGGAATCAATGTTAAAGTATGAAGATTTCTTTTGGGGGGGAGGGATTTTGCATCATTAGATTTAGGGGGGGATATGGTCACCACTGAGGAGCGATATTGCCTAAACATTTTAAACAAGAAGCAGAAATATACTGAAATGTGAAAGATTATGTGCCTGAAATGTAGGCATAGTAGTCAGTGTTGAATTAAAGGGGTGACCCAAGGGGGACTCCCCCCAAAGCATTGAAATGTTTCCCCCAGAAATTTTGTGATTTCAATGGCCAAAAGTGCAATGCCCCCCCCCCCCCCCTGGAGTGACAGAATTCCTTACTCAAGAAAATTGTTTGGATTCAACAATCAACATTGTAGTACTTTTACAAATAAATAAATAAAATAGCAGTTTTTCACCAAACACTGACCATATTTTGAAAGAATATAAAGTTTTAAACAAAATAATTACATAATTTTTGTCACAAAATATTTGTTTATTATTATTATCCTCACCAGTTTGAAATACAGCTTAGTATTAGTTAGTACTAATTTTATCATAATCCCAGTAACAATTTTCTGTGCCAATCAGCAAAAAGGAAAAAATTGACATGCGACCCAAGAATGAGCAAAGCTTATTATCAAAAGAAATTGCAATAATCAGTATAACTCCATAAAATAAGTAAAACTTGCATTCTGAAAGAAAATTACAATAAAGGTAGAAACAATGTAAATTTTAGCAATTATTTTTAAGCCCATAATTTTTTTTAACTATTAGGTTAATCTTCAAGGTGTAAAATTAATCTGCAGTCGTGTTACACTGTTTATGCTATTTTGGGACTATAATTAACAAAAATAAATCCACATATTTTATAATTTGTATCATTTATCGATTTTGTCCAATAAAAACTAAGAAACTACATTTTTTTCTTTAACTTTTAATTAGAAAAATGCAGCATACAATTTTTTAGAAAACAAAATAGTATTCAAAATTGTAAGTTTTAAGCATCATAAAAAGTAGAAATACTCAAGAATGTTGTGAATTATAAATAAATATATAAATAAGGCCTGGTCTTGGAACATTAATCTGGATTGAAGTATGAAAATATCTATGTATATATCTTCTCTGAAGATTTTCAGCGCAATAAAAATACATACATACAATCCATACACAGAGATAATAAGCAAACAAATTGTACGGTACAGCTGCCCTTTTTAAAAATATTAAGATATAATAATCTGAAAAATTTATGACCAACTGCATACAATTGCTCCCTTCCTAATCTTGAGTGTCCCCATGTATATGGAATACATTTTCAAAACACAATACATTGTTTTTTGAGTAGGTAATTTTTATATTATGTAAACAATCATACTAGAGAACAGAAATACAAGTGAAATGTACTTACTTATTCAAGACTCATCTTTCCTTCCAGTACGGGCGACCGGTGGGATGTTTTGAGCTACAAAAACATTGATTTATTTCATTTTATTAAACTTAATTCCTATATTATAAAGACGATATAGCTGCGTACGACGCTGCATCATCAACAGCGTACGACGCCATGAAAATCCCGATCTACCGCCAAAAGCAAAACACATCCAGATGCATGACGGTAAACTTTTCGTTGCGCATGCGTATTTGCCACCGTACTGCTTCTCGCTTTGACAGGGAATTTTGAAAGGTACAGAAATGGAACTCCGTGCCTCTAACAATTTTTAAAGGCACAAATCGAACTTCGTGCCTCTGATAAATTTCACTTTCGTATCGGTGACTCTCATTTTGTCGTGGCTTGACGTTTTTCTGGAAAATCAGAGGCACTTTTTCTATGTGCCTCTCATATCAAAATAATAGAAGGCACGATATGCTTGTGCCTTTTATGTGAGGGGTACAGTTTTAAGACGAGCTTTTGAGAAGTCAATTTGGTAAATACTAGTAAATACTGGTAAAACTTAGGATTTACCAGAATTCGGGCTTTTACAGTAACATCAACAAAAAGGTCCTCACTGGACATGACTTTAGTCTTAAACGGTGAAAGTGTATGGCATTTGTTCGGAATTTCTTTCCTACAGACAGCTGTAACTAAGAGCTTTTTTTTTAATTAAATGGCAGCTATCAAATAATAATAGATATTTTGAATAAAAACAAATCTAATCTGAGAACACTACTTCAAACACTTGTCATTTTGTTATTCGGTTATTTATTTTTAAGTCAGATTGTTCTACTACGTGTCGTTTTTGAACATCCTGTATAAATGATGAATTTTACATATTGTATTTATCCTCTTCATACCCCAGTATTTAACAGGAAAATGACACATAAAAATTTATTTAATTTTTAAGAGACTTTAAACATACTATTTTCAAAGAAATATCTATAAGATCTTGCTGATATCTATAATTTTACTATTTCTGTCTTGTATCTATGTCAAAAACAAGAATTTATCTGCAGCGCCATATTTATACCTGATAAAAAATTAAAATGAGCAGACCAGAAAAATGACATTAATTTTCAATGACAATCATATTTTAACTATGGAAAATTATTTGTAAAATACAGAATTTCTTACCTTTCTCATATATGTGTTTTAAATATAACAAGTAAGAATAATCATGCGTTAAGCATAGATTATGAAACTCTTTCCAACACTTCCTGAAATATTTAACAAAACTTTATTATTTAGGGAAATAAGATGCTATTTTCCATAGCCAAATATGTATTCCAATACTTTTGAACAGCCCTGTATTTGAACCGTCGGTTGATACGTATATATATATATATATATATATGCTATATAATAGGAAAATTAATTTAGCAAGAAAATGCCTAACTGGTTGAAATTTCTCTTTCAGCACTTTATTCTAATAGATGGAAAATACTTGAATACTTTTGTTCAGAACTGTAATTTACCTAGTACCTTTACTACTCGCCAGTATTTTGTTAAAATTTTGTTCAAAGAAAAACACATTAAAAACTATTTAAATCACATATCCAGAAATTATTATTAATGTGTGACCATGCAGTTAATTCTTTGCTTGATCCTGTATATCATTTTATCTATATTCTACAAACGTTTCTTAGTAAATTGAAAGCAATTCAACGTAAAAATCCATAACTTATTTAAAAACCAATTTTAAGCTAATTACCCTCACAATCAGTAACCTTTATGAGCTCTTTTGTGTAACCTGTATATCATCTATTACATACACACTATGTAATTTGTGGACATTTAGTAAAACTTAAACACGCATATCATAATTGAAAATGTATTTCATCATTCCATCATCTATCATCGATAACATACAGTACTTCGGATAAGAATATAAAATTTGAAATATTTTGTGTGTCCCTGTAAATGCTATGCATTTCATATTATGCGTTAAATATTAAGTATCAGCGGCGGATATCAATTTTATGATACTTGAAATCGTTTAACATAATTAAAATATGTCGCAAACAATTAAACCTTTATTATTGTGTAATGGAATTCTTTTGGGTTGCCCTGTAAATAAATAGTAACTATTATTTTCACTGCATTTCACTCATACTAGTGTACTTTGTAAATCCATGTAAATTTGAATATGTTTGACAGTGTGTAACACCTTTAAAATTCATTTGAAACGATTTTTTACCATAGACCGCAAATATATTCTTCAGAAAATTTCATAGAGATATGTAAAAAGTCAATTAAGTCTTGAAACCTAATTTATGCATGAAATTCATTTATTTTGATTAATATATGGGATATAATATGTATATTTACTGTATTTTAAGTAAAATACATAATGTTAAATATTTCTCAAAAACTACTCATTTTGCTGATCCTTATGTTCCATATACCCTTAAAAAAAAGGGGGACAAAAGAAACTTTTAGATTTCTTGTTTGCTTATTCATACAAAATAAAATTCTCTTTATTTTTTTATGATATGAGAACAGCAAATGCATTATTTCACAGACTTTGAATTTAAAATAAAATTCAAAGAGAGTGACATGTTCTAGTTCAATACATTTATCAACTGTCAAAATTCGAATTGTAGGTATTATTTGGAAAACGGAAAGTAAGATTGAAAAATAAATAAATTGTATTTTCATAGTACATTTCATATATTGTTTTTTTTTTGTAAACTAAACAGAGATTGATGATCAGTTTAAAAAAAAATCATTGTTGCTGTTTTTATTTATTATCATTTTTTTTATCTTATTTAATTTAACTTACCTTATGTAAAGATGTAGTTTTGTAAAATATGTATAACTGATTTTGCGATGAACATTATAATATAAAATTATATGTTTTAATGTATTTTTAATAACGAAACAACATTTCAATATTTTTAAAACTTAATTATCAATTAACCAATCAATTTTAAAACATTTTTCCTTTAACTAGATATAGATGATAATCGCCTAATTGTCATTATTACTTCTAAAACGAATGTTGTTGAATTCGATCGACAAATTGAGAAGTGTGCGAGTGTATCTAGACAATAAAAAATCACCATAGAATATGAGCTTGCTATTCATGTATTTAATCAAATATACATGGCATTCTACACTAACTCAATTTGGTTTTGATGGTAATATATATTTTAGAAAACTAAATATATATATAATAAAACTTTTAATAGACATTGTCATCTTTATTATAAATGTGATAATATAAATAAAACAATAGAAGTTTCTATAATATACGTGAGAAGTATAGACTTAACACTCCACATTTATTTACACATAGAGTATATTTACGTAAGCTAGAATGCAAACAGACACAAAGAGACAGACCGGACAAGCAAATCGAATTCATTAAACACTATTAAAATTTGTTAGAAAATTTTGAAAAAAAAATCCGGTAAGAATTTGGAATTTCTGGATAAGATAATCTGCTAATACACAGCAGTAGTGATGTAAAAGTAACGACGAAATGAATATACGTATGATATTGTTACTTTCGAACTAGCTACCCGTTAGAAACTATTCTTTTTTCGTTACTTCCGTTTGTGTTTCAGATACCGGGTATTAACAATAATCGTATGTACTACAAAACAGCAAATCTTATTATATATCGTACGAGTCTTAGAAGGATTCCGATATGTGCTGCCATATGTACGTAAAACTTATAATTAATCAGGTTTCTAAATTTTAAAGAATATATCCAATCAAATTAAAATACGATGCACAATTATATTAGTAATGAAATAAATAATAACAGGAGAAAGCAATTTAGGAAGAGTAAAAGTTTATCAAGTTTTTACAATAAAACTATGAAATATAATTACTCCAACAAAGCAAATTTACTTACTAATTTTAAATTAAAAGTAGTTATGTATTATAAAAATTTAATTTTATAATAATTTGTAAATATTTTTTAAAAATATGCTTAATTTCTTACGTGATCATCCTATCAAATAACCTTGTACTTGAATCGCATTATAAATGTTTTAATTTTTAATTTAAATTTAAAAATAGTTTTTTCTACAAATATGAAATTTAAAAACATGCCAACAAAGATATTTTTACAAGCAACAAAATAAATAAATAAACTTTATCATAAAAATTTTTTTTACAAGCAATCTAGAAATTCGTCTTTATCATAATTTTTATTCTTCAAATATAAAACATAAATAAACGTACGAAGATAGTTTTATAGGAGAAAAATTCACTGAAAACAAACTTGCAAACACTTAATTGCTCGAAAACTTCAGAACATTTAAAAAAAAAATGTGTTTCATTTTAGACTTTATCATCTTATCAAACAAACTTTACATCATTCGCATCATTTTTTCTGAATTCTTTGATTTATGTTTAAAAAAATTATTTTCCCTTTCTTTTTGGTTTTAATGAAGGGAGGTCTCAGGGCCGAAGCTAGCCTATTTTGCACCCGATGTAAATACGAATTTTGAGCCCCCCCCCCCCCTTTCTCCTCCGTAAAGTATATTTACAAAGAAAATTTTACTATTTTTCTAATAATCGTTTTTTTTTTTTAATTTAAAATATGTAATACTGAACTATGTAATTTGGTTCGTCAAATATTGATTAATTAAAATCTTGAAAACGGCGTGAAAAAGAATTGAAAAAAAAACCCCGCTTTATATAGTCTTCTTACGCCACATCATTATTAGATTCTTCTATGCTTTAGCATACCACCAGATAGGATAATTTTAACTATACCACGCTAAACATAGATGTGCAAAAAAATGGCGAAAAAAATCGTCCTTTGGCATCTCTTTATTCTGGTGCCAGGGGCGCATGCCCCCTCTGCTCCCCCCCCCTTAGTTTCGGCCCTGGAGGTCTTTCAGTAATATAAAATTGGTCTTTCAATAAATAACCTGATTTTGAAAAAAAATCTTTCAGGTGGTTCTAATATACATCACTGATAAATAAATTTTTGCTAAATACGCAAGCTGAGAGACGCTTTAACAATAAATGTTTGTTTTTTTCCCAATTTGTTGTTGAACCTTCTTTAACTGAATACTTTGGCATAAATATGAATCACATTTTGCTTTATCATTTGATGCTTCAATAAATATATATTCACTTTTTATTTCGCTTTCTTTTCATTAATAAAATAAATAAATGACTCAACAAGCCCATACGAAATCTAAATCAACTGAGATTAGAGAATAACTGATACAAACAGAATGATACGAATACACTCATACGAAAACAACTGAAACAGGCGCCTTCCGAAAACAATTTCGCATCTTTTAATGCATTTGACTGTCTGGTTGCGTTCATGAGCTACGCAAACGTAAAAAGCGTTTGAAGTTAGTTTCATTTTATTCGATTGCATATTGGCAGAGTAACGTCTAACGAGTTGCATTTTTAAGTAATTATCGGTACTTCGTATCTTAGGGAATATTCGTTACTCAGAAACGAATATGTACGGTTTGCAACAGCTGTACACAGCAGATTCGATTGGAAAAAACTTTGCACCATATTGTCGCTTGATCAGTCTGTTATTCGAAAGTTCACAAATGTGATGAAGACATGGCAATCCGAGTATATTTCTGCGAGTGAGAGTGCACACAAAATGGCAAACAGGGCGAACAAACAAATCGATTTCCTTAAACACTATTCAACTTTGTTAGAAAAAGTTAAAAATATTCCTGTAAGAATTCCGAATTTAATAAAAAATCTGCTATAATCTGTTAGAACTCACTAAGTTCTATTCTAAAGACTTTGCACCGTATTGTCGCTCGATCAGTCTTTTATTCGAAAGTTCAGCTTAACTAATAAAGGCATAGCAATCCGACTATATTTACGCGACTTACAGAACATACAGACAGATACACTAATAGGCAGGTCAGACAAACTAACCGAATTCATTAAACACTATTCAACTTCGCTAGAAAGTGTTGAAAAAAAATTTCTGGTAAGAATTCGGAACTTCTAAAAAAAAAAAAAAAAAAAAAAAAAAAAAACTGTTAGAATCTGCTAGAACGCAGCTCGTTCGATTTTAAAATCTTCTCACCGTATTGACGCACGATTAATCTTTTATTCGAAAGTTCACCAAATGTAATGAAGAAATTGCAATCCTATTTTATCTGCATAAGTTAAAGTGCAGACAGGCCAAGCAAACAAACTGCATTCATCAAACACTTTTCAGCTTTGTGGGAAAATGTTGAAAATAAAAATTTCCAATAAGAATTCTGAAACTTCTGAATAAAAAATCTGTCAGATGTAGAAATACCGCTGTTTAGATTCTAAAAATTTTGAACTGACGCTTACCGACGCTTAATTTTTCTTTTTATTCGAAAGTTTGGCACAAGTAATAGAGAAAGTTTACCTCAATGTATCATTTATCTCTTTGATTTCCGATCGTTCCTTGATTTGAAATGAATGGATTTCGTAAGCGATAAAACAGCCGAAAGAAACTTTTCTACTTAATAAATGTTGTTATAAATAAATGGCAAAGGAAGAACAGTAAATATGTTTTTAAAAGCTGTGGTATTGCTATTCGAGAATTGTCGTTTATTGGATCTTTTAATAGATTTAATACTAGAGAAATTGGCCCGAAATGATGACTGTAATTTAATCGTTCTTCGATTGCTGTTATAAATAAACTCTAGTGTAAAAATGGTTTTTGCGAAAATGCAAAAAGAAGAAAACCTGTAGTATTTTCTCGTTAAATAGTTGTGCATTGTGGTCGTTGGCAGAAATTTCGAACATTTACTTTGACCCATGTACCTTTTGCTTTTTTACATGTATTAATAAAATAATTTTTCACTTACGGTGTCTTTTCTTTATGGTGCTTCTGTGTACATCACCGCTTCAGGAAAACACTTCCGACCTCACATTGCTGTATCATTTCGAGTCATCAGGATACAACCTACCTCTCTTAGGAGTTCTGAAACGTTTAACTGAAACACCCTGTATATTAAACGTTATCAAGTTTTTGGTGATTTTGGATCTTTTCGTCTTTTACGATATCTTGTGTTATCCTTCCTAGACTATTGCCACTGCCTTATTGATATCATCATTTTTTTATGCAATTCTTTTGTATAAACAATCATCTAGAACATAGCAGGTTTGATTCTACAAACTTTGAGCCGTATTATGTTGCGATTAGTCTTTTATTCGAAATTTCAGATAGTGTAAAAAACACATGGCAAGCCGTGTATATTTTGGCAAGATAAAGAACAGATAGATAGACAGCAAGCGGACAAACAAATCGGATTCATTAAACACTATTCAGCTTTGTTAGAAAGTGTTGAAAAAAAAATTCCGGTAAGAATTTGGGATTTCTGAATAAAGAATCTGCTGTAGCAGAGCAAGTTTTAATCTTTAAATTCTAACCTCTATTGGCAAGCGATTAGTCTTTTATTCTAAAGTTAAGCAAATGTAATAAAGATATAGCAATCCGACTGTATTTCGGCAAAATAGAGTAAGGAATAAACAGACATAAACAAACATAAATAGAAATAGACATAAATAAAACAAGCGGACAAACAAACTGAATTCGTTAAATATTATTCAACTATGTTGGGAAGTTTTGAGAATGCAGATTTTTGGAAAGAATTGTGAAAATTCTGAATAAAAAATCTGTCAGGAGTAGAAATACTGCTGTTTAGATTCTAAAAACTTTGAATCGCACTGACGCTTAATCAGTCTTTCTATTCGAAAGTTAGGCAAATGCAATAGAGAAATTTTACCTCAATGTATCATTTATCTCGTTGATTTCCGAATGTTCCATACTTTGAACAGCCGAAAGAAAAATTTTCTACTTAATAAATGATGTTATAAAGAAATAGAGAAGGATGAACAGTAAATACGTTTTAAAAGCTGTGGAATTGCAATTAGAGAATTGTCGTTTATTGGATCTTTAAATAGATTTAATACTAAAGAAATTGGAATAAAATGATGACAGTAATTTAATCTTTCTTTAATCGCTGTTATAAATAAACTCTACTGTAAGAATGGTTTTTGCGAAAATGTGAAATGAAGAAAACCTATAACATTTTCTCATTAAAGTAATTGATGCAGTTTGAAAAGTAATTTATTAGGTGACCGTTGTACCTTTTTTAAAGACTATATAAATTACGTTGATATAAAAAATATATTACTATAATTTAATGTTTCTATTGTTGTGGTTGTAATGAATATTATTTAATGGACGTGCGATAACAGTGATACATGTAGTGGCTTCCAAAATTTAAGATACATGTTTTTCGAAGATCACCAGAAAAAAATGGCAGTCAGATTAAACATCACAGTTTATGTGAATGACCATAATAAGCTTTAAAAAACTTACACAAAAATTACTGAAACCATTTTTATTTTATAGAAAAGAATAGGTATTTGTGAATGAGAGAAAAACTTGCAATAACGAAGCTTTCGTAATTTTACTGGTAAGTTTTGTTGTATTTCAACTATTGTTGTAAGTTTCGTTCATAACAACCAGCCCAGCAGCAGAATTTTTTTCAGCAGTCTGCAACAAACGTAAAAACTTAAAAAACAGTCTGCAGATCAATCCCTCGCATTACATTATATGCACTCAAACCTCTCAAGTACGTACTTATGATAGACATAAAAGAATAGTATGCTTTTAAGAAGAATTTGCCTTTGTTCTTATAATTTTTAACACCTCATACATTGTCCGAAAGAGGAGGGGGGGTTCCTCTTTGACAAAATTTGCAGGTTTTCACGATCTTTTGACGAGATGTCATTTTTCGCGATCTTTTGACGAAATTTGCATTTGTTCGCGCTTTTTTTTTACAAGATTTGAAGTTTTTCCGATCTTTTGACGAAAACTGCCGTTTTTTGCGATTTTTTCAATAAATGTGCCTTTTTCTTGCGATCTTTTAAAGAAATTTCCCGATTTATCGTGATATTATGATGAAAGCTCCCATTTTTTGCGATCTTTTGACTAACACTGCAATTTTGTCCCAATTTCTTGAAGTAATTTGCCGTTTTTTCGCAATCTCTTGAAGAAATTTGCCATTTTTTCGTGACCCTTTGAAGAAATTTGTCTTTTTTGCGATTTTTATAAGAAATGTTCCTTTTTTCGTGATTTTTTGATGAAATTTGCCGTTTTTTCGCAATTGTTTGAAAAAATTCGCAGTTGTTTCGTGATCTTTTTACGAAAACTGCCGATTTCTCGTATATTTCACGAAAACTGCCGTTTTTTCGCGATCTTTTGAAGAATGCCGTTTTTTCAGATCTTTTGAAGAAATTCGCCTTTTTCGGTGATTTTTTTTTAACAAAAACTGCCTTTTTTGTAATTTTTTGAAGAAATTTTCTGTTTTTTGCGATTTTTAAAAGAAATTTGCCGTTTTTCTCGTGATTTTTTTGACGAAAAGTGCCTTTTTTTCGTGATCTTTTGAAAATTTGCCGTTTTTTCGTGATCTTTGGACGACATTCGCGTCTTTTTCGCGATCTATGACGAAATTGATTTCTTTTCGAAGACTGTCAAAATTCGCGATACATTTTATGTCGAAATTTCCGATTTAGGACCGAAATTTTTTTAATTTTGCTATTTTATTTTTAATACTTGAAAAATAGTCTGCAGACCTTCCCAAGAGTCTGCTATGTGCGTCGCAGCGTTGCGCCGATTCTGCTCCCGGGACAACCAGTAGAATCTAGAAATGTCTAGAAGAAATCGTTTGCCAGATTCATTAAGGTGGCAGGTGGTAGGATGGATTTCCATCCATGGAAATGGGATCGTCACAGGCCGATACTGCAAGACGGCTCAGTGTGTCTCGTAGTGTAATCCAGCGACTCTAGGATCAGTATGAATCCGAAAATTCTTTGTCCAGAAGACATGTTTTAAACTGCCCACAAGTTACAACACCTGCAGAAGACCAGTGTCTAGCTCTTTAGACCCGAAAGAGAAGACTCGCTACTGTGTTGCAACTCACTGCAGATCACTTTGCAGCATCAGGGAGAAGAATCTCCGCTACTATGGTGCGAATACATCTTCACGATGCAGATTCATATGCAAGGCGATCACTTGTGTGCTGTCCTCCTCAACAGGCAACAGAGAAGGGCCTGCTTATGTTGGGTAAGAGAACGTGTTTCCTGGCCCAGACAACAGTGGGCTTTTGTACTTTTCACAGACGAATCCAGATTCTCACTGGCGAGCGATTCAGGACATCTTCTGATCTGGAGAGAATAATGCACTCGATACCACACATTATCATCTTTTTGTTGTTATTTTATTACTCTTACATATATTATTCTGTTTATTTTATTTATTCCATTCAATTATCTCTAAATTGTCTTAACTTATTACTATTTTAATTTTTTGAGAACTAAGAAAATTTATCATCATTAAGTATTATTTAAGTTAGAAATATGATTATTACAACTTCTGGTTATATATATGCTCATAGGTTTATCTTAATTATTTATATTGTGCATATAATTTTGTATTTATCACTGTGAAGAATTCTTCAATTATGTTTACTTTTTGAGCACGCACTGAATAGATAGGGCTACTCATTGTGTTTAAATTCTATTCTTTCATTTGTTATCTAATATATTTTTGATGGCGGTCTGGGGGCCATTCAGTGGTGTCTCTGGTCTCTCCTGGCTCCGTATATCTACGGAGATTCTCCTTTCCTTTTGGCACTCCTGTCTTAGTCCATGGTTGGGCTTTGAGCATAGTTGTTTCACCCTGCTAGGTGGGGCTTGTTGAGCTGAAGCCATTTGGTAGGCCTCCTCACCTAGCTGAAACTGAAACTTATATCATCAATCAAACACTATCGAAACTGTTAGGTACAGAAACTGTGGAATCATGGTTTGGGCAGGGATCTCACTCAGGCCACACTGACCTGCATGTGTTCCATGGAGGAACTCTGACTGGTGCGAGATATTGGGATGAGATGGGATGAGATCCTTATTTATATGCGCGCTAATTTGTCGTTGATATTGGTAATGGTTTCATTCTAATGGGTGATAATGCGAGACTACACCGAGCTGTGGTTGTTTAAGATTATCTTGAAGATCACGGTTTTGAGAGAATGGAATCGCCAGCTCACTCTCCAGACTTGACGCCCGATTAGTCTTTTATTCGAAAGTTCAGCAAATGTAATAAAGATATTGTAATCCGAGTATATCTACACAACTTAAAGTGCAGACAGACAGGCATACAAAGAGACAGGCCGGACAAATAATCTGAATTCATTAAACTCTATTCAACTTCGTTGCGAAGAGGCGAAAATAAAAATCTCTGTCCAGAATTCTAAAACTTTTTTAAAAAAATCTGTCAGATGTAGCAATACAGCTGTTTAGATTCTAAAAAACTTTGAATCATACTGACGCTTAATCAGTCTTTTTATTCGAAAGTTCGGCAAATGTAATAAAGTTTACCTCAATGTATCATTTATCTTTTTGATTTCCGATCATTCCATTACTTTGAAATAAATGGATTTCGTAAGCAATAAAGCAGCCGAAAGAAAATTTTCCACTTAATAAATGATGTTATAAATAAATGGGGAAGGGTGAACAGTAGATACGTTTAAAAAACGGTGGTATTGCTGTTCAAGAATTGTCATTTATTGGATCGGTAAATAGATTTAGCATGCTAGATAAATTGACCAAAAATGACGACAGTAATTTAATCGATCTTAAATTGCTGTTATAAATAAATACTACTGTAAAAATCGTTTTTACGAAAATGAGAAATGAAGAAAACCTAAAGCTTTTTCTCATTAAAAAATTCCTGCAATTTGAAAAAATAAAAAATTTCGCTAAGAACTCTGAAACTTCTGAATAAAATATCTACTTGTCATATGTAGCAATACAGCTGTTTAGATTCTAAAAAACTTTAAATCATACTGACGCTTAATCAGTCTTTTTATTTGAAAGTTCGGCAGAAGCAATATAGAAAGTTTACCTCAATGTATCATTTATCTCTTTGATTTCCGATCGTTCCTTACTTTCAAGTAAATGGATTTTGTAAGCGATAAAACAGCCGAAATAGAATTTTTTATTTAGTAAATGATGTTATAAACAGGGGAGGGATAAGCAGTAAATGCGTTTTAAAAGCTGTAGTTTTGCTATTCGAAAATTGTCGTTTATTGTATCTTTAAATAGTTTTAATACTAGAGTAATTGGAAAGAAATAATGACAATAATTTAATCGTTCTTCAATTGCTGTTATAAATAAACTCTACTGTGAAAATGGTTTTTGCAAAAATGTGAAATGAAGAAAACCTGTAGCATTTTCTAGTTAAAGAAATGTAGGATTTTGAAAAATAAGTTGTTATGGAACTGCTATGTCTTTTTTAAGACAATATAAATTGCATTGATGTTAAAAATATATTAGTATAATTTAATATTTCTACTGCTGCGATTGTAAATAATTATTATTTATCTGACGTGCATTAGGGGCTATACATATAAAACATTATCAACTTTTTGTAATTTTGGACCTTTTCGTCTTTTACGACATCCTGCGTTATCTTTACTAGACTCTTGCCCCGTCTTATTGATATCGTCATTTTTTTTAATGCTATTCTTTTCTTTTGTACAAACAATCTTCTAGAACACAGCAGGTTTGATTCTACAAAGTTTGAACCGTATTGAGTTGCGATTAGTCTTTTATTCGAAAGTTCAGAAAGTGTAATAAAGACATGGCAATCCGTGTATACTTCGGCAAAATAAAGAACAAATGGATAGATAAACAGCAAACAGACAAAGAAATCGAATTCATTAAACACTATTCAACTTTGTTAGAAAGTGTTGAAAAAAATTCCTGTAAGAATTTGAGATTTCTGAATAAAAAATGTGCTAGAGCAGAGCAAGTTTGACTCTTTAAACTCTAAATTGTATTAGCACGTGGTTAGTCTTTTATTCTAAAGTTCAGCAAATGTAATAAAGAAATAGAAATCCGAGTATATTTCGGGAAAATAGAGTAAGAAATAAACAGACATAAATAGACATAAACAGACATAAATAGACAAGCGAACAAACAAACTGAATTCATTATATACTATTCAACTTTGCTGGGGAAAGGTTTGAGAATGAAAATTTCCCGTTAGAATTCTGAAACTTCTGAATAAAAAACCTGCCTGATGTACCAATATACTGCTGTTTAGATTCTAAAAACTCTGAACCGTACTGACGCTTAATCAGTCTTTTTATTTGAAAGTTAGGCAAATGTAAGAGAGAAAGTTTACCTCAATGTATCATTTATCTCTTTGATTTCCGTTCGTTCCTCACTTTGAAATAAACGGATTTCGTAAGCGATAAAACAGCTGAAAGAAAATTTTCTACTTAATAAATGACGTTATAAATAAACGGGGAAGGATAAACAGTATATACGATTTAAAAGCTATGGTATTGCTATTCGGGAATTGTCGTTTATTGGATCTTTAAATAGGTTTAATACTAGAGAAATTGGCCAAAAATGATGACAGTAATTTAATCGTTCTTCAATTGCTGTTATAAATAAATTCTACTGCAAAAATCGTTTTTACGAAAATGCGAAATGAAGAAAACCTGCAGCATTTTCTCATTAAAGGATTGCTGCAATTTAATAAATAAAATTTATTTAAGGTATCCGAACACGTTGCAATCGGCATTTTGGGCCAAAAATCCTAATTTTTTAAAATTATTTTATTACATAGAACATTTATTTGGCTTTCCAAAACAGGTTTGTTTTTGCCTCTACGCTTATTAGAACGGGAGATATTAAAGATTTTGTGAAGGTCGATAAACCGGAAGTAGGCTTTTAAAGCACAAGGAGTGGGTGTTTAAAGAGCCAAACACCTGTTATAAAAGGAAATAAACATCGCGCTGTTTTAAACATAATTATTTGTAAGCACTTAATAAAATATTTAAAATAATTAAACTTCTGGATTTTAAGTGGCACCATTTAAAGTGTCTTAGAGGTCGAGGAAAATTGACCGATACCTTTATCGATAAATTGCAAAACTATTATAGCATTGCAATCCTGAGTAATGTAAACGATTTGCAGGGTATAAAAACTGCAGTATTTGCTGCATTTTTCCATTGCTGCTCAAGTGCAAAAGCACCAATGCATGGACATTGTACTGTCGGAAAAGAAAGCTGGTGCAAATTTCGACGAGCTGCTTCGAATGGGAGAATTTATAATGATAATTCAAAAGGACTTCCAAAAAATGTGATGAACATTATCAAACCAATATATATGAAGCTCTGCGATCAAAAACTCTTGATAAAATGTTTGCATGGAAAAACACAAAATGCAAATGAAAGTTTCAATGGTGTCATCTGGAAATTTGTACCGAAAGATGTATTTGTTGAGCTGCAAACACTTCAGTTGGGATCACTAATGGCTATTATTCAGTTTTACAAAAGATTTAAAGGATTGTTGGATATTATTAAAAGTATTGGAGTACATCCTGGTGTTCATGCTTTGAAAGGTTTTGCTAGACTTGATGATGAACGTGTAACGGAATCAAAGCGTCATTCCTTGCCAAACATAAACATAGGCAGAAAAAAATAGGTTGCTAAAAAAGGAAAATTAGATAAGGCTGAACAAAAGGAGGGTTTAACTTACAAATGTGGTGAATTTTAAGTATGTATGTTCCTGATTTTCATAAAAATGTAATGTTTTAAACTTCAAATGCATTTTTCTCAAAAGTGATTTTTTACGTGTAATTTGTTCATTTTAAAGATGATAACTTAAAATTGCATAGTTATATTTTTATGAAACTTTGTAAACTTTACCTATATGTTGTTTTTTAGGGCATGACCTAAAAGAATGTTGATATTATAATTATTTTTGAAATTTCAGTCCTTTTTCTTAATTGTTATGTGGAAAAACATACGAAATATCTTAATAATTTACTCAATCAGTTCTAAAATATTTGTTTATTGATATATCTTTAAGCTTTTAGGTCATTCCCTGCATAAATGTGTGTAGATTATTTTAGTAGTAAATTTTTTTGAATAAGTTTAATATTTTTTATAAAAACAAAAAAAGTTTCCTCAAAATGTATTAAAAATTCTTCCCATTTTCACCATTAAAAAAACAAATTGAGGGCTTATGTATAATTTGGACAGCCGATTATTAATTTGAACTGAAATGGATTGTAAAAAAATGGTTACAATGTTTATATATCATTTTTTTTCTATAAAAGTGCTCCGAACGTGTTCGGATACCTTCACAATGCTGAAAATTTTGAATAAAAAATCTTTCAAGGTGTAACAATACTACTGTTTAGATTCTAAAAATTGTGAATCATAGTGACGCTTAATTTGTCTTTTTATTCGAAAGTCCAGCACAAGTAAGAGAGAAAGTTTACCTCAACACTGTAAAACATTTGTGGAAACGTTACTCCATACAATTGGTGTAAAAATGGTGGCAAATGCTGCCTCCAATTTCATGGAATAATTGTTTTCACATATGCAATGGTGTAATTTAAACATATATTACTGGTGTAACATGACAATGTTACACCGGTTTTAACGGTTAAAATACTCCATAAAATTGGAGGCAGCAATGCTACCACCAATTTTACGGAGTAACGTTTCCACAAATGTTTCTCAGTGAATGTATCATTTATCTCTTTGATTTCCGTTCGTTCCTCACTTTGAAATAAACGGATTTCGTAAGCGATAAAACAGCTGAAAGAAAATTTTCTACTTAATAATTAATGTTATAAATAAATGAGGAAGGATGAACAGTAAATACGTTTTAAAACTGTGGTATTTCTATTCGAGAACTGTAGTTGATTGAATCTTTAATTACATTTAATGCTAGAGAAATTGTCCAAAAATGATGACAGTAATTTAATCGTTCTCCAATTACTGTTATAAATAAACTCTGCTGCAAAAATCTTTTTTACGAAACTGCGAAATAAAGAAAACCTGTAATATTTTCTCATTAAAGAATTGCAGCAAATTGAAAAAATAAAATTTCGAATAAGAATTCTGGAACTTCTGAATAAAAAATCTGTTAGACGTAGCAAAACTGCTGTTTAGATTCTAAAAACTTTGAACCGTAGTGACGCTTAATCAGTCTTTTTATTCGAAAGTTTGACAAAAATAATAGAAAAAGTTTACCTCAATGTATCATTTATCTCTTTGATTTCCGATTGTTCCTCTCTTTGAAATAAATGGATTTCGTAAGCGATAAAACAGCCGAAAGAAATTTTTCTACTTAATAAATGACGTTATAAATAAATGGCAAAGGAAGAACAGCAAATATGTTTTTAAAAGCTGTGGTATTGCTATTCGAGAATTGTCGTTTATTGGATCTTTTAATAGATTTAATACTAGAGAAATTGGCCCGAAATGATGACTTTAATTTAATCGTTCTTCGATTGCTGTTATAAATAAACTCTATTGTGAAAATGATTTTTGCAAAAACGCGAAATGAAGAAAACCTGTAGCCTTTTCTGGTTAAAGAATTGCTGCAATTTGAAAAATAATTTATTATGGGATTGTTATATCTCTCTTTAGACAATATAAATTACGTTTATATTAAAAATGGATAACTATAATATATATTTCTACAGTTGTAATTGTAAATAAATATTACTTATAGAACGTGTGTTAGGGGCTTTTTATATATTACGTTTTCAACTTTTTGGTAATTTTGGATCTCTTTCCCTCTTATGATATCATGCGTAGCATCCCTCGAACCCCACACCTCCGCCCTAGTAATATCGTCATTAATTCATAAAAAAGTTCAAATTTTTTCAATTCTTTTATTTTATGTATCTATATAATTATTAATTAATTCAGTAATTATCTGATTTCAAAATAGAATCATTTATACATGTCTAGACTTCATTAATGACCGCATTTTGAAATGATTTAATACTTGAGAGGATTGGTAAATATGTGGATATATAATTGTGATTACAGATATTAACTAAAAAAGAAGAAAAACCTTTGGTTTTTATTTATTTTTAATACCTTTCTTTTGTCGCAGTGATACACATTATTTACGTACTTAATTTAATGAAATGCAGACATGTCATTAAAAAATTACTATTATATATATAGTAGTTTTATGTCAAAGAAAACTTAAAAAATAATACTTACTATTTAAAAGCATTTAATAATAGATTTTTGTTACATAATTCATTAATGCATTCAGCATCAATAATGTTTTCTTGCACTTGTTCTCGCATGAAAAGGTGGGTGGGGATCACATGCTAAAATGTTATCAACAAAATAGGTGGAGAACTTTCTCTTTTCTTGACTGGTAAACTCAAATATCATTTCAAACATACTTCGCTCCTGGTTTCTGGAGAAGCCGATTATGCATGCATGTACATGTACATATGATCGAAGAATAAGAATTCCAAACGTTTAGGTATTCCATATTTTGGAATTAATTTTAAAATCATTTAATGATCTTTGAAAAAAATATGTATTTTCATAAAAAATAGACTAATTTGATGTAAAGAACAAGTTATAAATAAAAAGACAAAATTTTGATGCAAAGAGTAAATTACAAAATAAAGAGAGAAATTCTTCTTTGGATTAAAATGATAATGAACGATTTTAGGATTTTTTATATTTTTTTGCCAAATGCGGGATTATAGCTCATCTATAACTGCGCGATATTTACCGCTTTTTTTCATATTGTGCATAATTAAAAAATATAATTAAACATGGACGCCATATTTCCGCAAAATCGTAAATTAGTCATAAATTTCTCTTTAAAAAAATTACATGAGATGTCGCGAATTCAACAACAGTGGTATATCACATTTAGCTTGCATTGGCAAGATACATAACACGTATCTTGCCCAATTGTATATTCTGAATTATGTATAGTTTAAAATCTATAGTATACTTAATTTATACCCAAATTAATAAAGTTTTGTGGTAAAATTTACTGTATTCATTTGATGTATTTAGTCTATGTACAAGTGTACACATTAAACAAATTATTTATTACATTGAATTTCTGGTGTTTTTTTCCATAGTCGTTATTATTTTTATGCATTTTTTTCACAATGTGGTGACTAGATTTTTTTTGGTTTCAGAGACACTGGCTTCCTAAAAATGTTGGCAATCTGCACCTATATTGTATATTAAAAAGATTTTTTTTTATGTTTGATGAAATTGCTATAAATTTGCATTCAAGTAGATTTCATGTTATATTTCCATGTTTTGTCGATTTTCTCTCGATAAACGGAAAATTTTCGTTCCTCATTCTAAAAGCATTATTAAAAAAGGAAAACTGAAAACTGCCTTAAATGTTAAATGGTAGTCGTTATCTTTTATGGAGCGTTTCACTAGCATCTTATTCAAATTTTGTGAAAAGAATTTATCGCGAATAAAAGAAAGAATGTAAAATATCCATAAAATGCAAATGCAAATAATCAATGATGAGAAGACAGAATAATGCCCATAAAATGCAAATCTTGCCTTATTAAAATAAAATTATTTTCTTATCTCAAACAAACAGCGTGGAGCATTATCAGGCATTCGAAAATTCTAAATCATAATGATTGTTTAAAAGGCTCATGAATTTTAAAAATTATCATTTCAGACATTAAAATGCCTTAACCAAAATCATTTAATAAATAGGAATTCAAAGATATAACAGAATTTTCTATTTTTAGTAAATTTATAAGAGAAGTGCACTAAGAAGGCTAATTTAACAGAAGTAAATTTTCAATGAAATTGTTAAACTAACCAAATTGTGTAATTAAAAATATGATTTTGAATTAAGAATTTGAATGGGAAATTTTATTCAAAACCTTCACATGGTTAAAATTTATAATTTATCTAGGCTTCATAATTTTAAAAGCTACAATTGTCGCTTCTCTTATACGCAATAAGTGTTTTATTTAAAAATTCATTGAAAACTGATACTTATAAGTTATTATATAACTGAAAAAAGTGACCAAAAAAATTTACAAAGCAAGAGCCTCGTGTCTTCTTTTATCCACTCTTTATGTTTTTAAAACATAGCTTCTAAAACAAAAAAAATTTAAATGTTTCATAATCTTAGTCAATTTGTTCTACAAATGAAACATATCAGAAAAGAAATTATTTGTTTATACCTTTTTTTGTTTTTGAAAGACAGATTGACAAAATTGACAAAGCAAATGCCTCGTTTTTCTTTATCCATGCATCTTGGTTTCAAATTATAGCTTTAAACACAAAAGTTAAAAACTACAAGCAATGTTTTAACGCTCAAATCTTGTAAAAAACAACCTCCCTCCCCCCCCCCCCTAAAAAAATCACATACGCCGTTTCAAGGATGCCTCGATCCTCTTCCTCAGTGCGTTTCACTAACATTTTATTTAGAGTTTAATAAAAAGAAAAATTCGTTAAATAGGGAGATCGTTATCGAGGATTTCCACTGTGTATGAAATAGATATACATATATTTTAATACTTGATGAAAATGCAATAAATCTACATTCATGAATATTTCATATTATTATATTTCGATGCTTTATCAATTTACCCCTAAAAACAGTAAACTTTCGTTCCTGATTCTAAAAGCATTATTAAAATAAGATAACTGAAAACCGCCTTAAATGTTAAACGGTAGTCGTTATATTTTATGGAGCGTTTCACCAGCATCTTATTCGGAGTTTCTGAAAAGACTATATCAGGAATAAAGGAAAGAAAATAAAATATCCATAAAAGCCAAATGCGAAAAAAGGAAAGAAAAGAATAGTGCACATAAAATGCAAATCTTGCCTTATTAAAATAAAACTATTTTCTTATCTCAAATAAATAGTGTGGAGCATTATCAGGGAAATTCTGAATCATAATGATTGTTTAAAAATCTCAGGAATTTTAAATACTGTCATTTTAGACACGATAATGCCTTAACCAGATTCATTTAATAAAAGAGGATTCAAAGACATTACAGAAATTTTTATTTTTAGTAAAGTTGAAAGAGAAAGATTCATCTAAGAAAGCTTACATAACAGAAGGTAAATTTTCACTGAAGTTGTTATGGGTGAATTAACAAAACGTTGGATCATTAAACGTTATCTGTTAGCGATTTTTTAAATTTTCAAATTTAAGACCAATTTTTTTTTACAATACAGCATATAAGTCTATAAACTTACATACAAAGATTAAAAGACATCAATTATTCAGGAAAATTAATTTTAAAACACGTCAATCTACAAGTCAATCTACACGTGAAAGTTGAGTGTGCTTCTAAATAAAATTAGATTATTACAGATACTAAATACGCTTTATTTACACAAAACACATAATTAGTTATGATAAAACATCATAATAAATATCATATTATACGTTTCAGGACATCAGATCATCTTTAAAAATAAATTTACGGGAAAAAAATCGGAACTTAGACCGTTACGCAATTTGGACATTCCAATTTCTTATTTGAGAAAAGTGCATTTATTGCAAAAACATTTTACGAAAATACATATAGGTACTTTAAAATTAAACAAAATTGATTTTAAAGATAGATAAAAGAGATTAAAGTACTTACTTAACGTGTTTTGGGTGAAAATAACAGCTTTGTACGATCGTTATTTTGGACATAAGAAAATACAGATAAAGTCTTTCTAGAAAAGTCCTTCTAACTTCAAAAAGCAATACATTGGTAGTACCATTTGTTAACAAAATTATAAAACAATCATTCATTTCCTTTATGCATTCACTGTCTATCATTAGAATTTCCTGGAAATATGTTAAAACTTTTTTTCTTGGTACTTTGGAACAGTTAACGTTATGAATGTATAAAATTGGCCATTATAGACAAAAATTTAAAATGTTAAGATATTAATACAAAACTTTTAATATAAATTATATCAGTTTTTGTCTTTGAACAGATTTAAGAATTCAGTGAAAATAAAAATTAATGTCAATGATGATTAAATTAATTTATTCAAAAGTTTAAAGTTATGGTGTATGTACAGTGCCCACTTTTTGAGAACGTCTCTGAGCCAACCAAATTATGTAACATTAATTTGATTTTGAATTAAGAATTTGAATGGGAAAATTTATTCGAAACTTCCACATGGTTAAAATTTATAATTTATGTAAGCTTTATATTTTTAAATGGCCCAATTGTCGTTTCTCTTAAACACAATGTGTGTTTTTATTTAAAAATTCATTGAAAACTGATACTTTTAAGTTATAATATAACTGAAAAAAGTGACCAAGAAAATTTACAAAGCAAATGGTTCGTCTGTGCTTTTATCCATGCATCACGATTTCAAAAATATCGCTTTTAAAACTAAAATTATAAAATATTTCATAATCTTAGCCAGTTTGACTTACAAATGAAACATATTAGAAAAGAAAATATTTGTTTGATGTTTATGTTTCTGAAAGACAAATTGACAAAATTGATATAAATTTGCGTTCAAAAAAAAATTCATGTTATATTTCCATTCTTTATCAATTTGCCCTAGATAAACAGCAAATTTTCGTTCCTGAATCTAAAAGCATTATTAAAATAAGAAAACTGAAAACCGCCTTAAATGTTAAATGGTAATCGTTATCTTTTATGGAGCGCATCACTAGTATCTTATTCGGGGTTTCCAAAAAGACTTTATCGCGATAAAAGGAAAGAAAATAAAATACTCGTAAAATGCAAATGCAAATAAAGGAAAAAAATAAATAGTGCACATAAAATGCAAATCTTGCTTTATTAAAATAAAATTATTTTCTTATATCAAACAAATAGCGTGGTGACATTATCTGGCATTCGAAAATTCTGAATCATAATGATTGTTTAAAAGTATCATGAATCTTAAGTACTATTATTCCAGATATGATAATGTCTTAACCAGATTCTTCAGTAATAAGGAATTCAATGACGTAATAGAAAATTGTTCTTTTAAAAAAGTTGAAAGAGAAGGATTTATCTAAGAAAGGCAACATAACAGAAATAAATTTATAATGAAATTGTTAGGCTAACCAATTTGTGTAACATGAACTTGATTTTGAATTAAGAATTTGAATGGGAAAACTTATTCAAAACTTTCACGTGGTTAAAATTTATAATTTATCTAAGATTTATATTTTTAAATGCCACGATTCTCGCTTTTTTTAAACGCAGTAAGTGTTTTTATGTAAAAATTCATTGAAAACTGATACTTTAAGTTATAAGAAAACAAAAAAAAGGTGACCAAGAACTTTTACAAAGCAAAGGCCTCGTGTATGCTTTTATCCATGCATCATGCATCATTTAAAAAAAAAAACTTTTAAAACTAAAATTATAAAATATTTCATAATCTTTGCCAGTTTGACCTACAAATGAATCATATTAGAAAAGAAATTATTTGTTTATATTTTATATTTCTGGAAGACAGACTGAAAAAATAGAAATAAATCTGCATATAATTAAATTTCATGCTATTGTATTTCCATGCTTTATAAATTTTCCCTAAAAAAACAGTAAACTTTCGTACCTGATTCTAAAAGCATTATTAAAATAAAAAAATTGAGGACTGCCTTAAATGTTAAAGTCGTAATCTTTGGTAAAGCATTTCACTAGCATCTTATTCGGAGTTTCTGAAAAGACTTTATCTCGAATAAGGAAAAGAAAATTATGGTGCACATAAAATGCAAATCTTGCTTCATTAAAATAAAATTATTTTCTTATCTCAAACAAACAGCGTAGAGCATTAACAGGCATTCCATAATTCTGAATCATAATGATTGTTTAAAAGTCTCATGAATTTTAAATACTATCATTTCAGACATGATAATGCCTTAACCAGATTCATTTAATATAAAGGAATTCAAAGACACAGCAGAAATTTTTATTTTTAGTAAGGTTAAAAAAGAAGGGTTCACGAAAAAAGCTAACGTAACAGAAGTAAATTTTCAATAAAGTTATTATGCTAACTACATTGTGCAACATGAATTTGATTTTGAATTAAGAATTTGAATGGGAAAATTTTATATTTAAATTAATTGAAATTAAAAATATAAATTAAATATTAAATATTAAAATAAATTGCTTTTATATTAAAATTAATTGAAAACTGATACTTTCAGTTATAATACAACTGAAAAAAAGAACAAGAAAATTTATAAAGCAAAAGCCTCGTCTCTCCTTTTATCCACGGTTTATGATTTTAAACATAGCTTTTAAAACAAAAATTATAAAATATTTCATAATCATAGACAATTTTTCATACAAATGAAACATTTCATAAAAGAAATTATTTGTTTATATATATATATATATATATATATATATATATATATATATATATATATATATATATATATTTTTTTTTTTGTTTTTTGTTTTTTGTTTCTGAAAGACAGATTGACAAAATTGAGAAAGCAATTGCCTCGCTTTTATTTTATCCAGGCATCTTGATTTCAAAATAAAGCTTTAAACACACAAGTTAAAAACTACAAACAGCGATTACCGCTTATTTTCAGATTTATTTTTAAAATCATTTGGGCTCTCAAATGCATCAAACTTTCAAAACCTCTTATTTAAAAACTACATTATGTGCCGTTTTGCCGATTTTTTGGTAAATGTAGAAAATATTGCAAAAAATGCTGTCAAAGTTGCCAATTTGAACAGAAATTTCTGAACCTGGAGATCTGGGAACGAAAAAATGGTGGAACTGAGAAAATAATTGTTCATAAATCAAATTCTAATTAATTCAGCGAAAAATTACATCACACGGCATCTTACACATCGCTTCAAAAATCACCCCAGCAAAGTTTCATGTTTCTACTTTTAAAAATGAGTCTGAAAATGTATCGGAAAATTTTGATCTGTTGAAGGTGGAAAATCATTTTTTCGAATACACCCTTAACGTGTTTCAGTCTCGTAAAGCAAACCCCAAAAAAAAATCACATACGCCGTTTCAATGGTGCATTGATCCTCTTCCTCAGTGCGTTTCACTAGCATCTTATTCAGAGTTTATAAAAAGAAAAATTCGTTAAATATGGGCTTCGTTATCGGGGATTTCCACTGTGCATAAAATAGATATACATATATTTTAATACTTGATGAAATTGCAATAAATCTACATTCATGAATATTTCATATTATTATATTTCGATGCTTTATCAATTTACCCTAAAAAACAACAAACTTTCGTTCCTGATTCTAAAAACATTTTTAAAATAAGAAAACTGAAAACTGCCTTAAATGTTAAACGGTAGTCGCTATTTTTTATGGAGCGTATCACTATCATCTTATTCAAAGTTTGTGAAAAAAATTTATCGCGAATAAAGGAAAGAAAAAAAAATTAAAAAATGCAAATGGGAGAATAAAGGAAAGAAAAGAGTAGTGCACATAAAATGCAAATCTTGCCTTATTAAAATAAAATTATTTTCTTATATCAAACAAATAGCGTGGTGACATTATCTGGCACTCGAAAATTCTGAATCATAATGATTGTTTAAGTCTCATGAATTTTAAATACTATTTTTTCAGACATGATAATGCCTTAACCAGATTCATTTAATAAAAAGGAATTCAAAGACATAATTTTTTTTTCTAGTAAAATTATAAGAGAAGGGTTCATCTAAGAAAGCTAACATAACAAAAGTAAATTTTCAATGAAATTTTAAAGCTAAACAAATTGTGTAATAAGAATTTGATTTTGAATTAAGAATTTGAATGGGAAATTTTATTCAAAACTTTCACATGGTTAAAATTTATAATTTATCTAAGCTTCATAATTTTAAATGCCACAATTGTCGCTTCTCTTAAACACAATAAGTGTTTATTTAAAAAGTCACTGAAAACTGATACTGTGTTATAAAAAAACAGAAAAAAAGTGTCCAAGAAAATTTATAAAGCAAAAGCTTCGTCTGGTGCTTTTATCGATGAATCACGATTTCAAAAATATCGCTTTTAAAACTAAAATTATAAAATATTTCATAATCTTAGCCACATCGTCCTACAAATGAAACACATTAGAAAAGAAATTATTTGTTTGTTATTTATTTTTCCGGAAGACAGATTGACAAAATTGAAATAAATCTGCATTCGAGTAAATTCCATATTATATTTCCATGCTTTATCAATTTGCCCTCGATAAACAACAAACTTTCGTCATTGACTCTAAAAGCCTTATTAAAATAAGATAACTGAAAACCGCCTTAAATGTTAAACGGTAGTCGTTATCTTTTATCGAGCGTTTCACTAACATCTTATTTGGGGTTTCTGAAAAGACTGTATCACGATTAAAAGAAAGAAAATAAAATACTCCTAAAATGCAAATGCGAATAAAGGAAAGAAAAGAATAGTGCACATAAAATGCAAATCTTGCCTTATAAAAATAAAACTATTTTCTTATCTTAAACAAATAGCGTGGAGCATTATCGGGCATTCGAAAATTCTGAATCATAATGATTGTTTAAAAGTCTCATGAATTTTGAAGTCTCAGAAAGTATTCGATTCATGAAAATTTTCAAATTCCAGTTTTTGACGGATTTACACATTTTAGGAGTAAGGGATTCTAAAAAACAAGTGTTTATAAAATGTCTATCTGCGAGTCTGTGAGTATGTGTGTATGTGACATAATATTCGTGGACACTGTCTCAAGAACTAATGCTCAAAATTTCACAAAACTTTAGATTTATTTAGAACTTGATATAAACTAGGTCTGGTTACTTTTTATTGTATATCGCACAACAGGTGGCGCTGCTATGTTACCTTTTTCACGATTTCCCCAATCGCTATATTTTAAGAACTAAAGGACCGATTTCCATAAAACGTTCAATTTAAATAGTCCTTGATACATTATGAATCTGATTTTCGTTTTGGTGTAAATCGCATAACAGGTAGTGCTGCTATGCGGTATTATTCATGATTATCGCAATATTTCTATTTCAGAAACTAACGCACGAACTTTCATCAAACTTCAGATTCTGTTAATTCCTGATATAAATTATTATTCTGTAGTTTTTGGAGTACATCGCTCAATAGGTGGCGCTGCTATTCGGCATTATTTATGATTATTGCAATAGTTCTATTCCAAAAACTAATGCACGGATTTTCATCAAACTTCAGATTCAGTAATTCGATGATATAAATTAGTATTCCTTAGTTTTTGGAGTAAATCGCCCAACAGATTGCCTTTCTATCCAGTTTTTTCACGATTTCTGCCATAACTGTATCTCAAATACTAATACACGGATTTTCATCAAATTTCAGATTCAGTTAGAACTTGAAACAAGTTGTTGCAGATTAGATTTTGGTACAAATTACCTAGCTAGTGACGCTGCTATGTTTAATTTTTCTGGAAGTATTAACGTGTGTGAGATAGAAGAAAGTTTTGGGATTGCCACGTCCGACTAGTTTTACTTGTAAAAAAAAAAAAAAGATTGAGATAATTGAGAAAAAACACGTTTAAGTAAATTTCATGTTATGGAATTTCACAATTTTTGAAAATTGGACACAATAACTTTCGTTTATGATTCTAGTGTCAATGTATTATGAACTACCTTAAATATTTAATAATGTAAATTTTTTACGGCGCATTTCATTACCATCCTTTTCAGAATTTCTGAAAAGACTTTATTGCAAATAAAAGGAAAAATCAATGTGTGCATAAAATTCGAAATCTTACCTCATTAACATAATCTTATTTTCTTACTTCAAAGAAATAGTGTGGAGCATTATAAGGCATTCGAAAATTCTGAATAATGATTGTTATTTAAGAGTCTTATGAATTTTAAATAGCATTATTTTAGACATTGTAATGTCTTAACCAGGTCCTTTTAATAATGAGGTAAAATTTCGAAAGACTTAACAGATAATTGTTATCTTAAGGAAGGATGTAACAAAACTACCATAATGGTTGAAAATTTTAAATTAGATTGTTATAATGACCCAAATATTACAATGTGAATTTTAAATTCAATTTGGAATTTCAATTTGAAATTTTATTACAAAATTTCACATGCTTAAAATATTAATAATAAAAGTTTTTTTTAACTTTATTATTTCTGAATTTCATTAGTTTATCGCTTTGGAAAAGTGTGTTATAATTCGCGTCAAAAATATTTAAATCTCATTTTTTTAAATTTTTAAATCAGTTTATTAGAAAATTCCGGTGACATTAAATCTATGGAACATTTAAGCAGTAGAATTATTTTGCCTCTGAGAAGGTTAACAGAGAATTGGTATTTTAAATTATATATAATAAAAGAAAAGAAACCGAGAAAAATGACAAAATAAATGCCTGCATTAAAAATCTGCTTCTGTAGATTGTAGGAGATCAGAATATAGGGACCGTTCAAGTATTACGTAAGCACTAAAGGGGGAGGGGGGTCCAGAGCCTGCTTATTTTTTTCTGACAAGGGGGAGGGGGGTCATGACAATTTTTACGTAAGCATTAAACAACGAAGCAACTGCAGTTCAAATTCAACAAGCAATCGAAGTTTTATGGGGAAAGAGCGTTCTACAGTCCGTTCGAAATTTCCCGTTTATTTTCGATTGTATCCTTTGCTTAACCTTTACGTATCCTTTGCTTATCCATTGTTGAAAACCTGTTTATTTTAAATTCTAAAATTTCCTTTATTTAAATGTTAAATTTTTACATTGCCTTTTTATTCAACTCATCAAATTCTATCTTAGAATATATTACTTTTGTATGTCAGTTGGTTCGTCTTTTATTTCAAAAAGACGTTTGAGATTTATATTTCTTAATCTTATTATAGATTAGCGTTTCCGCTCTAGCTATGAAGTAATATATAAGTCTTAATTACTTATAAATTGTTAAAAAAAATGTAATAACAATATATTTAAACCATTTTGTATTCTGTGGTTTGTTTAATGCAATAAGCAACAATATATTAAAACCATTTTATATATTTTGATATCACAATATGCCTATATAAATTTGTAGGATTAATAATTTAATTGATTGGTAACTTTTTATAAGTCAAGAAGTATTGATCTATAAACTGTCATAAAATCTTACGTAAGCAAAGGGGGAGGGGATCTAGCATTTGCTTATATTTTCTTACAAGAGGGGGTGGGGTACAAAATGTCTAAAAATATGCTTACGTAATATTTGAACGGTCCCATAGCTTTTAAAACTAAAATAAAAATAACTAATAATCCGAATCACTCGGGCATGTAAAAAAAAATCTATGAATAATTTTATGGATTATTTGTGTTATTTTTTGCTTGTAACAGAAATATTGCTAAAATTAAAAAAAAAAAAAATCCGTATTGAAGTAAACTTCATGTATTTTCAATTTCAATGCTTTTGAAATTCCTATATAACAAAACTGTAAACTATATTTCATATATTATAAGTGTGTATAAAAAAAACTGCCCTAAGTGTTAAGCGATAATTGTTATCATTTGCGGAGCTTTTGACTAACATTCTTTTCAGAGTTTGTGAAAAGCTTTTATCGCAAAAAAAGAAAGTAAGATAAAAGGCCCATGAAATGCAAATCTTGGATCATTAAAATAATCTTATATTATTATCTGAAAGTTATAGCATGGATAAATGTTAAAGTATTCAAGAATTTTAAATAGCAATTCTTGTTTAAAAAATTTAATTGTAAATGCTTCTATTCTAGAAATGGTAATGCTTTTAACCAGATTAAATTAATAATGAGGTGGATTTAGACTTAACAGAAATTTGTTATCTTAATTAAAGCTAAAAAAAGAAGACCATAACTTAGAAACTGAATAACATTAGTAAAATTTAAATAAAATTGTTATAATGACCCAAATTTAAAACATTAATTTTAAATTTAATTAGCAATTTCAATTTAGAATTTTATTTAAAACTTTTCTGAATTAAAAAATTTAAACTTTTTTAGTATTTTTTTAATTGCCCGAGTTTTAACTTTTTCTTAATGCATTATATGAGGGTAGCTCAATAGTTATTATTCTAGTGTATATAAAATATTTGTACTGCGATGGGTCGATATGGAATACCGAAGCCTAATATCTTACAAGGAGATGGCCAACGTTGATAACCACATATTTTGTTTATTTTTGCATATGTTGTAGGGTAGAGACCCCTTAGTCTGAAGTTCTTCGGATTTTGTACAACCCTCTTTAGTTCTGGAGAAATAGGGGGGGCGGGGTCTAATATTATAATACAACCTAAGTACTTACTTTGTAATAAATCTTATACGTTGAGACAGCTCATTTCTTAGAGCGTCCACACCGTCATTCACGGGTCTCGGGTTCAATCCCGGAGCGCCCTACCTTGGTTTTTCTTATATATACATTTAATTATAATTTAATAAAATTACTGTTAATTAAAAATTTTGTATCAATTATTTTTTATAGATTTATTTTTAATTATAACTAAATCGTTGCAGAAAACATCATAAAACTATTATTTTTTGTAATGACTTTTAAAATATATTTTATATATTCTTTAAACTGCTAATTTTGTAAAAAGTTACTTGTAAAATGTATTTCATATATTCTTTGTTGGTGTAATAGTATCCAAATATCCAAATTTTTTCAGTTTGTAAATTTAAAGAAACACCATTTATATATTGCCTAAATTAGTGAAGTAGATAGATGATAATACTGCTCTATTGTCAAATTAAAAAGCATAATTATTTTTTAAAGTAGCATCAGAAATAAATTACAACTCCTTTTTTACATATTAAAGATTTTTATCTTTTAATTCGTATATCCTGAATATCCTATATATACAGGGTGACCCAAAAGTAATGGGACAAACTTTTAGGGGGGTTGGGGACATCACAAGGATTCAGTTTTACACAGCAACCCATGGTTGGAAACGCTTTCCTGACGCGGTACTGATGACACAAAACAAATAAAGAAAGGACACGAACAGGGAAAGAAAGCATTTTATTATTCTTAGTGCTGCAAAAATACTGAGACAATGCTGGGAAGTGCTGTGGAACTTGTCACACGCATCGTGGTAGCTGTTTGGGAAATTCGGGACATTCTTGGTATTTTCGAGATCATTAGATCCTTCATGCACCAGAGATGTGCTCCGTGCATCACGGCACGGGATCGTAATTTTGAACACCTGTTTTGATGACGATCGTTGTCTCTTTAATGCTCTTTTTTCCTAGTTTTTTGCTGTATTAAGTATAATAAACATGTTTTCTTCTATTATTCATGTTCGGTCTTTCTTGTGTTTTTTGTCGTCCCTACCGTGCCAGGAAAACGTTTCTGACCATGAGTTGCTATGTAAAACTCAATCTTTGTGATGTCCCCTCCCCCCCTCCCCTTAAAGTTTGTCCCATTACCTCTTGGACACCCTATATATGAATCATTTTAAGTTCATCTTTATCTTCTTTTTGCATTTTTTTTTCCACAACTAGAGGGTGCACCAAAGAATTTTGAAATATTTGTTAATCATAATGGATTCAATTTTTGTAAATTTCTATAAATGCCGAGAAAAGTTTAATAATGATTAAAAAGTCAAAAAGGCAAAATAAAAATTAGGTATTTAAATTGAAATTAATGGACAATTTTGATTTTTTAAATTGAGAATATTAAATTACAATTACAAGTACATTAATAAAACAATTAAGGAGAAAACAAATGTAGCACATTTCAGTCATCCAGTATTTTCATCTTATTCATTTCATTTATCAAGATAATACATAAATGTTTACATATACTTTAAAACCACGAATTGACACAATTATTCAATATCATTACATCGATAAATAATAAAGGAAATATATTTTATGTCATTTTTTTAAATTAACCGCTTTAGTTTTTTTAAAAAAACGTTAAAATTATAATTGATACACAATTTTTAATTCAAAATGAGTTTAACAAATTGTAATTGGATATATATTTACAAAACAAAATAGAAAACGCAGCGCGCTCCGGGATCGAACCCGAGATCCGCGTATCTATGAGCCAACGCTGTACTGTATAACCTATGCCAACGTAAGGACTGTATTACAAAATAAGCACTTAATCGTATTATAAAATTAGAGAACTAAGGAGCGTTATATAAAATTCGTTGAGCCTGAGTCTAAGGGCCTCTATCCTGTAATATATATTAAAATAATCAAGCTCTGTAATTATCAAAGTTGGTCCTCTCCTTGTTAGATGCCTGTATGCTCAATTTCAGAACCGTAGTTGCTATATTAACAAATTTTTGTCGGAAAGATGAAAGGGGGGGGGGGGTGTGAGGATAACCGGATGATTTGGATTTTCTGTAACTAGATTTTTGACAGTGGTATGACGTAACAACTACCATTTTGACTAAAACTAACAATATTGAAGTCTTAGTTTGAACTCGAAGTCGTAGTGATGTAGCCACGTCTCATCCAATGTTAGAAATCTGTCCCCATAGGCTCCAACCAGCCTTTCCCTATCACTTCCTTTTTAAAAACACTTTAAAACTTCATTCCTCCTTTCAAAAATATGTTAATATAGCAGCTACGATTCTGAAATTTAGCATATAGCCATCTATGACATTAAGCTTCAATATTCCACATCAACCATCGCAGTGCAAATATATTATATACACAAGGGGCAATAATTATTGAATCCTCCAAGCAAGGAATGGGAATAAGAGAAGTTTTTTAGTTTGCGAGCCAATTTATTTATAAGTTTTGATGTCATATTATCTCTTCTAGCATTACAACAGTAGAGTCTGCCCTTAAAGTGACAACAGAAAAATGGTACTTTAAGCTATACGCGATCATAAAGGAAAAGAGACTAGGAAAAATTACAAAGCTTAGGTCAGTTGAAAGAATTTAAGGGTAGAGCAGATTGTAGGGGGAGCATAATATAACTTTTAAAATTAAAATAAAAATATTAAACAAAATATGTTGCTATCCAAAGCACGCTTTATTCTTAAAATAAAAGATGACGTTAAACAAATACATAAATAAAATAAATTTTAGCGCTTCGGTTTGTTCTTTAAAATTATTCTTTAAAATATTACGCTGTAACAACTTGTTAAGAAAGCAATAGAATGCTTTCCTTCACTGGTGAGGGGTCTTAATTTTTAAAAGAGAAATTGAAGCCGCAAATTTTCCTTATATGGAAATTGATAGACAAGAGGAGGTGTTCTTCCAAACAAACGTACGTATATCAATGCATTTTTTTCAGCCATCAGCTAACAACTAAACTTTGCACAATACGTTTATAATTATCCCAATTATATATAATTATCCCCTACAGTCGACTCTCGTTAATTCGAAATCGGATAATTTGAATCTTCGCTTAATTCGAACTAAACATGAAGTCCCGAAATATTCAATGGCAGAATAAAGTTAAAATTTTTCATGAATTCGAACTCATTTTCTTTTGTTTTCGTTTAATTCAAACTAACGAGAATTCCAATTCTTCATTTTATTTTTCTTTCTCAAGGATTTCAGATCATTTGAATAACTTCCTTTCTTTGATTTTTGTGAAAATTGTTCCAAACGATCATACGTAAAATCCAATTCATTTGATATCCACTTTCCTAGTGCCCCGTCTATCCATCAGTGACGCTTTTAACTTTTCTTCCATTGTGCTTGTTTCTAATCTTTTAATTAGTTTATGTATTTATACTTTCTAATATAATATTAAGTCATATTTTATTGATAATAGACGAAATAAATTTTAAAAAAACCTATAACATTAATTCCTTTGTAATAGTAACATATTAAGTATGTTTTCATTTCATATTTTCCATAATTCGAACATTTCTTGTGGTCCCAACAAGTTCGAATTAACGAGAGCCGACTGTATATTTATTTTTAATGCTTAATAAATATGTTTTTACATTTAAGTTGTTTAAAAGAAAAAAAACATAAAACATAATTCCCTTTTATGCACTAGAAGATAATCGCGACTTTCGAAAAGGTTTCCGCAATCCCTAATAATCATGAATTTTAATGGATTAGTGTATTTTAACAATTTTTCAGTTTATTCTCGACAAACAGTAAATTCTCGTTCATCATTCTATAACCAGTTTTAAAGAAAAAACTAGAAATTTCCTAAAATATAAACAGTAAACATTATATTTTATGAAGTTTATAAGCATTAATTATGTATAAGAAAAAAAAAAACATACTTTAAAATGCAGTTTGTTTGAAAGTTGTATCTCAATTTGTTGTTGATTTATTATTTTTTTGTTTGTAGTTTTTTATACATTTTTGTCACCGTGGCAACAAAGGCATTCCATTTCTGGACATTAATCATGGACCATTCAGAAAGCAAATAAAATCTGGGCATCACTTCAGATATGCTTCAAAATTCTCTATTCTGAAGCAACAGAAACAACCATTTACCAAATAGTTCATAAATAAATAAATAAATAAATACATATCATGTTATTGAATTCTATTGTTTTTGAAAATCGGCTTTAAAAAATGCAAATCTTTCTTTATGATTATATAGGCATTATGAAATAAAGAAATCTAGAAACCACCTTAAATGTTTAAACGATAATCGTTATCTTTTAGGAGATTCTATTCATTCTATTCAGAGTTTGCGAAAAGACTTTATCGGAAAGAAAACTAATGTGCGCATAAAATGCAAATTTTGCAACAATAAAATAAAATTATCTTCTCATTTTAAAGTAATGGCGTGAAACATTATTAGGCATTCAAAAATGCTGAATAATAATGATTGTTAAAATGTCTTATGAATTTTAAATGTTTTTATTAAAAAAAGACCTGGCCAAAAACATTTAAAAATGGGGCAGACTTAAAAGAAAACTGTTATCTTAACTAAAATTAAAATAAAAGTTTTTTTTTTTTTTTTAAATCTGACATTATATTTGTGAACAAGAAACTTCTCTGGTGACTACAAGTTATAACGTGAATTTTAAATGGGAATTTCATTTCAAACTTTCATCTATTTAATATTTATGGTTTTTTAAGCTTTATTTTCTCTAAATGCCATGAGTTTATCACTTTCTAAAAAAGTTCTATATTCACGTCGAAAATGGATTTTTTTCTTTAAAAGACGATTTTTCATACGACGTCTTTCTTTGGATTCGTTTTTCTCCATATCTGATAATTTGCGTCTACCCGTTTTGTAACTTTCTTAATTTCTTTTTTATAAACAACGATATTTCCCCTTTTCCTATTCAAATAAAAATTCTTCTAAATGCAAAGAATTTCGTAATACTAATAATATTAACATCATTTTTATGATGATCTTACGAAATAACAGAGTCAAATATTACGTACGCCATTAATATTATTGGACTAATCATAAACAAATTTTAAATGAAATTTCAGATTTACAATTTCCGGTAATGCAAAATTTTAAACGTCTAAACATCGCACATTTTTAAACTGTCGTATAGAAGCAAAAATGTACTTTTAATTGCAATTTGTTTGAAAGCTGCATCTCATAACGTTTCTGAGTTATTAATTCTTTTTAGTATTTTTTTTTTCATTTTTTGTGAGTGTGGTAACAAAGATATTCTATTGCTGGACATTAAACATGGACCAATCAGAAAACAAGTAAAATCCGGACATCACTTCAGATATGCTTAAGATTCCCCTAAAGATAATGTGCATGTGACGTCACGCAGCCGAAAAAGGATGTACTTCTCAACTTGTGCTTGGCAAAATAATAATTCTTGGAGAGTTAGTAATTTATAACGTATTATTTCCTGCGTATAGTACAATAAAATGAAATTTATTATATCGACATGAAAATTAAAGTTACTTTACAATTTTCTAATGCAGTTTAATTCGAATTTTTGCCAACAGCAAGTTGAGCTGCCTCGAAAAAAGCCAGTTTATTTACAAACATGCACATTCTCTATTCTTGAGCGACAGAAACGAACATTTACCAAATGGTTAATAAATAAATATATGAATAAGTAAATACATATGTTATTAAATTCTGTTTTTTTTTTTAAAATTGGCTTAAAAAATTTTAAATTTTCTTTATGGTTATTTACCCATAGGCATTATGAAATAAAGAAATCTAGAAACCGCCTTAAATGTTTAAACGATAATCGTTATCTTTTATGTAACGTTTCACTCGCATTCTATTCAGAGTTTGCGAAAAGACTTTATCGGAAAACTAATGTGCGCATAAAATGTAAATTTTGCAACATTAAAATAAAATTATCTTCTCATTTCGAAGAAATAGCGTGAAACATGCATTCAAAAATGCTGAAAAATAATGATTGTTAAAATGTCATATGAATTTTAAATACTTTTATTCAAAACTGACCTGGCCAGAAACATTTAACAATGAGGCAGAGTTTCCAAAGACCTAACTGAAAATTGTTATCGTAAGTAAAGTTTAAAAAAAAAGAAGTATTTTTCTAAGAAAACTGACATAATATTTGTGAACAAGAAATTTCTCTGGTGACTACAGTTTATAACGTGAATTTTAATTGGGAATTTCATTTGAAACTTTCATCTGTTTAATATTGATAGTTTTTAAAGCTTTGTTTTCTCTCATTGCTATGAGTTTATCACTTTCTAAAAATGTTTTATACTCACGTCAAAAATGGATTTTTTTAAAAGAAGATTTTTCGTACGACGTCTCTTTTTTTTGGATTCGTAATTATCTATATCTGATAAGTTGCGTCTACCCAATTTGTAACATTTTAACTTTCTTCTTTATAAAAAACGACATCCCCCCATCCCCCTCCACTCCTATTCAAATAAAAAGTTTTCTAAATGTAAAGAATTTCGTAATAATAATAATAATATTAACATCATTTTTATGATGATCAAAACGTGACTTACGAAATAACAGAGTCAAATATTACGCACGCCATTAATGTTATTAGACCAATCATAAAGAAATTTTAAATGAAATTTCAGATTTACAATTTCCGGTAATGTAAATTTTTAAACTTCTAAACATCGCACACTTGAAATTTTTACACCGTCGTATAGGGGAAAATGTGTACTTTTAAATGCAATTTGTTTGAAAGCTGCATCTCATAACGTTTTTTAGTTATTAATTTTTTTTTGTAATTTTTTAATACACTTTTTGTCATTGTGGCAACAAAAGTATTCCAACTCTGGGCATTAAACATGGACCATTCAGAAAACAAGTAAAATCTGGACATCACTTCAGATGTGCTTAAGATTCCGCTATTATCGAGCGAAAGAAACAATTATTTTCCAAATGGTTAATAAATAAATAAATACATTTCATGTTATTGAATTCTATTGTTTTTGAAAATTGGTTTAAAACTGTGAATCTTTCTTTATGGTTACATAGGCATTATGAAATAAAGAAATCTAGAAACCGCCTTAAATGTTTAAGTGGTAATCGTTACCTTTTATGGAGCGTTTCACGTTTCACTCACATTGTATTCAGAGTTTGCGAAAAGACTTTATCGGGAATAAAACTAATGTGCGCATAAAATGCAAATCTGTAAACATTAAAATAACATTATCTTTTTATTTTAAAGAAATGGCGTGGAGCATTATCAGGCAATCAAATTTTCTGAATAATAATGATTGTTAAAATGTCTTATGAATTTTAAATACTTATTGTGCAAAAATGACCTGAACAGACGCATTTTAACAATGAGGCAGAGTTTCCAAAGATTTATCTAAAAATTGTTATCTTATGTAAAGTTTAAAAAAATAAATATTTTTTTAAGAAAATTGACATAATAACTGTGAACAAGAAATTTTTGTGGTAACTACAGTTTAAAATGTGTATTTTAATTGAGAATTTCATTTGAAACTTTCATCTGTTTAATATGTATAGCTTTTTTAAAGCTTTATTTTCTCTAAATGGTCCGAGTTTAGTTTGTCACTTTCTAAAAATTTTCCATACGTACGTTAGAAATAGATTTCCTTTCTTTTTTGTAATTTTCAAATCAGCTGGGATTTTGAACATTGCAGCAGACGTTTAATTTTTTATCGTGAAATAGTTAACAGGAAGTTCTATACGATCTAAGAAAAGTGGCCAAAAAAAATTACAAGTTTAATTAATAGCATTCAAAGTCTGCCTCTGTAAATTTAAGGTGGAGGGATATAGCTTTTAATCCAAGAGTTAGAATAATTAGTAATCTTTGCCATTCTGGTTTATAAAGAAAATCTATCAATAAGGCTAATTTTTCTTATATTTTTTAGTTTGTAAAAAGGATAAAAACGCATTTAAGTAAATTTCATGTTATTGAATTCTACTCTTCTTGAAATTGGCTCAAAAAACTGTAAACCTTCCTTTATAGTTAAATAGACATTATGAAATAAAGAAATCTAAGAATCGCCATAAATGTTTAAATAATAATCTTTTTCTTTCGTGTGGCGTTCCATTCGCATCCTATTCAGAGATGGTGAAAAGATTTTATCGCGAAAAAAGGAAAGAAAATAATGTGGGCATAAAATGCAAATCTTGCAAAATTTAAAGAAAATTATTTTCTTATTTCAAAGAGATAGCGTGGAACATTATCAAGCATCCAAAAATTCTGAATAATAATGATTATTAAAATGTCTTATGAAGTTTAAATACTGTTATTCAAAAATGACCTGCCAGATACATTTAACAATGAGGCAGGTTTTCCAAAGACTTAAAAAGAAAATTGTCATCTTAAGTAAAGTTAATAAAAGAAGAATTTTTCCAAGAAAACTGACATAATGTTTAATAACAAGAAATTTCTCTGGTGACAACAGTTTAAAATGTGAATATGAATTGGGAATTTCATTTGAAATTTTCATCTGTTTAATATTTATAGTTTCTTTTAAAGCTTTATTTTCTTTAGATGCCCTGAGTTTATCGCTTTCTAAAAATGTTCTATATGCTCCACCGTGAGGCAAAATTCCGAAAAGCTGGCCAAAATATGAAAATGTAATTCAAATTGCACAAAACATCTTACGCAGGTGTTTTTTAGGATGCTGATTATGATTACAAAATTAAAATAAAAATTGGCGGATCCAATATGGCGGAATAAATTTTTAAACGCTTTGAAAGTTATTCAATTTGTATGAAATTATTATTTATAAATTAAAGATTCGTGTACTTTGCATTATGCTAATTACGATTCAAAAGTTAAACTTGAAAAATAAATAAATAAATAGAATGACATATTAAAAGACAATAATTAGGTTTATATAAAATTTGAAGATTCGAGATTAAACTATAAAAGAAATTGTCAAAAAATCACAACTTTTTAAACAAAATTTAAGTATATTCATGAAAATTAAAATATTGTAATATATAATTTTCATTTTATTAAAATAAAACGAAAATATATTCCACAAATTCACCTTCTGAATCAACTACAGTATAATAAATTGATTCTTCAGAGTCTGGGGTGTCGAAATAGTTATTCGAACTTGTTAGCAGTATTTAGAATATGGTATATGATTTTAGGGAGAATGATTTTAATTTCTTCTAATGTTATTTACCTATGTTTGAAATGAAAGGATCTGATGACTGTAAAAAACGTAAAAAACATGTTATTTTTTATTTATTTTTTTTTTTTTAATTGCTACATTTCTTCGAGAAATCATCTCGATACCTTTTGCTCACTTTGTTGCAGAGTTGGCAAAAACCCTGGTTTTTGTACAAAAACCTAACTCGCCCGGGTTTTTGTGGGGTTTTATGGGCTTTTATGGGGTTTTCCAGGCTTTTATGGGGTTTTCTGGGTATTTGTGGGCTTTTCCGGGTTTTTGTGGATTTTAGTTATTTTTCAGTATATTTGTAAATTTATATAATATATGTGTGTACTCATTTAAAAATATATTTATTAAATACATTTTTTATTGCATCTGATCTATTTATTACTAATTAATATTGTTTATAATATCAGTTAATAAATTTATTCTATTCTGATATTAGTATTAACTGAATTACTAATATCAGAATAAATTTATTAACAGATATTATAAAATAATTTTAAATGTAATAATTAATGTTAATGTTTATTAATTTTATTATTATTATTAGTAGTACTATTATTAATTAGTATTAATACAGTACTATTATAAAAAACTTAACACTATTTTAAGTGACAAAAGTGAGTTCTTATTACTTTTAAATATTTTTAGTCGCCACAATGAATAATTTTATTTTTATAGTAACTTGCTGTAATAAATAGTAATTATAATAATTAATACCGGGTGGGTTTTTCTGGGCTGGCCTACTTTGCCAACCCTGCTTTGTTGCAGGATTCTTGAGCGTCTTTCGACATTTGCCAAATTGGCAATAATAAATAAGATATCATTTATTTGCTATTAATAAGTAATTTGTACACTGAAATAAGCATATAAAACCCGGGATATTGTTCAATGCGTCTATGAACTGTTTGTAAGAAAAAATAACTTTCAAAAAATTAAATAAATGACATGGCTACAAGAAATTACTTATGACGTAAAATCGTTTGATGAAATCTTCATGTATGATCGTTATAGAAGTAGAAATAGTTGCGTTTTTAAGAAATAGTCAAGCTGCATTGCCATCATTTGAGCTTCTAAATACGGGCTCTGGTTTATCGATGAGAAGTCGTAATTGTAAGCGAAATCTATTTTAAATATTTTGCTTTACAAGTTCATTTTTCTTCTTTTCATGCGAAGTATGCTGAATAATATTAATAATTCAAAATTCTGAATAATAATGGTTGTTAAAATGTCTTATGAATTTCAGATACTATTATTCATAAATGACCTGACCAGTTACATTTAACAATGAGGAACAGCTTTCAAAGACTTAATAAAAAGTTGTTATCTTAAGTAATCATGCTTTGGTGACCCTAAAAAAAGTTAGCAAATACATGAAAATCCGAGTATATTTACGATAGTTAGAGTATACACAGATCTAGAGACAGAAATACAAACCGAATACATAAGCAATTTTCAATTTTGTTGGAAAATGTTAAAAAGGAAAAGTGAAAACTGTCTTAAGAGCTCACACTACTAATTGAAAAAGACCCGCATGATAATGTAAAGTCTATGGGAGCGTTCTTTTCAAATATCTCGCTAAAATCTTAGTATTTCGACGTGATTGTTTTTTCATAGGATAGCTGAGGACGATCCACAACCGGCCTAGTTTTTACTTTTTTGATTTTGGTTATATTCTTTTTAAATTAGGATAGTTTCAGTCTCATAACCGGTTCAAACTGGTTCTTAAAGTTAAAGTATTTTTTATTTTAAATCTGACACAAAAATCTAAAAAGTTAAAACTAGGCCGGTTGTGAATCGTCCTTAGCTATCCTATGCAAAATAAATCACGTCAAAATATTACAAATTGGGCGAGATATTTGAAAAGAATGCCTCAATAGACTTTACATTATCATCCTGGTCTTTTTCAATCAGTAGTATGGCGTTTTAAATGTTAAACGATAATCATTATCGCTTACGGATCGTTTCACTGGCATCTTTTTCTGAATTTCTGAAAAGACCTGTACTGAGAATAAAAGAATGCATACACACACACACATATATATATATATATATATATATATATATATCCCAAAAAATCCCAACACCAAGAAAAACTTGTAGTGTAATGAAATTTGGACAGTGCATTTGTCTAGTTAACATGTTTAATTGATTAGGTTTTCGAGATCACAGGTTAATTTAAGGTCAATAAAATGCATCTATGGTGAAATGCCGTTACATTAATAGTCGCTATAACCTCCAGAATTTCGAATGCAAGCCTTCACACGTGCATGCACTATGTCATACAGGTGCCGAATGTCACTTTGTGGTATGGAGTTCCATGCTTGTTGTATAAGCTATGTCAATACGTGATGTTCAGTGCTGGCTGGGGATGACACTGGAGTTCTCATCCAATGATATCCCATACACGCTCAATGGGAGACAGATCTGGTGATCTCGCTGGCCAAGGTAACATGTTGGCACTCTGTAGTGCGTGTTGCGTTACAACAGCGGCATGAAAGCGAGCGTTATCCTGCTGACAACCCCTCTTGAATTCTTTTCTTGAATGGCAGCACTACAGGCTGAATTACCAGACTGACGTACACATTTGCAGTCAGTGTGCCTGGAAAAACCACGAGTGTGCTTCTGTTGTCATAGGAAATTGCTCCCTAGACCATGACCCCAGATTTTAGGTCCAGTGTGTTCAGACCGCTGACAGTTTGGTTGAAGATGTTCCCCTGGCCTCCTTCTGACCAGCACATGGCCGTCATTGGCACCAAGGCAGAACCTGATTTCATCAGAAAACACAACAAATCTCTATTCCATCCTCCATTGAGCTCTGCCTTGACACCATTGACGTCGCAAACGGCAATGACTTAAAGTTAGTGGAATGCATGCCTTGCATAGATCTGTCCTTGAAGTAACCGATTTCTTACAGTTCGTTGTGTCACTGTGGCACCAACTGCAGCTCGAATTTCTGTTGAAGACACAGTACGATGCGCCACAGCCGTACGCCGAATACGACAGTTTTCTCTCTCAGTAATGTCACGTGTTCACCCGGAACCTGGTCTTCTTGTGGCAGTACCATCACTTGACCACTACTCCCAACAATCATGCACAGTGGATACATTCCGTCTAAGTCTTTCTGCAAAATCGCGGAAAGAAAATCCACTTTCTTGTAGCCCTACTTTACGACCTCTTTCCAACTCGGGAGCTGGAGAAAATAGCTTCTTCTTCTTCTTAAAGGCATTCATGATCAACCTCAACTCAATTCGTCAAATTTTGAAGGTAAATAATGCTCACGAACTTTACAGCACGCATTTAAAGCAAACCTGATTTTAAAGTTGTGAGTGGCGCTACTAGCGCCACACTTATGTGCGAAGCATGAAATTTAAATCAATGTCATCTTTCAGATGTATAAACACGCCTACAAAATTTCGCTTAGCTAACACAAGTCTCTCTTGTTGTTGAGATTTTTTTTCCGTCAGTGTAGAACCATTAGATAATACTACAAATCAATATCAAAATGTGGAATAAATCGTTAATGACAAACTATATCAAACATAGGAGTTGGCAAAAATTGGAATAATATTGGAAATGTGGTATTTAGCTCGTTATCAAGGGCAATGCTAAATAGGCACATTAATTGCGATTAATTTCTGAATAGAAATCAGGATAAACCTAAAAATGATATCTATATTGCCCGATTAATCGCAATTGAAAACATAATAAATTAATAGAATAATTAATTTCAAAATGACAGTAATATATTAGTAACCATAATAAATCAGAGTGATAAAAACAAGTAGCAATCAAATGGAAATTCTTAAAGAAGAGTATCAAATGACTACAAAGTAGAAATCCAAATAATACACTATGAAGATGCACAATGTAGCAATAGACATTGTGTATAAAAATTAAATAATTTGCTAACGTTAAACATATAGTTATTCGATTATATATTAATTTAATAATATATAAGGTACCCATAAATAGAATTGGATTTATATATATATATATAATGAGCATGAAAGACAAACATTACCGCATTAAAATAATCATATTTTCTTATCTCAAAGCGATAGCGTAGTGCATTATGGAACATTCAAAATTTTTGAATAATAATTATTCTTTGAAAGCCTTATGAATTTTAAATACTATTATTCTAAAAATGATAAGCTTTAAACATGCTATTTTAATAATGAATAAACTTTCTAAAGACTTAACAGAAAATTATCGTCCCAAGTAAAATTTATATATATATATATAAAGGCGATTTTCTAGGAAAGCTAACATAATATTTAAGAACAAGGAGTTGTTGTGTGACTAAATTTTGTAAAGTGAATTTTAAATTTAATTTGAAATTATAATTGGGACTTTCATTTTAAAATTTATAGCATGAAATTTTATTTTTTCTAAAAGCGATGAATTCATTACATTCTTTAAATGTTCTATAGTGTACGCCAGGAATAATTTTTTTTAAATTTTCACTTCACTTTGTTTATAAATTCTGATTATTTTCATCATTACAGCTATAGACTGATGTTTCTCCGGAAAGCGATTAGAGAAATTTTTATTTGAATTTGCACATTTTATTTAATTTTGTCCTTCCGGCAATACCGGCAGGAAAAAGTAGCTTTCACATACCTTATTTATTTATTTTAAATTAAGTTATATTATACAAATTTTTAGAAATAAGTCATCTTTTATTCAAGCTGGTTTTATTTTAAGCGATTTATAATTTTGTCAAATTCCACGATATCATGAAGTTTATGCCATTTTAAAACAGCATGACGGATAAAACAAACCAATGAGCTTGGTCGAAATCTTAATTCCTGTGCCCATGCACACACATCGGAATCGATTAATATATACGAAAGCTGTCGCGGGCAAATTGATTTTTAAAAAATATCACCCACATTAGAAATACAAACTGCTATATCTTAGGCGTTTTTTAAGGTAAAGACCAAACAAAAATACTCCGGAATTCATTATTGAGATCAAACACTTTAGAAAGAACCTTTTTTCAATTTTTAATTTTTTGTTTGTACATCATTATACATTTAAAAAATTCTTGACAAACTTAAATGGCCGCTATTTTGAAACAAGATGGCGGATGAAGTTGGCAAGTGAACTCGGTCAACACATTAGTATGTACTATGTACACACGGAGTTATATCCAAATCAGTTTACAAATATGCGTATTATTGCGTGACAAATTTCAGGCCGTTTCAAAATGTCAACCACACTGGAAATGAAAGTGCTATACTTCAGCCATTTTTCAAGATATTGATGAAACAAAAAATGCTCTAGAATCTTTGTATCAAGGCAAAACACACAAAAGAAAAATCTTTTTCATTTTCTTATTTTTTTGCACCTAATTTTAAAATTATTTTTTTTTAAGTTCAATATTCCGCCATTTCGAAACAAGATGTCGGATGGAACTGGTCAACGAGCTCGGTACAGACATCGGTACGCCCAAGTTACATCCAAATTGGTTTATAAATATGCGTGTTATTACGTGACAAAAATCAGATCATTTCAAAATGTGAGCAACACTAGAAATTAAACGAGCTTTTAACTCAGCCATTTTTTTTTAAATACAAACGAAACAAAAAATGCTCTGTAATATTTGTATCAAGATCAAATGCATAAAAGCAATTTTCACTATTTTGTATCTTATTTTAAATTTAATTTTTTTAAAATTTAAATGGCCGTCATTTTGAAACAAGATGTCGGATAGAACTGGCTAACGAACTCGGTCCAGACCTTTTTATATACTATGTACATACCAAGTTACATCCAAATCGATTTATAAATACGTGTGTTATCACGTGATAAAAATCAGATCGTTTCAAAGTGTCAGCCATACTAGAAATTCAAAGTGTTATAACTCAGACATTTTCTAAGATACAGACAAAGTAAAAAAGTGTTCTGGAATTGTTGTTTTAAGTTCTAACACAAAAAAGAAAAATAATTTTCAGATTTTAGTTTTTTCGAATTTAATTTTAAATTTTAAATAAAAAAACAGCCGCCATTTTGCAACAAGATGGCGGATGATGCTGGCCAACGAACTCGGTAGAGACATTTGTATGTACTATGTACATACCAAGTTTCATTCAAATCGGTTCATAAATACGATAGTTACTGCATGACAAGTATCATATGTATATATATATATATATATACTAGCGGACCCGACAGACGTTGTCCTGTCACCGACAGACGTTGTTCTTCCTGGCACCGACTCCAGAAAATCAAATAAATGTACGTAAATATAGTAATACGCACGATAAACACTGCGCTGTTAATTTAATTTCTTATTACAATTATGTAAGGAAATTATTTTTCATTCTTCAGTATTTTTTGAAGTCGGTTCAATTTCTGATAGAAAAGTTTATTTTTCTATTTTTAGTTACAAGTTAAAGATTTTCTGAAGTCGGTTAATCAAAATTATAATATAGGAAACATTACTGTAAAGCATACACGTATGTCAGGAGCGGGGCTCGAATACGCGATCTCTTTCTTCCAGAAGCAGAGCTTAAAGCTGGCGCCTTAGACCGCTCGGACATTCCGTCGGCACTCTATTTGTCGAACTTATTCAACAGATTTGATTAACGAAAAATCACTAACTATTAGTCTGTGCCTAATTACTAAAAAAGTAGGGGGGACTGGGGCACATTGATACTTGGGGCACATTGATACACCCCCTGTACAGCACACAGGGTCATTACAGGAAGTATCACAGCAGCTCCAAAAGGTGATACTAGTGAAATTAACTACATACAGAAAGTTTTGGAATGATTCAATAAGTTTGATGAAATGGGATGGGTGATTAATTGTTTTTGTAGGTCAAAAGTAAATTTGAGTTGTACAGTTGAAATGGTATTATACAACTGTTCCAGTATTTTAAACCGAAAAGAATACCCTCCCTGACAAGTAAAACTACTCTTTATCAGTTCCTCATTCTTTATTGTTAGATAAATTATGAAGTGTTGGATTTGCGACTCATTTTATTCAAAATGGCTGCATGGGGCACATTGATACAGTCTTTGTCGGGGCACATTGATACAACCTAAATCCTTTTCTAGTTCATTTTTTCATTACTTTTTTTTTTTACCATACACTCCTTAATTCAACCATTTTTCGTCAAAAATTTCTACTATTAGTTTTTATTTAAGTGAAATAGCTCTAATTTCTTTATATTAGAACATTATATAGTATTTTTGCAAACAGAAGACGTACAAACTTACACAATATCTAGTGCTAGTATAATTAACAAAAGAAATGGACGGCAGCCTGGCAAATCTCAAATTTATATCGATTCTCCAGAGAAAAAAAGTATTATCGACATGAGAAATGTTAAGTAAGAGAAACAAGCTGCAGAACAGTAGATGATAATTATATTATAAACATAATTTTTAATATGATTATCCTTTGTTTTCTGTTTGTAAACCGATTTATAAACAGAAAATCTGGTAATTCTTTCACCTTCCCTAAGAAAGAAGATAATTCTGGAGTTAAAGTGCCAGACCTGAAAAAGTTACCACAGTCAACAAACAGACAAGGAACAGCCAGAACATCAGGTCATTATACATTTCATTTTGATTGCTTTAATATCGCTTACAAATAAATTGTGTGCGATTTTAATGTCTATAAATATATATAAAATGGTTTGCTAACTATTTTTCTATGAAAAATATGCATTGGTGTTAATTTGTCTCCATATTTCCCAGACGTGTCAAAGTGTATCAATCTGCCCCGGTGATAGGGCACATTGATACAAATTACTTTTTTTGATTTTTTTAAGATTACATGCAAAAATAATATATAAAACAATGATTGTACATTTTCATAACACACTACACAGGTTTTGCTGACACCATATAGAAAAATAACTTGAAATTTTTGCTTTCTAGACACCAAAAAACTTTTTTGAAAAAAGCTGTATCAATGTCCCCCAGTTCCCCCTACTTAATCAATTTCAATGAAATTTGAACCTAAACCATTCTCGAATCCACTGGAACACATACACAAAATTTGATTAAAATCTGTTTAGTCGTTTAGGGGGAGTTCAGTGACAAACACACGCACAGAAGATTTATATATATACAGGGTGTCTTCTCTCAACGGTGGCCAATGGCTAATTTCTAAACCGTTAGTCATAGACATATAGTTGCAATTGCAAAAATGCTTTTAAAAAGGTAAAGAATTTTTTTCAAGCGATTTAGCTCAAAATAAAATTTTATTAAAAAATTACGAAAATTAACTTTTTATACGGTCCCCCGGTCCTATAAGTGATATTTAGTAAATTTTTCCCACTACTGTAACAAATAATACAAAAAAAGTCCCATTCCTCTGCGATTAAAACTGACCGAGTAATAGGTGTTTAAATTTGAAGCATCTTTTTTGCTGCAAATTAGGGGTCAGTCACAAATTTATTGGAAATAAAAATAAACGCAAGGTATAAAATTTCACATTAAACATTCAGAGTAAAATAATATTTACAATATTATTTTTAAATTTATATTGATGATTACATATTAAGCAAAATTTGTACTAAAATTATAAGTTAAATAACAGAAAGTTTGTTAATTTAATTTATGAAAAGCAATAGTCACAAATCGTTACAAAATGACATATATTTACTATTCTATTAGATTACTTAACCTAACAGAATTTGATGTAATCCTATAAAATAAATAAATGGTACGCACTTAAAATAGTATTAATATTATGCTGTCATTGGATATAAATAAGTGCGGAAATTGAACCTCGATCGGATATTTGGAGGTGAGTTAAGATTTGAATAGAAATTTTGAGCAAGGGAAATATAAGTACGAACGATTTAAGCAAAATAAAGGCTTATCAAAATACCACACCTTTTAAAATAAAATTGCAATTTTTCAAAATTTGATTTTCACGATAAAGAGAATTTTAAAACTCACGTCTTCAACTATTTTAACCAATCTAGAAGTTAAATAATAAAAATTAACATTACCGTAAAGCTTATACGGTGGTAGCACCTTCAGTTAAATTGCTTTTAAAATATTTCTTTATCTCATTTAAAACCTTTTCAAAATTGGAATTATATGTTTGTGCCAAATGGTTTAGGAATTAGCTATTAGGCAGCGTTGAAAATAGACGCCCTTTATAATACTTTAAGCACTTAGTGAACGTTCCCTTAAAGCTCAGTTCAATTCATCCGTATTTAGCTACAGAAAAGTGGTTTAAGTCATGAAATTTAAAGCTTTATAACTCTGTCAATTTTAATGTTATGTGAATGGGACCTTTTTTCTCTTACTTGTTAGAGTAGTGGGGAAAATTTACTAAATATCACTTATAGGACCGGGGGACCGTTATAAAAAGTTAATTTCGTAATTTTTTAATAAAATTTTATTTTGAGCTAAATCGCTTGAAAAACAATTCTTTACCTTTTTAAAAGCATTTTTGCAATTGGAACTATATGTCTATGACTAACGGTTTAGAAATTAGCCATTGGCCACCGTTGAGAGGGGACACTCTGTATATATTATATATGTCAACATTTGAACGGAGGGTGTTTTTGGTGTCTGAGAGTCGTGATCGGTGAAAATATACCAAAATTTTCTGGAAGTGCTTTCCTCTGGACGGCTGCAATAGGTAGCTTTTTACTTTTTGTAATGAATGCTACCTAAAAGGCGGCAAACTTTTAAATCTAAAATTTTAATAATCAATAATCTTAGCTATTCTGGCATATAAAGAAAATCTATCAAAAATGCTACTTTTTGTTTATTTTTTATGAATTTTTTTGCTTGTAAAAGAAAGATAAAGAACTTTGTAAAAAAAACATTTTTAAGTGAATTTTATGTTATTGAATTTCACATCTTATGAAAATTGGAGGCATCTTCGTTCATGATTTTAGTAAAAGCATTCTGAAAAAAAAAGATAACTGAAAACTACCTTACATATTAAACAACAATCGTTATTTTTAACGGAACGATTCACTAGCATCCTTTTCTGATTTTCTGAAAAGACTTTATTACGAAAAATAGAAAGAAAATAAAATGTTCATAAAATTCAAAATCTTGCCTCATTATAATAATCTCATTTTCTATCTCAAAGACCTAACGCAGAGCGTTATGGGACATTCAAAATTTTTGAATAATAGTTATCGATTAAAAGTCTTTTGATTTTAAACATTATTTATTTTATTTGGTATACACCTTCTTTGTGTAATGACGTAAATTTTTCCAAAGAATTTACAGAATATTGTTACCTTAGGTAAAGTTGTAGAAGATATATTTAGCTAAGAAAAATGACACGATATTTGAAAAATTTAAATTAAATTGTTATGGCGACAATATTTTATAATGTTAATTTTAAATTTAATTAGGAATTTTAATTGGGAATTTCATTTGAAAATTTCTTATGTTTAAATTTCTTTTTTTTTTTTAATCTTTATTTTTACTTTCTTCTATCTTTACTGAAAGAAATCGATTTAGACATTTTAGAAAATGGTGAACAGGAGTCGATGGAAAATGTCTGTCTCTGAGTATGTCTGTTTTATCTTACAAACAGGTTTGTGGAGGATATAAGGGTATACTCTTTATGTCCTCAGGATTTTTTAAACGAATACCATATACCTTCTGATTCCCAAGACAGGCATAGTATATACCCCTAGGACATACCCTCTGCCTTGAGCGTATACCGTCTGTTTAAAAAGTATACTATCTTTTTTTTTAACCTTTACATCATTGTTGACAAAAAATTTTGTGGTGTTCTGTTTCCAAAACTAACGCACAGAATTTTATAAAACTTTAGATTCAATTATACCTTGATATCAATTGGTTCTTATTAGTTCCTGGGGTAAATCGCCCAGTAAGTGGCGCTACTATACTACATTTTTCAACTTCTGCAATTGCGCTATCTCAAACACTAATAGATGGATTTTCATCAAACGTCAGATTCAGTTAGACGTTGAAATATGTCGTTGTTCAATAGGTTTTGGTGTAAATCATTCAACAGGTGGTATTGCTATGCACCATTTTGCAAAATTACAAGATTGTAACAAAAGTCATATCTCAAAAACTAATGAACGGAATTTCACTTATTAGAATCATCATGATGGGAACAAATTTCCAAATAATTTTGGCAATGTGCCAGCAAATTTTGAAACATTAACATATTTGAGATAAAAGAAAATTTTTGAATTGGCACATCAAATTAGGTTCTAAATGGCATGGTTTTGTCACTTTTTTTTAAATGGTCTATGATGCAAGTCAATAATAGAAAGTTTTCGAATTTTCAAATCAGCTTGTTCATAAATTCTGGAAACATTCAATGATTTCAACATTATAGCGGTAGAAATATTTTTTCCATTAAAGGGTTAACAGAAAATTGGTAATTTAAGTTATTTATGCGGAAATTAAAAAAAAAGCGTGGAAAAAAAAAAAAAAAAAAAAAAAAGATACTAGACGCACGAGTTCAATGGACGTGATATCTCGGGGTGGACTCGTGAGCAAGGGAGGATTGAGTATTCTATAGATATCGACCATCGTTGTGGTTAGTGATAATTAATGTAAGGCTCAGGGATGCTTTTATGCGGTAACTATTATTCACTTCTATAATGTTAGTTGAATGTTAAGTGAATATTTGATGACTTATCAAACTTTTTTTATATACTTTGAAGAATATCAGTTTTAATTAAGCAATACATTATTCACAAAAATCACACATATACGATTAAATAGGAGGGACCAAGGAAAATTAGAAATCAAATATCAGTTGACAGCATTAAGAGTCTTTTTCTGTATATAGCACAGAGGCTAAATATAGCTTTTAAAATTAAAATAATTAATTAATCTTAGACATTCCAACACCGATGCTATTACACAATTCGTTTCCATTAAACATATTTTTTATCCCCCCCCCCACCTAAATATGATCTAGATAAAGCACAATTTAGATATGTTTCATATCAAATTTTTGTCATAAGTCCATTATAAGAGAGATCAGTGAAATTTATATGCGTTAAAGTTTTGTTTACAATGATGCTATTTCTTTTATTATTCCCAAGTTATGGTGGGAGTTTATGAATAAATTCTTTGTGAAACTTGAATTGGATGAATCAAGTTGGAATCTAATTTTAGATTTTATTTATTTATTTATTTATTTATTTACAATCGAACGCGTGGTTTTTGTTTCCATCTCTATGTCGCCTTCCATTTGTATTGATAGTGAAACAATTTATATTTGTATTTTTATTATGATTACGGTTCTTATCAGATTAGGACCGAAGTTTTTAATTTTTTGTAACACCTCTCTCAAGTAATATAAAATTGTTTATTCAAATGTGTATGTTCTGTATTATATATGTACTAAATCTGCGCAAGGAATTGGGGTTAAAGTTTTTAATTATTATTATCATTTTTTTTAAATTAAGGTGTGTTAGATTTCTTGCTGAATGTATCATTAAAAAATATATTAAATGTAATATTAGATGCATCTAAATATCCATGCTCAGTCTTATGCAATACACATTTAAAAATCTTAAAAAAACATCGACCAAAAATATAAATATTTTAAAAAGTAGTAGGCATTTAAAAAATTCATTTTTTTTAACTTTATAAAACATTTTAATTAAATAATTAGTTTTTTTTTATTCACTTTTAGTTGAACTTTAATCACTATTTAAACCTTATTTATAAAAATAAACGAAATTGTTGAAAATGCAAACTGTCCCCTTAAACGATAATCGTTAACTTTGATGGAGCGTTTCACTAACATTCTATTCAGAGTTTGTGAAAAGGCTTTATGGCCAATAAAGGAAAGAAAAGTTTAGTACGTGCAAAATGCAAATCTTGCTTCATTAAAATATAATTATTTTCTTATCTCAAAAAGATAGCCTGCAGCAATGTCAGGTATTCGAAAATTCTGAATAATAATCATTGGTTAAAAGTGTTACGAATTTTAAATACTATTATTCCAGAAATGATAATGCCTTAATGAGAGTCATTTAAATATATAACAAATTACCACCAGGCAATAATATATTATTTCTTTGTACTGGAAGGTGTAAAAACAAAATTTTAAAGCGTTAGAAGTTTCACGTCAAGCGTAGCAATTAAGGTGCGTTCATTCTAAAAGGAAGTTTTAAAAATATTCAAAGCTTGGTGCAATATTATACAATAGAGTAGCCAAAAGCTTTTAAGTTTCCCTTTACATAATATCTGCTTTCTGTTATACAGGATGCAACTTCTAGTAAACCTCAACAACGTATATCAATTTCATAAAATGTGAAATAGTTCAATATTATTCAAAATCGCCCTAAAAATGTTTCCCCCTACACCAATATGTAATGTAATAATTTTGTGTAGTTTGTAAATTAATAACAAATAGTCTTTGCACCGCATATTATACAGAATGTATATTTTAGTATATACTTCATCGATGCATATCAATTTTATTATGTTCGAAAGAATGTAACACCATTAAAATGCAATTGAAACTATTTTTTTCTCGTTGGCTGTATAGGTTGCTGGGTTCGAACCCAATCGTGGCCGTCGGGCAATTCGTTCGGAATTTTCCCTGGTTTTCTTCGAACCTCAGATTTCCTTTCGTAAATACGGATTAGCTTCCCTTAGAAAGACTCTCACGGAGGGCACCTTTCGTCCTTGGGGGCCTCGTGTTGATAATTGGCCCACATAAACACAAATAACCAACCCATTGGCCGTGCTATAACCGAATATTTTTGATTGTCCCTGTAATTAAACTACGCATCTGATTTTCATAAAACTTGAAATGGCTCGACAATTTTATGTAATAGTTACATATTTTAAATTTCAAACGATTTGGTTGGGTAGTTTTTGCGCTGTCATATGCGGGCAGACGGATGGACGGACAGACGGACGGATTGAATGGTGACTATAGATGCTACCTATTTACATAATTACGAACACATCTAAAACCAGTAAAATTTTATCTGACTATTGACATGTTTTAACTTTTCCCGAGTCATTTTCAAAACAAACAAACAATGATAATTTGAATGTTCACGGTTTATGCAATGAATAGAATCACTGTCATTGAATTTTTTCATGTAACACACTCTAAATTTTTCATATTTTACTTCGATGTTTATCAGGTGCGTTCTTAATTATGTAAATACGTAGCACCTATAGTCGCCATTCAATTCGTCCGTTTGTCCATCCATTCTTCTGCCCGCATAAAACAACGCAAAAACTATCCAACGAATGTTTGAAATTTAAAATATCTAACTGTTACATAAATTTGTCGAGTCAATTCAAACTTTATGAAAATCGGATGAATAGTTTCATTGTAGCGACTATTAAAAGCATTCTGTTACATTACGGTCTTCGGGAAAAAATAGTTTCAAGAGCATTTTAATGATGTTACCCTCTTTCGATCATAATAGAATTCATATGCATCTATGAAACATATACTAAAATGTACATTCTGTACAATTTATGTTGCAAAGACTTATAATTATATTATATATTATTATATTATATTATATATTATAACGTATTATTATATATTATAACTTTTATTAATATACAGGTCCACACAGATCGGATACTGTATTGTATCCGAAGTACTGTATATTTTAAAAACTTCATTACAGTACGAACGCACCACATTTGCTACGACTGACGTGCAATTTCCGACTTGTTTTTATTTTCGAAAGCAATGAGTAACTCGTACCACAGTTGTTTCAATTTGAATACTGCTGTATCGTTACATATGGAATTTTTACCTGTTGGAATCGCCATTGTTTCTTTTATACTGTATGGATAATATTTGTTGAAGGGAAAAAAATACCTATGAAATTTATATGGATTATTTCTTCTTGATGTAATCTTGCCAGGGTTGTGGTTTTCTATTATATTTAATAACAGCTACATGCTCCAATTTTTTTCTGCAGGGAAAATTGAGTCAAGATGCTGTAGTTTTTTATTTAACTGTTATAAAAATTGCCTGTTGATTTTACTTGCTATTCATTGATTTCTTGTTAAAGTTTGCACTCTTATGCATGATTTAAAACATAGTTCATTTTACAGATATTAGAGAAAGCATCGAAAATTTTGTTCAGCATCTTACTCCAAGGTATGGGTAAGATTTCCAACGGGAAGATTTCAGTTCTCCCAATGACGTGAAAAAGTGGGATCAGGTGGATGTTTACACTTTGCAGAAAGGGTAGATACTAGTACACTCTGAAAACATCAGATTTATATCTCTAACTAGTATTAAAAAATGCTCTGACGAGCACCAAAAAAGGTTAATATGTTTTTAAGTATGAAAAAGTGTTTGACAAGTGCTTCTGTTAATTATTGAGCATGAGGAAGGACAAGGGATCCCTTCTTGGCTACAACTCACTTCAATGCCAACTTTTAAAAAATCATATTTGCGCTTTTTCCGTATAAAAGAAATTTGCGGTTCTTTAGTAGAACTTTCCACCGTGCTTTAGATGTTAACCAGGGGTGTAGTCGTAAAAATAAGATAGGATACATGCTCTAAGCAGAGGGATACCCTAGAATGTGTATACTATAAGCTTTCTTGAGAAATAATGTATATGGTGTTCTATTAAAAAGTCCAGAAGGCATACGGCGTATAACATGCACTTACATCCCTGATGTTAACTGCACTGTTCACTCTGCACTATACTACAAATAAATTTTCTGTGCAATTATACACTTAGGGCATGCTTGGTGCCAGTGCATGAATGTGATGCAGGAACTAGGTTTTTGGCACTGTGTCGTCTTCCCTTACATTTATGTCTAATTAAGCTGCACCTTTACTGGTTATGTCTTTACACTATACATTTTTATAGTAACTGCGACTGATTTGTTTTCACGGAAAAAGCGCAAATATGATTTTTTAAAAGTTGGCATTGAAGTGAGTTGTAGCCAAGAAGGGATCCCTTGTCCTTCCTCATGCTCAATAATTAACAGAAGCACTTGTCAAACACTTTTTCATACTTAAAAACATATTAACCTTTTTTGGTGCTCGTCAGAGCATTTTTTAATACTAGTCATTTAATTTTTTGATAAAAACTGTAGATTTTCTAATATCTTAAAAAGAAAAATAACTGCTGCTGTCAAAATTTATAAAATGATAACAACAGCATAAAATTTTGATGTATCAGAATAATTATAAAAGTCATTGCATTGCTATATAAAATGCATGATAAGAAAAATAAACCATGGATTTGAACGAAAAAAGTACCGAACTTTATTAAAAGAATTAAAAGCCATACCAATTAAATATATTCAAGGTAATTTCTCAAATAAAACATTCACAACTAGAAAAATTCTAGGAATTGAATAACAATTAACATAAGAATATTCCCGAAGGAATAATAATTTAACACAAAAGCATTTCTAAATAAAACGAACTTACATCCGACGGGATTTGAACTCTATACCCGCTGCTGAGCAGCCAAATGTCTTACCACGAGAGTCCTAGTTTAACACCAGAGATGTTGCAAATTTTGCTATAATACCTATATAAATACCAGCATAAGTCTTGTGACTGTCATTAACAGCTCCGATCTGATTGTTTTATTTTTTATATGCCCGACGGCTATTTTGCTACTTTTATTTTAGCTACTCGAAACAATCGCCAAATAGGTTTCCTTCGCCTTAATTTCATTATAAAGCTGTCACTAGCTTTATTTAAAGTAGATGACTTTCATTAAAAAACACATAAATTAAAAATACATATATCAGATACATTTAACTTGCACGTTTTTCTTTCATTTTATAAAAAACTAGCAGGCTATGCCCGCTGCGCTGGTCAATTTTTCTAAACGAATCTTGACTCAAACAAAATGGTGATTTGAAATTTCGTTTTTAAAGCAGTGTATACCATCACCTGGAATGTCCTTCCGCAATGCTGAAAACGATGCCAGTGTCAATGATATTGCGATATTGCACTATTGTATGCCTTGGACAAAATTTGGGTAATTAAGTACTATCTCTCTTGTTTTATCATTTATAGTAGAGTTTGATATGAAAATGAGACCGTTATGACAGCAGGAATCAAAATGTTCTCTACTCATCACATTACTTTGTTAGAAAGAATTGCAATGATTATCAAACTCTATTAATTTTCATATCGCACATTATCATATGTTAGTTCTTAAACTCCCGAATCTGAACTTGCACTATGTGTAGATCTGGTAGCCTAAATACAATCTCCATTACATGTTGCGATACATTTTTTAATAACCGTCCTCTCCTGGCAGGTGTACTACAATTTTCTCTCTACCTTGGTCTGTTCCAGCAAAGTACATAGCAAAATATGTAAAAAAGAGTGTTTAACTTATATATTTATTTGAACAATGAAGTATAAAAGGTGTGTTTTAAAGCTGAATTATTTGAGTAAAATTAAAATTGCGTCAGTTTCATTGCCTCTTCATTTTTTTAAACCAGTTGCAAACAGTAGCTTTTAAATAGGGAATAATCTTTATGCTTAATTTTGTAGAAAAATAAAACTTCAGCTTGTAATCAATTCCATTATGATTTTTGGCTTCAAACATTTATAACGATAGAATTATTTCGTGTCTATTGTCAAATAAAAGTGAAGTTTACAGTCATCTATTATTGGCATTTAATCTTATACCTTGGCGATAGTTTTTTTGGGGCAGGGGTTCGACGGGGTAATGAAGTAGTATTTAATAGTTAATTTTTGATAAAATTCTGTTGATAGGGCTTAAATGTTAGTTAAAATTGCAACATAAACATTAAAAACAAAATTTTCTACTGTCGGTATTTCATGTATATTTTTTTCTTAACCAATTTTAAAGTTTTTTTTTTTTTTTTTTTTTTTTTTTTTACCTGAATGATTGATAAATTAATTGCAAATATATATATTTTTTAATTCGATATCATTTTTATTCCGAAGATTTTTCGTGCGCATTGCAAATATTGCTTTTTTAGTGATAGTAAAGTAACTGCAGATGAAAAATACATAATAAGGCTAAAACCCAGAATTAACGACAGCTTGGCGAATGCCTCTACACTTGAATCTACGACTTGAAAAGTACGCGAGTTCTGTCAACTTAAATATCCAGAAAGAATTTTAACAAATAATAGGTACTACTTTATTATTCCATAGATCAATTTCGCCAAATTATACATATTGCAAAACGATTCACCATATTATACAAACGGATATAACTTTTATTTTAAATAACAAAAGAATCAATAAATTACTAAAATATTTATGGAAATACAAATAAAACATCGAATCAAAAAATAGTTGATAACGTAACAAACGCATGTAACATGTTTAATGTCAAATGAATGTGACATTTACGATAATCCATTATTGACATTTAATCTTATATTTAAATGCAGCAGTTTTTTGGTCGATGGGATAGATAAGTAGTACCAGATAATATAAAAATATATAAATAATAATATAGCCAATAATTTTTTGGCCAGGTGTCATGTATGTATCACGTTGGCGCGATTGCAACAAAATTGTGATTTTATGGATTGCGTGGTAATCTGGTTATTGTTGTTTATTTACTAATAAACTGTTTCTTTACTTTTCTTTATTGTTTTGTTCTATAGTTATTAATTAAACTTCACTTATTTATTATTGTTTCCTTTTTAAAATAATAGAAAATAATTGAAAATAATACAATATGTAACTGGTATTTGAAAACTTAGTGTTTGCCAAACTGATGTCAAAAAAAAAAAAAAAAAAAAAAAAAAAAACGTGCTAAGGTGATGCGTATATAAAAATGGAAAAAATGATTATAATAATGCAAACAAAAAAAAGTAAACAAATAATTAAAAAATTGCCTTTTCAATCAAAAAAAAAAAAAAAAAAACACCAAGCAGTCGTTAATTCTGTAGTTGCATCAATAGTAAAATTTCTTTTCTTCGTTTGTTTCATAATGAAAAACCATAAATTTAATAATCTCAAATAAAATAATCTGACAAATTTTCTATAACATCGTTGATGATCTAGAAGTCTCCTTAATACATAAACAAAACGGCAAAGATGTCATATGCGCCGAGTTTGGCGCGATAATTTTTTATGCTAATTTGGGAGAAACATTGTTTTCGAATACCAGTTACATGTGTATATTTAAATTATTTTATATTATTTAAATAGTAATAAAAATTAATGAAAAAAGTTTAATTAATAAGTATATAAGAAAACAATTTATATAATTTATAAAGTAAATAAACATTTTATTTATAAATAAATATTAATAGCCGGGTTAATATGTCAGACAAAATAATGCCAATTTAAAATCTATTACTTACCTCGGTGATATATAATATCTGTGCCAGTAAAACTTTCAATAATATAGTACATATGCTACTTGGCGGTGTTCAATTATCGAAGATTAGTCCAATATCATTTTAAATATTATCTAACGCAGGAAAAATATCAAGAAAATTGAAGAAGAAATGGCTAATTAAAACAGATTTGTAAAATATTTTGGCACATATGCCATATTTGCACCAAATTTGTGCATTTGTTTTCTTTTTTTACACAAATTTGGCGAAAACTTCGTTTTTAAATAGCAATTAAATATATGATTTTTAATTGTTTTCTATTATTTTAAAAAGGTAATAAAAATAAATAAATAATGTTTTGTTAAAAATTATAAAATAAAACAATTTACATCATTTAAAAAAATAAATAAGAGTAAATAGTTTATTAATAAATATACAATAGCCGAGCTACTATATGAACATAAAATCGACGTTTTATTACAATCGCGCCAATGTGGGGCATATATGACATCTGTGCCATTTTTTTCAGCAGGCAATTTTTATTTCAAAATGTTGAATTTATCGATAGTAATAACGCGAAATTGCATAAATTTCATTTAAATTGCATAGATTTCTTTGTTCAGTTTGTAAATTTTAAAACTAATTTTCCCTGGAAGAGAATTTGACAAAATGGCGCAAAAAAAGATTGTTGATTACAATTTTCAAAATTACGGTGAAAAACTTTTGAAAAAGAATAACATTATTTTACAATATATATGTGTGTGGCAGAATTTCACACTGAAGCTAAAATTTAAATATTTGATTACAATTTTTAAAATATTAATTTATGTTTATTGAACTTACGATTGAATACTAAAATATACTAAAAAAAAAACTCCTTTTGGAAAAAACAAATTTATTGCGACCTATTGTTAGACATATGCATTTTTGGCTTAATTCTTTGCCGACAAAAGTAAAAAAAATCTCGAAGAAACAAACATATAACTCACAATTACTTTTATAATTAGATCTGCCTTTCTCTGGAGTAAGTTATATACTATCGAAATTTGATAAAAAAGAGAAAGGAAATAATAGAAAGGAAAATAAATATCGTTAAAAATTCATTTATTCAAATTTTCAAGTTATTTTTTTTTTTTTATTCTAACGCAAGGATAAGTCGCCAAATGTTGCATCAAATGTAATAGTTCATATTATTTTTTAAGCGTTACAAATATTTCTTTTATTTTTAAGATAAATATTTTTTATGATATCATGTCTCATTAAATGGTTTTTCTTTATTATTATTATTATTATTATTATTATTATTATTATTATTATTATTATTATTATTGTTATCAATAGTTATTTTATTATCAGTAAATATTTTCTGCCTTTATTTGCAAGATGTTTGTAAAATTTCTAACAGATATATGCTTTTTAATTTCTTTAGTAATGATAATTTTCGCCAAAAAATAAGTACTGGCAACCCTTTCGTCAAAAATAACCGAAAAATACGAAATTTAGTACGAAAAATCAGAGTTATCCCTGTATATTTGTATCATAAACCTCCGCAAAAATATTTCCTATTGAATGATATAATCTGCAAAAAGATCCATCGAGTAGTTTTTGAAAACACCCGTTTGGAAGTTTCAGAACTTCTGCTTTATAATATATATGATATGATATGATACTATAAGTAAATATACAACTATTTAATTTATCCCATCGACCAAAGAACGATAGACAAACTGTAAGATTATATGCCAATAATGGATGAACATAAATGTTACACTTCCGTGACATTAAACCTGCTACACTTGTTTGTTAAGTAATCAAATGATTTTAATTCGATGATTTATTTATATTCTTATGAATGTTTGACTAATTTATTTGTTCTTTTGTTATTTAATATAAATTTTATGCCAATAAGCGAATAGCTCTTGATATTAATTGAGAAAAATATAATATATAATTTATTAAAGTTACTTTATGGTTGTATCCGCCGACATTATTTGGTTAAATAAAAAGCATTTAACTCCTTACAAATTTCCGCTAACATTGATATTTTTGGTACCTTCGTATTAATGCCACCGCAGTAGAAGTTGTGCTAATGCGCCAATAAAGAGTGATCTTGTTGTTCGTGCCTTTTTAATGTTTTTTTTTTTTTTTTTTTTTTTTGTGCTTATTTTGACGTAATTTTTAGTATTTTAGTACTTTTTTAGCCTATTTTTGATACCATTTTTTTTTTGTGCGCATGCGAACAAGATTGCTCTTTATTGGCACATTAGCGCAACTTCTACTGCGGTGGCGTTAATACGCAAGTACCATATTTTTATGCTCTTTAATAAATTCTAATATTATATTTAAAATACTTCAATGTTATTCACATATGCGATATCTTACAAATACCTCTTTATGGTTTGATTTGATAAATTCTGCATTAAAATATGAAAACTTTTATTAGTATTCTTTTGTTCGAAATCACCTGAATATATCGAATTTTATATTTGGTACGTTTCGACGTCATAACTAAACGTCATCATTAAAGTAATCTTTTTCGTTAATGACTTTTATTTTTTTAACCTAAATTCATTAATTTTCTAAACTTAAAATTTTTTAATGGCAACATTTTTCCTTTTGAGTAATTTGGCGAATAGTTTGGCGATTTCTATAAATGGGTGAAATTGGTCGATCTGATAATCAAGTAGCACCTTACGTAATATAAATAAAATAGGTATGCATTTTTGGCACAGATGTCATATACGCACCATGTTGGCGAATTTTTTTTTCTGACGCCAATGTCATATGCGCATCGGAGTATTTAACTGAATCCAGAGTGTCGTTATTTTGCTTGATATGTCAACCCGGATGTTGTTATTTACTTTTTAATAAATAACTTTTTCTTTTTTTTAAATATATAAATTGTTTTGTTCTATTAAACAAACCTTTTTTTATTTATTGTTATTACCTTTCAAAAAATATATACCGGGTGTCCCAAAAATGACTGATGGATTTTAAAATTCAATAACTTGCAAACGGTGGCAGCTATTTAAAAATTTTTTGCAGGAGGGTTATGTACAATGTCAGGAGTATTTTTTACCGTAACTTTTGATTTTAGTTCGAATTTCAACCAATAGATGGCGCTGACAGCAATTGAAGCCCAGGTCGACGCCGAAACTGACCTCACTCAACACTGATCACCTGGCCTTCAATCGCTATCAGCGCCATCTATTTTTTGAAATTCGAACTAAAATAAAAAGTTACGGTAAAAAACTCCTGACATTATACATAACCCTCCTGCAAAATTTTTTTAAATAGCTGTCACCGTTTGCAAGTCATTGAATTTTAAAATCCATCAGTCATTTTTGGGACACCGGGTATGTAACTGGTATCCCAAAACGAGATTTTCGCCAAATTCGCTTTAGAAAAAAACTAACGCTAATGTGATTCGTATATGACATTTGTGCCGCATTTTAATATAGAAACAGAAAAAATTCGTGCGAAAACAAAAATTAAAGTTCATCAGGTTTGTTTTCAGAGCTATTTATATATTTTGGCATCATACCCCCCCTTTTTGAAGCCAAAATAGCACCAAGCTTTGGCAAACATATTTATATTAATCAGACATTCATAAAATAAGTAATAATTTAATTGACCTAGAATAATTTAACGTACCCTCAAAAAAAAAAGCTGACGTCCGAATCATCATGGAGCGCCCGACTCACCGCTCTTGTGTTGCGCCAAACCGGATTTCTTACCGGTACGCCCTTACCTTACATCTCAAAGGCTCAAATAAATGTAAAACCATATTTTTACGCTTATCTTTTAATTGTCCTGTAGATTTTTCCATTCATGTCTAATTATTCATAAAATAATAACTGTGAAAAGTATTGGTATGAACGTTTGTACTTAGTAATTTTACATATCTTTTTGTCTTGTACAATTAAAAAAAATAATAATATTAATGTCAATCTTGTGTTAAATCAGTCTTTGAAATAAAATATTACGTGATGGAAAAACACGGTTACGTCGCTTTTGCGGTTAAAAACATTTGCTATTCGGTCTTTCGGCGCCATTTTTGATTTATTCGCCAAACACACCACCAGAATAACTTTAATAATAATGAACTTTTCGGCAAATTCTTGTCCTGATTGCCTAAATTTGTTCATTTCATCTTATGGACCTTCAGATAAGCAAGTAAATAAAATTACGAATAAAAGTATCATATTACAGTGGCTAGCATAAATTTAAAAGAGACTAAACTTTTTGCCAGAGGCGGCTTTTAACTTAAATAGATGAAAATTAATAAATAAAAAAAAATATTTCACTTCGCTCGTCAAAATAGATAGTGAATATGATACATGCAAATAACAACAAATAAGTATTTTTTCACGTGATTTATCTAATCTATTTATTTATTTTTATGTTCATTTAAACTTACGTGCAACAATTACAAGAAGAAGTAAATATAAGAAATATATAAGAAAAAGACTAAGTTCAGCTGGAAATTTCAGACAAAAATTCGATTTTCTCAGCGACCGACAAACATACAAAGATGAAAAAAAAAACTGTTCTGAGTTTTACCATGAGGATTAAAATAAACCAAAAACGAAGTTAATCCATCCACGGAAACGTTAGCAAGACTTTGTTGAATTTTTTGCTTTCATTTTTTCATTAAAAATTAAATAAAAAACTATTCTAAGCTGCAGTAATTTTTTGAATGCTATCATTTTATTTGTCTCGTGGAGTTCTATCTTTTTAAAAAAATTTCACTGCCGTATCTCAACTGGTTCGCCAGAAATTTTAGAAAGTTGTTTGCACTTTCTATTTCTTAAACATATTATACCAAACGCTACCGCGTTTGCTATGATATTTAAACTAAGAATTATGTAAGCATATAGAGAAGTCACGTGAAAAATTTTGCACACTTGCCAGAAGTTTTAATAAAATAAAATAACAATTTTAAAAAATCAACTATTTTTTTTTAAAGTACACAATCGGAAATTAAAGTATCAGTAGGAAACTCTTTCGCTTACAAATGAGCGGCGTGGAGTTTCCCAACAGCGCATGCGCATATGAAAATTATGTGATTAGCAGCGTCTTGTATAATACGGTATATCACCTCGAGTTACCCTTATTAAATTTCCTGTTAGTCATTCCAGTATCTTAATTCTTTGATCCTTCTGCTCTAACTAATGATATTTTACATACACTTGAATATTTCTCAAAATTAATTGGATCAATTTCAGTGCAAATGATATTCTTCAATTTCGGAGGTGGTTTGGTCGCTTAAGACTGTATTTTAATTTCCCAAAAAGCTTCGATAGTATTGAATAGAATAGAGTTTGCATATTTGCGAATCAAATTCACGTCCAGGCTTCTTATTACGGGGAATATTGCGATTAACTTATTAATATGTTGAATTTTAAAACCATTATTTTAAGCAATTCTACTAATTCTATATAATTTATCATTCAAATTATTTTTAGTACATGCTAGAAAAGCCCACCTTATGAAAAATCTGCACATGGAATTGTTATAGATAAATGGAGATCATGCACTATTTGTTAGCCTATTTAGCCATGCTATTTCTACAAACAGATTTTTTGATTTGTTCTTGTAAACATTATATCAAAATATAAAAGACCATTATTATATTCAATTTCACTAGTGAATTTTATGTTTTTGTCTTTTGAATTTAGATTATTTGAAAATATTTTGGGATCACTGGGGGTTAAACTGACGTTATTTCTAAAACATATGAAACGATTTTCACAAAGTTTCATATTCAATCACATTCGATCATGAGAAGACGATTGAGCTAGGTCGTATGCTTAAGAATATTCGATTAGTGCGTCATTTGTAGGTCACTACCAGGCAAGCTATTTTTATCTAGAAAACGGCTCAAACAATTTTGATTAAATTTTGTATTTTATCGTTTTCAGGCTTGAGAAGAGCTTTGATTAGATCACATGTCGAGAAATTTCGATTAGCGGTCATTTTTGGGTCACTACGGGTCGCATTTTCAGAAAGAATCACGTCTTGAGCACCAGCCTTGGCGAGTTGGCGAAAGCGAGAACGTTCAGCTAGCTGCATCGCCAAACACAAAATAAACTAACAAGGAAGGTCTCCATTGGGGGCATACTCAGAATCTTTTGAAAAAAATACGAATTAAACTACTCCTACTCATGTAGGTAATAAAGGATCAGTGAAAATTAGCGGCGGAATTACATTATTAAATATGTAAAAAAATAAAATAGTTTGGAATAATTGGCGTGAAAAGCTGAAAGCGACGCGGGATTTGGCGAGCAATGCATTTCCTCGCCAAAAGCAGACGATTTTAACGAATCTGAAAATTGATTTTAATTGACTTCACTTTTTAAAATCTGCAGCATTTACTGCAACGTCACTCCACTACTTTTATAGAATCTCTCTCTTCTGACCAATGAGAATGCTCCATAGCACGGTCAATTGACCGCGTCATACACTGCTAAAAATCTGCTGCATTTTGTTGCAACGCACTCCACCGCTTGTATATAATATCTCTATTCCAACCAATGAGAAAGCTCCATTTCACGGCCAAGTAACCGTGCTGCAACAAAATGCAGCAGATTTTTAACAGTGTATTTTTCAATTTGGAACAATTTTAATCAATTTAAATTGTGTTTTAAATGATAAAATATATTAATTTCATTTTGTTAAAAGTACATATAAACGAATATGACAAAATTACACTTAAAGTAAAGTAAAAATGCAAAACTAAAATTACTTAAACTAAACTTATTTACATAAACTGAACATAGAAAGTTTTTTCTTTAAAAAGTATTCGAAGCGTAAAAGCGTATTTTTCAAAATTTCGTTTTTTCGCCGACCGGAGATAAATCACCAAATAAACGAAATTTTTATTATTTTTTTATGGACGTAATAAGGAAATTCCGCCGAAATTTTTTTTATAAACATATATAACTGTATGAGAAGAACATTCTGTAATTTTTTTAGATTTTTCTGAGTATGCCCGTATGGAGACCTTCCTTGTAAGTTCAAATGTGTCATAAAACATATGATTAATAGAATTATATTTATTACAAGCGAATCTTTACTACTGACTACTGTTTTTAATTAACTTCTAAATTCCTTCGAACATACCGAGTTAAGGAAATAATATTTTTGAATTGAGAGAAAAAAAGAAAAAAAAACTATGTTTAGATGTTCTGTGAAATTTAAAGCATTTTTAACCGACTTCAAAGAGGAGGTTATGATTTCGACCTGTATGTATTTGTTGTTCACGCATAACTTTTGCAAATATGAACCGATTTTGATAATTCTTTTTTTGTTTGAAAGCGTATGAGGCCCATGTGGTCCCATTCGAATTTCATAAAAATCTGATAATTAGAATTTTTTTTAAAAATAAAAACTTTAAATTTCAAATTCATTTTGAAGCAATCGACCAATTAGAAGTGTTCCTTTTGCATGCTTTTATGTTACACTTACATAGACATACGATCTTTTCACTGTTAAAAGTTTGAAGTTTTTGCTGCATCGTCACTCCACCTCTTTTATGGAATATCTCTATTTTGACCAATGAGAATTCACCATACTACAATGAAGTAATCATTTTCTATAAAAGCGATGGATTGACGATAAAGTAAAAGTTTCAAATTTTTAACAGTGTTCAAAATGCAAAATCCTAACTGGACGAGGGCCAGTATTCACATAAATTTTGCCCCTGTTTGCGAAACGAGATTTTTTAACAAGAAAATTTATTTAAAACATTGAAAAATTTGCTAAAATTCAGGCTTCTGATTCGTCTATCTGGTTTCGCTAACAACGCAAATTCTACCTTTATTGCGGACAAGTTCTTTTATGCAAGAAACCGGAAATATAGCATCTAGGGGATATAGTGTGGAAATCGGCTATCTCAAGCAACAAAAGTAACCAATGTTACCGAACGACTGTAGGGCAGTACGAAAGCAAATTGTGGCATCAATTAAAACTATTCTGTTGAATTGTAGCTGACGTCACACTTCGCTTTCATTTTCATTTCGTACTTGTCTACAATCGGTAAGTGGTCGGGAAGTAACCTGTAAGTTGTGCAGAACACGCCCTCTGTAACACTTAAAAAAAGCGTCTATTCTTTAAATGTGCAACAATGCTAATGAAATTTAAAGATAGAAGCGACATCTGCAGAACATTTTCTAAAAATGCAAGAATTTTTGCTAGTCTAGGTAATGTATCACGAAAATGCCGCAGATGTCGCTGTGATCGACACTATGGAATTCAGTAGCATCGTTGCCCATTTAAAGATACAAATTTTTAACACTGCTTGCATTGTAAAAAATTGAACCCTTTTGCTGCATCGTCACTCCATCGCTGTTATAGGAAACGATTACTTTGCTCTATTATGGAGCATTCTCATTGGTCAAAACAACGAAATTCTATAAAAGCGATGGAGTAACGATGCAGCAAAAGGGTCAAATTTTATACAGTGTCGATAGCAGATTTTCACTACATGTATTCCAGACTCTCTCCTTCGAACAATGAAAAGTTCTCAAAAATCAAGGCTTATGATTGGTCAATCTTGTTTTGCTTAACAGCGAATAATCCTTCTGGATCCTAACCACTGTTGCAGAGATGCTAGTTTTTTTTCAAAGTACGAAATCTTAGTTGGAACAATTCTCGTATCCACCAAAGTGAAAGAACCGCATCGATCCAGAGTTGAGAATTCGATATCGAAAAGCTGAAAATTTATCTCTAAAGAGCCTTACACGTTAAAGCAAGATTGTCTGTGTATCAGGGTGCTTGTAATGCCGGATTAACAAAGTGATTAAAGTACATTTCTATGTGCTAGATTTACATTTGGACAAATATAAATGACGAAAAATTTTGATAAGCTTACCATTAAAGATAAGCTAGTTAACTTCTTTCACCCATAAAACAAACTCGTTATTCAGGCGACTACCGCCAAGTTCTGGAATAAAAATTCTTAAATTTTCTGTACTTTGGAAAACCACGTTTACCAAAGAACATTCTTTTATAATAGAAAATGCCTAGCATTGCGATACATTGTTAAAAATTTAACTTTTGCTGCATCGTCACTCCATCTCTTTTATAGAATATCTCATACATATACTGTAAAAAATTTACCCTTCTGCTGCATCGTCACTCCCCCGCTTTTATAAAATATTTGTCTTTTGACCCATGAGAATGCTCCATGATAGGCTGAAATGATCGTTTTCCATAAATGCGGTTGTGTGAGTTTCATTTTTTTTAGTTGGGCCAAAATCATCCCTGAAAAAAGTATTTGGTATCGAATGCTGTCACTCTGTTATAGATGCAGCCAAGTACAGGTTATGATTTTCGGATTCCTCGTCGAATCATCACCGCTCATTTCCGATGCCTTTACTGCATTTATAGGAATTAGATTGTTGTTGTTTATCTATTGAATCATAGAGCGTTTTTTGTTAAAATCTTTCTTTTTGCTTTTTCTGACTGAAGGGGGGGGGGGGGTACTTTTGACTACACTAGAAAGGCATTTTAGTATTCATTGATACATAGAGTCATTTTGCTGTTTACTCATATATGGAAGCGCTTTGCCGCGCGCTTATGTGTAAAGACACTTTACTTGAGGCCAAGGCCACTTTATCATAATAACAAGACCTCGCATTCAGGAAAAAATCTATTGTTGAAATTGTCCCTATAGTTGCCAACTTATTATATGACTTTGTCTCATAAGTAACGCTACCTGGCGCATACTACTGCCAATAATCCATGCAGAAATTCATAGGAAAAAATGGAAAATATTTCAGTTTCTCACATTAGATGGCGCTACCAACGAGAAAATCATGTGGTTTTTGACCACGTGTACTGCGGTCAAAGGAAACTTGTCGAATGACAAGCCTTCTTATTATGATAAGGTAGCCTTGCTTGAGGCATTGTCACCTTTCGATAACCACTTCCGATGTTCGTACGATTAGATGTTGACTTTAAGATTTCATGAATGCGGTAGCTTTTCGTCGTGCCAGATCTGAAGAAGTTACCACATCCAGAAAATCTAAAGATTCACAACGATACTAACCGATATTGTAAGTGTCTTTTGAAAAGTTGACAATCAAACAGTGTCAAGTAAAGCGAATACAGCAGAACTCAGCAAAGTGCGTTCATTATTAATGCGTTGCAAAGAGCCATCATATGTCAGTACACATAATTATGTATTACGGTATAAATAACTAAAAAGAAGGAAATAAATTTAACTTTTTCAAAAAAATGTATAACCGACTCCAAAAAAAAGCGCTAAAAAGAATTAAATAATTCTATATAATTCTCTAATGACAAATCGTTATCCAATAACCACACATTGACTATCATGTACCGGTATAAAACGATTAAATTTAATATATAGAATTTAATATCCACCAAACATAGGTTTTCCAAAGAATATTTTTTACAAGAGATTAATTTACATATTTTTGATTTAATTTTTGAATATATACATATAAAAAGTAAGGAATTACTTTTTGAAGTTGGTGCCAAACTATCTTAAGTATAGTAATAATTGTGGATATATTATGTCTAGTACCATAAATAAAATGGTGAAATCATTATCGATTGTGATTGTTTGTAAGTAATTCCTTAAAAGTAATTCCTTACTTTTTATATGTATATATTCAAAAATTAAATCAAAAATATGTAAATTAATCTCTTGTAAAAAATATTCTTTGGAAAACCTATGTTTGGTGGATATTAAATTCTATATATTAAATTTAATCGTTTTATACCGGTACATGATAGTCAATGTGTGGTTACTGGATAACGATTTGTCATTAGATAATTATATAGAATTATTTAATTCTTTTTAGCGCTTTTTTTTGGAATCGGTTATACATTTTTTTGAAAAAGTTAAATTTATAATCTGAAAAAGCTCTTTGTTTTAAACTATGTTTTAATCGTAAACAACGGTGAATAACATTTCCTCATATTATAGACTTTGCTTGGTAACATTTACGGAAAAACAAATGAACAATAAACGCGAACTCTTTGCAGAAGGAAGGGTTGCTATTCGCTAGGTGTTTGACGTCACAAACAAGAAAGGATGCGTAGCACTGACTTCATCTCCGCGCCAATCGTTGTTCTTGCGATAAGGTGCTCAAAACGTGATTCTTTCTGAAAATGCCTACGGGTCAAGCAAATTTTATGTTAAAAACGGTTCATACTATTTTGACAAAATTTTGCATTTTATCTTTTTGGATTACGAGACGTTCATTTTGCTCAGCCATATACTCGGGAAAATTTGATTAGTGTGTATTTTTTCTCACTATGCGTTAAACTAGAATTATCTCAAAACAACTCTAACGATGTTGACTAAATAGTACAGCCAACACTTTGTTTTGGATTGCGAAAAACACATTTTAGTAGTCATATGTTCAAAGAAATTCGATTAATGGGGTTTTTTTGTGTGTCACAATATGTCAATGCATTTCAATAGATATTAAAGTTTAAGCAGCAATCGAGTTGTTGAATTGTTGATACTAAAAAAAGCCGCGAAGTTGACAACAGTTGATACATTTGCGATATTTTGCGAAATATTGGTGATATTTGGCTGAAAATTCGATTTTAAATTTTACCATTCATTGCCAAAATACATACTTAACACCAGTCGCCAAATTTGGCTATATTTGGCGAAAAACATAGACATTCAGAATGTGAAGGAATTTTTTAGAAATTCTCAATAAGGTACGAGATACCTGGTTATACGAATCAGATTAGGACTAAAAATAGAACTAAAACTGCTGGAGAATAATGTTCATAACCGCGCTATTGAAAAGCATTGTGGTTAGAAAATTTATGATTATATTTAAATTTTAAAATAATTTGTAAACTTTTTCAGCGTCAGGTATGTGTTATACATAAATTCTCTTCTCTATTTTAAAGCAGTTGCATGCACACTTTTTATTTTATTTATAAAATAAAAATTTTAAATTTTCATTACTAAGTATAAAAATGGACTTTAATTAGCATGTGTATGAGTACTGATCGAAAATAATTCATACAGAATAAATCTGCAAGAGTTTAAACGTGTGTTTATCTGTACTTATGCTACATCAAATGATGCATTAACAAAACGAACGTGCTGGCAGCTACTATTTTTAATCACGTGATTCCTACTGTTACGTCACGAGAATACTGACCATTGAAGTCGGAGATCTTTTTTTAAAAAATGAATTTTTTATTAATGCAAATTTTGTATACATTAAATGCTTTCTATGTGTTAGAATGTTCATTTATTACTTGCTTTCTCGGTTTTATAATGTCTATTTATTACTATACTGTTTGAATAATATCTGAATTGAACTCCTAGTCTTTAAGCATGTAGAAATTATGCATACAATCCTTAATCTCAGAGTTAACTTGTCTTATGGAATACAACGATTTTCCATTAAAGGAGTAATGGCGAGATTATCACTTCCTCTAATTCCGAAAAGCCCTTGTTCGAATAACAGAGATTTCGGGATTTCTCATTACAATTAATCCTTTGTATGATTATGCAGTATTGTTAAATATAACAAGCAGCACTAAATACATAAACTATTTTCCGTCGAAATCGCTCTCATCTCCCTGATGAATATGCGTAAATTAACATAAGGTGAAGAGTATAGAATTACACGTTAATATGCGTCGTTATTACGTCATTAATATGCAGAACAACGGCACAGGCAAATTTTCCCCACATGAGTACATAACACTATAATGAACAAGTTCGAGAGCCAAACATATTAAGTGCAGATTAATGTAGTCTGCAAATAGGTAAGGCCGATGTTAGAAACTTGGGACTTTTCGGTCAGAATGGAAGGACAATTTCTGATTTGAAGAATAACTCTATTTTATAAGTACAGTAAGCACTCTATATAACAAGATTTTCACATTAAACAAGTCATCGAAAAAGTTCAGTTTACGTAACTATTCACGCAGTAATGATTTTACAGCTAATAGCACAGTCAATTACATCAAAAAATTCAATGAAACAAGACTTCAATATAACAAGCTCTTTATCTTTTCCAATATTTGTATACTTGAGTAAAAATATGTTACGTAAATTGTAATAAAGCCGGTAACATTTTTAAAAAAAAAAATGCTCCCTTAGTGCAAACTTCGTATATCTTGAGAGCTTTCTTGATATTAGAGTGTTTATTTATTATTATACTGTTTAAATAATAATAAATTGCGTTCCTAATTTTTAAGCATGCAGAAATTACGTATACAATCCCTTATCTCAGAGTTAACTTGGCTTATGGTATATTATGATTTTTCATTAAAGGAATAATGGCGAGATTATCTCTTCCTCTAATTCCGAAAAGCCCTTGTGCGATTAACAGAGATTTCGGAATTTCTCACTACCATTAATCCCTTCTATGGTTATGCAATAGTGTTAAATTTAACAAGCAACAGTAAATATATAAACTATTTGCCGTCGCAATCGTTCTCATCTCCCTGATGAATATGCATTTTGAACATAAGGTAGAGCGTATAGAATTGCATGTTAATATGTGACGTTATTACGTCGTTAGTATGCAGAACAATGGAACAGAGAAACTTTCCCAAATGAGTATATAGCACTATAATTAACAAGTTCATAATCCTAGTCATATTAAGTGCAGATCAATAGAGTCTGCAAATAGGTAATATTGATGTTAAAAACTTAGACCATTTACGTCAGAATGTACTAGAGATTTCCCGAATCGAAGAATAACTCTATTTTATAAGTACAGTAAGCACTCGATATAATAAGATTTTCACATTAAAACGATTATATGGAAAAAGTTTAATTTACGTAAGTATTCATAAAGCAATGATTTTACAGCTAATAAGACAGACAATTATGCTAGAAATTTCAATATAAGAAGACTTCAAAATAACTCTTTAGCTTTTCCAGTACTGGTATACTTGAGTAAAAATATGTTATATAAATTGTAATTGAAGTCGGGGACACTTTCAAAGAAAACAAATGCTTCCTTAGTGCAAATTTGTATATCTTGAAAACTTTCTCGGTTTTAGAATATCCATTTATTACTATACTGTGTGAATAATATCTAAATTGGGTTGCTAGTCTTTAAGTATGAAGAAATTACGTATACAATCCCTAATCTCAGAGTTAACTTGGCTTATGGAATACAACGATTTTCCATTAAAGGAGTAATGGCAAGATTATCTGATCTCCTAATTCCGAAAAGCCCTTGTGCGAACAACAGAGATTTTGGGATTTCTCATTCCAGTTAATCCCTTGTATAGTTATGCAGTACTGTTAAATGTAACAAGCAACAGTAAATACATAAGCTATTTTCCTTCGCATTCGCTCTCATCTCCCTAATCAATATGCGAAAGTGAACATAAGGTGGAGCGTATAGAATTGCATGTTAATATGTGACGTTATTACGTCGTTAGTATGCAGAACAATGGCAGTGAGATACTTTTCCAAATGAGTATATAGCATTATAATTAGCAATTTCAAGTTCCTAGTCATATTAAGAGAAGATCAATAGAGTCTGCAAATTGGTTAGTGCAATTTTAGAAACTTGGGCCTTTTCGGTCAGAATGGACTGACAATTCCCCCAAACTAAAGAATAACTCCATTTTATTAGTACACTAAGCACTCGATAATACAAGATTTCCTCTTTAAAACGATTAATCGAACAAGCTCAATTAAACGTAACTATTCACTCAGTAATGATTTTACAGCTAGTAGAACAGCCAACTATACCAAAAATTTCAATATAACAAGCTCTTTATCTTTTCCAATATTTGTATACTTGAGTATAAAATATGTTACGTAAATTGTAATTGAAGTCTTGGACATTTTTAAAGAAATCAAATGCTTCTTTTATGTACATTTTAAATATCTTAAAAGCTTTCTCGGTTTTATAATGTCCATTTATTACTATAGTGTTTGGATATTATCTAAATTAAGTTCCTAGTCTTTAAGCATGTAGAAATTACGCATACAATCGTTAATCTCAGAGTTAACTTGCCTTATGGAATACAGTAATTTTCGATTAAAGGAGTAATGGCGATATTATCTCATCCTCTAATTCATGTATGCCCTTCTGTGAACAACGGGGATTTCGGGATTTCTCATTACGATTAATTCCTTGTATGATTATGCAGTATTGTTAAATTTAACAAGCAAGAGTAAATATATAAACTATTTTCCTTCGCATTCGCTCTCATCTCCCTCATGAATATGCGTAAGTGAACATAAAGTGGAGCGTATAGAATCGCACCTTAATATGCATCGTTGTAAGGTCGTTACTATGCAGAACAACGACACAGGGAAACTTTCCCACATGATTATATAGCGCTATAAGTAACAAGTTCATGATCCTAGTCACATAAAGTACAGATCAATTCAGTGTGCAAATCGCTAAGATCGATGTTAGAAGCTTTAACGTTTTATGCCAGAATGGATTGACAATTCCATGAACTGAAGAATAAATACGTATTATATGTACTGTACAGTAAATACTCGATATAACGCTCGTCCATTATAAAGACTTTTACATTAAAACGATTCACCGAAAAAGTTCGATTTACGTAACGATTCACACAATAACGATTTTACATTTAATAGGACAGCCAATGACACCCAAACAAGACAACATATAATGGTAATATATGTTGTCTTGCCCAAACAGCTAATATATTACCGTTTATTTCGGGATTGCAGGCTATGACGCCAATTTATATAAGCCCATGGGGCGCGATTTCACCCAATAATTTGATCTCTCCGTCAACCCAATTTTAATTTATTTAATTCATAATTTAGTTTTTTAATTATTTAATCCCTGAAATGAAATTTGGTGTTATAAATGTTGTCAAAATAGTTTTGTTTGAAGTACAATAAGCGCATAAATTAGATTTACAAGAACACTGAAAACCCCTTCAGCCGAAAGTATAGTTAAATTTCTCGCGAAAATAAATTTCCTGGATATTTTGCCATTTGTTTTGATATCTTGAATTAATAAAACACTTGGTGACTAAAATGTATGCTTTTTTTACATAATTCAAGTAATAGAGCTTAATTAAACAATCTATATGTACCGGGTGTCCCAAAAATGACTGATGGATTTTAAAATTCAATAACTTGCAAACGGTGACAGCTATTTAAAAAAATTTTTGCAGCAGGGTTATGTACAACGTCAAGAGTTTTTTACCGCAATTTTTGATTTTAGTTCGCATATCAAACAGTAGGGGGCGTTGAAGGCGATTGAAGGCCAGGTCGACGCTTCAGTCAGCACTGATCACCTGGCCTTCAATCGCCATCAGCGCCACCTATTGTTTGATATACGAACTTAAATAAAAAATTACGGTAAAAAAAAACTCCTGACATTATACATAACCCTCCTGCAAAAAATTTTTAAATAGCTTTCACCGTTTGCAAGTTATTGAATTTTAAAATCGACCAGTCATTTTTGGAACACCTTGTAAATGCAGTTTATTATTTTTATCTCAATCATACTGACCGCTGAAAATATATTAAAAACTGATTTTTCCTCATGAAATTTGTTTTCATGTCTGTCCAGGTAGTGTGACGCGTAAAGTCAAATGTCTTGGATTCAACTATCAGTCTGGACAATTTTTTCACTCTATTGGTGAAATTGAGTTCGTATGACATGTTTGCCGGTCAGTATAATCGAGTTAAAAATAATAAAGTATTCAATGTAGGGCCGTAGCTGAGGGGATGCTAGGGGCGACTCGGCCCCGCCTAAAATATTTTGAGCCTCTCCTGGAAAAGACTCCAAGATCACTAAATGAATTTCTGTTCCGAAAATTCACATGAAATTTTGTTCAAACATCTAATTTAGTTTTGAGACCCTTTCACAGTTTTGCAGAATTACTAAAGGGATCTAAATTAAGTGTTACAACACTCTTTCATCCTATTTGCACATATGAAGCTAACATGTTTAATTTTGAACTGTTATACACTAAAATTTTTCCTCATCCTATACTTGTCTTAGCATAAAATGAAGTTATTACAGCAGTTCAATACCTACAATGTGAATATGCGTCAGAGAGAGAGAGAGAGAGGGAGAAAAATTATGATCCCCTCCCATTCATTCTCCTGAGCCTCCTTATTGTTCACTTCTAGCTACGACCCTGATTCAATGATGATATCAGAATTTTAGTTATATGGATAGTAAGTTTTAGTTTTTGTCTTTTATTTTATAAAAATCAGATAAATAGATTCCAGCCCCAAGATTAACACGACTTACTGCACGAATAAGATGTGCATTAAGTTTCAACTTAAGCCTCAGAAGTTGTTAGGTTTTAATTCTCTGGAGCTCTTGGAACAATTGAAATGTTAGATGCTCTCTAAAGTAAATAGATTAGACACTTTGAAAGCTTTAAAATGTTGATTAATGACAGCGAGTACTGTTGTTTAATCTCTGTCACTTTCCTTAGTTCATTTCCCTCATGAATATGCATGCACCATTGTGTAAGTAAGTTCGTTTATGGAAGCGTTTGTTCTATATCATGAATATGCAGAATCAAGAAACAGTGCATATTTACTCAAAATGCGCAAGTAACATTGTAATTGATTGTAAATTTATATAAATACTGTTTATTATTCCTGATAAAGAATCATGCTACTATGTACTTTGTTAGATATTTTTGTTATTTTCTTTGGTTACACGATACTGTTAAATTTACATTTTCATATGTTAAGTTAGAATACTTGTCTCTTCCATGAACAGTGTGTAAGACAGAGTTTATAAGCTTTTTTACTCTCTTTCAACTTGAAGTACGATTTTCATTGCCAACAGTTTGCTGTTGAAAACAAAAGTTCGGGGAGATTCAACAATATGATGGAGTACATCAATAACTTTCATCCTACAGAATGATGCTTCAGCATACTTCAAATGCAATTAAAATGAAAAAAAAAAGCTCACCACAGCAAAAATGCTGGCAGTTTACGTCTATTTAGTCCTTTAAGGTTAATTTTTATATCTTTTAAAGAACCATTTTGAAGAACTAGAATCTTTCCTTAAAATCCATCTTCATTTCTTTCCAATGTTCAATCTCCCAGTCTTTTTGTCAATAATCTCGAATGGTTGAAGAAAAAAAAAAGCAATAATTGATCTTGAAGGAAAATATTTGAAGGAAAAATGTAAACCTAGACTTAGAACTCACTGCATAAATGTCCAAAACAGTTTACAAATTTGCAGTCCAGAAATACAAGGCTGACATTCAAATTTTATCTCTTGTTTGAGTCTAAAAAGTACGTTATTATAGCTTTTTCATAGTCCATTATAGCTGAAGTTTCAGATCATTACTTATATAGAATTTCATTCGAGGCAAGCATCTGAGTACGCTGTAAGCGAAAGTACGTTATCTTCCAGGTACGTTATAACCTGTGTAGACTGCAGCAATATTTTATCAATATGGATAGTAAGTTTTAATTTTTATCATTTAGTTTATAAATATCAGATAAATAAATTCCAGCGCAAAGATCAACATAACTTATTGCACGAGTAAGATCTGCATTAAGTTTCAGCTTAAGCCCCAGAAGTTGTTATGTTTTATTTCTCTGGAGTACTTGGAACAATAGAAATATTAGATGCTCACAAAAGTAAATAGAGTAGACACTTAGAAAGCTTTAAAATGTTGATTAATGACAGCGAGTGCTGTTGTTTAATCTCTGTCGCTTTCCTTAGTTCCTCTCCCTCATGAATATGCATGCACTATTGTGGAAGTAAGTTCGTTAGTGGAAGCGTTTGTTCTATATCATGAATATGCAGAATTAAGAAATAGTGCAAAAGTACTCTAAATGAACAAGTTACATTGTAATTAATTGTAAATTTACATAAATAATGTGTACACTATTCCAGATGACTGATAATACTGATATATAAAGAGTGTTTCATAAAAGAAGGGTAATACTTTGGATGGTGATAGTACACATTCAAACAAATGTCTTGGTGAGAAATAAAACGCAAAGGCGTTGGCGCATTTGAAAACTTGGTCCATGCAAACTCTAAAGCTGCTGATAACTTCCTTTCCGTAATGTCTATGGGCGTTTCTGTCAATGGGCGTTTGATGCATTCGTATATTTAAAATATCTCCTCGGGGAATTAATATTTTTAATATAATGTCACTTTTTTGCTTTGCGTTTAAAATATTTCTAAAATCTGTGCTTAATTTAATATTTTACGCTTTAAAAACTGACGAACTGGAAGTAAAGTTTTAACACTTCATATAAAACTAAGCAAAGGTTTTAAAAATATTTTGGAAACTATGCAAAAAAGGGACATCCTTTAAGAAGAGATCCCCGAAAGAAGAAGTTAAAATATTAATTTCTCGACTAGATATTTTAAATATAAGAATGCATCGAATGCCCATAGACTTTACGGAAACGGATTCGAAAAGTGAGTGACCGGCAGCCTTAAATCTTCATACTTCTTGTGAGTTATTGTTAGAAGAACGACTCTAATGGCATGCAAATATAATATGGGAATGAAGAAGAACGCGTATACAAAATTTTGGCTAGATTAACACATAAAAGCCACTTACCGCAATGTGCAACTGTCAATCGCGGTAGAAAGTGATTGGAAGATGTTGCCCTTCATTTATAAAGAAAATGCTCATATGAATTTTATTTGTGTAACAAAAAATGGGAATGGCTCAGAGGCTCAACGATTGTACAAAAAGCTGTTTCTTACCTTGCTTTTTTCAAAATAAAGAAAAGGCCCGACATTAACAATATAGCACAGTCATAAAGATCAATGTGTCGATGATATGCTCCAAAAAAATTCAAGATTGCCTTTTGATTCTTAACATAAGGAAAAGGTTTTCAAATAGGTAATATTTATTACATATCCCGATGAGTATTCAACTTCGAATTTGCTTTCTTTTATTAAAATATTGCTGATTTCAAGAAAAAAACAGTGCTGCCTTCCTATTTTAAAATCTGGATTTAGGAATAATATAAAATTTTCTGTTCAACTAGAACATTTTTTCTACTCTAATTTAAAATATTTTTGAGACAAAAAAAAAGCAAAAATTAAAATTTCTGATTTTTAAATATACAGTTTTATCTACAATATCAAATTGTTTAAATATTTTCAAAGCTTCATTTCAAATCAGCTTTATTTTACTAAAGTGACAAAAATATTGAATTTTTCCTTCAACATTTTTTAATGTTTATTTTTTTCTCTTTAAAGAATAAAAAGGAAAGAATGAAAGTTTCGATAAATAAAATGCATACTTTTTGCTTTCGCTATAACGTGAAATAATTTTAAAACTGTAAAAGCTGACCTTCATGTTCAAATGAATAACAGAAATATTCCATTTTTCCAGCAAAATGTTTTGTTATTTATTTTTTTTTCTATTGCGGAATAAAAACTACTTAGGAAAATTACTAAATTGCGCTAATCTGTTACTTATTGTTCATTCTTAAATGTAAATAATTTTTAATATAGCCTTTCAATTCTTAAGGCTAATAACCAAAATTGAAATTTCAAGCATGTACACAAACTCTCGATTTTGTATAAACTTTTAATGTAAGTTTTTATACTCGAATAAACAATTCTGGAATCTATTATTTTGCATTTACTATCCAATATAGCATATTCGCTAGTATGAAATGGAGAATCTGAGAAAAGCACAAAGATTTTCCGAAGTTGAATTTCCATTGAAGCATTTTGGATAATTTAAAATTGAAAAAGCTCAACGAAGCTGTTAATGTACAACTAAGCATATCATGTCAAACTGGCCAATGTGATTTTTTTTTAATAAATAAAATTTTTCAAATGATTCATCTTAATAGCATTCTTAAACAGAATATAAATCTTAATAATTGTTTACTGCTGCTTGGTGCTGATTTTAAATCCACAATAAAACAGTTTTTTTGCCCTCCTAAAAAGTAGCTATTTTTATATTGGATAGTTTGGCATGGTACCGACGGATGATAAATTTATTTCATTGCATAATATTTTGAAACTTTGCAAAATAAACTAATATTGTCTATCTTAATAATTATATCATGTATTATTATTATATTATAAGTTTTTAGGGAAAGTCTTAAGTAAATGTGTCTCAATTTAATAATATTTAATAACAGTGTTCCCATTCTCATAATCTAATAAATGTTTTCTTTGTGTTAAAATCTATATTTAAATACTTATAAACTTTCGAAACATAAGATTAAGCATCTGAAAGTGTCTAACCGCTGTTAATGTCTGTTCATTATCTTTTCCCACGTGGAAAGCCGTTAAATAATAATATATAATCTAAAGATTAACTTGATTTAGGAAATACAATGATTTTCTGCTTACATGAGGATGCTAGAAATGTCTGTTCTGTTTATTATTTCCTAAATACCGTATCAAAACTATAAGTATATTTAAACTTCTGATGCATAAATATGTGGAAAAGGCTACGGAGTCAGAAGCCTATGACTCGAGAACGGATGAAGAGAACGCTGTTTTTGAGGAATATGTGCTAATTGATTCTACTTTTTTTAATTCTGCAATTTTTGAGCTTGATTTTAATAGACCGGGCGGCGGCGACAAGAATGACTATGTCATCGAGTTACGGGATGAAATCAAGATGTAGGACAAGATTATTAGGTGTAGATTAAGGAATGACTGGTCTGCCTCGTCATTTCTTGGTACGATATGAGTAACAGCGGGCGCCAACTGGCCATTTTGGCGTCACTTTCACGTCATCGAGTTACGGGATGAAATTGGTGCCAAATTAAAGCTAAAATAAAGTATTTTAAGAATATTTCGGTCTGCCTGCGCATATAATGGTACAAACTCTCGGCAGACTGAAATTTATAACCAAAAATGACGTTATAATGTAAAATTCAAGATGACTACGTCATCGAGATAGGGGATGAAATCATGATGTAGGATAAGATTATTAGGAGTAGATTAAGGAACGACTGGTCTGCCTCGTCATTTCTTGGTACGATATGAGTAACAGCGGGCGCCAACTCGCCATTTTGGCGTCACTTTCACGTCATCGAGTTACGGGATGAAATTGGTGCCAAATTAAAGCTAAAATAAAGTATTTTAAGAATATTTCGGTCTGCCTGAGCATATCCTGGTACAAACTCTCGGCAGACTGAAATTTATAACAAAAAATGACGTTATAATGTAAAATTCAAGATGACTACGTCATCGAGTTAAGGGATGAAATCATGATGTAGGAAAACCTCATAATCTTGTCCAGGTAGATCCAGAAAACAGGTAGATCATCTTGAGCAATTTCTGTGACAGAGTGATTATTAATGCTACTTTTACTTTCTTCTAACTTTACAAGAAGAAAATACAGTAGACCTCCGCTAATTCGGACCCCGTTAATCCGGATCTCCGGATAATCCACGGATAGTCATTTTTTTTTACGTTTGAGAAGCAATTGACTAATTTCCATAACATTAACTTGTTTCATCGTCGTATTCTGAATAAAAAAACTTTTTCTGAAATATTTTCGAAAGAATTAAGCAAAGTAAACATTTTTACTGTCTATAAATAAGTTTAACATAAAGGTGTTTTTCTGTAAGTATGATTTATTTTATTTCATTTTTTTCTAATTCTCCGGATAATCCGGATTGGATACGGTCCCAATTAATCCGAATTATCGGGGTTTTACTGTATTGGATTCGTGGAAAAATTCAACTTCCAGTTTTCGATGTATTTTCTCGTTTTAGAAGGTCCTGAGCACGATTTTCTGGTTTTTAGAAAATGCCTGTCTGTGCGTTTGTCTGTCAATCTGTCTTTTTGGAAGCTTGGTATCAATTTAATAAAACTTTATAGTCAGTTAAACCTTGATAAAAACCAGAGCTGATTGGTTTTTGGTGTATATCACTCATCAGGTGGAGTTATCCTGCTACACTATCACAATTTCCACAATAGCTCTATATCAAGAACTAATGCATGGATTTTCATCAAATTTCAGATTCACTTATAACCTGATAAACATTGATCCTTTTAATTTTTGTTGCTCATATCACCCAACAATTACGCAGAATTTTTTTAAGATTCCCACAATAGCTCTATCTCAAAAACTAATGCACGTTTTTCAATCAATCGTCAGAATCTGCTTCAAATTGACATAAGTTTTGCTGATTAGAATTTTTGTAAATCCCCTAACCGAAGTGGCGTTAATATGCTTCATTTTTCAGGAAATTTTAACATGTATGAGATAGAAAGCTTTGTAATTGTCACATCTGACTAATTTCCTATTTAATTTGCAGTTTGTCACCTAATTGAATTCCTGATTTTACTAACAAATATGGAATACAACATATTGTTTCCTTCCCCGACAGCAAGAACAATTCACTAAGTATTTTTCGAGATACGAATGTGAGAGGTCTGCACGGACCGGGCCGATAAAAAAAAAGTTACAAGGCCTACCGGCTCGTTATAAAGATTTAAACAGAAAAGATAAAATATTTGTTATTTTCAATGAATATGTGCTTGACGAGAATAAGTATAAATGTGCGTCACGAGCCGATGCTAGTTTGAAACATCAATACAGAAATGTAAGTTATACCGTGTAGAGATTGGCATCGGACAGTTACATTGTGTGTAACCCGGATTTAATATTTTTTTAACTGACTCGTACCGGGCCGAGATCAGACTTGCATTGTTTTTCTACATGTAGATGAGCTGGGCCGGAACTAGACTTAATTCTTCTTAAGATGTGTTGGGCAGACAACATGATTTATAAAACTAATAAGGACAGGCAAGGACAGAATACTGCCCTTGCTCGCTTCTTCTTGGTGAACAAGGGTTGCCATATTAATTTTGAGGAAGCCAAAATCATAGTTACATGCAATAACCCAGTTCAAGGTAAAATAATAGAATCCATCGAAATCATAGCACGAGAAAATAAACCATGTAATGATAATTTATCCTACAATATACCAAAAATATGGCATAACATCATAAAATCTTAAAATTTTTATTTCCTTGCAATATTTTAATTTTTACTCACGTATAATTGGCAACATTTTTTTTTATTTTAATTCATTTAGTTTTTAATTTAGTAGAAATATTATCTCTCGAACAAGATGCAAACGTAGTCCTTCTATTTCATATATTCCTGAAGACGCCCGCAGAAGACGGCGCGAAACGTTGAAAGTTTTATTTTATTTTAATATGTACTAATGTATATTAAAATTCCTGTTTTGTGCACCACTGAGCAATGTGTTATTATTAGTTAAATTTTATGGTGCAACTGTCCTATATATATTTATGATTTATAAAATTATTATCAGCGATAAGGAATCTGCGTAATCTTTGTATATATGCCTCTTGGTAATTCTTAAATTCCCTTCTCAAAAAAGCGAAAATTTAGCACATTTTCTGAGTAATTTTTAACTGTATAAATATAAAATTGACAAGTCTGACTATTGAAGTGATTTGGAATCGAATAACGTTTTTCATTTTTTGTAAATAAGGTATTTGTTTAACCTGGTTGAGATATGAGATTCTTGTCTAATGGTTGGAGATTTTTCTTCCTTCCTATGCTGTCGCTTCCAGAAATTTTATTCAAAACGCTAACTTTGACGCCATTTTCTTGAATTGCTTGTATCAAAAAATGGATACCACAATTCGATTACATAGTTTCTGAATAAAAACATCTGGTAATCTTAAGCATTACCGAAAAAAAAAAGAAAAAAAGAAAAGAAAGAAAGAAAGAATTCAGAATTGTATCAGAAAGTAGCTCTTTTGGATTTGGAATCTTTAATATAATAATATAGAAATATTTTCATGTATCTTCTTTTATTATACAGCTTCAAAAGTAATGATGTCTTTAACCTTCTTTTTTTCCTTTATTCTAAACCATATTATTTTTTTTAATGAACCTTTATTTAAATGTTGAAAGCCTATTAATGTAAGTAATCATTAATATTGCCAATGTATATTTCCTGTAAAATATACAATAAAATCATCCCATAAATATGTATGCTGTATTATTTAAAGGAATCTTAACTACATGATAAAAATCTGAATTTTTTAGAAATAATTTAAATTGTGTCAGGCCAGAACGGGTTGGGCCTGTTTTACTGATTTCTGAAAGAGCCGAGCCGGGCCTGGAAGTTCAGGCTTGTGCAGAACTCTAACGAGTATTCAAAATGAATTTTAAAACATAACATATCTGTTGATTTTTTATCATATCAGTATTGTGTAACAGAATATGCTTTGAAATCTATGCTTTGTTTCACAAAGCTTTAAAGACTAACAACAATAAAAATTAAATAAATAAATAAAAATATTAATCTCCATAAATGCATATATATTTAAATTCTCAGCATGTTGTATAATAGAGTTTTATTTTGAGCAAGACATTATGTAGTAAGTTGTATGTTTAGAACTTATTCAAAATATTAAAACTGAATAATTTCCATATTAAGTTTTACTATTCTAGGTTATGTTTATAATAAATATATTTTTACGGCAACATTTCAGTTCTCCAGAGACCGCCGGAAATATAAGGTTAATATATCTTACGCTGTTTCATTGTTACAATGTATTTCTATCTTTTCCCATGTGGAAATGCGTTTAATAAAAGTATAATCTCAGGATTAACTTCACATTTCATTCATAATGGCTTAAGCGGGAAGTGTATGTGGGAGTTTCATTCGCACAATTCTCTAAAGATTTGATACGCATGGTCGCATGGTCGGAAGAATGAATATAATATTTTTATAAAAGATGTTAGAAGAAGATGTACATAAATTAATTTCTCTTTCCTATATTAACACACTTCAAGCATATTCATAAGTCTTTCAGATAGGATGTCAGGGAACAATTTTTAGATGTGAACCGTAATTATATAAACAGAGTGAAAAAAACAGAAGATTTTACGGAGATTCTCTGGTAATCGGGACACCTGTTTTTTAACGGAAAAACTCCGCACATGCCACAAAATAATTCGAAAAAACGGAAATCTTTTTCGCTAAAAAACAAAGAATTGTACTGGCACCCCCAATTACCAGTAGAATGTTCGTAAAATTGTCCTTTTTTACATTAAATGCGTAACGCCTGTAGTCGTCATCTGGTCCTTCGTCCATCAATCTCTCTGTTGGTTAGCCCACATATAAAGAGAAAAAACTATCAACCAAATAGTTTAAAATGTGATTTATATAATCGTGGCAAAAATACGCCGAATAAGTTTGTGATAAGTAATAATTAAAATAACAAACTTATTAAAAATCACCCTAAAATAAAATTAATGCAGGACACGTTTCAAGCGAAAAATAAAATCCCATCAGGAGCTGAAGGCAACACATGTTTGAAAGTGTACATTGTACAATGCCAAAGCTAGAGGATAGCGATTGCAAAGAGTGTGACAGGTGGCGCTAGTTGAAAGAGCATAGGCTGAAGACGAAAGTGATACCAAAATAATAGAAGAGAAAAAAGCAGAAAAAAGTGAAAATAAAATAAAAAAATAAAAATAAATAAACAAATTAAATTAAATAAGTATATAAAATAAATAAAAATAATAAATTAATAAAAATAAAATAAAATAAGAAGTAAAACTAAAGAATCATTATTATCATATAAAATTAAAATAGACAAGAGATCAACGAAAGGAATTACAAAAGTGTTTTCCACGCAACAGAGAAGAAGGCAGATGATGAATCTCCATGATTAAACGGCAAACAGCATTTTCAGAGAGGAAAAGGTGAAACATGTTGTCAAGACTGCATTTTGCCGACTGTAAAATTCCTAATGATCCAGATGGTCTGTAAAAGTAAATCCAACAAAGGGATTGGACGATCAAACGTATTTCTGGACAGAAAGTTTTTAGGTACGTTCGTATTTATGTAAATAAGTAGCACCTATAGACGTCGTTCAGTCTGTTCGTCTGTCCGCATATAACCGAGCAAAAACTACCCAACCTAATCGTTTGTAATTTAAAATATATAATTGTTGCATAATTTTGTCGAGTCATTTCAAATTTTACGAAAATCGGATGCGTAGTTTAATTACTGGGGCAGTCAAAAGTATTCCGTTTCATTACGGCCAATGAGAAAAAATAATTTCAAGTGCATTTTAACGGTTTTATACTCTTTCGAATACAATAAAAGGGATATGCACCTATGAAGTATATAGTAAAATATACATTCTGAACAATATATGGTGCAAAGAATATTTGTTATTAATTTACTGGCTTACACAAAAGTATTCCATTGCATAATAGTATAGAGGAAAACATTGTTTAGAAGCGCATTTTAATAATATTAAAATATTTCACAGTTTATGAAATTGATAAAAATTGCTGAGGCCTACAATTTACTTCCTGTATAATAGAAATTGGATAATGTATACACAATGGAGGCTACTATTAGAGATACACAAATTAGAGATACACAAAAGATTTCGAATACTCTACTGTGTTCGAAGTATTGTACACTATTGCACCAAGATTTCAATACCTTTAGAACTTCCTTATATTACGAATGCACCTCATTTGCTACGCTTGACGTGCAATTTGCAATTTGTTTCTGACATTCTGGTGGAGTATTTAATAACAGTTTTTTAAAATAATTTTAAAGCTGCATTAAAATGAATTTTTAACAAGACTTAGCACCCTATCATATAGCGGAATTAGTAAGTAGAATTCAATTTATTCATAAATGATTTTGCTTTGTCATTTAAAAGTTTCATCTCTGCAACATAATATAAATCAAAAAATTAATTTTCTATCTACTTCTTCACTTTAGATGCAGGCCCATATGAAAACCCGGATATTAGAGTTATAGATTAGTCTTAAGAATAGTCCTGATTTTGATCCCATTCAAACTTTTTGGTTTTTAATGTATGCTAAAATTCCTGTAAAGAAGGGAAGCAGATGACCAAGATTAAACTAAAGGAAAGTGTTATTAGTGTTTGATACCTTGATCTTAAGCAACATTACATTCCAAGATTACGTCAAAAATTTACAAAATATTTAAAACGATCCTTTCATGTTTAACCACATCAACGAGCTTGTAACATGACTGTAGATGTGTAAAATTTGTTATTATCTGCTACTATTCCAAGAGCCGACCGCACAAAACCCTAAGTCATCGAACACAAGAAAAATTCCTTTATTTTATGAAAGAGTAGTAATAGAGGAATCCAGTAATCCATGTCTGCTGGAAGTGAAGTGGTGCATAAGCCAAAAATTAATACCACTAGTGGTTGACTCGTACACTTACGTTTTCTTGCACCCAATTTTCCATGTTTTTATATGTTTGATTGTACGGCAAACACAATGTTAAACCTACGCGTGAACCACTAGTGGTATTCATTTTTGGCTTATGCACCACTTCGCTTCCGGAAGGCATGGATGATTAGATTCCCCTATTTCTACTGTTTCTTAAACTAAAGGAATTTTTTTTGTACTCGATGAATTAGGGTTTTGTGCGGTCGGCTCTTGGTCTATACATTTGTGGTTTGTTTTGCTCCATGTTTTGATGACATAGTGCATTTTCCTCCTTAAGAATTTCTTCAGCATAATTAGATGCTTCAGTAAACTAATTTGCATGGTATATATGAATGCTACAGGTTTATTTTACTGACTTAACTTCATCTTTACATGAAATATAAATACAAAACACATTATTTGCATATTTGTTTTATTTTTACAAGTGATACAGTTTTTTTTGGAGACCATTGTAGTTTTGCTAATTTGTAGGATGCTCTACTGTTACAAGATTCTGAAAGTTTGACACAGACTCCTAAACCTAGGGTGCGTAGTCTGGAAGGACCTTGTAAGCACCTTTTACCAGAATTTGTATAATGTAAAATCTGTTTTATTTGACGAAAAAGAAATCCTTTTTCAGATGTAACAACCAATACTTTAAAGAATTTCTGATGATAAAAGAATTAAAATCCTCTGACTTTCTTAATGGCTACGCACCCTGTAAACCTTTCGGGTGTGGTTATTATTAATAGTGCATGTCTGTTAATGGAGTATTATTTTGTTTTAAGAAATACTTTTGCTACTATATAAATGTAGTAAAGTTAATATATTCCTATGCATTTAATATATGACTTCATTTATAGTCAGGCATTTAGTAATAATAATAATTATTATTATTTGCTTCATTCTCTTTGCGCTGTTTGTGATTCTTTTATTTTAAACATATGTTTCACTCTTTGAATTTAAAATAAAAGTTATTATCCTGATAGAATCATGTTAATAAAGCGCAAAAAGCATTAAAACGTTGTATTATAAGTTTAAACTTGTTGAAATAAAATATTTTCTAAACATCACCAAAGTTACTTACTTAGCTTATTGTCATATCTTATACTATAATGCGAACAAAAATTGTGTGTGTGTAAATTTTATCTCAAAAACGGCTCTAACGATTTTCACAAAAATTTGGATTTTACCATTTTTGGGCACGAGAAGACCATTGGGCTAGGTCACATGTTCGAGAAAATTTGGTTATTGGATCATTTTGGGTCATAATGGGTCAGGATCAAGCTATTTATATCTAGAGAAAGGCTGGATTGATTTTAAGTAAATTTTGTATCCAATCGTTTTTTGGCACGAGAAAACTATTGGGCTGGGTCACATGTTCGAAAAATTTTGATTAGTGGGTCATTTTTGGGTCATTATGGGTCAAGCCATTTTTATCTAAAAAACGGCTCCAACGATTTTGACCAAATTTTATATTTTATCGTTTTGGATTACAAGAAGACCATTAGGTTAGGTAACATGTTCGAGAAAATTCGGTTAGTGGGTCATTTATGGGGTCATTGTGGGTCATGCTATTTTTATCGAGAGATTTTCTCACGCAATTTTGACTAAAAATTGCATTCTATAGTTTTCGGGCACGAGAAAAACATTGGGCTAGGTTACATATTCGAGAAAAAATTTTAATGGGTCATATTGGGTCATTAAGGGTCTGGGTCAAGCTATTTATATTTAAAGAACGGTAAAATCAAATTTCATTAAAATTTTGCCTGTAACAGTTTTTTGACAAGAGAATTCTAATTTGCTAAGTCACACGATCGAGAGATTTCGATTATAAGAGGCATTTGTGGGTCATGATGGGTCATAATGGATCATGGTCAAGAACAGGTGGATCGATTTTAACGAAATTTTGTATACAACTTTTTTTGGCACGAGAAAACGATTGGGCTAGGTCTCATGTTCGAGAAATTTTGATTACTGGGTCATTTTACGTCATAAAGGGTCTGGGTCAAGCTATTTATCTTATACTATAATGCGAGCAAAAATTGTATGTGTGTAAATTTTACCTCAAAAACGGCTCTAACGATTTTGACAATATTTTGCATTTTACTATTTTCGGGCACGAGACGACAATTGGGCTAGGTAACATGTTCGAGAAAATTCGATAAGTGGGTCATTTTGGGTCATAATTGGTCAGGGTCAAGATATTTATATCTTAAGAACGGCTGGATCGATTTTAACGAAATTGTGTATCTAACAGTTTTTTGGCACGAGAAAACTATTGGGCTGGGTCACATGCTCGAAAAATTTCGATTAGTGTATCATTTTCGGGTCATTATGGGTCAAGCCATTTTTATCTAAAAAACGGCTCTAATGATTTTGACCAAATTTTATATTTTATCGTTTTGGATTACAAGAAGACCATTGGGATAGGTAACATGTTCTAGAAAATTCGGTTAGTGGGTCATTTTTGGAGTCATTGTGGCTCATGCTATTTTTATCTAGAGATTTTCTCACGCAATTTTGACTAAAAATTGCATTCTATCGTTTTCGGGAACGAAAAAACATTGGGCTAGGTTACACGTTCGAGAAAAAAATTTAATGGGTCATATTGGGTCATAAAGGGTCTGGATCAAGCTATTTATATTTAAACGACGACGTTATCGATTTTGTCATTTGTCATTGATTGGGTCATTATGGGTCAAACCAATTTTATCTAAAGAACAGCTCTAACGATTTGATCAAATTTTGTACTCTACCGTTTTGGATTATGAAAGACCCATAGAGTTAAGTCACGTGTTAGAGAAAATTCGATTAGTTGGTCATTTTTGGGTCATTGTGGGCCCGGATAATTTTATCTAGCCAATGTCTCACGCAATTTTGACTAAAATTTGCATTCTATCGTTTTCGTGCACGAGAAAATCATTATCATAAATAGGTAACATGTTCTAGAAAATTCGATTAATTTTGTGTCATAAAGGGTTTAGGTCAAGTTATTTATACTTAAAGTATGGTAGGATCAATTGTAACGAAATTTTGTATGTAACATTTTTTGACACGAAAAAACTAATTAGCTAAGTAACATGTTCGAGAGATTTCAATTATAAAGGTCATTTGTGGGTCATGTTTTATCGGGTCATAATATATCATTACCAAGCTGTATATAGAGAACGGGTGGATCAATTTTAACAAAATTTTGTATGCAACATTTTTTTGGCAAGATAAAACTATTAGGCTAGGTCACTGTTCAAGAAATTTCGATTAGTGAGTCATAAAGGGTCTGGATCAAGCTATTTATATTTAAAGAACGGCAGGATCAATTTTAACGAAATTTTGTATGTAACAGTTTTTACAGAAAACTAATGGGCTAGGTCACATATTCGAGAGATTTTGATTATAAGGGTAATTTGTGGGTCATGATGGGTCATAATGGGTCTTGGTCAAAATATATCTAAAGAACAGGTGGGTCGATTTTAAGGATATTTTGTATACAACATTTTTTTGGCACAAGAAAACTATTGGGCTTGGTCACATGTTCGAGAAACTTCGGTTAGTGGGTTACTTTTGCGTTAAACCAATTTTATGTAAAAAATGCCTGTAATGGTTTTGACCAAGTTTCGTATTTTATCGTTTTGGATTACAAGAAGATTATTGGGTTAAGTCGTGTGTTAGACAGAATTCAATTAGTGGGTCATTGTGGGTCATGCTAATTTTATCTGGACAATGTGCGCAATTTTGACTAGATTTTTAATTCTATCGTTTTCGAGCACGAGAAAATCATTGGGTTGGGGCAGATGTTCGAGAAAATTCGATTAATAGGTCATTTTCGGTCATTATAGATTAAAGTCAAACTAATTATATCTAAAAAAAGGTTCAATCGATTTTATGCAAATTTTGTATCCGAATGTTTTTTGGCGCGTAAAAACGAATGGGACAGGTCACATGTTCGAGAGTTGTCTATTATAAGGATCATGATGGGTTATTCTAATTTCATCTAGAAAATGGCTCCCACCATTTTGACTATACTTTGTATTATATCATTTTCCGGCAAGAGAACACCATTGGGCTAAGACACATGCTCGCAAAAATTCGATTAGTGGGTCATTTTGGATCATAATGGATCAGGGTCATTCTACTTATATGTAACAACGACATAATCAATTTTATATAAATTTTGTAAAGAAACATTTTTGTCACGAGAAGACTATTGGATTGAGTCGCATATTAAAAAAAAATATATATTAATGGGTCATTTCGACATCATTGCCGAATGCTGTCAAGCTAATTTTACCTAAGAAATAGCTTAAACGATTTTGATTTAATTATATATTCTACTGTTTTTGATTACCTGAAGACAATTGAAGGTCGTTTTGAGTAATACGGATCAGGGTCACGAGAATATGGCAACAGACAATAAGTTGGCGACTTTTGACAAAATATTGGTGACATTTGGCCGAAAAATCAACTATTAAGATTACGAAAGCCAAAAAACATATTTGGCGCCAAATGAAAGAATGTCGCCAAATGAAAGAATATCGCCAAATTTGGCTATATCTAGCAAAAAATATTATCATTCAGAATATGAAGTAATTTGTATATATATATAGGATTCGAAATACATGGTTAAACCATGATTCATAGTCGAGCAATCAGAGTCGAGACAATCAGAGTAGAGCTAAAAAAGTGTTTGGATCGATGTCCTTTCGTTAAAAATTTTAAAATAATGCAAAAATGTGTATACATACATAGTTGTCGTATTGATTGTTTTTGTAAATAATACTATAATAAATAACATGTTTTATAGTAATAATACAGAGAGACTGGTAAAGTGGAAATACTATATCGAGTTGAACACAAAGTTAAATTTTACCGAGCTCAACTCGGTCCCCCTGTTAGTGAATGTTAATTGAACAGTTCGCTAAAGAACAGCATTCTTTATGATTCAATCAAAGAATTATTCTTAAACATTAATTAATCTATTGGATAGCTAGTGTTGGTGTTATTTACGTAAAAGTAATTTTTTCCAAAAAACGGAAAAAATTCGGACCCAGCCGAAAGGTTTATATATTTTTATTTTTATTTATCTTAAAACGATCTTAAATAATTTTATTTAGCTCTTTTCTATTTTTTAAGGGTTTTTTTACTGAAAAAAGAGAACTCTTTTCAGTAAAATAATTTCCTTTTAATGATACAACCTTCCTAGAATTTAATGTATCTAAAAACCAAAAATTTATCTAGATTACGAATTTCAATCTGAAAAAAATAATTCAAATTTAGAATAAAGTGCACTTTATGAATTTTTTAATGTGTTCTAAAATATTATAATAGAAATAAAATAATTTCTGGATAACTCCTAATAGCGAAAATTTATTTTTAAACCTTTTTTTTTTCAATATATGAATATGTAATTTCAAAATTCACTTTTTAAACATGTATTAATAAATTTTGCGCTGAACATTTAAAATATAAAACATAAAAACAGTGATTTTATTATTCAATAAAAATATCAAATCATTGGGGAAAGAAACTAATTTAAAAATTTTTATCTTTGCGATTAATCTATCTCTTATTTGTAAAAGATAAAAGCATCATTAAAGGAACCCATGTAAAAGTTATTTCCTACAAATAGAAAAATAATCTTAACATATTCATTTGTAATACAAGAAAAAAAAAATTCTTTATTTTTTTATTCAGATTTTGAATAAAGTTCGCGAATTTCAAGTTAAAACGAAAAGAGGAAATCAATAACTTTATTTTCGAATTCAAATCGCTTTTCTCCGAATCTTTCAGAATAATTACATTTTTCTACATGTTCATTCTCAGAATAGTAATTGATAAAATTCTTTTTCTTCTTTTAAGCAAGATTGTAATTTCTTTTGAGGGAAATTTTCTATTACATTTTTTTCTCTTTTTTTAAAGATTTTATTATTTTAATTTCTATGCGAAAAGATTGCTTTTACATTTTTGTTACTCTAATGAAATTCATATTCGGATTAGTGTCCATATCTATTTTCGTTATTCTGCGTGGGTTCATACAACGCTTCCTAGATTGGTTAAAGCCGTGACATACTTTGCTGCAACGTCACGAAATGTCACACAAAGTATACAAAACAAAGAAAGTAAATTCGATGAACTTTTCGTGCCATCGTTATCATTAGTCTGCATTAGGGTTTCTTAGATATTCCTAGAAATAAACGGTTAAGTGGGAGTATTACTCTCACTCAGAAGGTTTTGTGCAAAAAATATATGAATTAGTATTTGTATTATTTAAAAAAAAATCTTTGCTAAAACGATAATAAGACTTTTAAAAAATTACACTATGTAAGGTTAGGTATAACTGTATATATTAGAAAAATATAAATGATAATATCATAAAAATCCAAAAAGATAAGAAGCCTAAATTATATCAGATATTGTTATTCTGTATAATTATTTATTTTTTAAATCTTATTCTAAACTGTTAATGATGAAATTAATTTGGTATTAACGATAAGAGGAGTGCATATTTAAACTTCATTTGATGTTTCAGAAAACTATATTCTGCGCAGTAATAAAAATTTCTTTTTACATTGTTGCCAAAACAAAACTCTTCTTCAAAGTTTAAAGGTAGCCTTGTGCTTTGCGTGCTTCGAAAGGAGGCCGCAAAGTATCATAGAACAGCAAAGGGAGTCCCATCGTATTTATGTCATCATAATTCTAATTAAATTACTAGGTTTTTAACAATTGGACGTGCAGCGCTTTTATACTGCAACTGGGCATTACATTACACAAGTACATCATTAAAGGTAATTAGGGGTTCTGCACAATTAACGTTATTATTTTATGAAGAAGTGAGTGTCTAGCATATGATACCGAAATATATCTTTAAGGGGAGGGGGATAGTTTTTTCATGTCGTTTTCATTTGTAATTCAATCAAAATTTCCCTTTTTTATTTACAACTTGTACTTTACATCAAAATATTCTGTTATATGTTTTTAGTATGTTATGTATTTTTATAAAAATGTAAATTTATTATTAAATCATTAAATGGTAAAAAAAAATATCATTTAATCCCAAAATATGTAATCCCTACACATTTGGCATTAATGTTCTTCTGTCATATATGCATGCATAAATAAACTGCAGTTCGATAGACCAAATGTAAAATATATTTGAAATGATGCTTGTTTTGTTTACGAATAAATATTTGAGAAGAAAAATTGTCCACCTTTTTTGTTGTTGTAAGGTTCTGCCTCTGCCTCCCCCTCCCCAGTGAGGGGGGAAATTCAAGAATACATTATTACTGTTGAATACACTATGTAACAAAAAGCTATTACTGAAATTCTATTGCTATTACCACGATAGACATATTACATTCCTGTATCGATGTTGTGAAACAAGCATCGGTTCGCGATGCACATTTATACTTATTCTCCTGAAAGATATATTCATTCAAAGTAGCTAATGTTTTATCAGCTTCGCTTGAATTTTTATACCGGGCCGGTTCGTCAGCCAAATTTTTTTTTCGGCCCAGGCCGATTTTTTTTCGAGTCGGGCCGGGTACGGGTCTCGAGCCTGTGCATATCTCTAGCTTAAAAAGCATTTGTTATTCAATATAAAGCCTAGGCAATAGACCTAGGCAATATTTGACCGCCATAACAATGTCTAGACCACTGGCACACAAGCTATTTCTATCCCCCCCCATTTTGTCGAATCATTAACATAGTTAAAATTAACTTCTTTTTTCAGATTTTCGCTTATGTTTCTACCTTGCTTTAAAAAACACATAATTTTATTGAAAAACGATTTTATTTATGCATATTTGTAAAAATATTTTTTAAGAAAAAATTTTGAAAAACTTATTATATAAGAATTCAATGTGATGTATGCTGTTGAGATGTATGAAAAGAACATATAACTGTTTCTAATCAGATTTGCAATGGAAATTACGCAAGCTGCGTAAATCATTCGCTCGAACCAGTCGAGATCTGTAATTTGCATTAATGGCTACTAATTTTGATTAGCCTGTTTCACACAAAAGATTGAATTAAAGTATCAATTACCTTTTATTTAAAATTGCCATACTCTTTTCCAATCCATAATTAAGATTTTTGGTACGCCAGAGAATTAAAATGAATGCGCTTGCTTCGCCGCCTGAAATATCAGTCGATTGTTCTTTTTTAATTAAGGGGATAATGGATTTCAAATATGAATTGGAAGTGAATCACTTATACTATCTTAATTATTATCGGAAAAGTTTTCGAACCTTTTCGAAAAGTTTTCTAGCAAATTTATCACATAACGTTAAATGATGATATTTTTATATAACGAAATATTTCCTTTAGAAAATTCTTAAAAGTATGGGGATATGTCTATGTTTTTTTTTATCCAGTTTGCATACCACTTGCTCAACAAAGTAGTATACATAATATACAAATAATTTGGATGTTTCATATCTTTTCCTAAAATTCAAAGCATTTTCTGCTTTGTCTTGGGCATTCTCTAGGCTTAATTCTTGCTTTTCTTACATTGTCGTTAAATATGTATGTAATAATAAAAAAAAATTTCGCCTTAATCCTAAGTTAATTTCTTCCAAATTCTTTTAACATTGATATTTTTCCTTTCATTTTATAATATTTTAACCATATTATTTTTAATTTCATACCTTTAATCAACCCTTTTTATTTTATTTTATTCTAAAAAACATTAATCTTTCAAAACAATTCTTTTTCTGAAAAAAAGAAAAATCCCATTATATAATTCATTGTATTTGTTGCGAAACAGTAAAACCTCTAAATAACGGACACCTCGGAAACGCAGAAATTGTCCTCTATTCGGAGGTGTTCGCTATTGGGAAAACCTCAAAAATACAAAAATCGCTAAGAAATGCTTAATATTTCATTAATCGACATTTATATGTTCTAAAGCCTTTATTATATGATTAATGAGAGATTAAAATTATTTTTTAAACAATAAAACTTAATTAAAATTGTGCATACCTTTAACTGTTGTTTGTTACATTCTTATTAAAAAAAACTGCCATAAAAGGTTACTTTTGCTCACGATTACATGTAATTTGTTTTTCAATGTGACGTTATTGATCATTATAGAATTCCAACCGGGAATGGGGATTACAGTTTTTGATCATTAAAAACATAAAATCTTCCGGGGGGGGGGGGCATAGACATTTGAATGCTCTGGAAGATGGCCTTTCCAGGCAACCCCCTGAATTCAACATTGAACGTGAAAGATAAATGTCTAAAACCACTTTATACATTTATCTGTGATCACAAAATTTGTGATACGTTGTCCTAATAAATTTAGAGGCCTTTTTACTTTTTTTTTCATTTTTTCATGTTAAAAGTACTTTTTCATCCTTTATCGCCGAAAATAGTGTCCGCTATTTGGAATGTCCGTTATTTAGAGGTTAAACATACAAAAATTTAGGTTTGGGAGTGGGGATTGAAAAACTGTCCGTTAAATAGAGATGTCCGCTATTCGGGAGTGTCCGTTATGGAGGCTTTACTTTATCGCTTTATTTATTCTCTCAGGGTCAATCCATTTCAAGTGGTCCAGCACTGGTCCCGCGACCAGTTTTAAAAAAATTGAAATTTTTCGTGCAACAACCATAACATGATGGAAGTTCAAAATAACCGTTATTTTAATTTTACTATTTTTTGTTTGTGCATGGCGGCCATCTTTTTTCATCTTGTGGAGCGATTTTCTCAGATACTAGGATACACAGAATTGTAAATATCTGGTCTTTTATTTTTCCAATTTAAATAGGGTTTGCAGCATTATGTTCAGAATAAAATAGGCTAAATGTACGGTGGGTAGAATAATTTTGAAAAATAAATTTTTACAGGTGAAATTTTAGCACAAAATTTAAGATTTTTTCCAAAATCTATCCGTTTGCAAGAAGAAATTTTTCATGCAAGGAAAACTGTCAACCTTACACAATTTTTTCTACAAAAAGGTCAAAAGTGCGTGTAATCATACACCAAATCCCAGATCTGGGAGTTGATTTCTCTTTGCGAAAAAAATTCCGAAATTCATGAAAATTTTCAAAAATCACACTTTTTAGGCTTTGATATCTCTGGTGGGGTACGAGATAAAAATCTGAAATTCTGGCCTTTGATAGTATTGTGTAGTAGTGTTATGTATAAAAAATTCCAAGAAGGAGATTTGACTACAAGCTGAGATATGACATGGACAATATGTGAAAACAATGCTGCCAAACTATTGTACCCTACTATGTAATTGTTCATACCTCCAAAATTTTAAATTAATGATTTATGGTACAAAGTTAAATGTTAATTACAAATATCTTCTTCAAATGCTTCTGTGTGATTTAAACAATTCAGAATGTATGCTAAGCTTATACACTATTTCTCCAGATGAACAAACCTACTAGAAATGCTATTGCAACAATTTTACTCTGAACGCATTTCAGAAAAAGTAAATTACAGACAATGAGTTGCAACTGATCGAGTTGACATGGTTTAAATTATTAAACGTAGAGAATTTCATTCAAGTTAACTAGGTATGACAAGACTTGGGTGGCTTCAAATAAAATTTTGAGAAAGAACAACCTGATGGACTGACAACAGTTACTGGCCGAACTCATAACATCTCTCGTAAATAGTGTTAAGTTCTTTGTTGAGGATATATAGTATCTTTGTAAATGAAACATTTATTAATAAACTGTTTTCAACAAATGGTATTTTCTATGTAAATATTGTAATAAAAGAGACTAATCTCATTTCTCCCAATGTACTCGTAATAGGATTTCTTAACATTTTTTAATCACCGTATCTCAATTTATAGTCAAATCTCCTTCTTGAAATTTTTTGTGCATAACACTACCATAAAATACTATCAAAATCCAGAACTCCAGATTTTTATCTCGCGGCACACAAGAGATATCAAACTTCAATGTGGGGAAATAGCTGTACACGATGAAACAAAGATGACCACGATGCTCAAACGAAATATATTAAAATTAAAATAATAGTCATTTTGAACTTCCCTCATATTAGGGTTGTTGTACAAAAAAATTTCAGATTTTTTAAAAACGATCAATCAACCAAAATAGTTTCGGGATCATTGAAATGGACGAATAGCATTTCTAGTAGGTTTTGTTCATGTGAGCAAATAGTGCATTGGCTTAGCATACAATCTGAATTATTTAAATCACGATTTAAACAGAATTTGAAGATGATCTTTGTAACTTTGCATCGTCAACCATTAGTTTAACATTTTGCAGGTATGAACAAACACGTAGTAGGTTACAATAGTTTAGAAGTATTGTTTTTACATATTCACCATGTCATATATCAGGTTGTAATCAAATCTCCTTCTTGAAACTTTTTGTGCATGACACTACTATAAAATATTATCAAAAGCCAGAAGTTCAGATTTTTATCTCGTGCCCCACCAGAGATATCAAAGCCTAAAAAGTGCGATTTTTGAAATTTTTGACGAATTTCGGAATTTTTTTCGCAAAGAGAAATCAACTCCCAGGTCTGGGACTTGGTGTATGAGTACATGCACTTTTGACCTATTTGTAGAAAAATTGTGTAAGGTTGACCGTTTTCCTTGCATTAAAAATTTCCTCTTGCAAACGGATAAATTTTGACAAAAATCTTAAATTTTGTGCTAAAATTTCACTTCTAAAAATTTATTTTTCAAAATTATTCTACCACCGTACATTTAGCCTATTTTATTCAGAACAAAATGATGCAAACCCCATTTCAATTGGGAAAATAAAAGACGAGATATTTACAATTTTGCGTATCCTAGTATCTGAGAAAATCGCTGCACACGATGAAACAAAGATGGCCGCCATGCACAAACAAAAAATAATAAAATTAAAATAATGGTCATTTTGAACTTCCATTTTGTTAGGGTTGTTGCACAAAAAATTTCAGATTTTTAAAAAATGGTCGAGCGACCAAAAAAATATTTTCTGGACCACTTGAAATGGATTGACCCCTCAAATGTTTGTTTCCCCAGAATTCCATTCGGTGGTTTTTGTTTGAATGAGGGATTTTAGTTGACTATTCGCGACCGTAAAGGAGAACTAACTTTATGCTTGTGTAAGCTGGTTAAATTTCATTGGTTAAAAGTAAATTCTCAAAATTTAATTATTAAATTAGGAGTTTATCGTGAAATCCCTTTTCCCCTCTCTCTGATGCTTATATAAAGGATTACTTGGCTTTGGAATGAGTTCAGTTCAGTTTTAGTTTAGTTTGTGTATTTCTTAATATTTTGTGTCACCTGGTGAAAGATGACGTAATGGGTTGATTCTGCGGCAATAACATAAATCTATTTTTTTTTTTTTTTTTTTTTTTTTTTTTGTCGGTATCTTATAGTAGCATAGTTTTTAATTCAGTATTTGTGGAACTGTTTTACTGGGATATGAAACTCGAATAAAGGTGCTTAAAAAATGTACGGCGCTTCTGTCTAATTTACGTGCAAAATATCCCTAAGGAATTTATCTTGTTGCGTTATTACTTTGTGCTACACGATTGCAGTATTCTTTGTGAATGATATGGTTTCGAGCAGAATTTTACATGCATTCTTGTCATACCATTAATTATACTGTGTGTAGAAAAAATTATATTTCATTAATTTCTAATAATGGCGCTTACAAAAACAGAACAGCAAAGGCATGTATATTTTACAAATTCGCAACAAAGACACTCGACGAAAATACGCATTCAAGTTTGTTTAAAAATAGAAAATATTGTATTCTTTTATTAAACTGCTTGTTACTTTTTTCTTGAAACAAGAAAAGTGATGAAATTTTTTTTGAAGAATGTATTTGGATTATTTTGCATTAAAAAGAAAAGAAACATGATTTTTCATTCAACATCGATAAAAGAGTTTATTTATTTCACCGTTGGAGGCAAAATAGAATTTTCAGTTATATTGCTTTGAAGAAAAACAATTCTTTTTATTGAAATATATGGCTTTAAATTGTTGCTGAAAAGCTCATAGAAAACAGAATGAGAATGTTATAAATCAATCTGAAAGAAAACACGGAGGATAGATTATAGACATTAATAATTGTCAGTTTAGAACTGTTTTTATTCGATTTTTTAGCAGCGGAGAAAACCCCAAAGATATCAACTTAAAATGATGACCGTAATTTAATAGTTCTTTTAACGTTGTGATAAAGTAGCTAATTTCTCAAAAGATTTGTACCAGCTTGCTAGATTTTATTAGAGGGTATTTTTGCTTTCGTCCACATCGTAATATAATAAAATAAAAAAAAAAAAATAAAAATAAAAAAAACAGGTCAAGTGCGAGTAGGACTTGCATTCCGGAGCAACAGTACTGTTAAGTCCTTTTACTGTAAGGCTTTGAAAGTACCCTACAGAGATTATAAGTGAGTTAGCATGCAATAACGTACTTTTATGGTCATAACTTTTTATTGGAATGGACTTTTTTTTTTATAAGAGGCTCCAAGATTTTACAAAACAGTGGGCTTTCTATCTTATTATTTGATATCAATTCCAACTTGAAGCCTCCAGCCGTTTCAAAAAAAAAAACGGTCTTTACACGCAGGCAGTCATACGAATTTGTCATGCAATAAAGGGACATAGAATTATAAATTAATTCTTTTTGGATTGTTCCTGTGTATGTGTAGCATAAGTCTTTCCTTCGTGTAAAATTTCAAGATTCTAGGTCAATGGCAAGTATCTTAATGCATCTGAGAGTAAGTTTTTATCAAAAAAGGTCTTGTTTTAAGGCTTAACTTTTTATTACATTGAGCCCCGAGCTTTTATAAATAATTAGGCTTTTCGATCTTATTATTTAAATTTTTATTAATTTGATACCTTCAGCCGTTCCAAGAAAAAAAAATATTATTTCGTCATGTAATAAAATGACATAAAATTATAACTTAATGATTTTTGGATTGTTTCCTGTACTTGTGGCATACATTTTTTCCTTCATTTTGAAAATTTCAAGATTCTGGGGCAAGGGTAACTACCCTGAAGGATTTGTGAGTAAGTTTTCATTATCAAGCATCGTTTTAAGGTGTATTTTTTTCTTACATTGAATCCCAAGATTTTAAAAAGTATTAGGCCTCCCGATCTTATTATTTGACTTTAATTTCCATTTGATACCAGTAGCGGTTCTAGAAAAAAATGATTTTGATAGGAACCAAAAATTTTTTCTCATAATAAAATGACATAAATTAGGGATTTTGGAATTGTTTCCTGTACACGAGGCATAAGATCTTCCTTCATATTAAAATTATAGATTTTAGGTCAGCGGGTAATGCCTCAAAGCATACGAGAGAAAGTTTTTATTAGAAATTCACAGTTTTAAGGTCTAACATTTTATTACATTGAGCTCCAAGCTTTTAAACGGTATTATACCTCTCGATCTTTTTATTTAATTGTAATTTCAATTTGATATCGCCAGCAGTTTCATTCAAAAAGACGATCTTGACATACAGAGAGTCAGAAGAATTTTTCATATAATGAATTGACTTACAGATTCAAAATCAGCCAGGCGGGGAAGCCTATCAATTGGTTTGAGCTCAACAAGCCCCACCCAGCAAAGTTTATTAAAAAAAAATATACAGAACAATTAAAGAACAATCATCTATACTAATAAAAGAACAAAACGCTCTGTCTGTCTGTGTGTGTGTCTGTGTGTCTGTGTGTCTGCGATGGCTAGCAAAATCTACAGCACGTACGACGCTCAAATTTTTTTTGAGAGTAGCTCAATGTCTCTCCTGATGCACCTGAAGCTCAGAATTTCAAAATTCTATTTATTAACTGAGTAATTAATTAAATTCCAAAGCTCACTCTCATAAAAAATCGCCTTTTTTCGCTTTTTTTCCCTTTCATTTTCTTATGGTTGATTGGTTGCATAAAATTTTCGCAGAAATAATTAAAAAAGCTGGGACAGACCTTTAAAATTCATAGACTGGCAAACTGTCAGTTTAAATGAGGATTTTTTTTTTAATCACAGCTGCTGTACACCATGAAGAAAAAGATAGGTGGAGGCGAAGTAAACCGAAAAAAAGGTTTGCAATATTAAACCATTTATCGCTGAAATTTTAATGTTTCAAACAAAAGCACGAGGAAGGCTGACTGACTGGCTGATTTTTGTCGTCCGATTATCTACGCTAGGGATATAGGAGCAGGGGGAGTGCCCTCCGTGGGGGTCTTTCTAAGGGAACCTAACCCGTATTTACGCAAGGTCCGAAAAAAACCACGGAAAACTCCGAACGGTTAGGCCGACAGCCGCGATTGGGTTCGAACCCAGCACCTGCCGTCTACCAGTTGAGAGGTCCCGACCTCTCGGCCACTGGTGGGGCGCACGAGGAAGGAATTTTGTATTAATAAAACGAATTGAAAGAAATGAATTACAGCTGAAGCATATTTTAAGAAGAAATAGTAATTTTTTAAAATGTTTTTTTTCTATTATATTATTTAGGCTAAAGTTAAATTGCATTTATGTTATGGTTAGAATAAGGATATGTTACAATAAAATGAAGGCTAGGTTACATTTCTGTTATATTTAATTTACGGTAGGGTACTGTTAAGTGGCTGTTAGGTTACAGACAGGTTCTGGTTACGGTACAAAAGTTTAAGGTTAGGAATTTATACACAGAGTGAACATTACGCAAGATTTGATTAAAAATAACACTTACTTTTGTTCTGCCCCGAGATAAGTCAGGGGTAAAAGCACTTTTTCCCCATTCCCTTCGCCGGTTAAGTGGTTAAATAGCTCTGAAATTATTATTCTATATACCAATCTTTTAGCTACCATCGTGTATCGATTTCATTCATGGTATATTCGGATTTAAGAGTGATATAATTAGTTTGAAAGTCAAAATATTTCACTTGGGATTTGTATGTGAAAATAATAATTAGTTACGTGATTTAACAGTGATTTTTACGGGTAAATATCAACTTTTTAACACGAAAATCATGCAATCGTTGGATACATATTCCCTCCCGCGTTTTTCATTGCTCATTTTGAGTATTTTTAGAGCTTAATATTAGTTGTTGTTTTTAAAACCGATTTTTCACACAGTCAGTGGCTCATTTTTCAGACAAGGCATTTCTGCATGTAACGAGTTAATGATAAAATCATACAAATTTCAAGTTCGTTTAATATTGTTAATATGGACCCGGGCAACGCCGGGCGGGTCAGCTAGTACAGTAATAAAATGAAGGTAGGTAACTAAAAGTAATTGAGATAATGAAATAATTGTAGGTAATAATTGTAAAATAGACGAGTTTGAAATGACATACGGTTGTAAATTAATGATTTTTGGATTTTTTTCCCTGTATATGTGTGTAAGATCTTTCTTCATTTTAAAAACTTTAAAATTCTAGATCAGCCATACTAATCATTTTTTTCTCGCGAGCCGCATACAGAAGTTTCAGATTCTGGGCGAGCCGCAAACAGAAATTTTAGTCAAAGAGCCGACCGCACAAAACCCTAAGTCATCGAGCACAAGAAAAAGTCCTTTATTTTATGGAAGAGTAATAATAGAGGAATCTAATGATCCATGTCTGCCGGAAGCGAAGTGGTGCATAAGCCAAATATTAATAACACTAGTGGTTGACTCGTAGGTTTGGCATTGAGTTTGTCCAACAATCAAAAGCATGAAAACATGGAAAACTGGCTGCAGGAAAACACAATTCTAAGCCTACAAGTCAATCACTAGTGGTATTCATTTTTGGTTTTGCACCACTTCGCTTCCGTCAGATATGGATCATTAGATTCCCCTATTACTACTCTTAATAAAGGACTCTAAAATAAAGGATTTTTTCTTGTGCTCGATGACGTAGGGTTTTGTGCGGTCGGCTCTTGGACTATTTCATACTTTAGGTGGGCTGCAACACTCTTATAAATGGCTTAAAAACAGCAATTAAAATAATATAAGCAGTTTAACAACGCAATGTAACAAAGTTAATATTATCACTAGGGTTGTTTGTCGCAAAAGAAATATTTACAAAAAATTTAGCACGACTCTTTCCAAATAGTTAAATTTCGTAAGAAATTTCTATTTTAAGTGCTTTAGAAGAATGCCGCGATAACTGCTGGCTGGAAATACTGCAGTTAAATGTTTTCGGTGCAAGATTTTTTCGCGACAAAATTCAACTCTAGAAAATTGTATTAGCTACATAATATTGGCTGCAAATATTGGTTAAATAAGGGCAAAATGTAAAAACCTCAATATTGGAGTAATATTTCATGCCAATACCACGCCAATGTGCCAATTTTGCTCCAAGATGTAGCCAATATTGGTCCAATATTGTTTGGCTACTGGGGTACTGTCTCCTATATGAAGACGTGTTAGATTTCATATTTTTACATTATACATACCAGTAAAAAATATATATGTTATTTTTTAAGTGTAATATTAGAGGTCTAAAAATCCATGCGCAGTTTTGTGTAATAAAATCTTAAACTACAGTGAAACCTCCTACAACGGTCACTCCGAACAGCGGTAACCTCCAAATACCGGTCATGTTTTAGTGTTACCGAATGTCTTTCTTAGAAATAACATTACATTTAAATCTAAACAACGAATTATTTTAAAATGCTATAAGTGATTTATTACAATAACATAATATGGAAAATAATACCTTTTAGTTTTACATGTTTCGTTGCTCTGATGGCAACTTTTTCAAAAACAAAAAATGATAAAAGAACAGAGAAACGTCAGAGCAACGAAACATGTAAAAATAAAAGGTATTATTTGCCATAATATGTTACTGTAATAAATCACTTATAGTATTTTAAAATAATTTGATATTTTAAAGTGGTGTTTTATATTATATCTAAACAACGAATTCAGAGCAATGGCTATTCAAGAGCATTTTTTCCCCAAATATTCTTTATTATCACATTTTTAAACAATTGCCAAGGTTTTTTTTTTTTTTTTTTTTTTTTTTTTTTTTTTTTTTTTTTTAATGCTATTCTGTAGCATTAAAATGGAAATTTAATGAGATTTTTTCAAATCAGGAATCGGAAATGCATAAACAGTCATAGGTGATGCTGAGTTAAATGACACTTTAAATATTGCCGGAAAGACTATGAAAGCCCGCGAATATGTGAAGGTTAATAATGATTTGGCAGTCTTTTCTACCTTTAATACGGTAGAATAATTAATAGAAAGCAAGGTCAGTAAGAATAAAAGTGATGGCGAAAATGAATCAGAAAATAGTATGGAATTAACAGTAAAACTGTAGAGTGAAATAATATTCTGGTGTTCTTTTTACCTTCAGAAAAATGAAAATTTTAGCGCTTACTCAAAATAGCAAAAAATTGCACAATAAATTTGTAGAAATGTTTATGCATTTATAGAAAGAGGTATAATTCTTTAAGGAAAACAAAACAATTATTAATAAGTGATTTCATTAATGCATTTAAAATAATAGTTTGTATAATAATCATGCATTTTTAGGTATAAAAACAAAATAATTTTTGATTTTTACTACGATTTTAATGTAATGTTATTTTGAACTTTTAAAATGTGAAACCTCTTAATAACGGAGATCTCCGAAGTACAGCTACTTTATCATGTTCCTAGCGATGACCGTTATTTAAAGGTTTTACTGTATATATATATATATATATATACATACATAAGTTTGGGGGAAATATATATGTATATGTATATAAATATGTATATATTTCCCAAAAATTTAAATATTTTTAAAAAGTAAGAAGGATTTTAAAAAATTCAATGTTTTTAAAAATTTTAACTAAACATGCAGTGAAATTTATTTATTTATTTATTGATTAGTTGGTGTTTGAGGGATCATAATGTACTTTTAGTTGAACTTTTAAGTGCAGCGCGTCACCCTTTGAATCATTTGAAAAATAAACAAAATTGTTGAAAAGGTAAACTGGTCCCTTAAGAGCCCACACTACTCGGTGAAAAAGACCCGGATGATAATGTTAAGTCTATGGGAGCGTTCATTTCAAATACTTCGCTCAAAGTTTGATATTCCTGCATTATTTTTTTGTATACGATATCTGAAGACGATCTACAACCGGGCTAGTTTTTAATTTTTCAATTTTGGTTACATATTTTTTAGAAAAAAGTACTTTAACTTTCGAAATCGGTTAGAAGCGATTCTGAAATTGAAACTATCATAATATAAAAAATGTATAACCAAAATCGAAAAAGTGAAAACTAGGTCGGTTGTAGATCGTCCTCAGCTATCCTAATAAAAAAAATCATGTCAAAATATTAAAATTTGAGTGAGATATTTGAAAAGAACACCGCCATAGACTTAACGTTATCATCCGGGTCTTTTTCACTGAGTAGTGTGGGCTCTTAAGGAAAATTCGTGGCAAATGACTGGTGATCTATCGATAAGAAGTGAAAGGCGTGCTTGCTAAAACATCCACCTACGCAGCTCGAGCTATGTCATCCATTTTTTTACGAAAATATTTTTTCAAATGTTCTTCAAGTAATAATAAACGAGATAGAACGCGTCAAAATCCAACGTTAAAAAGAAAAGGTTTTAAAATGTTCTCATGATTCATTCTTCGCTTCAGTTTCATTTTTTCTGTCATAGTCTGATTCAAAACATATTTAAAACAATTTGACAAGATATTAATTTTATGTTCTTTATAAACTAAAAATCTATCTTTTTTATTAGCATATTTCATTTAGTGACAAAATTCTGCATTCTAACTAATATTATAATGTATTTTTTTTTGTTTGTTTGTTTTCTTACTCTACTTTTTAGCACTTTCCAACAAAGTTGAAAAGTGCTTATGCATTCGGTTTGTCTGGCCGTCTGTCCACGCTCTAACTCTCGTAAATATACTCGGATTGCCATGAAATTTTTGGACGTTATTTAGGTTTACCCCAGCACGAACCCTATTGAAAATAAAGTTTGTACCAGGATTATTTTATTTACAGGAACAGTCAAAAGTTTTTCATTACATTGCGGCCTATGGGGAAAATTGTTTCAAATGAATTTTAACGTTGTTAACATTTTCCAAAAGTTTTAAAAGTGCTTATGCATTTTTAAAAAATCATTCTGCTTATGCATTCTGATTATGCATTTGGTTTGTCTGTCCGTCTGTCCGTCTGGCTGCGCTCTAACTCTTGTAATTACACTCGAATTGCCCTAAAATTTTTGTATATTATTGACGTTTACCCTAGCACGAACCCTATTAAAAATTAACTTTCTACCATGATTATTTTATTTAGAGGGATAGTCAAAAGTTTTCCATTACATTACGGCCTATGGGAAAAATCGCTTCAAAGGCATTTTAAAGATGTTACACTCTGTCAAACATATTAAAATTTATATTCATTTAAGAGGTGCTCTAAAATATGCATTCTATAAAATATGCGGTGCAAATATTGCTATTATTCATTTACAGGGCCACACAAAAGAATTCCATTGGATAATGGTAAAGGGGAGAATAGTGTGCGACATGTTTTAAATATATTAAACTGTTTCATGTATAATAAAAGTGATATATGTCACTGAGGCTTAATATAAATTATACGATACTGTCTTGCATAATATAATGTACATTGCATTTACAGAGACACACAAAAGATTTCAAATAGTATATTCTTTCAGATGAACTGTATATGTTTCCGATGATGGCTGATAAATGGATGTAATGCATTTTAATTATGATATATGCATTTAAGTTTCACTAAATCTTTGCACATTATAAGGTGTGTATAAATGTTATAGTTGATATACAGGGCTACCTAAAAGAGCTCGCCAACGTTACTGAGTATGAGCGTAAAATACTTGAAGGTGATTTCTAAATAAGGTATGCATTTTTACGCTGAATTGCATTCATTTTACAAATAAATGTTTGCAGAATATAGATAATATGATATACAGGGCCACGCAAAGAATTGGATACATGGACGCCTATGAATGATAATTTATAACAATGTGATTATAGAAGTTTTTGAGTTTCAAATAAATTTTAGCTTCTTACTGACGTGTAATAAAAGTACAAGGTAAACTACAGGGTTGAACAAAAGTTTTCAAGTATGTTTCCATTTATTAGTACAAATTACTGAAAAAGAAATTTGAAGCTTTTTTCTTGCTAAACTAAATTTTTTATATAGTTTGTATATCAACTGACAGATCAAATACAGGGCTGTTTAAAAACACTGGAATACATATTTGGTTATATACCCTTATTTCCCTAATAAACGGAATTTTGTTCAAGATTTCCTGGAGTGTTGGAAAGTGCTTCATAATCTATGCTTAACGCATGATTTTTCTTACTTGTTAAGTTGGTTGAAATAGATTTGAAAAATAATTTATGAAAAAAAATTAAATGTTGCTAAATTGAGAGTCAGTTTTTGAAAAAATTTCATCCTAAAATTAATTTTATTTCTGTCTTATCAGGTAACAATTGAAATTATACAGTATTTAGATTTAGAAATAATGTAAGTACGATAAAAGTGAAAGCAATAGATCTGCTCATTGTCACAATTATTATACAATTCTAAAAATTGTAATTGGGTTTTGGCTGACTTTCAAAAGTAAACTACTATTTTTTGACGACAATAGACAATTCCACAATGAAAGAAATTACGATTTTGTCAATAATGAGGAACTGTCAAATAAATTTAAAATAAACGTACAAAAATTACTCTTATAAATATATAAGCCTTACACACGGTTTTTTATTTATTGTAAAACTATTTTTCATTCATTATTATTTATCTAAAATTCTTTACTTTTCTGAGTTTTTTACTAAAAAATTAATATATCTTACCTAAAACATTTTTTTAAAAAACGAGAGAGATCATATAATCAAGTTGAAATAATCAATAAAGTCTCCAATTATGATCTTTACAATCCAGAAATAAAAAATCAGTGTAAATTAGTAGAATTAATGGTATGAAATGACACAACAATGATTACACAATGATAAACCTACGAATAAACCACTAGTGGTATTAATTTTTGGCTTATAAACTACTCCATTTCCGATAGACATGGATTATTAGATTGCTCTGTTACTACTCTTCCACAAAATAAAAGTTTTTTTCTTGTCTCGATTCCTTAGGTTTTTGTGCTGTCGGCTCTTGGATTATTAAATTTAAACAATAAATATCAAATGAAGCGCGACACTATTAAGCTAAAAAAGGTAAGAATTGGAAAAATTATTTATTGCAAGAATACTTTAACGCCATTTCGAATAGGATTTTGTGACCTTTTTTATTTAAAAATTCTTAATGTTTGGGTGGTTGTTCGTATACATATAATTATCGATTCGTTATCCCCGTTATTAGTTGGTAAAGCGCATAAAGCAGAAAGTAAAATTCGCGGTAAAGAATATCTTTATTTTTGAGTAAATTTGTTGCGTTTAATGCAATTTGCGATTTGAACCTACAGATAAAATAATCTACCAAATTGGAAAAATTACTTCTAGAACTTAGCTACCTTATCGTAATGTTTTTGAAGTTAGTAAATTTCTGTCATCATTTTAAGCTAATAATCGTGAAGTGGTTTCTCTAGTGGCAAAAGAAAGATATTAAAAAGCAGTTTCGAAATGGCAATTACAGATGTCTGTAATCTATCCTCTGCGTTTTCTTTAGGACTGATTTATAACGTTCTCGTTTTGTTTTCTTCGAACCTATCAGCAGCAATTCAAAGCAATCTATTTTGATATAAAGAATTGTTTTTCTCAAAACAATATAACAGAAAATTCTGTTTTACCTCCATCGAAGAAATAAATGAACTCCTTTATAGAAGTTGAATGAAAATTTATGCTTTGTATTTTGTTTAATTAAAAATATAGTAAATACTTGAAATGAATCACTCGAAATGAAAATGAAGGAATGTATTTTTTTTTAAGTATAAGATATTCTTATTGAGAAAAACAAGAGATAAGGGATAGTGAAGTATGGACATACATGAGACAATAAGAAAGAAATATATTTTATTTAAATATAATCCATTGAACCATCAATTGCAATTAATTGCTTTTCTAACTAAAAAAAAAATCTTGAAATGTGAGCAATGATAAACCTTTATTAAAGGTACATAAATTAAAAAATAAATATCAGATGAAACACAAGGCTTTCAAGCTAAACAGGAAGAACTAAAAAAAAACTTATTGCAAGAAAAAAGACTTAAGATAAGACTTTTCGAAGAAGATTTTGCACAAAGGTCCTTTTTGCACAAAGTTCTTAATGTTTTTGGCGCTTAGTCTTGTACATAGAGTTGAAAAATCGTTTTCTAGTGAATTGAGCAATGGCGAATGGAACAATATAAAATTCGCGGTAAGGAATACCTTCAATGTTGAGTGACGTCGTTGCGTTTAACGCGATTTGCGATTTGGACTTCCTGATAAAATAATCTACCAAACTGGAAAAGTTACTTCAAGAACTTGGCTACTTTATCACAATTTTTTAAAGTTATTAAATTACTGTCATCAAATTAAGCTAATATTCGTGAAGTGGTTTCTCTAATGGCAAAAGAAAGATATTAAAAAGCAGTTTCGAAATGGCAATTACAGATGTCTGTAATCTATCCTCTGTGTTTCCTTCCAGACTGATTTATAATGTTCTCATTTTGTTTTCTGCGAGCCTATCAGCAGCAATTCAAAGCAATCTATTTTGTTATAAAGAATTGTTTTTCTCAAAACAATATAAGAGAAAACTCTGTTTTGCCATTATCGGAGAAATAAATAAACTCCTTCACAGAAGCTGAATAAAAATTTATGTTTTGTATTTTGTTTAATATGAAAAAAAGCAAATACTTTCACCGCAAAAATACTCCATAAGTATAGATGTTTCAAGCAGACTATTACAAGCATTTTAATAAAAACATGTATATTTTATAAATTCTAACTATAAATTTGAGTTTTGGATTTTGTCTCTCGTCTTTGATGTAGCTATCTAAAACTTACACATAATAGGCTGTTTTTATTTGTAAACGATATAAGAAAATATATTTAAAAAAACTTCTTTTGTAACTAATATATTTTCTATCTCTATATAATAGAACCCAGTATAACGCGTAGCGCTCCAAAGGGGATTTTTCCTCCAAAAACTGCGATTGGAATTGACGCTCACATTGTGTGCATCCGAAGCCGGACAGCAATAACAAAAGTTTTCGAACAAAAAGAAACTAGTCGTTGGGCCATATTACTTACCCATCATGGATGTGCATGATATAATATGTGAAAATAAAATATGTCTAAACTATTTACAAAATGTATTGCAATTCCAAAACAAAATTTAAGAGTATATTTTAATTTTCTTAATGCACATATTAATTCTCTATTCATGAATAGCTGGTGAACCAATTTCGACAAATTACATGAAATGTCAAACTACTCAAGTAGTACCGAATTGCATAAAAGAAACATCCTTATAACTCCAAAAATAATAACCATATTAACTAACAGTTTACTGCGTCGGATTAAGCGTCTTATGTCCAAATAATATATACTTTTTTTTAAATTGAAAATATGAATTAAATACAGGGTCATGAAAAATCGAAGAATGTGGAAAATAGAATTACAAATATCTCGGCAACTGATAATCCGATCGACTTCGTTCTTAATGCAAAATTTGTGTTATTTTATTGTCTTTTCAATCCCTTCCTTAAAATAGAAAAAAAATTGAAAATTTTTACATACCTTCCATCAGAACGAATTTTTCGAGAGTCCGAAAAAAGTAGTTCCGGATAATCGAGGTTACTGATATTCAATAGACTTCGTCCCATTCTTAAATACTAAGTACATACAAAATTTCAAGTTTCTTTCTAAAATTGTTCCGGAGATAGAGCGTTTACAGACACACAGACAGACAGACGGACGGCAAATTTTTTTTTCTAAAAATATGTTTTTAGGAATCCCCAGTGTCTGAAACGTGTAAATCCGTCAAAAAAATTTCGATTTTCAAAACGATTTCAAGACTTACCCTATATTACGCACAATGGGTAAGTAAAAATGACATTCTTTTTAGCACTTTCCAACAGAGTTGAAAAGTGCTTATGCATTCGGTTTGTCTGGCCGTCTGGCCGTCTGGCCGCACTCTAACTCCCGTAAATATAATCGGATTGCTATGAAATTTTTATACGTTATTGATGTTTACCCTAGCACGAACCCTATTGAAAATGAAGTATCTACCATGATTAGTTTATCTACAGAGAGAATCAAAAGTTTCCCATTACATTACGGCCTATGGGGTAAAATCGTTAATATACTCGGATTGCCATGAAATTTTAGGACGTTATTGACGTTTACCCTAGCACGAACCCTATTGAAAATGAAGTTTCTACCATGATTAGTTTATCTACAGGGCGAATCAAAAGTTTCCCATTACATTACGGCCTATGGGGAAAAGTTGTTTCAAAGGAATTTTAAAGATGTTATACCCTGTCAAACATATTAAAATATGCATTCTATAAAATATAAGGTGCAAATGTAGCTATTATTCATTGACAGGGCCACACAAATGAATTCCATTAGATAATGGTAAAAGGGGGAATTGTGTGTGACATATTTTAAATATATTAAGCTTTTACATGTATAATAAAATTGATATATGTCACTGAAGCTTAATATAAATTATACGCTACTGTCTTGCATAATATGAAGTACATAGCATTTACAGGGCCATACAAAAGATTTCAAATAGTATATTTTTTCCGAAGTGCCGTATATGTGTCCGATGATGGCTGATAGAGGGATAAAATGCATTTTAATTATGATATGCGCGTTTATATTTCGCTAAATATATGCACATTATATGGTGTGTATAAATGTTATAGTTGATATACAGGGCTACCCAAAAGAGCTCACCAACGTTACTGAATATGAGCGTAAATTATTTATACGTGGTTCTTAAATAAGCTATGCATTTTTACGCTGAGCTTCATTTAATTTACTGAGAAATATTTGCAGAATATGGATAAAAGGATATACAGGCCCACGCAAAGAATTCGGTACATGGACGCCTATGGATGATGATTTATCAGAATGTGATTTCAGTTGTTTTAAAAGTGTTTTAGTTTACAATAAATTTTAGCCTAATGCTGACGTGTAATAAAGGTACAATGTAAACTACAGGGCTGAACAAAAGTATTCAAGTATGTTTCCATCTAATAGTATAAATTGCTGAAAAAGAAATTTCAAGCTACTGGGTATTTTCTTGCTAAACTAAATTTTCCCATTATATCAACTGACATATGAAATACAGGGCTATTCAAAAGTACTGGAATACATATTTGAGTATATTTGGCTATACACTATTATTTCCCTAAATAACAAAGTTTTGTTAAAGATTTCATTAAGTTTTGGAAAGTGCTTCATAATCTATACTTAACGCATGATTTTTCATACTTTTTTTTTCGGATGGGGGAGCGGGGTTTAAACGAAAAAAATTTCAAAGTGCTATAAAAAGTAATAGTTATTAATTATTAGTATTATTTCAACAGTTGCAGCAGACATTTCTATGAAGTTTTGCTGCATATTTATTATTATTATTATTATTTTTTTTATTAAGAAATCTTAATTTTGTTATGTTATATTAGCCGAAAAATCTGGTTTACCCAGAAGTATTGTAAATGCTAATAGTATGTTTATTAGAGTAGAAACTAGCCGAACTTTGCTCATTTAAATTCTTCCATATTGACAATTATTTTTATCAGTTTTTTTAATTTATCTAAAAAACATAATTTTTAAACACTGTCCTTAAACGGGCATCTGCACTAGTTTAATATTAAAGTGTATAATGAACTTTTTGGTGCGATTTTATACTGTTCTTCAAGATAAATGGGCCTGGCACTGGCTCTAGATATAGATACAGTATGAATATTAAATGATCTACACTGAAGAAAAAGAAGTTTTTTAAACCATGAACTAAAAATTTTATTTTTTAAGAAACTCAATATTCTGGAAAGTGTTCCTTTATCTTTCGAAACTGCAGAAAACAAATTTTTTTCGATATTCAAAGAATTTATAAAAATAAAGTTTTATTAGCTGCCCGTAATTTTCGGAAACGTTTTCGAGTAGTTTTTACATTGCATTAATTAGTTCTCGGTAAGAGATGAAATTTTCCGTGTTGTTGAAAAAAGTCCGGACCAAGATTCAAACCAGGGATGTACTGGCTAAAGTCGCCAAAAATCTTCAAACTGAGCCATTCCGGACGAATACTGGAGGACTAAGTCACCCAACAATCCTTAATAATCACACGATCTGGTCTGATACTCTGGATCAGCTCAACAGAATAAATCGAAGGTTAATGCGTGGGGCTGCAGAAAACGCTACTTACAAAATCGTTAAGGTTACTAAGGTGAATTAGTCAGCCAGTATTCGTCCGTGATGGCTCAGTTGGAAGGACATTGGCGGTTCAGTCAATACATCCCCGGTTCAAATCCTGGCCCAAACTTTTTTCATACACTTGGAAAATGTCATCTGTTATAATCAGTGTTCTCGCTGTCACTCGCCATTGTGCCAAATTGCGACTAAATTCTTCATTTGTCGAGTAAACAAGCGATTCTCGCCAAATTGCTAGTGTTCAATTTTTACTTTTTACTTCTTTTCTGTTTCGTTTTTCACACATATGCATATATGTATATTTTTAATATATTTGTAGCAAGTAGTTGAAATTAGATTAATAACAATCGCTGTCGCAGTTATAAAGAATTAGGTTATTTTAGAACATATTGAAAAAAAAGGAGATACATTAAAGGATTAAAGATAAAAAAAAAAAAATTGTCTGTTACACGGCGAATCTATTTTGCTAATACTTTTTACATTTGGCGAATGTTTTTTATTTTTAATTAGCCGAATTACTAACGTTGGTCAAATGTCAGCGAGAACACTGGTTATAATTCATTTACCGATTGACTAATCGTATTATATAGTAATCTAATTGTTCTCTGTACTCAGAAAAAAGTTTTCTCGGATGCTATCAGTTCTCAACTTTTGAATATGTATATGACATCTTTTAGTACCTCCGAAAATTTGCTCTTTTTTAATACTTCTCGTTAAATTCTTTTTTCACGTTCTTTTCCATAAATATATATATATATATATATAATACTGTTTACAAGGAGTCAAAATTTGGTTCGATTTAAAATTGTATATTTAATGATTAAATTAAAGATCATACAGTATTAATTATGAAAGAATATGTATATTTGAGCCGTTTTTTTCTTTTACAATGCGTTTTATCACTGTATCTGAACTCTTGGTTCAAAGTTGTAGATTAAATGGTTAAATTAAATCTTAGACAATATTTCTTATGAAAGAATATGCGTAATTTTGCCTTTTGTTTTCTTTTATAATACGTTTTATCACTGTATTTGACGCAAAGACGTATTTAAATAGACTGACTCTTCGGTGTTATCATTGATGTTAATTTACATACATAGTCATAGTTTGTAGTGATAAGTTTATAAGGGTTTCGTTCATCTGACAAAACCCTATTCGTCTTACTCGTCTGTCTCTCTGTCCCAGAGTCCATACAGACTAACTGTATAAATCAGAAACTTCAAATTTTGTGCACATACAGCTGAATACCTCGTATCATACGACGAATAATAAAATTTTGAAAAAGTCTATTTTAATTAAATTAATATTTTCAATATCATCCGTTTATTTTTACGATTTAATTCTTAAAAGAACTTTTTCGTTTCAAAGTTTTTCGTGTAGACATCATAACTTGGAGATAAAGCATATCGCTAGTATACAGAAGATTCTTAGTTCAAACCCCGGTGCTAGAAGTTGAAATTTTCATATTAAGATTGATTTGATTAAAAGAAATTTCATATTTTTGTCAATATAAGCATTTATATTATTATTATTATTATTAATCACTGACATTCGTAATGTTTTTAGGTAGCTTTCATTATGAAAAGTAAAAAGCTACCTATTGCAGCCGTCCGGAGGAAAGCACTTCCGGAAAATTTTGGTATATTTTCACCGATCATGACCCCCAGACCCCAAAACCACCCTCCGTTCAAATGTTGACATATATATATATATATATATATATATATATATACATAACCATATATATATATATATATATCTATATATATATCTGGTTTTGTCATGCGATAACTAACGTATTTATGAACCGATTTGAATGAAACTTGGTATGTATATAGTACATACAAATGTCTCGACCGAGTTCGTTGGTCAGCATCATCCGCCATTTTGTTTCAAAATGGCGGCCATTTTAAATTTTTAAAAAAATTTAAAATTTAAAATCAAATGCGAAAAAATTAAAAGTTGAAAAATATTTTTCTTTTACGTATTAGAACTTAAAACAAAGATTCCAGAACACTTTTTATTTTGTCTATATCTTAAAAAATGATTGAGTTATAGCACTTTGAATTTTTCTTATGGCTGACATTTTGAAACGATCTGATTTTTGTCACGTGATAACACGCGTATTTATGAACCGATTTCAATGAAACTTGGTATGTACATAGTACATACAAATGCTCGACCGAGTTCGTTGGCCAGCATCATCCGCCATTTTGTTTCAAAATGGTGGCCATTTTAAATTTTTTAAAAAATTTAAAATTTAAAATTAAATACGAAAAAATCAAAATTTGAAAAATATTTTTCTTTTACGTGTTAGAACTTAAAACAACGATTCCAGAACACTTTTTATTTTGTCTATATCTTATAAAATGATTGAGTTATAACACTTTGAATTTTTCTTATGGCTGACATTTTGAAACGATCTGATTTTTGTCACGTGATAACACGCGTATTTATGAACCGATTTAAATGAAACTTAGTATGTACGTAGTACATACAAATGTCTCGACCGAGTTCGTTAGCCAGCATCATCCACCATTTTGTTTCAAAATGGTGGCCATTTTAAATTTTTTAAAAATTTAAAATTTAAAATTAAATGCAAAAAAATTAAAAGTTGAAAAATATTTTTCTTTTACGTGTTAAAACTTAAAACAAAGATTCCAGAACACTTTTTATTTTGTCTATATCTTAAAAAATGATTGAGTTATAGCACTTTGAATTTTGCTTATGGCTGACATTTTGAAACGGTCTGAACTGAATGATCCACAATGTTGCTTTAAAATGGTATACACTTTATGATATCGTGGAATTTGGTGACTCTCTAAATCGCTTAAAATAAAACCAGGTCGAATAAAAGATGGCTATTTTCTAAAAATTCCTATTAATATTCAGTCTTGATAAAAACTAGTATTCAATCTTATAAAATCACTAATTTTGTAAGATTATTTCCACTAATTTGAGCTTAGTATTTTTGAACAATGTAACTTACTTTAAAATAAATAAATAAATAAATAAGTATATGAAAGCTACCTCTTCCTCCCGGCATTGCCGGAAGGACTTTTTGGAATTTAATTTTCTTTCTATTTTAAAAACAATTGCGATTAATTAATGATTCAGCATTTAAAATTTTGTTTAAATAATTTTTTCGTTTATAGAAATTAAAAATTTTATTTATATCTCCGTTAAACTTTTTTCATTTCGGATTTTCAAAGAATTTGGAATTTTGGATTTTATGTAAATAATTTAATTTGAACATTCTTAAATTTGATTAAAATAAATAACTTCTTTTTATAATTATTTTTAAATTAAATTTATTGGTGCTACCATCTATGTAAGAATTTATTAATTAAAAAATTAACAGTTTGGATTCATTAATTAAAAGATAAGTTGTTTCGAAAGAAATATTAAATGAAATCCTCTGAGCTATCTGCCATTACATTTACAAACTTGTTTTTATTTGCTATTTCTGTCGCATGAAAAACATTGAAGTAGCGCAGGTGAACAGGACGTTGCTACTTTTGTCAATAATTAAAGATTTTTATCCATCATGTGTCAATTATTGTTGCACAGAAATTATGAAACTAATTATTTTGGGTCTGTGTACTATTAATAGTACATGTTTTTTAATGAAGTATTATTTTGTTTTAAGAAATACTTTGGCTACTATTTACCTTAGTAATGTTAGGATATATCTGTGAATTTACCACATGACTCATTTATGTTTAGGCATTTAGTAATAATAATATTTATTATTATTTGCTTCATTCTCTTTGCTCAGTTTACGATTTTTCCCTTTTAAGCATATAATTCACTATTTAAATATAAGATAAAAATTACTTTCCTAAAAGAATTATGTGTAATAAAACAAGAAAAGTATTAGAAAATTGTAATCTAAGTTAAATTTTATTGTAATACTGTGGTAGGTGTTCGGTACGTAAAATATAGAACATAGATGTTACAGTCACATTTTTATTGTAGACGACACAGCACAAAACACACTATATACAAATCGCATGATGAAGCGCTAAACAATCAGTTAAACATTCATAAAATTACTTTAGCGCAAAAGAACATCTCTAAGGGAGAAATATTCCGAACACACATCCAAATCTTACTCTCATAAAACTAAATTATTTCACTACATGTTTTTAGAAAGGAAGGCAAAATATCTCAGTGGCAATAGCGCCACCTATAGATTCTGTAATTTAAGGAAGGCAGTCATCTCGTTACAATACAAGATTTGCTAAAAATCTCCAAATATTTTTCATTAGCCTATTGTCATATGAATATTAATTGAATAGTACAGAAAAAAACAACAACATTCGTTATGTTTTAGACAATGAAATAGTCGTTAAACACTAAATATAATCTATTTGGATATCTAGTGCTAATATCATTAACGTAAAAGTAATTTTTTCAAAAAAAAAATTTAAAAATTCGGACCCGAAAGGGTTAAAATTTGGAAGAAATATGACAATTTTCTCTGATTCTTTTTAAACAAAGTCAAAAATATTGTCATTCGCACAAAAGGAAAACTCTTTGTTATAATAATCTACCAAACTGGTAGAATTACTTTCATAAATTAGTTTCTTTATCACAACCTTTTTTAGGGCTATTAAGTTGCTGTCATCATTTTAATTTGATACTCTTGGATTTTATTTTCCTCTGCTTGTAAAAAAAAATCTAATAAAAAACAGTTTTCGAATGGCAATTATAAACGTCTGTTATCTATCCCCTGTGTTTTATTTTGGACCGATTTATAACGTTCTTATTGTGTTTCATGCGAACGTTTCAGAAACAATTTAAAGCCATATATTTTAATAAAAAGAATTGTTTTTGTCGGAAGAATGTAACAGAAAACTCTGTTTTGCCTTCTTCTATTTTATAGATGTTGAATATAAAAAGATGTTTCTTTTCGTTTTAACTTATTTCTTTAGTTGAAAATTGTCAAATGCTGTGCTTGAAATTATTTTTTCAATAACTTGCGAAAACATTGTAAAGTTAAGAAAGTAAAATCGCCAAGATTCTAATTAAAAGTAAAAATCCTTAACTTTATCTAATGTCTTCGAAATAATTCGGTTAAAATCTATGCATAATGAAAGATTTATAATTTATCCATTTTTTTTTTCTTTTATAGCGTTTTATCACTGTATCTGACATTAAAACACGTATTTAAATGGACTCTTCATGCTATCATAGATATTAATTTACATATATAGTCATATTTCGCAGTGATGAGTTTGTTAGGGTGTTGTTCATTTGACGAAACCCTATTCGTCTCACTCCTCTGTTAGTCTGTCTCTTACAGAGTCCGTATACAAAAACTGTATAAATCAGAGAATTCAGATTTTGTGTAGGGGAGACTAGGGTACAATGGACCACGGGGTACAATGGTCCACCCCCTATTCTTTATATTAATTCTGTTTTTGGAAGCATAATATTTTAGTATATAGATGGCAGTCATGAAGAAGTAAAAAGAAGTTTGAAACCATGTGCATAGATGACATTTTAGACATTTTATGCTTGATAATTGATTTGACACAGGAGGAGTAAGTCAAAAGTAAATATTTTCAGTGAAACATATCTTCATTTATTTATTACAGATTTATAATTTGAAAGACATTGTGTGGCAAAATAAAAAGGTAAGACAATACATTATTATATTTATTATAGCTAAAATAAAAGAATTCTAAATTTCTTTTTTTATCATCAAGCTTTTGTCAAACTTCCATATGGGGTACAATAGACCATCAGAAACAGGGTACAATGGACCATGGTCAATTGTATCCCAGTTTTGTATTCCATGTTTTTAAAAGTTAATTATTATATGTGAAATTCAGAATTAATAAATTATTTTACTTCTGTGTGTAGATTAATTAATGATTCATGTTGTGTAATGCATTTTTGAAATATTTATCTGTATAATATATGCTTTCAAACATAAAAATTAGCCACAACTTAAGAATTAATAAATTATTTTATTTCTGTGTGTGAATTAATTAATGATTCACGTTGTGAAATGCATTTTTGAAATATTTATCTATATAATATAAGCTTTCAAATTTAAAAATTAACCCAAACTGAACACCAAAAATTAGTAAACAAAATATTTTGTGTATTTGAGGTGTTTTTTTTAATATCATATAATTTGTTAATTCAATATTCCTGCAATTATGCATACATGCATCCATAATAAGTTAGATTTAAATAAAATAGTAGAATGAGAAAAACAAAAATATATCTACCTATTAGTTTGTATCTGGATATAATAATTAAATAAGGTAAAATTCATTGAAAAAATACAGATGATGTAAAGTAGACAGGAAAAATTTATTATATTTTTTCCTTACTCATATATTTAGATATATATATTTCTTATTATAAAGGTTTATATTTAATTTTAAGTGGCATCATTGGATAAAAAGGATATATATTATTTTTCATATTTCTTTTAGCAATGCCAAGAAACAAGCCTAGGAAAACCAATAGAGATTCTGCGCCACATGAAATTATGAAACATGCTGTAAAATGTGAAAGATAATAAACCTAATTGTTCAATTTGCGACCGGTATAATGACTTGATAAAAAAAAATGAAGAATTTTTTTTTACTTTAGTTAGAGCTAAAAGAGTGCATAAACAAATAAAAATGAATAATAAAATATGAATGAACAAATAAAAATGAATAATAAAATGTGAATAAACAAATTATGATATAGTTTATCTTTCTCAGTGGCGTAGCTATGTTTTTTGGCGCCCGGGGCCAGCAAGAAATTTTGCGCCCCCACCCCAATATAGATATATAACAATTTCTCTCAATTTGGCGCCCCTAGGCCTCGGCGCCCAGGGCGGACGCCCCCCTTGCCCCCCCCGTAGCTACGCCACTGATCTTTCTTATTGTTAAAAATGAACTACACCGATATATTTTTATTCAAATTACAAGTGGTCCATAGAGCCCCATGCTGTGGACCGTTGTACCCCGACATTGGGGTACAATGGTCCACTTTGTCACTTGCTATTTAAAAATATATATAAAAAAAGTATGCATAATTATTATTTTTGAGTGGATGCAGTATAAACTTTAATGTATAGGTAACATGCATGTACTTGTTCAAAAGAAAAAAATCAATAATTTAAGAGTAAACAGTCAAAATTTACAAAAGTGGACCATTGTACTCCAGTCTCCCCTACTTACTGAATGCCTCGTGTCATACGGCAAATCATAAAATTTTGAAAAATTCTATTATCTTAATTAAAATTAATTTTATAAATGCCATCGTGCATTTTTGCGATTTAAAAAGAGATGCATAATTTGAACATTCTGCGTGTACAGATTATGGCCTGCTGGAGAAAAATCTCACAGTAAACAGAAGGTTCTTATTTCAAACGCCGCAGCTGAAAATTGAATTTTTCCTATTAACCCCTTCACGACGGGAGCCTTTTACGAAAATTTTAATGTTTTGTCTCCGGTTTTTAAAAATAGAAATTTCTGTCTCGAGAAAATGCTCCGATTTAATAAGGCAAATTTTACAATATAATTTTATTGGTGGGGATAAACAAGGATTCTTAGGACTTTCTGCGTCACGTATATGTGTCGTATATGTTTCGCACGTCCCATAGTGGTTAAGATGGCTTTAATGAAAAGAAATTTCGTATTTTTTGCCAATTTAAGGGTTTATATTATTATTATTATTATGATATGATAAATAATCATTGACATTCATAGTATTTTTTTAGAATTCAATTATTTTTCTATTTTATAAACTATTACGATTTATTGATAATTCAACATTTTGAATTTCATTTGAACTATTTTTTTCGTTTTGGAGAATTTAAAATTTTATTTACATATCCGATATTTTTTTTTTATTTTGTATTTTCAAAAAAATGGAAATATGGATTTATTTAAATATTTTGATTTGATCATTTAGAATTTAATTAAAATAAGTAGCATCCTTTTATAATTATTTTAAAATTAAATTTATTGGTACTACCATTTTCTTAAGAATTTAATAATTATAAATTAACAATTTCGATTTATAAATTAAAGACTAAGTTATTTTGAAAGAAATATTAAATGAAACCCTCTTTGCGATTTGCGATCACATTTACCTAGTTCTTTTTATTTGCTATTTCTGTCTCATGAAAAACATTGAAGCAGAGCAATCGAACAGGACGTTGCTATTTTTGTCAAAAATTGCAATTTTTATACGACACCTGTCAATTATTGTTACACAGAAATTATGAATCTAAAATTAAGAAGGAACATACATTACAATTTTCGCTTATTTCTTTAAACAGAATTTTGAAAATACTGCCATTCGCACAAAAAAGGGAACTCTTTGATATAATAATCTACCGAAATGGAAGAATTATTTTTAGGAATTAGTTTCTTTATCACAACGTTTTTAAGGCTATTAATTTACTATCATCATTTTAATTTGATATTCTTAGATTTTATTTTTCTCCACTGGTAAAAAAAAAAAAATCTAATAAAAAACAATTTTAGAATGGCAATTATAGATATCTGTAATCCACCCCCTCAGTTTTATTTTGGACTGATATATAACGTTCTTACTGTGTTTCATACGAGCATTTCAGCAACACTTTAAAGTCATATATTTTAATAAAAAGAATTGTTTTTATCTTAACAATGTAACAGAAAATTCTGTTTTACCTTCCTCGGAGGGATTAAGTCTTTTATAGATGTTGAATAAAAAACATTTTTTCTTTTAGTTTTATTATATATTCCTTTAATTGAAAATTGGCTAATGGTTTACTTGAAATATTTTTTTCAATAGTATACAAAAAATGTAATTTAACAAATTGCAACGGGAAAATGATCTTTTCAAAGACAAAAATTTTAAAGACTTATAAATAAATTCTATAATTAAATCATTAATAATAATAAACATTGTTTTTATGATGATCATAATGAGTCATATATTACGTACGCCTTGCACTAAACAATAATATATCTAGACCAATGATAAAAAAAAACTGTAGTTTATAGATATACAACTTTGACTGTTTAAAATGTGCATTTTTATTTGATGGAGTTAATCAGACTGAATTCTGAACGCCTTATATTACGTACGACATGGATTAAACATTAATATTCCTGGAACCATCATAAACAAAGTTTTAAATGAAATTTCAGTTTTACAATTTTCGGAACTGCAAATTTTAAAGCTTCTAAACATCACACATTTTTAAATTTTACACCGTTGCTTATAGAAAAAAAATACACTTTTAAATTAAACTTGTTTGAAATCGCAATCTGCTTTCAAATTATTATTATTATTATTAATTTTTATTACTTTTATGTCATTGTGGCAACAGAAGTATTCCATTTTTGAATATAAAACATGGACCAATCAGAAAACGAATAAAATAAAATAAGTTGCAGAATTCAACCAATTAAAAGATTCAGATATAATTCAGATTTCTCAGTTCAATACAGATGACAACAATTATTTTCCAAATAGTTAAAGAAAAAAAATGGTTTTAAGAAAAGAAGTAAAATAGCCTAAATTCCAATTAAAAGTTAAAATGCTTAACTTTATCTGACGCTTTTGAAATTATTGGGTAAAAATTTATGCATAATACGATAATTTGTCCTCAAAATAAAAAAAAAAATGCTTAAAAATATCCGAAGAAAAATATTAAACTGTCATGTAAAATCATTTATGAAAATTGGATTGCTAAAATGTATATGCAATCAAATTGACAGAAATATTATAATAACCGAATATACTCACGTTTGAGGTCTGCACGGGCCTTGGTCGGACCGGTAGATTTAACATTTTTTTTCAACGGGCTGGGCCGGCAAAAAAAGTGAATGGGTCAGACGGCTCAACCCGATAAAAAATGTTTAACCGGCATACTAACCCAATATAAAAAAAATTTTGCAAAAAAAGAATATATATTCTTTTATGTGCTATTGTATGTATTAAGTGCTCTCAATAGGCTAGAATAATATCAATGACTAATGTTAAATGTCAATAGGTTTCAGCCGTCCGTAGGAAAACACTTCACCAGGATTACAGCTTGGTGATAGGGTTCGGATTCCCCCCCCCCCTCTTCCCCCGATAAAATATCAGCTATGAATATGACTTTCGCGAGAATAAGTGTAAATGTGCGCCACGAGCCGATGCAAGTTGACTACATCAATACAGAAATGTAACATTCCATTGTAGAGATCGGTATTCGGCATGGTGTCTAAACCAGGTTTTAATTTTTGTTTGTTTATTTATTTATTTATTTTCGTGCAGTGCTATCAGGCTTACATTTTTTTTCCTTTATAGACAAGCCGAGCAGGAAATGAACTTAATTGTTTTCAGGATGTGGGAGGAAGATAATATCTTTTGTAAGAATGTTAATAAACTTCTTTTAACGCAATCTTTGGAAATATACCTTAACATCGTTCTGAAGTTAATTGCTCAACAACGCGAAAGTTTGAGAAATTTTTTGACTAAGCTTGGACTGCAAAGACTTAGAATTGTCAAGCCTGACTATTGAAGTGATTTGGAATCGAATAGCGTTTTTCATTTTTTATATATAAATTGCTTGTTGAAAAGAATAATTAGAAGGATTCTCATTCTGATTTTTAGATTCGAATTTTTGTTTTTAAAGACTTGTTATATTCGTTATCATCGACAATGAAATTCGTTTTCAATTCAAACTGTGAGCAAAATTGCTTCTTTACATATGGATAGCAATCAAAGATGCAAAAGGATGCTTTTGTTCCTGAATAAACAATACAGCACAATAATTGAAATTTTAAGATTGGTGCGAAGCAAACAGGGAACTACGAATCTAAAAAGCTAGTTTAAGAGACCATCAGTTTCTAAACTGTCAGTTATACTATGTTCACACTTAACACTTCACTGCAAGATTTTTCCTATTTTTATAGAAAATATTATTTGAAATATATATATTGGTCTAATAATAGGAATAATAGTAAAGAAAATTAATTTTCAAATTTACGGCTAAGATTTGCTATTCTTTGGCGTATACCCTATATACACAATTTGGGTTTTTAGGTGCGTTCGTAATTATGTAAATACGTAGCCCCTATTGTTGTCGCTCAGTCCGTCCGTCTGTCCGCATATAACAACGCAAAAACTACCCAACGGAATCGTTTGAAATTTAAAATACATAATTATAACATAATTTTGTCGAGTCATTTCAAATTTTATGAAAATCGGATGCATAGATCAATTACAGGGACAATCAAAAGGATTCCGTTACATTACGGTCAATGGAGAAAATTTTTTTTTAATGTAGTTTAATCATTTGAAATTTAAAAATATGATTATTACGTAATTTTGTCGAGTCATTTCAAATGTTATGAAAGTCTAATGCATAGATCATTTACAGGGACAATCAAAAGTATTCCATTACATTACGGTCAATGGGGGAAAAGTTCCAAATGCATTTTAATGATGTTACACTCATTCGAACCTAATAGAATTGACATGAATCTATGAAATATATACTAAAATGTGCATTCTGTACAATCTGTGATGCAAATAATTTTTATTATTAAATTACAGGGCCACACAAAAGTATTCCACTATATAATGCTATACGGGGAAACATTGTTTGGTAAGTGTTTTAATTATATTCAACTATTTCACATTTTGTGAATAAGATATACGTTGCTGAGGTGTAATAAAAATTACTTCCTGCATATTTACAGAAACGTAAAGATTTCGACTACTATACTGTATCCGGAGTACGCTCTACTATATCAGCAAGATCTGAATATTTTTAAAACTTCGTTATCGTACGAGCGCACCTCATTTGCTACGTTCACGTGCAATTTCCAACTTGTTAAATATTGTATTGCTATATTTTGCAACTAAATGAGCTAAAATTAATTACTTTTATCTACTTAACACTCTGCAACATTTTTTATATTAATGTATTTAAATGTTCAGTACAAATAATAAAAGTAAATTTTGTCTTTATAGTTTGATCGAAATTTTATTTGTTTCTGAAGAACTAATTCTAATTTTTTGTCAAATGCATTCATCTGATACGGACAAAATAATTGTTATTTCTTCTTGGACTATCTTGATCAGGGATAGCGATCTTATTAGCCAAATTCATGTTATATTAAGAGAATTATATTGTTTTACGCATGCGCCAGATATAGCACACGGTGCAGTGAAGGGTCAAACTGAAGATTTTTGAAACGGAAGTACCCGGAATCAAGATTTCGCACGTGAGCAAGTTTTTGATACTCTCTTAACTATAAATTGAATGCAAATCTATCAGTTGAACGTTTTTTTAATTTGAAACTGCTACTTAAATTAGAGTTGAGGTAAACAAATAATTATTCAGCTTTTCACTTTAGAACCGTTTATTTTATCAATACACCACAAAGAACAAAAACAATAAAAAAATAGCAAATTTAACGAATACTTGTAATTTAACGAATTACAAGAGCTATTCGGAAAATGATATTTTCAAAAATTTAAAATTTAAAGACTTATAAATAAATTCTATATTTAAATTAATAATAAATGTCATTTTTAGGATGATCATAACGAGTCATGTATTACGTACGCCATGCATTAAATATTAATATTCCTAAACCAATGATAAAAAACAGTGGATAATAGGTATACAACTTTAACTGCTTAAAATGTGCATTTTTATTTTATGAAGTTAATCAGACTGACTCCCGAGCGCCTCATATTATGTACGACATGGATTAAACATTAATGTTTCTGGATCCATCATGAACAAATTTTAAATAAAATTTCAGTTTTACAATTTTCGGAACTACAAATTTTTAAACTTCTAAACATCGCACATTTAAAATCTTTACGCCGTTGCGTAGTGAAAAAATGCCCTTTTAAATGAAATTTGATTAAAATTTTTATCACAATTTGTTTTCAAAATATTACATTTTTAAAAGCTTTTATTACTTTTTTTGTCATCGTGGCAACATATGTATACTATTTTTAGACATTAAACATGGACCAATCAGAAAACGTGTCATCGTGGCAACAGAAGTATTCCATTTTTGGACATTAAACATTTATTAATCAGAAAACGAATAAAACAAAATATTGTATTGGGTGGCGCTGCTATGCGGTATTTTGTAAGATTTACACTATTTTAACGATAGTCAAATCTCAAGAACTAATGCACGGGATTCCATATTTTTTTAATCCTCGTGATATACATACATGGTCATTTAATTTTGGCGCTGTGATGCAAATTTCGAAGAATTAAAGTAAATGAGATTGAAGAAAATATTGAGGTGGCCGCATCTCATTAGTTTTTACTGTGCTGCAAACAGTTTTAAATAGTTTTTAAAAGATTTTCTCTGAGCATTATAGCATGTAACATTATAAACAGTAACTTTTGTATCTAGCATTTAACAGATTAAATAAAGTGTATTTCCTATAATTTTTAAAACAACTAGAAATCCTAAATTAAAAGAAATATCTAGAAAAAGCAATTTGTAAAACCTAATAACAAATTTCTATAATATATCTCTCAATTTTTCTCATCAATTGATTTATATCTTTCTCGTTTTGTTTACTGCAATCGCTTCTGCAGCAATTTTAAACAATATATTGTTATAAAAGAAATCGCTTTAAAAAATAAAATAAAAGGAAGTCATTTTATCTTCGTTTGTTAAATGAGGTAAATTCCTTTGATTATGGTGTATAAAAAAGGAAGTTATGTTTTGTTTTTATTTCATTTTTTCCATTGAGAAACATTTCAATTTTTTGCTCTTTTATTTTCTCTACATAAAATGATAAATTCCGATTTCGCACTTTTCATGTGATTTATTTAATGTTTCATACATAATAATTGTTATAATCTATTTAAACTCCATGCAACAATTACAAGAAAAAAAATTGAACTGATGATATTAAAAAACGTATTTTGATTAAAATAATAGTCTTTTTCAAAATTTTATGATCTGTTGTATGACAAGAGGTATTCAGCTGTAAATACACAAAATTTGAACTCTCTGACTTATGTAGTTTTTACGGACTCTTTGTCAGACAAACGGACATACAGACAGAAGATAGAGACGAATAGGGTTTCGTCAGATGAATGAAACCCAAAAAGAGTCAACAGGACCTGAATCCGACCCCTAGTAAATAAACTTAGAATCAACCCAACCTGACAAAGAGCAACGGAAAAAAAATTGCGGATTAAGAATGAATTTCAAGTTAAACTAAATATACGTATATAAATAGTATGGCCAAAGACTACCGGTCACTTGCGATTTTAGACTTTTTGTTAAATATCGAGAAAAATACATGAAGAATTTTCCTGAAACGTAAGGTGTCTAAACTTAATAGTACACATTCGCGAAGATTTTTTCTCCAAACCGTATAGGAGACCGTTAACAAATTGAAAAAAATGGCTATCTTTTGGATAACCCTGAATTAAAAAAATTATGTTTATGATTATGTTACGTATTATTACATTACGCATGTTCACACATACTTTCAAATGCGATTTGTTTGAAAATTAAATCTTAAGTAATGCATTTATCGTGGATTTTAACGTAATTTTCAAGCACTTAAAAATTTATATTGCGTACAGGCTCAAAACGGGAGAATAATAACTCATTTACACTTAAAACCATATGCGTAATTCAGCATTTTTCTTTGGGTAATACTCCATAACGATATTATACTTCATCAATCTATGACATTAAAAAATGACAGTCCGTTTGAATTTTACCTTTACTTTTCCTTGAATATGGATTGTTGGATGATAAATTTAAAACTAGTTATAAACAATGAATCAAAGATGTTGAAAGCAGTTTTAGAATTTTAAAATTTGAATTAGTTTTCGAATTATTATTATTATTGTTGTTGTTGTTGTTATAATTATTTTTTAATTTGTAATGGCATTTATGTAATGATACAACCAAATTATTTCTTTTTTCTGGATAAAAGACAAAAAATGATAGGAATTATTAGATTTTGACGTCATTTTCAAACTGAAGTTGAAAATTGAAAAATTTCTTAAATTTGAATAGGTAATGAAAATGATAGCGTCATTGAATTATTCACATATAATTTTCTAGAAGGTTTTGAAGAAATAAGCAAATATTTTTACCTATTCAAGCTTCAGGTTTCAGTTTATTTTAGAAAGCAGAAAATCGCCTGTCGACTGAAACTTTCGACACATAAATTTCATTGACGTAAAACAAATAATTCTACAAAGAAAATCCTATTAAATTCTACTGATTCTACTGTCCAGTATATGTTTATGTTTATGTTTACAAATAATTCTATCATAACTTTATTTAGTTATACAAGGAATTAAAAAAAAACATATTTGAGCTCTTTTCGTTTAAAATAGGAATTATTATCCCGTGATTACATGAAACGTGTTTAAAGAACAAACATAGATTTTTATGTAATTTAATGTTATGGATATCGGTTAAAACTTTCCCCACAGGTGATTAAAACCGGAATGTTTAACGAGGAAAATACAATTTCATAAGCATTTATTTTAATTCATAAACCGTAAATATTTTGAATAAATTCGTTCAAATGACGTCATTTATTTAAACGGTTTTGCGGATGAGAAAGGTGAAAAAGTTATTAGTAAGGATTATTATTTATTGAGGTTATTTTGTCAATCGAATTGATAAAAATAAAGATATTTAATTTGTGCAGATGGTGAAAACAATATCGTGATTAAATTATATTTTAACCCTTTAAGGTCTGGTGTACTATTAATAATATTTGTCATTTAATGGAGTTTTGGACTTTGTTTTAAAAAGTTCTTTTGCTGCTATTTGCATGTTGCAATAATAATGATTATTATTATTTGCTTAATTCTCTTTGCCCCGTTTGTTATTCTTTTATTTTAAACATATATTTCACTCTTTAAATTTAAAATAAAAGTTGCTTTCTTGAAAGAATCATGCATAATAAAGCGCAAGAAGTGTTAGAAAGTTGTAATATATGTTAAATCTTATTGTAGTACAATATTTTGAAACTCCGAAAATTCTTACTTAACTTATTGTTACATGAATATAAATTTAATAGTGCAGAAAACAACGACATTCGTTATCGTTCAGACAATGGAATATTCGTTAAACACGAATTATTCTATTTGGATAACTAATGTTCAAGTTATTAACGTAAAAAAAAAAAAAAAAAATTTTAAATGAAAAAAAAAAACCAAAAGGGTTAATAAAATTGACAAGGAAATTTAATTGAAAGGGTTAATAAAATATAGTTGACCCAAAAGGGTTAATAAAATTTGAAGTGATAAAAAATTATTTCCTCATATTTAAATTTTTCGAATCAATTTACCTTAAAGGTGATAGGGTTCATTAAAAACCAAATCTTTTAATTTTCAACAAATTCATTTAAAAATTGGTATACTTGATAATGGCAAGATCAAATAGATAATTGAGAATTTGGTGTTAAAATACTAAAAAATGTTAAGATGTATAAATGTATAGATGTCTTCTAAATTCATAATAAAGGTGGATTTCATTGAATCGAATGATAATGTACAATTCAAAAGCAACTCTTCAAACTGAAACGCAGTCAGCTAACGATAAAGGAAATATAGTTTATGTTTTTTAAGGTTGTTCTAAACTGCTATTCTTAACAAGCGCAAAAACTGTTGACACATTTACAAATTCATTTTTAACGGAAAGATATAAATTTGAAAGGGAAGCATTTTTAGAAGCAGTTTCGAATCGAATTCAGTTTTCCATTTCTTGATAAATAAGTTACCATCCTTCATAACCATTTACCCAATCCACATAAGTTTTCGCAATTCGTTGAGTGATAATTCTTCTTTCGTACGGAAATTCGGTTCAAAACGTGCACTTAGATAATATTTTCAGAAAGATCTAATGCGTTTGCAAAAAAAAACTGCTCGATTAGATAGTTTCTAAACAATGCTAGTTTCATGCATTTCCGAACAAAAATAAAATAAAACTCAAGTGATAAAATTGCCCTTTTTGGATTTGAGGAAAACCTTAAACTAAGTATATGCCTAAAAATTTTTACTACATTTTTTTATTTGCTTAAAAAATCCGAATAACCTAAAAGGTGCCTTTTTCTAATGTTAGATAAATAATTTTAATTTATTGATGACATAAATATATATATATATACACAAACTCAAAAGCCAAAACATTATGACCATTTACCTACTAATGTGTTGGCCAACATTTGACAGGCAAAACAGCTGCAACCCACCTTAGTATCAATGCCACATGTTCTTTGCAGATGACCGGAGATAAATTGTATTAGTTGTTCTGGCATAAGTCATGCATATTGGGAATATTCCAAAATGGTTGTTTTTGAGCTTTTGGTTGCCGTTGAATGACACACGAATCGTGCTCTATCGGATTAAGATCTGTCGAGTAAGGCGACCAGAATCTTAACTGGAATTCAGTATTATGTTCCTGGAATCAATCGAGCACGATTCGAGTCATGTGACATGGAGCACTGTCTTGCACAAAGCATCCATTTCCATATTGGAAGACAGATACCATGTAATAGTGAAATGATCTGCATTGATGTCCAGATAGTCCGTGGCGCTCATGATCTGTTCTACAATATCCACAGGTTCGACGGACGGCCATTAGAATGTTCCCCAAAGCTTGATATCCCGCAACTGACCTGTACAACACAGACTTCTCATAACTAGACTCCACATCGGCAACCTTTTCTTAAGCCGGGATCTTTGCCTTCCGTCACGTGACGGAGGGCAGATTTAGTGCACCAAACCGGTTTTTCTCCAGCCGAAACCTACATTCTTATGTTTGTCTTGAGTTGACCGCATTTCTGCTTTTTTCTTTGTGAAATTTGAAAGTTGCCAATAAAGCTATCACCGCCAAAAAACGGCATCTTTTTGCCAAAGATGTTGGATTCGAAACCTTGCCGAGAGAACAATGGAATGTGGCGTCTACTTATACGAGAAGTCCGTGTGTATGACCTATTGTATAAGGGAAAATACCAGTTCGCATAGATGGCGACCACCACGACAAATCACGACCCTCGACTTGTTGAGGGATGAATCGTGTTTCATCCGATGACGAAACTCTCTGCCTATGTTCTGTAATCTAATTATGATGTTCCTCGGTTTAGTGTATGAATGTTACGCGATGGTGCTGGTCAACAAGAGCACATGAGTGGGACATTAGCCCCATAATCTCACATTTATTAGTGCCAGCGGAACTGTATGCTCCGAAAGAACTGCACTTGAACCTGTATTGTCTTGGGATGTAAATTGAACCAGACTCTGGTGTCGATACTGCGTTATTATGGGGGTGGGGCGTGCTTTTTATTTGACAACGCCTGGGCGTTCAACGCGATGGCTTCTTCTGATGGTTCTACCGTCATTCATCCACTTTGTGGATGTTATTAACAACGCAATTTGAAGAACAACACATGAAACATGCAGTTTCGAAGTTATGCATTCTGAGTCGTCAGGCGACTGAATTTTGCCCTCTATCAAAGTAACTTAGATCAGCAGCTTTTACTATCACAAGTAAACGTAAGCACTAAAAAGGTTCTTGAGACTCCCTATCAGCATTTAAATACCATTTCCATCGGATTGTGTAATTTCCATGCTATCCATGCGAGTTCATTGCAAAATATGGAGGTGGTCATAATGTTTAGGCTCTTGAATGTAGATATATTAAACTAAATTCAGTTTTAAAAAAATTAATCTATTAACATTTTTTCCGGCTCCCGAGAATTAGAATTTTCGAAAGTGAACTGTAACATTTACAAAACTAATCGTTTGCTCCCTTTTTCTTATAAAAAATTAATTTATTAATTGTTCGATCATTTGTTTTATTTGCTTTAATTTGATCTCTTATGAAAATTGAGAATCTGAGAGTTTTATTTTAAGATACAAAATTTTAAGCTTAACTTTATTTTTATTCTTTTGATTTAGACAAGTGTTATATTTAACTAAATTATTTGGAAGAAATTTTCACATTTAGCATGAAAAATAAATAAAGCAGTTTCTTTGGGAAACTTTTTGTTCTATAAATCAATGCCGATACTTTTTTTTGTAGCTTTTTACAACTGTCGAACATAAAATATCAAAATCTTAGACTTTTCGATTTATTTTTAGAGTTGAAATCTATATCTTTCTCTGCTTTTATAAATATTGAGACTGATTAAAAAATGTTTTCGGCCTTCCAATAATCACAAACATGTAAATATAAATATATCTGTGTGTGTGTGTTCTTTCAGCCATATATATAGTAAAAAAGAACTTTCGGACATAAAAATACATAGTGTATTTGTTATTTCACCAAAAATAAAAATTTAAATGAAAAAAACAAAGTAAAAGAAATGAAAATCAGATAATAAAATGTCTTTTTTCCTTTCCATGTCTTTGTCCAAAAATGACGTGCACGGTAGGATAAATATAAAACTTTATTCCATGTAAAAAATCATTGTTATGAAAACTTGGATTTTTTTCTTTTTTTTTACCCTTACGTGCGTAGAATAAGCCGTGATTGAAAAGTGTGTATTTTATTTCCAGTAGCTTCAAAAGGGTTTATTCTAGAAAATATAATACATTTATCTTTAAAATCTATACTAATAAAAGAAAGTTTCGCTCTGCCTGTCTGTGTCCGCTTTAAGAACCTACACTAGTCACTCAAAAAGACCCGGATGATAATGTTAAGTCAATTGGAACGTTATTTTCAAATATCTCGTTCAAATTTTAATATTTTTAAATGATTTTTTTACCATAGAATAGCTGAGGACGATCTACAACCAGGCTAGTTTTTACTTCTTCGATATTAATTTTTGATTTTTCTTAAAAAATTACTTTGAATTTCGAAACCGGTTCTGAAATTGAAACTATCATAATATAAAAAAAATAATTAAAATCAAAAAGGTAAAAACTAGCTCGGTTCTAAATCGTCCACAGTTATCCTATGCAAAAAAATCATGTAAAACTATTAAAATTTGTACGAGATATTTGAAAAAATGGCCCCATAAACATAACATTATCATATGGGTGTTTTTGAGAGACTCGAGTGGCATCTTAACTAGCGAAATCTACCATACGTAAAAGACTGAAAATTTGTGTGATGGTAGTTCAAAGCCTCTCCTAATGCACCCGAGATTCAGAATTTTAATGTCTTGTTAATTGCAATGAACTCTCTTCTCTAAATTTACTTTTTTCATCGAGCGATCGGAAAAGTATTTGCACATTCACAAAAACGCATTTACGTATCAGGAGGATGTGAACATCATACACTATTTGTTGTATGGTTTTTATTACGGCGATTATCTGCTCTATGGATGTAATTCCGAGATGATGCTGCTCTGCCTAAGGGTCATGCTAAGGGTGTGACGTGGCTGGGTATGCCGCAGGTAATATGTTGGTCAAATGAGAACATAGTTTAAGTAAGGTTAGAATCCCACACTTTTGATTACTGTCTCTGGGGAATGGGAAGTGTAGATAAAGTTCAATATTTCTAGTAACTAAACACAATACTATGAGATTAAACTATAACTCATACTCACATCCACGGCTAAGTCCAGCTCAGAGCACTCACCCCGATTCTTCTTTCAGGTCGCGGCTTTATGCTACTTTAATCTATAAGAAAACAGTCCGTGGCTGCACAAAATCTTTATTCTCAAATATTCAAAGTGCTAAATAACTCTTACCCGGTTTGATTGCAGACACTCCTCTACCTTCAACTCTTAAGCAATCCCAGCTCACCTCGCCACTCAACATATGCTATCTCAGTTCACAACACGTCTTTGCTTGCTCCTCTCGCCACACAACACACCTCACATTCCAACTCACAGCTTTTATACATTGCAAACTGAAGACGGAGCTATAAATTTGCATAATACTCCTAATCGCAGTTAACTGTAGACTCGAGAGCGCCACACACACTCCGAAAAGTTAAAGTTGCATAAAGGATAGGTGTCGCTTTTGCGCCGAACATGTTAAAACATTGACGTCGCGATCTCACTCAAAATACTAGAGTGCCTTTATTACAAAGGGACACTCCCTCACAACCCCCCTCGGAATCTACAGAGAAAAAGGAATGGGCAAAATGCATACTCTGGACTTTTTCTTGAGATAAATTTTAAGCCGCAAAGGAAACGAAGGTGTTGGGTGAAATTTGGTGCCGAATAATAACTTTCAAAATATTAACCTTTAACCCATCACGAAAAAATCATCAGTTTGCATAAAAAATCACATACTCAATCTCAATCATCCTCCTTAACTTAAAAAACCTCCTAAAACTTTGAAAACTAACTACTTTTTTTAAAAAACATTCCATTGGCAGTGCTAAAATTCATCAATACATTAAACTTACGAAATTTTCCTCAACGCGTGAAAATAACCGCAACTTTGCCAAAAATCTCTACACGTAAAACTTTCTTATCACTAGAATTCGCAAAAAGTCCCAAAAATCCCATGCGCAAAATTTTCTTCACCAAGACTCATAACTTATCCAAAATAAAATTTACTCCATGCTACTTCGCAATATACCTAAATTCCTATAAGCCAATAAACTACTACCCAAAAATTCAATAGAACTAGCTCCACTTTACAATACTTGGGACACATGCTTATAGCTTCATATTGCTGTCCTTATTCAACAATCTAAAAAAATAAAATTTACAAGACAAAATGACGTCATCAAACATAAATCTTTATCTGTATGAACTAAAAAAAGAAATAACAGCATCAAAACATAACATAGGTATACTTCCCTGCAAGAAATTTACATTAACATTCAATTTTTAAACAATACAATTTCATATTCAAGTGTAACACAAAACTCGCAACTTGCGGGAACTACTCCCAATTAAAGTAAGAACGCAACGCATAAAACCCGAAACGATAAGAAGAAAGTTAATTAATTAAATGTTAGTACAAGAGACAGAAACGCGTGTCAAGGACAAAACATGTGCACGCCTAACCACGGCGCGTGTACAAAATAACTCAAAGTACCATCTATCGATATCTCGAAATGAAACATACATTAACTAACAATATAACAACATTTTTGGAAACCAACATAACAATTAACAATAGATCCAGAATATTTCAAAGCAGTTGAGACAAAAATTTCAAACATACATCATAGTAACAATTTTGCCAACAAATTTTGAACTTAATTAAGCACCACTCGTGAGTCCGAAAAAATTTCCAAAAATGGCCAAAAAATAAAATCTAAAACAATCCATCTGCTTTCATTCCTTCACATCGCTACAACATAAAGGCACTTTAATAGAAAGTTAAGGCTACAATGGACTCTCAAAACTAATTTTTTAAGTTTTCAATGAATTCTTTTAAAATTTTCTGGAAATAATCATAATATATATATCTATTATTTCACATTTAAAAAAAAAAAATATTCAATAGTATTTGTGATACAGATTTTTCTTTTTTTAAATTAACAAAAAATGGCAATATTTCAAAATGCTCCATGAGAAATTCTTTATGCCCAATTTTTCTGATTGTTTGTTTAAAATGCTCTTTATGTATGTGTTAACAAATATTACTATGCATTTTTAGCATATTACTTGTAAAACATTTTAAAATATGATTTTAACCTAATTCTTTTGTATTTTCTGTTAAAAAATCATTAAAAATTTCATACAACTGAAATTAAAAAAATTTACATGCGTCTAAAAAAATTTATTTCTAGTAACATTTGTTAACACATACATAAAGAGCATTTTAAACAAAAAATCAGAAAAATTGGGCATAAAGAATTTTGCATGGAACATTTTGAAATCATGAAAATGACGAAAATATTCATTCTGAGAAACACAGATTTTAGTAACTACAGTGGTTATAATTACTTAATATTTTCCTACTGACACAGTTTCAGCTATTAAGGGATATAATATCATTTCTAGCTTATATGTAAGTGTTTAAGTTTTTATGGTAAATTCACATAAAATATGTGGCTTCAACAGTAATTCATGCAAAGGACGTGAAGTATCTGAATTTTAAAAAAATTTCTCAAAAGTAATATTTTGTATTTTCTAATGAATTTTTTCAAATTTTACTAGAAATATTCATGGTATAAATACCTCTTATTGTACAAATTTTTGTTAAATACATAAAATATTTTTAATTTTTTAAATATATTAATATTTTTAATTTATGCTAAAAAGATTGGGGACAAAAAACAATTCCTCTAAATACATTATAAACAAACGCTTAAAGAAACAGTTAAAAGTTACAGTTAAAGTATTGTTTTGCGAAACCACAAAATTAATAATTTCAGTGCAAAATAATAACATTTTGTATGGTAAAACTGAAACTAGGCTAAATTTCACGGATGTGAATAGGCAAAAAAGTAAACAAAGGGGCGTGGCACAAAAAGCTGATTGGACAAAAATGCTTCTAACTCCAGTAAAAATAGTCGAAATTGAAAAATTCTTTTTGTGTTCAATAACAGGGATTTCATACAATATTATTATGCTAAAAATGAAAATTCGACAATTTGATGATTTTTTGCGATTTTGAAAGTCCACTGTAGCCTTAATAAAGAACATCATCACCCATTTATAGAGAAGATTCGCTGCTAGCTGGCTTCATACTATAGGAAGGCTTTCTCCTATTGTCCCAGAATCCTTGAACAAACGTCATCTCGTTTTTCGTCATCAGAGCTGTATGGGGAAGCAACCGTTGACTGCCGTGCCTCTAGTCTGGTCCTGAATGGATGCCGTGGGACGTTTGTAGGTTCCACGACTCCGTCCAGATTGGTTTGCTGAGATCACTCCATGGCAAGACTCCTGTCGGTGAAAAGTTCCAGACTGAGGACGCTGATTCTCCTAAAACTGTTTCCTCTTTCTGGACGCATCTGAAGTAACCGTTGATGCTAGGCCGCGCTTTTGTCCAGACCTAAGTTTTCTTTTATTAACCCATTAACGCCCAGCGTCCTCTTTTGAGGACAGTTACAAAAAAAGCAAGAAAGCGGTATTCCCACCAGTAAAGATGAAGATAAATATATACCTTATTTCGCGAGATAGAATCCTCGATAAATTTAGATAAAAGTTAATTTGCTTTTAAAAGTGGTGGGAAATACAAAATTTAAATTTTAGCGAAGAAAATAATTCGGGCGTTAATGGGTTAAGAAAAACATAACCAGAATTGAAAGTTCTCTTATCATTTCTACGAGTGTCCATAACAGTCTTTTTTAAAGGATTATGTATCGACGATGTAGATCTATTGGACTATTTATGCTTCAGAATTTGATTCGATTTACGATTTTCTGCTTTTTAGGGCTACTGAGTCTGACGTAATCGAAATTGGTCTCTTTATTTTATTATCATATATTGCTCTCGGTTGAACAGTCTTTTCATTTTCAGCCATCGTTTTTGGCGCTGTCTTTCTAAAGTTCCGTTGTGAATAATGAATATAACTACTAGATAAAGATGAACTAGAGTCGGGAACCTCGTTGGATCGGGAATTTGGCGAAACACCACTCGACACATGAGAACCCTCACTATCATTTTCTCTAAACTTATAAATACTAACCTGATCCAGATTAACTGTCATCCTTTCACCTCCTACATTTACAACCAAATTATTATTTCAAACTTCCAGAACTTCAAAAGGACCCACAAACTTTGCACCAAACTTAGCTACACTCTTCTGACGACTTGAACTTAACCAATGCTTTTCCACCAAAACAAAATCTTCAACTTTAACTTTTAACTCCCTTCTACGCATATTATAATACTGACCTGTTTCTCCTGTGCTTTTCCCATCTGAATCTGTGCCTCCTTAATCAACTTCTCAATATCTTGACAGATAAATTGACTCTCTGTATCCAATACCATAACTAACCTTTGAAATGGAGTAATGACTTTTCTACACAAAAATAACTCAGCAGGCGTTTTCCCCGTCGACTCATGAACTGCCGTACGAAGTGCGTAAGCAAAATGCTGAAGAAACTGGTCCCAATTTGAATGATGTGAACCCACGTAAGAAGAAATCATTTGAATTAACGTACGATTTACAAGTTCAGCCATATTGGATTGAGAACGGTAAGGAACAGTAAAAGAATGATCGGTCTCTATCTTCTCACACAGAGCCTTAAAAATATCAGATATAAAACAATGGCCATGATCACTAACTACCCTAATTGGTGCACCATATTTTGAAATGTAATTTTCAAAAAAGGCATCGGCAACCGCAGGCGCAGAGGCCTTCCTGAGGGGAACTAACTCCACCCACTTACTAAAATAATCCACTATTACTAATACAAATCTATATCTTTTAGTATTAGACAATGGATAAGAACCAATTAAATCTACACCTACACATTCATTAGGAAAATTTACTATAATAGGAATTAATTTGCCAGCTGGACTTACATTTTTATAATTATATCGTTGGCATGTGCTACAGCGGGAGACATAAGCGCGCACTGCTTCCCGCATTTCACGGAAGTAGCAGGATTCACAAATTCGAGCATAAGTTTTCCTAATTCTTAAGTGACCTGCTAATGGATTATCACGAAATTCCTTCAAGATGGCCTTACGAAGACTATCCGGAATAAAGATTATCCATTCACCACGTGAGTTTACAATTTTAGAATAGAAAAAAAAGACCATTGATAAGCTTAAAAGACTGGGACCATTTCTCTAACATAGGCACATTTGCACTAGGAACATCATCCGGATTTTCCAAATAACAATATAAACTACCAAACTCCTCATCTTACTTTTGTTTCCTCATTAACTGTTCCCTTGACCTTAACACTAACGAAGACAATGCACAACATTTAACTTCCTCCATGACCTCTAAACCACCATGCGGATTACAAGACAAAGCATCAGCTACCGCATTATCCTTGCCTGCCCTATATTCTATAACAACATTATACTTTGCCAGCTTCAAACACCATCTGACCCTACGAGAAGATAAACCCTTTCCATTAGTTAATTTTGTCAAAGCTGAATGATCCGTAATGACTTTAACGGGAATATTTGTGAAGAAACAACGAAATTTATTTAAAGCCCAGATTAAAAAGCCCAGATTGAAAATAACCGGAAGCAAGATCTAATGTCGACATACAATTTGTGCTCGTAATATTCGCCAAAATTTCATCAATTACAGGAATTGGATATTGAGGGTATTGTGCTATCGCATTCAATTTCCTATAGTCTACTGCAAACCGCCATGCCTCTGGATCATCCAAACTTTTCCCATTATTTTTACGGCATAATACCACTGGCGATGCAAAAGGAGATTCGATCGGCATAATAATATCATCCGCAAGCATTTTCTGAGTATGATAGTCAATTATACCTTGCTTTACCTTGTCATAACGATATGGTTTACTAGTAACAGGTGCGGACAAACCAATATCAATTTCATGCCATGCAACATGCGTTAAACCCGGTTTATCTAAAAAAACTTCGCCAAAATCAACCAAAAACTTATTAAATGCCTCTTTCTCGACTTCGTTTAAACCAGACTCCCCCAAATCAACCGACACCGAAACTGACTTTTTCTTGCTCACATTCTCATCATTATTCACGATCAAAGATTTTTTAAAGAAATCCAAACTAATTCCTCTATCTTTCATGTAATCTATGCCGACTATACAGTGCGTCGTTAAACCATCTAGCACACAAAACTCCCAACATGTCTTAACCGAACGAATTTCAACCTCCAAATCCACTGAACATTTATTAACACACGCTACTCCTTGCGTCGAGTGAACCACCAGATTTGACCTCCTCAACTTTTTATACGAAAAGTATTCACGATAAATATCATACGAAATGAAAAACTTCTCCGCTCCTGTATCGAAGAGACTTCTAACAATACCATGCAAAATAATTAATAATTCGGGTAACTCCACCGGATTGATAGTCACACTATTCAGATATGCAGAAGGTTTTTCCTTTTTGACCTGTGACTGCATACCTTCCGAAATACAGCCACCTACCATTTTAACTGTTCCGACCTCTTAACACTTCTCCTTTGCACTGACCTACCCCCAGAATTCTCATACAAAGTTAATCACCTTACTCGTGAAGAAGGAACATTCCTTTCACGTTCCCTCTCGGACCATAGTCACTACTCCGCCTATTTCCATCAATATTTCTGTCATCGCCTCTAAAATTACTAACACCACCAAAATTCCTATTACCATTACCAGTATGTGGCACATTTCTACTAAATCCATAATTACCATTACACAAATTTACTCATGACTCGCTGTTCCTTTCTCAAATTTCTATCCCCCTCATTTCTCAAATGGTTTTCCATGATGAGTCTCTGTCGAGGGCTACACGACTCCCATTGATCCGAGCTATCCCGAGATTCATACTTCAACAACATCTGATGCATGTCCGAGGAATTTTTTGGTGACCTGAGTTCAATATAGTTTTGCACATTTGTATCAAAAAGAGGAAGAACTATGTCTAATAAGTAATCAAACGTGACATCCAAATCTAATTTATTTTTCAACTCAAGATTACGTAAAAAAACTTTGAGGCCGGTTCATATATGCTTTGTTTATTACAATAAAATTCTCTACGTAAAATACTCTTGTCCTTAACAGAAGGAAACGCTTTCTTTAATTCAGTAACTGTCTGTTCAAATCGTTTAGTCTCATCACTAATTAGGAATTTCCCTATAATCTTGCAATTTCACTAAAAATTCATCAACATCACTTTCCCTAGTAAAATACACTCGTGGGACAATCTCGCAATGTTCGACTTTTCGTTGGGCGCCATTTGTGACGTGGCTGGGTATCCCGCCGCGTAATACGTTGGTCAAATGAGAACATAGTTTAAGTAAGGTTAGAATCCCACACTTTTGATTACTGTCTCTGGGGAATGGGAAGTGGAGCTAAAGTTCAATATTTCTAGTAACTAAACACAATACTATGAGATTAAGCTATAACTCATACTCACATCCACGGCTCAGTCCAGCTCAGAGCACTCACCCCGGCTCTTCTTTCAGGTCGCGGCTTTATGCTATTTTAATCTATAAGAAAACAGCCCGTGGCTGCAGAAAATCTTTATTCTCAAATATTCAAAGTGCTAAATAATTTTTACCCGGTTTGATTGCAGAGACTCCTCTATCTTCAATCCTTAGGCAATTCCAGCTCACCTTGCCACTCAACATATGCTATCTCGGTTCACAACACGTCTTTGCTGGCTCTTCTCGCCACACAACACACAGGGCAGGCTCTCCTCAACTCACAACCCAAGCTATCCTTTTATGGAGGCTCCTCTCGCCACACAACACACCTCACATTCCAACTCACAGCTTTTATGCATTGCAAACTGAAGATGGAGCTATAAATTTACAAAATACTCCTAATCGCAGATAACTGTAGACTCGAGGGCGTCATACACACTCCGGAAAGTTAAAGTTGCATAAAGGATAGGTGTCACTTTTGCGCTACACATGTTAGAACATTGACGTCACGATCTCACTCAACATACTAGAGTGCCTTTATTACAAAGGCACACTCCCTCACAAGGGAATCTAACCCGTCTTTACGCAAGGGTAATTAAGGTTCGAAAAAAACACCTTAAACTCCGAACGATTATGTTATTCGGCGCTATTGGGTTCGGATCCAGCACTTATCATTTACCAGCTTTGAAAGGAGAATCTCTCTACCACTGGTGGGATTCCTCATAATGAAGAACCTACCGTTCAGTTTTCTTTATGTTTTTCATAGTTTTGATATCTCTTTTCCGATCAAACTTCTCGGTATAGTCAAAAGTGGGAGACCATGATCCAAAAATTCGTACTCGTAAATCTTAAATACGAGATTCCAGTCAATTAAAAAAAAATACAATTAGCCATTTGAAAAAAAATCGTTTTTTTAGAAAAACATTTTCTTCCTTATGGCGAAATCCCCTCGAGAGCGCTTTTTAAGAGTAGCAATAAAGCAAATATATTATAGTGAAGCTTAAACATCCTTCAAATCGAACAATTGGTTTTTACAAATATCGATATTGATCTTTTCAAATACACAGGGGAACGCAGGTCACTTCGCACTTCATGGAAGCTATGTTTTTTATACGCTAAAAGCAGCTAAATATCCGTATTTTAATCCAATCTTTTTCGAGCATCTCAATATACTAGATTTACACCACCTACAAAAATTTTTAAACATTCGAACGAATAGAACTACTTTTCTACAAAATAAGATACATCAAAATTTTACGAAATCAGAGAAAACCTGCGTCTTTTAACGCGATTTCTATCGTTTTCGGTTCAAGTTTTCACTGACTAATGCTTTTTCTTAACAAATTTCAAAGGGCACTTGAAAGCAAGTATAATTTATAACCTAATAAAATTTCAGAAAATTCGGAAATATTTGTTTTATTAGGCTAACGGAACCGATCTGAAAACAAGAAAAACAAAATGGAAATTGCACATCAAACGCAGCAAATGAGATGCGTTCGTAATATAACGAAGTTTTAAAAATACTCAGATCTTGGTTTAATAGTATACTAGCGGCCTTCGCCCGCTACGCTGGTCGGTTTATCTAAAGAAATCTTGAAGAAGTAGTTAGATAAGGTTCAGACATACATTAAAAAAAAAAAAAAGCAAGTCGATCATTCAAAAAACGTTGGGAAATATCAAATATTTACTGTAATTTTTTAAGAAAAACAAAGTTTCGAAAAAAAAAATTAAATCGAAAAAAAAATTACACTGACATATTAATGCAAGGAAATTTTCCCAGAGAGAAAATTCGCCTTGAATACAATATTTCAAATTCTTTTAATTGCTTATAGGCGTTAATGCCAACATAGTGAAAAAAAATTCCATGCTGGGAATCGAACCCGGGCCATCAGTATGGCGCACTGACGTTCTACCGACTAAACCACATGGAACGACAGCCAGCTTGAAACTTTCTCATACTTAAGTAGACTGTCGAAAACATAACGATAGCGCGTTTTAAAATCGCACAGTGACATCTATTGGATTTTATATGTACTAAAAAACGTTATGTACTAAAAAACGTGAGCAGCGCACCTAATAGTTTCTTTTGTTTCTTTTTGTTACTTTTTTGTCTGTTGTCCGATTTTGATGAAACAAAGCCTATACACTGCCCGGGAGTGTGCATTCTTCATTAGTGAAAACCGCATAAAAATCCATTCAGTAGTTACGAAGATAACCTCGAACAAACAGACAGACAGACAGACAGACAGACAGACAGACAAAAAATTCAAAAAAAAAAATTTTGTGTTTCATTGGTTTTCTTTTATCGCCCTGACTCCATTTTTGTCAATTATCTTCAATGTACAGACACACCGGGTCCTACTGTCTTATTATATGTATAGATAGTACTTTGGACACTGTATAAGTATCCGAAATATTTGAGTTTTCTATTGTACAGGAAGTAACCTTTAGCGAATCTCAGGAATGTATATCAGTTCCGTAAAATATAAAACTATTTAATACAATAAACACGCTCCCAAAACAGTGTTTCCTCCTACACAATTATGTATTGGAATAGTTTTGTGTGGCCCTGGAAATTAATAACAAATATTCTTTACACCACGTATTTTGCAGAATGTATATTTTAGCATATATTTCACAGATGCATATTAATTTTATTATGTTCGAAAGAGTGTAACATTGAAATGCCCTTGAAACTATTTTTCAAATTGGCCGTAATGTAACGGAATACTTTTGATTGTCCTTGTAATTGAACTATACGTCCGATTTTTATAAAAATTTGAAATGACGCAACAAACTTATGCAGCGAATAAATATTTTTAACATTAAATGATTCGATTCGGTAGCTTTAAGATATTATATCGGATGGACAGACGGACAAAACGACGACTATAGGTGCTACGCATTTATAAGGTATTTGTGCCCTATATGGACAGGGCTCTCAATATGGACACCCCTAATATTTTAAAGGTAATAATTTTAATAGAGAGATGGCTCAACATTTTCGCGAAGAAAAGCAGCTGAAAAGATAATTAAGGCTGGAAAGTGTAAAAAAGCGCGCTATTCGCTATTTACGAGGAAACCTGTTGTTTCGAGATGTGCCGATCTTAATTACTTGTAAGCTTAAATTCTTATCAGATATGGTAAAATTACATTAAATGTTGAAAAGTGGAGTATTTTAGAAAGCTAATAAAACATATTTTCGATTGCTATTGCATATTTTGCTTAAAAATATTTTCCTTATTCATTTGTTACTAGATTTAGTAAAACTACGCCCGGTTCCCAATATGGACAGCTTATGTCCCCATCGACTACAACTGTAAGAAAGAAGAAAATTCAACGTTGCCAAGCAATAAATTGAAAAGGCATCAAAGTGGTAAAATCTTTGTTCAACAAGATGCCATTTGAACAATCCCCCCCAAAACCTTCCTCCAAAAAACCCTTGCAGAAAAATAAAAAGAAGCCCCCCCCCCCCGCCAGTAGGATATCTGTTGGCGAAATCATACGCACCAATGGTATGACTTCCTCAACAAAAGAGAGATGGTACTGCTTCTTTTGCAGTATTGATGCTTTTTCAAACATGCGGCCGTGCATCACATGTGGCAGATATGTTCATGAGGATTATATGGGACTTATTGCCCATGGTGAAAAAGTTTCTATTTGTCAATGCTGTGAGGACTGGGTAATAACAGATGTAAATTCGCAGACAGATGCTATAAAGCTAAGTAAAACCAACAATATTATTTCATAATATTAGTAACTAAGGGGCTTTGCATGGGTCTTCGAAGGGTAAAAGCCGAAAATGATCCTCCCCTTTCGAAAATGCATGCTCTAAACATATTTACTGTCCCCCCTCCTCCTCCGAATACTTTAAGATACATTTTTTTTATTCCCTCTCCTCTAAAATCCCTTGGAAAAGTGGCTCTTCCATACACACTGTGTAGAAACTAAATAAGGAAACACCTGTCCATAATAGGGACAGGTAGTTCCTTATATGGACACTTGTAAATATTTTTTGTTTTTATCATATAAATTAAACCAAAATAATTACAAGGTCGCTCATTTTAATAATGATAGTCAATATACTGTAAAAACAAAATACCGAAATTGGGTTGAAAGATTTTTGGATACAGCATTGTTCCAATTTGGAAAGTTCCGTTTGTAGCACAAAATCGTTTTAAACAAGTCTGATTTTTAATGACATTAAAACAATTAAAATATCTTACATAGTATACAGGGTGAGTCATAAATATCGAAACAATAGGCTATCTCCTTAAATATTGCCCCTAGACCCATACTTCCAATTGCAAAGTTTCACCAAAAAAGGTAAATTTTTTGATAAGATAAGTTGCAACTCCATGGGGGGTCTATTTTAAAAAATACAAAAATTAAATTTTTATACGGCCCCCAGAGGATAAAACTTCCAATTAGAAAAATTTTCCTTATCCATTCCTTAATTGAACAAAAAAAATTCCATCTTGATATCTCCAAAACTCAGAGAGTTATGACAATTTTAATAAATCGTGAGGTTTCAAGGGATCAGGCACAAATTGAAATGCGTGTAATTGAAGAAACAATGTTGCTGTATGTTGTCCAGGAAACATTTATTTTATTTACTTATTTATAGAATTTGAATTTTGAATGTTTTGTGATGGTTAACCACATAATTTGTAAGCACTATCACATCATAAGCTTTCTTAATAATTTCTTTTCCAAAAAATTTAGAGTAAATTAAAATTGTCATAACTCAAAATACTATTTGCCGCGTTGAATTTTTTTTCGTTTAATTAAATGAAAATGTTTAATTTTCAATTTGATTCAGCATTTTAAATACTATTTTTAAAATATAAAAGTATTTAAAATAGCAATTTAAAAAAAGATGCAATTTTTTGTGAACAAATCATATTTTTAAAAGTAAATTTTCTGAGGTAAAAACATCTTTCGGCAATTTTTTTTTTTTTTTTTTTTTTTTTTTAGGTGTTAAAAAACTATTGAATTGTTACCGTAACCAACGGTTACTGACTTATGATGTAAGTTTAAAAATGAGAAATACTGAAATAAAAACATCTGATGAGGAAAAGTGCATTTAGTTTTAAACAAAGATTGGCTCCTAACGTTTAAATGCTTTTTTAAAAGTGTCTAGGTGATTAACTCCTTCTTGTGTAGTTTCGATTTCATATTTTGTTTAAGTTTTGCCATTTTCGCCTTCTTTAATTACTATTTAAATGAGTCAGCTTATTTAAACTTAATTTTTTTATCACGCCGACTTCAATTTTTTTCATTGTTTTATCCCTGCATAGATGCCTCTAATTACGGGCCTCCAAACTGGTAGACGGTAGGTACTGGGTTCGAACCCAATCGCAACCATCCGCCTAACCGTTCGAAGTTTTCCGTGGTTTTTTTCGAACCCTGTATTTCCTATTGCAGATAATTGGCCGGAATAAAAAAAAAATCCCCAACGTGTTAACTGCTGTAAGCGGACTCAAAGGCTGCTGCGTTTTTTTTTTTTTTTTTCATTTTTTAGAGTTTAAAATACAATTTTCAGTTCAAATACAAATACATTTTAAATTTTGTTTAACTTGCGAATCAGTTATCTTTTTAAAACAAGAACAGGTGTTTAATGAAACTTCGGCATATTTCATTTAAACGTTTTAAGTTGAAATTATTCAATTGAATTTCTTAAATGATGTTTGGTTCGAACGCATTAAACCTTGATCAATTAAATACACTTAGAATGAAATATTAGTGGGAGCTTAGCATAAAAAAATACGCAACAGAAACGTTATACTCTTCGACTTTAACATTCGAATAAATATTTTTTTTAATGCCGTTTGGAATAAATAAACTTCTCGGATGTAGCAATCAAAGGACTATAAAGATACGAAATTCCGTGGATTAGTACAAGATATCACTGAAATCGCGTAAACTATACAAAATTCATTATGAAAACGCAATCCGAAAGATGATTGATACAAAAACGTAAACAAAACCAATTCATGTGAAGAAGTAACTGCATCTGACTTTTTATGAAAATTCCTGCATTAGTTCTTAAAGTAGACCTATTGCAGAAATCGTAACAAATTCAGTGTTACAGCGCCTCTCGTGGAGCCATATACAACAAAATATAAATAACATCAATTCATGTCAAGGAATAACTGAATCTGAAGATTGATGATATTCCTTGCATTCTGGAGATACAGCGATCCCGGAAATCGCACAAAAGCATTTACAGTAGGGTTACCTGTTAAACGATTCACACCAAAAACTAATCAGCATCAATGTATATCAAGAACTAAGTAAATATAATTTTTTATTAAATTTTGTGTATTAGTTCTTGAGATAGCGCGCTCACAAAATGTATATCATATACAGAGATACATAAGCAGTGACTCACAGACAGACATTTTGTAAAAACTTGTTTTTCGGTATCTCTGAGCCCTAAAACGTGTGAATCCATCGAAAACCGGAATTCAAAATTTTCATGAATCCAATACTTTTCTCTTGTAAAGATAGAAAAAAGTAAAAATATGTTTAAAACCACATAAATTTTGAAGCTGAATAGTACAAATTAGATTTTTGAAAAAAATTCTAAGTAATTTATTAAAATATATTTCCATCAACATTAAAATGTACAATAATATTAAAATATATTCCATATGATCCAGTTAATAGAAGGGTCATTATCGCTATTACTATTTTTATTAAACTTATTGCCTGCGGCAATAAGTTTTAAAGACACGGTTAATGAGAGATTAATTAATATCACTAAATTTAATAACACTTTTAATAAGTGTTTAATAAGACTGTCTGGCCAATGGGTCGTGCCAATTACGAGCCTGGCGCCAAGCTCGAGATATTGCAGACATCTAGCAAGGAAGTTTAAAGCAAAAAGCTATACGCTTTTATTTTATATTTAAAAGTTAAAGTATTGTCTTGGGTCTACATTTAACAATGCGTAAATTAATGGTCGATCCCTAAATTGTATTTCAAATGAACTGATATCGCTGCACTCAGATGTATGCTAAAGTGGTGTAAGTCACGAATTTTGAAAAATTTTGGATTTTAATATCATCCAGGGATTTGTAGATATCGAGATGAATTTTTTTTTGTTCGATTCAGAAGAGGATAAGGAAAAATTTTCTAATTGGAAGATTTATTCTCTGGGGGTCGTATAAAAATTTAATTTTCGTATTTTTTAAAATAGACCCCCCATGGAGTTGCAACTTATCTTATCAAAAAATTTACCTTTTTTGATGAAACTTTGCAATTGGAAGTATGGGTCTAGGGGCAATATTTAAGGAGATAGCCTATTGTTTCGATATTTATGACTCACCCTGTATACATTATACCTCAGAAATTTTGATTAATTTAATATTAATAAAGATCTGCTCTGTTTTGAACCATTTTGGGTTACCTATTTTGGGAACAATACTCTACCATTTTGGAATCCTTACTGTACCATTTCAGGAAAATTACTATACCCAGAAATCTTTCAACTCAATTTGGGTCTTCAATTTTTACTGTGTAGTCCAAGGATAGTGGACACACATTTTTGGAGTCCTCTGACTTGTACATGGGGGTGAAAAAAATACATTTTCCTTAAGGTGTCCATATAGGGTACAGGTACTATATAATTAAGAACGCATCTAAAAAAACCGTGAAAGAAACACATTTTTTTTCCAAATAAATGTCAATATTTTTTCACGAATTTTCATCATGAGATGCACAGCCATTACATGAAAATTTTCGACCTAATTTTCGTCCAAATTTCGTCCGCGACCCTACCTACGTCCCGAACATCCGACTCTGCAGGAATGGAAAAAAATAAAAATAATAATACTGGACAAATTAAAAAGTAAAATTATACAAATTAAAAACATTGAAAAGAGGAAAGAGTTGGGCTTAGGGCAATAAAGCTATAGAACGATCGCAGCTACGTTTCGCTTATTATTAGCGGAACCGCTGAAAATATTAAAGAGTGTTAACAAGAACTTTTTTTAACTATTGAAATAGATCAAATTTTAAGAACACGTTTACACATGCGTCCACACCAGTTAGAGTTGTTACATGCAAGCAGAGCCTCATTAATGCACGGGCCTCTGGGGTCTTGGCCCTGGGCCCACCAATTTCAGGCGGCCACAAATTATGTGGCTCGTTTTTTTTCTTTTAATCAAATACTTTTCAAATAATATTGTTTTATAAAATATGAAATGTAAAATTTAAATATTCTGAATGACTCAATAAAATTTTTAGAAACTTTTAACCTAGGCACTTTTCACCCAAACAATTTTGTCAACTCGTCAAATAAACCTTCATTTTTGTGAAAGTGTCGCTGAAAATAGGTAGGTAGGGGGGCCAAATTTTTTAACAGGCCCTGGGCCCAACTTCATCTTGATCGGGCTCTGCATGCAAGTGGTAAGAAATTGAATTAGGTTAAATTTGTGCCGTATAACTAAAGATGCACACATTGAACATTTCTAAGAGAAACCTAGGTTAATTTACTTTCAATCTGATGTTGATTAGTTGCAACTAGTCAAAATTAAACTGTTATGATCACGGAAATCGGAACATTATTTTACGAACATCCTGTATCTTTCCTTTATCCTTTTCAGACCTCAGGGTTTATTTATGTATTTTTTTAAAGTTCAGTTATGGATTTATATTAACAAACTGATAATTAAAAAAGATTGAACAGAGAATTTTTTTTTAATTTCTTCTTTGTGCATAAAATTTGATGGTACATGGGGACTGAAAAAGTACATTTTTGACAATTTCTTAGGATTTTTTAGTTTATTTTACTTTTGTGCATTGTAAAAACATTGAAAAACATAAAATAAATGTATGTTTAATATATTTTTTTAATTATGAATAGACTTTTACCTCGACTTGCATTCAGTCTTACAATTTAACTTCTTTCAATTCTGTAGGTTGATTGCCGAATTCAATTCTCATCATAGTTTTAATTGTAATTTTTTAAAATTTATAATTCATTATTTGCTGCAGTTTTCTAGTCACTTTATTGCCGTTGATTCAAAATTTTCTCTTTAATGCTTATATTTATCATAAACAAGAAAAAAAAATCTTTGAAAGTTTTCTAAACATAAAACATTTTTCAATAACTGAAAAATGTGTAGATTCAGAACATTACGTTACTTTTTTCAGTTCAAACAAATATCCACTGTATCCTGAAAAATCATTGTTTTCTTTTCTCAGAAATAATAATAAAAAAAAAAAACGTAAACTGAGATTTTTTTCCAAAGTTCCTTCTGGCTCATCTATATTCTGGCAGCAACCATTATTTTTTAAAGTTTTGAACTATAAAAATTCGTCCTTGCATTTCTTGTTTCAACAAAAGCACACATAAATAAAATAAAAATATGCTTTTTTTAAATGCAAGAGAGAATTTTTAGTTTAAACGTTTAAAAAATGACACGCTAAGTCGAAAAAAATATCAAGATTTTTCCTGAAAATTTAATTATAAATTTATTTTTGACATTTCCTTCTTTTGAATTTTTTTTATATAGAAGAAACTACTCATGAAGAAAATAGAAAAAGAATTTTGTTTTGTGTGTTTTTGTAGTTTTTTAACTATAGTAAAGAATATTCAAAATTTTGAGCAAGCATCATTTATAAACAGGGCTCGAAGCTTATACAGGGTGCGTCAGGTATTTGAGAACAATTCAACACCTGCTTTTAAAAAATGGGAATGTACATTAGAGATAGAGCACTTTTTTTAACGTTCTGTATAAGTAACCACATGCACACTGGATAGCATGAATTCAGGGGCCTCGCTGAGGGGGGAAGGGAAACCTCCCCTTCCAAACGTTTGCAATTGCTGCTACAGTTGGAAAACTTACAAACTGAATTGACAAATTAGTTCAAAACTTTAATAAAAAACTATAATACATTTTCTATTTCTGATAGATTTGGCAAAAGTTACCAATATAATTAGAAATAATATCAAGTTTTTTCAAATAAAAACTATATGACATTTTCTAATTGTGATAACTTGGTTAAATTAAAAAAAATAATAAAAATAAAAATTAAAAATTAAAAATAAAAAAATAAGTGTGGTACTCGAGGACTGCCGCGGTAAAGCTATTGCATAGCATTTTTTATCAACTTATGCAATTATAATTATTTATATATTTTTTATTTATGCAGTTTTTTTATATTAATTTAAGTTACACTTTTTGAGCGTGATGACCGATAAGAAAACAAATTTTTTTCTTTTATTGAATAAATGAGATGTTAATAACGTTTAAAATATTTCTATAACCTTACAATACATGTAGGTTAATCAGAAATTTTTTTCATTGAAACTGTAGGTTTATGGTAACTGAAATAAGAAACATAAGTTTGAGACTTGATATCCTCTAAATATCTGAAAAATACCGCGTCAATGTCTGCCGAAGTGTACCGAACGATACCGTGCCGAAGTCTGCCGAACTGAAACGACGTTAGCCGGAGTGTTAGGTTTTTTCTCGTTACGGAATTTCTAGATTCGGTCGCCACGCTCCAAGCCCGCAATAAAAGCTATACAATAGCTTAATAAATTGCCAAACAAAATTTGGCCGCGCTACGAAAATTATATCGCGAGTTATAAGCATTTTAAATTTTTCGACTCTCGCCGTGGGGAGGGTCTCCTGTTACCAAAAATTAACACTGTCTCATAATAAATTACCAAACAAAATTTGGCCGCGCTACGAAAGTTAGATCGCGAGTTATAAGCATTTTAAAATTTTCGACCCACACTATGGGGGGTCTCCCGTTACCAAAAATTAACACTGTCTTATAATAAATTAACAAACAAAATTTGGCCGCGCTACGAAAATTAGATCGCGAGTTATAAGCATTTTAAATTTTTCGACCCTCACCGTGGGGGGGGGGGGTCTTTTGTCACCAAAAATTAACACTGTCTCATAATAAATTACCAAACAAAATTTGGCCGCGCTAAGAAAATTAGATCGTGAGTTATAAGCATTTTAATTTTTCGACCCTCACCGTGGGGGGTCCCCAGTCACCAAAAATTAACACTGTCTCATAATAAATTACCAAGCAAAATTTGGCCGCTCTACGAAAATTAGATCGCGAGTTATAAGCATTTTAAATTTTTCGATCCTCATTGTGGGGAGTCTCCTGTCACCAAAATTTTAACACTGTCTCATAATAAATTACCAAACAAAATTTTGCCAAGCTACGAAAATTAGATCGCGAGTTATAAGCATTTTAAATTTTTCGACCCTCATCGTGGGGTGTCTCCTGTCACCAAAGATTAACAATGTCTCATAATAAATTACCAAACAAAATTTTGCCGCGCTACGAAAATTAGATCGCGAGTTATAAGCATTTTAAATTTTTCGACCCTCACCGTGGGAGGGTTCTCCTGTCACCAAAAATTAACACTGTCTCATAATAAATTACCAAACAAAATTTGGCCGCGCTACGAAAATTAGATCGCGAGTTATAAGCATTTTAAATTTTTTGACCCTCACCATGGGGGTCTCCTGTCACCAAAAGTAACACTGTCTCATAATAAATTACCAAACAAAATTTGGTCGCGCTACGAAAATTAGATCGCGAGTTATAAGCATTTTAAATTTTTCGACCCTCACCATGGGGGATCTTCTGTCACTAAAAGTAACACTGTCTCATAATAAATTACCAAACAAAATTTGGCCGCGCTACGAAAATTAGATCGCGAGTTATAAGCATTTTAAATTTTTCGACCCTCACCATAGGGGTCTCCTGTCACCAAAAGTAACACTGTCTCATAATAAATAACCAAACAAAATTTGGTCGCGCTACGAAAATTAGATCGCGAGTTATAAGCATTTTAAATGTTTCGACCCTCACCGTGTGGGGGGAGGTCTCCTGTCACCAAAAGTAACACTGTCTCATAATAAATTACCAAACAAAATTTGGCCGCGCTACGAAAATTAGATCGCGAGTTATAAGCATTTTAAATTTTCGACCCTCACCATGCGGGGTCTCCTGTCACCAAATTTGACAAGTATAAGAATTATAAGCATTTTAAATTTTTCGACCCTCACCGTGGGGGGTCTTCTGTCACAAGTTTGAGACTTGATATCTTCTAAATATCTGAAAAATACCGCGTCAATGTCTGCCGAAGTCTACCGAAAGGTACCGTGCCGAAGTCTGCCGAATTGAAACGACATTAACCGGAGTGTTAGGTTTTACTCGTTACGGAATTTCTAGATTCGGTCGCCGCGCTCAAAGCCCGCGATAATAGCTATGCAATAGCTTAAAAAAAATGTCAAACGATGAGAACTATTTATGTTTGCTTTTCGCTGATTTGGCAAATACTGATTTTTGACTTGGCAATAAAAGGCTCTGTCCCCCACCAATAAAAAATCTTTGCGAGGGCCCTACATAAATTCATTGAAACCACTGCTGACCGTTATAATCGTCTCTGCAGGCTGTCAAAACTGACTGCATGCAATGATCAGATGAGTTTGAAAACATTTGCCTCTGAATACACAACGGCTGCCTTTAGTGCCGCAACATTGTTGCAAATGAGTCCCTTTCAACTATGCCACATACATAATAGTCCGTTTTTTTTTTTCCTTTATGCCTCGTTTATGATGGGAATATACCCACATGCAGATGATATGCTCGTAAGACAAATATAATAAAAAGTTTCAAATTTAACGTATGAGAAATATCAATTATTGCAAGAACAAATTTAGTTTTTGAAACTTTATAAAAAATAATGAAAAAATGAGGAAGAAGAGCATTTATAAAACAATTTTAAGCTACTTTAAACATTTTATGGTAAAAATTGTTTACTTGTTTTATAGTTTCTATATAGAAAGGTTTAAAAATACTCATAAGCAAAAATAAATTTATTTTTGGATTTTTTTATATTATTTCCTGTAAATTTAATATGCAAAAATGGTTATTTGTGTTTGCTGAAAAATAAATCATGCTTTCGACATGATCTCTCACTCATGATCTCCCTTGCTTTCAAAAGTAAGTGCCTGTAAAAAAACGTTGATTGTCCTTGAATGAAATATTCATATAATAGCAAAAACTGAATAGCAAAAACTGAATGTTATTTACTTATTTATCCTATTTTAATATTTCATTCTTTTCTAGAAAAATTCTTTCGTAGTTACATTCTGACTGTTCTTAAAGTCGCTATGAACGTTTCTCATGTCTGCATTTCCAAATTAAACTTTTTCTGCAATTGAAAAATCACCTAAGAATTGTAGTTTTAATTCATTGGCGAAAAAACAGTGTATTCAAAATGATTGAGCTTTTCAAAGTTTTAACCTCTATGCGATAACCGTATTGCTGCCGCGAACATCACATAGTCTTTTATTCAACATAGCATCAAAATCCAGAATACTTCTAGTAACATAATTTTTGATTCAAAATAGCATGTTAACGATTTTTAGTCTGTTATCTATTTTTATGAAAATACAAAATTTATTTTAAAAAAACTAAATTATTATAAAATTATTTAATTCTAAAATATAGAATACCCCAATTTTTGATACCCTTATTCTTCTTCATATGTGTATGCATATAAAATCACTGTTCGAGAAAACATATGTGAAGTGTATTTGAAATGAAGCTTGTTTACTAATAAATAAAAGAGAAAGAATATTGTTTACTTGATTTGTTGATAAGAATTTATATTTTATTCCCGTTCTCTTTCGTGCGGGGCAAGTGCAACAAGACATTAATGTTGAATGCATTATGTAACTAAAATCTATTATAAAATATTTTAAAATAATAAGAAATTTTTTTCAAGTGTTATGGGATATATAGTGGTATTTTATTAATTTCTCTTCATTTGGATCAAAAAGTATACGAAAATAAGATTCAATCAGTTATGTATATCAAGATTTAAAAAAATAGACATTGATAACGATATCATTACCGGGGGAGGAGTTGATGGATGATAACGTATGATATCGGAAGGGAGGGATGGAGTAAAAAATTACCAAAAAAGTTGATAACGTTATATATGCACGCCCCCAACCCAGACTCTTTCATGACCGAAATTTTTTGTAATAACCTATTAAGAACTGTTTAAAAAAGCTTAAGTTAAATAGTGAAAAAAACTTCCACGGCTGTTTTAACGTTAAATATTATAATTCATTTACTCTGTATATCAACACTCACCTTATCCAAAAAAAAATCGTGTTGTTTCTATCAATTTATTCTTTTGGTGAACTTGCACTCAAAAAACACTACGATCTGAAAAAAAAAACTAATTTTATCTTGTATTTCTGGCATTGCAAAATTTTAGTTTTTAATTAAACCAATGGACGCAGTTAAATATTTTCGCAATTTCCCAACATTTCAATTTCTCGATAAGGTAAATTTTGAAACTTACTACTTATGCCTTCATATATAAATTGGAAATGGGAATTTCGTCCTAATTGTTTATAACTTGAGTTCTGCTAAATGGATTTTTCATGGGACGCGTACCATTACGTAGTTATATAAAATATATAACTTTTAACCTGTCAAGAAAAAAATTCTTGACATTTTTAAACATGTAACAAATTTTTCTACGTTTCTTAGTTTTAAAATTATGTGGAAAAGTTCGATGATCAGACAATCCCGATTATTAAAGATTAGCCCTATTAATAGTTTATGCTGATGGATTTCGATAAGATTTGCACGTTATTTAGATAATTTTTCTGGAAACATTTTTATTTCTAAAGTATTGTTCTATGTTGTTTAATTAAAGATATATGAAGAAAAGTTCTATAATCAGGTGTGCCCGATTATGTAAGATTAAGCCTCTTTAAAAGTTTATGCTGGATGGACTTCAATAAAATTTGCACCGTTAATTAGATAGTTTTTCAGGAAAGATTTTGATTCTTAAAATGCCCTTCTGTGTTGCTTAGTTAACCCTTGGACGCCGAGCACACGGAGAAAATTGTAACGCTGTTTTATCTTCAATATGTTTTCTATGTGCTATAAAAAAAATGTTTTTCCCAGCATGATGTATTTTCTTTATTAAATATAAGCTTATAAGCCTTGAGAGTGTTAATCATAATTTCATTTTTTTTAAACTGGATTATATCTATAGAATAATATTAATTTAAATAATGTTTCTTTTACAGTGAATCCTACGTAATTAGTGAACGGATATATCAGTTTGTTGTGGTGAGAAGGTTAAAGAATTATGGAAAAAAGTTCAATAATCAGGTGAATTCCATTATGAAAGATTAGCTTTTTTTAAAAGTTTTGCTGGAGAGATTTTGATGAAACTTACACCGTTAGTTAGATAATTTTCAGAAAGAATTTTCGTATACTACATATCATTCTTTATAAAATTCTACTGCAAATGATCAGATTAAGGAACTGATTCTTAATAGCTCAAATTTTAGCCGTCACATTGCCAAACATAATAGCGCAATGCCGCTCGTATTGTTTTTAACAGTGTAACTCGTATTGTTTTTAATATGCTAAAGTTATATACAGGTAAGGTTTTGTATCTCTTTAAAACACAAGAATAAATCCACCAATATATTTCGTTTAATTCAAGCCTCGTTTGAAGGAACCTAGAAACATAGCGGGCGCAGTCTGTTAGTAATATAAAATGTGTTTTAATCCGCCTTTCATCTTCAAAACATGAAAAAATCTTAAATTGAACCTAACATGAAGTCTATGGCATATATGAACCATTAAAAAAAAATATTAAATAAAATACAATAAAAAAATCATCTGAGATAAATTGTGTTTTTAAGGTTTACTTAAGAACATGAGCCATGGTAGTCATTTCCACGTACTCTTTTCATATAACCTTTCGCTGCACGATTTTTTTATTTTTATAAAACAAATTATTTTAAATCTATTTATCATCAAATAATGGGGAAAATATTAAAAAACACTAAATTTGAAACTTTTAGCTAATATTTGATATTCTATGGCATGTATCCTATGTACACAATTAGAGTTTTTATATTGTATTGATATATTTTGCAATTGCATGAGCTTAAATTAATTTATTTTATCTTCTTAATACTCTGCAACTTTCTTAATATTGATATTCTTAGGTATTCAGTAAAAATAATAAAAGTAAATTTTGCCTGAATAAGATCGAGAATTTTCTTGTTTCTGAAGAATTAATTCCAATTTTTTGTTAAATGCAGCCATCTGAGATAGAGAAAATAAGTGGTATTTTATTCGTTGGACTGTTCTTGATCTATCACATCGATCTTGACCTATCAATGATTCATCGCACATAGTGAGAATTATAGAATTTTTAGGAATGTGGCACAAGGGGACTTGAAGGGATATTATACATACACACACTCTAAAAAAATGTGTAAATTGACTGATTTTACCCATGGATATGTGTAAATTTCTAAAATTACACACCTGTAGTAAAATTTACACATTTTTTCTCTGAAATTTACCTATTTTTATGTGTATTTATCTTATGAAAGTAAGTGTGTAATTTGTTATCACTTGAAAAACTCAGACAAGTGTGTAAATGTTGAAAAATGCCATTATTTACACGAATTTGTGAGTTATTCTAAATTTAACATAATTATACATACACAGATAAGTGTATAATTTTTTAAAAATGCATACTTGTCATAAAATTTACACATTTTGAACAAAAATTTACCTATTTTTATGTGCATCTAACTTGTGAAATCGAATGTGCAATTTGTTATCTCTTTATAAACTCAAACAAATGTGTAAATGTTGAAAAATGACTAAACTACGCGTGTTACCTATAATTACAAGTAGAGAACGTTCTAAAATTCGGTTTCGTTTTCATTTTCGGCCCAAAATTGAAGTTTCGCTTAAAATTCGGTTTCATTTTTGTTTTCGTTTTCGGCCCAAAATTTGAGTTTCGCCGAAAATTCGTTATCGGCGAAAATGCTGTTAAAAATTCGACAGAAACTATCTGAATTCCAGAAATTTTCTTTCTTCCGTTGGAAATTTTTTACAGGACTTGTTTATTTGAGCTGTTTCCGCTCAGATGAGAAAACACTTTATTTATTGCTATGAATGAACTTTATTGTTTACAATTATCGACCATGACTGATTCATGACGTGAAGTCAAATTAAACAAACATGCTCGCACTTAATACGCTTTTCACCTGCTTATTAAAAGGTGCAAGCTTAACAGTAACCGCATGTGTTTCGAATGACATTTTTCAAAAGTTCTAAGATCCTATGTGGTTGATGAATTAATTACAATTACTTACATTATCTACTTTATTAATTTACAGAGCCACTTCTTCATGTTTAAAACCACATATTCTAACATTAGAATAAATATTTGCAGTTTTAACATTATATAGCATTTAAAATAATTATTCGGTTTAAATACTATCTATTTCAGCGTGTTTATAATATATTTGCTATAAAACTTCGAGTTTTCATTATTTTACATGCTACACATTTCTTATTTCATTTTCTACCGATAACAAAAGACGGCTTTTCATAGATTTCAATTCGTGGTTTTTCGTTTATGATTTTTAAATTGAAGACTTTTTATAAGCGTATTGCAATCAAAAACTACAAGAAAAATTAATAAAAACTCTTAAAAAATGTCATTTAATATCAGAAGAAATAGTTTTTTTTAACCTAGTCCGAAAAATTCAAATGTTTACACCAAATCCAATTACAGACACAGAAGCAATTATAATTTTTTTTCAGATTGAACGTACAGGGATTTTTTATCTTGTTTTCGATTACTTAGACTACAAATCTGTTAAAAGGAAAGAACACAACAAACATACGAGTTTGTCCTTCATGCATTTTTTTCTTTTTTTTCGGTAATGAAAACACTTAATTCACATTTTACACTCTAAAGTATAGGATAAAACTATGTACACAAAAATCTGTGTATTTTAAATACTGCACAAAATTATGTATTTTGCTTGTTACGGAGACATACGTGTAAGAACACAATATTACACACAAATCTGTGTATTTTGCATGTTACACAACATTATGTGTATTTCCCTAATACACAGAAATATGTGCAAAACCTGAATATTACACAGATATATGTGTAAAAGTATCACACAGAAATATGTGCAAAAACTGAACATTACACAGAAATATGTGTAAAAATATTACTCAGAAATATGTGTATTTCCCAGCAATTTACTTATTGAAGCGTGTATTTCAGGAGTTATCAGATAATTTTTACACATTTAGACTTATCACCAAATTACACATTAAAATGTCTACTTTGAAATTTACACATTTGGCGTATTTTACACACCAAATTACACATATAGACATGTCGTTTTTGTATCATCGATTTACACATTTTTGAGTGTAAATTTATACATTTTTTTTAGAGCGCATCTTTTACAGCAGTTTAGAAGTTAAATAAGAATATATGTATACTGAAACTAATTAACCTGCAAAAAAAATGATTTTATTGTCACCAATCCTAACACATCATTATTTTATTGTGATCAATGACTTTTGGCATAAAGCCGAAAATAATGAAAAGTTATTAACATGATTTACTTTTGTTGATTTACTTTTGTTACAACTCATTTTAAAAGTTAAATGATAAATTGCGTATGCTTAAACTTATTAAACAACCGAAAATATTTATTAATAGAGACATGTGCAAACACAGCAGAATTAACTCACGTACCAAACTGAAGAATGCACTCAATATTCCTAAAGCCCTTTCCCTTCTAATTTCACAACTAGATATAGTTTAAGGACGCAAAGTGAAGTTGAAAGTTTGTCAACAAGATTCGAAAGGAAGATAATTGAATATGAATGTTTAAACATTAATATGAATAAGAATATTCTAAATTTGACGAAAACTTACGGTGGAACGAAAATAATTTTCATGGGGATATTTTGTATTGCCTTAAAAATACTCTTTTTGGCAAGTCATATCAATTTTTTATCTATTTTATAGAAAGCTCAATAATAGAAATTATCAATAAAGAAAAATTATGTGTTAAGTATAGATTATGAAACATTTTCCAACACTTCTTGAAACCTTTAACGAAACTTGCATTACAACCCTGCATTTGATCTGTAGCTGATATATTTTACTCTATAAAGGTTAAATATTGTTTAGAAAAAAGCGCATTAGAGATTGATATTTCTCTTTCAATAATCTATATTAATAGATGTAAACATACTTGAATACAATTGTTCAATCCTATAGTTTAACTAGCACCTTTATTACACGCTAGTATTTAGTTAAAATTTAATTCAAACAAGAACACTCTTAAAACTACTGAAATCACATTTCCAGAAATTATCATCCATAGAAGACCATGTTTACAATTCTTTACATGGTCCTGTGTATCATTTTATCTATATTGTAAACACATTGCTTATTAAACTCAATGCAGTTCATCGTAAAAATGCATAACTTATTCAAAAAACACCTTTAAGTAAGTTATGCTTTTATTTATTACGTAACTCTCTTGTGTAGTCCTATATATCAACTATAGCATTTATACACAGTATATAATACACTGTCAGAAAAATTCGTCAATATACACTAAGTTATCGTTATTTTTTCACAAATAACTTCTTTTCTTCCAGAAAACGTATTTGTTCTGTGAGTTCATTCCGAAAGTCGAAAAATGAGGAAACGATTCTGTTTATATCTAGCACGCATGCGCATTGAGTCTATTAGTAATAAATTCGAATTTATTTTTAAAATGAAAAACAAAAATATTCTATCGATTAAAATGTCTAATTTAGTTTTAAAAGACAAAAATGTTTTCGAATTTAAAAATAAATAACAATTACTTTCTTTATTCATTCAAAAATTATCACAATCTTTTATTCAAAGTTGGATAAGTTGAATAAAGTTCAATATACTAAGTTATTTCTATGATAAATATTCGCATATAAAATATACTTTAAGTGAAGACATTTAAAAAATATTTTAATTAAAAAATAAAATGCAAAAAAAAATTATTATTAAAAAAAATCTTATCGAATAAAAATAAAACATCCATGTTTTTTCTCTGACAATCTACGTTATATATTTAAAATTCACATTTTTATACTATATCAGGGCTTGAAATTCAATTTTTCGAAGGAGGGGAGTCTCCCTACCAACATTTACAAATGGAGGGGAGTTTAGCTGTTTGGGAGGGAGAAAAAAATGCTTAAAACCCGCTATTATTTTATGTTTTATTTAAAGAATTACCAGAATACAGACATGACAAAAACGACTGAAGCAATTTTTATCAACAATTCAGAATAATTATGCAAAATGTGTTAAAAACTTTTATACTGTCTAGTCTTTATTGGTGGTAAATTCTTTCCTGGTACTAATTATTTTTGTTACAGGTCTAATTATTGTTTTGATAATAATTAATAAAACTTCTAATTAATTTGATATATTTATATTTATAATTAATTGTTATAATTAAAACCAATATTATTTTTTTGTATATTAAATGTACAAGATACAAATTTAATTATAAAATAATGCTTATTTGAGTGTAGAAGATAAGAAGTATCACTATTGTTCGCATTTCTTTTTAAAAGGGGCAAGTCAAATTTATCGAAAAATATTTTTTCTTAAAGAACGAAAATTTTCTTTAAGTAAAAGGGTGCTTTTTGTTTAATGAACGGCTACTTTCAGGAATTGCATTAACTCAGAAAGTTTTGGAGCTGTCAGAAATGGATTTTAGAGCAGCAAAGAAATAAATTTTAAAAAATAATTGAAGCAAGAAAATTAACTTATTTAACAGAAATATGCACTTCCGGCAATATTATCTTTTGGGGGAGGCCGGGGTGAGAGGTTCTCTTTGACGAAATTTGCACTTTTTAGCTATCTTTTAAAGAAATTTGTCTTTTTTACGATCTTTTCAGAAAATCTGCCGTTTTTTCGGGATTTTTTGACGAAATTTGTCGTTTTTTGCGAATCTTTTCAGGCAATTTGCCGTTTTTTCGCGAATCTTTTGAGGAAATTTGTCGTTTTTTCGCGAATCTTATGAGGAAATTTGCCGTTTTTTCGCGAATCTTATGAGGAAATTTGCAGTTTTTTCGCGAATCTTATGAGGAAATTTGCTGTTTTTTCACGAATCTTTTGATGAAATCTGCAATTTTATGCTTTTTTAACGAAAGTTGACACTTTTTGCGATCTTTTGGAGAAATCAGTCGTTAATCTTTTGTCGAAATTTGTTGTTTTTCGCGATTTTTGGACGAATTTTTGTGTTTTCCCGCGATTTTTTTTGATGAAAATTGCCGTTCTACAGGACGAAATTAGCCATACTTTCGCGAATCTTTTGACGAAATGTGCGGAAAATTAGGCGTTTTTTCGCAAATTTTTAACAATATTTGCCGTTTTTTACGAAATCACGCGTCCTGTGGGATGCATAATAGCTGTTTTTTTGTGTACCATCTCCGACTTTTTGCGTAATTTACGAGCTATAGCGCGTCCGTGGCATCACTGTTTCATAATTTTTTAAATTAAATTCACTATTTTTTTATTTATTTTTATTTATTTATTTATTTATTTTTTTTATTCGGAACAGAATCATCTTTTTTTCGCCGCGGAAAATAGAACGAAACTCGTCAATCGATTGCTGGAAAAAAATTGCGAAATTTGTCGATCGGTCGCGGAAAAAAAAAAGTGATTTTCAATGATCTTTTGCGGTAAAAAACTCGCAAAATGTGTCGATCAGTCGCATGAAAATATCACAAAATTCGCAAAACGGTCGTGGGAGTTGATCATAGTTTCAAAATGTAAAATTTTTTGGGCGGGAGCCTCCCGTCCACGTTATTCTTTTGGGCGGGATTTCAAAATTTTGGGCGCGAATCCCGCCAACCCGCCCTGAAATTCAAGCTCTGCTATATTAATACTAAACGTAAAGAAAAAAAACAGCCACAGTTTCATTAAAGATGAAAACTTTCCGAGATTAACTGCAAAATTAAAAGCTTTTTAACGAAATACACCAAACCATACCCATATGAAATCAACGCTTCTATTTTAAAGCAAAACCTTCATGAGGAATCGTGGCGCTGTGGATGAGTGTTGGCCTTGTAATTCTGGGGTCCTCCGTTCGATCCCCACCTCTTCCGCGTTGATTTTTTCAAGTGACGGATATTTTTCCTCTTTTGACGGAGAAAAAAAATAAACGGAAAATCGTCAATGTACAGACAATGTCTGGCAGCAGTACTGCCAGTACTTTTTCTGTGAAAAGACGGAAGTTTTTTTGAGAGTGTATGCATAGATATAGTGAAACTTAAAAGTGCATATAATAATTAAAGGCGCATTTCCTACCATCATCGCTAATGTAAAATACAATAGGGTCATTCCAAGCAAAATAGGCAAATTAGCTGTGGCTGCCATGTCACGGATTTGAATGAAAATTGGCATATGAGTACAACATGTTTATTTATGAAGAAATGCAAAATATGAGATTACAGGACAGATTGTTTAAGCATGTAAACTCACTTTAAAAACTGATACAAAATCGAGTTCTTGTTTACATGCTTTAAATTTCAATCTGTATTATTCGCGTTAGGAATGAAAAAACTATATCATAAATTATTTTCAGATAAGAATGGATACTAAGTAAGAGATTGGCGTAATTTAGGATTTGAATTTTTATTCCTTACTGAGAAAAAAATAAGAAAAGGAAAATTTTTAAGAAGAAAATTCAACATTTCTTTTGCTTATAAAAAATTTAGGACAGGCGTTACCACTTCAAAACTGTTTGACATTTTAGATAAAAGTATATATTTTGAAAACAAGAAGTTTCATATATGCCTTTTTCATTCCTTAATGTGAAAAAAATTAAATAAGGAAAAAAAGGACGGGAAAAGGCAATATTTCTATTGTTCTTTTAGTCATGAAGGAAATCTCTTATATCATTTCAAATTACTTGATATCAAAAATAAAAGTGTCTATTTTAAATATTCAAGCGCTACTTCTCGCCTTTTATTCTTTTCTTTTTGTATTCTTTTTTTCTTTCAGACTTATATTAAAAGCGATGAGAAATGAAGAATAAATTATCTAGTATTGTTAAAATCCAATAGATGGCAGCAGTATTTTAAATTGAAATCGTACAATATTTTAAAAAATGCGCGCTAATTCAAAGGGCAAATTGCGTAAAATGTAACAAAAATACATTTTGGAATCATTTTTTTTTTAATGTTAGGAATGAAAAGGCACTATTAAAATTTTTCGAGCAGATTATGGACTCATTAATCTTTATGTCTGTGCAATATTGTTAGGGACGAACCTATCCTTTATTCATAATTTGATCATAAATAATAGGAAAAAATACGATTTTGTAATTTTTTTTTAAGTTTCTAAGTTTTTTTGAAGATGAAGGAATTAAATGATAATTATAAAACTTGGGGAATTCAATCTTCATATATATTACTGTATTATGCCCCAATTTCTCACTTGTTTTATCATTTTTAGAATTTTTTATAATGTTTCGAATTTTCTTAAAATTCACAAATTTTCAATTTTAACAACCCATTTAAAATTAACTACGTTGTTACCAGATTGCTATTGCTAAATAAATAAAAAGATAATTATTCAGAGGTTATAAAATTTCAAGCCAAATTCATTTATGTTAAATATTTTTCCAGATACAGAGCTTTAAACTTGACACATTGGACGATTGCACACATACCGTTCTACATCACAAGTTTTTTAAAAGTCCAAAACTGCTAAAATAATTTATTTTTTGTTAAGATATTTTGCAGAGTTCTATTTGAATATGAATAAAACCCGTGTATCAAATTTTATTAAAATCGGTCACCATGGGGCCACGACTTTTTTTAAATTTTTGCTCATTTGACGTGGAATGACCCAATACTTCTGATAGAATGTCTATTTCACATATTTTGTGTGCTCCTATAAATACTGTTTGCTTCGTATTATACATGAAAAAACTTATTTTGCGCCACTGCAACGCATATAGATTTCATTGTATATGAAATAGTTTAACATAATTAAAATATGTCGCAAGCAATTCCCCTCCCTGGTATACAATTATGTAACGGAATTCTTTTGTGCGTCCCTGTAAATGAATAAAAACTATTTTTAGCAACACATATTCTACAGAATGTTTGTTTTAGTGCACTTTGTAAATACATATCAGTTTTATTCTATTTGCAATGGTGTAATAGCTTTAAAATTCATTTGAAATGATTTTTTTCCCATAGGCTGTAAGGTAACGGAATGCTTTTGACTGTCCCTGTAAATAAACTAAACATGCCATAAACTTCATTTGAAAGAGTGTTAGTTTTAAGGTAAACGTCAATAACTTACAAAAATTTCAAGACAATCCAAGTATATTTTCCAAAGTTAGAGCATGAAACGGTAGCTAGAGGGCCAGACAGACCGAAGTCATAGCATGTTTCAACTTTGTTAGAAAGCGTTAATAAAATCGAAATCGCATGTATTTCCAAAAGAACAATAGAAAATAAAATAAAATTTAGTTCATTCTATCGGATCAAAAGCAGTTAATTTTAAGGAAACGAAAAAGCCGGTACGGAAACGGAATATTTTATTTTAACTGAATCGTAATAAAATCCGTAAAATAACTGATTCTTTAAACCTTTCAGCAACAAATCAGTGTTGTTGCTAAAATGTTTTAATGACAGAATGTCACCAGAATTTATGAAAAAATTCATATGAAAGTGAATGATCATCTTTGTAAACTTTAAAAAGCACAACTTTACTGAAAAATTCTTGTAAAATTGTGACTGTTGAAGATTAATTGTAAATGATATGGATAACATATGGAACCAAAATGATAATCGAAATTGAGACAGGGTTCGTATCTTCAGGTATTCAAGGGTTTTGTGTATCAGAATTTTCGTAAAGTAATGGTTGCCATATTTAAATACAGAATTTCTTTATTTAATGAGGCAAATGTTGCTTAATTTTTTTTTTTTTTTTTTTGGAATTCAAATGCTTTGAAACATACGAACACTGTACGAATGTTATTGTACAATGCTATTTTGTATGTAAACGCATATAGAATCTAAAATATACTTTTCAGAAAAAGAATAGATTCATCTTAAATTTTAATCGTTTTTAGCCCTAGAGAAAAAAAAAAAAAAAAAAAAAAAAAAAAAAAAAAAAAAAAAAAAAAACAGGATATTTATGAAATAACATCCTATATTCAATGGCACATCAACAGTTTAATTTAAACCTTTTATTTCGAATCATTCATCAAATTAAAATTAATTTGACCTATTTTTTTAAAAAATGTATTCAATATTTGGAACTTTAGCTATGCAGGGTACATCCAAGCTGAAGTTCAATTCTTACTACTCTTCCTCTGACAATCCCGGAGTCATAGAAACAATAGCGTTTTCCATTCTGTATCACACCTCTGGCATATCATTATGTAGAGGTGGAACATAGACACGACTTTTTTTAAATCCCCAAAGAAAAATATCATATGTCATAGCTTTTAAATCTTCAAGCCAGCAATAATGTTTTACGCACAGGTGTTGTTGATTTTCATACGTGGCACTGCAAGCAAGTCAATAGCTGAGCTGAGCAGTACTCGCCCAAGCGCTGATTTAGAGCTGCTTGAACTGTTCTTTATTTGTGGCCTTAAACTAAAATTCCACAATGCTTACAGCAGATATACTCAAATTTATAATTTAAATATTATTTTATGGAAACTTTGTATTTTTTGTTTCGTGATTTGTTTAATTTCTCAATTTTTAAAAAAAATAAACGTTGCAATGTTAATCCAAATTAAAACAATACACGACATATGAAGGACTGAAAATCATAGATTGTTGCTTTTTATGAATGTATTTGAATGTCAAAACAAATGAAGAATATTTTAAGCAATTGGGTTATTTCTTTTTCATCATATAGTAACTAACCTCTTGTGCTCTAGAGTTTTTTTTTCACCAGTCACTAGCCATAGGTTTTGCCGCATTTGACATTTTTTTTTCTTTAGAAATTTTGATTTCACGCACCACAAAAATTTAACTGGTAATATTCTTTTGCTTTATTTATACACTGTCAAAAAAAAAGAGAATCTGTAATCTTACAGATATAAAGCTGCCAAAATCTGTATGCTAACTAACATTTTACTTGTGCACTGTACAAGAAAAGATGTAAATCTACAAAACTAATTTTTGTAAAGCTACAGAAATCTGTAACTTTACAAACGTATAACTAAAATGCCAGCTATCTTATTAAAATTTCATCTATAACCTCGGTTGTAGTTACATAAAAAATTCTAGGAATACCAGTTTCCTAAAAAATTCTTAGTAACCTTACAGACTTTTTGACTTTCAGGGCAAATCTGTATCTGTCAGCCCGAAGAACACATCAAGAACATGAATTTTTGCTGTTGCCGTTACATAAAAAGTTTTAGGAATCGCAGTCTCCTGGAAAACTTTTAGTAACTTTACATTTTTTTCAGTGTAGAAAAACAATAATCTTGTAAAGAAAAAAATAATATTTAGAAATTTTTGGTGAGAAAGTGAGCCAGGCATCAAAAAGTACGTTGTTTACATCATTGAAAAAAATAACCAAACTAACACATATGTAATAGTTGCATATGTAATTAAGCTCAAGAAATATAAATCGAGTAAGAAATAACACGCTCATGTTGTATCATTTTTCAATCCTTTTGCCGAGATTCTTTTGAGTTCGCATGTTGAAATGAAATCGTAACTGAAAATGCACTTTTAGCGATGTTTACCATCAGACGGAAACTTATTTGACTTATTTTATATAACCCTGCATATACTACCTACAGATTTTTATACAAGCCACATATTAATATAACCTGAAATTGAATTCAGACAAAAATAAGCAAAATAAGGTTATGCTTTTAAAGCAATATCAAATCTGATAATATTTTTGTATCTAAAAATAATAATTTAAGGGGAAGTTCTACTTCTTTGGATCAAAATCTCGATACTTTTTAAAACGTTTTATGCATTTCACAAATGTATAGATTCCTGCCCCAAATCGCTTTTTGTGGTCTTCCAATTCTTTACAAACTTTTTTACTTATTCAGCGAAATGTATCACATTTAAAGTAATGATATTTTTAGGTGCGTTCGTAATTATGTAAATACGTAGCACCTATTGTTGTCGTTCAGTCCGTCCGTCTGTCTGTCCGTCCGTCTGTCTGTCTGTCCGTCTATCTGTCCGTCCGCATGTAACAACGCAAAAACTACCCAACTGAATCGTTTGAAATTTAGAAGACATAATTATTACATAATTTTGTCGAGTCATTTCAAATTTTATGAAAATCGGATGGATAGATCAATTACAGGGACGATTAAAAGGATTCCGTTACATTACGGTCAATGGGGGGAAAAGTTTCAAATTCATTTTAATCGTTTGAAATTTTAAATACATAACAATTACATAATTTTGTCGAGTTATTTCAAATTTTATCAAAATCGGATGCATAGTTCACTTACAGGGACAATCAAAAGTATCCCGTTACATTACTGTTGATGGGGAAAAATGTTTCAAATGCATTTTAATGGTGTTACACTTATTCGAACGTAATAAAAATGATATGCATCTATAAAGTATATATTATAATATACGTTTTGCATAATCTGTGGTGCAAAGAATGCTTGTTATTGATTTACAAGGCCACACAAAAAAGTATTCCATTGTATAGGGAGAACATTGTTTGGTGCGCTTTTTAATTGTAATTATTTACAATTTTATGAGATTGATATATGAGAGTGATATTTTTAAAACTTCGTTATCGTACGAACGCACCTCATTTGCTACGCTTCACGTGGAATTTCCAACTTGTTTAATTTAACATTTGTGTTTTCGAAACTCTGTTTTTTAAACTCTGCAACATTTTTTTTTTTTTTTTCCGAGATTTAATCGACTGATTTCCTTCATTTTTCACTGAGCAAATTTCATTTTTTTTCCGAGCTCCAAATGGTAAAAAAATGGGTTTCTACTTTTTTTTTCTTTTTTTACATTTATAACATTTTTTTGTCAAATGAGTTCCAGTTATTTCAAAGATCAACACAATATGAGATCCAAAGTAGAGTCTTGTGCGGTTAGGTTACATCCGACCCGAACCCGTAAAATTCATTTTAAGTCAACCCGCAACTTACCCGACTTGATCCCGCAGAAATAATTTCTATCAGCTCACAACATGACCCAAACACGAAGTATTTCAATTTTTACTTTTCATTTAAAATATTTATGCTAATATTTTTTTTTCAGGAATTATCTTATGAAAGTCTCTTTTTTACTTTTATTTATTTTATAATTTTTTTCTCTGTATTTTTAAGTTGCGCACGGTTAATTTTTTTTTTGTTTATTTGTAGAAACTGCAAATGTTGTCACATTGATTCCATCTTAGGTAATCGGGGAATAAATCAATTCTTTCTGTCATTTTTCACGTTTCAAGAGAAAAAAAGAGAATTCGTGGCATCCTGCCAAATGTAGTTTACTAAATGGCGCTGTGGGTACAGCATTAGCATGAAAGCGAGTATAGGCATATCTCACACTTCGTTATTTTTGTTCTTGTGTTTAGTTGTGTGTAAATTTCACTATTTAAAGAAATGAATCATTGCATCATATGAACATTATAATTACTTATGTTAGACTGAATTACCTATAGGTCACCGCTTTTTAACTTTTTGACGTTTAAGTAACATTTTGATTGTAGTACCACAAAGGTTAAATATGCCGTAAAATTAACTGCTGCTTTAAAAGCTTTACTTAAAACGAAATGCAATACGCAACAAACTCTAAATGATCCTTCCTGCCTTTCTGTCTGCCGCTGTTTTCACAACAAAATGAGAATCATTAAGAATTAGAATTGTAACTGTTTAGCAGAAATGTTTTAGCAGAGCAGAAGCATTTGTTCCAATAGTTAAAAAACTATGTTTATTTTAGTTTCCAGAAACGAATTCTAAAACAAGATAAGACAGATAGGCATGCATTTTGCATTGACTTGTAGTTTATAAACACTATTAACTTGATACAACATTTTAGATGTTATTTTTAAAAATCCGATCAACCCGAACTCGACCCTAAAGAGTCAAAAGTCAACCCGAAATCGAGGTGGTACCAACCCGAAAAAATAAAAAAAGAGAAGTTAATTTGACCGGAACCCAACTCGAATCGGGAAAATATTGCACTAACAGGACCTACCTGAAATTCAAGTTGAGTCGGGCTCGGGGTAAAAGTGGATAATCCTACGGGGTGCAGGAATCTAATCTAGAGCATTTAATGCGCTCTTTCTATTTTGTTCTAAATGTTTCTGAATGGAGAAAAGTATTGCAGTAGTTAACAATTTCTTTTATTTCATCTTAATTTATAGTTATATGATCAAATTCCTTTTCCACTTTTGAAGAAAGATATCTGAATTTTGGGTTTATTTATTTTGAGTTTATTTATTTATTTATTTTTTTTTTTCATGGCTAAAAAAATAAACGTAATCATATATTTAAAATGGGATGCTGTATTTTCATTTAGGTTTATAGATATGTTCTGATAAATAAGGCTTTGCAATATTTTTACTTTCTTCTATCTTTACAAGAAAAAAGTATTGGATTCGTGAAAATTTTCGAATTCCGGTTTTTGGCGGATTTACACGTTTAAGTGGTCAGAAAACCCAAAAAACATATTTTTATAAAATGAATGTCTATGAATCTGTCAGTCAATCTCTCTGTCTATAATGCGACATAAATTTTGTGGATACTCTATCTCAAGAACTAATGCACGGAATTTCACAAATCTTTAGACTCAGTTAGAATGTTATATAAACTGAAACTGATTATTTTTAGTGTATATCGCCCAACAGGTGGTGCTGATTTGCTGCTTTTTTCACAATTTCCACAATAGCTATATTTCAAGAACTAATGGACAGATTTTTAAAAATCTTCAAATTCCGATAGTCCCTGTTATAATATGGTTCTGATTTTGATTCGGTGTAAATAGCCCAACTGGTGGCGCTGCTATGTAAACTTATCCATGATTATCGCAATAGCTCTATTTCCGGAACTAATGTACGAATTTTCATGGGACTTCAGATTCAGTTAGTCCCTGATAGAAATTAGAATTCTTTAAATTTTGAAGTAAACCGCTCAACAAATAGCGCTGCTACATGACAGTAATTATGATTATAGCAATAGCTCTATCTCAGAAACTAATGCTCGTATTTTTATCAAACTTCAGATTCACCTTGTCCCTTGTTAGTATTATTTAGTTTTTGGAGTAAATTGCTCTACAGATGTCATGCGCATTATTCATGGTTATCGCAATAGTTTTATCTCAGGAACTATAACACGAATTTTCCTCTAACTTCAGCTTCACTTAGCGCCTAATACAAATTAGTACTCTTTAGTTTTTGGTGTAAACCGCTCCACAAATGGTGCTTCTATAAAGTTTTTTTTTTTTTTTTTTTTTTTTTTTGCGATTTCTGCGATGATTTTATCTCAAATACTAATACATGGATTTTCATGAAATTTCGGATTCAGATAGAACTTGAAGTAAGCTGTTGCAGATTAGATTTTCAGGTGAATTACCTAACCGGTGACGCTGCTATGTTTCATTTTTCTGAAAATATTAACGTGTATGAGATAGAAGAAAGTTTTGGAATTGCCACATCCAACTAGTTTTTTTTCTTACACTTAAAATATAATTTGACGCTCTCCGATCTACATTGAAATATTAGTGAGGATTATGCAACATGTAAACGTAAATAAAACTTCTTGCTTGAATTTTAAAAGAAAGGACAATTTACGTTTGCAATTTCAAAAAAAAAAAATCCGTATTTTAATAAGTTAAATATTTGCTTTCAATAAAAAATAACTTTTTTCAACTCAGATTCAAAAAAGTTCTTTCATGATTAGCTAATTAAATCACTGAAAAAGGGCACAAGAATTACTTTATTTGACCTTTTTATACGCAGTTAATTAATTATCCTTACTTAAGAATGCGGAATTTTGTTTTTAAAAGAAATATGATTTGGTCCTGAATAGAGTTAATGTAGTACATTCCCCGCTGTTTAATTACAAAGAATTAAAATATGCATCAACTAAACATAAATGTATATCATTAATTAAACTAATGTGCAATTTATGTAATTAAGAAAATTTTTCGCTTCTTATTTTGACTTAATTTTTCATATTTTACGTAATATCAATAAGTTTTTTTTTCTTTAATTTTTTTTCAAATCCCATGTTTCTACAGATTATTCCTAGAATGTTTCTAAAACTAGTTTTTTACTTTCCCATCATTCGTAGTAGGGTAAGTCTTGCAATCGTTTTGAAAATAGAAAAAAATCTTGTGACGGATTTACAGGTTTCAGTTTCGGAGATTCCGAAAAACATATTTTTAGTAAAAAAAAAAAAAAAAAAAAAAAAAAAAAAAAAAAAAAAAAAATCTGCCATCCGTTTGTCTGTGTGTGTGTCTGTCCGTCTGTCTGTAAACGCTCTATCTCTCGAACAAATTGAGATGGGGACTTAAAAATTGTTGTGAACTTAGTATGTAATAAAAAAAGAAACCTATTGAATATCAGTAACCTCAATTATTCGGAACTATTTTTTTCGGACTCTTGGATGAAATCGTTCGTTCTAATTAAAGGTACATAAAAATTTGAGATTTTTTTTTATTTAGGTTTATATCTATCTACTGATATATAACACTTTCGAACGGTTTTTTCTACTATAATAATATGACACTCTCTGATCTACACTGAAATATTAGTGAAAAACATCCAACATATAAAAGTAAGTGTAATCTTGTTAAAATTTCTTGCTTAAATTTAAAAAGAAAGGATAATATTAGTTTGGAAATTCAAAGAAAAATACGTATATTTTTAATAAGTCAAATACTTTTGCTTTAAAAAAATCATCTCAGATACAAAAAAGTGCTTTTATGTTTATCTAATTAAATCACTGAAAAAAGGGCACAAGAATTACTTTATTTGACCTTTTTTATATGCAGTTAATTAATTATCCTTACTTAATAATGGGGAATTTTGTTTTTAAAAGAAATATGATTTGTCTGTGGGGTCGTGAATAGAGTTAATGCAGTACACTCCCCGCTGATTAATTACCAAGAAGAAAATATGCATCAACTAAACATAAATGTATATCATTAATTAAACTAATGTGCAACTTATGTGATTAAGAAAATTCTTCGCTTCTTATTTTGACTTATTTTATTTAATATCAATAAGTCATTTTTTTTATTTTTTATTTTTATTTATTTTTTTCAAATCCCATGTTTCTTAAGAATATTCCAAGAATGTGCCTAAAATATTGGTTAACGTTATTATTGTTTTCATTTACTTACAAACTTACTATTTTTTTAAAAAAACAAGAAGATCCTGAAATTATAGAACAAACTTAACTATTTTTTTTAAAATACAGGGTGATCCTGAATTCATGGTACAAAGTTGCTGTAATATTATTTAAATACAGGGTGATCCTGAATTCATGTTACAATATTGCTGTTAATTTTTTTTTTAAATACAGGGTGATCCTCAATTCACTGTACAAAAGTAGCATTATAATTATTTTCTAAATACAGGCTGATTCTGAATTCATGGTATAAACTTACTGCTAATTTTATTTTAAATACAGGGTGATCCTGAATTTATAGTAGAAATTTACTATTATTGTTTTTAGATAAAGGATGATCCTGATTTCATACTACAAACTTACTGTTATTTTTTTTAAATACAGGGTGATCCTGAAGTCACTGTACAAAAGTACTCTTATAATTATTTCCTAAATACAGGCTGATCCTGAATTCATGGTACAAAGACAAACATACTATTTTTTTATGTACAGACTGATCCTGAATTCATGGTACAAACTTACTGCTAATTTTATTTTAAATACAGGGTGATCCTCAATTCATGGAAGAAATTTACTATTATGTTTTTAGATAAAGGACGATCCTGAATTCTAGGTACAAACTTAATGTTATATACATATATATATATATATATATATATTTTAAATACAGAGTTACCCTGAATTCATGGTACAAAAGTACTATTATAAATATTTTCTAAATACAGAGTAACCCTGAATTCATGGTACAAACTTACTATTATTTTTTTTTTAAGTACAGGCTGATCCTGAATTTATGGTACAGATTTACTATTTTTTTAAATACATGGTGATCCTGAATGAATTGGTACAAAATTATTATTACACTTTTGAAATACAAGGTTATACTGAATTCATCATACAAACTTTAAAGGTTATTATAGAACATTGTAGCAATCATTTATTGCATAGGAAATTATGGGCACAAATGACGTATTGAGGTCAATTACGGAAAAGAGACATCAGAGAAATTTTTATTGAGAATGTCATTGACATGTGCTATGTTTACAATAGATTGTTTAAGATTGCGTCAACCAACAATAATACATGCTTGGATGCATCAATGAAGTGTTGGCGTCCAATTTCTAAGATGTCAAGTATTTTACGCACATGTTGTTATGAATTTCTGTAAAAACACAATAAAAAAGCGAAGCTCTATGCAACAGGGTTGGCACGATTTAAATCAATTGATTTAAATCAAAATTTAAATCTAGATTTAAATCAGTTGATTTTTTTTAAAAAATCATTTGATTTAAATCATTTTTTTTTAATGTTGGAAATTAGTCAGCAGAGAAATAAGAAGTAGATGTAAATAAGTAGCAGGTGTTTTTCTGGTATTTCCAAGATTGCTATCAGAAAGAATGTGGCATGTGCAAGTAAAGTCCAGGTGCTCACCCCCCTCCTTAGTAGTTATAATTCTTTGTTCTTTTGTAATAAACTTTAGATGATGAGGCGAATCACAGAAACATTTTATAAATCATATTTCGTTTGCCAATCTTGGCAACTAAATGATTTGAATCTTTTTTGTTTCACAAGTTAATAATTAAACAAATTCATTAATTTCACCTTAAAATTGGATACTACGTGCAAGGAACAAGTTTTAAAACTTGTCATATTACACTGTCAAATTTCAATCAAAGCTAACAAATTTTTAAAAAGCATTTCGAAACCAAAATAATAACTAAATACCCCGCCAAATCATAAAGTTATTGCTGGAACTTTATTGGAAAAAATATACGATGATGAGAGCAAAAAAGACATAGATGTTTTAAGTGGTGAAATTGTGTGGATGGCATTTGATGGATGGACAAACATACAAAATGAACCAATCGTATGTGCATGTGTGGTAAATAGAGGTAAATTCTACTTAGTTGATGCAATCGACACATCAGGATCAGGCCAACTTTTGAAAAATATTGGGTTGGCTCAAAAATATTTTGGTAAAATGTTACGATTAGTTTGTTTTTCTTTGAAGGGTTGACAGATGGTGAAAGATGAGAATTTTAAGTCAAATTATCCTCTTTTAAAAAAGTTGCAATTTTATAATATATATTTTCATACATTTTTCCTTATAAAGGCACTTAAATTTATAGAAATGTCATATCATGAACATGACTGGAAATTGAATTAGAAGAAAGTTAAAATGGAAGAAAAACATTTCAATCATTTGACATTTATGGGTGTAAGTCAGAGGATTAAAACACATGGTCATTGTCAAAATAAATTTTATTCTAAGGAGAAGAATGAATAATAAAATAACTAGATCAATGAAAATTGGGTATGCAATAATTCAAAATTATTGGGTGGGCTCGGGTCCCATGGGCCCATATAAGTTGGCGCCACTGATCAGGATCTTCTCACACAGGTGAATATATGACTGAACTTGTGACTAAAATGATTCCTTTAACAGAAAACAAATTTTAATGCAAAGGTCGTAGTTTCGTCACTGATAATGCTGTCAGCATGGCTAAAATGCAATCTGAATTAGAAAAGAAAGGTTTTAATAATGTTTTAAGTGTTCTGTTTTAAATCAAAATGAAATTTCACTTAGTGTAGAGGAAAATAATAAAGGTTTGCCATTTATTAAAGAAAATTGTCCAAATCTTCTCACCACTGTAGCACTTTTTCAAGCAAAAAATGACCCATTTGAAAAATTACCATTGCTTGAGAAAAAAGTTTCAGATATTATGACACATTATGATTGGTGGAAGTTCTTTTATGTAGTGAGAGGTAAAAAGAGAATCAGCAAAATTGAAATTGAATTTAGTTACCAAATAACAACAACTGTGGCTTCATCATCTTGAATAGAAAGACAATTTTCTTCTTTTGGACTAGTTCGTTCAAGCCTTCGTAATAAATTAGGAGTGGACAAAGCTTCTAAATTAGTGTTTTTGTTCAAACAATTAAATCTCTGATTTATTTCTATTTGCTTAAAAAATATTGAATTAATTGTAATTTTTATCCTTTAATAAATAGCTTGCATTAAATGAATATTTAATTTGTTTTTTAAATTTTACCATTTTCTATTCATTTACAACATATTTCAGTTTATTTCTTATTTAGTGTGCACAATTTAATTACAAAACAATAGAATGGCTTTAGATTAAAGCCTAGTTGTTTATTTTTTTAGTACCAATCAATAACTAGAATATAGTATTTTCTTAACTATATAATTATCTATATAATTATTACTTATATTATTTTTAAAAATTATAAATATTATTTATTCTTTTTTAGTTATTTATTATGAAAAACTGCTTCATGTATACTGTAAAAACATAAAACCACAGTAATTAAAAATAGAATTCTAAAAAAATCAAATAAATCCGATTTTTTTTTTTTTTTTTTTTTTTTAAAATCATGATTTTTTTCCAACCCTGCTATGCAAATATACACTATTTCGCGGTTAAATGCAGTCGATTGAATTTCTCTTTTATTATTTTACACACATTTTTCTTATCGCAAATTCAATTCCCAATAGGGATTTCCGTGTTTTTTGTAAAAGATAATTTTATGTTTATTAAATTTTATAATTCAAAATACATACGTTTAAAACTTTTTTGAAATTTTATTAGAAATATTAAAAAAGAAAATTTATTAAAAAAATTTGTTTTTAACTTAAAATAATTTAGAAAGGGTAAAATCTTCTCATTGGAATTAGTGGGAATTTTTACCCGTTGAATCATAAAAGACATCGTACAAAAAGACAACAGCCCCTATAGCTCAGTCAGGAAGGCGCTCCTCCACTGTTTAGAGGCCTCAAGTTCAAACCTCAGGACGGCTAGAAACAAATTATGTTAGAGTTTAATGATCCAGCATTTCAAATTTGCTCGGAAAATACGAATTCTTTAAAACGCACTGAAGATTAAATGATTTATTAATTTTAACAACTAAATTAAATTATTATCATTAAAAGTAAATTTACAGAGTCTTTTGTACTTTTAACGATGTTAATTTACAGATTCTATTATAAAATCACCGAATATCTTCTCTGTTTTTTCACAAAAACTCGATTTTTCTAATGTCCGTAATTTTACATAAGACTTAAGGCGCAACACTAGTCACAAAAAAAGACCTAGATGATAATGCAAAATCTGTGGGAGCGTTCTTTTCAAATATCTCGCTCAAATTTTAATATTTTTACTTTTTTTTTTTTTTTTTTTTTTTTTTGCATGAGATAGCTGAGGACGATCTACAAACCTTCCTAGTTTTTAGTTTTTCAGTTTTGGTTGCAGATTTTTTTTAAATACTTTAAATTTCAAAACCGGTTTAAACTGATTCTGAAATTGAAAGTATCATAATATAAAAAAATATATAAGTAAAATCGAAAAAGTAAAAACTAGGTCGTCTGTAGATCGTCCTCAGTTATCCTATGCAAAAAAATGATGTAAAAATATTAAAATTTGAACGAGATATTTAACAAGAACGCTTCCTTAGACTTTACATTATCATCTGGGTCTTTTTCAGTGACTAGTGTTGCGCCTTAAGACAATGGATTACCCATAGATTCTCTGTAATTTCACAGAAAATTCTTTAACAGAGCAACGGATTTCAAGCGACGAGATAATCAACAAAGTCAACTGGTGTCACATAAACAATACTTTTCAAAGATTCCCATAAAAGCAGCCGCGCGTCAATATATCGGAAGACAGGAAAGGGACTAATCCAACACTCCAACGCAGGCAATTGTTTTCGCCTTTTTTTGGAAGAGTTTTTAGTGAAATTCATGAAGGAAAGAGATAGATGGACATGCATTATGCCATAAAAACGGCTTGCAATATGTTGAGTGTTATCGTTCGAATTTAAATGCCCTCAATAAGCTTAAAACAGAACAACAATCACGTGAAACAAAAACAAGCACCAAATTCTTTGACATTACTTGTGAATTTTTCCTGCAAATGAAAATGACCTGCTTATATTTAAGCATTCTAAAGTAGCATTTCATTGTATTATGAATTAAAAATTGTGTTACTGAAAGGTTTTCTTTCTTTTTTTTTTTTTTTTTTTTCGGATGCAAGTGATTGTATTGGGCCGAATGTAACGGATTGTAGGGTTTACATTTTTGGCATCACCTCCAGCTACCACACTTCATCTTTTTTTTTTTTTTTTTTTTTTTTTTTTTTTAGATTATGACTAAAACAATTCAAGATGTCCCAGTCACCATTTGTAAGTGATTATGCCTTCAGTACCATGCGATTCCAGTTAATTTCAGCCCGAATGCTCTTTTTAGGGAGGGATGGGATAGAGTTATGTGACCATTACAGATGGATCTATTTGCTCGAATATCCATAGCTGTTTTACGTGCGTGTAAAATACCTGGAATTTTTAGGTACGTTCGTAATTATATAAATACGTAGCACCTATAGTCGTCGTTCAGTCCGTCTGCCTGTCCTCATACAAGCAATGCAAAAACGTCCCAACCGAAACGTTTGAAATTTATATATATAATTGTTGCATAATTTTATCGAATTACTTCAAATTTTATAAAAATTAGATACATAGTTAAATTTCAGGGATAATAAAAAATATTCCTTTACATTGCGGCAAAATGAAAAAAAAATAGCTTCAAGTGCATTTTAATGATGTTACACTCTTTCGAACATAATAAAATTAATACACATTGTACATACAAAAATATACATTCTGTAAAATCTATGGTGCAAAGAATATTTGTCAATACTTTGCAGAGTCGCAGAAGTATTCCATTGCATAATAATATAGGAGGAAGCATTGTTTTGGACGCGTTCTAATTATATTAAACTATTCCACATTTTATGAAATTGATATACGTTGCTGAGGTTTACTACAAGTTACTTTCTGTTCAGTTTCTGAATATTTCGAAAACTTCGTTACAGTACAAACGCGCTCCATTTACTACGTTTGACGTGCAATTTCCTTTTTTAAATGTAAAACAATTATTTGACCGACACTGCAATATGCGAATTATGTCAGTGGAGATATACTTGCTTACTGGAAATGCTATCGGTATCGAATGATTGTCAAGGGAAGTATTTACTATTGTTTCCTAAACGTAGCAATGCGAATGCTTTTGTTGAGAGTGTTTTACTTGGAATAGAAATCTGTGGTACTTTAAAGTACTGTCGTGGCAAGGCTTAAGGGGTCATATGACTGTTAAAAGTCGAAAAATCACAAAAATTGTATCTTTTCCGACATTCTATATCTTGAAAAGTTTAAGCCTTGAAATCATATATTTTTTAAGTTAATAGATCGATGTTTTGTGCATACACATGTACCTCATTCTTGTTTGAACGTTAAAAATAATTTGTTTTAGAGAATCATTAATAATAAGCGATTTGCTGTGGAAAAAATGTAATATCAAAGATAACGCATTTGAATACCCAAATTATATTTAATTTAAAACAAAATTTCTGTTTTTTACGCATACTACAAAAACTAAAGGTTAATTTGAACCTAAATTTGTATATATTTAAACCATATTTATATTTTTAAAATTAAACTGAATATAGTGTATTTTTTCCCTTAAAAAAATTAAATTTTATCTATGCATAGAAAATGTATCCTTTAGCAATCTCAAAGCAAATTTAGGTTCGGTTTCAAGAAAATGGCATTATGTAGCATCTGTAAAAATTTCATGCAAAAATATTAAGTAGTTTTAGAGATAACATGTGCGTTATGTTAAAAATTAGAAAAACACATTTTTAAATTTGCTCGGCAAAGTACTGACCCTTTAAATCTGTTTACAGTAAACAACTGACACGTTTTTAATCATAACTTCTGTAATTATAGGAATTTTTTCAAGCGGATTGTCTGAAAATATTCAGAAAAGGCTAATCTTTCATATAACTGTTTTTCCAAAAATCGAGTTTTTTGACGGTTTAACAGTCGCATGACCCCTTAAGAAGAAGACGATCTTATGAATGTTGAATACCTGCAGTAAATTCAATACGATAGAACTTGCACCGTTGTTTAAAAAAATGGATTCGTTGTGAGGAGTCTCCGAATTAAGTAAATTTAAATTGATGATAGAAATACGGCGCTTGATCGGTTAACGAACTGTTCGGCTTACGAACAGATCAATTAACGAACACTTTTGCGAGGGATTTTATGTCCACAAAACAAAGCGAAGAAGAAGCAATGCTGTGTTTCTGAATTACTGAGCTGTATTTAATTCTACCTATTGTCTACTTAGAGAATGTTTTTTTAATACTTGTATAATTATGGCCTAATTAATTCATTGGCAACCGGGGGTTCAGGACTTATATTTTAGAGCCTCTAAATTAGAGTGAAATTTAGAAACATTAATATTTATCCTTTATGACCCATTTTTAAAGAAACTTTTTATTGCAAATTAACTAATTTAATATAAATTTAATTCACAACTTATTAACAGGCGCTAGAACAAAGTTATCAAAATAAGGATATAAATTATACCTATTATAAAGGAAATATTTATGTTATTCTTTTATAAATAATTTAGCTTTTAAGAACGAATTAATTGAATTCTTATACAAATCAATACAAAATCTATGATCAATTAACGAATAATTCGGTTAGCGAATACAGTTTTGAAAATGATTAAGTTTATAACAGAATAACTATTGTAATGAAAGTGTCGAATGTATGTCGAAGATTTTGCGTGATACATTAGAATTATTTTTGCCTATACTTTATGAAAGTTGTACTTTTTTGCTTTTATTTAAGAAAATAATACGTATAAATGCATAAATAATCAAGAAACAGTGTCACTGTTTTAGTTTCAGAAAATAAAATCGCTTTTTCTTTTTTTTAAGTATTGCAATCAAAAATTATTTTTTTAAAATTTAAAAATGACAAATTTTTGTAAAAAAAAATAAATAAATAAACAAATAAATAAATAAATAAAAAATAAAAAACATATTTTCTTGGAAATACAAATTTTTAGATACCAAACTTTGAAATAAATTCTCTACTTATGTAAAGTTTTCTTGGCCTAGTTTAGTTAGAACAAAAAGAATGACTTCGATTGTTATTTATCCATGTCCTTCGCCATTTTTTTTATTTGCTTGAACTATGTTTTTTAAACTGTGCTTAAAATGTGTTTCTGTGTTTTGTTTTTTGAAATCTAGTTCACAACATATTAACGGGCGCTAGGATAAAACTATCAAAATAAGAACGTAAATTATATCTATTATAAAGGGGAAACTTATATTATTCATTTATAAATTATTTAGCTTTTAAGAATGAAATAATTGAAATCTTATATAAATCAATACAAAAATTATGATCGGGTAACGAACAATTCGATTAGCGAATACTGGTTTTGGAATGGATTACGTTTTTAACCGAATTCCCACAATAATCGAAAGCGATGATAACGAAATCCATATGTTCAGAAAAAAAATCGTTATATAGAAAACGTTATAAAAATTCTTTTTTAATGTGTAAATTTTGAACAAAAATTTTTTTGAGGTGTTTAATTAAGAATTTCAAAATTTTAACTATAAATATTAACCTAAATATATTGTATTTCTTTAGTATTGTAATTTTTTATACAGTTTCAAAAAAGAGAACTGGCATTTATTTGAAAGCATAATAAAAATCCCATAACGAAAACTTACATCAATTATAGACGAAAAAATCTGTGATTTTTTTACTTCAAAACTATTGCACTCTCATAAAAATATTCACACTTTAGCAAGGATTGAAAAATTGTATCGGGAACATTTTTTTCCATTTAAAATCCTCTTCTTATGATTCAAAAGAACTCATATATTCACTGCGTGATGGTTTATCTCTTGTTGTAAGTTTTTTGTTGTCATACTGATTGTCACGCTCACGATTATTTAATTTCAGAAATTCGCATTTTTTTGCCTTTGACATCACAACATCTGAAATCTTTCGGAGAGGGGGGAGGTCCCATTGTCCGGCGGATGTCACCCCCCCCCCCCCCAGGTCAAATCAACACTGACTTCAATTACTTTTCTGGTCCCGTTCTTATATGTGTAACAATATAATGAAAACTTTTTCGAGAACATTGTTGGAAGGTATGTGGGAGGGGGGGGGGGTATGAATTCGTTGGACTTACGGAACAAGGAGCTTCAAGGTAGAGAAATAATATAAGAAAATTAAGAATGAACTATAAATCAGGAATAAGTGATGAAAAATTGATCCATGTAATTCGAAGCATTTTTAGAATTGAATAAAAAGAACGTTTTATGAAAAAATTTGTTACATGGAGATAGATATTTCGCTATATAGAGACTGTTTTTAATGTAATCATGGGAAAAGGGGATATGTAGAGAAACTCGATGTATGAAGTCTTGTTATACAGAGCCTCGACTGTAATAGAAATAGTTTTGCATAAAACTTTACGCAAGTTATAGTTTTTCGCTTTTATTTAAGAAAACAAAACAGTTAAAGGCAAAAATAATCAAGAAATAATAACACTGTTTTACTCTCAAAAAAAAAAAAAAAAAAAAAAAAAAATCATTTTTTTTTCTAAAATATTGCAAGCCATAAAAGTAATTTTTTTCATAATTTAAAAAATATCAAATTTTAGCAAAAAGTATATTTGCCTTGGAAATACAAAATTTTAGGTATCAAACTTTGAAACAAGTTCTCTATTATATAAAGTTTTCTTGGCCCAGTTTAGTTAGAACAAAAATAATGACTTCGATTGTTATTTATCCATGTCATTCGCCATTTTTTTATTTGCTTAAGCTGTGTTTTTTTTACTATGAAAAACTTTTGTACAGTTTTTATTTGAACAAGGAATATTTTGTTCATTTTTTTAATAAGATTATTTATACGGCAGCTTTGTTAAATAAAAATACAACTCATATTTATTTGTGATTGCAAGACACAATTAAACAATCAACGATAAAATATAAAAAAAAGTTAAATTCAAAAGAAAGCATTTAATTTTGAAAACTATAATAAATTAATTTTTTTTAAAAATATGAACTCTTACCTTAATTACTTTTTACAGGTAGGAAGCAATATTTTCAGAAAGATTGTAAATTTGCAATTCGATCTTAAGAATAGTTTTAATTAAATTTTTTATCGACTATTAAAAAAATGATCTTGATTGTTTATCGAATTCAAGAATCTCATCTCCTGTCACAAATTTGAAAAAAAAAAAAAAAAAAAAAAAAAAAAAAAAAAAAAAAAGACTTTTTAGAAAGGTGTTTAAATGAAATATGTGAAAAAAAATAAACCGTATCAATTTTCCTTAAGTGACCTTAGTTTTTAAAATTCCATACTTGAAAATTAAAAAAAGGATCCACATAAACATTATTCATGTATCTGCCTGTCCGTCTATCCCAACCGTTTTTCTTGTAAACTATAGAACATAGAAAATGAAATTTGTCAGAAGTGATAAAGACTATGTTAACCCACAAATTTTTATAACATTAACTAAATGTAAAGAGGAAAATGTAGAGGACTAATTAAATTAAAAAAAAAAAAAATGTATATCGTATGAAAGCTCTTGTAACGCCGAACACAAAAATTCACTTCTTTTAATTGTAGATATTACATTTTTAGCTACCGTTGAAAACGTAATACAAAAATATACTCCATCTCCCTCTATTACCAAATCTGTTGGTCCTATCTATTGGCAGTTTCCGAAAATTAATCACTTATTTAAAACCAGATGTAACAGAATATGAATTTTGGCGAAATCCGTGCCGTAATTCTTAGGATAGAGTGGCCAAAAATTTGTATTGCATACAGACAAACACATATATGTGACACACAATGTGACTCACGGGCAAGTGGAAATCGAAAAAAATAGTGTAGAACAGCAACATGAGTTGGATGCAAACAAATTTAATAAGGATGTTACAGTACACTGTAAAAAAATTTTCAAGAGGTTACTAAAAATTTCTTAGTAAATTTGTATTCCACAGAATTTTTTAGTAACCATTACAGACTTTTTTTTTTTTTTGCAAGTGAAACAAACATTTCTTTTGTAAACTGAACAAAAGAAGTTTTTGTATAACTGACTTAAAACTTTTTAGTATGAGCCACCAAGCCAATTTTAGTAATAGCTCCAAAATTATTTTTAGTAACCATTACGTGTGCCCGAAGGGCAGGAGCTTCCTTCGAGCAGCATCCAGTGGGTAAAAAGACAGACTTCTGAAACGGAAGATTTTCGGTAAAGCTGCAATAGATGGCAGCACCAAACATAGCTACCTACTCTATTTTGACATGTGTCTAAAGGGGAGGGAAAGTTCAGAGATCATTCATTACCCATGGTAACTGCAACGACAGGATTTTCATAATCCCTATATTTACATTCGGTGCATATTTGGCGGCGAACAGCATCGAACCCAGGTACTTTCAGCCTGGAGTTCGGTGCTATGACCACTAGGCTATTACGACCACACCAAGTGAGTTTTAGTAATAGCTATTAAAAATGTAAAACTATTAACTGTATTCGTTGCTAGCTTTTTTCTAGTAATTCTTACAGATTCCTTGTAACCGAGTAAGATTACTAAAATTTTTTTTAGTAATTACAAGGATTACTAATTTTTTTTTAGTAGATCGACCCTTTTTAGGTGCGTTCGTAATTATGTAAATACGTAGCACCTATTGTTGTCGCTCAGTCCGTCCGTCTGTCTGTCCGTCTGTCTGTCCGTCTGTCTCTCCGCATATAACAACGCAAAAACTACCCAACCAAATCGTTTGAAATTTAAAATACATAATTATTACATAATTTTGTCGAGTCATTTCAAATTTTATGAAAATCGGATGCATAGATCAATTACAGGGACAATCAAAAGTATTCCGTTACATTACGGTCAATGGGAAAAAAAAGTTTCAAATGCATTTTAATCGTTTGAAATTTAAAATATATAGTTATTACATAATTTTGTCAAGTTATTTCAAATTTTTTGATAATCGGCTGGATAGATCAATTACAGGTGCAATTAAAAGTATTCAATTACATTATTGTCAATGGGGAAAAAGTTTCAAATGTATTTTATACGTTTGAAATTTAAAATACATAGTTATAACATAATTTTGTCGAGTTATTTCAAATTTTATGAAAATCGGTTGCATAGATCAATTACAGGGTTAATCAAAAGTATTCCGTTACATTACGGTCAATGGGGGAAAATGTTTCAAATGCATTTTAATGGTGTTGCACTCATTCGAACTTAATAAAATTTATATGCAACTATAAAGTACATATTATAATATACATTTTACATAATTTGTGATGCAAAGAACATTTGTTATTGATTTACAAGGCCACACAAAAGTATTCCATTTCATAGTGGTATAGGGAGAACATTGTTTGATGAGCGTTTTAATTGTAATTCACTATTTACAATTTTATGAGATTGATATATGAGAGTAATATTTTTAAAACTTCGTTATCGTACGAACGCACCTCGTTTGCTACGCTTCATGTGCAATTTCCAACTTGTTTTTTACAGTGTAGAGTCCCGCTATTCCAAACTACTTGCGATCGAGTACTTTTCGGTTTAGCGTGAATTTGTAATAGGCGGATTTCACATCTGCTAATGTCAGCTTTGTATAGCGTTGATCGACAAGTGTTGAACAGTTTCTGTTAATTCTAATAACTCAATTTAAAATTTACTGTCAATATATAACAGACTCTTGCAATAAATATTATAACTATAGTGTCGTTGAAATAAATACGCTTTTTCTCCGCTCATAAATCTGAGTCAACGAGAACAAGAAAACAAGTTACTTAGTCGATTCAAAATACTTCGCCAGAAAAAAAAAAAAAAAAAAAAAAAAAAAAAAAAAAAAAAAAATCACTGACTTTACTTCTTGATTGTGTGTAAATTATTTATTTTTGTGTTTAGCAGTGATTAAAAATGATTTCATAGAATTGTATAAAAGGAGCCAACATGTACTGTAAGTAACCAGCTTTCATCCTAGTTTGGTTCCAGGTGTTTTCATAAAGCTTAAGCTCTATGTATGTCCTATTTTACTTCTTTCTATAACAATATATGCATGTTTTGCATGATTAAAAAAAAAATGCTGTTTTTAAGTTTAAAATATCGATATTTTTCAGACGTCTGTTCGGAATAGGGGAATTTACGGAACAGCGGGGTTTGGAATAGTGAGACTGGTTCGGAATATTGTGTAGAGTCTAACAGAATATAACACTTGATAAAATCCCATTCATTCGTGATATGTAGCTATCGCGTTAATAGTGCAAAACACAGCATAGTAGTACCAGGTGTTGAGCGAGTTACACCAAAACCTAATTAGCACCAAGTTATAAAGATCCTACTGAATCTGTTGTTTTATTAAATTTCATGTATGAGTTCTTGAGGTAGCGCTCCCACAAAATTTTTGTCACGAACAGACATTTTCTAAAACCGACAGAATTGACGGCCGTAGTAGTCTTATTGCCATAACGCCGGACTCCGGACTGAAAAGTTTCGGGTTCGATACTCGACATCATCAAAGGCCATTTAATATGCTGTGTATGTAACCATTTTTAGTGTATAAATTTTTAAAGTACAAAAACAAAATTAATGATAAAATTACACTGTTAAAAATGAAATTCGAGGTTTCACCAAGAAAATGGTGAAAAAAGCTAAAATTTAGCCGCAACCAAGATAGTGGTGATACGTTTCACCAATTTATTGGTGTTCACAGATATCATTGAGTAAGTGAAATATTAAACCATGATTCAGGATTTTTATACATCCAATTTTCTGTTGAACCATGAATGTTGAACGATGAATCGGGGTATTGTAAAATCTAATTTTCTAGTTAAAGCTGAACCATGATTAAATTTTTTTAATCAAACTTTTTGGTGACAGATTGAACCATGCTTCAGGATTTTTTTTTTCAGGCGCTTGTTAAATAAAGTAGTTCTGAATGTCCTGTGACCAGTATTAGCAGTTACACTGGGTATAGGTGTAAAACGCCTCCCTTCAGAGACATATCGAAATTTAGGAGGTGGCACTGTTTGATGCTGCTATCTATTGACAGCTTTTCTGAACTTTTTCTTCTGTAGAAGTCTGACTTCCAACCATATTGGCGCAGTTGAACGGAAGCTCAGCAGCCCTTCTAGTCGTTCGGCTACGCGTCAACAATTAAATTGTGTTCAGAATCTTCTAATACGCATAAATACATCTAAAAGAGGAAATCAAAATTTTTCATAAATCCAAAGCTTTCTTCTTAGAAGAAAGAAGAATAGAATGAGATAGAAGAAAATTAAAATTATTATTAAATGTTACAAAAATGACAAAATTTTAATTGAATTCCATTTTTTATATAACATTAAATTATTTTTAAATATATATGAATTCTAAAATTAGAATTATTAGAAGCATAATCTTTTAAAATTAACTTACTTTTATTGTAAATAAAGTCTTTAAAAAAGAGAGTTAAATAAGGATACAATAAAATATATTATTAATTGAAAAGTTTAAAGAAAAAAATACAGTATAATAAAAAAAGTTGAAGAAATGTCTGCTGTAGTTTATTACTCCCACATCGGCAAATCATTTCCATTTCGATTAAATAAATATAATATATACATGCATATAGATATACGCATACATATACACAGATATATATACATATATATATATATATGTATATTCCTTTTGAAGTTTTCCCCAGAATAACAATTTTCAAAATATCAATTTCATTGCTGATTTTTCATCAGATTTGAATAAAACCCTTTTCAGAACAAAATGCAAAATAAATTGGTTTACAATCAGTAATATAAAATATTTCTCAAAATTTAAAAATATCAGTTCAAAATGTATTATTTTCAAAATATATTTTGAAATTAAAATAAATTACTGTGTTTTTGCATAGTGCAAATGCAAAGTGATTGCAAAACTGATAAATCATTTTGAATGTATAAATATTCATAGTTAAGAAGCAAATTTGATAGTAAAATTATAATACATTTTATATCACAAATGCAGAATGTTTATACGTAAATTTTAAAAAAGGCTTAGAAAAATTATGGACATTTTCATGCATAAAATTATGCTATAAAGGAATTTCCATGGTATTTTTTTGTTTTTGCATATATATTTTTTTCTTTAAGTAATGAATTGAGGTCAAAACACAATACGCAGACATGTATTTCCCTCTTATGAATCCATCATCTCCTGTTTTAACACGACAATTTAAAGTCTGGAAAAATAAAATTTGAGTATTTTGAAAATACAAAATACATTACAAACAGTAAATAAAATAAATAATTATTTCTTAATATTATAAAATAAATAAATATTTATTAATATTATAAATTAAAGAAATATTTCTTAATCTCATAAAATATATAAATATTTTTGTAATCTCGGAAAACACAATAGAACTACGAACGAATGCAATAACGCTTTCCGAATTACCAAAAAGCATTCTTTATCTTTAGGAATTTCAGATATAAATGTGTTAAGTCGGCAGGCTGTGAGGATTAACAGAAAGAAAGCTAAACTTACTCAGTTAAACTTAACGAAAAAATTGATAATAAACTATTTACACATAAACAAAACATTTTTTATATTTAAGTGCTCGGATATAGATGATCCGGTCCGATGTTAAGTTACAGATAGCCAGTACTTTCTGTGCATTCAGTCCACTTATTAAATTATGTCCCGCATTGGTATTTAAATAGATTTATCGGAGGATCACTCTTGATCTTCCCATAGCGCCGGCTATATCCGCCAAAGCCTCAAGCAACTCTATACATTATTCGTCCGAAGACTCTACTCATGAAAAAATCGAGCACGCACCTCACAGGCGTTTGATATCCCTCTTTGTTTGCCTTATCTGACGTATTCTTTTTAAAATAGGGTGGGAATACTGGAATCTATTCATACAATAAAGTTTGTTCATACTATGCCATCTAACTAAAATAACTCGGATTAACTTCAAGATAAAAGATATTATTTTATGTCCGTGAGTGCAGAAATCTGTACATCTTAAATACATCAAATAAGTAAATAAAAAATATCAGATAACAGTAATCTTGCAAGCACATTAGCGTCAGAAACCCGACAGTTTTTTTTTTCAAGGTTTTGATTTTGGGTCCAAACATTATGAACCCAAAGGTACTTAAAAGAACCAGATCAAGTAATCACCCATGATAAACAAACAAACAAAAATTTAAATACTTTATGTTTTGCGCATGTATCTTTTAATGTACCATATATTAATACAATAACCGATACTATCAATGAAATTCCACATGAACGAGCTAATTTTAATATTAGATATAATGCAAAAAGTTCTAAACTTTATGATCAGTTCGAATAAACTGAAAGTTCTGTTTAACCGAATTCGAATTATCGAGAATCTACTCCATTACAATGCTCTTTAAATATTTCAAGACAAAATGATTTTGCGAGATGTTTTTTCTTTAATTAAAATTAATAAAAATAAATGACATTATGATTACATGGATTCTAAATGTTTTGGTTCAATAAAATATAATTTAACATCTCAGACAAAAAAATAAAGGAAAAAATATCCTTGTAATTAGTTAATTAATGCATTGATAAAAGTATAATATTATTTTTTGCTATATAAAATCTTTTACATACGGTTAATTAATTAATCCTATTTAGAAATAAGAAAAAACTTCCGGAATACAAATCCTTATTTTTATAGTTAATGAGTAAAAGTAACTTGGTAAACTTACTTTTTTACCAAGTTAATTTTCGACATAATTATTATCTGTTTTACCAAGAAAATAATTATGCATAAAAAGTTACTAAAAATATGTAAAAAGAGGGATCGGGAAATGTATTCCGCTTTTAATTTATTCTGTTCAGGTGAATAACTAACTAAATAAAGAAATGGTAATGTCACAATGGGGAGATATTATACTTCAGGTGGAGAAAATACTGTATTTTTGTTTATAAAATTTGTCATTTATAACAAAAAACAAACTTTCTAAACTTTCAGGAACTCACATAATGCGTAACGATTTTAAATTGGAATACGTTTGCTGCATTCAGAACTTAATAATACATTATGTATGTGGATAATAGCATTATAAACGCTTTTATATGTATAGTATTATGTACTACTGAGGGGCGAGGGGCCGTCCACAAATGATGTGATGTTTTAAAGGGGAGGGAGGTAGGATCCGTGGATTCTTGAATGTTTTTGACAAGTGGGTGGAAGGGGGTAAGAAGAAATGTGCCATCAACATTTGAATTTTCGAGTAAGTCAAAATTTAAATGTGACAAAATTTTGGTTAAAGTATAAGCATTAAAAATCACCAGATTCAATTTTGAAGTTAATCTGAAAATTAATTTTTTTTTTTTTTTTTGTTTTAAAGGAGAAATTTAAAGCCAAATATATTTAATTTCATTTCAAATTCAAAAATATTACTGTTTTCAACAGCTGATTCATATTAATATTTTATACTAATTGAATACGGTATGTTAATTATGTCTTTTGTTGTAAACCTTAATCTTCTTTCATACAAAATACATACATTAACCCTTAGCCGGAAGCGTGAAAATCCCGTGCATAAACAGAAACGTTCCATCTGTAAGAGTGCTAAATTTTAATAAAAAGAATACTGCCCAGTTAAACTGATGGCAATGAGCTCACAGGCTACGCATACTAATTGCACATTACAGCCTTATATTTTGAAGGGTTATTTCCGATCGAAAAAAAAATCAAAGGAGGGGAAACAGCTCCCCCTTTCCCCCTTTTATACTTAATCATTGAACCCCCTAAATTAATCAGGGACATGCTTTATCATATAAAAAATATATATCCAAAATTCAGAGCAAATCGGAAAATTCTTAATAAGATCCCATTTATACAATTTAAGAGGAGTTATTCCCCTCTCTTTTATACTTAACCATTAAACTTCCAAAAATTATTCAGAGATTTGAACGAACTCGGATTATTCTGCATGAAAAACCCATTTATATCAATTAATGGGAGGGGCATTAGAACCCCCGTTCCCCCTGTTTATACTTGTACAATGAAAACCTAATACCAATCACTGAGGCGCCTGATATTATACCTAAATTTTGAACGAAAACTGATAATTCCGAATGTAAAACCCATTTATATCAATTAAGGGGAGGGGCATGAGCCCCCCGTTCCCCCCTTATACTTATCGAATAACTCTAAAAACTAATCAGGGAAGCGCCTTATCAGGATATACCTGTATACAAAATTTCAAGTGGATAGGATACTTTTACCATGAGTTATCGCGTTATGCACGTACGAACGTACATACAGAACGGGCGGGCACATAAGCTCTCAGGCTATGATAGCCTGTGAGCTAAAAATTGCTATAAAATTATAAAAAATAAATTAATTTTTAATAATTTATCAAATAGTGATGTTAAACATTTAATCTTTAACGGTAATGCATTAACAGGACCAACTTTTTAACATAACAGCATAATATAAGTTTTGAATGTTGGAGGGAGAAAATATTTTTAAATTAGACATTATTGTTCAAACTATTACACTTTCGACATAATAATTAAATACACTTAAACATTTTTATATATTTCAGTACAATATGAATTAAATAAAAATATTTATCAGTAAAATTAACAAAGCATTCAATGTATAATAGGTTTATAATTTACTTTAAAATGTTCCGTTACTTTTGAGAGAATTAAGGTATTGTAAATTTCATTTAAATAATCTTGAAACTTTATTTTCTGGACAAATTATTCAACATATAACAATTTTATTAATAGCTTTGCTTTCTTACCAAATTTCAAAGTTTTAATTTTAAAAATTGAATTTTAAGAAATAGTTTACATATAAATATAAATATAAATATAAATATAAATATAAATATAAATATAAATATGAATATAAATATAAATATAAATATAAATATAAATATAAATATAAAAATAGAAATTAATTTCATTTAATGTGACAATGCTAACCTAAACCACCTGTGACTTGTGTTTTAAATATGTAATTCAAATTGAAACACGTAATCTGAGATTACTCATCAAAATAAACCTTAATGAACAAATTGTAACTCACATGTGTAAATTTCATTACACATTACATAACTTTCCTATTGGAAATTGACGTGTATAGTAGTATAAGATAAAAGAAGGAATAAAATAGATAATCAAATGCATTTTATACACATAGAAATAATATTTTAGACATTGTCCAAATTGTGAAAAGTTAGATTCAACTTAATCATTAACTAATAACATAATTTCTAGATGTTTAAAATGTAAAAAGGGGGGATAATATTAGTAAAAATAAAAATAGAAATTAATTTCATTTAATGTAACAATGCTAACCTAAACTCCAATATACACTATATGACCAAAAATGACCGGCCACTTGCGATTTTAGAAATTTTGTTACATATTTAGAAAAACATATGAGGAATTATTCTGAAACTCTATATGTGTAAATCTGATAGTACAAGTCATACATTTCCATGAAGATTTTTTCCCGAAATGATACATGACCGTCAACAAATTATAAAAATGAATATCTTTTGAACAACCCTGTCTAAACTGATGTAGCAAAAGCACTCAATCTGTAGATTATGATTAAGGTGCTTATTGTAATTAACTGTGTCCATTTTTATGTGGATAGCATGTATCCTTGCAGAGAAATAAAGGTTTTTATAAAAACTCTCCCAAATTTTTCCAAGTGTTTTGCTTATAATTTGCAGAGTTCTTAATATAAAATAATGTACTTTTCTGAAAATATGAAAAACAACATTGCACATAATACACTGTGATCAGAATTAAAAAATAATAATAAAAGTATGAAAAAATGATAGTTTTACTAAATAATTTTTTACAGCACATGCGTGAACGATATCAAAAGTTCATTTGCATATTATGTTAGCTATATGTATAGAGCAACTTTTGTGAAATTTTCAAAATCATAGCTTGAAAATTCTGAAAATAATCGTCGATTGAATAAGCTAAAAATCCTTTATTTTCAAAATGAATGAAAAAAAATGAGGGATTGTATCCATATATCCATTGACAAGTGTCAATATAGAATATACAATATGGCACGTACTACTATATTTGGATAAACCCCCCTCATTTTTTTACTTCATTTTGGGAACAAAGGATTTTGAGGTTATTCTATAGGCGATTATTTTCAGAATTTTCAAGCTATGATTTTGAGACTTCACAAAAGTTGCGCTATACATACAGCTAACATAATATGTAAATAAAATTTTGATATCGTTGACGCATGCGCAGTGAAAATGTATTTAATAAACCTACTCATTTTTCATACACTTTTTATTATTTTTTAAATTTTGATTACAGGGTATTGTGTACAATGTTGTTTGTCATATTTTCAGAAAAGAACATTATTTTATATTAAGAACGCTGCAAATTACCCGTAAGGCATGGTGACGTCACTACTACGTCGCTGTGAAGTCACATTGTAACTTTGTGACCATCAATTGTCGATGTGGTGTCACGTGACGTCGATGTGAAGTCCCAGTGATTAAAATTTTCGTTTGGCCGTTTTAGAGCTCTTTTGTGACGTCATATTGTGACCACTTTGTCAAGTCACGGTGTGACAAATTTGTGAAAAATGTGCCATTTGTGACTACTTTGACATTAACATTGTGACGAAACTGTGACAAAAGCGACGATATTTAAATTGACAGAAACATTTTTTTTAAAGTAAATAACATGTTTTGAAGAATATTTATAATTTTCTAAAAATTTTTAAGAAAGTCACATCTCAGTCACAATGTGACGTCACTAAGTGATCATATTTTGGTCACAGATATGATGTGACCTAAGTGACTCACAATGACGTCACTGTGACAATGCATGCTATGAGGGTATAAGCAAAAAACTTGAAAAATTTGGGATTGTTTTTATAAAAACCCTATTTCTCTATGAGTATACATTCTATCCACATAAAAATAAACATAGTTTATTACAATAAGCCACTTAATCATAATCCATAGTTTGAACGCTTTTGCTACATTAGTTTTGAAAGGGTTGTCCAAAAGACATTCGTTCTTTTTCAATATGTTGACGGTCCCCTGTGCAGTTTCGGGAAAAAATCTTCACGGAAATTTATGATCTGTACTATTTATTACACTTGCACACATAGAGCTTCAGGATAATTCCTCATGAATCTTTCTAGATATGCATTTTATACACTTAGAAATAATATTTTAGCCATTGTCCAAATTGTGAAAAATTTGATTCAAGTTAAGCATTAAAATTAATTATTAAATTATATTAATAGATTTAATTAATATAACTATACAATTATTCATATATATTTGTCAATTCAACATCCAGTATAATAAAATAGGGGCAGTAACAAAGAAAGAAAGATTAAAAGTGCTATTACACAGTGGTCAAAGTTGCTTCAAATTCTACAAGTCTCCACGTTATTTTTGGCTCCAGAGGAGGCGTTGGAAAATGCGCGATTGTCTTGTGTCGGAGCGTCTTTGACCTCTGAAAATAAGTGAGTCACCAGTAACAGCCAACCAAACGCTTGAAAATCTGACAATGGTAAAGCCTTTTTACGAACAGCCAATGAAATGCTTAGAAAAAAAAAACGCAGGCGATTTTTGTCGTTTGAAACTTACATGTAATAGCACTTTAAGTGTAATAGAGGGATGAGGAAATCTCAGCCTTCATGTTGAGCAATAGTGTGCCTTTAGGGCGTTTTCTTTCGGTTGGAGAGGTCGGATACCTTACGTTCCGATAATGCCGCAACAATTTTACTAGCGATATTGTAATCTGTTTATTTTCGATCTCTTTGATTTCTAGAATATAACATTTAAATTTATCCGGTGATACATTTTGATTTATTTCCCTTTTTTTTCCTTGTCTAGACTTGTTCACTGCGTCGCAATAAACCTCGACTGTGCTACTCTTGCTTTGAAGATAATTCAGTCAGAAAAAGTTATTTCTTTGTATTGTATTCTATGTCATTTTCTAGTAAAGTGCTTTAAACAACCACTCTATAAACCATTTGAAATTCCATTTCTACATTCAATTTCTTTACTGTAATTTCCCTTTTCTAAAAAGATAATAGCACCTTCTTAATATTGGCGGAACTTAAAATTTTATTTTGATCACGAGAGCTTTTTTTTTTCTCTTGAAAATAAAGTGGAATATTTTCCGGACTTTAAACATAAATTAAAGCAGAAAATTGCAAAATGTCATAATGCTTTTACATTTATCAACTGTCAAAATTTGAAGTAAGCTTTGTAATACAAAAAGATTAAACATAAAAAAAGAGAAAAATATCTTTTAAATAGAAGAAACAGGAAAGAAAAGTCATGCATCAAGCAAGGATTATGAAACACTTTCCAACAGAATATTGTTAAGAAATTTATATTTTTCATACAATGAAATAAGATACCTAAATAAACAAAAAAATATATATCTCAGAAAAGCAGTTTGGTAATATACTTTTCACGAGTTGTTTAAGAAGTAGTGTTTTGTGGCGAGTAAAATTCATTTTACATGAATCAAACTCGTACAGAGCTTCAAGATTGGTTATATTTTTTGAACATGTCAGGTTAACTCTAGTATCTTCCGAATCGACGGAAAAAAGTATGGAAAATAAGTGCCCTTTTAATACAATGCGAATGCAAATTGTCCAGTAAGTTAGAATATAAATATTTTATTAACTATTTGGAAAATAGTTGTTGTCCTCGGTAAAGAACTGAGAAATCTGAAGTATATCTGAATCTTTTTATTGGTTGAATTCCGCAACTTTTTTTGTTTTATTCGTTTTCTTATTGACCCATGTTTAATGTCCAAAAGTGGAATACTTCTGTTTTTTATTTTATTTGTTTTCTGATTGGTTCATGTTTAATGTCCAGAAATGGAGTACTTCTGTTGCTACAATGACAAAAAAAGTATTAAAACACTACAAAAAAATTAATAACTTAAAAACAAATTGAGATACAGCTTTCAAAGAAATTGCATTTAAAAGTACATTTTTTTTCTCTATACGACTGTGTAAAAATGGAAAATGTGTGATGTTTAGAAGTTTAAAAATTTTCAGCACCGAAAATTGTAAAGCTAAAATATCGTTTCAAATATATATATGATTCGTACAGGAATATCAATATTTAATCCATGGCGTACGTAATATAAGACTCTGTTATTACGTAAACCACGTTTTGATCACCATAAAAATGATGTTTATTGTTAATATTATTAATTTAAATATAGAATTTATTTATAGGTCCTTAAAATTTTAGTCTTTGAAAATATAATTTTTCAAATTGTCGTTGTAATTTGTTAAATTAATTATATATATATATATTGTTGCGTTTATAGGATTCTTTCGATCTTATGGTTAGACAACTTCAAACTCTTTGCTCTTAGAAAAGTAGAAAATAATTTATTTACAGAACTTCAGAACAACAGAGTCCTCGAAACTCACAAATATTTCTAGATATTCAAAAATAATTGTTCAAATCTATCGTATAAGTGCAGATATAGGTTCCAGAGACTCTTTATACAACGTCTCTACACTAAATCACATTCAAAATAACGTAAATAAGGCTCAAGCAAACTTGCTTAACAAACGCGTTGTTCACTCAATGACTGACTGGTAAATAATAATAACAACAGCTCGTACTGCTCTCCTTATATAGGCTCGTAGCATGTGCTGGAAATTTCTAGAACCATCTCGAAAAATCCACGGAACAACAAACAATGTATCAGTATATCTAATGGGGGTTACCATTAAGAGGGAAGGGTTACCATCGCCAACAATCGCCAAGTTTATCGCCAACTCGGCGATATATCGCCAAATTTGGCGACCAAAATTAGTCGCTAAAAGTGACGCCAACTTGGCGATATCGCTAATATTTCGCAAAGCTGCCATAGACATTCACTGAAAATAATAAACAAGTTTGCTTGATAACAGAGACAATGTAACAAAAACTAATATTAGTAAAGAAATGGAGCTTAATAAGATTATTTACATTATTTTACAGTACAAACACTAACTATTTACAAAATTCGTAACACTACCCCCTCCTCAAAGACTGCACGTCCCGGGCAGTACAATCCCTGAGTTAGAGGAAAACACCTAAAATAAATAAACAAATAAATAAATAAATAAATAATAATAACAATAATAATAAAATTTACATAAATAAGAACTAATTACTATTTACATATTTACAAAAAGTATGAAAAATCATGCGTTAAGCATAGATTATGAAGCACTTTCCAACACTTAATGAAATCTTTAACAAAACTTTGTTATTTAGGGAAATAATAGTGTATAGTCAAATATACCCAAATATGTATTCCAGTACATTAGACCAACCCTGTATTTGATACGTCAGTTCATATAAAGGGGAAATTTAGCTTAGCAAGAAAATACCCAGTAGCTTGAGATTTCTTTTTCAGCAATTCATACTATTAGATGGAAACATACTTGAATACTTTTGTTCAGCCCTGTAGTTTACATTGTACATTTATTACACGTCAGCATTAGGCTAAAATTTATTGTAAACTAAAACACTTTTAAAACAACTGAAATCACATTCTCATAAATCATCATTCATACGCGTCCATGTACCGAATTCTTCGCGTGGCCCTGTATATCCTTTTACCTATATTCTGCAAACATTTCTCAGTAAATTGAATGAAGCTCAGCGTAAAAATGCATAGCTTATTTAAGAACCACGTTTAAATAATTTACGCTCATATTCAGTAACGTTGGTAAGCTCTTTATGGGTAGCCCTGTATATCAACTATAACATTTATACACACCATATAATGTGCATATATTTAGCGAAATATAAACGCGCATATTATAATTAAAATGCATTTCATCCCTCCATCAGCCATCATCGGACACACATACGGTACTTCGGAAAAAATATACTATTTGAAATCTTTTGTGTGGCCCTGTAAATGCTATGTACTTCATATTATGCAAGACAGTAGCGTATAATTTATATTAAGCTTCAGAGACATATATGAATTTTATTATACATGAAAAAGCTTAATATATTTAAAATATGTAATGGGAAACTTTTGATTCGCCCTGTAGATAAACTAATCATGGTAGAAACTTCATTTTCGATAGGACTTGTGCTAGGGTAAACGTCAATAACGTTCTAAAATTTCATGGCAATCCGAGTATATTAACGATTTTTCCCCATAGGCCGTAATGTAATGGGAAACTTTTGATTCGCCCTGTAGATAAACTAATCATGGTAGAAACTTCATTTTCGATAGGACTTGTGCTAGGGTAAACATCAATAACGTATAAAAATTTCATAGCAATCCGAGTATATTTACGGGAGTTAGAGCGCGGACAGACGGACAGACGGACAGACGGCCATCCGGCCAGACGGACAGACGGCCAGACAAACCGAATGCATAAGCACTTTTCAACTGTGTTGGAAAGTGCTAAAAAGTGACTTTCATGACCATGGTCTGAAATTCCAGTTTTGAATTTCTAATCACTTTGGCCAAAATAAGGTGCTAGCCGGTTATAGTGTACGACCTTGGGTTTGGCGTGTGGTGATTTTTGTATGCGTACAACGACGTCATTCAGCCTGTTGACGACTGTGTAAGGACCGTCCCAGTTTCTTTGTAATTTTGGCGACAGTCCCTTAGGACGTATCGGATTCCACAACCAAACTTTGTCACCTTCGTTGAACTCATGTCCTGTTGCCTTTGTGTCGTACCGTGTCTTCATCTTTTCCGTTGCTAGTCCGATTCGGTTCCTCGATAGACGATGAATCTCCTCAATCCGTGCCTGGAGTTCATCCACGTATTCTTCAGGCGACAAAGGAGCGTCAGGAGGACGGCGAAACAAAAGATCCGCAGGCAGACGAAGATCACGACCAAAGAGCATTTGAGAAGGGGAGTAACCAGTGGCCTCATGAGTGGCACTCCTGTAGGCAAGCAGGAAAAGAGGCAATTTCTTGTCCCAGTCCTGTTGGTCTCTAGACACCAGGAGAGAGAGGCTATTTAGGATGGTACGATTGAACCGTTCCACCATGCCGTCCTATTGAGGGTGTAGAGGTGTTGTTCGAGTTTTGTCCATGCAGAGTAGTCCGCACATTTCCTTAAACACAGTCGAATCGAAGTTTCTTCCTTGATCAGAATGGATTTGAAGAGGAACTCCGTATCTGGAAACCCAGTGTTGAACAAGTATGTCTGCTACGGTTACCGCCTCTTGATTAGGAATGGCATATGCTTCAGGCCACTTAGTGAAGTAGTCCATGACAACGAGGATGTACTTATTGTCATCAGATGTTCTAGGAAGTGGACCCAGGATGTCTAGTGCAATTCGTTCGAAAGGAGTTCCTACATTATAACGTTGCAATCGTCCACGGGTGCGCTTCTTTGGACCTTTACGTGCTACACAGGTGTCACAAGTTCGACACCACTTCTCCACATCACTGCGAACATTATTCCAGTAGAAACGCTCTCGAACCTTTTGCAGGGTCTTCATTACACCAAAATGACCTCCTGTGGGACTACCATGCAGTTCTTGAAGGGCCATAGAAATTCTCGACTTAGGGAGTAGTAGTTGCCATCTACATGTCGTTCCATCATCAGACTCCCATTCGGTACCAGATGCCGTTCTTCAAATGTAAGGAATCCCAGAGAGACCAATAACGTTTAGTCGTAGGATGGTAATGGGCCATGTCTTGCCAGCTGGGCTTCGTGTTGGACTCCTCTTTCAGCTCTAGAATTGGCTTAATTTCAGGATCAGCAAGTTGATCTTTACGCAGGCTCTCGTCACTCCACTGATCTTGCGATGATGTAGATCCAGTTGTAACTTGTCTTACTATAGGACCTTTGACATTAAATTTCTTCTCAACCCGGTCGCAGTATCTACAATTCTCTGAGCAGGGTCTTCTTGAGAGAGCATCTGCATTTCCATGTGATGAGCCTTTTCGATGGCGTATCTCCATATCGTACTCTTGAAGCTTTTGTATCCACCTGGCTATCTGGCCTTCTGGGTTCTTAAAATTCAATAGCTAAGTTAGAGAAGCATGATCAGTTCGGATCAGGAATTTTCGAGCGTAAAGATAGTGATGAAAATGGTCTATGGCTTTCACTACAGCAAGAAGCTCTTTTCTTGTTACGCAGTAGTTTCGCTCTGCCTCTGATAAGCACTTGCTGAAATAGGCGATAACACGCTCCTGGCCGTCGATTTCCTGGGACAGTACAGCGCCAATGCTTTCGTTACTTGCATCCGTATCAAGTATAAACTGTCTATCGATTTGAGGATATGACAGAATTGGAGTGAATGTTAAGGCCTCCTTAAGCTTTTCGAAAGCAGCGTCACATTCCTGTGTCCACATAAACTTTTGATTGGCTTCTGTTAATTTATGAAGTGGTCTTGCAATCATTGAGAAGCCTTTGACAAATTTTCTGTAATAGGTGCATAATCCTAGAAAACTCCGCAGCTGGTGAACATCTGCTGGACGATTCCAATTTTTCACAGCCGATATCTTCTCTGGATCAGTCTTAACTCCTTCCGCCGAAATGATGTGTCCAAGGTAGGCGACTTCATTTCGAAACAAACTGCACTTCGAAGGGCTTAACTTCAAATTAGCTTCCTTTAATTTTTGTAGCACCCGCCTGAGGTTGTTCAGATGTTCATCAAAAGATTTTCCTACGATTATGATATCATCTAAATAAACAAGACATGCTTCATATGACAGCCCCCGGAGAACCTTTTCCATAAGCCGTTCGAAAGTTGCAGGTGCGTTACATAGACCAAAAGGCATTACCTTGAACTGCCATAATCCTTGTCCCGTTGTAAAGGCAGTCTTCTCGCGGTCGTCCGGATGGATTTCTACCTGCCAGTAACCACTCTTCAGATCCAGAGTCGAGAACCAAGTGTTACCCGCAAGTGTGTCGAGAGTGTCGTCGATCCTTGGCAGAGGGTAACTATCCTTTTTAGTGACGTCATTCAGTCGGCGGTAGTCTACACAAAATCTTGTAGAACCATCCTTCTTTCTTACTAATACAATGGGAGACGCCCATGGACTTGTCGATGGTTCGATGACGTCATTTTCTTCCATATCCTTAATTAAATTCTGCACCTCTTCTTGCTTGGCAAAAGGTAATCGTCTAGGGTGCTGTTTAATAGGAGAGTGATCTCCCGTGTCAATTCGGTGTTGTGCCATTTTAGTTCGTCCAAAGTCTTCAGATGTTTGGGAAAATAAACTTTGGAATTCTCTAATTAAATTTTCCGCAGCTTCCAACTGTTTTGGATCTAAGTCTGTATTTTGTAACAAATCCTTGACTAAATTACCTGAGGATTTCTCAGAGTGACTGGAATTTTGACTTATGCACGTCACAGGAGCACATGACGCTATCACCTCTCCTTTCTTGATAGTCCTCGTCTTATCACTGATGTTAGCAATTCTGACTGGAATGGTCTTCTTCGAGAGGTCCACTACAGATGAAGCCACCAATACTCCTGCTTGTTTACTATTGTCTTCGGGATAATCTATATGGCCAAATCGGTAATTAGTTTCATTTTTAATTACAGCTGGAACTAAAAATTCTGTTCTTGGATCTAGATTGATGTCTTCTTTGGCTATTACTATTTGTTTACATTCAATTTCATTATTTAATCCAAAAAAACTTATTTCTTCAAATTTTGAGAGCATTTTGCTATTTTTGAAATCAAGTTTGAAGCCAAACTTCTTCAGAAAATCTAGTCCGATTAAGCAAGTATCTGTTATGTTAGCCACATATGCCGTACGGTGATATTTCGTTCCTCCAAAGTTGATGGTTAAATTTGCCTTACCATATATGCCTATCTTGTCGCCCGTCACAGTTTGCAGGGTAACGCATGGTGGAGTCCAGATGAGCTTACATTTCAGTTTCCGAGCCAAATCTTCTCTTATTATTGTAACATTGGCTCCTGTATCGACAATCATACGGCACTAAATTCCGTTAATAAAGCCTATCACATATAATTCATTATCGCCGCCACTCATTTTTGATATCTGGAGGATCTTCAGATGGGGCTTTTCATTCTCTGGCAAACTCCGCCCCGCGAGATGGCCAAAATTTAGTTTCCCTGCTGACTGTTTGAATTTATCTCACGTTCGTGTATTTTGGGGCAATTTCTTCGGAGATGTCCTGTATCACCGCATCCCCAGCACGTGAGATTCTGTCTTCTTGAACTTGTTCTTCCATATTTTAAAGCTTCAATCTCTTGATATATTTTCCTAATTTCTTTCAAGACGTCGCTCTCAGTGTCTGAGCTTTTGTTTACCGTTGCCCCTCGGACTGAATGACGATCTTTTCGGCTGGCTTGTGTAGCTGCTTCCAACTTTAAGGCATATAGTAATGCAGCCTTTAAATCCTGCACATCTGCCATTCGTACCGCTCTCTGCACTTCTGGGTCTTTTATTCCGTCTACAAAGTACTGCAGTGAGAGCATCTCCCGTACATTTGTTGGGCAGTCACTGAATGCTAAATTTGCCAGACGTTCTATTTCCGAGGCAAACTCTTGAAGGGTTTCATTCGACTTTTGATGGCGGCTCTTCATTTGTATTCTCGTATAATCTTTGAAGAACTTTTCTCCGAATCTCATTTCAAGTGCACAACTTAAAGTCTCAAAATTGAGTTGCGTCATATCGGGCAATGTTTGCAGCACATCGGCGGCTTCTCCTCTTAAAGATGCTGCCAGTTGACAAGCTTTCACCTCGTCACTCCATTTGTTCGCTTCAGCTACAATGGTGAATTGGGTTTTGTAAACTTGCCAGGAACTCTTTCCGTCATATGTCGACAGCTTGATGTGCACGGGAGAAGCAGGCGGATTCCTAAATTCTTCATAATTACCACTGGACGCTGAAAGCTTCTTCTCAAGATCTTGTACTCTTTTATTTAGCTTTTCATCTATTTCAACTATTTTCCCTTCCATTTTCTCTTCAACATTTCTAAGATCATTCTGAATTTTCTCTTCTACTTCCACTATTTTCCTTTCCATTTTCTCTTCTACATTACTAACTTCATTCTGAATTTTCTCTTCTACTTCCTCTATTCGTCTCTCTACCGACGAGAACTTTTCTTCTAAAGTTTTCTTCATTTCTTCTTGGCCTATATTAATCTTTTCGGTCACTTCTTGGCATTTGTCAATTTTGTTTGTCAACTGTTCCATTCTTTCTTCGTTTTTATTCATTTTATCCGCCAACTCTTCTTGGCCTTTATTCATTTTATCCGCCAACTGTTCTTTGCCTTTATTCATTTTATCCGCCAACTCTTCTTGGCCTTTATTCATTTTATCCGCCAACTCTTCTTGGCCTTTATTCATTTTATCCGCCAACTCTTCTTGGCCTTTACCAATTTTATTGGTCAGCTCTGTTCTTAATCCGTTAATAGCTTCTAACAGTTCTTTTAGTTGTCCGTCCATAGTTCTTGTTTTCGCCATAAGAATCCCACTTCTGACACCAAATTGTTGCGTTTATAGGATTCTTTCGATCTTATGGTTAGACAACTTCAAACTCTTTGCTCTTAGAAAAGTAGAAAATAATTTATTTGCAGAACTTCAGAACAACAGAGTCCTCGAAACTCACAAATATTTCTAGATATTCAAAAATAATTGTTCAAATCTAACGTATAAGTGCAGATATAGGTTCCAGAGACTCTTTATACAACGTCTCTACACTAAATCACATTCAAAATAACGTAAATAAGGCTCAAGCAAACTTGCTTAACAAACGCGTTGTTCACTCAATGACTGACTGGTAAATAATAATAACAACAGCTCGTACTGCTCTCCTTATATAGGCTCGTAGCATGTGCTGGAAATTTCTAGAACCATCTCGAAAAATCCACGGAACAACAAACAATGTATCAGTATATCTAATGGGGGTTACCATTAAGAGGGAAGGGTTACCATCGCCAACAATCGCCAAGTTTATCGCCAACTTGGCGATATATCGCTAAATTTGGCGACCAAAATTAGTCGCCAAAAGTGACGCCAACTTGGCGATATCGCTAATATTTCGCAAAGCTGCCATAGACATTCACTGAAAATAATAAACAAGTTTGCTTGATAACAGAGACAATGTAACAAAAACTAATATTAGTAAAGAAATGGAGCTTAATAAGATTATTTACATTATTTTACAGTACAAACACTAACTATTTACAAAATTCGTAACAATATATTCTAGAGATCCTACAGCAAAAATTTCAAAATCACGTAAATTAATTGTTTTTAAATTTTAGTCTTAATGCATAACAATGTACGGCATTATTTTGGATTATAAAATATTTTATAATTTGAATATAATATTATACTTCTCTGTTGTTTTTTCTGTAGATTTCATATGAAATTCAATAGTGAGAATTTCAAAAAAAGGTATTTTAAATTCTTAAGATTTTTTTAAGTCCAATGCTTGACAATATATGACAGTATTTTATGCTTAAAATATTTTATAACTTTATCATAAGTATTATATTTCTTTATTGTGTCTTTTTTCTGTAGATTTCATATTAAGTTCAATAGTTAGAATATCAAAGTAAGGTAAATTACGTTCTTAAGAATTTTGTTTTACTTCAGTGCTCGACAATAGATGGCATTATTTTAAATTTTAAAATATTTTATAATTTGAATATAAATAGTATTATACACTGGGGAAAACAACAACAAAAAAAGGTCGATTTTACGAAGATTATACTGGCAATGGGGTAACAGTATAATTTACTGTTTTTTAACGGAAATTTTCCACAAATTCCAGAAAAATTACCGTTTTTTGGGAAAATTTTTCTGCAATTTATGGTTATTTTTCCTTCAAAAAACAGCGAATTGTACTATCTCACAGTGGGGCAAAACCCCCAAAAACTGGCGAAAAGTTGAAAAATGAAGCTACGATTTAGGGAATTTTGATTATATAGCTGGCTAGAATAATATTTTGGAGAGTCAGAATCTGTATTTAAAAAAAGATTTTTGCTTTGCCCTTACAAGCAGCATTATTTCAAAAATGATGCTTGAAGGAGTATCATTTAGAGCGAACAAAAAAAGCAAAACATCTAAACGCACGCTACATTTTATCATATTATCCGATTTTAATGATTTGAAATGGATTCACACTATGATAGTGTGTAATTTATTTGCATGTATTTCAAAATTTATATTAAGTACACAAAAATTGATAAATTCGTAGTTATTTTTGATAAAATATTTTAGAAAATATTTTATTTTATTTTATTTTATTTTATTTTATTTTATTTATTTATTTATTTATTTATTTATTTATTTTGCTTTCAAACAACAAAAAGTTTAAATGTTCCACAGTGTTCCGCAGCGAAATTTAATGGAAATAATAACCAGGGCTAATGTCTAATGATTCATGAAAAACCAGCTGCCAAAAACTGCCATTCTGCATTTAACGCATATTTTAGTAATCTCAAGTAAAATTGCCACTTTTTCGGCCGCTTCAAAAATTCTGAAATTCAGTACTTTTCACATTAATTTATCTGATAAATATTTTTCATATTTTTGGATTATTCAATTTTGTAATAGTTTATTACCTATTATCTTGTAAATAAGTACTTTAATCATAAGATTAAATAAATTTGATAAGCACGCTTAGTAATGAAAAAATGAAAATGATTCTCTATTATTGATCCGATAGAATAAAATTTTTTATCTTTCTAGGCAGTAATTTTGTTTGTTCTTTTGAAATTAGAAGAATTATTTCGTCAATGGCAATATTTTCTAGATCAAACTACTGAGCGTATTTCCTTAATGCGAGTGAAAATCATTATGAATATGACTTTCGCCTACATTAGCAATTTGGATTTGGTTTGCAAGTGAGGATGTGATGGTACATCTATTCTAAGTACATTTAAAGAAATATTTAGCTATGAAGATGGAAGGAGGTTCTAATATATTTTTCACGTCTCCCGTATTACTAGAATACATAAATGTTGCGAATAATTCATGAATCGTTAATTTGAAAATTCCGTCATCTTCATTTCACTGATTTTATCAGGCCAATCAAGATCCATTTTTTTCAAGAAATACGGATGTCGCGAGAAGAAGAAACCCACTGAAGCCAGTTTTTGTCTGTTGCGAATGGCAACGGCAGGTTTGTTATGATAGAATGTTATGAAAGAATGTCATGGAATGTTGTTGTTCGAAGAATTGAAAACGGTAGCAATGAAGTTAAAGCTACTGTTTATTTTGATATTTAATGTTAAAAGAATGATTATGAAACGAAATTACTTTAATGTATATATGTAAATATTATGCGCGTTTATGCTGCGTGTGATTTGTAATATATGAAAGTAAAACCATGAAAAAGAAATTTCCGGCGTCTGTCTCGATTGCAGCGAAGTCACTCATTAATTTTATATCTTAGTCTCCACATTTACTGGCGCCCCCGGGTGGGCGATTTCGTTGTTTTCTGACAGATTTAAGGAAATTATTGAAGATTGAAGGTAAGAACAAAAATTTTCCATTTTGAAGTTATGTATTTGATATTTGTTAGAATATAAGATTTATCATTATTAAGATAGTAGAAATGGAAAATTTAAAAAGAAATAAAACTACTCAGCGTTCAGCTTTTACTAAAGCATATAATAAATTGGAAAATATATTGAATGACGCGAATGCCAAACATGAGGAAATCGAAATTCTTTTCCATTTATTTAAGCAGAAATCTGATGCGCTAGAAATTATTCATAAAAATTATTTAGATAGTTTGAAAGACGACGCAGAATTTGAAGCAGAATTTAATTCTGTTGAAGAATATAGAGAAAATTCTTTAAGAATTCAGTTAAAAGCGCAACGTTTGTTAGATAATTTTAAGACAAAATTGAGTCAAAATTTAATTCGAAATGAAAATAATTCGACTGATAAATTTGAAACAGAAAGTGATAAAATAAAAACTTTATGTCAGCGACTCCCTGAAGTTGAATTGTATAAGTTTGGGGGTGATTTGAAGGACTGGCTCACGTTTTGGAATCAATTTAAAAATATACATGAAAATGTGAATTTAACGAATGTGGATAAATTCCACTATTTAATTCAGTCAATGAAAATTAAATCAGAATCAAGGGAATTAGTAGAATCATTCCCAGTAACAAATGAAAATTATTCTTTAGCTGTTGAAAGTTTAACAGAAAGATATGGTAGAACCGATCTGTTAATTGATTTTTATGTGCGAGAATTACTGAAACTTGTGTTGAATAATGCGACAAAAAAGAAAGTCGATTCTTTGAGTAGTTTATATAATAAACTTTCCACCCAAATCAGGGCTTTGGGTTCTTTAGGTGTTACTACCGAAATGTGTGGTGTCATACTGTATCCTTTAGTTGAAAGTGCATTACCGGTTAATATTTTACGTTCTTTCGAAAGACAGAGAAAAAGTATAGAAAGCGAACAAAAGTTATCCAGTCTTGATGCCATAATTTTGTTTCTTAAAAACGAGGTACAATCAGAAGAAAAAATAAAATTGAGTAGATCAGAAATTTGCGATTTTGTTCCAGAAAGAAAAAACTTGGCAACAAGCCAGAATTTTAAAAGCGGCAATTTTTCTGCTGCAGAATTGATTTCTCACAATTCTAATGATGTTTCTTGCGTATTTTGTTTAAAAGATCACGAATCGCGTTTTTGCAAAAAGGCATTTTTTATGCCTCTGTCTGAAAAACTTTCGATTATCAAAAGTAAAGGTTTGTGCCGTATCTGCTTTACTAAAGGCCACCTTGCTGTTTGTTGTACAAGATCGAACATTAGATGTCAAAATTGTTCGAAAAGACATGTAAAATTTATGTGTCCTAATTTAGAATGTAATAAATCTAAAGAGATATCAAAATCACATAACGATGAAGCCAAAGAAAAAAATGTTGATACACTTTTTACGCATAACCACAACATGAATAAGAAATTTTCTTCTACCAATGAAGTTTCATTACAAACGTTAGTTGTAAACCTAAAAGGGAAATGTTCAACCCGTAAGGCAAGAATAATAATCGATACAGGTTCCCAGAAATCTTACATTTTGCGATCCACTGCAAAAGAACCAGGTTTTGATTTTCAAAGAGAAGAAGAGTTTTCCCATTCATTATTTGGAGGTAGAAAAACAAAAATGCTTAAGCACAAATGTTACAAAATTTATTTAAGTAGCCTTGATGGTAATTATATTTGTAATTTGGATGCTTTAGATCAAGATGTCATATGTAATGATATTTCTGCGATTAAATATGGTTTTTGGATACGCGAGCTAAAAGATAAAGGAATACGCTTAAGTGATACTCGAGAATCGAGTCCTATTGAGGTACTTTTAGGAGCAGATGTTGCTGGTAAGCTATTCACAGGAAGAAAAGAACAACTAAATTGCGGTTTAGTAGCAATGGAAACTAAATTAGGTTGGGCTTTAATAGGCAAGATCCCTCAGGTTGATAGTCAGAAAGATGTAAATATGACTGTAGTCAGTATGCTATCTCAAGAAGAGGTACCTGTTTCAGCATTATGGGATTTAGAACTTCTTGGTATTCGAGATTCTATTGAACAAAATAGTAAAGAAGATTCGGAAAGGGCAGTCATGATACATTTTGAAGATACAGTTCAACAAAAGAAGATGAAAGACAATGAGGATCAGCTAAAAAAACAGATGCAAGAAAGAGCTTATTTACTGGAATCGGCTAATAAAAAACAAGATCAATTGCTGAAACAAAGTCTTGACGATTTTTATGAAATGCAGAAGAAAAGTATTAAGAATGATTTATTGCTAGCAGAAGAAGCTCGTCATACACAACAGTTAGAACATATGCTCAAAGCCAAAGATGCAGAAACCGAAGCTTCAATTGCCAAAGTCAGACTTGAAGTGAAAGATGAAATAGACAGGTTAAATAAAGAAAATGATTCTCTAAAATTAACGATTGAAGAAATGGAGAAGCAGCATAAAAAAGAAATGCAAAGTAAGGAAAATGACGTGAAGAAATTAATATTAAAAGATCCGAAAGAACAATTGCCCAAATCTGTTGACAATATTAAGGAAGATGAAATTGAAGAAAATTATGCTTCGGATTCTACAGAAGACACTGTTGCTGAAACTTCCGGGTTTTCTGATGATGCTAATTCAAAATATCGCGAAACAGGTCCACAGAGTGTAGAAATCCAACTTAATGTTGCTGATTACACATCAAAGGTTGAAAAGAGAAACTGTTTGTCTTTGGCACCCTTTCAGAATATTGACATTCCAAGTGAAAACTTGGAATTAACTGAGGAGTCTGTGCTAGAAAATAAAAATATTTTTGATGGCAGTAATAGAAGGTCTTTGAGTTTAGAGGATAAATCTGACTTAAAGCAGGAGATTGAGTACATGAAAACTAGAATTGAAGTTCTTGGTGCTGATATAATTCGTTTGCAAGGAGAATTGAAAGAGATGGCGAATTCAAATTTAGATTTAAAAACTCAGTTGAAAGAGAAAGAAGCTGCTCTGTCAGAAGCTAAGCTTGATGTGAGAATATCGAATAGAAAAGAACAGCAAGCAGATAGTATTACATCTTCACTTCGAGACCGAAATAAGGAATTGAGGGAGAAAATAAAATCTCTTGAAGAGACCATTGAAGAAAAAATAAAAGCTGAAAACGAACTAAGAGAGAAGGTTAATAATTTAGAAATTCAGCTATCCAAATCAATAAAAGAAGCAGATGATAAGCAGAAAAGACTTGAAATTGAAAAAGCCAAATCTGAAGAAAGAATCAAAGGAATGCAATATACATGTGAGATATCAAAAGATGTAACTCAAAAATTTGCCAAAAGCCAAGATCATTATGAAGAAATTGTAAAACAAAATATGGATTTAGTTAGAGAAAAGGAAGAAAATAATAGAAAAAATTTACAACTGCAAGAAAAAATTACTAAACTGAAAAATGAATTAGCAGAAATAAAAAAGGAAAGAGCAAGATTTGGAAAACTAACTTCTGTGTTGAAATCATCCTGTATGGAATTACAAGAGCAAGCGAAAGATTTAGAAATTATAGTAGAAGTAAGAGACAGAGCTATCCTTGATTTGCAAGAATATGAGAATGTCTTAAAGGCTCACATGAAAGGCTTAAAAGAAGATTTGAAAGTATCTAAGGCTGAAACAAACAAAGCACTGAAAGATATAGACTGGGCAATGATTCAAAGAACATTTCAAGTTTATGAAATTCGTTGGAAGTTTAACCCACCCTCAGCCCCATGGTGGGGAGGGTTTTGGGAAAGGCTAATTGGAATTCTTAAAGACCTGCTTAGAAAAAATTTAGGACATTCGTCTCTGACCTATGAAGAATTATTAACTCTTGTCTGCGAATGTGAATCAGTAATGAACAACCGACCACTAAGCTATATATCAGAAGAATCTGACTTGAGAGCTCTCACCCCAGCATCATTTCTACAAGATATTCGCACAAGCGAAGTTCCAGATTTAGACCAAATTGAAAGTACTAATATTTTGAAAAGATGGCGACACATTCAAAGAGTAAGAGATAATCTGAAACACAGATTTAAAAAGGAGTACTTAGGTTTCCTGCGATCTTCCATTTCTAAAAAGCATGATAATATTAAAGTTGGAGATGTAGTTTTGATTGGCCGAGATGATAAGAAGAGACTGTTTTGGCCTTTGGCAAAGGTTATAGAACTTTTCCCAGGTAAAGATGGAGTAGTCAGACTTGTTAAGTTGAAAACAGCTAAAGGAACATTTTTGAGACCAGTACAAAGACTTTACCCTCTTGAGATCACACAGGAAGACTGTGAACCTCTTTTGTTTGATCCAGCACCAATCACAGCTGATACGATTGACGAACAGTCAAAAGATAGTAAACCTATTGAAAAGATTGATACTCAGACTCGTTCTGGTCGAAGAGTAAATCCTCCTAAAAGACTTGATTTGTAAATTCTGAACATTTCAGTTGAACTTTCACCATTGAACTTTCATTATTGAATATGAACATTCATTTATTGACTCTAAAACCTGAACTTTAAAGTTTGAAAAATATTTTTATTATTTCTATTTTATTTTTTGATTGTATGTATTTGTATTAGAGTGTATTTTTAGTGTTTATTTTAAGTTTGCTTAGATTAATATTTGTATGTATGTAACATTTTAGTATTTTTCAGCCTCTCTTTGCTGAGTTTTTTCCAAAACTCAGGTGGGGAGGATGTCGCGAGAAGAAGAAACCCACTGAAGCCAGTTTTTGTCTGTTGCGAATGGCAACGGCAGGTTTGTTATGATAGAATGTTATGAAAGAATGTCATGGAATGTTGTTGTTCGAAGAATTGAAAACGGTAGCAATGAAGTTAAAGCTACTGTTTATTTTGATATTTAATGTTAAAAGAATGATTATGAAACGAAATTACTTTAATGTATATATGTAAATATTATGCGCGTTTATGCTGCGTGTGATTTGTAATATATGAAAGTAAAACCATGAAAAAGAAATTTCCGGCGTCTGTCTCGATTGCAGCGAAGTCACTCATTAATTTTATATCTTAGTCTCCACAACGGAAGCTACTGTCAATGAATGGGATTGTATTAAACAACAGGATAATTAACTTATGTCTTTTAATACAATCATTGATACAGAAGAAATAGTCGTTAATAACGAATTAGTGTAATACTCAACGTTGCTCCCTATGTCAGGCAACATCAAAACAGCTTCTTACCGATATGACATTTTTTAATTAAAAGTGGAGAGAGACAATTTAGAATTCAGAATATCTACGTTACATGCTAAGATGCTTAGAGAGGGCTTACACCTGGCAGACAAATCGGATAGAAAAAATGGAAAGCTCGTACTCTGCATGAAAAGAAGAACACCGAATTTGCAAAATAAAATATGCAAAAAATAATTCGTTTACAATTAAGACTTCTCGTCGAGAAGCCAAATCCCAGATTTGGAAGCACAAATGATGGCAATACAATTCAACGATACTTTGAAAACGCAGCTATTTGTGCTTCTGTAACGAGCGTATACGAAGATTTGACTAAACGATTCTATGTCTGAAGTAATTTCTTGTAGCCATATCATTTATTTTATCAATTTCGAAGATTTTTCCTTACAAACAGCTCGTAGATTTGAACTCATCCCTGATTCTATATGCCTACTCCTGTACACAAACTACTTATTAATGACAAAGAAATAACATTGTCTTCATTACTACCAAATTGTCAAATGGCAAACGACACCCAAGAATCGTGCAAAAAACTGATCAAAAGGCATCAAGATCATTTTCTGCAAAAATGTGGTGTCGAGAAAAAAAAGTAAGTTATTTTTACGTCTTTTAATGTCATCAAATCTTTTCATTTCCAGTTTAGGTAAATTATCGTACTAGAAATTAAAATCATTGACCATAAAAGTCACAGGATCTTCTAATACCGCGAACAAGTTCTGCTAATTATTTCGACACCTTGACCTCTGAAAAATCTTTTTATTATACTTCAGTTGATTCTAAAGGGGAATTTCTGGAATATATTTTCGTTTTTATTTTAATAATATAAAAATTAAATAGTCTAATGTCTTACTTTCCATTAACGTATTTAAATTTCGATTAAATACGTCTTGGTTCCTTGAAATTTCCCTTTTTAAGTTTAGCCTCGAAAATTTAAATTTTATTTGAATCTAATTGTTTTTACTTTTAATCTGTTATTTTATTTTTTATTTATTTTTAAAGTTTAACATTTGAATCCTAATTAGCATCCTGAAAAGTTTACGAAATTTCATACAAATTGAAGAACTTTCGAGACATTTTAATTTTTGTTCCGCCATATTGTATCCACCATTTTTTTTTTAAAAAATTTTGTATTCTTACTTAGCATCCTCAAAAACACCTGTATACGAATTTTCGTACAATTTGAATAACATTTTCATATTTTGGCCAGCTTTTCGGGATTTCGCCCCACTGTGTGGCGTCCCGATTACTAGTACAATTTTCGTAAAATCGTTCTTATTTTACAGAGTGCTTCTCTCTCTTATTTTTTTTTCTGTCGATTTCATATGAACTTCAACAGTAAGAATTTCATAGTCTTTTCATAAATTCTTTCAGTCTTTTCAAATTTCATAAATTTAAATTCTTAAGAACTTTTTTAACTCCAATTCTCGGCAATATACGACAGTATTTTATATTTAAAATATTTATAACTTTATCATAAATATTATATTTCTTTGTTGTTTCTTTTTTCTGTAGATTTCATATTCAGTTCAGTAGTTAGAAAATAAAAGTAAGGTAAATTACATTCTTAAGGATTTTTTTTTTTTTTGTTTACTTCAGTGCTCGACAATAGATGACATTATTTTGAATTATAAAATACAGTCGGCTCTCATTAATTCAAACTTGTCGGGACCACATAGGAGATGTCCGAATTTTTAGAGTTCGAATTAAAGAAAATATGAAAGGAAAACATGTTTAAAGAGGTACTATTACAAAGAAATTAAAGTTATGGTATTTATAAAAAGTATATTTCGGCTGTTATCATTAGAATATGACTGAATATTAAATTAAAAGAGATAAAATACATAAAGTAATTCTGAGATTAGAAACAAGCACAAACGATGGTGGAGTGGAGGTGTCATTCATAGAATAACGGGGCATTAAAAAAGCGGATATCGAATACATGGAACTATACGTATACTTGTTCTGAACAATTCTGACAAAAATGAAAGATAGAAAGTTTTTTGGAATATTTGAAGTCTGAGGAAAAAATAAGGAAAAATGAAAAATCAGAATCTCGTTATTTCGAATTAAACGAAGAGAAAATGAGTTCGAATAAATGAAAATTTTTAACATTATTCTGCTATTGGAAATTTCGGGACTTCATGTTTAGTTCGAATTAAGTGAAGATTCGATTTATCCGATTTTAAATTAACGAGAACCGACTACATTTTATAATTTGAATATAAATAGTATTATACACTGGGAAAAAACGGTCGATTTTACGGAGATTATACTAGCAATCGGGGCGCTAGTACAATTCACTGTTTTTTAATGTAAAATTTCCACAAATTCCATAAAAATTACCGTTTTTTTGGGAACTTTTTCTGTAATTTACGGTTATTTTTCCGTCAAAAAACAGTGAACTGTACTGACGTCCCGGTTACCAGTACTATTTCCATAAAATCGACAGTTTTTTTACAGTGTACTTCTCTGTTATTTTTTTTCTCTGTCGATTTCATATGAATTCAACAGTAAAAATTTCAAAGAAAGATAAATTATTATTATTTTTTAAACCTTTTTTGAACTTCAATGTATGACAATTATTTTGATTTACAGATACTTCCAAAGTATCGTACTAAATGTTTTTCAATAAATTTAACAATATAAATTTTCGGTATCAAGATGAAAACAAAATAGCTGCGAACTGCTTAGAAATGTAAATTATAACGTGAACGAAGAATATATAACAAGTTTTTAGCATGACTTAAGATGCGTTATTTTTCTCAAAATAAGGTACCCTGGGGTAATAACGCCACGTTAAAGTTCTACCAATTTTCACGGCTTAGTTTTAGATTGTATTTTTCAAACAAATACAGGACCTGATACAGCAACTCATTGACTATCTATATAAAATAAAATAATTTAACAGATATGTATTCATAAAATGTAATGGCGTTTTTTCTTGACCAATGCTATTTGGCGTTAATACCCACCTATATGGGTAATAACGCCATGCAAACAAAAATATAAAATAAGATGGAATAATGGCATGTAGTTTGCCCAATTCTAAAAATAAAAACTCTACATCTCTAGAAATTGACAAATTGCAATCTAAGCTATTGAAAATGTACAATTTTTTGTGACTCTGAAAGAAAAAGAAAGCTGTGGTGGTGGCGGGGAGAGGAGACAAAAAAATATCAGATTCTAAGCTACGTTTTGCTTAAAAGTGACCATTTAAATAGAATTATTAGAAACATAGCACGGATTATTTGAATCAGTATTTATATTCCCACGTATGCATTCTATGCGATAGAAAATATTGATTTTTTTGTGAAAGTGAAAGAAAAAGGAGTGAGGGGGAGCTTCAACAGATATAACACCCCGTGTCTCTCTTTGCTTAAAAAGTCCCGCTTAAATATGATTATAAGAAAAATTGCATGGTTTTAACCATTCATAATGTACTATTTTAATCTTGTGAAGTTTTATAGTAACTAGAGTTATATGTAATAAATATTTTTGTTAAACCTTAACTGCTGTTAGCGTCTCACATACCGCTGCGTTTTTCAAGTTTCAGACTTTAACTTTTTTTAGTTTAACTATAGATACCGGGAAAATTTTGTTTCATTTGGAGTCCTATTACTATCTCTAGAAACTTTTGAATAGCTGAATTTTATTTATAATAGTCCTGTATATAAGGTTTAATTAAAAATAATATTCTAAAAGTTAATTTAATGTTTTATTCATCGTTAGATTAAGCGGTCTGACAGTAAGTTATGCGACAATTTTTGTCACAGCAGTTAAGGGTTAATACTATTATTGTAATCTAGTAAATAGTTTTTAACCCATAACTCCACACTAATGCGGATTCTCCAAACCTACAGTTAAATTGTTGACGTTTTAAAGAGCATGCTTTAATAAATTTTTAATAAATTGAATAAAATTTTTGATTAAAAAATAGTATCCCAAAGAGATATCTTATTCAATTTTATACATAATTCATATGGTTATATATCATTATCTCTATATTAGCAACAAAATTAACCTTTAACTGCTGTTAGCAATGGGACTGAACACTGTCCCCCCTCCCCCCCCCGAAAAGAAAATAGCGTTTAACTTGTATTTTCCAGTTTAACTATAGTTACAACTGAAATTCTCTTTCGTTTGGAGTTCTCGTAATATTGTTAGAAATATTTGAATGGATTAAATTTAATTAGAATTAATTCTGTACAAAAAGTTTAGCGCAGGAACAGTATTTTATGATTTTTAATCATGGATCGCATTTTAACATATAACTAGTGTTACCGGTCTCGTAGACCACTATTTTTATTTTTATTTTTTAGTTTAACTTGTAATTTTCAGTTTAACTGAAAACACTACCGAAATTTTGTTTCATTTGGAATTTTAGTACTATCACCAGACACTAAATAGGTGAATATTAAGTATAATACTCTTGTATAAAAAGTTAAGTACAAAAACACAATCCTATGAGTTATTCCCACCTTTTATTCATCTTTCAATTTTGTGGTCTCAAAAACCGCATCACATTCATACGGTACAATTTCTGTCACATCAGTTAAAGGTTAAATTTATAAAGTTTTGAAAAACCGAACGCTGAGAAAGTGGACAGTTAAAATTTCGAACTCAATTGAACAATCCAGTGGAAACTTAATAGAAACCTGATTTTGAAGATGTTCGAATTTGAATCTCGAAACCATTTTGATATGGTGATTTACATGAGTTAAAAAATATTTTTTATTTTAGTAAAAAAAAAAAAAAAATAATAATATAATAAAAAATAAAATAGAGATATTATTTTTAAGTATTGGGCACCCACCCTTAATCTTACCATTTCAACAATGATGATAATGCTGTCCCATATTAATATATAAACTCCCTTCGGATATAGTTCGGCCACTGTTGGGAATCAACCGGGGTAATAACGCCAATCCCTGGCGTTATTACCCCGGGATACGTATTGCGCAGTTAATCCTAAACTACAAATTATCTCGAGAAGATATCCAAAATCTTCTACAACAATTTCAAAGTACATGAAATACACTACAAATTTATGTAATAAACAAAGTATTTCTGGATAAAAAATATGGTCTTCAGATCAAAAATCTTATCTCGCAAATTTTAGATCAAGCGTTAATTTTAGTTGCTTGTAAAAACAATAAGACCTAAAAATGAAACAAATTAACTTGAAGCTGTTTTTTGCGATTTATATGACTCAAAACCCTTCTGCGCAGAGCACATGGGTGTCATTTACCTGATTATTTCATAATTATGCAAAATATAAGCACTTGGCGTTATTACCCCAGGGTACCTTATATTTTATAACTTTTGAAAAGTATGAGAATAATCTTTAAAGATATAACCAAAGGCGTGCAAATAATGTCATGGTTTTATTTTCTAAAAAGTAAATTATATTTCCTTTTCGAAATGTTGATTAACGAGGGAAAAAAAAGTTTTTTGCCTACTATAAATTTAATTTAATCAATCGAAAGATTTCAAAATCTATACTTTTGACATAAATCTTTAACATGAGTTCTGCGATTTCTATAAGGTTTTTCTAAAGCTGACCAATTTTTCTTATGGCTACAAAAATTGTTTGGAAATATTTTTTTTTGTGTGTGTGTTTTCTACTGTTTTTAGAGAGTATTTATTTTAAAGATATGTTTTTTTTTCAGGAAATTCTTTACTTTATAATTTAAATATAATATTGTTCTTCTGTGTTGTTTCTTTTTTTTTTTTTCACATGAAATTCAATAGTAAGAATTTCAAATCAAGCAATTTTAAATTCGTAAGAATTTTTTTGTAACTTCAATGCTCGACAATATATGATAGTATTTTGAATTATAAAATATTTTATAACTTGAATATAAATATTGTACTTCATTGCTGTTCCTTTTATTGTAGATTTCATATGAAGTTCAATTCTCAGAATTTCAAAGTAAGGTAAATTACATTCTTAAGAAAAAAAAAACTAATTCAATGCTCACAATATTAAACATTATTTTGTATTTTAAAATAATTTACAATTTGAATATAACTATTAAATTTCTCTATTGCTGTGTTTTTTCTATAGATTTCGTATGAAGTTCAACAATAAGAATTTCAAAGTATGATAATTTAAATTTTTAAGAAAAAATCTTTTTTGTACTTCAATGTATGACAATGGTGACATTATTTTGATTTACAGATACTTCCAAAGTATTATACTAAAAGTTTTTCAGTAAACTTAACAATATAGATTTTAGACATCAAAACGAAAACAAACTAGCTGCGAACTACTTAGAAATGTAAATTATACGTGAACGAAGGACATATAACAAGTTCTTAGCATGATTTTATATGCGTTATTTTTGGCTAAATATATTTTATAACTTTCCTTAACTATGAGAATAATATTTAGAAATATAACCAAAGGCGTGTAAATAATGTCACTGTTTTAATTCCGAAAAAGTAAATTGTATTTCCTTTTCGAAATGGTGATTAAAGAGGAAAAAATGTTTTTTGCCTATTATAAATTTCATTTAATCAATCGAAAGATTTCAAAATCTAAACTTTAGACATAAGTCTTTAAAATGAGTTCTATAAGGATTTCCTAAAGCTGACCCATTTTTCTTATGGCTACAAAAATTGTTTGGAAATATTTGTTTGTGTTTTTTCTCTTTTTTTAGAGAATATTTATTTTAAGGATTTTTTTCTTTCAGGATATTCTTCATTTTATAATTTAAATATAATATTGTACTTCCATGTTGTTTTTTATTTTATTTTTTTTTTTGTCGATTTCACATGAAATTAAATAGTAAGAATTTCAAATCAAGCAGTTTTAAATTCGTCAGAATTTTTTGTACTTCAATACTCGACAATATATGATAGTATTTTGAATTATGAAATATTTTATAGCTTAAACATAAATATTGTACTTCTTTGCTGTTCTTTTTTTTTTTTTTTTTTTTTTTTTTTGTAGATTTTATATGAACTGCAATAATAATAAATTCAAAATAAGGCATACTACATTCTTAAGATATTTTTTTACTTCAATGTCTGACACCAAATGATATTACTTTGAATTTTAAAATATATTACAATTGGAACATAAATATTATATTTCTCTGTTGTATCTATTTTTTCTGTAGATTTTATGTGAAGTTTTTCAGTAAAAATTTCAAAGTATGATAATTTAAATTTTTAAGAAAAAACCTTTTTGGACTTCAATGTATGGCAATGATGATATTATTTTGATTTACAGCTACTTCCAAAGTATTATACTGAAAGTTTTTCAGTAAACTTAAGTATATAGATTTTAGGTAAAAATGCGAAAACAAAATAGCTACGAACAGTTTCGAAATGTAAATTATACGTAAACAAAAAATATATAACAAGTTCTTAGCATGATTTTAGATGCGTTAATTTGCGCAAAATATATTTTATAACTTTTGAAAAGTATGAGAATAATCTTTAGAGATATAACCAAAGGCGTGTAAATAATGTCACTGTTTTACTTCCGAAAAAGTAAATTGTATTTCCTTTACGAAATGGTGATTAACGAGGAAAAAAATGTTTTTTGTCTACTATAAATTTCATTTAATCAATCGAAAGATTTCAAAATCTCAACTTTTGACATGAAAATGAATTCTGCGATTTCTATAAAGTTTCTCTAAAGCTGACCCATTTTTCTTATGGTTACAAAAATTATTTAGAATTTTTTTTTTTTGAGAATATATATTTTAAGAATAAGATATGAATTTTTTCTTTCTGGAATTCTTCGTTTACTAACACCAATTTTCTAGTGTGCCGTGCAAAATTAGGAGATACAATAAACACTACAGATTAGCTTAAGATAAAAAAAACTTTAACGATATAGCTATCATGAAATAAAAATGTAATTTGACAAATTACAGCGATATTTGGAAAATGATACTTTCAAAGACTAAGTTTTTATACTTATAAATAAATTCTATGTTTAAAATAATAATAATAGATATAATTTTTTGACAATCAAAACATGGTTTATATAATAACCGAATCATACATTACATACACAATAAACCAATCATAAACAATTTTTAAATAAATTTTCAAGGTATTTTAAATATTTAAGAATTTTTTTTAATTTCAATGCTCAACATTGTATGACAATAATTTCAATTATAAAATATTGAACATAAATATTATACTTCTATGTTGTTCCTTTTTCTGCAGTTTCAAATGAAGTTCCTTTCTAAGAATTTCAAAGCAAGGTAAATTGCATTCTTAACAAAAACAAATCAATTCACTGCTCACAATATATGACATTATTTGAATTTCAAAATATTTTTCAATTTTAATATAAATTTATACTTCTCTGTTGTTTCTTTTTTCTGTAGATTTCGTATGAAGTTGAACAGTAAGAATTTCAATGTAAATTAATTAAATTAAAAAAAAATCTTGTTGAACTTCAATGTATGACAAAGATGACATTATATTGATTTTTTGATACTTCCAAAGTATACTAAAATTTTTTCAGTAAAATAAACAATATAAATTTTAGGTATCAAGACGAAAACAAAATAGCTGCAAACTGCTTAGAAATGTAAATTATAACGTGAACGAAGAATATATAAAAAGTTTTTTGCATGGCTTAAGATGCGTTATTTTTCTCAAAATATATTTTATAACTTTTGAAAAGTATGAGAATAATCTTTACAGATATAACCAAAGGCGTGTAAGTAATGTCACTGTTTTATTTTCGAAAAAGTTAATTGTATTTCCTTTTCGGAATGTTGATTAACGAGGAAACAAAATGTTTTTTGTCTACTATAAATTTCATTGAATCAATCGAAAGATTTCAAAATCTATACTTTTGACATAAATCTTTAAAATGAGTTCTCCGATTTCTATAAAGTTTTTCTAAAGCTGACCCATTTTTCTTATTGCTACCGAATTTGTTTGGAAATATTTTTTGTGTTTTTATTTTTTTTTTTTTTTTAGAAAATTTATATTTGCAGTATAAGATATGTATTTTTTCTTTCTGGAAATTCTTCGTGTACTAACACCAATTTTCTAGTGTGTCGTGCAAACTTAGGAGATACAATAAACACATCTGTCTTGCTAAAGATAAAAAAAAAATGTTTTTAACGATATAGTTATTATGAAAAAAAAATGTAATTTGAAAAATTACAACTACCATTTGGAAAATGACATTTTCAAAGATTAAGATTTTAGACTTATAAATAAATTCTATGTTTAAAATAATAATAATAGACATAATTTTTATGATGATCAAAATATGTCTTACATAATAACCGAATCATACATTACGTGCGCAATGGATCAATCATAAACTAATTTTAAATAAATTTTCAAGGTATTTTAAATTTTTAAGAATTTTTTTAACTTCAATTCTCAACGATATATGATAGTAATTTCAATTATAAAATATTTTATAACTTTAACATAAATATTATACTTCTGTTGTTCCTTTTCTGCAGATTTCATATGAAGTTCAATTCTCAGAATTTCAAAGTAAGGTAAATTACATTCTTAAGAGAAAAAATTAATTCAATGCTCACAATATATGACATTATTTTGTATTTTAATATAATTTACAATTTGAATATAACTATTAAATTTCACTGCTGCTGTGTTTTTTCTATAGATTTCGTATGAAGTTCAACAGTAAGAATTTCAAAGTAAGATAAATAAAATTTTTAAGAAAAAACCTTTTTGAACCTCATTGTATGACAATGATGACATTATTTTGATTTGTAGATACTTCCAAAGTTTTCTAAAAGTTTTTCAGTAAATTTAACAATGTAAATTTTAGGTATCAAGTCGAAAACAAAATAGCTTCCAACATCTTATAAATGTAAATTATGCATGATCGAAGAATACATAACAAGTTCTTAGCATGATTTTAGATAGGTTATTTTTCGCAAAAGATATTTTAGAACTTTTGAAAAGTATGAGAATAATCTTCAGAGATATAACCAAAGGCGTGTGAATAATGTCACTGTTTTATTTCCGAAAAAGTAAATTGTATTTCCTTTAAATGTTGATTAACGAGGAAACAAAATGTTTTTTGTCTACTATAAATTTCATTGAATCAATCGAAAGATTTCAAAATCTTAACTTTTGACATAAATCTTTAAAATAAGTTCTGCGATTTCTATAAAGTTTTTCTAAAGCTGACCCATTTTTCTTATGGCTACGGAAATTATTTGGAAATATTTGTCGTGTTTTTTACTTTTTGTAGAGAATATTTATTTTAAAAGATATGTTTTTTTTTTTCTTTCAGGAAATTCTTCATTTTATAATTTAAATATAATAGTGTACTTCTGTTTTTTTTTTTTTTTTTTTTTTTTTTTTTTTTTTTTTTTGTCGATTTTACATGAAATTTAATAGTAAGAATTTCAAATCAAGCAATTTTAAATTCGTAAGAATTTTTTTTAGTTTCAATGCTCGAAAATATATGACAGTATTTTGTATTATAAAATATTTTATAACTAGAACATAAATATTGTACTTCTTTGCTGTTCCTTTTTCTTTAAATGTGTATGAAGTTTAATAATAATAATTTCAAAGTAAAGCAATCTATACTCTTAAGAATTTTTCTTTTTTTACTTCAATGCCTGACAGCAAATGATATTATTTTGAATTTTAAAATATAGTACAATTGGAACATAAATATTGCATTTCTCTGTTGTTGCTTTTTTTCTGTAGATTTTATGTGAGGTTTTGCTGTAAGAATTTCAAATAAGACAATTTAAATTTTTAAGAAAAATCCTTTTTGAACTTCAATTTATGACAATGGTGACATTATTTTGATTTACAACTATTTCCAAAGTATTATACTAGAAGTTTTTCAGTAAATTTAAGAATATAAATTTTAGGTAACAAGGCGAAAACAAAATAGCTACTTACAGTTTAGAAATGTAAGTTATACGTGAGCGAGGAATATATAACAAGTTTTTAGCATGATTTTAGATGCGTTATTTTTCTCAAAATATATTTTATTATTTTTTAAAAGTATGAGAATAATCTTTAGAGATATAACCAAAGGCGTGTAAATAATGTCACTGTTTTACTTCCGAAAAAGTAAATTGTATTTTCTTTTCGAAATGTTGATTAAGGAGAAAGAAAAATATCTTTTGTCTACTATAAATTTCCTTGAATCAATCGAAAGATTTCAAAATTTAAACTTTTGACATAAATCTTTAAAATGAGTTCTGCTGTTTCTATAAAGTTTTTCTAAAGCTGACCCATTTTTCTTATAGCTACAAAAATTGTTTGGAAATATTTGTTTGCGTTTTTTACTTTTTTTAAGGAATATATATTTTAAAGGTCAGATATTTCTTTTTTTTTTTTTAGGATTTTCTTCGTGCGCTATTCCTATTTTTCTAGTGCATCGTGCTAAATTAGGAGATACAATTAGCACATCTCTTTAGCTTAGGACAGAAAAAAATCTTATACAATATAGCTATTACGGAAAACAAATGCAAACAAAAAATAAATTAATTAAAATTTAAAAATTAAAAATAAATAAAATAAATAAATAAATACGAAAAAAATTAATTTAACAAATTACAACGACCATTTACATATTTTCAAATACTAAAATTTTACACATAAATAAATTCTATATTTGAAAAAAAAAATAATAATAAACAACATTTTTATAATTGTCAAAACGTGACTTACGTAATAACAGTCATATAAAACGTTCGTTATGTATTAAACCAGTGCGCGAAATTTTCACTCGCCATCTCACCATTGGCGAGTAAATATTTAAGGTTGGCGAGTAAGTTTTTTTTAACGCTGTGCTTCAAATAGAACTATGCACAGCGATACACGGAAGTATTTCAAAATAAAGCGATGGTATTTATTTTCCAAAAGAAGTAAAAATGCTCCGTCACCTATTTCTTTGTTTTTTCTAGGGAGGAATGAAATTGACCGGAAATTCTCCCTCCCCCCACACTTTCCTACCGCACACGCGCTGAGACCGAATCAGAGCGCTCTTCACTCCTGCGTGAAGAGATGCAGTTTTTGTCAATAATATACGTTCTCTCTAAAATTTTTGGTTTCATTAGATTTGGCAATTTTTTTTTGTTCTGTGGTAGTTGGCAGTAATTAAAGTTGTGTTTTAGTTAATTTTTTTATTAATGCCATGAAAAAAAAAAAGACAGGAATAATATAGATTCTTTTTTTTCACTAAAATTAATAGATCAAACAAAAAATGTGATAAAGATACGATCACAAATGTTGAAAGTGAACGCATGCAAACTCAAGTTAAATAAAGTGAGAATGAATCTGATAGTAGCAATAATCCCTTTTTCTCCTTTTCCAGTTCTGCTAAAAAGAAATGTGGCAGTGATTTCGAGTCACCAGTTCCAATTTAAAAAAAATCAACAAAGAGTGGTTAAGTCATTTTTAATAGCTTTTATATGATGGTAAAACTAGTCTTGCAAAATGCGAAATTTGCCAGCAGGTGCCTTCCAGTAATGTTGATGAAAAGTGTATAAATGGCTTTTCTGAGCCGTTTAAAAAAAGAGTCATTTGTTTTTCACAACCAAAGCAAAATTCACTGTGAAAATATTGTCATTGTAAAGCCAAAAACATACCCATCAGAAACACGAATGGTAAAATGTCTGAAGAAAATGGACTAACAGATGTTTTCTCAGTTGAAAAATATATTCAGTGTTCTATGTTGCAAAGTATGAAAAACCGTTTAAAGTCTTCGTAGATCTTTAGTGGTTGGCTGAGAAATTAAATGTGGATATTTTAATATAGAATGGGGATAAAAAACAATGCAGGAATTTTATCCATTTTATAGCTGAAACTTTGATGTTAGATTTTGTGGAAAACTTAAAAAAGTGTACATATATCAGCATTCTAGTTGATGGTTCTACAAATCGATCACCTGTTCAGCATACAAATGGGCATGTTCGATACGTGGATTCAAAATATAATCATATCAAAGAGGACATATTAGAATTAATAGAGCTTCCAAATTCTACTTCATCCAGTTATTTCATAGCCATAAATGATTTTTTAGATAAGATTATAGGTACAAATGAATATTGAAACAGGTGTTATAGTATAGGCTTGGTTGCAGATGATGCTCCAAATATGCATTTCTACCAGAAATCGAAATCTTTAAGTGTGGTATTACAAAACAAGGCACTTATCATTTCATCTTTGAAAATAAGAATTTAACATTGCATCTCAATTCTAATAGATCTCGAATCTAGTGTTGGACCAAGCGAACAGGAGTTTTTAGACCAACTATCCATTTCAGGGATAATCAGGGATGTGCAGCTGACACATATAGAAAATGGGGAGGAAGAGTTTCTTTACTTTAAGAAGGACATTAATTAAACATACAAAGGTATACATTTCAGAAAGACTGCAATTTCTGTCATCAGATGTGTTATCATATGTGCATATTTTTGACACTGTGGGGTTAGCCCCTCAAAGAAAAAAATCATGAATTTGGGATAGAACTAAAGAAGCTCTTTATGTATTTGAACCCAAATCTCTTTAATGAAAAAGTAGATATTGTTTTTGCAGAGTGGGCAGAATTTAAATTTATGTTTCCATCACTGACACTGAAAGAGATGCTGGAGAAAGTTTGCACTGAAAAATGTTCAGCAAGATTCCCCAATTTGCTCCAGATCCTAACATTTTGTGCTGTTTTACCAGTAAGAACAGATTAATGTGAGAGAGGGTTCAGCTCTCACAACAGACTTAAGACAGTATACTTTTTTAATACTTTTTTCTCATTGTGGCAATAAAAGTATTCCATTTCTGGACATTAAACATGGAGCAATGAGAAAACGATTAAATTCTGGACATCACAAGGATTCAGACATGTTTCAGATATCTCTTGACCGAGAGCATCAACCATTTTCCAAATGATTAAAAAAATTTCTAAACAAATGATTTGTATTAAAATATTAATACAATAAAAAAATACAGGTTTGAATACATTTTAAAAATGTATTGAAGTCTGTATTTTATTAAATCTTTTAATAGCTTTTTTAATTCAGACGTTAAATGTACGCGTATTGCAAAATGTTTACAGTATATGTGCCTTGTACAATTAACAAATATTTTTGCTGTATTGCAATTATAGCTTGTTTAAATTATAATTGTATTAGCGTGAAAGGCAATCGCAATAACGTACTATTTATATTCACTTCAAATGCTTAATTAGTCTGTTTTGCATAGATGTGAAGCATTTTTTTCGACATTTTTAAATTTAAGTGACGAATATTTGCATGAGCTCTTAGACTGGAGTACATGTATGAGAGAATGTACGGATACGGCAAATGCTTATAGATTATAAAATTTTGAGTGCATGCTCCACATTGTTAAAACATTTTCAGTGAAGTTTGAAGGAATCTACGGGTAATTCTATATCTCGAGTCATATAAATTTATAGAGATTAGAAAAACCGAGATTGTGTTAAATAATAGAGAAGTTATTCGGTAAATTTACGATAAACTCTGTAAATTAACATCGTTAAAAATGTAAAAGACTCTATAAAATTATTCTTAATGATAATAATCTAGTTTAGTCGTCGAAATTAGTAAACCACTTCAAAGAAGTTGAATCTCTAGAGTAAATTTAAACTGCTGTATTATTTAATTTCTGCGCAGTTTGTACCTAGCCGTCCTAGGGTTTGAACACTGAGACCTCTTGACAGTGAAAGAATACCTTACTGTCCTTGCGATAGGAGGTGTTGTTATTGAATACAAAGCATGCATTTTATGATTCAGCAGGGAAAAATCTATTGTACTTGGTGCTTTTCAAAGATTTCTCTTCAAATAGATTCGTTAAAGAATCATAAAAGTTTTTTTTCTTTATTTCAAACCGAATATTTTTTTAAAATTAATTTTAAATTAGTTTAAGTAATAAATAAAAAAATTGTTTTAATGAAAATAATCGCATTCTGCTAATCACTTATAAGCGAAATACAGGTGCCTGGTTCAAATTTCGGCGACTCCGTTACACACTTTTTGTGGAATTTCCGGATGTAATCTTCAGATATTGACTATATCATTCTGTCTATCCCGTCATTTTAAATCGACAACGGCTTATAAACATGAATTTTATGTCAAACATTTAAGTCAAATGTGTGTGTTTAGTAAACTAACAAACAAGATATTGTGCAAACCATAGCCACGCATGTTACAGAACTTGGTGATTCACACCTGGATGTAATGAATTACAAAAGTAAAAAGATGTATCGGTTTGGGTATAATGACAAATTCATCGAATGTTTGTTTAATCAGTTTCTACTTCCCATATAATCATCACTCCCTGATGAAAACATTTTATTTCTACACCGTAAAAAAATTGACCCATTTGCTGCAGCGTCACTCCCCCGCTTTTATAGAATATCTCTTTTATGACCAATGAGAATGCTCCATAACACAGTAAAGTAACCGTTTTCTATAAAAGCGATGGAGTGATGCTGCAGAAAATGGATCAAACTTTTAACAGTGTATCTATTATAATCCCTGTCTCATTAAACACCGACTGCAGTGCAAATTGTACGTCTCTTTTAAAATTGGTTTTTATCATCTTCTAAATCTAATCGCTAACATTTTTTTTTTTCAATTTTCGTAATTATGACTGTCGTTGCTATAACGGGGCGAATTTTAAATTTATTTACTCGATTGGAGACCACAGGCAAGTTTCTGGTCTCCTGATTGATTGATTTCTCTTCCGTCTTTTCTGCTGTTTAAGGTTTTTGGAAATGAGAATTTCTAATGAAGCAAGTAGTAATATACCATAAAATAATTCTTTTTTGTATTAAATAAATCAGCATTTAACGTCCAAAATTTTAATCTAAATCATTTCTTATCAAATGTCTAATTAATTCGGAATTCCGCAAAATGATATTACATTAGAAAGTATAAATTAAATGGAACACTTTAGAAAATATATGTAAGGCGCCATCTGCTTTTCTTATAGAAAACTTAACTTATTTTTTAAAATCAACATTTGTCTTTTATCACTTTTTTTTTTTTTTTTTTTTTTTTTTTTGAAGATTAAGTTTATTTTAGATATCAGCTTCGAAAATGTTTTAAATGTGTATATATTTTAAGAAATCGTATGTACATTCATACATATAAAAAGTTTTTAAAACTCCAGTATTTTATATAGGAAATTAAAGTTTTTTTTATGTTCGTATACAATAAATAAAATAGTCAATTACATCATGAAAATTGCTAAAAATTTTATTTTCAGAATAAAATAAATCACAAGGTTTCTAAATTGTGAATACAGAAAGTTTCAAAATTATAAACCAAACAATCATTAAATTTAAATATTAATAACCGACAATTCGGCCAACAGCAACGATGTTAATGTTTGTTCAGTTTTTAACTTTACAACATTCCGTATACATCATTTAGTAACTTTGCGATTCATTTTATTTTTACGACAAAATTTTCAGTTGTATTTGCAGTTGTATTCAGTGTTTTGCACTTTCATAATGACGCTAAAACAAATCGCATAAAAGAAACCGCCCAATAAGGAGGCTGGAAATTTCTCTGTGGTCTCTAATCGAATAAACAGAAATAAAATTCATCCCGATCCACCATAAGACTAAGAAAAAAATTAAGTGAATATGAATGTTTTGTGTTAAAATAAGAATTTTGGAAAACTTCAATAAGGTCTTTCAGCAAAAATAAATTATGAATTTGATTATTTCTATTTATGATATTTTAGAATAAAAAAAAAAATTAATTGATAATGTTTTAGAACTAAGAAAAAAACTAATTGAATATGAATGCTTACCGTTCTAGTTAAAAAAAAAAAAAGGAATGTTTTAATAAGATTTTGGAACGAAAATAAAATAAGAACTTTAGAATATGTAATGATGATATATTAGAGCTAAGATAGAAATTAGTTGATGATATTTTACGACTAAGAAAGAAATTAACTGAATGTATAATAAATGAACGTGTAATGAATGTGACATGCTTAATGGGATGAATGAACACATTCATTCACACCATGTCACATTCATTCATCATGGAATGAATGAATATGCCATGCTTAATGTTCTACATTTTAACAAGAATTTGGGGGAAATTTCGTTAGGATCTTTACCGAAAATAAAATAAGAATTTGATAATTCGCAATGATGGTATTTTGTTTTATCTTAAGTGTACAACTTTTAACACTTTTATTTCAAATCATATTAATTACATTTGAAATCATATTAATTAAACTCTGAAAGGTGAGAAATTTACTACACCAACTCGAAAGAAGTAAGTTTTTTATCTTTTAAAATTAAAATAATATCTTAAAATTTTTCGCACAATGAATTTTATTACTTTCATTAAAAATAAATGAATAAATAAATAAAAAACTTCAAAAATAATTTTAGCAATCTACAGTTAATGTTTTATTCTCATCTTTAAAAATTACTCTTTTTTATTTCCGTTTTTATTACCACGATCAGAAATATTATTTTATCATAGTTTAAACCTCATAAATTTTATTGAAACTGCTGCATGCCCTAAGATATCGAAACTTTGAGACATAAATCTTTGAAATAAATCCTGCCATTTATGTAAAGTTTTATTGGCCTATTTTTCTTACGGCAGTATGAAGTATTTCGATTTTTATTTATTTCGTGTTACAAGCTTTGACCTTACATTTTAAGTAGAAAATACTTTTCTTTATTTATACTTTTCTTTACTTATAATTTACTTTATTTATATTTATAATAATGCTTTTTTACCAAATTAAACTACTCTAATTACTGACACATTCACAGAATCAATTTTATTCTTACACTCGTGAAATACACTGCTAGTTCTATTCACCGTACAAAACTAGTCACATGTGGCAATCCCAAGACTTTCTTATGCGCGTTAATACTTCCTAAAAAATGCAACATAGCGAGCAGCACCACAGGTTAGGTGATTTAAACCAAAATCTACTAAGCTACAACTTATGTCAACTTATTACTGTGTCTGAAATTTTATAAAAATCCGTGCATTAGTTTTTGAGATAGAGTGATTGCAAAATCTTTTTTTAAAAATTGCGTAACAGCACAATATGTTGTGTGATGTACACCAAAAACCAATCAGGATCAATTTTTTATCAATTACTAACTGAATCTGAAGTTTGATGAGAATCCATGCATTAGAGCTTGAGATACATTTATTGCGAAATCGTGAAAAATGGTGCCTAGAAGTACCATCTGTTGGGCAATTTGCACCAAAAACTAATCAGATCTATTTTATATCAAGGTCTCACAGAATCTAAAGTTTTATAAAAATCCATGAACAAGTTCCTGAGATGTTCCTGAGATTTGGCTATTGAAAAAATTGTGAATAATGCTGAATAGCAGCGCCACCTGCTGAGCGATATACACCAAAATCTCATCCGATCTAGTTTGTATCAAGGTCTAATAGAATCTAAAGTTTTGTGGAATTCCGTGCATTAGTTTTTGAGATAAGGTTCCCACAATATTTTTGTCACATACAGATAGATTGTCTGACGGACTCGCAGACAAACATTTTGTAAAAATATGTTTTTCGTATTCTCTGACCACTAAAACGTGTAAATCCATCGAAAAACAGATTTAGAAAATTTTCACAAATTCAATACTTTTTTCTTGTAAAGATAGAAGAGAGTAAAAATATTAACCCATCATACGTAGTATAGAATAAGTCTTGAAATCGTTTTGAAAATGGAAAAAAAATTGACGGGTTTACGTTTCAGACACTGGAGATTCCGAAAAACATATCTTAAAAAAATTACCGTCTGTAAATGCACTACCTCCCGAACAAATTGAGGTAGAGACTTGAAATTTTGTACATATTTAGTATCTAAGAATGACAAAAAATCTATTTAATATCACTAAATACGATTTTCCGGAACTTTTTTCTCACTCCCTAAATATTCACTCTGATGAAAGGTATATAAACATTTTAATTTTTTTTAAATAATTTTAATAAGGGAACATAAAATACAATAAAACACAAAAATTTTGCATACAGAATGAATTCGATCGGATAACTAGTTGCCGAGATATTTGTAATTATATTTTCTACATTCTTCGATTTTTCATGACCCTGTATTTCATTCAAATGCCAATTCAAAGATATAATTTAATTAAAAATGAGACTCTTAAACCAACGTAGTAAACCGTTTGTTAATATGATTATTACTTTTGGAGTTATGTTTTTTTTACGCAATTTGGTGTTTGAATTTACTTAATTAATTAATCCATCAATAAAAAACTATCGCCTAACTATAAGATTAAATGCCAATAATGGCTTATCGTAAATGCCACATTCACTTGACATTAAACACGTTACATGTGTTTTGTTATATCTGTTATGATGTGCACTAGATGGCGCCATCAGCGCCAGCCAAAATGCAGTTTAGCCGCGAACGATGTTCGGCGGTTCGTTCGTTGTCAGCCACGATGTAAGACGGTCGGATCTTGGATTCAGGAATAAATTCTTATATCTTAATGCATCCAGCTCTAGTCTCTAGTGATCATTTAGTATTTCCATACACCTTTAGCAATGTTTCAGTGGCGACGAGGATAAACACTATCGATGTTTTTTTTCAATAAAAAAAATGTTTTTTTGACGCGATTTTGAAGAAAGAGCGTCAGCGGTGGATGACCGCGTGTTCCTACTAGGCCTAAGCGCCGATCGGCGGACGGACGTTACGGCGTTAGCGAAGCAGGCTTAATCGGCGACCGGCGACCCCAGAGTTGTTTATTCAAGTTCCGGCATGGCTTCTTTTGGCTGTATTGCAGAATTCAATCAATCGGTCGAATCCTGGAGCGAATACTCCGAAAGATTGGAACAGTTCTTCATCGCCAACGCCATAGTCGAAGACAATAGAAAGCGTGCTGTTTTCTTAACGGTGGTAGGACCTGCCACTTACGGATTGCTTCGGAATCTGCTATCGCCGGCTGCACCCACATCTAAGACATTAGCGGAACTCATCGGCATCCTCAACGGACATTATGATCCAGTGCCTTCAGAGATCGTGGAGCGATTCAAGTTCAACAGCCGCGTACGGCGCGCGGACGAATCAGTGGCCGATTATATCGCAGAGCTTCGGAAATTAGCGAAGTATTGCAATTACGGCGAATCTTTGGATATGATGCTCCGTGATCGGATTGTTTGCGGTATACAAGACGAAGGAATACAACGAAAATTGTTATCAGAAAGCAATTTAACCCTTTTGCGAGCGTCGGAAATTGCCGTTTCAATGGAAGCAGCTGCGAGAGATGCTGTTGATCTGAAGATATCTGCCGTTCCTGAAGTGAAAAAATTACAAGTTACGGCGCAACGGCCGCGAAAAAACGAGATCGTTAAATCGGCGTCCAATTCAAATAACGGCCGTACAGGGAAGAAGTGTTATCGTTGTGGCGATTCCAAACACCATTCTTCTGATTGCAAACACAAAAATAGCACGTGTTATAGCTGTAAAAAAGTGGGGCACCTGTCAAAAGTGTGTTTATCAAAGAATAAACAAGGTTACAAACCTAAAGTTAACTTAGTTGCTGAATCTAAAGAAGATTTAGGCAGTAAGGAGTATACAATTTTTAATTTAAGAGATAACAAGAGAGATTACCCTCCGGTGAAAATTACTTGTGAGATCCAAGGCCAGCCTGTTATTTTTGAAATTGACTCAGGGGCTCCATTTTCCATAATGCCTGTAAAACTGTTTGATAAAATTAGAAGATTCTGCCCTCCTTTGGAAAAAACGAACATTAAGCTTCAGTCTTACACCAACAATACCATTGATATTTTGGGAGTTACAAATGTGAATGTGGTGTTCCAAGCAAGAACAGAGAGTTTACCTCTGCTAGTGGTTTCTCAGGGAAGCACTAATTTAGCTGGGCGAAACTGGATTGTTCCATTAAGCCTAATGAATGCGTTTGATGCCAACATGAACCACACATTACATTGTGTAAGGACTGAGCAGCTCAAGCTAGATGGACTTTTAAAAGAATTCCAGAATATTTTCTCACCAGGCTTGGGATTAGTGAAAGGAATTAAAGTTCATCTTACCTGTAAAACTGGTGAACCTCCAAAATTTTTCAAGGCTCGTCCTGTACCATATGCATACAAGGAAAAAATCAACAAGGAAATAGACCGCCTTCTTGCAGATGGCATTTTAGAGCCAGTTAAAACTTCTGATTGGGCAGCTCCTATTGTTCCTGTGCTGAAGCAAGACGGCAGAATTAGAATATGTGGTGACTTTAAGCTAACAGTCAATAAAGTAACAGAATTAGAGCAGTACCCTCTGCCAAATATCGAAGATTTGTTTGCTGAAATGTCTGGGGGTACAGCTTTCACTAAATTAGATCTGCGGGATGCATACTGTCAACTAGAGCTCGATGAAGAGTCAAGACGCCTGGTAGTGATAAATACGCACAGAGGTCTCTTCCGGTACACACGCCTGGCTTTTGGCATTGCTTCCGCCCCGGCTATTTTTCAACGTGAAATTGACAAGATCTTACAAGGGGTAAAAGGAGCCTCTAAATACTTGGATGACCTTCTAGTAACTGGTAAAACCGAAGCAGAACATCTACAGAACTTACAAGAAGTTCTCTCTCGTCTGCAAGCAGCAGGTGTAAAGTTACATCCAGAAAAATGTGAATTTCTCAGACCATCTGTGGAATATCTTGGTCATCGTCTGGACAAAGATGGATTGCATCCAGTTGAATCGAAGGTCAAAGCGATTACGGATGCTCCGGAACCAACAAATGTAGACGAGCTACGTTCTTTTATTGGCCTAATCACATACTATGCGAAATTTTTACCTAACATGTCAACACTATTAGCACCCTTATACCAGTTTTTGGAAAACAAACGGCCATGGAGATGGGGTTCATCACAACAAGAAGCTTTTAAAAAAGCTAAAGATGTCCTGCAGACCTCATCATTACTAGTGAATTTTGACCAAGACAAGGAAGTGATCCTGGCTTGTGATGCAAGTCCTTACGGGCTTGGTGCTGTTCTGTCACATAAAACTCCAGATGGTGATAGACCAATCGCTTTTGCTTCTCGCTCCCTGACGAAAGCAGAAAAAAATTACAGTCACATTGAGAAGGAGACTTTAGCCTTAGTGTTTGGAGTGACTCGATTCCGGAACTATCTCTTGGGACGTAAATTTACGTTACTTACAGACCATCGTCCTTTGGTAACTTTATTATCAGAAGAAAAACCAGTTCCATCAGTTGCTGCAGCCCGTATCCAGCGATGGGCATTGACTTTATCTGCCTACGTTTACAAGATAGAGTACCGAAAAGGGAAGTTGCACGGAAATGCTGATGCTTGCAGCAGACTTCCACTGAAATCTGAAATGGCGGAGCCTCCAGTACCTGTCGAGTCGGTTTTGCTTATCCGACAGTTAAATGATAGTCCACTGACAGCACATCTAATCCAAAGGGAGATAGACAAGTGTCCTGCACTGAGCCGTCTACGATCTCATATTCAAAATGGGTGGCCAAAGAAAGTGACAGAAAATTTACAAGCCTTTTGGCATATCCGACATGAACTGTCAGTTGAGGAAAACATCATTCTCAGAGGTTCCCGTGTTTTTGTTCCAGGAAAGTTTCGTCAATTTGTTTTGGATGAACTTCACAGTGCTCATCAAGGGATTTCTGCTATTAAATCTCTGGCTCGTTCCCATGTCTGGTGGCCTGGTATTGATCGGGACTTAGAAACAAAAGTTCGAAACTGCCTCGACTGTCAAGAAAATGCTGCAGCTCCTCCTTCGACACAAATCCCTTGGCTCACACCTAAAAAACCTTGGGAGAGAATCCATATCGACCATGCAGGTCCTGTAGAAGGCCATTGGCTATTAATTATAGTTGATGCCAAAACAAAATGGCTTGAAGTGATTCCAGTGCCCAACACCACAGCAACTTCAACGATAATAGCTCTGCGTAACCTGTTTGCACGCTTTGGCTTACCAAAGAGCTTAGTCAGTGATAACGGACCTGGCTTCCGTAGTGACGAATTCACAAATTTCTTGAAAAGAAATGGCATTACACCAATTAAAACCGCACCATACCATCCGAATTCAAATGGTTTAGCGGAAAGAGCAGTGCGTACAGTAAAAACTGCATTGAAGAAAGCTAAAGAAGGCACTTTCACTGAAAGACTGACCAGATTTCTTCTGAATTTTCGAAATACCCCATCAAAGGCAACGGGTATATCTCCAGCTGTGGCAATGTTCGGACGACCTCTTCGCATGCGTTTGGATCTTATCCGCAGTGCTAAAGTTAAAACATCTGAGAGGGGAGATACCCATAATAGCAAGTTTACAGAAGGCACTCCTGTCTGGGTGCGCTCTTTTACCCGGGGCCCATCTTGGGTTGCTGGAAAGGTTACAGGAACAATGGGGAATACAATGTGCAAAGTCAAAACAACTTGGGGTATTTGGACACGACACATTGATCAAATTCGTTACAGGCAAGAGGACACTCTACAGGAAATTCCTCCAGCTCCAGAACTACCAGATTCTGTTTCTTCAGGATCAGATGTGTCAGTGCCTACAGTGCAACCGAGAGATGTAGTAGAGTTACCAGCTGATCAGGTGACAGACACCCTTCTACCTCCTACGCTGTCTCCGCAGGTAAGTGTCCAAGAACACAGTTCTCAGGCAGATCCTCCAGCACTCTCGCCGCAAGCAGTTTTGCAGAATCCAGGAGCGCCACTTCCTAGACGTTCCACTCGTCCAAAAGCAAAACCTGAACGTTTGCAATATTAGACTTTTTAAATTGGACTGTTAAATTTTGAACTGTGTCAAGGACTTTATTTTTTATTGTATTGTGCATGTCTAACAACTTGAATATTTCCTTTAAGAAGGAAGAGAATGTTATATCTGTTATGATGTGCACTAGATGGCGCCATCAGCGCCAGCCAAAATGCAGTTTAGCCGCGAACGATGTTCGGCGGTTCGTTCGTTGTCAGCCACGATGTAAGACGGTCGGATCTTGGATTCAGGAATAAATTCTTATATCTTAATGCATCCAGCTCTAGTCTCTAGTGATCATTTAGTATTTCCATACACCTTTAGCAATGTTTCATGTTTGTTACGTCATCAAGTGGTTTTTTAATTCGACGTCTTATTTGTAGTTGTATAAATCCCTTACTATTTTTTTTATTATTTCGCTATTTAAAATAGAAATTATGCTAATTTGTATAATTTACGAATGGTTTCGCGATTTATATAACTTGTCGAAACTGGTTGACGTTATAATCTAGTAGTACCCACAATTCTGCAATAGAGCATTACTATTTGTTAAAACTATTTAAATATACGTTTATATTTATCTTGAAATTGCGATGCATTTAAGAAATAGTTTTCACATGTTTTATATTCATATTTTATATTATGCATGTTCATGATGGGTAAATATTACCATGGCCAACTAGATATATAACGGCCTGCGCATTTCACTAAAAACCGACGAAAAAATGAAGCTGGATTCAGCTTCAAACCCTGAACCAATTCATTGGACCACGTGGCGCAAACCCTGTCCAAATTAGCATTGGTTATATGCCGCATATTAGTTATATGCCGCTATTCCGCATATTCATGAATATGCGGATTTCTGTTCTGAGAACATGGTCATTGTTTTGGTTCAGGGTTTCCACGATTGGTCAGAATAACTTGGGCAAGGTATCAGCGTCCTCTGGCGGAAGTCTTCATACATAAATCTCAAATAGATGGGCCGTATAGATCTATTGTTGGCCATGGTATTACGGTGGAACCCAACGACTATTTTTACATTCTTAGAAGAAAAAAAAAAGTTAACTGTTTTTTAATCTATAGAAAAATAATATAACCACGTACACTGTAAAATTTTTTTGAACAGTTTAGTATTCTAACAGGAACATTTCGGATACCATTGGATATCTAAGAGCTATTTTCACTTTCTGAAGCCATCAAAATCCTCCCCATATTTTTCGGCTTAGTGTCAGCTGTGGAATGAAAGCAACATTTTTCAACAAGGAATATTTTTCTGCGCAATTCAGAAATATTTCCGTTTGTATCATGCACGAGAGCCCGCGATACTCTCAGGAACGTTTCGAATCATTTCGTCACCTGAGAATAATAAGGTTCTATCTGTGGTTTTCAAAAAATTGACTTACCGATATAGGAAGGTTCTATTTATGTCTATGAAGGCATTTCTGGATTAATATAATGTCCTATTATGATTATAAAGTCATATGTAAATTATATATAACATCATTTTGATGCAGAAAATGCCTTCATAGATACAAATAGAACCTTTCTATATCGGTAAATCAATTTTTTCAAAACCACAGATATAACTTTATAATCCTCGGGTGACGATTTGTTATAGTGTACGAAAATACACATTGACTTTTTCCTAGTTACTTGATATCCCGAAAAAAGATCAATTTATCGTTAAAAATCTTATAAACGAATATGTTAAATTATTTATAAATGCTATAAGTGATCTATTAAAATAAAATAATATGGTAAAATAATACCTTTTTAATTTTTAATTTTGCATGTTTCATTGCTCTGACGGCAACCTTTTCAAAAACAATGAATAATAAAAAAAGAAATTTTCCACTAAAATAGCTTCAAATTAAAAATAATTTGATTATTAATTTGATTATTTAATTATTTTTAATTTGAAGCTATTTTGGTGGATAATTTCCTTTTTATCATTTATTGTTTTTGAAAAAGTTGCCGTCAGAGCAATGAAACATGTAAAATTAAAAATTAAAGAGGTATTATTTTACCATATTATTTTATTTTAATAGATCACTTATAGCATTTATAAATAATTTGATATTTTAAAGTGATATTTTATATTATATGTAACGAATATGTTTTCGATTTTAAAAGAAGCGTGTACAAAAACAAAGTTTCTTTTTCTACCATTACTTTTTGGAAATATTTTCGTGTAACTAATCAGCTTTCTACGATGCCTGAGATGCTATCAATTCTCAGTTAAACATTTTCTATTGCTAATTGAATTTATACTTTCCAGGGTAATAAAATAAGATTACTATTGATGTTAACAACAGCCAACAATTTTATGAACTGCAGTGTCCTTTTCTCCCTAATAAATGACAAATATTACATACATGAACGTTTTTACTCCTCCAGCAGTAAAAAATGAGAACTTATATACAAGGTCTCGCCGAATAATAAGCAAATTAAAATGCGGAAAAAGCCGTAAATGAATGAAATTACATCGTACTCAAAATGGTGAAATAATATTACTACCGAAGTGTTTTGTGTGAAAACACAGTGAAAATGTACGACACTTTTATTGCACATTTGTAGGTGATCTTTTAAATTTGTGTAGCGAACTTAAAGGCAACGAAAATAAAAATATTTCCTTTCTAGCGATTAAAGTATTTTCACGTGAATATTAAAAAGAATAAGAAAACTTTAAATTAACAAATCTAATATGCTTTAAAAGCAGCAAATGGAGGAATTGACGTCATATTTAAAATGTCCAAATAATATTATTGCCGAACAATTTTAACTTAAAAATATTTTTACAAGACACATTTATTACTTACCCATCATACGTAGTATAGGGTAAGTCTTGCAATCGTTTTGAAAATCGAAAAAAAAAATTTGACGGATTTACACGTTTTAGATAGTGGAGATTCCGAAAAACATATTTTTAGAAAAAAAAATTTGTCGTCCGTCTGTTTGTCTGTCTGTCAGTCTGTCTGTCTGTCTGTCAGTCTCTCTGTAAACGCTCTATCTCCCGAAAAAGTTGTGATAGAGACTTGAAATTTTGTATGTAGTTAGTATGTAAAAATGGGACGAAGCCTATTTAATATCAGCAACCTCGATTATCCGGAACTATTTATTTCGGACTCTCAAAAAATTCGTTTTGATGAAAGGTAGATAAAAATTTTCGAATTTTTTTGTTCTAAGGCATGGACGTAAAAGGCAATCAAATAACGCAATTTTTGCATAAAGAACGAAGTTGATCGAATTATTAGTTGCTGAGATATCTGTAATCATGTTTTTCACATTCTTCGATTTTTCATGACCCTGTATTTCATTCAAATTTCAATTCAGAGGTATATTTTAATTAGAAATGAGACGCTTAATCCGACGCAGTCAATAGTTAGTTAATAGAATTATTATTTTTGGAGTTATAAGGATGTTTCTTTTACGCAGTTCGGTACTACTTGAGTAGTTTGGAGTTTTATATAATTTGCCGAAATTGGTAATCAGCCGTTCTTTAATATAGTATTACTATGTATATTAACAATATTTAAATTTTTTTTATGAATGCATTGTATAAATAGTTTTCACATGTTTCATTTCCATATACATATCCATCATGGGTAAGTATTACGGTGGCCCCCAACGATTGTTTTGTTGCCAATTCTAAGGTAGTGCAGATAAAAATATTTTCTTTCTAATAACAAAGATCAAGTGAATATTAAAAAGAGAAAGAAAATTTTAAAATAATAAATTTAATATGCTCTAAAAGGAGTAACTAAGAAAAAATGCATTATATTTAAAATAGCCAAATAAAAATATTGCAAAACAGAATAAATTTAAAAGAACCATTTGTTTCATATTTTGATACGTTTTTTAAACTATTGTTATTAGTTCTAAAGCTGAGTAAATAACATTTCCTCTCTAACAACGAAAGTATTTCTACATGAATATTAAAAAAAAGGGGAAAGAAAACATTGTTGAAAATTATGTAAGATTTAAAACGATATATTTTAAATGTTTTATTTTAAATAACTTTCTTATAGCGTTGTTAAAAAATACTAGAAGACAAAAGTTTATTTTACTTAATTCATTTTTAATAACCTTATTTTTAAATGTTTTACTGATCTTATTTAATCAAAGACGGAAACAGGCACTGTATCTCTTAAAAGCAACTTATTCGACCTTAACCGTTTGAGTCCCAAACAGTGCGTTCGCCCAGTTCAGTGTTTATCTCGAGAACACCCAGCACATTTCAAATTTGCGTAGAATGGTTATTTTTTACGTTTCATTGACGTGTAGTGCGTAATTACCGTTTTTTCAGAAATTTTTTTATTTTAACACCCATTTTTGCAACTCTGTCACGTCTGAATCATTGATCGGAGAAAAAAACTTTAAGTATATAAAATGTAGGAAATTTTACCCTCTGGCAATTTATGTACTGAGGACTTTAATATAAAATGTACAATTTTGAAGTTATTTAGAAAAAAAAAAAAAAAGGGCCACTTTTTTGCACGTTTTTTGCCAAAAATAGCGTGTTTAATGGGATAAATTTTGTTGGATAACTTCATATTCGTGTTCAGCGACCCACAAAATATAAAGGCACCAAATATCAAAACTGCACTAAACGTGCATTTATTTTCAACCAAATGCTTGGACTAAAACGTTATCGTACCGCTTGAGGTTTATCGATATATAAAAAAAAGAAGGGTAACGCGCTGCTTCGGTCGTTTCGGTATAAAATAAAAGTAGGCTATCACGCTGCTTAATTCTTTTTGGCATAAAATAAAAGCTTTCTAGCGCGAAATTTCGGTCTTGTCGGCATAAAATTAAAAGAGGCTATCGCGTTGCTTCGTCCGTTTCGGCATAAAATAAAAGAAGCGCAATCGCGCTCTCCGCTTGGGATTTTTTGACAGTGTTTTTACAAAACCCTCCAGGAAGTAGTAAATGGTTAAGATTCCAAAATCAAGGGAAAATAAATGTAAACCCGTTTACTGGGTTACCCCATCACTGGTTTTATAATCATAATTAAATCGTCCGTAATGTTTTAAAAGCCGATCATACTACTGTATTTTTAGAGCCTACGGTGTGTGAATAAGGATTGGTGAGCATAGCTCGCAGGGCCAGAGCCCCCTAGTGGGATAAAAAAGAGTTTTGTTATAGGCAGATCTAACTCATTTTATTTTGATAGATACTTTTGTATAATTTAATTTATAACATCCCCCTCCTCCAGAAAATGTACTAAAAACGTTAAAATTAATTGTACGTAGAGAATCAGTAAATAAAGCATACAATGCTGTTAAATAACACACGAAATTTGAGACAACCGTCGTTGTAAGCACTTATGTTGGGAATTGCATACCTCTTTATTCATAAATATAACGCTTAATAATATAGTTAATACGTCATCATTTAGCACATTCGTAATTGTTCAAAAGTTCATTGTATGATGCATCAATATTAATTTCTATGTTATTTCATATGATTTTGTGCTGTCGGTTCTTGGGCTATTATTGTTTTTCTTATAGAAAAATGCACCATTTGTAATCTTGATTAGTTCTAAAAAAAGAAATTTTATTTTTGTTTAAAAATATATTTCTGTCAAAAAGATCGTCTGTTCTCTAAACCAAAGCTGTGCGACAAAAATTTTTCAAGAGTATTGTAACATGTGTTTTTAAAAAATGTTTACTTTTTTCTTAGAAATATCACTTTGACTTTTCTTTTTTTCCCCTGGAAAGAACAAATGTTTTCGTAATATGTTTTTCTTTTTAACTGAAGAATTTTTTTAGTAAATTTTATTATATTTTTATTTAGTACATTTATCAAATTTCTTTAACCACTTCTTTAATGTCTTAAACGAGAATAGAACAAATGTAAAAGAATTGTTTAGTTTAATTGTTTCCCGGTGGCTTATTTTTTTGAGTGAAAAATGTGTATACGCGTGGTGTAAGTAATAAAAATACATTCTTTAGAAGATTATTTCAAATTTTTACTCAATATTTCGATGTTATTGTTTATGATGCAAAACTATGTAAAGCAACTTTTTATCAAAACCTGTTTGTATCCTTTTTTTAGCCTTTCTCTTTAGAAAATGTCTCCATTCCTCATCTAAGGGCTACCTGTTATTCTAAAAGACTATAAAGGGTTAAGAATACTTGACATTGCAAAATTTTAAACTGATATTACTAACTGAGTGCATATAAACAAATGAACTGATTTATAGTCCAAAAAATTAGACTAAACAAAAGCGTCCGACAAGAAAATTTTTTAGATTTTTTTTCTCTTTCTTCCTTTATGTTTTCCTTAAAAATTATAAGCAAAAACTAAGATTTTTTTTTGTATTGCGTAGAGGTTTAAAAAAAATTATTAGACCAAATTAAACTTGAGAAAATTTTCTACATTTTTCATATACCATTTTTTTTCTTAAGATGAATGCTCTTGGCAATACAAGTAAAAAGAATTTCCATAATCAGATGTCAAAAACGCTTAATGTAATATTTTTGTAAATGCTAAACGAATAGGCAGGCATCCTTGAAACTTTTCCATGGCGCATGGCACATGATATTACAAGAATTACTTCCCCTTTCTCGATCATTGCGTTTTTGTCTCTTATTGAAATTGACAGCTCAGCTCTCAGTTTATTTTTAAACGTTTCATCGTTCAGTTGTGAATGTGCAGCGTGCATATTAATACAAATTACGTTTTTTATCTGTAATACGAAGTTATAGCGGCGAAATTAAAGTAACAGAAGTGAAATTAAAAGGTCCTGATTCCTTCAGATTAGAAAGCAAAAAACAAATAGTTGGGAAAAAAGTTTTTAAAGAACAAGGAGTCTCTAAAAATCCATGAAAAAGACTGTAAACAGTGTACAAACTAGAAATACATTTTAGCTCACTTGAAGAGTGTTTCTGAAGGCGTATAAAACCAACTAAATTGAAGTCAGTAGTACAACAGTTTTCAAAGTCATTGATTTTTGTTCGGAGACGAAATCCCACCATACTTTAAAAAGAAAAAAAAGTCTTAAAACGATAATAAAACGAAATATAGTGTACACAGTTTGTTCAGTGAGAGTTCTTAAAGAAGTTAAACAATTTTCTGAAAATCGTGATGGTGATTGGTGGTTTGCCTTTATCCACGGACTAGATCAAGTAACTGACTTGATTATTACTGATGGGCAATATCATTTGAAATGTATGAAAAAGCTGTATAAGCACGCGCCCATAGAATTGCAGAAAAGTCCATTTGCGTCTAACATAGATATAGTCATGTAAAGTATTTACTTTCTCTACAGAAAAATGAAGAGTAATGCTAATTTTCCATGGACGAATTAACAGACTAGATTAAAGCAGGTGAAAACAGTTAAGTAACACCGTCTAAACAAGTATGAAAAAAAATATTGTTGTATAAACCACTGCAAACAAGGTACCTGTTCCTTGCTTAAAAAACACAGGCCATAGAATTTTGACTGATGTTTGATATCAACAACTCATCTCTCCAGGAAGAACGACTACTGGTATTGTTCAGACCGTAGCGAAGATACTCGTAGCTGAAGATCTAAGGTTTACAAACGTACTCAATATCCTCCTTCAGACGCGTTTTGAAAGTGAATACGCCTCTCATTACATAAAACATAAATATTTTCATAGAAGCATTATTCTTAAGAAAAATTAAAGGGGATCTTTCTAAATGCTAAACGAGGAATACTGCTCTAGCTCACAGCATTATTACTGCAGTAAGACTACGAATTCTTTTAAGATCGCTGAAAATGTAGCATCGCTTCTTCAAAGAGAAGAAATAGCTCCATACCCTCGTCTGAGAGATTATCATCAATACAACTAACGTGGCTAGGTAACAGTAAAACAACTTGAAGAATGGGGTTGGAATAAAACCAAAAAAGCACCACATCCATAACAACTGTCAAACCTCGCGTACCAGAAGCTGTTTTTTTTTTTTTTTATCTTGCAAATACAAAACAAACTGCAGTGAAAAGTGTGGCTGTAGTAATACAAGTTTGTTTTGTTCGATCCTTTATTTGAATTGCGTTGGCCATTGTGACAATCTCAGTTCCTTCATCGGCGAAGGTTATTTGGAAATAGAAGTTGACGATCTAAAATTTTAGGCTATTTTAAACTAAATGCAGACACAACCTGAGCAGCCATCCTGGCCTTTCACAGTTTCCAAAACGGCAGTAATAGGAGAAAAACGCTGCATTTCCCTTTTTTTGCTATTTAGAATTTTCCACATATGTTGTTAGTATATTAAACTTATAATAGTTATAACTGTACAGTTATAAACATGTAATAGTCGTAATCAGATTAATAAAAAATTAAAATATGCCGCTCTCATCTATTTGGAGGTTGGTGTTTTATTTTTCCTAATTAGCTGATTGCAATTATTTTGGTAGCAATCTTCCACCTATTTAATTTTTTTTTATTTATTTTTTATTTATATATTTTTCAGAGGAAATAAAGTGGATATTTTTATTCTGTAATATTGTATTCATAACTTTTTGCAGCTATGTAATTAGATTGAAGAAGTTAAAATTGTCTTCTTCTAATTAACTAAAACCTAGTGCATATGTAGAGTATGTGTGTGACCATGTATACGTTGAGTTATGTATATATCTTGAGGTACAGAAATTTAGCTCATTTACAGCACTTCATCACATAACAATGATTTATGACATATTTCGTAAAAATTAAGAATGCATTTAAAAAAAAAAAATTACTTAAAAAATTTTTTCGCAATTATAAACCAAGAAATTATTTTAAAAGGAATGCATTTTGTTATTTTTAAGAACACATTTTTAACAATGAACCGTTATCAGTATAACTTCAAAACTATCTGATTTTTTCTAGTACATAGAATCTGTGTATGATGATATATTTCTCCATTTATTTAAATTTCTTGTAATGCACTGATTTATGACACGCGTCAAGAAGAAGCAAAACATACATAAAACAACAAAAAATGTGATTTTCTAAAATTGAAATTAAATTTCTCAGAGATATTACAAACCGAAAAAAATACTCAAAAAGAAATACATATTATCATTTTTTAAGAACATAATTTTTAACCGCTAACCATTTCCGGTATAACTTCAAAACTTATTAATTTTACTTCTGCATGTATAGAATCTGGGCATGATGATATATATTCAACCATTTATTTGTATTTCTTTTAGTGCATTGATTTATAATGCATTCTTAAAATCGAAGTATACGTAAAAGAACAATAAAAAATCTGATCTTCTAAAATTGAAACAAAATTTCTGCATTATGAACTAATAAATTACTCAAAAAGAAATGCATTTTACTATTTTTAAGAACACTTTTATAACTGTGAATCATTGCCTTTATAACTTTTTAAATTTATTGAATACTTTTAGCGCGTATATAGAATCTGATTCTGACGGTATATTCCTTCATTTATTTATATTTCTTGTAGTATGAATTTTTGCCTTATTTGTAAAAAGCAAACTAATATGCATAAAAAAAGGCAGTTTACTAAAATTTTAAATAAAATACTCATAAAGAATATAAACCAAAAAGTACTTAAAATGCAATGCATTTTGCTGCTTTTTAAAAATCCATTTTTAACTCTAAATTGTAGACAATATAATTTAAAAGTAATCGACATGTTTTAACATCATTTTAAATTTTATGACATTTTTAAAGTTTTACCTGAAATGTATTTCCTTATTTCTGTTTTAAAATTTTTGTAAAATACATAGCTGAAGGTAATGAAGGAGTTTCAAAACAGCTACATTCTTTTAGTAACACAAGATAAAATAACATGTTATTTTTTATGTTGTTAAAAGGAACAAGAAATATTTTTTTCTTGTTTAAATCTCATAAATTTCAGTGTAAGATGTATATTCAGAAGTTTGGGACATAAATCTTTTAAATGAGTTTTGCAATTTATACAAAGTTTTATTGACCCACATTTTGCTACGACAAAAAAGAATCGTTTCAATTTTTCGCCTCGCGTATTTCACTCTTTTCTTTCTGCAACTTTTTTAAGAAATTTTATTTTAAGAGTGAATATATATATATATATATATATATATATATATATATATATATATATATATATATATTCAAACAAGAGTAATTTTTTCTTTAGAATCTCTGCAATTATAAAACACGTTACAGAAATAAATAAAAAATTCTCTTATTTTATGAATAATTTATAAGAAACAAAAGATATGATTCCAGTTAGGGTCTACCAGGCCAATTCTAGTTCTTTTACTATCTTCTTTTTTACAAGAAAAAAGTATTCGTGAAAATTTTCGAAATCCGGTTTTCGACGGATTTACACGTTTTAAGAGTCAGATAACCCGAAAAACATGTTTTTTATAAAATGTATGCAAGTGAGTCTGTCAGTCTGTACGTGACAAAAATTTTATAGGCGCGCTATCTCAAGAGCTAAGGCACAGAATTTCACAAAACTTTATATTTAATTAGATCTTGATATAAACTAGATCTGATTCTTTTTTTTTTGCATATCGTTCAAAAGGTAGCGCTGCTATGCTGCCTTTTTCAAGATTTCCACAATAGCGATATTTTAAGAACTAATAAATGAATTTTCATTCCGTTTATCCTTCATGTAATATGATACACATTACGTTTTAGTGTACGTTTAGTGTTTAGCTCCGTAGGTAGCACTGCTATGCGACATTATTCATCATTATAGCAATAGCTCTACCTCAGAAACTAGTGAATGAATTTTCATCAAACTTCAGATTCAGTTATTCTCTGATATAAATGAGCATTCTTTAGTTTTTGGAGTAAATCGGTCAACAGATGGCGGTTCTACCCAGTTTTTTTTTACGACTTTTGCGATGATTCTATCTAAAATACTAACCCACAGACTTTCATCCAATTTCAGATTCAGTTTGACCTTTTTCGTAGGATAGAATAGCGGAAAGTTTATAAAGGTTATATAATAATTTCTATGCAGATTTACACACCCTTATATCAGGTGGATCGCGAATTTTTTTTTTTTTTTTTTTTACTTAAAGGGGAGTCCCGTACTAATAAAGATTGGGAACCGTTGATTTATAATACTAACCGAATTATTTTGCGTGTGAAAAAACAATAAATGCTACGCTCACAATATCCTACAGTACGCGTATTATAGTACAGCTCAGTGATATACACCTATGTCAATTTAAACATTTTAAAAGAGTATTATGCAAATAAAATTCACTGCGAAAAATTTTACCCTATATTGCAGTAATACTACGAAGATCTTTTGAGCGTCCCTGTAAACGAACTATAAATGCTACACATTGCATTTTCAAAACCGAATATGCCATAAAATGACAATCGGAGTACATTTGCCTTCACAAGAGAGACCTTCGCTCGGAACAGTTTTTGTTTTCCCCCTCCCCTCCGCATTGGTTAGAGATTCAATATCTGACACCCTCTCTCATCAGTCAGTTTGGCACCCCACCCCCACCCGCCTTATCTTTGTGAAGACTGACGCAAAATTGTCAAAGTGCAGGAAAAAAAATTCTGTTAAATACATGTTACGCCTTTATTTTGAACTTTAAAAGATTCATTTAGAAATTCCATACGACTAAATAATATAGAAAAAAATTACATTTATATTATAGCAAAAGCATCTGGAAAGTGAGTGTTGGGAAAAGTATAATTTAACAATACATTGTAACAATTTGCAACCTTTTTGGATTCCAAGAACGGAGCTACAATCTATTTTGAGTGCAGTATTTTTACTCATAGCACAGAAAAAAAATTCCAGACTCAGAAAAGAGAAGGTTAATAAAAGAAACAAAGACAAAAACCCCAAAAAAATTTTAAAAAGAAGAAGTCATGAATAAAACATTTGTTTCGGTATGTGGGGTAAGGGATGGTGCACTAATTTTGAAACGAAAAAAATCTCTGTCGGCTTGGCCTATAGGCGGAGGTAGATTTCGTAAAGTGCTCATTTCAACAATAAAAAATAAAATGTAATAAGGGAAAAACCCAGTTTAACAGTTTTATTTGGCCACTTTAGAAGAAATTTTAATTTCATTTTTCTGTAAGAGCCGGTTTTATCAGAATCATCTTAAGCTAAATTTGGCTCAAATGCATCACTTTGAGAGCATTTTTTTTTAATATATTCTGACTTTATGAAAAAATTTACCAATATGGTAAATTATATAGTTCCTTAATTAAATAAAACTGCCAAATGAATGCATTTGAGAGCAAAAATAGCTTAGAAATGAGTCATAAATTAAGAAAAATGTTATTTGAATACATCTTCAAATATTTCAATCACGATCGCTTCGGGAAATTTTGTTCAGAATTGCTATTTTGACAGCATTTTTTAAAATATATTCTTCCTTTATCGAAAAACTGACCAATAAGGCACATTATACAGTTTCTAAATAAGAGATGCTGTCAATTGGATGCGTTTGAGAACAAAAATGGTTTTAAAAATGAGTCACAAAAAAGCAATTTGTTATTTGAATACATCCTCAAAGCTTCAATAACGATCGCTTCGTGAAATTTTGTTCAAAATGGCTACTTTGACTGCATTTTTTGAAATATATTCTGCTTTTATCGCAAAACTGACCAATACGGCACATTATACAGTTTCTAAATAAGAGGACCTGTCAAATGGATGCGTTTGAGAGAAAAAATGGTTTTGAAAATGAGTCATAAAATAAGCAATTTGTTATTTGAATACTTCCTCAATTTTTCAATCACAATCGCTTAGGGAAATTCATTTCAAAGTGCCTTTTTTGGCAGCTTTTTAAGAAATATATTCTGCCTTTTTCGAGAAACTGGCCAATACGACACATTATATAGTTCCTACATAATAGAACCTCCCATTTGGTAGCGTTTAAAATCAAAGAAGAATTTAAAAATGAGTCATGATATAAGCAGTTTGGATTTGCGGTTTTTTCTTCAATTTATTTTCAATTTCAATTATTTTCAATTTATTTTCAATTCATTTTTTTTCTTCAATTTACTTTTCTTTAATTTATTTTTGCTATAAGATTAGGTCCTATAAAAAACTTGTCAGTATAAAAGTTGTAGATATTATTGAGGTAGATGTAAAATAAATTTAATCGATTTGATAACTTAAGAATTGACGAAGTTATGGATTTTTTTCTTTTTTCACCCCCCCCCTTTTTCTTTTCGTTTTTATTTTTTTTTTCATCAGTAAAAGTTGGTCTTATCAAAAACTTGTAAATACAAAAGTTTTAGATAATTTTTAGAACATTTACAAAAAGTTTAGTTGGATTTTATACCTTGAGAATTGACGAAGTTATGAATTTTTTTTCTCCCAAAAACCCTGTTTTTTCCGCCCCTTGAGCCCATTTTTAATTTTATAACTTAACTGTCATGTATAAACTTTAGGCCTATACCTTAGAAGTATAACAAACTTTAAACTGAATCGATATCTATTTTATTTAAGAAGTTATGGCGTTTTATCGGTTTTCACAAAAACCCTCCCTATTTCAACCCCCTTGGTCCGATTTTACCCATTAACGAACTTGACCGAGATTTTATGTCACTTGATTTTATGTATCAATTTGAAAGAGATCTGAGAAGAATTGGAGAAGTTATCATGTCCATAAAAAAGTGATATAGTCCGATAGATAGATATATAAACTTTTTTACTGACGGTAGTTTTAGGGTCTAGAGGTCATGATCGGCGTAGATCTGCAGAACATTTTCGGAAATTCCAACATAGGAGCGACCGCAATAGGTAGTATTTCATACGAAATCTACCTAAAATGTACGTACTTCATTTTGAAAAGAATTCCCGATGTGTATAAATATAAGTTATTCTAACATTTTTAAAGAATAAAAAAGGAAACTAGTCGTTAGGGGTGGGGCGGAGGGGCACCGTAATACTTACCCATCATTGATATGAATAATATAGTAAATGAAAATAAAACATGTGTAATCTACTTATAAAGTGCCTTGCAAATCCAAAACAAAATTTAAACGTATGTTTAAGTATTTTTAATATACATAGTAATGCTCTATTAATGAATTGTTGATGAACCCATTTCGACAAACTATATAAAACGCAAAGTAATCAAACTACTCAAGAAGTACCGAATTGCATAAAAGAAACATCTTTATAGCTCCAAAAATAATAATCATATTAATAGTTTACTGCATCGGATTAAGCGTCTTATTTTCAATTAAAATATATCTTTGAATTGATATTTATATAAAATACAGGGTCATGAAAAATCGAACAATGTGGAAAACAGAATTACAAATGTCTCAGAAACTAATAATTCGACTTCTTTCTTTATACAAAATTTGTGTTATTTTATTGTCTTATACGTTCATTCCTTAAAATAAAAAAATTCGAAAATATTTATATTCTTTTCATCAAAACGAATTTTTTGAGAGTCCGAAAAAATAGTTCCTGATAATCGAGGTTACTGATATTAAATAGGCTTCATCCCTTTCTTACTGCTAAGTATATAGAAAATTTCAATTCTATCTCAATTTGTTTCGGAGATAGAGCGTTTACAGACAGACAGAAGAACGGACGGCATTTTTTTTCTTAAAATATGTTTTTCGGAATCTCCAGTATCTGAAACGTGTAAATCCGTCAATTTTTTTTATTCGATTTTCAAAACGATTACAAGATTTACCCTATATTACGTATGATGGGTAAGTAAAAAGACGAAAAAAAAGAAAGGAAGAAAGAGGTGAGGTTGTGTTGTTAGTATAAATTTCCGCGTACAACAGAAGTGTCACCTTTGACCCCTGCTCTTTCGCTGGACATAGACAGACAGGCGAACCAAATTCATTAATACTTTTCAGCTATGTTAGAAATCACTAAAAAATGTGGATTTGTTGTTTAATAAACACTTATTTTTCGTAAATAATTAATTTATGCTACTCTCACATGCATCGATTTAAATTGTTTTACAGGACACATATAATAATTATTTTTTTAAAAGCTATAGATCACTTTTAGAGTTTTATGGTACAAAATAATTACACAGAGCAGACATTCTGGATGGGGGGCGGAGACTATGAGAGGTAATTATCCGCTTCCTCCAAGGAATTTTCAGTTTATCAGTAATAACAATTAAAACTAAAAAACAATTTCTGAGCTTTCATAAAAGTTAAAGTAATTTGTTAAATTTTACTCTTCGCTACCTGAATCCACATATGTGAATCTGTATACTTTTTCTCATAAAAACTTAACTGTTTCATTTTTCTACATTTTGACTTCATTTCTTAAAAACTGAATGTTTTTTTTAATCAAACCAACAGGAACATCTATGTTGATTTCCTTATAAAGTAGATGTTATTTTGGTTTAACTTTACAAAATGCCTTGAAGGAGAATGTATTGGCACCGTTTGTATTCAAACCAACGATTTTATGCTCAGAAGACAATGACGTTAACGTCGAGCAAAATACCAAGATAGTTACTCTAAGCTGGTAACTCGCTTTATACTTATCAAGTGAAATGAGATCATTATACACTCCATCCCCAGGGAAAAAGACGTATTGCTAACGCCAGACGAGCGATATACACCCGTGAATGATGCTGTGGTACGCATATGTATTGCGCTGGATCACAGGTTTTGTACCGCCGCTACTATGGTTCGAAAGCGCTTTCAAAACCTGGTCTCTATACAATATTTTCCCTCTTCAGTGGACGAAGGAGAAGGTTCCGCTTATTTTGTGCAACCGAACATGTTTCTTAGACCACACAGTAATGAGCTTCCGTACTCTTCACAGTCAAGTCCAGATGGATACCGATTCAGGGCGAAATCTAGAGGGAACAAGGCAACAGATAAATCTATTCAACATTGTTGAAACGCACAGTTACCAAGGTGGTGAAATCATGGTTTGGGCAGGGATCTCACTCGGTGGTCACACCGACCTGCATGTGTTCAATGGAGGAACTCTGATGGTGTCAGATATCGGGATGAGTTCCTTGATCCATAAATCCGCCAATATGCCAGTGCTATTGACTACCTTTAGGTCACTTTTTGGAGCAAATGGAATGTCCAGCTGATGCTGGTAGGCGTTTCAATGCGTCTCCCAATGTGGTCCAGCGACTCTAAGAATAATTTCAATCTGAAGATTTTGTAACCGGACTAGAATCCGATAGAATATTTTAGGAATTATCTTAGCAGTCAAGCCGCTGCTTCAAATCCTAATCCAAGGTCGTTAGGTTATTCTGAATTAAAGCTTATTCCGTGTCAGTCCTCGCTCCCCCATTTCGGTGCCGACAACTTAATAGACAGCATGGAAAGTCAATACCCACAATGCATTCAAATCAAGGATGGACAGATTCCTTATTAGAACCTATTTTTGTAATGTTTCTATGACATTTTATCACTTAATACCGTGATGTGTAGTTTCCTCCAAGAATGGACTTTTCCAGTAAGAGTACGTTTTTGTAAATCCTTTTTGCGTTTAAGCGATCATGTTTAACAATTTCTATGTTGCATATTATAAATAACTGTTTAGTGCGCATTTACTTCAAATTTCTTGTTTCTACATTCATTCATTTGCAAATTAGACTCAAAAATATGTCAAATCATGTTAAGTAGGACGTGTCATTAAAGGAATCAACAAAACAAAAACTCAGGTATTGTGAGACCCCAGAGTGTCAATTGACAAAATAAAAACTCGTGGGGTTGGGTGTGTTCAGTGCGTCATTACAGAGTTAAAAATTTGGCCAAAGTTTCTATATTCGGCTCCATGAATGCACACTGTTTCACTCTGATGGAATTTCTTCCTCTCACACGACTTCTTACCAATCAATCGATTATAAAACCAATTAAGTGTTATACTTTAACAGCACACGAATATCTTAAAAATAACTACATTAATTTTATTTTATCCCCTGACATTAAATATTTGAGGCTTAAAAAATGTTTAAAAGATTTCTATTGAAAAGAAAATTATAAAACAAAGTAAGCAAAACTTTCCAAAAACCTTTCGATTACTTAATCAGTAGTTAAAGGAAATTTCGAGCTAAAATCAATGCTAATGGCATTTGCACGACGAAAAGAAATCTGTTTCAATTTCAGATAAGCCGTGTTCTTTCCACATTACAATTTGTTTTCTAACGCTTCAACCAATTTATTTGAACAAGTAAAGTTTCGGACTTTTTTCTTCAAAACTATTCTTTTTGCATTTATTTCTGTCTTGTTATCTCCAGTTAAATTTTCTTTAGGCACTTCATTTTCTAAAATGTTATATATAATATATATATATATCTACAAATTATTTTTTTCATGTGTTGGATGTTTTTTAATGTAGGAATTAGAATTTCTGTTAATTATCTGTAAAAATTTTCTATAATAAGTAAAATTAAATATAAAGAATTATTACTTTATAATAGATGATTACAGTTTATGCTCATATTTGTACTTTCACCGTTAGTAATGTGTTTTCATAAAAAAAAACAAATAATGAATAAATTTTAATAAACATGTCTTAAGCATTTTATGAAAATTTGCTCGAGTTGTCACAAAATTTCTGAATAGGCGTTCCCTTATATTTTAACAATTATTCTACTTTTTTGGCTTCTTGGTTCATTCCAACAGAGTTCCGCCTCCTATTCTAGGTTTAAATAATCCGAAATTATCACCATTTATATTCTGTAATCTCTTCGTAATCTATTTTTTTCCTTCTTCTCTGTCCTTTCCTTACATTTTTAATATAGTTATATATTTCCATTCTAGTACATGTATAAGTACCATCGTTATATTCTATTTTTATAACTTCTCTAAGGTGCGTTACAGAAATACTCATTTACAGTAAGTGAGTTGTTTCGCTACTATGTATCTATATACACATCAAGTGTTTACAAATTTACAGATAATTAATTTCTATATTTTGCTTTTTATTGTAATACATATTGAGCTATTGAAATCCTCCTTCCAAGGCTCCCTAAGAAATGTAACATAATTTAATTATCTCCAGGTCGTCGAGTTCCCGGACATCCACGAAGCTCTTGGACTTATCCACTGTTGACTGTTCACAGACTATGTAATATTTTCAAAAAGTGGCGTCTCCATGGCAGAGATGTTTAGGCACCGCGTCGCTAATTGCTTGTGAGCATAGGAAGTTCTGGGTTTGATTCCCGCTGGCTCCATTGCACGCGCTCTTTGTGTGGAGAATCCCGGTTGTATTTCTCTCGTGTTGTAAAATTTCCCCGTGCCATCTCGTCCCTATATACTGACGATGACTTATAAGCAGGCTTTCATGTCAAGCACTCAAGTCAGATGTATGTTATTCAATAAAATAAATAAACTTACAATAAATAATTACCAGAGCCGTCTTTAGAGATGAGCGATAGATACGGTAGCACTCAAAGGAGCTGGTCACTCATCTTTAGAATTCTCCTCTGAAATGTTATGTCTATGGAATTTTGATGCATTCGTACATTTAAAATATCTTCTCGGGAAATTTATATTTTAGCATGTTTTTTCTGCATACTCGTCTCAAAAGATGTCTCTTTTTTTCTTAGTTTTCAAAATATTCCTAAAATCTATGCTAAATTTATGTTTTACATGTTAAAAGCGGACAAACTGCGGGTAAGGTTTTAACACTTCATATAAAATTAAATCCATACTTTAGAAATATTTTGAGAACTAAGGAAAAAAGAGACATCTTTTAGAATGTGTACACAAAAAATAAAAGTTAAAAAGATGAATTTCTCAAGGAGATATTTTAAATATACGAGTGTATCAAATGTAACTAAACTTTACATAAGTGAGAGGAAATCTGAATCTGAGCGACCAATCTCCTTAAAATTTAATCGCGATCAAGAGTTTTTAAGGTGTTTTGGCAGTATAGCCCTGGTTTTATGTCTAATTTATAAAGCTACCGCACCCTATATGCCTAACTGAAGAAATTCTAACTACACAAAAGTCTTCTTTGGTACACGAAACCAAATTACGTTGCATACATTTTCATTCGAATTTTGTGTTTTATCATGGAGATATTTTTATGTAAATATTCCCAAGTAAATCGAAATATGTGGATTAAAATAAATCGAATGAATTGTAGTTAATAACTTTTCCGTTTTAAAATATGGAGAAAATAAATTCTGAAGCTAAGCAAAGACAAAATATCTTTCAGTGTTTATGTTCTCAGCTCTTTAAATGAGCATGGTGAAGAAGTATGAGGAGATAAACAAGCAGAATTACAAAAAAATTTCCCACTTCTGGCTGTCGTAGAAACAAAAGTACTATATCAGTAGAAAAAAGAGAAATGGTAGATTCAGAATATTAAAAAACCGAAAATTTGATATATTTTAGGTTTTGTCCTTAATCCTTTCGAGTCTGGTGTACTATTATTAGTTCATGATTTTTAATGAAGCATTATTTTGTTTTAAGAAATACTTTTGTTGCTATTTTCATGTAATAATGTTAGTATATGTCTGTGCATTTACTATATGACTTCATTTATATTTAGGCGTTTAGCAATAGTAATAATTATTATTATTTACTAAATTCTCTTTGCGCCGTTTGCAATTCTTTTATTTTAAACATATATTTCACTTACTAAATTTAAAATAAAAGTTACTTTTCTCAAAGAATCATGTGTAATAAAGTGAAAAAAGTATTAGAAAGTTGTGATATAACTTAAATCTTATTGTATTACAATATTTCTTAAACATCTCCAAAAATTTTTCCTTAGCCTATTGGCACATGAATATTAATTCAATAGTGCGCAAAACAACAACATTCGTTATCTTCCAGACAATGAAATATTCGTTAAACACCAATTAATCTATATGGACAGCTAGTGTTAATGTTATTAACAAAAACGTATTTTTTTTTTAACTGAAAAAAAATTCCGACCCAAAAGGGTTAATTAAAAAGAAAAACACTGTTATCTAGCAAAAGAGGAGTCTTTCAGTCAAGTAAAGTTAAGTTTTTTGTCTCCTGACATTTTGTTGTTTCCCTTCATCTTTTTGTGAATAAATCGCAGAAGAGTTCAGAGCAAAATATTCTCTGCAAAACTGTAGAAGCATATCAAAGCAAGTGTTTATATGCAGCCTTAGTCTTGCCCTCGGAAAATAAAGTTTATGAAAATAAGACATTTCTCCCGAAGACTTTTTAAGGGTCGTACACTTTTTCGCATTGCCACGTAATTTTTAGGTGTTATTGGGGTTTATAATATGATGGTCTCTAATGTAAAAGAAGTGCATAATATTTATTGTTTATTTACAGGAGTACACAAAAAATTTCAGCTACATCACGGTCTATGCAGAAAATGTCCTTTGCAGTACATTTATTCCCGTCATGGTACTTCAAGCCTAATGCAAGTCAAAAAGATTACTTTTGGAGATTGCAACATCATTTCTAAGGAGCTTAGAAGTGTGTAGTTCGTTTACGGGAATGTTCAAAATTATCCCATTACATTTTGATTAATAGCAGAAAATTTTAGCAGTACATTTAAATTGTGTAATGGTAGATGAAATATAATGAATATTAAAAAGATCCCTGAGATGCACTACAGCATGTTTTCTACAGATTATACATGGGTGGATCAATAATTATTGTTTTATTATTGTTAATTATTGTAAGTTTTTGTACTGCGATAGTTGATGTGAAATATCGAAGTCTAATGTCTTAAATGCTCATATGCTCAATTTCAAAACCGTAGTTGCTATATTAACATAGTTTTGGAGGGAAGGACCCGTTTATGAGGTAGTTCTTAAGGAGGGATGTGAGGGCGAATTGTATGTTTGAAGCTTATGACGCTACATTTGTGACAGTGGATAAGATGTGGTTATATCACTATGATTCCGCATCCAAAAACAGTAGTTACGTGTCATCCATTGTCACAAATTTAACCTCTTAAGGCGCAACACTAGTCACAGAAAAAGACCCGGATGATAATGAAAGCGTTCTTTTAAAATATATCGCTCAAATTTTAATATTTTTACGTGATTTTTTTTTTTTTTTTTTTTTTTTTTTTTTTTTGCACAGGATGGCTGAGGACGATTCACAACCAGCCTAGTTTTTGCTTTTCAATTTTGGTTTCAGATTAAAAAAAATACTTTAAACTTTAAAACCAGTTTAAACCGGTTCTGAAATTGGAACTATCACAATATAAAAATGTATAAGCAAAATCTTCATCTATTTGAAAAGAACGCTTGAGCTCCCATAGACTTTACATTATATTCCGGGTCTTTTCCTGTGACTAGTGTTGCGCCATAAGTTAAAAATGTGCTTTTTCCACTACTCCCTCCCTTTCATTCCTCCCTTCAAAACTGTGAATTTAGCAACTACGGTTCTGAAATTAAGTATACAGGCATTTAAGACATTGACTTCGATATTCCAGGACAACCATCGCAATACAAAAACTTTATTTACACTAAGAAAGATAATTATTGAATCTCTCTCGAAAAGTTCGTAACATGTATCGTTTATTTACAGAGATGCACAAAATAATTTGGTTACAAAACTGACTATGGTTGATAGTTACCGGACGTTGTTTTTTCAGGTGGTATGCATTTTTAACGCTTTCCAACTTAGTTGAAAAGTGTTTATGAATTCGATTTGTTTGTCCGAGTTCTAACTCACGTAAATATAGTCCAATTGAAATGAAGTGGATAAATCCTATTAGGGTTTATTATGGCACGTTTGGCATCGAAAACGAAGTGTGTAGAGTTTTCGGCTCATTTACAGGACAACTCAAAATAGTTCCATTACACTGCAGTTTATGGGGAAAATCGTTTGCTGTATATTTTTTAATGATATTACAGTATTTTAAACATATTGAAATCGATCACTGAGTTGTACTATAAAGTTCTTACATTCGAATATGGTGTGCAGAACTTATCACTTGTTTATATGGCCAAACAAAAAAAATTTGTCTGTAAAAAAAAGCAATAATTGGACAATTAAAAGCTACGATCAATAATTGCTGGAAATTCGTTTTCAGTTGTGGTATGCTATTTTTTTAAATATCACTTAGTGTGTATAAATTCTACAGATAAAAATACAAGATCACACAAAAGCTTTCAACAAACTCCCTTTACTGACAAAAATTGTTTTGCGGAAATTTTCAACTGAACTAACTTTTAGCACACTATGTTGTGTGCGTACCTACCTGTACCTGTAAATCATACACAAGGCTTCAAAAATATGATATATTTTAACCCCTATTAATGGTAACACCAGAAATCGAGTTTTCAAGCATATTATGCGTTTCGAAATCGTTTATTTAGACGTCATTTTTCAACTTATTCATAAATCGTGAAGTTTTGTTAGAGTATTCCGAATGTGTTGGAAAGTGTATCCTAATTTATGCCGTACGCATGATTTTTCGTTCTTAAAAACTTATCTAATTTTAAGTGTATTACGTAGTGTGTACGAATGTTACTGATCATATAAATAGCAGCAGAAAGATTTTTCACATATCACCACTTATGAGCAGCAATTACTGAAAATGGATTTTTATTTAGTTGTATGTTTTTTAAATTGCTTATCTCATTTCAAGATGGAAGAATATTTCTCTTTTATATTATTGTGTTAGTGTTGGAAGGTGTTTCATAATCTAGGCCTTATGCATGATATTACATATTTGTATATATCACATAAATCAAATATACATAACACGTGAAACACTATTCCACGGATAAACACACACATTGTTTTACTAAAACAATTATTACAATAAAATTCATACATCGCTGAGATTTAACATTAAATGAAGTTTTTACAGAGATGAGAGTTAGCACCACACAGATAAAAATCTTGTTCCAGGAATTCTCGTGAAGCTCGAGTGGAATGGAGAGGTTCCTGATTAACGGTGATAAAAGTTATAAAACATTTGCAAACGTCAGTTATGGTCAAGGCGCTACACACGATATACATACATGGAAAATTGACATGGAAAATTTACGTCTCTTACAATTAATTTACCGATTGAAAAATCGCGTCATAAATTATTCTAGTCTATTTCCATGAGTACTTGTAGTGTAAGTCACAGGCTACAATTTTTGGCTACCAGTATTAAAGAACAAAAAAAATGTGATTAATTTTATTGGCACATTCTCATTAATTGAATAAGGCCAAGCAGACTTTTCGAAAATAACGGTGGCTAACAAACATAGCAATTAATAAGTTATGTGACTTACACTACAGAACCCATGGAATTAGCCTCTAGTATAATTTCGTATGCAGCTTTTTCTGCAGCTTCCATATGTTGTCCTTCGATTTATTCTGTGTAGCTGATCCATAGTATCATACCAGATTATATGATCGTTGAGGTTATTTGGGTGAAATACTCCGCCAGTGTTCGAGTCCGGGATGGCTCAGTTAGAAGAGCATCCGCCAATGGGCGGCTTCCGCCAATGCATCCCTGATTCGAATCCTGGACCGGACTTTTTTCACCCACATGGAAAATTTACGTCTATTATAATTAATTTACCGATTGAAAAATCGTGCCATAAATTAATATAGTACAAAATCTCAAGTCTTCCATGGAACTTTTATACTCCTTTGGAAAAGCCCCCTTCCAACTCTGGGCCACACGCGAATTCCTCGCTGTATTTTTATTATTTGTTTTAGTCTTTTATTTTAAATTTAACTTCTATCAAAGCATTTTTACGAAAACTTAATCTAAATATTTTTTTTAAGTTAAGAAAGAAAAAGAAAGAGTGGTAAAAACTAACGAGGTTTTAACTAGCTTGAAAAGAATTAAAAGTCTCTTGTTTCTTAACGCTTTATAAATTCTTAAAACTTCTATTCTCCAACTTGCATAGAAATTCATTAAAAGTTTTAAAAATTAGTCTGTCTTTTGTCAAACTCTTTAGTGATTGGATTTTTATAATGAATGTATTGTTTTACGATCGCATGTTGAAAGAAAATTCATTAGCATATTATAGTGAACCCATTGTTAACTTTCCACAACTAGTTTTTTGCCGAACTTTTTATTATTATTGATTAAATTCAATTATAATTTTGATTATCTGTGGAGAATGACAAAAAGTTTTTCATGTGTTTTTATGTCTGGAAAATGATTTGAATTTAAGCATTTACTTTATCTGTTTACTCTAACTAAATGAAACATCATTTAATCTTTTGTTGATATTTTTAAAAGTATTTCTGCAATACATGCTAGAAACATATTTCACATAATTTGTTTCAGTTATCTTGTAAAAACTGTAGCCCCCCTCGCAGATATAACTGAAATTTTAAACACGATATAGCATACTTTAGAAGGGTATAATGATTATTTATGTACATTTTTTTTTATTAGAATAGCATGTTTACTATAACCAAAAAATAAGTAGTTAAATATTCTTCTTTTAAAAAGGTAAACTTAAAACTACACAATGTTTAAATTACTTAAATATGACAAAAAATATTTTAAAAGCTGTTAAATTACTTTTAATCCTTAGTACTTTCAACTGTAGATGCAGCCATCGACACATAGTGTAGTTTCTATTTTTAAAAGATGAATATAGCATTCTACACATTTATGCCGATGGCTGTGTTTACAGTTGAAAGTACTAAGGATTAAAAGTAATTTAACAGCTTTTAAACTATTTTTGTCATTTTTAAGTAATTTACACATAGTGTAGTTTTAAGTTTACCAAAAAATAAATCAGGTAAAATTTGGTCTCATTGCAGTATCACACGTGTAAAAATTTTAATTACAACAATAAATTTCTTTAATTTTTGATAAATTTAAAATGCGATCGTTAATATGGTAAATGAATGTTATTCATAAAGGGGAAATACTAAAAAAACAACAAAATGTATTTATGAGGATTTTTATTGCGAAAAAAGAAATAATTATGCAGAGAAATGATATTTTTGATTGCGTATAACATTTAAGGATACTGCTATTTTGTTTATGTATATGTATATACATAGAGAGAGTGAGATAGAAATGTTAAATATAATTATTATTTATTTGCTCGTCATAAACTACTCTCTATAGTGATTTTTCTGAATTGAGTTATGTTAATTTTAAAATAATGACAGAAACAAATATACTGGCTGAATTTGAACAAAAGTGGTTAACAATGTTTTACATTTTCAAGGAATGGGTTGTTGCAGAAATGATAGGAAAATCTAAAATCGTCATTAATATTTTTTTAAGGTTAAAAGATGAGTGTGGAGAAAAAAACAACATCTGGAGACAGAACAGGATTTGCCACACAGAGATGAAGGGAGAGTTTTGAAGTTAGCATTAGCTAGAAAAACTCATAAAAGAAATCTTAAAAATGATTGAGTTTGAGTTGTGCAAGAAAACGATTTGCAATACAATTAATCGATACAGGAATTTCTAATACGCAGCAATATTATATAAAACATCCTTTATTGACTAGCCACAAAACTCAGTCTTTAAATTTTGAAAAACAAGTAAAGATTTAGGACGGCAAAAAGCTGCAGATTATTTTGTATGATGAAAAAAAAAGGGGGGGGGACTTAAGTTATCCTGAAATGGCTAAAAAATATTATAGCTATGTTTTGAGAAAAGAAAAAGAAATTTTTCTCAAAATGTTAGTTAGGATGTGGATCGATTATGACATGAGTCTGTTTCTCGTTCAACTGCGTGAGGTCACTTGCATTTATTTTATGAAAAGTTAATACAAAAGCATATCTAAAAACTCTTTCGGACTTTCTTCCACCTGCTGTAACACTTCTGGCAAATAAAAAATGTATTTATCAGCAAAATAATGCGCCTGTTCATAGAAATTGTGAGGCAAAATTGGGGGATTATCCAGAAGTCCTGATCTAAATCCTTTGGATATTTTATGGAGAGGAGGATATTTAGCGAGATAAGTTTATGAAAATTGAAAGGTTTTACGTTTTAGCTTCAAAATTCAGATTTACGATTGAAGATGAAAGGTGCAAAACCAGCTGCGAACTGTGCCAAAAATTAATAATGTCCATGAAAGATAGAATATTTGCAGCTGTCATTAAAAGCAACGATGAGTATATAATTTTCCAAATATTTGTTTCTTCATCACTATATATATACAGGGTGTTTCTAAATTCATGGTCCAAACTTTAAAGGGTGATAGTACACATCAAGACAAACAATATTTAAATAGGAAACCAAGGGTCCCAAAGTCTTCCGAAGGAGATAGGCGCCATTAAAGTTCAGGGTCCAAAAATTCAAATGATTATGAAAAACAGAAAAATTGGTCGATTCGTTTGCGGTTTTCACTAAAATTATTCTTTATGTCAGTATTGTCTTGAAAATAAATTATAAAGATAAATTTCAAAAAATGACGATAGAGGGCGCTTTAGACTTTAGAGTAACGAACAACTATTTTTTACCGTTATTTTTTGCATCTCATTAAAGGTTTCGTAAGCTTAGACTTAAACTTAAATTTTGAGCTCAAAATCTGAATAGTTGGAAGCAGTTAAGTAGCACAAACTTAACTGTGTTCAGAGGGTTTTAAATTCAAATGATTATAAAAAACGGAAAAATTGGTCGATTGATTTGCGGTTTTCACTAAAACTATTCTTTATGTCGGTATTTTATTGAAAATGAATTATAAAGATAAATTTCAAAAAATGCCAATAGAGGGCGCTTTAGACTTTGGAATAACGTACAACTGTATTTTACCGTTATTTTTCGCATCTCATAAAATTTTCTTAGAAGCTTAGACATAAACTTAAATTTTGAGATGAAAATCTGAATCGTTGGGAGTGGTTAAGTAGAGCAAACTGAACTGTGTTCAATGGGGGTGGGGAGGTTCAAATTTCAAATGATTATAAAAAACGGAAAAATTGTTCGATTCGCTTGCCGTTTTCGCTAAAACTATTCTTTATGTCAATATTTCCTTGAAAATTAATTTTAAAGATTAATTTTAAAAAATACCGTTAGAGGGCGCCTTAAACTTTGGAGTAACCAACAACTATTTTTAACCGTTATTTTTTGTATCTAATTAAATGCTTGTAAAAGTTCAAACTTAAATTTTGAGCTCAAAATCTGCATCGTTTTGAGTAATTAAGTGCGGAAATTTGAAATGTGTTCGAGGGGTGGGGAGGGTAACATTTTAACTCCTGAACACTGTTCAGTTTCCGCTTCTTAACCCCTCCATCGATTTAGAATTTGAGCTCAAAATTTAAATCTAAGCATTTGCAAGCATTTAATTAGATACAAAAAATAACGCTTAAAAATAGTTGTTGGTTACTCTAAAGTTTAAGGCGCCCTCTATCGGTATTTTTTGAAATTAATCTTTAAAATTTATTTTCAAGGAAATATTGACATAAAGAATAGTTTTAGCGAAAACGGCAGACGAATCGACCAATTTTTCCTTTTTTTAAATAATTTGAAATTTGAACCTCCCGACCCCCATTGAACGCAGTTCAGTTTGCTCTACTTAACCACTCCCAACGATTCAGATTTTCATCTCAAAATTTAAGTTTATGTCTAAGCTTCTAAGAAAATTTTATGAGATGCGAAAAATAACGGTAAAGTATAATTGTACGTTTCCCCAAAGTCTAAAGCGCCCTCTATCGGCATTTTTTGAAATTTATCTTTATAATTCATTTTCAATAAAATACCGACATAAAGAATAGTTTTAGTGAAAACCGCAAATCAATCGACCAATTTTTCCGTTTTTTATAATCATTTGAATTTAAAACCCTCTGAACACAGTTAAGTTTGTGCTACTTAACTGCTTCCAACTATTCGGATTTTGAGCTCAAAATTTAAGTCTAAGCTTACGAAACCTTTAATGAGATGCAAAAAATAACGGTAAAAAATAGTTGTTCGTTACTCTAAAGTCTAAAGCGCCCTCTATCGTCATTTTTTGAAATTTATCTTTATAATTTATTTTCAAGACAATACTGACATAAAGAATAATTTTAGTAAAAACCGCAAACGAATCGAAAAATTTTTCTGTTTTTCATAATCATTTGAATTTTTGGACCCTAAACTTTAATGGCGCCTATCTCCTTCGGAAGACTTTGGGACCCTTGGTTTCCTATTTAAATATTGTTTGTCTTGATGTGTACTATCCCCCCTTAAAGTTTGGACCATGAATTTAGAAACATCCTGTATATATGAGAACGAACCAAGTATCACAATTTCCAATAATATTCGCTAATGTCCCAATATTTTTAACTCCTCTTGTCTTGTTTAAGTTTGTTGTATATTGGATTATTCTGTATTCATTGTAGATATTGAATAGTAATATTGTATAATGGTTATATATATATATACATTTATATATATACAGGGTGTTTCTAAACTCATGGTACAAACTTTAAGGGGTGATAGTAGACATCAAAACAAACAATATTAAATAGAAAACTAAAGGTCCCTAACGTCTTCCGAAGGAGACAGGCGCCATTAAAGTTTAGGGTCCAAAAATTCAAATGATTATAAAATACAGAAAAATTGGTCGATTCGTTTGCGGTTTTCACTAAAACTATTCTTTATGTCAGTATTATCTTGAAAATAAATTATAAAGATAAATTTCAAAAAATGCCGATAGATTACGCTTTAGACTTTGGGGTAACGAACAACTATTTTTTACTGTTATTTTTTGCATCTCATCAAATTTTTTTAGAAGCTTAGACATAAACTTAAATTTTGAGCTCAAAATCTAAATCATTGGTAGCGGTTAAGCATCATTTTTTGAATTTTATGTTTATAATTTATTTTTCTAAATAATACAGACATAAAGAATAATTTTAGTGGAAATCGCAAATCAATTGACCAATTTTTCCGTTTTTTATAATCATTTGAAATTTGAACCTCCCCCCACAGTTCAGTTTAAGATACTTAACCAATCCCAATGATTTAGATTTTGAGCTCAAAATTTAAAAAAATTTTATGAGATGCAAAAAATAACGGTAAAAAATAGTTGTTCGTTACTCCAAAGTCTAAAGCGCCCTCTATCGGCATTTTTTGAAATTTATCTTTATAATTTATTTTTAAGAGAATACTGACATAAAGAATAGTTTTAGTGGAAACCGCAAACGTATCGACCAATTTTTCTGTATTTTATAATCATTTGAATTTTTGGACCCTAAACTTTAATGGCGCCTATCTCCTTCGGAAGACGTTTGGGACCCTTAGTTTCCTATTTAATATTGTTTGTCTTTATGTGTACTATCACCCGTTAAAGTTTGTACCATGAGTTTAGAAACACCCTGTATATATACACTGGTGTGCAAAATTTAAGGACGAGTCCCAAAATGTCGACTATCAAGGGATTTTCAAGCAATAGTTTTCACGTGAATATTCAAAAGGAAGTAATATAATTCGAATAATTACTGTCCCTGCATAGCAGCTAGTTTATATAACATCTCATTCAGGTCACACATGGTCATAAGAGTCACAGTCGCTACGGCGAAGCAAAAAATAATAAATTCTGTACGTCTCTTTTACGAGTCTCAAATGACTACTTTATGTGACTCCACTGACAGGTCACTGCAACTGCTGCTTTATGTCGAGTTACAAGGTGACAGTACAATGTCGTTTTCTTGAGACTCTCATGTGACTCTCATTTGGAGACTTAATTTCAAAGTCATTGTGAATATGATAAATCACCAAAAAAATTACCATAAAGTCACATGGTGACTTTCTGTCTCAAGACTTTGTCAAATGTTGACAGAAACCCTATTGTGCTGAAACCACTGTGAAAAGTGGTGAAAAGTCACCATGTGACTTTAATGGGACATTACTTGGTAATTTGTCATAATGCAACGTGCACAATGACTTTGAAATTGAGTCTCCAGATGAGAGGTCACACGAGAGTCTCAATGAAACGACATTGTAAAGTCAACTGGCGACTGGCTGCAAAGCAGTAGTCAGAACGACGTGTTAGTGGAGTCACATATATTAGTCATTTGAAAGTGCTATTACACGCACATTTGAGGCGTCAAAAAAACGCCGAGTCAAACTCCTCCCACTAGAGTTGGAAGCATGGAACTAACAAGGTATACCTTCTTAGCTCCATGGTTGGAAGCGAGGTTTGCCAGAAACGAGAGCGGAACCCGTTCCACACTCATATATTTATCGCTCTAAACAGGAAGCCAAGCGATTGGCCGTGCCAAGACGATTGCGTACGCACGGCTTAAAGAAATGAGACTTTCTTTTAAACAGATTTACGGCAAAATTGTTATCGTGCACTGCGTAAAACGGACATTTTGTCGAGTTTTATAATAAATAATATAAGCTTAAGATAATAAGCTTAAAGATATGATTTTGAAGCCTGCTGGTTGGGCTTAAAGTAGAAAATACTAATATATACACCGAATTAGAAGATGCAATTTAGACACCTTTTAAAACGGATTTTTTTTTTTTTTTTTTTTTTTTTGCGTTTCTTCGTAGTAAATTTTCACATTTGTAAAAGGAGTCAAAAAAAAAAAAAAAATAGCAGTTTAATTAGCGCAGTATATTAAAAAAAAATTCTTTTTAAAAAAAAAGTTTAATCGGAATTCTTACAGTAATTTACGAATTTTTCGATTGATATTTATTTTTTAAGCAGAAATTTTTAGACTTTGTAAAAAGAATCCAGTTTCAAGGTTTTATCTCAGTATAATAAAAATTTTTTCCTTTGCAATTTTTAGCTATACTGGGAGATTTGGATTACAAAATTTGTACTATATATAAACACCAATTTTTATATACAATATAAATAGCTCTATAAATTAAATTTAATAAATAGGATTTTTAAACAAAACTAACTGCTTGTTTCCACAAAGCAGTTGGGGATATATTTTTGTAGTATTTTCCTAAATCAATAAACAAAAATCCATTTAAAGAAGCATACATAGCATTAATATAATACAATAAATCTCAATAAGAAAGAAACTGGTTGCCTTTTTTCCCCCTTGTAATTTGAAAATGAAAATACTTTGTTAGAGGGACTAGAATATCTAATTGAAATTGCTTTATTTCTCTTTAGTTACTTTCATAACTTAGACATTTTCACTTGTTACCAAAGTCCAACATGAATGACTTCTTGAAATTGAGATCACAAATATCCATATATATAACAGATGTAAATTTTTCAATTTTGAGTGAAAAAAGTCCAGGCCAGGATTCGAACCAGGAATGTATTGACTGAAGCTGCCAATGCTCTTCCAACTGAGCCATTCCAGACACAAACACTGGAGAACTGTTTTACCCAATTAACCTCAACGAATTACCCAATTAACCTCTTGGAAAATTTACATCTGTTATAATTAATTTACCGATTGAATTATTGTGCTTAAATTTAATCTAATCCTTATATATGTATATATAACACTGACATCTGCCTAACCGAAAAATATCCTAATACATTATTGCTACTAGTAAAAAAGAAAAAAAAAGTAAAAAAAGAATAATTGTTATTACTTTGAGAGCCTTTATTAGTAAAAGAATTTGTTGATATTGCACAAAAAAGAAACCAGAAGGCTGAGTTGGCCACTCCTTCAATTCCAATTTATTCGAACATAATTATTCTTACAACAATATAACTAATGGAAAATTTCACAAAATAACTTGCGCCACCTAGTATGTTGTAACAAGACTGATATAATCTCTGATAAAATTAACTCAACACTTTAAAGAAAATATTCTAAATAATTTATATGTTTTAAATAATATATAAAATGCATGTCAGATTCTCAAGTAGTGCAATGGTGCAACTATTTCTTTTTAAAAATGATGAAAATTATTCTACAAGAGAATTAATTCATACTTATCATTAGAAAAAAAAATGATCACAGTAAAATTTATGTTTTACTTATGATTATTTTAACTTTAATTAAACTAAGCTTCTTATAAAAACAGTTTATCAGAAGTTATTTACAACAGTACGGAATATTTTATTTCACTCACCACTAGTAAATGGATTTTCCATCAAGCTAAGTGATTTTTTAGAAGTTATTTATTTTTTTTTTTTTTTAATTTCTTAATCACATTTTACAGCTCCATATTATTATTGCTAATATCTATCCTATACAAGCCCCCCTCCCCCCAGTTTCAGGGAGGTACATTATTCCGCCTTACCTTGATTTAAAAATTTGTATCTTTCTCTTCCGTAAATCAAAAAATTATGCCCATATCGCTTTTTGTATTAAAAAAAAAAAAAAAAAAAAAAAAAACTGCTTGCATAACAACCAATCTATTATCATGTTTTGAAAAGAGTCCTGATTTTTAGTTATTAAAAGTAAATATAAGAATCTAAAGAGTATTCTTCAAACTTTGAAATGCTCAGTTAAGAATTTAAAAGGCATACTTTGAATTTCAGCTACAACCTGTTCTTTAAATCTGAGGGAAACTGTGCTGTACCAAACTGTCTTCTGTTTTATATAACTCTTATTTTTATGGGGGGAAAATACAAAAGTGCATTGTGGCAGTGATATTGAATTATATTTAATCATGTAAGTTTTGTCACAATTTTCAATTGCATGCTGAATTTTACTGGTTGTTAAAATTTTCTAGGAATACCCCACTCTTGAATATTTAAATATGTACAGTGGTGATCTGCGGTTCCAAACACTTTTACTACCACACTTCACCTAGGTAGTTAAAAAAAAAAAAAAAAAAATGTATAAATTATTTTCTACTGTAGCTTGCAAATCCTACTGCATAAAAAGTGAATCACTATTTACATGAAGTCAAATTAAAAAAGCAATTGTAAAATATATTCATGTTTTATATATGGGGGGGAGGGGCAGGGAATAAAATTAATAACAAGCATCAAATCTATCCCCCCCCCCCTTGCCCTGTGGGAAGAACAATTAATGTTTGGAACCACTGCTTTAAAGAATAGTTATGGAATAATCCAGATTCTTTTAAATTCATTCAACATTCTGAATGTCGGAATATTAAATATACCATAGAATGACATGACATAGTGATGCAAAATGCAATTATTGCAGAAGAAAGGTATGCACTGAACCTACAATTTATTCTTTAACACAATTAACTTATTGATGAATAAATGATAAAAGTAATATTTTTTCCAACTGAGTGAAAATGTATTTGGTTTGTCATTTGAGCCGAGTCTTGGAGCTTTGATTGCAAAAGTTCTTTCAATTGAGCTATTTGGATAATATCCGAAGCAACAAAACAGCTACTACTTATATCACTTATTCACTAATCAGTTAATCATATTAAAAAATAAAGAGTGCATCAACAGTTTATTGGAGTTTCCCTTTTTTTGTATTTTATTTTGTGCAGTATTTTCAAATAACGGACCAGATATAACTAATAGCTGTCCAGACCGATATTGGTATAGGTTCGATTGTTATCCAAGTAGCACAATTAGAGAAGCATTTGCAGTTAAAATCAAAGGTACTTGAATAGAGTAGTAGACTGGACAAATTTTCAGTCAGTTTGAAAAATTGCTTCTCATAAATCTACAGTTTCTTGCAAATACATTTATATGGATGTCTATATAGTTAAAATGTCAAATTTATCTAAAAATTTCCTTTATTCATAATTATAAAGAAAAAAGTAATTATGTTTTAAACTTGAGAATTTATCTCAAATGCCCTTTCTATTAGAATTATGTAAATTAAAATAACTATCCTAAATAATAATAAACACAATATATCTGTTTTAGCTAAATTACTCATATAATGATTAATTTCAAAGAAAGAAACTTATGCTTTTTAAAAGTATATATTCACCTTTTATAGCCATTTATTTTTATGAAAATAATTGATGATCATGTATTCAAGTATATTTACCATTTGTAGTCATTACAGATATACATGGCTATTTTCAAAGAAAGAAGATCATGCTTTTTTAAGAAATGTATATTCATCTTTTGTAGTCATTTACTTTATTTTTAAGTAGACAATTGATGATAATGCATTCAAACATTTTACATACAGAGTGGCTACAGAAATTATGAAAAAAAGTTCCCTGATTCCCTGATTATCTATATTAGATTTCCCTGATTTTTATTATTAAAGAACATATGCGATATTTTTTAAACGTATGCTGCTTTCTCGTATAGCACACTTATCCAACTTGTAAATATCTCTTTTGGGAGGAAAAAATAAAAATTGCACATTATTTAATAAGCAGAGATGCCAAGTATTACGATTTATCTGTAGTTATTATGGATAAGCAACAAAAGTTACGTTGTTATGGGCATCGGATAAAAAAATTGCTAATTTCGCCAAACGATCGCTTGAAATAACGAGAATTTTGGGATAGAATCGCAGAAAAAACACGAAATTTTGTCAAAAGATTGTATAAAAAATGGTCATTTCTTGAAAATTTTGGGGAAACCCCCCCCCCCTCATAAATTTAGTCAAAAGATTGCAAAAAAGCACGAAATTAGTCCTAAAAAATCACATAAAAAATGCAAATTTCATCCAAGGCTTGTGTAAAAAAAATGCAGATTTCATGAAAAGTTTGCGTAAAAGCAAGGATTTAGTCAAATGATCACGAAAAGTGTACATATCCCCTCTAAAGATTGCAAAAAACGCACAAAATTTTAAAAAAAATTACAAAAAACATGCAAATTTCGTCAAAAAATCAGAAAAAACATGCAACTTTTGAAAAAGATCATGAAAAATTTTGGATTGTGTCAAGAAATCACAAAAAAAAGCACAAATTTCATGAAAAAACAAAAAACGTGCAGATTTCATCAAAAGATTGCTAAAATTGACGAATTTTGCCAAAAGATTGTGAATGAACTAACTATTAAAAATTTGCGCTGATGGGACATTTTAGCTTTCATGCAGACAGATATCACTTGGCAGCAGCATGGCTTTATGTCTCTTTATCACATCTTATTATTGGTTTAAATGTAGCCTGTTTGGCAACGAATCAATGTTGTTGGTAAGGTGAAAACAAAAATATTTTCGCAGAGAGAAAAATTTCCCTGATTTTTGAGTATTTTTATAAAGTTCCCTGATATTTCCAGATTGATAAACTTCCCTGATTTTTTCCTGATTCCATGATTTCCAGAATCTGTAGCCACCCTGACATATTCATGTGTTAAAAATTGTACATGATGTGGCAGCAAATTATACACTTTCAGACTTTATGCATTTGCATCATATTCATCAAGACATACAGTCTTGCCCACTTAATTGGGTAATGTATAATCGAATATAACTCCTCAGAACCGAATATATCGCCATTGGTTCTATGTTATTTTCCCCCGCTTAAACCGAACATTTTTTGCAAACCTCCCCGCATACTCGAATAACATCTGGTGACCGATGTTTGAAAACAGGCTCAAAAAACACATTTAATCTTGAAGTTTTCTCATCTTTTGTCATTTTCGGTTCATTTATACTGAAAACAATTTTTCAATTATTTCTGCAATGATTTCGATCAGCAGGTGTGTAATGGACAGGTCAAATGATCTCCCTTCCTTTTCCTGCAAATGGGTGAAATAAGTTGGCCAATATGGATTATTTTTACATTTTGTAAGTTTAGACGCTCTTTTGTTAGGAAAATGGCGTTGCTATAAATTCTAAATGTAAAGCTTTAAACCTTTCTGATAAACTGCACTTTTGTTAAATACGAAAACAAAAGTCAGGTAAATAAAGGTTTGAAATATCGCAGACGAAAGTTTCCAATATGAAACGCGATGCAGAAAAAATCCAAAGTGAACAGAGATAAAATGGAAATTAGGATGAAAAGAACTTGAATTGGTCAATGTACGTTGGAATGGGTTTAGCGAAAAGAGCAAAAGTTTCAATAATAAATGACGTTATGTTTATTCAAAAAGTATGTACTAACACACAAAAAACGTTTATGTGTTTTTATTTATTTATTTTTTTGCGTAATTTCAATAAACGCGTAACTTCTACGTAAACAAATAACTTTAAACAACATTTTTTTAGTCTGTGTTTATAACGTAAATTAGAAGTAGCCAACTTTTAACCAAATTTCAACAAAGTACATGAAGTGTAATGTAAATCATACAGATGTAGGTATTGATATTAAATTATTACGTACTTTATATTAGTATTTGTATTTATTTTACTAGTTTACGTTATTATATTAACAATTTTACAATGCTGTCAATTAGAGTAGGTGGTTGTTTTACCTTTTTATTATGTATTACATATCTATGTTTCCCATTTAATAAAATACCCTGTCTAATCGAATATTATTTCTGGAGCCACCAATATTCGTTTAAGCGGGGACGACTGTATAAATAAAAAAAAAAAAAAAAAAATCCATAGTATCTCTAGCAGTACTTGCAAGCGCATGCAGATGTTTCACAACTTTCCTATTGGGTAACCATTTTTCACCATGTTGCACAAAATTGGTCACCAATTTATGAAACGGCTTACATTCTCTGGACCATACACCAACATTTAATTTTAAATCTTTTGAAAGTTATAAAAAATGAAAATTACACTTATGAGGGTAAAGTTTCCAGCAAAAACATCATATTTCTATAAATTAAATAATGGAGGAAATTTATTGAATAACTGCGGAGGAAAGTGGTTGCCCAGTTTGAAAAACATGGTTTCAAAAACAATACGTTTTAAGTTTTACAATACATTTGTGTTTAACAAGCAAAAAAGATTATTTAGAATTGAAATATCATGAAACTACTCTATGGTAAAAATCTACTCTAAAAAGTTTTGTTTTAAAGCTTTATCTTAAAAAAATTTTTGTTATGATTGCCTAGTTTGATGACAGCATCTAAATATGATCAAGGAAAGAAAAGAACACAGTATTTCATAAAACTTACAATAAGATCCAACAACAAATAATAGCCGTATATTTTCACACACAAATAAAAATAAATTTAATATATAAATATATAGGGGGTATGTTAAAAGTTATTCGCAAATTTCATATATGAGGCATTCAGAATCAAAATGGATCAGGTCTATAAAACCTAATCTAGAGACATTTGAATGTAAAATTTGCTAATTGTAAATTTAATTCAAAACTGTAGAAGACAAACAACATTTGCTGCATGCATTTTAAATCGACTACTCATTTCATAATGGAATTTATGAAATTATGATTTACAGAACAGGAATCAGTGTTTAATGAAAAAATGGACTTAGTATTTTTTGGTTCTGAATAACTTATATTCAACAAATTAGGCTTTTGTGCATACATTACTGCACTCTATTCCCTACATAGTTTTATTAAAAAAATAAGGGGGGATATCAGAATGATACAACATAAAACAATCGTTTACAATAAAGTGTATTTCTTATATATTAAATAACACAAACAGAAGTTAATTAAAACAAGATAGTAGGATTAAAAATAATTTTATTAGATTTTGGTTAAAATGAATTGTAATATGATTTACAAACAGTAATAACGATTTCTCTAATATATATATATATCTTTTTTTTTTTACATTGTTGTTTTATATTTATATAGTTATATTAAATAATTATTAAAATATATTTAGCAGCTCTGTTTTCTTGTCTACATTTTTGAGTATACAATACAAGTCGTTACTTCTTTCTTGGCCGTCTCCCAGGATTATTATCACTGACTGAGTTTTCTTGGGTCTAAAATGAAAATGATTTATGAGTAGATAGAAATATCAATATTAAACCAAGTAAATATTATCACCATTGTTTACAAAAAACATGGAATAATGAGAAACATATTAAGCTTTACGCAGCAGCGATTGTTTGGCAGCTTCAGAGCTTCAACCTGCCCTTTTCGCTTATTGATAAGAGTTTTAATAGTAGCTAGCTGAAGAGTGAAAGGACCGCAGAAGGAATGTGCAGTACACATTCCATTTGCATTTCTTTAGTTTTTCTTCTATCATTCCAACAACTCATTAATGGAAGCCAGGTTGACTGGTCCACACTAATATCTGAAATATAAAAGACTCAAGCAGAAGCCAAGTTAAAAAAAATAATAATAAATAAAAAATGAATGACACGGATAAATTTAAAAGGGAAATTGATTAAATGTTAGGCATTGATAAGTGAAAAGGACAGGCTCACAGCTCTGAAGCAACCAAACAACTGGTGCTGCACTGCGTTTAGTATTAGTCTCGATCGGCAGTGGGAGGAAAGGGCAACTGCCACAGAATATGCAGTGTCGCACACAGGTTTTGTATAGGACTCTTTTGCATTTCTTCTAAAATGCTATATACAAAACTAGAGATGAAAAAGTTAATCACATAGCAATTTATGATTACATCATATCACTATTGAGAACTACTTAGATAAACAGATAGTTTTGGACAGGAAAAGTATATTTTAAGTTCGATATATTGCAGGTGCTTATAACAAATAGACAAAACAGAATTTAAAATTTACAAGTTCTCTTAAGCTATTAATTAGATGGAAAAATACCTCTAGGGGAATATCTGTTAGCAAAAGGTATACATGCATATTTACTGATAAAAACAGATTTTATGATGGTCAGACATTATAAGCATTGTAACTTCATTTAAAAATAATTTAAACTTAGTAATTACAGTACATTTATGTAAAAAATTAAAAAAATTCATTTTTTAGTTTAAATAGTTTTAGCAAACAGTCTTATGTTCAAAGAATTAACTACTCTACACAGTGAACCATTGATGATCTGAAAATCTTTTGTTTACTAATAATAAAAATTTAGATATAGTTTGATAAATATTCTTTTCCACAGTTATTAAAGTAACAAATTTCAAATACTTTTTATTAATTTATTTTTTCTTGACAATTTGAAGTCAACATGTTTATTTGATAGATTCAGTAGATAAAAAAAAAAAAAAAAAAAAAATAAAATGCTGTAACTGGCAACGAGTCTTTGAATACTCTCTTATAATTGGCTTCATATTTCGATTTTAATTCTTCAAGATAATCTCCCCAATCAAGAAAAATTTCTTTTACAGCTTGCGCAAAATCTTAAAGATCATTGTGTTATGTTATTAATTGCATTAAATAATCTGCATTATTAAAAAAAAAATTAAAATACTTTATACTATACATTGAATCTATTTTACATTTGATCAATTCACATGTCTGAAGTTTTTCCTTTACAGTAACAGATGTGTTCACCAATGTGTACTGATTTTAATCCTATATATAAAAAAAATTACCTAAACCCAGTACATCTAATGTTTATTGCTGAAATAAGGTGTTAAAAGTAGAAATTATTTATATCCAATTATCTGAAACATGTAAATTGTAAATAAAAAAGAGAAAATGTCATTAAATTTCTTCTAAAAAACAATTTTTTTTTTTCTCTGAAGGAAAAAATCTATTGGTTTAAACCTATGTATAAAGAAATTACCTAAACACACTATCTCTAATGTTTATTACTGAAATAAATTGCTAAAAGTAGAAATTATTTATATCCAATAATCAAACACAAATTATAAAAAAAATGTCAAATTCCTTCCAAAAAAAAAAAAAAATCTCAAAAAACTCCAGTTGGTTTAAACTATGTTAAAACCAATTGGTTTAAATCATGCTACAAACACAAACACAATTTAAAATATGTTTAATTATTATCAAAACACAGCTTTATAATCTGACTGTCCTGGAAGAGCCTGAGAACGCCAAGCAGCATAACTGTCATTTAGAGCTTTTCTCACTGACGAAGACCACATAAGCGACGGTTGAAAACATTCTGAACTTTAAAAGTACTGCAAATGTATTTTTAAATTTTATGTTTTATTATGCTCCTTTTAAGTAATTTATATACAGTTACATGTATTTCTAATTTTTAAATTAGTAAACAAGGTGAATTCTGCACTGTTTTTATTGTTAACTCCAACATAAATTACGTCAAAAAATCACTACAAAACAGAAAAATGTCAAAAAAATAACGAAAAAAGGAAAATTTTATGTAATAAATGATTGTTGAAAAACATAAATTTCGTCAAATCATAAAAAAATGCACATTTCTTCAAAAAAAAAAAAACATGCATTTCATTAAAACATTTGCTAAAAAGAGGAACATTTTGTCAGAAGACTGCTGGAAAAAAAACTGATAAAACGCACATTATGGAATAAAGATCGTGAAAAAATTGTCAGATTTTCGATGAATCGCCAAAAAAAGCACACTTTGACTCTTGAAAACAAAATAGAGTATGTCAGATTTACAAAGAAAAGAATCAAAGATCGCGAAAATATTGTCAAAGGATCACGATAAAAAAATGCAAATGTTATCAAAAGATCACAGTACAAATAAAGCCAGATGACCCCCTAAAAAATGCAAATTTCGTCAAAAGATCGTAAAACATATGAATTTTGCCAAAATATCATCAGAAAAGGCGAATACTTTTAAAAATATGTTCAAATTCGCAACGAAATGTAAATTTGTAAAAAATGCTAATTTTGTTTTAAAAATCGCAAATTTTATTAGAGAATCGGGGGAAAAAAATGCACATTACATTAAAGGATCACGAAAGAAAAGCATATCTCAACAAAGAATTGTGTAAATAACACAAATTTCGGGGGGAAATGTGATTTTCATCATAAAATCGCAAAAAAACAAATTTTATTAAATATCGAAAAAAAAAAAAAAAAAAAAAAAAAAAAAGGTCAAACATTATTAAAACTCTGCAACCTAATAAAAATACAAATTTTGCGAAAAGATCACAGAAAAATCTCTTGTAAGTGCCCCCCCCCACACACACACACACTGATTATTTTTTGTCACTTTGGGGGAGGGGGGGTTACAGTATTTAATATATTATATTCATTCATAATACAGCATATAATTTTTTATAATATTTATATACATTCTGAACTACATAACATATCACTGTAAATGAAAATAAAATTCTTACCATATTTATTGCTCAAACTATTCAATTTGATGTTCTTGGTATCAGGAGTGCAAAATATGTACAATCTGGCGATCTAGGATTGGGAAAAAATTTACACATAAATAAACAATTGATTTTGATTTTAACAATGAATTATATAGTTACTCAAGGCAGAAATATTGCCACTAAAATTATAGACCTGTATGTGACCTTTACAAAATTGATCTCAGAATAATATATACTCACACATATATTGAGAAAGTTTCGGAAAGAAAAAATCTCTACTATGGTAAAACAGAATTTATCTAAGTCTATAACCAGACATGATATTTTTCCACGGAAATGCAGAATTCCAGAAGTTTTGGCACTTCATTTTATCAAACCTTGCATCGAGACAAATATGCATTAAAGTTTGATGACATTTTTAATGAGGGTGGAGGGAGGAAGGGGGAGGGGGAGGGGAATAGTGGTGGATGAAGTACGACAAAAAACATAAGTATGAGCTGTGCCAAATTGAGCAAATTTCATCAAATGATCACAGATAAAAACAAAAAATATTTGAAGTGTCACGGAAAAAAGGTGATTTTTATCAAGGAATAACAAAAAATGCAATTTTTGTCTAAGAATGTAAGAATCATGAAAAAAATGTGGTTTATGTCAAATGATTGCAGGGAAAAATGGAATTTCTATCAAAGGATTGGGACAAAAATGTCATTTCTGTTAATGGATTGCAGGGAAAAAAAATAACATTTCTGTCAAAAACATAATTTTTGAGAAGGATTATGAAAAAGATGCAATTTCCGTTAATGAATTGTGGAAAAAAAAAATTCTTCAAACGATTCTGTAAAACATACAATTATAATAAAAAAAATCGCGTAAAATGTGCAATTTTTTGCAAAAAGTCGCATAAAAAACACAAATTTCATTGAAAGATCGTTGAAAAAATGTGAATTTTGTGAAAAAATTGCAAATTCCGTTGAAGAAATGTGAAAAAACATAAATATCGACAAACAATCATGAAAGGGGGGGGGAAAATTGCAAATTTTGGCAAAAGATAGTGAAAATATGCAAATTACGTCAAATGATTGTAGAAAATAAAGCAAATTTTGGCAAAAAATCGTATGAAAGACCTGAAATTTTGTTGGAGAATTGAAAAAAAAAGAAAAAACACCAATTCTGTTAAAAAATGAGAATTTCATCAAAACTATGTACTCTGCTTATAATTTAGCCAAATACCAAGTATGCTGACTACTGAGTAAATAAACGATCACTCAGTATGGCCCTACAAATTTCATCAAAAGTCCATTAGTCCATAAAAGTTCAGCTTTTTCTTTGCTGTGCCAGTAACATGTCTGTATAACATATCATAAAAGTTTGAGGAAATTTTTATATGGATTGGGGGTAATGTTGGGAGTAAAAACATTTTAATGCATCTCTGCATAGTATTTAATATAAGTACATTATTGTTTTGAATTATTTTAACTTTTTTTTTTTTTTAATCATTTTTAACAATATCATGTATTTATTGAATGTACATTAAAAAACTGAACGCAATCGGCAATTTATATTGATAAACAAAATTTGCAATTGACAAACCATTTCTGCAATCTATATATCTGGCACAGATAATATGCAAATACTAACGACTTTATTGAAAATGAACCTACTTGTAAAGTAGCGGCTAAAAATGACGAGCTACTTTACAAAAATTGTCACTTCTTCACTACTTTCACATTTTGCCGAATTATTTCATTTATGTAAAACTCATAACGTAAGCAAGGCCAATGAAAAATTTATAAAAGTAACACACAAGAAAATACAGTATGTTTTGGTTAATTGGGTGCCAATGTTAAATATCTATATATGTTCTAGATAAATACATATATGCGATATACACATACTTATATGTATACATATTTATATATATACATGTATATATACCATCAGGCACCTGTCTAACAGATCTATATATAACAGGGCTGTCTACCCATCTACCCACCCCAAAAAACCCTTTAACATAGGGGTGCAAAACCTTTTGAAGAGAAGGGCCACTTACAAATATGTCTGGGTAGTTGAGGGCCACATTAATAACACGGAGATAATTCGATTTCGAGGAGTTGATCTGAGGCCCACAATAATCGGATTTAAAAATATAGTTTCATAGGAAAGTGTGTGTGTGTGGGGGGGGGGGGGAGGGTTACCCCTTTAAATTTGCTTACCCAATCAAAATATCTAATTCAGTTGGTAAGGATATACCAGCAGTTTTTACTTTTATGTATAACAGATAAAGCAAGGTTTATTTTCATGATGTAAAAATGTTCTTTGACTTTATTCAGGAGAGGAAATTTTGTTTTATTAAAAAGTGAATTCCATTTTGTGACAGACATGACTGAGAGAACTTTTTTTTTCATCTTTAAGTACTAAATATTAATTGATAGTTAAAAAATTGCATGGGGTGATGTAAATATAGGCCTTATGCTATAAAAAAACGCTAAAATTTTAATTCGAGGAAAAACTTAATTTAATTGATGGTTAAAATCTGCCGTGACAGACATGACAAAATTTAGACATAGATTTTGACTAGACACATACTATTATCATTTGCTCTTAATTGGCATGCATACCAAGACCAGAATTTTTTAGGAAACAAAATAAGACTTGGATATGCGAAGCAGAAAGAAAAATATTGAAAAATTTGTAAATAGAAAAATATAAAAAAATATTTATCAGCGTGACAGACATGACAAAGTTTTGTGACAGACATGACACGTGTACAATTTTCTGTGAATTTAAGTATTTTTTTCTTAAATATTACTTTCTTTACTTTTATCACAACATGGAGATTACAGTATGATATAACGATATATTATGTTTAAAAAATCTCAAAAAAAAAAAAAAAAAAAAAAAAAAAAAAATTTATAAAATCCCTTGGAAGTTTTCACTGAAATGAGTTTGTACCAGAAGTTTTCTATTTGGCAGATTTTCTTTTAAATAATAGAAAACTTTAGACTGTGTACGTTTCACATCAAGAAATACCATAGCCATCAATTCCAAGTTAAATAATAATAACTTTCAAATCACAAGATTAAAGCAAAAGTGTTTGAAAAAATAATTGTGACAGATAATATATCTGAAACGAAGAAATTGGTATCAACATAATTATCTGGTAACTATTACATGCATTCTAAATTTAAGCATTTTGTTGAGTTGAGTTGTAAAGAAATATTATTGGCATCAACACTAAGTTAAACAAGTTGGAAATTGCACGTAAAGCGTAGCAAATGAGGTGCGTTCGTTGATAACGAAGTTTTAAAATATTCGAATCTTGCTGATATAGTAGAGCGTACTTTGGATACAGTATAGTGGTCGAAATCTTTGTGTTCCTGTAAATATGCAGGGAGTAATTTTTATTATACTTCATTAACGTATATCTTATTCATAAAATGTGAAGTAGTTTAATATAATTAAAACACCCCCCAAACAATGTTTCCCTGAATAACATTATTTAGTGGAATACATTTGTGTGGCCCTGTAATTTAATAATAAATATTCTTTGCATCACAGATTGTACAAAATGTATTTTTAGTACATATTTCATAGATTCATGTCAATTCTGTTATATTCAAATGAGTGTAACGCCATTAAAATGCATTTGAAACTTTTTTCCCCATTGACCGTAATGTAACGGAATCCTTTTGATTGTCCCTGTAATTGATCAATGCATCCGATTTTCATAACATTTGAAATGACTCGACAAAATTATGTAATAAATATACATTTTAAATTTCAAACGATTAAAATGCATTTGAAACTTTTTTCCCCATTGATCGCAATGTAACGGAATCCTTTTGATTGTCCCTGTAATTGATCTATCCATCCGATTTTCATAAAATTTGAAATGACTCGACAAAATTATGTAATAATTATGTATTTTAAATTTCAAACGATTCTGTTGGGTACTTTTTGCGTTGTTATATGCGGACGGACGGACAGACAGATGGACAGACAGACAGACGGACGGACGGACTGAGCGACAACAATAGGTGCTACTTTTTTACATAATTACGAACGCACCTAAAAATTACAAAAATAACTTTCTAGGAAAGAGATTAATGTAAAGTTGCTTGAAAAACTAATTGTGACAGACATGACTAGCGTGACAGACATGACAAATGTGACAGACATGACAAAATGTAATGCTTTATATTTCACTCAAATTTTAAATTTATCTTTCAATTTTTTTATGATCTGTTCCTTTTGACATATAAAAAGAGAAAATAAAGTGTTAATAATTTTTATCGAGTACATTTTCTTTAAAATAAAAAAAAACACATTTTTTGTGACAGACATGACATGAAGACTAATACAAAGTTTGGTGGCAATAGAAAAACAATTAAAAGGTTTCTGGTAAAAACTTTTGCGTTTTTAAGCATACAGTTAGTCATTCTTTTAAAAGATATATTTGTTTCAAAAATCTATGTGCTATTTAAATGCTTCAAGGAACATTAAACTAGAGGTAAAAATAACAGATTTTTGATCTTAAAGTTACTATTAAAAGTAATTAGCTATAAAAAATTATTTCTGCAATTATCTTATTATATCTTGCTATTTTCATAAAATTTGACTTTTTTTCTATCACCTGGAGTAAAAAAAAAATTATTTAGTTCAAATTTAAAAAATGATGTCCATGTCGCATTTTCATGGAATTGACCGTTGTTTAAAAATATGTAACCATATTTAATGTATGAATGTTTCTTAAAATGAAGAATATAAACATGAAATAAGGAAAATTATGAATTTTTACTCATACAAGACAATTTTTAATCAGATAAATTAAAAACAGAAATCAAACAAATAAGGAATTGTAATATTTAAAAATTTATATACTTCTTTTTCTAAATAGATAATTGAAACAATTTTTGCATCAATTTTTAAATACAATAAACAAAAATAAAACAACTAAAGTTTACATTATGCAACCAGTTAAGTGGGTTTTTAAGAAAAATCCTTGCTTTTTTTTCTTATGTTCAAATTAATTAACCATATATTTTTTTTTATTAAAAACTCAGAGAAAAAAGAGAAGGAAATTTTAAATTAATTAATAATAATTGCTAGGAAAGAGGTGCACATGCAGGGATAAGAAGAAATTGAATTCTTTAGAGGAATATTCACAAAATGTTTAACCTGAACACATAAATCACAAAACTTTTCAATTTAAATACAGGACCCTTACTGAACTTTTTCACTATCTGTCCGATCGTCAATCTGAAAGTTTTATAAACTAAATCCTTAAGTGGAATCTGTCCTGTCATTTTTATATATATGTAAACTGAAAATACACATGTTACATAACACTTTCACGATATTCTGAAAAAAAGTCTGACGAGATCGCTAAGAATATTTATAAGACTTTTTTCCTTTCGTTTTTTAATTTATTTTAAGCAATTGACTGGCAAATAATAAAAAATAAAACAGACATTTGGATAACAATGAATATTCATTTGCAGGAAATATTTTTATTTTACGTTTAAGATCGGATAATGTACCACGCTTAAAAGTAATTTTAAAACCATGTCATAAAACTAAATAGTTACAGAACGTTTAAATTAAAAACTAACAAGAAAACCAAACATTCAATTTTTACCATTAAAACAAAATTAAGCTACCGTATAGCGCAGATCAGATCGGCACAGATAATGTAAACAGTTTGGCGAAAAATTTTTGAAATAGCGCCAAAATGTAGTGAACGTATGTGAAATATCATTAATAACATCAATGAAATGCTTTTAACAAACGGAATAATGATACAAAGTAATAAACAGTTATTGAATTTAATGATTGTATAAAAGATAATTCAGAACAAAAGGTAGGAAAAATATATAAATACAAAATATTACACTTACCTGCAGTAAATAGAGAAGCAGCTTTAATTATAATTTAAAACTTGTACCACGGCAATATGCAATTAACAGGGCGTATTTATTCAATACGGTTCCCTTGTTTAACCTACAAGATAAGTTTAAAACTAATTAATAAACTTATATTCTATGATATTTGCAGCTGCAACCAGTATAAGTGAGCGGCCATTTTGTGGTGGTATTTTCGCTTGAGACGGGAGTCCAGCTGATGACGTCAACTTCCTTACGCATTTGATTGGCTGTTGCAGGCGAGTCGCCTGGTTTCCACGCGTCAAAATCGCTCGGAAGCTAGCGAGACGCGTGGTTTCGAGGCGACTCGCCTGGTCCCATAGGATTACATGGAGACGCCTGGAATTTGACGCTTGAAACTTATCACGTGTAATAGCAACTTGAGACTCACAAAAGAGACGTATGGAATTTCCTATTTTTTGTTTCGCCATAGTGACTGTGACTCTTGTGACCATGTGTGACCTGAATGAGATGTTATATGGGCAAGCTGTTATGCAGGGATAGTAATTATTTGAATTATATTACTTCCTTTTCAATATTCGCGTAAAACTAATCGCTTGAAAATCCCTTGAAAATTGACATTTTGGGACTCGGTCCTTAAATTTTGCACACCAATGTATATATATACATATATATATATATACAGGGTGGTCATAAAAAAACGTTGCCAATATATGGAGTTCTAGTGGCCAGTCCGTTCAACCGATCGAGGTGAAATATCAGATATAGCTATTCAGAGGTATGAGCTCGAGATTCTGAGAACGGAAACAAAATGGCGCGTACAGTTATGGTTATAGTTAAGAAAACTCGAAATTTTCCAATGGCAACACCCATTTTTTTCATCACAAAATGATCAGCGCATGCGAAAACCCTAAAGAGCGTTGAAACGGTATTATTTTTGCAATAAACGGACACGTTATGCTTGCAAAAAATCAGCTCTACGAACGGCCCCAAAAAAACATGACCAAGGCGCACGAAGAAAATTTGAATATGACAAAGATAAAATACCAATCACGGATCATCGTTTGCCAGATAGTCAGCGTAGAAAACGGATAAAAAGTAGGGTGGGAATGTTAGTTCTTCAGTCGGAGCTCGCAGATGCCAACAAAATTACTTTATTCGTGGTGAGTTGGTAAAACTATTATCAAAATGAGATGAATGCTGCGAAAATCTGGCGCGTTTACCGCCGATACCATCGCCAAATACGTGGCCTATGCATTTCACAAGCTCTTCGTGATTTAGCAATGGAATTCGAAGAAATTGGCTGCACTTGTGATAGTCTGCGATCCGGATGACCAACTGTTCCTGAGAATACTGTTATGAAAGTGCATCACATAGTGACTAGAGGACGCATGCAAACTACAAAAGGTGCATCTCGTATATTTGATATACCGAAATCAATGGTTTTAAACTTACTGCGCTTAAAGTTACTGGTCTTAAAGTTATAGTGCTCTGTAATCCGCATGTTTCTTTGCCGGTACCAGCGCACCCAGATGTTGGAAGTGAGAGACCATCAACAACATATAGACTTTGCTAATGAATTTCTTACCCAATATGATGGAGATAACGATCTACCTCTTTGCATATTATGAACGGACGAGGCACATTTCATCTTAACTGGTAACGTCAATGGCCTCCGCGATCCCCTGACCTCACTCCTATGGATTTTCGGTTCTGGGGATATCTAAAATCTAGAGTGTACATGTGCAATCCGCAAACTTTACCGAGTTGGGAAGATTCTATCAAACGTGAGATTGCAAACATCCCTCATGCGATGTAACGTTCGGCTGTATTGTCCACAGTCGCCACCATGCAATGTGTAATTAATTGCCTGTGATGGCACCCATGTGGAAAATGTGTAATCAAAATAAAAGTTTTCTCCGATCTGTGTTGTAATCAGAGATTAGTGTACTGACACTATGTCATATGCAAATTTACTCCTTGCGCCCCAATCGTGTTTTTTATGGGAGGGGGGATTCGCAGAACAGTTTTTTGTGCGTGCATAACGTGTCCGTTTCTTGTTATACACGTACGGTTCCAACGCTGTTTAGGGTTTTCGCATACGCTGAGCATTTTGCGATGAAAAAAAAAATGGGTGTTGCCTTTGGAAAATTTCGAGTTTCTGTAACTATAACCATAACAGTGATCGCCATTTTGTTGCCGTTCAGAGAATGTCGAGTTCATACCTTTGAATAGCTATATCTGAAATTTCACCTCGATCGGTTGAACGGACTGGCCGCTAGAGCTCCATACACCGGCAAAGTTTTTTTTTATGACCACCCTGTATATGTATACATATATTTGCTGTCCTCAAAGTTTTTACATGGACAGAAATAGTATTTCATTTATAAAAATTACTTAATTTTCGTAATAAAATACTTACCAATGAATTTTGTTAATTCCCTTTTTTAGCTTGTCAGTTTTATAATGCACATTGCAATAAACTTTTTTGCACCTAATTGGAAATTTATCAAAAAATTCATATTTTGTGGTCTTCCTAAAGTTTTTACACGCACTATATGTGTGTGGAAGCAAAAAACATTAATACTAAAAAATGCCATGATATAAATAACTTTACGAAAGTACTCATACATAGCGATACTGACAAGTTTTTCATCATAACCTGGCTAAAAAGCATTAGATATTAAAATTTCTCCACGTTTGAGAAATACTCGATTTAATTCCGTGCATTTTTAAAATATCTATAACCAATAATATGATGAAATAATAGTTTCACATTCTCCATATTTACGAGCAATATATTACAGTTTTTGTGTATTCTCAAATACTATAGGCGCCTTCATTTTTAAGCCATTATAGAGGGCAAATGTAAATTGCAAAAAAATTTTGAAATAAGGTAGAAATTATGAACTGAATTAATCTTTTAAGATTTTTATACGGTCTATGTATTTTGTAAGTTACAGAGGAAGACTTAATTAATGGCGAAAGAAAAATGTCTTGCTCAGTACTGAACCCACAAACTTCCGAAAGTGAAAATTTAAAACCCTTGCGCTCTGCCAACTGTACAATCCAGCCGCTCACAAAAAAAGTGTATTTTATCCGATTACATACTAAAGCTTCAAAATTAGATGACTTTAGGATTTTTTTTATTAAGGTCCCTGGTGTAATAACGCCAGGTGGGGTAATAACGCCAAGTGCTAATGTTACGCATAATTATGGAATAATCTGGTAAATGACACCCATGTGCTCTGCGCAGAAGAGTTTTAAGTCATATAAATCGTAAAAAACAGATTAAAGTTAATTTGTTATATTTGTGGGCCTTATTGCTTTTACAAGCTACTAAAATTAACGCTTGATCTAAAATTTGCGATATACGTTTTGTGATGTGAAGACTATTTCTTTTATCCGGAAATACTTTGTTTATTACATAAATTTGTAGTGCAATACATGTACTTTCAAAATGTTGTAGAAGATTTTGGATATATTGTCGAGATAATTTGTAGTTTAAAATGTACTATGCAATAAGTATACCGGGGTAATAACGTCAACCACTGGCATTAATAACCCGGTTGATTCCCAACAGTGGCCGAACTACATCCTAAATACTGATTTGGATAAACACAGTTAAAAACGTGCAATGTTTCTAATAATTCTGTTTAAACTGTCCTTTTTAAGCAAAAAGTAGCTTAGAATCGGATATTCGTTTGCCTTCTCCCCCCCCCCTAACACCACACCTTTATTTTTCTTACACATTCACAAAACATTGAACATTTTCAATAGCTTATGATGCAATTTGTCAATTTCTAGAGCTGTAGAGTTTGTATTTTTAGAATTGGGCAATCTACATGTCATTATTCCATCTTATTTTATAGTTTTGTTTGCATGGCGTTATTACCCACATAGGTAATAACGCCAAATAGCATTGGTCAAAAAATCACGCCATTACATTTTATGAATACATATCTGTTAAATTATATTTTTATATAGATAGTCAATGAGTTTCTGTATCAAATCCTATTTTTGTTTGAAAAATGCAATCTAAAACTAAGCCGTGAAAATTTGTAGAACCTTAACGTGGCGTTATTACCCCAGGACACCTTATTATTATTTTTTTTTATATAAGATCCAGCACATGATTGTGTTTGGACCTAGCGTAATTGAATTTAGAATTACATTTTTATCGTCATCCCATAGCCACAACAATTCATTTGTATTCTTTCTATTTATTCTATACCAGCTGAAGAATGTTTTGTATCGGCAATGTGTCTAATGATCGATTCCGTGATCATCTTTGATATAATACGGTAAGGTGCAAAAAATGTTTAACCATTTGCACCTTACACCATTGCAGTGTCTATTTTTTTTTCACTTTAATGAAATTTAGACCATTTGTATTTAAAAAAAAATCTTTCATTTGTATTTAAAAAAAAATCTTTGCACCTTACCCATTGCAGATACCTATAAGTGTCTATTTTTTTTTTCACTTTAATGAAATTTAGAACATTTGTATTTTAAAAAAATCTTTTATTTTTGTAATTGGTTTTTAAACATTTAATAAAAATGGGTATAAAATACGTATTCAAATAATTCTAACCAGCAAAATAAAGTCACAGTATTAAAAAAGAAAAAAACTTTTGCATTCATTTATTGAATGTTGGATCTACATAACATTAGTTTTTAATTGTAATTTTCATTTTAGATAAATGACAGAAACTGCTCTATTAAATTAAGAGAATAGTTTATTTCGGATAACGGGATATTTTACCTATATTTTCAGTTTTTTGTATTTAAAAAAATAATAATAAAATACTGAAACTGTAATGGAATTAGCTGTTACGCTCGTAAAGTAGGCGTAATTTAAAAAAATATATATTTAACGTTTTTTAAGATAGAACTTTCAAAATTTTTGTCATTTTTTTAATATAAATTTTTATTCTTTCATTTTATAACTGGCTTTTTACGACCACCCGTCAATTTTGATCAATCTTTTTAAACTTGAGCTGTGTTCTAAACGGTGGAATATACTGTATTTAATTTTGAAACGAGAAACTTTTAGATTTATCTACTGCAAATTTATTCTTCAGTTTTACGACCAAACAAATTTTGAAATATGACCGATAGTAAAAACAAAATGTAACATTTTTTTTTTCTTTAAGCACTTTCTACAATATGTTTTAAAATAATGGGCCATTTGATTACCTCCGTTATATTTATGAAAGTTACATTTATGCTTAATTAAAAATTATGTCACAGATTTTACCCTTTTTTATCCCCAACGGAAAATTCAATTACTCTAAAAATCTTTTACGATATTAAATGTAGCAACATATAGGAACATAAAACCAGTTAAAATGTAAATATTCTCTATCGTACATATTTAAAGAATTGTATTAAAAAATATAATTAGAAGATATTCTTAAATTTCTTACAAATGCTTCTTTAAACATAAAGCTACTTTACGAAGGTAATAAAATTTATTTCAAAACTTATTACTTTTCTTGGTCAAATACCATTATGTATAATTTGATGTTGAATTTTCTATTTAAATATTTATTTAAGAAAAATTTCTTCAAAAAAAAAAATATTCTTTACAAGAAAAAAATCTTAAATGTCTTCGTATAAAAGTTCATTTATTTTGTTAAGTCAAAAGATATATCTTTCCTACATTTTTTAATGGTAAAGAATTTATTGAACGGTTGATTTAAGTTTTATTTGTTCCAGGATAGAAGTTCTGGTATTTCTTAATAAATAAGATCGCTGCATCTTCTATTTGTCTAAAATGATTGCATTTATAATGTCAAATGATTTTTCTTTAAAAATTTTCTTTCAAAATAGCGTTATGAAATTAGCCGATAAGCTCATGAAGTACGCGCATTTTTTTTAAATAAATATGAAATATTTTTTTTAATATTGAAATTTTAAGGTTTTTGTCATTTGTTTTAGTTAATGTTTATTCTTTTAATTTTATATCCGGCGTCTTAAGACCACCTGTCAATTTCGATTTATATTCTTATACTGAAAACGTGCGCTAAACGGCGGAATATACTGTATTTAATTTTGAATCGAGAAATTTTTAGAATTATCTACTACAATATTGATTTCTTTAATTTTATGTACAGTAAAATTTTGAAATATGGGCGATAGTTTAAAAATGAAGTGCGGGATTTTTTTAATCACTTCTTACAATATATTTAAATATAATGGTCCATTTGATCACCTTCGAAAAAATGTTACATTTATTCTTAATTAAAAATAATATCACAAATATTAACTTTTTCTTTTCCCAACGTAAAATTTAATTACTCTAAAAATCTGATACGATATTTAGTGTAGCAACATATAGCAATATAAAACCAGTTAAGATGTAAATATTCTCTGTTGTAAATATTTAAAGAGTTATACTAAAAAGTATAATTACAATATATTCTTAAAAGTTCTTTCAAATCCTCCTTTAAACATAAAACTATTTTACGAAGCCACTAAAATTTATATCAATATTTATTTCTTTTCTTGGTCAAATGCCATTAGCTCTGATTTGAAGTTTAATTTTCTGATTACATATTGATTTAAAATGTTTCTTCTAAAAAAAAAAAAAGATTCCATCTTTACAATAAAAATCTTAAATTTCTTCATATAAAAGTTTATTTATTTTGTTAAGTCAAGAGATATATCTTTCCTCCATTTTTAATAATAAAGAATTTCTTGAACTGTTTATTTAAGTTTTATTTCTTCCAGGATACATTTTCTAGTACTTCTTATTAAATAATATCGCTGCATCTTCTATTTGTCCAACACGATTACTCTTAAAATGTCAAATGATTTTTTTTTAATTTTTCTATCACAATAGCATGCAAAATTAACCGTTAGGATCATAAAGTATGTGCAATTTGTTTATAAATATATAAAAACATTAATATAAAAATTTCAAGAATTTTGTCATTTCTTTTACATAATTTTTAGTTTTTAAATTTTATACTTGTCAATTTCGATCAATTTCGATCAACTGGAAACGTGCACTAGACGGCAGAATATACTGTATTTTATTTTGAATTGAGAAAGTTTTAGATTTATCAACTGCAAATTTATTTTTCCGGTTTTATGTACAATCAAATTTTGAAACATGGGAGATAGTTTATAAATGATATAGAAGACTTTTTTTTTTAAGCATTTTCTACAATATATCTTAAAACAATGGACCTTTGATTGCCACTGAGGAAAATTTCATTTATGCTTAGTTAAAAATAATATCAAAGTTTTTACCTTTTTCATTTCCCAACGGGAAATTCAATTACTCTAAAAATCTTTTACGGCATTAAGTGTAGCAACATACAGCAACATAAGACCAGTTAAGATAGAAATATTCTCTATAGTAATAATTACAAAATATTCTCAAAATTTCTTTCAAATCCTCCTTTAAACGTAAAGCTATTTTACGAAGATTCTAAAATTTATTTCAAAGCATATCTCTTTTTTGGTCAAATCCATTAGCTCTGATTTGGAGTTGAAATTTCTGTTTAAATATTGATTTAAGAAAGGTTTCTTTTTTTAATAAAAAATTCCATCTTTACAAGAAATAATCTTAAATTTCCTCGTATAAAAGTTCATTTATTTTGTTAAGTCAAAAGATATATCTTTCCTTCATTTTTAATGGTAAAGAATTCTTGAAATGTTGATTTAATTTTTTTTTCTAGGATAGAAGTTTTGGTATTCCCAAATAAATAAGATCGCTGCATCTTCTTGCATTTAAAATGTCAAATGATTTTTTATTAAAAAGTTTCTTTCACGATATTTGTCAAGTAGTTCAACTCTTTTACGCACTGCTCATTAGCATAATACTTTTTGTTTCGTTTTTAACAATCCGAGTACCAAGAAACTGTTTTTAATACTTTCAAACATAGTTGAAAAGTTTTTATGATTTCGGGTTGTTTGTCTGTCCATGCTCTTACTTACGTAAATATAGTCTACTTGAAATTGATATATGTTATCAAGGTTTACTATGACATGTTCTGTATTGAAAAAGAAGTTTGCAGGCGTTATGGTTTGTTTACATAAAAGCTCAAAAAGAATTCCGGTATATTAATGTCTATGGGGGAGGGGAGGAAATCGTTTACGGTGTAATTTAATGATATTACACTATTTTAAAAATATTGAATTTTTTATGCAGTAATATTTTTTATATACAATAATGCCTCGACTCACCACAGCAACTTATTCCAAAACTAGAAACGCAAGTCAAAGCACATTTAAATAAGGAAAAAAGGATAAGAATAAAAAAATCAGTAAAACCTAATGAACATATTATATTGTATTTAGGGATTATGTTACATACATTAAACATAAACAAAAACTGCGTTTGGACTAAATCATAAAGAAATTAACTTACACTTTATGATTCTTCTAGTTGCCCCGTTCGGATGTTTTAGAATGTGAAAAAAAATCGTACATACAATAAAATTTGAACAGACAAATATTTCTTTTTTATTTTTAGAAGCTCCTTGTAACAGCAGAGCTAATTTTCTAAATCTTTTTCAAATTATTTTTTTATTTGTTTATCTTTATCACTTGACAGTCGTGGGAAAATTTTTACACATGAAACCGAAAATCTTTAAAAAAAATTCTACAGTTTCGGTTAAATTTGTTAAAGTTGCAATACACAATATTTTTAAGATATGACAGCCAGAAGTCTCAAAGATTGATGTCTCGTGATCTTTGAGTTCAGGCTGTTTGTCATTGACGGCAGATAAGTTAATCATAATCATTTCCTCGAAAAACAATGGCCCTACCATACACAATGCCCGCATCATATAGTTAGTTACCTTCGCGAATGCATCGGTAATGATAGAGTTGCGAATGGATTTTTTTCTGCTAATATCCTGCAATTTTTTGTGCTGATAAATTCTTGATGAGAGTAATGAAATTTGACTGTGCGCAAAATGTTCCATAGCCATTCATTGTCCACTTCTATGTGAGCGAGAAATTCCAGAACAAACTTCTGTCTTAGTGACAGGTAAGCAGGAAGAAATTCCTGAATATGGGTACATTTATAAGGATAGTAATGCAGGATACTGCATATAACTTTATGCAACGTGCTTATGGGCATTTCTAAAGGTCAGAAAATTCTCCCTGCACTGCATGTTTGCACATTACTGCTCTAATGCTGTGGTGACATCTTCTACTGACGTCGAAGCAATTCCTCCTTCTTCAATATTTCACTTTAAGATAACCCGTCTCTTCAAATTTTTGTATCATATTCTTCAGAATCTTGGCAGATATCGGATAACAGTCTTTTTTCATACATTTTAATAACTAAATTTTTTTCAAAGTTGTAAGCGCACAGTCGCGTTATTACAAAAGAGCTTCACTGGCAGAGCGCAATTCTTCATTGAGCGACTCATGACAAGCTGCTCAAATACAATATGAGGGAAAAGCCACATATCCCGCATTTTTATACCACATGCAATGTGTCGAGCACATGTGGGTCTTTTAATTTAACCACCATGTATTTGTGCTAGCTGTCTCTGTCATTGACGCTTTATGCTGAAACCTTTCATCTTATAAATAAATAAATAATAATAATAGTCTATTATCCTGACAATGCTGTTTGTGAAAATTGCACTTTCCGAATAATTATTATTTTTTTTTCTTTATCTTTTAAGAAGTTAAAAGTTATATGAACTTTTTGTCCACCCTTAATAACAGAAGTCCTGTTCCCACTGATACTGCCAAACTCAATTCAATTATTTAAGATTTACGGTATACTTTTTAAATAAAACTGTACATTTCGCGGTTTTACTTCATAAAACTAATATTTCCTAAATCCTTTTTCTTTTTCCCAAAGAAACTTTATTTTTCAAGCTAATTAAAAGAAATGCGCAGGCTTTAGGATTTTTAGTTTCTTTCTTAATTAGGAAGGCAATTATTCCAACCAAAGTTTTGCTGCATTAAGGGTTACGGGAGGCATCAGACTAAAACAAATTACCATTAAAAAATCTACATAATTAATATTTAAATAAAGTACTTCAAAATAAAAAAATTTAAAGTTTCGGAAAATATATTAACAGTCTCTTCAAGATATTCCCTCCTTTATTGGAGCGTAAAAGATTATATTAAATTTGTGTATACAACCTAAATGTAATTAGCCTTGATTAGAAGTTTTTAAAGAGTGATTTTAAAGGGGATTTTGAAGACAAAAGAATATATCTTTGGAGGAATTTTTCATCTTGTCTCAAAGTTTATTTCAGTTATAAAAATATAACTTTATTATTATAAGGGTATAACCGAGTTAGGCTTTCGCACTAAAATTAGCATTCTTTGAAATTATTTGTTAATACGTGTTTTCATTAGTTTCTATTTAATCAAATATTTATCATAATAAAATCTATTTTCTTCAAAATTTTCTTAAAAAACCTTTCTAACGATGGATATAACATCGAGTAAACAGCAGCATTACTTTCATTCATTCGTGATATAACTATAACAGTTACATTATGAAAGTTTGTGATAATTTAGAAACTCTTATACACCATGAAATTATGTCATTATACAGAGAGGGAAATTTTTTTATTGGATAAACCATATTCAATTTTGTTGTGCGGGTAGCATAGTTGAGATTTATTCCAACAGAGCAAAAATTATTAGATTAACTTATTTAAGCATTTTCAATAAAAAATTTAATTCTAGTAGTATGTATAATACATAATTTTAAAACTTGTTTTAATCACTTTTTTTTCAAATTGATTGTTTTATTTATATATATTTTTTAGGGTATTAAATCACTTCAGGAGTTGGGATGTCAAAATAAGATTTTCCCTAAATTCATTTTTACTAGTTTAAACTTAGTCGCAGTGAAGCACTAATCACTCGAAATAATAATTAAGTTTAGTGGGAAAGAAACATCGACGTTTAAGCACAGATCACTCTTAGTTTTAAAATTTCATGGAGGAGATGTCGAACTTTAAGACAAAGGTCGTTGCGGGTCCAGCGCTATGCGAAAGGGGGAGAGGGGTGGTCACCCTAGGCGCGGAAATTTAGAGGGCGCCAAATTCATACTGCCAACGTCATTTTTGCCTGTCACAAGAAAAAGTTGAGAGAGGGGGACGCCAAATTCTAACTTTACGCTGGGCGCAAATTTCCCCCTGTGAGGGTGATCTTCCGTTATTGACGATGATCATCTGAAAGCAATAGTCAAAGTTGATCCAACCAAAACAGTACGAGAAATTGATAATGAACTCATTGTTGACCATTCCAGTACCGTTCGCCACACTGTTAAAAAATTCTGTAAAAACACAGAAAAATATGCGAAACTCTCTATAAATTTGCATTAGTTCTCGGTTAAATGCCTTCGATTTAGCTTCTCGATCATTATTTTAGACATTTCCCTTACATTATATCAAATTCCCTGTAAGGATTTCCATGACTTTATTTCAAGATATTTTTATCTTTGTTAAATTTTGAAACTCAAAATACACACTTTTAAAATTCTTTTGCATTTTTATTAAAAATATTTAAAAAGAAAATTTTGTTTATTTATTTTTTTTTATTTAGAATAATTTTGGAAGGGAAAAAGCATTTTGTTAGATTTAGTGGGGATTTTTGCAGGTCTATCATAAAAGACAAATTTAATAAAAATAGCAATACTCCTGAAGCTCAATTAATAATGTGTGCTTCCACTGTCGAGAGGTCTCCGGTTCAAAACCCACGACGCACAGTGTGGTATTTTGCTGAAAAACCTGGCCAAAATTATTTAAATTATTTTGCGCGTTCTGTAGCAGATAAAAGGCTTTAAGGAAACGTAAACTATATTATTATGATAGAAATAAATCATTTTTCGAACAATTTACGCAAATTATTGTCCTACTACCCATTATTCTTTTGAATAATCTTCCATGTCATCCTCTTTAGAATCACTCGAAAACTAGATTCAGGCAATAAAAACTCTTAAATAAAGATCGAAACAAAAAATTAAGCCATTAAATACATTGTTATTGCAGTCTATGAGCAAGTCTTTTCTATAAAAGTTTTGAATATATAAACGAAAATGCATGTTGCGGGCTTCAGCTGCCATCTCTGGTACCTGCCGAATTGGGTGGTATGAATGTTCTTTAATAGTAGCTCCGTGATTTAAAATTCTATGTAATGTGTGTGACACTGGCAGCCAACCGTAAAGATTTACATAAAGGTTAGAAGTATAATTCGCAATTTCTTGATATTTTTTAGTATCTATTTTATAACCACTAGATTACACTTCTAGGATAGCTTTTAGATAGTGCATTAATTTTATCTCAATTCCTGTAATTTAAGCTGATGTTTCGCGATCTGAGAACTTTTTTTTATAGCATTTCCCAAACCAGCTTTTGGAGTGTGTACCAGTATTGCATCTCAGTTTAAAACATACCTTGTATTAGTCTTTTTTTTCTTTTATTGACAATCTTTCTCATTTTTGCTTTTTGCTAACCATTTTTTTATTGGAAGCTTTTTAATTACAAGCAAGATGTAAAACTGACTCGAAAAATCTGAATCTAACATGGAATATTGAAAGATCGAAATTTAAAGAATCAGGATCAATGTCTTTAATTATTTTTAGCTTATTAAAACCTTTTTGAGTATTGTTTGCAAATATAGCATCGCATCGATGAATTGATTGCTAGTAATAGCATTGCAAACTTTAGCATCGACACTAGTCAGCACTAATTTGAATTGGACTTGTAATAAACCATAAGCTGTGAGTATCTCTGTATTTATTAAATTTTATGCACGCTGTTCAATGTATTTTACCTCCTCTTGGATCATGTCACTATTTTCATGAATAAATCTTGTTAGTATGAGAAAACAAAAAGCGTGAATATGAAGATAAAGGGTTCTGCCACCATACTTTTGAAATCCATTTACTTGCTTATTAATCTTAAAGAAGCTAAAAAATTTTTGAAAGTGTTTGATTCATTGAAATGTTTAAGTCATGTTTGAGTGAAAGGGATTTTCAGACTTTTGTTTAAATATTTGTTGTGGAGATCTGTCGCAACCTCATTTGCAAAAGAGTTTCTAACTTATCAATTCTGCTTCACTTGCTGTTGTGAAAGCATTTTCTATGTATTAACACAGTCTTTGAGTAAAGTGATCTAAAAGATTTTAAAGTTTTACTTCCGCCATGTTTTCAGTAATGAAATTATCTTTTTGATAAAATTGTTCTTTAGCTTTTTAAAGAAGTATATAGCGAAAACATACATATTTATTAAATGTTCGGGTGATATTAAAACGATTGTATGTAAAATCTGCTGCAAGAAACATGGCCAAAGCCTCAGTTGGGAATAACTACAATGTCGTTAGATTTGAGCTCTACGACGAAGAATTAAACTTTTTTCGATATTTTGTTGCCCTTGTTGGCCTGAATGCAATGTCTTTAATAATTTGTGAAACATCTGTATGCCCAGCATCTTTTTTGCTCAGTTGAACTGCAATTGTTCTTAACTGATTTCAGATTTTAATTATTCCATTTTATAGTTCTTATTTCTGCCAATACAATTTTTAAACAATTTTGCTGGTGACCGAGTTTCTCTACTATCCTTATAGAAAAATAAAGCGTTCCTTTCAGTCATTCCTTATTGTTTTCACAAAAACATTGTTCAGTGAATCCCAAAGAAGCTCATTTTTGTTTATAACTATGTTTGAAAGATTTTATTTTCTGACGTAATCAAATGCATTTAATTTTATAAACATTTCGCAATTTCGGTAAGTTTTTCTTTTAGAAACTTTAACTCATTGATTTTTTATGTGTCACAATACTTTTATTACATCACTCGCATATTTTTCTGATACTTCTACTGATTTTTTATTCAATAAAGTAAAAAAATAATTTATGTATGTCTAGTAAATTTCTTCTTTTAATATAAAACTTTCTTACCTCATTAGTGAGTAAAGAACGCAATTCCTTATGGTTGATTTAAAATATATTATTCAAAAAGATAACAGATAATTCACATATTACATACTCTTGGTACAAAACCAAAATGTTACATTATTTACAAAAAATCCTTTAGTCCGCGTTATGGATGTACGATCAAAAAATGTTTTACTTAAAGAAAAAAAAAAGAAACATCCAACTACTTAAAAAAAGGATTTTTTCCCTCCAATTTGCAGATTTATCATCTGCACACCAAACGGTATTCAGTAGGAATAAAAAACTACAGTATACATTAAATGTAAACAGTTAATAAAGTTTAAAAGTTTAATAAAGTAAAAAAACTGCTTTTCAGAAACTTTTTTTTTGAAATTTTGTTTTACTTATTAAAAATATGGGGGGCAAATTGGGGCAAATTTTATTTCATATCTTTTAATTAGAAGGTCTATACATTATGAAAACACAAGAGTTCTTGCTGAACTCAGTTTAACTCCCTATTAAATTTATAATTTTATCTGAAATATTTAGCCCAAAAAAATTTATGGTTTCAAACTTGAAAATCATAATGAATATGTGCTGCATTTACAAAACTATTTATGTACAAGAGAGTATATACATTCGTCTTTAAAAACTGTAAAATGTTTCTGAAGTTCGACTTAAAATAGTTTTTTAGACTTTCGATAAAATTATGCATTGATCAGAAGCATAAAATGAGAAATGCAAAAACCATGACTTCCAAGTAAAATACCAGCCAATTGGAGAGTCTACAGAAAGAAATGAACCCGTTATCATATGCACAGGATAGTCTTCTTATACCAACCAGAAAACGATCAACTAAATACGAAATTTGAAATTTCGACTTTTGGCCAGCTTTTTGAGTGAAATACCACACTGTGCGACGGTTTGAAACAAGTAATTTTAAAGTTAAATGGAACAGAAATTCAAATTTATTCGGAAAATTCAAGTTCTTTGAAGCTCTTTGTGTATTTAGCTAACTTTAAAAACTAAATTAAAATAATTATCATTAAAAGTAAATTTACAAAGTCTTGAGTATTTTTAACGATGTTAATTTTCACAGTCTATGCTAAATTTACCGAATAACTTCTCTGATATTTAACAGAATTTCGGTTTTTTCTAATCTAGGTAATATTATCTAAGACTTAAGATAAAGGATTACTCGTACATTATCTGTAATTTGACAGTAATTTTTTTAACAGTGCATTTAGAACAGACTGGATAGGTGAAGAAACTCGATAAGTGGGTGCCGCACAAGTGGATCCCCACCAGTGACTAATAAATTCTTCTCTCGAATCTGTTAGATGGGAGGTGTTGCGTTCGAACCCAGTCGCGCGGTCCAGCCACTCGGAGTTTTCGGTGGTTTTCTTCGAATCTTGGGAAACCTTACATAAATAAGTGTTAGGTTCTCTTACAAAGCCCCCCACCCCCCACGGAGGACATTCCTGCTAGGGCTATATCTTTCGTGCGCATAATCGATCATCACAAGTAACACACACACACATGCACAAATGATACGATAGCTCTCGTCGCACAGTTGATCCTCCAAAAGTTACACACGTTGCCTTACAAAACGCTATCTAGTCCATTCTTACTGAACCTCTCGTCAACTGTCTACCCCTTCTTTAAACACCAAGACAACTTCTTGTGGGAAAAATGTTTAGAATAAATAAAAAGTATTAGTACTCATAATATTTTTATTTACTCAAATAGCCATATAGTGTATATCGAGTAAATATGTATAATAAATTTATGACAATAGTTATCCAAAAAAGCGATCGCTACATTTGAATGTTGTTACCAAACATTAGACAAATTTTATTTTTATTAGTTAGTTAAAAGTAATACCTTAATCTATGGATTTTCTGTCTTATCTCTGAAAGGAAAAGCCAGAAAACATTTTGTGATATCAAGCAAATTTAGAAATTGACATAAAATATTTTTTTAGCACTCAAAGAATCATTAAAGTAAATGTTCAAATAAATACATTGGAAGTTTTTTGAAAAACAGTTTATGGAACAAATTACTACTTTAATTGAGATATGAAAGTTTATGTTAAAATTAAGTCTGCTTTCTTTTTTCCGTCAAAATGCTATTAAGATTATATGGCTGAATTATGTAATTACATTAATGTTGAATAGAATTTTTTGAAGAAAAGAACTGACTTTAAGTAAGATACACTTAAAAATATTTTGTTCTAAAGCATCGCTCATTTAAATTTTAATAGGGACAATTTTTCTTTAGCCTTTTTGGTACTTAAAGTTTCATGAACATGTTACTATAAAAAAGCGAAATTTACTTTTCCAAATATATATATATATATATATATATATATATATATATATATATAATATCTTGTTCCCTTCAAGACCGCATGATTCTACAAATTCAAATTCCTTGTTCAGAGTATGTAAAAACTAGTCGGATGTGACAATTTCAAAACTATCTTCTATGTCATACATATTAGTATGTAAAAATTCACTAGAAGTGTGCCGAAATTAAATAAATTATGCCATTCGTGCGGATTCTAATGGTATGAAATTTCTTGCAGTAATTCTTGAAAAAGGACTATTGCGGATATCAGGAAAAATGCAGTACAAAAGCGCCACCTGCATTAATGTTTATCAAGGTGTACCTGAATGTGAAATTTGATGAAAAATGGTAAATTAGTTCTTGAAATAGAGCTGTAGCTGGATTCGGGAAAAATTCAGTATAGCCTGTTCGGCGACTGACACCAAAACGTAAACCGAATCAATTTATATCGAGGATTAACTGAATCTGAAGTTGAATCACAATCCGTGCATTATTTCTTGAGTTAGAGCTATTGAGGACGGCAACATGATGATTTAAGGAGCCGTCTTCAATAGAAATGAGAAGATATTTTTTATGCTATCCTTTAATCTGGTAGTCTTGAATGACTGCTTGAGTGGATTGTTGTCAGGCCTTGATCAAGAAGGGGACTCTCTCGGTCAACAGTCGAGTACTGAACTTCAGTTTAAACACAACCCCTAAAATAGTCTCGTTTTAAAGTAAGTAATTTCTAGGAAACGTATCGTACGAATTGCATGAAAATTTACTTTAACCCTTTCACTCCCAGCGAGTCCAAATGGCATCATGACAGTTGAAGGTCAAATCCAGTCAAGCCTTATTTTTTTTTCTTTATTTAATTCGGATATTCGAAATTTATACCAGAAAATTAAAATAGAAATAATTGATTTAATGCTGGACATTCCATATTTAAATAAAGCGAAATTTATTATTGAAATTTTCTGGTGTAAATACAGGTTTTGTGACCTACGGAATTTCTGGAACCTATTCTACCATGGGAATGAAAGGATTAAGAATGTAGAGTTTATTTATGCTATCAGAATTGGGTACTGCTTCTGTGGAGAAAAGAAAAAAAATTAGGGTTTGTTTTAATATGTAGATGGCACCCTAAATAAATTTTATGTAAATCGTTTAAAAGTAGACTTAATTTTTAATCGTTTGGTAAAAGTAACTTTCTTTTATAATAACTTTTTGTAGAGTTAATACGGGGTGTTTACTTTTTTTTCCACGACTATACAATGGCTTATCAACGATCGGGAAAGTAAAACATTTATATAAGGATGTAAGTTTCAAAACTCGCCTTATCCCTAAAATTAAATTTTATGAAATTGCAAAAAACCTCGGACTTCGACCATTAGTTTTTATTGTTAACAAAGATTTCACATTGCCAAAAATACACGATAAAACTAAAATTTTGCAGATTGAAACTTTTTTTTCTTTTTTGCGAACCAATAGAAAAGATTGATAGCGAAAACTCGATTTTTTAAAAAAAAATGGAAAAGGCGAATTTTTAAACCCGCGTCCTCATATGTAAAATGAGTGTTCACTTTAAAGAAGCGTCCAATACACAGATTCTTCTGACCACCACTTTAACCTCTTCAGACCTGAGCATAAAATAACTCTACAAATATATATTTATTGCTTTTGCATAATCGAAATGACACCATAGATGACAAAAAGAGTCATTTTTTATGAAATCATTACTTTAGGGGACTTATAATTTAGGTTTACAATTATGGACATAAAAGCAGTAATACCCTTAAAACACCAGTTTAACTATCAGCAATATAAATTTATGCAATAACAAAATTAAGGTCTTTAAACGAGTAAATGATCAGCAAATCCTCAATTTTTTTTTTTACTGCAAAACATTTAAGTTAAATAATCATGAATATTTCTTGCTTTCTTGGCCACAATGTCTTGAAGGTATTTTCGAAACTCGAATGAAAATAATATTTATTTTATGAGGTAATATTCATCAGTGATGATATTTATTGGTTTTGTTTTAAAGTAAAAAGGATTCAGCTGTATAGAAATAAATCAAAAATGCAAAAAATTTGAACAGTTTAGTTTTTGTGAGGAAAAGATTGGAGGTACACATTTGTGTACTTCAGGTCTGAAGAGGTTAAGGGGAAAGTTAAAAAGAGATTATAGGAACACTTCGAATAAATTTTACTACCGTCATGAGCATTGTTAATAGTTTTGCAGCAAATACAAAGAAAAAATACTTTTTGCACCATTTACAAACAGTAAATATTGAAACATCAATTAAGTACAGTCGGATATATCAAATAACATTCTGAACATGATAATTGCTTAGTTCGAACTTACATTTACCTCAGTTTATTTATTTATTTATTTATTTTTTAATTTACACGCTGCGAAAACAGTCGTAATTTTTCATGCACTTTCTGTTATGATTTTTTAAGCCCTGATGCTGTGAAATGGAGTACAAGCAACTAATAAAGTAAAAATTAAATTCTTTCTGTCAAGTGTGCTATGCAGCCAATAGCAGTGCGACTTTACCCAGATTCTAATAAAATGTAAAGCACTCTTATATATTTAAATACGACAAATTATAAAATTTAAGAAATTGCTTTGGCATCCAAAGTGCCAGAAACTTTAATTGCAAAATAAAGATTTTATTTTTCGTATTGAAAGTAGTTCACTTTATCCATTCTTTTAAAGTATTATCCATCTAACAAGAATAAATGAGCATGCTGCCTTCAAAATCTGGTGTGTAGCTGGTTGCTGATTTGGTGTCCTAAGATCTGTCCGTCAAGAATATAAACCAACACGTGAGATATCTCTCGATGGCAGCATTTTTAAGCATAATTCGATATTATTTACTTTACATCCGAAGAAAACCACCAAAGCTTCGGGCAGCTAACTCGGCTAACTTTTAGTTTAGCAAATTTGAATCCAAATCATCACCTTTACAGTGATCTCTCGGTTTATTAGCGTACGTAAACAGATTTGTATAAACAACTTTAATTAGCAAAACGTAGTTTCTTTTTCACTCCTCAATGGAATTCTTACAATAGAATTTTATCTTTTGAGTGAGTAGAAGGAGAATTCGACTGACAGTTTTACAGTCGCTAGTTTGCGCAGCTATCAAAACTAGACACATACTTCCAAGCCAAGCATTCTTTCAAATATTTGGAGTTCGAAAAAAAAATAGAACTCAATATAATTGCATCGAAATGTTGAGAAAACTTGCTTCATTCGTGATATGAGTAGGAAATATTTCAACAACGGATTCTTTTATGGTGTACTGTCAATGTTTTCGTGATAGCAATAGCTTAATAACTAATGTAGAAAATTTCATCAAACTCCTATTGATGCTGATTAGGCTTTGGTGCATATCATCTATGAGGGTGTGTGGGGGAAGTGGTGTCAAAATTTTCACGATAGTTATATCTCAAAAACGAATTGTCAGAATTTCATCAAACACCAGTTTCTTATATACCAAATTTTCTCAGATTTTCATCTTGAATCGGCACTAAATTGATTAGATGGTTTAAAGGTAACATCACAGTGAAAACCTGTGCAACTTGATGGGACGACTGGCAACAGTTCGTATTAAAAGTAATTCGCGTTAAGCGTTTTAGTGTTAACGAGGTTCGACTGTATTACTTTTTATCTGACGTTTTATTCCTTATCGCATTATAACATTTTAAATAGTAACATTTTTATTTTAAACAATTTTAATTCTCAAAAAGTAATTTTATTTGATTCACTTTGAATGAAAAGTAGCTTTTTTGAGCCTATCAAACATACAAAAGACTTCTGTACTTTCGTGTGATTCGATAAAAGTCGATCTAATAAACTTTGAGCTCTTAACGAAAGAGGCTGCAAAATGAAGGCAGAATTTGATATTTTTGTCTGAAGCCGTTTCCGTTTTATATTCTTTACCTTTTTGTAAGGAAAAGTGTAGATTTTTATCGTTGAAACACTCCTGCTAAAAAAATTGTTTCTTTTCCTGTTCTTTTCCGTTTTCAAAAGTTTCTAAAGTGAGCTTTATGACTACCGCTAGGCAATTGAGTAAAGCAGCTTTGCGTCAGGTGCACTTTTATTTTCTTCTACATTCGTAAGAAATTATTAAATTTGGGCAAATTTTCCATTTCTGTTTTTTATGTATTTATCCTTTTAAGGGACGGCTTGAAAAAGACTTCACAATTTTTGTATTACGTAATTTATATATCCGGTGTCTTTCTATATTTTGATCATAGAATAAAAGGAAAGGATACAGATGAAGTTAGGTGGCTGGAGCTAACGCAAAAATGTAACCCTGAAATCTGTTACATTAGGTCTAAACACAGCTGCGTGTATTCCCCCAAAAAAGAAAATTTTTAGTAGTTTTTAATTCACAATACAATGAAGTTCTACTTTAGAATGCTTAATTATAAGCAGATCATTTTCATTTCGAGAAAAAAAAATGCAAGGCGAATGTCAAAAAATCCGGTCCCCGTTCTACGTGATTTTTTTGTTTGGACAGAAGGAGCCCACTTAAACTTGAGCGATAACGCGCATCACATTCCAAACCATTTTTATGATACCTGTACCTCCATCTAACTGTTTCCTCTATGTATTTCGTGTTAAAAAGAATAAAATCTCAGTAAATAAGTATACAAAATTGACGGGACAACTGGAAAAAACAGTTCGTGTAAAAAGTAATTCGCGTTCAGTGTGTTCGTGCTAACGATGTTAGACTGTATTAATTCTCGTCTGAGATTTTATCACATTATTACATTTTCAACATGAACATTTTACACAATTGTAATCATCAAAAGGTAATTCTATTTGGTTCATTTTGAATGAAAAGTAGCTTTATTGAGCCTATCAAACGTAGAAAAGACACGTTCGTGTCTTTTCTATGTTCTATGTCTACACGTTCCTGTCTAAAGATTTTCGTGTGATTCGATAAAAATCTATCTAATAAAAGTTTCAGCTCTTAACAAAGAGGCTGCAAAATAGACAGAATTATATTTTTGTCTGAAGCTATTTCCTTTCTTTATTCTTTGCTTTATCGTAAGGAAAAGTGTAGATCTTTATCGTTGAAACACTACTGCTACGAAATTATTTCTTTTCCTGTTCTTATCTGATTTTAAAATTTTCTAAAGTGATCTTTAAGACTCCCGCTAGGCAACTGAGTAAAGCTGCTTTGCTGCAGGTGCGTTTCTATTTTCTTATGCAGTCGTAAGAAATTATTAAATTTGTGCAAATTTCCTATTTCTGTCGTTCTTATGTATTTACTTTTTTAGGGGACGGTTTGAAAATGATTTCACAACTTTTGGACTTTTTTTTTTTTTTTTTTTTTTGTATTATGCAATTTCTTTACCCGGTGTCTTTCAAAAGCTAATGGAAATAGGAAAAAGTTAAGATGTTTTTGACTAAAATGCTGCATATCTAAAATGATTTTTTTCCATCTCATCTTCATTTAAAATAATTCTAAAATGAGTTTTGTGACTTCCACTTATGTAAAAATGATTTTTATTATTTTCATACTTATTTTATTATGCAATTGTAAGAAATTATTCGATTCGTGCAAATTTCGAAAATTTGCACAAATATTATTTTTAGAAAAAAATAAATGCACGGCTAATGTCAAAAAATTACTTCCCTGTTCCGCGTGATTATTTTATTTGGGCATGAATGAGGGCATTTAAACTTGAGCGATAACGCGCATCATATTACAAACCATTTTTATGACAACTGTACCTCTATTTATATATTTACTTTATGTATTTCGTGTTAAAAAGGCTAAAATCTTAGTAAATACGCATACAAAATTGACGGGACAACTGGAAACAGTTCGTGTTAAAGGTAATTCGCGTTAATTGTGTTCGTGATAACCAGTTTAGACTGTATTAATTCTTTCTGAGGTTTTATTCCTTATCACATTATTACATTTTCAACATAAACATTTTCATTTTACACAATTGTAATCTTCAAAAAGTAGTTTTATTTGATCCATTTTAAATGGAAAATAGTTTTTTGAGCCTATCAAACATAAGAAAGACTTCTATACTTTCGTGTGATTCGATAAAAGTGGATCTAATAAAAGTTTCAGCTCTTAACGAAAGAGGCTACAATATAGACATAATTATATTTTTGTCTGAAGCTGTTTCCTTTCTTTATTCTTTGCCTTATCGCAAAGAAAAGTGTGGATCTTCATCATTGAAACACTCCTGCTAGCAAATTATTTCTTTCACTGTTCTCATCTGATTTTACAATTTTCTAAAGTAATCTTTTTGACTCAAGCTAGGCAACTGAGTAAAGCTGCTGTGCGGCAGGTGCATCTCTATTTTCTTCTACATTCGTAAGAAATTATTAGATTCGTGAAAATATCCCATTTCTGTCATTTTTATGTATTTACTCTTTTAGGGAACGGCTTGAAAATGACTTCACAATTTTTGGACTCTTATTTTGTATTATATAATTTCTATACCCGGTGTCTTTCAAAAGTTAATGGAAATAGGAAAAAGTTAAGATGTTTTTGACTGATATGATGCATATCGAAAATGATTTTTTCCATCTCATCTTCATTTAAAATAATTCTAAAATGAGTTTTGTGAGTTCCACTTATGTAAAAATGATATGCATTATTTTCATACTTATTTTATAATGCAATTGTAAGAAATTATTTAATTTGTTCAAATTTTGAAAATTTGCATAAATCTTACTTTAAAAAAAAAGCCTGGTTGATGTCGAAAAATTCAGTCTTTATTTCACGTAACTGTTTTGATTGGAGCCAAATGAGAGCATTTAAACTTCCGTCGTAACACGCACCATATTACAAACCATTTTTAGGGCATACTGCACCTCCATCTATCAGTTTTCTTCATGTATTTCATGTTAAAAAGACAAAAATCACAGTAAATACCTCTACAACTTGACGGGACTGCTGGCAACAGTTCGCGGTAAAAGTAAATCGCTTTAAGACCGTTCTTGTTAAAAGATTTGGCTGCATTACTTTTTGTCCGAGGTTTTATTCCTTGCCACATTGTTACATTTTTAACATAAATATTTTTATTTTGCATAGCTCTAATCCTCAAAAGGTAATTTTATTTGGTTCATTTTAAATGAAAAATAGTCTTTTTTGAAGCTATTAAATAGAAAAGACTTCTGTATTTTCAAATGATTTCATTTCATTTTTATTTTCTTATGCAACTATAAGAAATTATTCGGTTCTGCAAATTTCGAAAATTTGCACAAATATTACTTTAAAAAAAGCATGGCTGATGTCAAAAAATTGGTTCTTTATTCCGCGTGATTGTTTTGATTGGGGCCGAATGAGAGCATTTAAATTTGCGTCGTAACGCGCACCACATTACAAACCATTTTTACGGCATACTGCGCCTCCATCTATCTGTTTCCTCCCTTTATTTCATGTTAAAAAGACTAAAATCACAGTACCTTTACAACTTGACGGGACAGTTCGTGTTAAAAGCCAATCTCTTTAAGCCTTTCTTGTTAAAAGATTTGGCTGCATTAATTTTTTGTCTGAGGTTTTATTCCTTATCACATTATTACATTTTCAACATCAATATTTTTATTTTACATAACTCTAATCCTCAAAAAGTAATTTTATTTGGTTCCTTTTAAATGAAAAATAGTCTTTTTTTGAAGCTATCAAATATAGAAAAGACTTCTGTACTTTCGTATGATTCGATAAAATTCGACCTAATAAAAATTTCAGCACATAACGAAAGAGGCTGCAAAATAGACAGAATTTGATATTTTAGTCTGAAGCTGTTTTCTTTTTTTATTCTTTGCCTTTTCGTAAGGAAAAATGTAGATCTTTATTGTTGATACACTACTACTAAAAAATTATTTCTTTTCCTGTTCTTATCTGATTTTAAAAGTTTCTAAAGTGAGCTTTATGACTACCGCCAGGCAATTGAGTAAAGCTGCTGTGCGTCAGGTGCATTTTATTTTCTTCTACATTCGTAAGAAATTATTAGATTTGTGCAAATTTCCCATTTCTGACGTTTTTATGTATTTACCCTTTTAAGGGGCGGTTTGAAAACAAATTCCCATGTTTTGGACTCTTTTTTGTATTATACAATTTCTATATCCCGTGTCTTTCAAAAGCTAATGGGACTAAGAAAAAAATGGGATATATATGACTGAAATATTGCAAATCGAAAAAACAATTTCCATCTCATCTTAATAAAAAATTTCTAAAATGAGTTTTGTGGCTTCCGCTTGCGTGAAAATGATTTATATTTAATGTTCATATTTATTTTATTATGCAATTGAATATTATGCGATTGATTTTATGTTGCTTTATGCTATTAATTGTAGGCTAATTTTGTAAATGCTAATCATTCTTAATGTATCTAAACATATGCAGTGGATTTGGGGCTTCCCCTCTGGATTTCACTTATAGTCCTAGAGCCGACCGCTAAAAACCCCAAGTCATCGAGCACAAGAAAAAATCCTTGATTTTATGGAAGAGTAGTGATAGAGGAACCTAATGATCCATGTCTGATGGAAGCGAAGTGGTGCATGAGCCAAAAATTGATACCACTAATGTTTGACTCGTAGGATTAGCATTGTGTTTGCCGTACAATCAAAAGCGTGACAACATGGAAAACTGGGTGCAGGAAAACACAATTCTAATCCTACGAGTCAACCACTAGTGGTATCAATTTTTGCCTTAGGCACCACTTCGCATCCGGCAAACATGGATCATTAGATTCCTCTATTACTACTCTTCCATAAAATAAAGGATTTTTTCTTGTGCTCGGTGACTTAGGGTTTTGTGTGGTCGGCTCTTGCACTATTATATTCTAAAGTGAAAGAGGGATCCCGGGCGATCATCCGTGTCATCTCTACATCGAAGTGTTAGAAGAACTTGCTTCATTCGTACTATGAATACGAAATATTTCAACAACATATTCTTTACTATTCGGGAAAAACAGTATTTCGTGTTAAAAAGACTAAAATCACAATAAATATCTATACAACGTGATGGGATAACTGGAAACAATGCATAATAAAAGTAATTCGCTTTAATCGCGTTCGTGTTAACGAGATTGGACTGCATAACTTTTTGTCTGATGTTATACTTTTTAATCACATTATTACATGTTCAATATTAACACTTTAATTTTTCACAAAATAGAACCCATTGAATTTTGACGAAAGAAAATTTTTAAAAGGAATTGTTTCATTGTCTTATAATAAACCTACAAAATTAGTTACAATTAAAAATGCACCTTTATATTGATAAGTCTAACTCGAAAATGAATGATATTTAACCTAAACCTAAAGTTGACAAAATATTATTTCTATAAAACTCAGTTGTAGAAAATGTTAAAATTAAACTTTAATCGTACATGTAAGCAGTAAAAAATAATAAAGGTCTGTTATCATGATAAAGTTATCAATTAAAATTCTTATGCTAGTATTCCAAAATAAAAAAAGCAAAATTTATTCCACTTTGAATCAATCATAGAATTTTTTCTTCGTGATATCTAAACCCGACACCATTTTCGCAGTATCAACATTTAAATATGCACCTTCAATATCTGTATATTGTATTCACCTTTTCAAAAAAAAAAAATCGGTATTTTAATTTGATCATTTTGTAACAATTTTAATTCAAAACTTGAAGTCTCAACGCTATTAGCGGAAACAAATACTAAACAATTTAAATTCTCTTAAATATAAATGAAATTTTGTAAACGAAACCAAAATTCACCGGGTTTTATAACAAAGCATGTACTCTAGTTTTTTTTTTATTATTATTTTTTTCACTTTTAATGAGAAATTGGCAAGATAAAGATACAATAATCTGATTTTTTTTTTTTTTTTTTTTTTTTGGCTTTTTTCCCTTTGCTTTTAATAGACATGGAGTACCTTTTTAGCCACAATTAGAAAAACTAAAAAAAAATTAATATTTTAAAAATAAATTAAAATTTAGTTTTAAAATAAATTGCATTTAAAAGTACATTTTCTTCCTGTACTACAGTGAAAAAATTGAAAAGGTGCGATTTTTAAAAAATTAAAAATTTGCTGTAAAAATGAAATTGCAAAAACCCATTTGCATTACAAATTTCAAAGTGTTACCATTCGCAAAATGAAGCATGCGTTACGCAGCGATACGTTTGGCTTTTATAATGTAGATAATTCTAATCCTCAAAAAGTAATTTTATTTGATTCATTTTAAATGAATAGCTTTTTGGAGACTATTAAATAAAGAAAAGACTTGTGTACGTTCGTGGGTTTCGATGAAAGTCGGTCTAATAAAAGTTTCAGCTCTTAACGAAAGAGATTGCAAATTAGACAGAATTTGATATATTTGTCTGAAGCTGTTTCCTTTCTTATTCCTAACTTTCTATAAAGAAAGTGTAGATCTTTATCGTTGAAACACTGCAACTCGAAAATTATTTCTTTTCCTGTTCTTATCTGATTTTAAAAGTTTCTACAGTGAGCTTTATGACTACCGCTAGGCAATTGAGTAAAGCTTTTTTGCGTCAGTTGTATTTTTATTTTCTTCTAAATTCGTAAGAAATTATTGAATTTGGGCAAATTTTCCGTTTCATTTCATTTTTCATGCATTTACTCTTTTATGGGATGCCTTAAAAATGACTTCCCAATTTTTAAACTCATTTTTGTACTATGCAATTCCTGTATCCGGAAAAATCTTTAAAATACTAATGGAAGTAGAAAAAAGTTAAGATATTTATGATTGAATTACTGTTTATCGAAAACGATTTTTTTTCTATCTCATCTTATAAAAATAAAAATAAAATAAAATAAATAAAAAAAAAATCAAAAATAAGTTTTGTGACTTACACAACTGTGAAAATGATTTACATTTATGTTCCTATTTATTTTCTTCTACATTCGTAATAATTTATTGGATTTATGCAAATATTCCATTTCTACCTTTTTTTATGTATTTACCCTTTTAAGGGACGGCTTAAAAACGACTTCCCAATTTTTAAACTCATTTTTCTACTATACAATTCCTGTATCCGGCAAAATATATTTTTAAAATACTAATGGAAGTAGGAAAAAGTTATGATATTTATGATTGAAATACTACATACCGAAAATGATTTTTTTACGTCTCATCTTATAAAAAAAAATTCGAAAATAAGTTTTGTGACTTACACATGGGTGAAAATGATTTACATTTATGTTCATATTTATTTTCTTCTACATTCGCAATAAGTTATTGGGTTTGTACAAATTTTCCATTTTTATCGTCTTTATGTATTTATCTTTTTAAGGGATGACTTGAAAACGAATTCACAATTTTTGGACTATTTTTGTATCATACAATTTTTATATCTGGTGTCTTTCAAAATCTAATGGAAGTACGAAAAAGTTAAAATATTTATGACATAAATCTACATATCGAAAATAATTTCTTTTCCATTTCATCTTATAAAAAATTTCTAAAATGAATTTTGTGACCTGCATATGGGTGTAAATAATTTGCATTTTTGTTCATATTTATTTACTTCTACATTCGCAATAAACTATTGGATTTATGCAAATTTACCATTTTTATGTGTTTACCGACTTGAAAACGAATTCATAATTTTTGGACAATTTTTTGTATTATACAATTTCTGTATTTCATGTCTTACAAAAGCTAATGGAAGTAGAAAAAAGTTACGATATTTATGACTGAAATCTACATACATAAAATGATTTATTTTCCATTTCATCTTATTTAAAAAATTCTAAAATGAGATTTTTGACTTTCGTTTAGGTGAAAATGATTTACATTATATTCATATTTATTTTGGTTCTACTTGGTTATCCCGTCGACCAATTTTGCAAAATTATGCAAATCGCCAAACTAACAGCCAAATTTAACATATTGAGATAAATTTTATTTTAAATAACGGAAAAATAAAAGAATTAGCAGAATTTTAATAAAAATACAAATAAAAAGTCGAAATAAAAATCACTTAATGACATTTTAAACACGTGTATCGTATTTAATATCATTGAATGTGACATTCACGATCATACATTATTGGCATTTAATCTTATAATTTGGCGATAGTTTTACGGTCGACGGGATAACCAAGTAGCACCTTTATTTTATTACTAGTGTAGATGCCTGTCCTAGGATGGTGGGTAAAAACTGTGTTTTTCACATAAATTTGAAAAAACTGATAAAAATAATTAACAATATGGAAGGAATTAGATGAGCCAAGTTTGGCTTAATAAACACACTATTAGCTTTTACAATACTTTTGGATAAACTAGGCTTTGCGGCTAATATACCATAGCAAAATTAAAATTTCTTAATAAAACAAAATTTTAACAAATATGCAATAAAATTGCGTAATTTTTAAGAATCTGCTTCAACTATTGAAATAATACTAATAATTAATAATTATTACTATTTTTTAATGCACTGTAAAATTTTACTTTTTTTTCATTTACCCAACTCCCCTCCCCGCAAAAAAAAAAAAAAAAAAAAAAAAAAAAAAAAAAAATGTCATTTTTCTCTTTGGTAGGCAAATTTTTGTTTCTGTTGTCAAGTTTCGGATGCACGCAGAGGACAAACCAATAAACTAATAAAAAACTAAGTCCTGGTGAGAACCAGTTTTTGGAGTGAAAAATTAACCGGTTCGGCTCGCTATGCGTTAGACTGCGTTTTATTATAAAGAGATGCAATTGTAACAAATTATTCGATTCGTGCAAAATTCCCATTTCTCTCGTTTTTATGTATTTAGACTTTTAGGGGAGGGCTTGGAAACGGCTACCCAATGTTTGAGTTGTTGTTTGTCTTTCTTCGTATTGTACAATTTCTGCATCCGATGTCTTCTCAAAAACTAATAGAAGTTAAAAATTAATTAATAGATACTCATGACTGAAATAGCACACATAGAAAATTATCTTTTATCCTCTCATCTGATTTTAAAAATTTATAAAAGTGCGTTTTATGACTTTCGCAAGATAGTTCAGTAAAAATGATTCGCATTATGTTCATTTTTATTTGTTTCTGTATTCGTAAGAAATTATTATATTCGTACAAATTTTTCACTACTTGCTTTTGATGTAGTTACCCCTTTAGGAGATGGTTTGAATACGATTTCATTATTTTTAAAGTGTTGTGTGTAGTAATTAAGAAAATAAATTATGGTAAAAGAATTGGAATACACTATGCTTTATGGAATTAAACTATATGAAAGTACATTTTAAGAATGTTACTGTATTTGAAATAAACCTAAATCGATATGCAATACATATTTTCCCTCTGTTATCAATATCCGTTTGAAGTGCACTTTATGAAACTGATATACGCTTTATGAAAGTGATATATGTTAATGGGGTATGCAGAGCAATATCGATTGTATAGAAAATAGTCTGTAACATTTGAAGTTTCAGTATTACTTGATTATCCCGTCTACAAAAAAACTATCACCAAAACATAAGACTAGATGGAAATTAACAGCCCTTTTTTTATTTAACGTGTTTGACCAGCCGAATTTTTTTTAATAGTCTCTCTATGGACATTAGAATCGAAGAATTATTTTCGTATTCTCAAATCACTGGAATGACTTCAACTGACTTAACACAAAATAAAACAAAATATTTGCTTGCTAATTAAACCACAAGATTTACATTCTTAATGTTTAACAAAATTACAAAAATTATATTTGTTATTATTATTCATTTACCGAAATGGAAAAAAGAAACTACTTCATGAAATTCTTTTTTACGAAATATATTTTTCATTCCCACATTTGTTATTCCACAAATCTGACAGTTTATAAGCAACAAACATCAAAACATTACATGACTTTTTCCCATGTTTGTTTGTTCCATGTCCGAAAAAATACACTCTTTTCTTTTCCTTTTTATAAATAATAATAATAATAAAAAAACAGCGTTGCGAAGTATCTTTTTTTTCCTCCAAAAATAAAGAAGGATACATATTTTCTTGCAGCCATCATTATTTTTGGAATTTCGAACTATAAAAATTCATGACTGTGTTTCTCATATCGACCAAAAAAGGAAAGAGAAAGATGTCGAACCTGCACTTTTGATGTACGGAAGCCTGGACTCAATTTAAAGTCTGCTACAAAAGTGACATGCAATTTCAAACAAATGTCAAACTTTGTTCCGAAATTTATAAAAAAAAATGTTGGATTGCTTGTTTTCGTTATTTCTTGTTTGTTTTTTCTTTATATATTTTGCTTACCTAGCTTATAGCAATTCGAGTTTGTCAGTAAAAATCAACCAGGTAAATTTAGGTTATATTTTATCTAAATGAATTATATTTAGTTAAGATTGAAATATTATAAATCTAATGTATTTTTTTATGTAAATCAATTGTCAAGTATGAGTAATACTTGCGCTCAGAGGATTTGGGACACAGAAAATGGAATAAATATATGAAATATTAACTATATTATTAAAAAAAAACTCGTTGCTAAAATAATAACAAGGGTTCGTAAAAAACTATACAGAATAAGTTAAGTAAGGTATAGCTTTATATACTAAAAATGTATGAAAAGGTATACCATAAAAATTTAAAGAGACATGAAGCCTAAATAATATTAAATATTACTATTTATTATTATAAACTATTATTTTAATCTTATCCTAATCTGCTTTTTATGAACTTAATTTGGTACTGACAGTAAAAATACTGGATATTTAAACTTCATTTATCTTTTCACAAAACCAAATTTAGCATTGTGATAAACTTTTCTTCTCATAGCAGTAGCTAAAACAAAACTCGCAATCAAAGTTTAAACTTGGCATTGTGCATTTTCTCAAATCACTTAAATGACTTCAATTGACTTAACGAAGATTGATTAAACAAAATCTTTCCTTGCAAATTGAATCATAAATTTTATATAATGTTTAACAAACTTAAAAAAATTTATCTTTATTATTACTAATCAATTACAAAAGGGAAAAAAACTATTTCATAAAATTATTTTTTGCGAAACATATTTTTTTATCCCCACATTTGTTATTCCACAAATTTGACAGTTTATAAGCAGCAAACATCAAAACATTACATGATTTTTCCCATCTTTGTTTGCTTTGTGCCCCCAAAAATACACTATTTTCTTTTCCTTTCATAAATAATAATAATAATAATAAAACAGCGTTGCGAAGTATCTTTTTTTTCTCCAAAACTAAAGAAGGGTACATATTTTCTTGCAGTCATCATTATTTTTAGAATTTTGAAATATAAAAATTCATGACTGTGTTTCTCATATCGACCAGAAAAGAAAAGAGACAGATGTCGAACCTGCACTTTTGATGTACAGAAATCTGGACTCAATTTAAAGACTGTTTCAAAAGTGACATGCAATTTCAAACAAATGTCAAACTTTGTTCCGAAATTTATTCAAAAAAACGTTGGATTGCTTGTTTTATTTTATTCTTTGTTTGTTTTCCTTTATATATTTTGCTTACATAGCTTATAGCGATTCGAGTCATTCAGTAAAAATCAAACAGGTAGGTTTTGTTTTTATTTTCTCTAACTGAATTATATTTAGTTAACGTTAAAATGTTTAACCCTAATGTATTTTTTATATAAATAAACAATGAAGTATTTAATCGTGTGTCTATCTCGTGCTCAGATAGTTTTGGTATCCAGAAAATGGAATAAATATATGAATTATTAACTATATTATTAAAAAAATTCGTAGCTAAAAGCATAATAAGACGTTGTAAAAAAAACTATACAGCATACGTTGTGTAGAACTACGTTTTAGAACAAATTCCTGATTTAATTCGAAATATTAACTTAGTCTCTTGTTGTAGATATTGAAATCAAAAAATTATTTTCCTATTCTCAAATCACTGAAATAACTTCAACTGATTTAACAGAAAATAAAACAACATCTTTGCTTTGTAATTAAACCACAGGTTTTATATAACGTTTCACAAAATTTTAAAAATTTATTTATTGTTATTATTATTTTACAGAAATGAAAAAAAATATTTCATCAAATTCTTTTTACGATATATATTTTTATTTCCACATTTGTTATTCCACAAATTTGACAGCTTATAAGAGCCAAACATCAAAACATTACATAAGTTAACATCTTTCTATTGTATCCTGGCGACGTTCGCAGAAGCGAATGAAACGTTGATGAAATTTTTAAGTGTATTTTAAATATATGAATATTTTTTTATAAGTGTACCATTTAGTAATCTGTTATTTATTTTAGTACATATTTTTAGTATAATTTATGGTGCAATTGTCCAATTCATAATAATTATTTTTCCCCTATTTGTTTGTTCGATGTTCGAGAAAATGCACTATTTTCTTTTCCTTTCATAAATATAATAATAATAAAAAACAGCGTTACGAAATATCTTTTTTTCCTTCCAAAACTAAAGAAGAGTATATATTTTCTTGCATCCATCATTATTTTTGGAATTTCGAACTATAAAAATTCATGACTGTGTTTCTCATATCGACCAGAAAGAGAAAGATGTCGAACCTGCATTTTTGATGTGCAGAAGCCTGGACTCAATTTAAAGTCTGCTTCAAAAGTGACATGCAATTTCAAACAAATGTCAAACTTTGTTCCGAAATTTATTCGCAAAAAGTTGGATTGCTTGTGTTTTTTGTTTGTTTGTTTGTTTGCTTTGCTTTATATCTTTTGCTTACATAGCTTATAGAAAATCGAATCAGTCAGTAAAAATCAAGCTGGTAGGTTTAGGTTTTATTTTCTCTAACTGAATTAAATTCAGTTAAGATTATTGATATTTTAAATCTAATGAATTTTTTATATAAATAAACAATGAAGTGTTTAATAAATATATGCGTATTACTCGCACTCAGATGGCTTGAAATATATAAAATGGAATAAACATATGAATTATTAACTGTATAATTTAAAAAAAAATCGTCGCTAAAAGCATAATGCGATTTTGCAAAAAACTATACAGCATACGTTATGTAGAATTACGTTTTGGAACAAATTGCTGATGTAAGTCGAAATATTAACTTAGTCTCTTGTTATAGATATTTAAATCGGAAAATTATTTTTATATTCTGATATTATCAGAATAACTTCAACTGACTTAACAACAACACACACACAAAAAAAATATTTGCTTGCTAATTAAACCACAAGTTTTATAAAACCTTTAACAAAATTTTAGAAATTATATTTATTATTGTTATTCATTTACCGAAATGGAAAAAAAGAAACTATTTCATGACATTCTATTTTAAAAATTATATTTTTTATTTCCTCATTTATTATTCCACAAATTTGACAGTTTGTAAACACCAAGCATCAAATATTACATGGCCTTTCCCCCCCTATTTGTTTGTTCCATGTCCGAAAAAATACACTATTTTCTTTTCCTTTTCATAAATAATAATAATAATAATAATAAACAGCATTGTGAAGTATCTTTTTTTCCCTCCAAAACTAAAGATGGTTATATATTTTTTTGCAGCCATCATTATTTTTGGAATTTTAAACTATAAAAATTCATGACTGTGTTTCGCATATCGACCAGAAAAAGAAAGAGAAAGATGTCTAACATGCACTTTTAATGTACAGAAGCCTGGACTCAATTTAAAGTCTGCTTCAGAAGTGACATGCAATTTCAAATAAATGTCAAACTTTGTTCCGAAATTTATTTACAAAAAAGTTGGATTGTTTTTTTTCTTCTATTTCTTGTTTGTTTTTCTTTATATCTTTTGCTTACATAGCTTATAGCAATTAGAGTCGGTCAGTAAAAATCGAACAGGTATGTTTAGGTTTTATTTTTTCTAACTAAATTGTACTTAGTTAAAGTAAAAATATTTTAAACTTAATGTATTTTTTAAATAAATAAACAATGAAGTGATTAACAAAGTGTAGCTGCGGTCAGATGGTTTGATATACATAAAACGTAATAAATATATGAATTATTAAATGTATTATTAAAAAAATCGTTGTTAAAAGCATAATACGACTTTGTAAAAAACTACACAGAATACGGTGGGTGGAATTACATTTTGAAACAAACTGCTAATGTAAGTCGAAATATTAACTTAGTCTCTTGTTATAGATATTTAAATCAAAAAATAATTTTCATATTTTCAAATAACTCGAATAACTTCAACTGATTTAACAGAAAATAAAACAAAATTTTTGCTTTGTAATTAAACCACAAATTTTATATAAAGTTTCACAAAATTTTAAAAAAATATTTATTATAATTATTATTTTACAGAAATGAAAAAAAAGAACTATTTATGAATTTCTTTTTTTATAAAACATATTTTTTTATTCCCATATTTGTTATTTCACAAATTTGACAGTTTATAAGCACCAAACATGAAAACATTACATGACTTTTTCCCCTATTTGTTTGTTCCATGTCCAAAATAATACATTATTTTCTTTTCCTTTTCATAAATAATAATAATAATATACTAGCAAAAGCCATGCTTTGTTTGGATTCGCGAAGTATTATGCTATAAGATAAATATTTGAAAGTAATAATATATTTTTTAAATTACTTTTGCATCTTTACTAAGCAAAAATGTAATTTTATGTTTCGGTGCATTTTAATTTTAAAATGTACTTTAACCAAATAACTAAGAATTTCCTCAGATTGTTTATTTATGATATAAGACTGGTATAAATAAAAATATTTTCGAAGTAGAATTATACAAAATATTAATTTTATTTGTTTACAATTCTTTTATTGCCACTTCACAAAAATATAATGTAATTCTTTTAAAATTCATAAATATCGTCTGCTTAAATGATTTCACAAAATCTCTATAAATAAAAGGAATTCCGAGGATAATTAATTGGATAATTAATTAATTAATTGAGGCACAGATAGGCTCTCATCCTCTATTCCTTTTATTTATAGAGATTTTACACAGCTTAGGTAAACGCAGAAGAAATATAAAACAGATAATGTATTTATCACAAAAAATCGTCTGCTAAGAAAATATCAACACTTTAACACGAAACTAACGCAATCGTTGGATACATGTTCCCTCCCGTGTTTCTCATTGCTCATTTTAAGTATTTTTAGAGTTTAATATTAGTTGTTGTTTTTAAAACTGATTTTTCACAAAGTCAGCTGCGACGTATTTCAGACAATGCATTTCTGCATGCTTCCAGTTATTGATAAAATCATACAAATTTCAAGTTCGTTTAATATTGCTAATACGGACCCGGGCAACGCCGGGCGGGTCAGCTAGTAAGAATAAATTGTGTATTTGAATTCCTAACATAGAAAAATACTTTTATTATTAAATGTTAATAAGAGAATTTTCACAAATTTTAATTCATTAAAAATATTCTATAATTTTTCTAAAAAAAGTATTTTATAAATTTTATTAAAGAAATCATGAAACTATACATAATTAAAAGGAATGAGAATAGTTTGAAAATCTGAAAGCAGTTTTTGAGATATTTTATCAGAATAATGAAAATATATTTTATTTATTTAATGATGATTCTAGCTATAATTACTGACCCCATGATTTAAGTTTTTCTTCTGAAAACGTACGTGTTTTACTTTTTATTTGAAAAAATGCGTTCGTAATGGAAAAACATGCAAAATAAATTAATTAAAATAATAATTTTTTGAAAAGTATTTCTATAAAAAAATAATATTCTGCAAATCTACAGATCGTAATTTATATTTCTGTTTAATTTCAAGTCAAAATACTGTATAGTTTTTTTGTAAAGTGTATGACAAAATGACATTTGAGTGGCCTAGTAGAGGATTCGCTTCGCTCATCCTAATAACAGCACTGCGAAATATTTTTTCTTTTTTCCCTCCAAAACTAAAGAAGGGAATATATTTTCATGCAGCCATCATTATTTTTGGAATTTCGAACTTTAAAAATTCATGAATGTGTTTCTCATATCGCCAGAAAAGGAAAGAGAAAGATGTCGAACCTGCACTATTGATGTACAGAAGCCTGGACACAATTTAAAGTCCGCTTCAAAAGTGACGTGCAATTTCAAACAAATTTCAAACTCTATTCCGAAATTTATTCACAAAAAGTTGGCTTGCTTGTTTTTACTTTTTCTATTACTTACCCATCATACGTAGTATAGGGTAAGTCTTGTAATCGTTTTGAAAATCGAAAAAAAAATTTTGACGGATTTACACGTTTTAGATAGTGGAGATTACGAAAAACATATTTTTAGAAAAAAAATTCTGCCGTCCGTCTGTCTGTCTGTCTGTCTGTCTGTAAACGCTCTATCTCTCGAACAAATTGAGATAGAGACTTGAAATTTTGTATGTAGTTAGTATGTAAGAATGGGACGAACCCTATTTAATATCAGCAACCTCGATTATCCGGAACTATTTTTTTCGGACTCTCGAAAAATTCGTTCTGATGAAAGGTATATAAAAATTTTCGAATTTTTTTGTTTTAAGGAATGGACATAAAAGGCAATAAAATAACACACATTTTGCATACAGAACGAAGTCGATCGGATTGTTAGTTGCCGAGATATTTGTAATCTTGTTTTCCACATTCTTCGATTTTTCATGACCCTGTATTTCATTCAATTTCAATTCAGAAGTATATTTTAATTGGAAATGAGACGCTTAATTCGACGCAGTTAATTGTTAGATAATAGAATTATTATTTTTGGAGTTATAAGGATGTTTCTTTTACGCAGTTCGGTACTACTTGAGTAGTTTGGCGTTTTATATAATTTGTCGAAATTGGTACATCAGCAGTTCTTTAATATAGCATTACTATGTATATTAACAATATTTAAATTTTGTTTATGAATTGCAATGCATTGTATAAATAGTTTTCACGTTTTATTTTCATATACATATCCATGATGGGTAAGTATTACGGTGGCCCCCAACGACTAGTTTTTAGGTGCGTTCGTAATTATATAATACGTAGCACCTATAGTGGTCGTTCAGTCCGTCCGTCTGTCCGTCCGTCTGTCCGTCCGTCCGTCTGTCCGTCCGTCTGTCCGCATATAACAACGCAAAAACTACCCAACCGAATCGTTTGAAATTTAAAATACATAATTATTACATAATTTTGTCGAGTCATTTCAAATTTTATGAAAATCGGATGCATAGATCAATTACAGGGGCAATCAAAAGTACTCCATTACATTACGGTCAATGGGGAAAAAAGTTTCAAATGCATTTTAATCGTTTGAAATTTAAAATACGCAATTATTACATAATTCTGGCGAGTTATTTCAAATATTTTGATAATCGTGTGCATAGATCAATTACAGGGACAATCAAAAGTATTCAATACATTATGGTCAATTAGGAAAAAGTTTCAAATATATTCTATACGTTTGAAATTTAAAATACATAATTATTACATAATTTTGTCGAGTTATTTCAATTTTTATGAAAATCGGATGCATAGATCAATTACAGGGGCAATCAAAAGTATTCCATTACATTACGGTCAATGGGGAAAAAAGTTTCAAATGCATTTTAATTGTTTGAAATTTATAATACGCAATTATTACATAATTCTGTCGAGTTATTTCAAGTATTTTGATAATCGTGTGCATAGATCAATTACAGGGGCAATCAAAAGTATTCAATTACATTATGGTCAATGGGGAAAAAGTTTGAAATATATTCTATACGTTTGAAATTTAAAATACATAATTATTACATAATTTTGTCGAATTATTTCAAATTTTATGAAAATCGGATGCATAGATCAATTACAGGGACAATCAAAAGTATTCCGTTACATTACGGTCAATGGGGAAAATGTTTCAAATGCATTTTAATCGTGTTACACCCATACGAACTTAATAAAATTTATATGCAACTATAAAGTACATATTATAATATACATCATTACATAATTTGTGGTGCAAAGAACATTTGTTATTGATTTACAAGGCCACACAAAAGTATTCCACTATATAACGGTATAGGGAGAACATTGTTTGATGAGCGTTTTAATTGTGATTCACTATTTACAATTTTATGAGATTGACATATGAAAGTAATATTTTTAAAACTCCGTTACCGTACGAACGCACCTAATTTGCTACGCTTCACGTGCAATTTCCAACTTGTTTGTTTGTTTTTCTTTACATATTTTGCCTACATAGCTTATAAGAATTCGAGTCAGTCAGTAAAAATCAAACAGGTATGTTTACGTTTTATTTTCTCTAACTGAATTATATTTAGTTAAGCTTAAAATATTTTAAATCTAACGTATTTTTTATGTATAAATAAATGGTCAAGTGTGAGTATCACTCGCGCTCAAAGAGTTTGGTACACAGAAATGGGAATATATATATAAATTATTATTTGTATTATTTTTTAAAAAGTCGTTGCTAAAAGAATAATAAGACTTAGTAAAAACTATACAGTATAGGTTGGGTAGGGTATAGTTGTATATACTGGAAAAGTATGAATGTGTATACCAGAATAACTCAAAGAGATATAAAGCCTAAGTAATATGAAATATCTCTATTCTGTATGTAGTAGCTATTCTGTATAATTTCTTTTTTAAAATCTAAATCTAATATATTTTTTATACATAAATAAATGGTCAAGTGTGACTATTACTCGCGCTCAAAGAGTTTGGGTACACAGAAATGGGAATATATATATGAATTATTAACTGTATTAGTTTTTTTTAAAAAATCGTTGCTATAAGAATAATAAGGCTTCGTAAAAACTATACAGCATAGATTGGGTAGGGTATAGCTATATATACTGGAAAAGTATAAATGGGTATACCAGAAAAATTAAAAGAGATATGAAGCCTTAATAATATCAAATATCGCTATTCTGTATAATTCTTTTTTTTAAATCTAAATCTAATGTATGTTTTATACATAAATAAATGTTCAAGTGTGAATATTACTCGCGCTCAAACAGTTTGGTCACAGAAATGGGAATATATATGTATGAATTATTAACTGTATTATTTTTTAAATATTCGTTGCTAAAAGAATAATAAGACTTCGTAAAAACTATACAGCATTGGTTGGGTAGGGCACAGCTGTATATACTGGAAAAGTATTAATGGATATACCAGAAAAATTCAAAGATATATGAAGCCTAAATAATATCAAACATCGCTTTTCTGTATAATTCTTTTTTTTAAATCTTAACCTAATACTTTTTTTATGAACTTAATTCTATACTGACACTAAAAGTAGTGCACATTTAAACTTCATTTGGCTTTTCATAAAACCAAATGCAGCGTAATAATATTTTCTTTTTATAGTATAGCTAAAACAAAACCCTTGCTCAAAGTTTAAATTAGCGTAGTCCTAAGCGCGCCTCGAAAGGAAATCGCATATTTGCCAACCTCGCTTTAGTCCGTACGGTTTTTCAGATAGCTTTTAAATTAAATTTTAAAGACATGGGATAAAAGGAGTATCGAGAGATCTACTCAAAACAAACTACTCATGAATTCCATAAGTATTTATGTGATTAATTGTAATTAAATTAGTCTTTTTTTTTTAATTTGACGTTTATTCCCATTATACTGCTATTGATCATTTCATTACACAAATACATCAGTAAAAGATTTTATCTAGGATTTAAAAGCCGATGGTATATAAAAAACGCCTTCCGGTGTTTATATATGTCAAAACAACCCGTATCTTAAAAGGTGAATATCTCTGCTAATTACCGACGATTTTTCTTAAAAATCATTATCAACAATACTTTTACATCTCTTCTAAGATAGATAGATACCTTCAGAGCTCCCCAACACCTTTGCTGGATGTCTCTAATTTCAAATTTGTGTGTAACAGAAAAAGCGCTTTTCTCAAAAACTATATGATCTAAGGCATTATAGTTTTCCTGCAAGATATAAATTAACATTTACTTCTTTTAATTTTTTCATGATTTTACTTTTACTAGATTCAGAAATTAGAGGAGTAGATGGTCATTTTTTTGCGCTACATTTTCGGCAATATCTCTGAAAATAATATACCTAAAATTGAAAGAAGTGTATTTTGAGTTCAGCGTTACGAAATCTTTCCCATGATATTCTACACGATACGCAAAAAAAATTTTTATTTAGCTTCTCTACATTTTTCCTAAATACAGGGTGGTCATAAAAAAAAACTTTGTCGGTGTAGGCCGAGCTCTAGCGGCCTGTCCGTTCAATCGATCGAGGTGAAATTTCAGATATAGCTATTCAGAGGAATGAGCTCGAGATTTTCTGAACGGCAACGAAATGGTGCTCACGGTTATGTTTATAGTTACAGAAACTCGAAATTTTCCAATGACAACACCCATTTTTTTTTCATCTTAAAATGCTCAGCGTATGCGAAAACCCTAAACAGCGTTGGAACCGTACGTGTATAGCAAGAAACGGACACGTTATGCACGCACAAAAAACTGTTCTGCAAATCCCCCCTCCCATAAAAAACACGATTGGGGCACAAGGAGTAAATTTGCATATGACATAGTGTCAGTACACTAATCTCTGATTACAACACAGATCGGAGAAAACTTTTTTTTTGATTACACATTTTCCACATAAAGGCTATCACAGACAATTACACATTCCATGGTGGCGACTGTGGACAATACAGCCGAACGTTACATCGCATGAGGGATGTTTGCAATCTCACGTTTGATAGAATCTTCCCAATTCGGCAAAGTTTGCGGTTTGCACATGTACACTCTAGATTTTAGATATCCCCAGGACCTAAAATCCATAGGAGTGAGGTCGGGGGATCGCGGAGGCCATTGACGTTATCAGTTAAGGTGAAATGTGCTTCGTCCGTTCATAATATGCGAAGAGGTAGATCGTTATCGCCATCATATTGGGTAAAAAATTCATTAACAAAGTCTATATGTTGTTGATGATCTCTCACTTCCAACATCTGGGCGCGCTGGTACCGCTAAAGAAACATGCGGATTACAGAGCGCAGTAACTTTAAGACCATTGATTCTGGTATATCAAATACACGAGATGCGCCTTTTGTAGTTTGCATGCGTCCTCTGGTCACTATGTGATGCACTTCCTTAACAGTATTCTCAGGAACAGTTGATCATCCGGATCGCAGACTATCACAAGTGCAGCCAATTTCTTTGAATTCCATTACTAAATCACGAAGAGCTTGTGAAATGCATAGGCCACGTATTTGGCAATGGTTGTGAAGGTCGCCTATACTCCATGGTCCAAGGACATTTTTCCAGAATGCGGATGGCAATCGTGATCGAGAGAAGAAGATGGATGTTGATCGTTTGATGATGCGTGTGTGATGCGCTCCAGCATAATTCTTTTATTCTTTGTGTAGTATTTGTGTGTAATTTTCGTGAGTATTCGTCTATATAAATGTTTTTTTTATATATAGCAAGGCCTCTCGTTGATTTGGAATAAACAACACTCTCGCATGTATACTCAGCTTGATAAAATGGCGCAGCTCGCCATGGATGTCTACCATGTTTGTGAAAGGTTCTTCAAATCCCGCAAATTCGATTATTAAAATCTCCTATCATAAATATTACTCCAAGAAAATGGCTTCTTATTATTTGCGGGAAGACAAGCAGAAATATTCAACAACAAATGCAGTTATTATCAAGGTAATTTCTTTTGCGTTTTGTCCCATCGAGAGATATGTAAAATATATATTATTTAAATGGTTAAATATTTAAAGAATATATATGTGTTTTATATTATTACAGTGGTAATACATATGAATAGCTGTAATATTTAAAAATTGATGGTAACAATAGTGGAAAAAAAATTACAATATTTAATTCGGTAATTGTATATGAACGTAAATAATAGTGCTGTTACAATGTACATTTGTTAATATTAATAGAATGTTCAGATAGAACTGTTCTGTTATAAATCATTATATTGAGTCCGGTAAATAAAATTTTATTATTTAATAAATATTTCGAAAATGCATGATATTATTGTGAGTTTGGTATTAAAAGAAAAAATGAACTTCAATTATTGTATTATAATCTTATAATAATAACCTTGTAGACATTCATTTGTTTAAAACACACATAGTTAAAAAAAAAAAAAAAAAAAAAAAAAAGAGTATCTAATTCTTGTTTGGAAAGAAAAAAAATATATTTACTTGCAGTAGATACTTTGAAAATAGCTATTTTTAATTATGAAGCTAAAAAAAAAATAATAATAAATAAATAAATAAAAGCATTTGCAAATATTTTTTTTTATTTTGAAGACGTATTATTTCAAGAATTCTGTGATTTTGAAATATTTTTACGAATTTAGATTAAATTATGAAATAATGTCAGATTATCGTCTGCCATGATATGGAAAAAAAATATGATAATGAATTGTTCTTTATTTGATAATATTACCGATATATATATTTCTTTTTATTTGTTTATTTTTTTTTTTTTTTTTTTTTTTTTTTTTTAGTCAACTGAAAGTTAAACTATTTTGTTTGTTGTTTTATTTTTCAATTTATTAAGTGTGAGAAGAAAAGCACTGCGATTTGATTTGAGTTTCAAACTGCGATAAAGATATATATGGTTATGTCTTGAATATTGTTGCATTTAATTAAAAGAGTGTTGATGTAAAATTGTAATTTTTAAATATTTGGTTTCGTTTGAAATATAATTTAAGAAAGGTGAAAGTGTTTTAAAGTTAAAAAAAAAATATATTGTAATGTGTATATATATGTGACGATTTAAGGAGAAATCGAATTATTTCCACTGGTTAAAAAGAAACACACAGTCATGGCAAGCGAGGAAAAAACAAAATAAATAAATAAATGTAGAAGATCCAATAATTAGTCATGGGCTGCTGTAAATTCATTTATTAAATTCGTAATAATGAGGAAGGGAAAAGCTCCTTTTGCAAAAATTCCATCATTATTTCAGCGAGCCGGCCTCATCCAAGAAGCAACCCAAGAATCTTCTTTTTCATCTCGAGACTTCCACCTTTTTAAACTAAAAAGAAAGTTCTGGAACATTCTGTAACCTCAAACCATCATTCTTTTATGTAAACAGAATTCTTGTCCAGCTACGAGATTATTTTCCCCCAAACGATAAAATTATTTTAAAAAAATATTATTTAACCAATTTATAATTGAATCGGGGATTTTTTAGGCAGACGACTTTTATAAATGATTAATTTTAAGAGAAAAAGAAAAGAAATATATGCACACTATCGAAGGTTGACGGCGGAAAAATAAATAAGTAGATAAAATAAAATAATGATATTTTTTGAAAGGTATGGTTTTGGAATAAATTTAATAAGACTTTATTAAAAAGGGTCGATAAAAGCATAGAAGAAATCAGTTTTATTTGGAATATTAAGAAATAAAATTTTAATTAAGAATATTTTTAATTTAGAGCCATCTTTTTTTAAATTTACGCATATTGGAATAATGTTTTTTAAGGCAAATTAAGAATTTATATCGTCTGCATACAGATTAACAGATTAGATCTAGAAACAAGATTTTAATTTAATAATTTGAAGTAAGTACGGAAAATTAAGATAGTATAAAGATTAGTTTTGGCGAAAAAATTTTAAATTTGTAATATTATCACCCCTCCCCGAAAATTTGTATGAAATTGATAGTTAAATAAAACTACAAGTTCAGACAACAGAAATATAATAATTTAGAAAAGTTAAATTTTGGAATAAAACTGTCAAACTCCGGAAGCCAAGAGATGGAAGAAAAGAAAATTAACGCAATATAAAAATATTAGCGATTAAAATAATATAGTTAAGAGAAAATTAATCTGAATTAAATTTAGGTAGGAGCATTTCCCTGAAAGAAATACAATAATGTTACAACATCACTTACCATTTGTAAGTGCATAGGAGATAATACATACAATAACAGTAAATAAGTTATGAATATTAATAAGCAAAAGATATTAAAGATATAATAAAAACAATAAGATATTTCTTTCATGGGAGTTTATAGAATTTCCGTGACTTAATTAGCAGTAATTTCAGTTCAGAAATTAAATTTGTTAGTATAGTCCTTGTAGTAAACATAGTCTTTAAAGGCTACAATAAACGTTCTTCTCAAACTTAGTTGACTACATAGTCATTCAAATCAAAAGTCTCTAATAGTTTTAAAAATGCAATTCTTCAATGTAGTTCATTATCAATAGTTAATTTAAATAAGAATTTCCGGAAAGTACTAAATACTGTCCTTCAAATAAAACATCTTCAATCCAGTTTACTAGTGAACTACATAATTTTTCCATTTTGGTTTAATGTTATGTTGGAATCTTTGTTGGATCCAACATCTCTTAATAATATATCAAATTTTTCTTTCAATATCAATAATAAATAATATAGAAAAATTTAAATAATAACAATAACAACAATAATAAGTGATAGTATAATAAGACTCCATATCCTAATATTTCTCAATAAGAGTATAATTAATACTAAACTTCATTATAGAAATCATAATGATAATAATAATAAAACAAGAGTATAATCAAAAGAAAATATCACAGTTTGTTTATTATTGATAGGGAAAATATTGGTTGAGGATAAAAATAATTACATAGCAACTAATTAATTTTCTTATCTTCTAATAGCATAAGAAAGTATTTTTTGCTAGCCGAAAGTATAAATAAAAAAAAAAATCATAATAATTCCAAAATCCAAATAAAATTAAATCTAACTATTTAGAAAATGGACTCTCAACCAGTATTTCCTTACAATAATTCCTCTCTGATACTCTTTTACAAAATTGTCAAATTTGGTTATAAGTTTTCAAATGCCAAATGTAGAATAATGTTTTATCTACACATGGTTTATAAACTTTAATAATAAAATACAATAGGAATAAAAGGTGTCATTCTTAATTGAGAAATGGAAATAAAAATAGTGTGCTTTTTTGAAAAACTTTTAATATCTGTAGTTCTCACAATCACTGAAAATCACATATTATGTTATAGGTTTGAGTAGAATCATTAGATTTTATAACTGTTAGAACAAAATTTCTGCTGAATAAATAGAATAATACTAATGTCAAATACATGAGTAAATATATTTAGACTTATATCCACTTAAAATTAATTTATCAACATCAATTTGAAAGCTTTTAAAATCAAAGTGTACACCTTATGCCTGGATAAGGAGCCCAATTTAACCCCAAAAACTCCCAAAAACAAGTAATATTCTTGTTGTTTTAGAACGGCACCTACTGCTATCTGAGAGGCATCTACAAACATATGTAAAGGTAATTTAGGATCATAAATTTTGAGGATGGGTTTGGCAATTAAAGAATTTTTTAATTTTTCAAAAGACTCCTGGCACTCTGAGTTCCATTCCCATATTGTGTCTTTTTTAAGTAATCGGTTCAGAGGATATCTAATTTCAGCATATTTATTTATGAATTTATGGTAAACATTAATGGAACCTAGAAATCGTTGTAACTCTTTCACATTTGAAGGAGGTTTTAAATTTTTGATGGTTTCAATATTGGCATTTGCTGGTGTTATAGTTCCATTAGTGATTTCGTAACCTAAGAAATTGATTTTATTTTGGCCTAATTTACATTTAGAAAGTTTAAGTTTAATGTTTTCTTGTTTGCAAATGTCAAAAATTTGAGCTAAATGGTTTAAATGTTCTAAAGAGGAAGAGAAAATTATAATATCATCAAAATAGTGGCACGCAAAGTCGATTTCATATTTATTAAGGATCCTTCGAATGGTTCTATTGAATATGGAAGGGCCCGTTTTTATTCCAAAAGGGAGCACGAGCCACTCAAAAAGTCCAAAATTGGTTGCAAATGCTAATTTTTCTGTATCGGATGGATGTATTGGTATGTGCCAGTAGCCAGAGGCTAAATCCAAAGTTGAAAAATACTGAGCACTACTCAATTTATCTAAAATTCCATCGATACGGGACAAGGGTTCTGCATCGTTTTTAATTATTGCGTTTAATTTTCTATAGTCTATACATAATCGCGTTTTTTTACCTTCCTCTCTTTTCATAACTAGTGTAACAGGGGCAGAATAGGGGCTATTACTTTCCTTTATCAGTCCGGCTGCTAACAATGATTGAATTTGGTTTTTTATTTCTATTTCTTCTAGGGGAGATGTTCGGTAGGGCCTCAAAGATATAGGTAGGTCTGAGTTTAGTATAACGCGTTGTGGTTCAATATTTATCCTACCCACATCATATTTATGCTTTGAAAAAATATCACTATAAATATGAACTAATTCCCTTAAATTTACATCTTGAATTAAATTTATTTCCCCAGTTAAATCTGAATCCGAATTATCGCGAAAATTTTGAAGAGTCATGGAACCTCTATAATCAGGATGCACATTAATTGCGTGATCATATTCAACACAGTCTTCATTTTTCATAATATTTCCACAAGTAGATTGTAACTCTATATCATGATTACTTACATTCAGTGTTTCATTATCATAATTATCTATTGCTACAGTATTACCAGTATTTAATTTCATATTTTTTTTATATTCTGAGGTTACAAATTCATTATCATTAGATTGATCCCTGTTTTGTTGTACTTGGTCCATATTTACTGTATTGAAATGAAGGGATCTCTCATTATGTATGGATATACTGTTAGTTATAATTTTCCTTCCCTGCCTTACAATACAATTTTTACATTCTATGGTTAATTTAAATTTAGAACATTCTTTTAACCCCAAAATAGTATAATCCAAATTTGTATTGCAAACTAAAAAGTTAACATATTTTTTAATTTTACCCACTTTTAGAAGAACACTACATTTTTTATTTATATGTAAGAATCCTTTTGCCTGACCAATGGTAACTGAGGGTATAGTCTCAATTTTAGCATTAAGTTTTTTAACAAATTTAAGTGGCAATATTGCAATAGTTGAGCCAGTATCTACAACACATGGCAAATTATAATTATTTGTACGTCCATACACAATTAATTGCCAAGCATTATGAGAATTATTTTGTGAGATATATGGAAGAGTATCAGAGGATGGCAACTCATTCCTAAAAATACATTCTCTTTCCCAATGAAAAGCATTACTCACACCCCTATTTGTGCATATCCTACAAGGTCTTGAAGGGTATGAATTTTGAATATAATTATTTTGACAAACTCTAGGTCTTTGAAACTGAGATTGCCTTTGGGGAATCCAATTCCTAGGTGTATTATTGGGCCTAACTGGCTGAATCCAGGGCCTAGTTGGTTGAAAAGGTTGAAAATTTTGTCTAGCTGATGGTTGATTTATTACTTGGTTTGAAACTAGTGGGGTGGAAACTTCCACGAATTGTTTGACAACCCGGTACCATTCTGTGGTACTACTAGGAGGATTTATAATAATATTGTTTTTGAATTTTGGTTTTAAACCATCAGTTAAACCTTGTAATAGTATATTTTTACTAGGATGTAATTTCCTACCAATTTCCACTTTTTTACAAAAATAAGTTTCTAAATTGTCTAAATTATCTAATTTCAGATTTGAGAAATCAGAAAAACTCGGGAAGTCTAATTCAATGAGTCTTTCTATCAAAATTTTCTTAATTTGTTCATAATCCGTACAATTTAAGCAGTCATTGATATAAATTTTTTGCGCTTCCCCTTTCAAATATTGCGCAATAAAATTAAATTTCCATTCTAGATTTTTCTTCTCCTTTTCACATGTTGTATCAAAATAAGTTAACCACGACAAAATGTTCATTTCAGAACTCGGATCAAACGGTACGAATTTAGGATCTTCCATAATTTTTTTTATTCTTACTCATTAGAATAAATGAAGCACTTCTATTTTCTTTATTAAATCCTGATTTTAAAATCATTCGCAATAAATTTCAAAGTTAATGATTTCTATCAATTACATATTTTTTCAAAATTACTATATTTAGCTGCTAACTTTAACCAGAAAATTTATCTAATAAAACAGAAATTGTAAACATCATAGTTATACCTTATTATTACAAACTTGCCTTTAATCGTGCATAGAAATATCATAAGTCTTAATAAGTAACAGTAAATATCTTAAGAACATCATACTCCTCAATTAAATCCTTAAGAATAAAAATATTTCAATCTTCAACACATAATAATGATAATAAAAATACTCATAAATAGGTAAGTAAGTAAGATTCACAGATAAATAATCAAATAAATAAACCTGACAAACAGAGAATAAATAATCTACACAAATACAATAAAAGGATACACAAAATAATTAAATACATCTAAAAATAACTCACTAATAAGAAGAAATTCTCAAGAGGATCCTAGGGGAGACAAGAACCCCGAAAATTATCCAGGTAATTAGCAACCGACGTTCAGTTGTCCCTGTAAGTTTTTTTTCTTTTTTCTTTTTCTTGTCATTACTACCAGTAATACTTAAAGTCAATGATCGCATATTTGGGCCGCAACAAGATGAATGTCAGTTCGTCGTGGCGCTTCTATTTCTTATTAAATCCAATTCGAAATCACCAGGTCTCAAAAATTTATCATTATGACCAAAATATCAAGTTCAGGAACTCACGAGAAGTCAATTATCGGCGATTCACAAACCTATCATCATTTCGTTCCACAGCCCATTCCATTAGCAAGCTGAAAATACCATATAGACTGTCCTTCAATCGAACTTCGGCGATAGCATGCTTTTCTTCGTTCCATCGCAATTTTCTTTAAATATCCGTAAAAGGCAACACAGGCATAAACTATCCTGTCGAATTTTCGATTAGTTGTGACGATTTAAGGAGAACTCGAATTATTTCCACTGGTTAAAAAGAAACACACAGTCATGGCAAGCGAGGGAAAAAACAAAATAAATAAATAAATGTAGAAGATCCAATAATTAGTCATGGGCTGCTGTAAATTCATTTATTAAATTCGTAATAATGAGGAAGGGAAAAGCTCCTTTTGCAAAAATTCCATCATTATTTCAGCGAGCCGTCCTCATCCAAGAAGCAACCCAAGAATCTTCTTTTTCATCTCGAGACTTCCACCTTTTTAAACTAAAAAGAAAGTTCTGGAACATTCTGTAACCTCAAACCATCATTCTTTTATGTAAACAGAATTCTTGTCCAGCTACGAGATTATTTTCCCCACACGATAAATTTATTTAAAAAAAAATATTTAACCAATTTATAATTGAATCGGGATTTTTTAGGCAGACGACTTTTATAAATGATTAATTTTAAGAGAAAAAGAAAAGAAATGAATTTATTAATATGCACACTATCGAAGGTTGACGGCGGAAAAATAAATAAATAGATAAAATAAAATAATGATATTTTTTGAAAGGTATGGTTTTGGAATAAATTTAATAAGACTTTCTTAAAAAGGGTTGATAAAAACATAGAAGAAATCAGTTTTATTTGGAATATTAAGAAATAAAATTTTAATTAAGAATATTTTTAATTTAGAGCCATCTTTTTTTTAATTTACGCATACTGGAATAATGTTTTTTAAAGCAAATTAAGAATTTATATCGTCTGCATACAGATTAACAGATTAGATCTAGAAACAAGATTTTAATTTAATAATTTGAAGTAAGTACGGAAAATTAAGATAGTATAAAGATTAGTTTTGGCGAAAAAATTTTAAATTTGTAATATATATATATATATATATATATTTAGGTGGTATTTAAAAACAGTTTCGGAAAACATTGACAAACATTTTTATTAGAGCACAAATGTTTTTAACTATTTTTAACTTGACAATTTGGTAAAAATATATTTTAATTATTGCGAGAATTACTTTGTTCATATATTTTATTATTATTTAATGTGTTGCAAATGAGTTATACTTTGCTTAGTAATGTGATATTAGTATTTAGATAACATAAAGTGCATTCAATTTAATGGGTTTTAAACAAAATGATGCTCAGGTTTACGTTAAATTTGGTTTAAGGCGTTCTTAGGGAAGGTTTCCTAGAGAATAGAAGCACTGTTTAGTATTGTTATATTGTTGCGATTTTCTGAAATTTAGTTTATCGAAGATGGCTTACTTAACTCAAGGTACTAGAAAGCAAGAGTTACAGCAAGTGGCTATTGAGCTTGGTATTGAGGATGTGGAAAGTTTGAAAATTACTGAACTGAAAAAGGCTATACTAGAAGTGGATGGGTACGAAGAGGATTTTGTTAAAGGGATTTTGAATTCCATATTTGAAGAAAGGAAAACGAAAGAAGCAGAAGAGAAAGAAGAAAAGCGACGACAAGAAGCAAGGGAAGAAAAAATACGACAAGAAGAAAGGGAAGAGAGAATGGCTAGGGAAGCGAAAGAATACGAATTGGAAATGAAAAAATTGGAACAATTACAGAAATTTTCAGAACAAAATGATGAGTTAAAGGTTGATGCAGCTTCGAAAATTCAACTGTCGCAGATTGTCTCGAAATTCGATGAAAAACGTGATGAAATGGGATTATTTTTGATAAACTTTGAAAGAAGAGCAGAAATGGCACAAGTACCAAAGAAGGATTGGGTAGCTTATCTGTTAGCAGTTTTACTGGTGGAAATTGCAAATATGCTAGCTAGAGAATCCCCGGAAGATGCAGTTAATTATGATTTCGTAAAAACTCTTTTTTTAAAGCGATACAAACTAAACAGTGAGAAATTAAAGTAGTGTTTCTACAGACACCACAAAACTCCTGACAAATCATGGAGAAACTATACCCAAGAGCTTTTAAGTTATTTCAATGAATGGATAACAGAATTAAACATTAACACTTTCGAGCAATTAAAAGACTTAATAGTAACAGAACAATTGAAATTCCGTGTACCTGTAGAAATAAAAGAACATTTTTTAAAGAATTGGCTTACATTTACAACGCCATTAGAACTAGCGGAAAAGCTCGATGATTACGAGAGTATTACAGACAGTTTTAGAAAAAATGAATTTCCAAAGAAGAATTTATCTAACCCTCGGAATAGAAGCTGGAATAATTCTAGTTTAGATTCAAAAAAGGATATGAGAGATAGTAAACCAAAATTTGAATTCAAGACAGAAGCATCTGTCGGTGTACAACGAGATAAAAGAGAGTTACGCACAAAATATGCCTGTTTTGCGTGTGGGAATGAAGGGCATTTGAAGAAGGCTTGTCCCAAATTGAATACAGCAGGACAAAGTGAAGGGAAAACTTCCAAAACTGATCTTGAGAAAAAGGGGATAAATGTATTTCGTTTGAATATGAATTTTCCGGTAGAAGAAACTGATGGGAGACTCCTTAAGGTAAATCTAGGAATTGGTAACCAGAAGTTTCAGGGAATCATCGATAGTGGTGCGGAGATTACAGTGCTACGGGAATCGATGGTGCCGGAAGAATATTTACAATCATGTGGGAAAGTTTTTTTGAGACCCGCAGTAGGGAGTCCTGTAGAAGCAAAGCTTGTTTCCGTTCCGCTCAGTCTTCGGACAGAAGATGAGGTCATTCCGTATGTACGGGTACCGGTTGCGGTAGTGGAAGGATTACACGAAGAAGCTTTGGTCACTCCCAAGGTTTTTGCTCTGCTAAATAAACACAAAAGTTGTATTTAAGGAATGAGGTAGATATCACCCCGGTTGACAGAAACAAAGAAAAATCTGTATTCAATGTGGAGGGAAGGTCAAAGTGTCCAGAAGGGAATGTGAAAACGAATCTAGATGAAGATTCAGAAACTGCAAATTTGGAACTAATTCCTACTCCGGTTGAGGGAGCTGTTTTGCCCAAAAAGGTTGGCAACAAGGACCAGAAGGTAAATTCTTCGGTTTCACAAGCACAATTGTTAAAAAAGGAACAAATGGTTTGTTCTACTCTAAGAAAATGCTTTGAAGATGCAAAGCGGCAGAAAAATAATTATTGGATCGAATCCGGTTTATTGTCTCATAGAGGTGAGATTGGAGGACAAAAATATGTTCAACTTGTCGTACCTGTTTGTAGAAGACAAGAAATTTTAAGATTAACACATGAAACACCAAATGGTGGATATTTAGATGCTAAGAAAACAACAGTTAGAATTGCTATGTCGTTTTGGTGGAAAGGAATGCCAAAAGAAGTAAAACAACTATGCGCTGCTTGTCATGATTGTCAAGTGCGCAGAAAAACAAAAGTAATAGACAGAGCACCTATTGAAGAAAAATCTTCTGAATTGGAATCTGCCAGAAAAGAACTAGAAAATAAGCAATTAGAATTGAATGATTTGAAACATATGTATGGAGAGTTGAATCAAAAGATCGAAGATATTCAGTCTAATAAAGAAAATCTTCAAAAAGAACTGTCTTCTGAAACTGAAAAAAATCAACTTTTAAAAGACAGTGTTCAAACTTTAGAAAAAGAAATTGAACAATTAAAAAACTATAAAGCATTTGATGAGAAAAAGATTGAGAGTTATAAAACTGAGATTGATAAGCTAACTAAACACCTTGAAACCGGTGAGAAAGAATATGCCACTTCAAGAAAGGAGATAGAATCAATTCTAGATGAAAAATTACAAAAAGAAACTTAAAATTACACTGACAAGATAAGTTTACTAGAAGAAGAAATAACTTCATTGAAAACAGCCAAATCTTCATTCCTGAAAGACATTGATATGCTGGAAGAGAAATTATCTGAAAGTCAGGTAGAAAATAAAAAGTCTGAAAAAATAATTCATGACTAGTGTGAAACAATATCCACATTAAAAAATGAATCTAAAATTCTTCGTAAAGAAATCGAACACCTTGAGGAAAAGATTGCTGAATTGAAGGAGACGAAAGAAGCTTCTCAAATGGAATTACAGAAAGAGATAGCAAACTACAAAAAAAGAAATTGAAGAGCAAAAAGGTGTTGCCACAGAGTTTTCAAATTTTAAATCGCTTTATCAGAATGATCTAGTGAAAAAAGATGAAAAAATAGTTTTCCTCGAACAAAGTCTAAGCATTGCTGATAAAAATTTGGAATCACTCCAGAAAGATTTAAACTACAAAGAAACTGTATTAAAAGAATTAGAAAAGGAAATTAATTCACTTAAACAAGAAGTTTTTAAGATGACTGAAGAACTACGAAAGTCAGAGTCATCAAAACTTGAATTGGCTGAAAAAGCTTCTAAGTTAACTGATGAATTAAAAGTTAGCCAGGATAACTGCCAGCAGCATTCTTCTAGACTTAAAGAATTAGAAAAGAAAAATGCTGTTTTCAAAATAGAAATTCAAGAACTTTTAAAATATAAAAAGAATTTAAGTGAATCATCTTCAAAAGTAATAGCATTACAAAAACAACTATTAGCACTTATCGAAGAATATAAAGTGGTTTTTGATGAAGAAATGGAGAGAGCCGAAGTTGATTCACATAGCATAAATTTGAAACCTGGTGTTACAAAAGATGAAAATCTTATTATCTGTGGAAAAGTAGTTGCTGTAGAAAATGAAGTTAATCAACTTAAAGAGTCAAAAAGGATTTTATTTGACACTATAAAGAAGTTGAAGGAAGAAATCAAAGAATGTAAAGAAAGCGTTGAAGAAAAAGTAGACAATTTCGTGCAAGCTTCAGATAAGTTGAATGCAGGTTTCTTGTTGACTGTTATCAATTATGAACAAGTTGAAGATGAATGCTTTATGAAATCGACAGAAGATCTTGACGAAATGAAACATGAGATAATGAAAAAGAAAAACAAAGTAAAAAAACTAAAGACAGAAATAGAAGAAGATGATTTTTATGATTTTCCAGAAGATCCAATGAAATTAATAGTAAACATTGGAAAAGGACATTTAGTAATGAATTTGTTGAAACATAATCTTAAAAATGCCAGGAAACAACTTAAAAATCTGTATAACTTTAAAACCAGAAAAAAGGGGAATGTAATATAACATAGTAGAGTTTTGATTTATTTATTGATAAACATTATTCTAAGGTATTTGTGTTAATGTATTTTACTTATATATATATTTAACTGTTCAAAAATGTGCTTATATATATATAAATTATATTTCTTGTATTATTTCATTATTGGTAGTTATGGATATTTCTAATATGTATACGTATAATATTAATGTGTATTTGTAATATGTATATTTTTGGATATAGTGTATGAGAATTTATATATATATATAAGCAGTTCAAGTAAATGCTCTCGATGAGACGAGGGATGGGGAAAAGCTATAGAACTTTCTAAGTAAGACTTTTTAGGTAGAACTCTAAAGTAAGACTTTTGGTAGAACTTTTAAGAGTAGTTCCACAGTGTGGGACACCGTCCAACATGTGGAAACTGGAGGGAACGTGTGAAGGTCGCCTATACTCCATGGTCCAAGGACATTTTTCCAGAATGCGGATGGCAATTGTGATCGACAGAAGAAGATGGATGTTGATCGTTCGATGATGCGTGTGTGACGCGCTCCAGCATAATTCTTTTATTCTTTGTGTAGTATTTGTGTGTAATTTTCGTGAGTATTCGTCTATATAAATGTTTTTTTATATATAGCAAGGCCTCTCGTTGATTTGGAATAAACAACACTCTCGCATGTATACTCAACTTGATAATGGTATCGACGGTAAACGCGCCAGGTTTTCGCAGCATTCATCTCATTTTGATAATAGTTTTACCATTCATCACGAACAAAGTAATTTTGTTGACATCTGCGAGGTAAGACTGAAGAACTAACATTCCCACCCTACTTTTTATCCGTTTTCTACGCTGACTATCGGGCAAACGATGCTCCGTGATTGGTATTTTATCTCTGTCATATTCAAATTTTCTTCGTGCGCCTTGGTCATGTTTTTTTGGGACCGTTCGTAGAGCTGATTTTGTGCGAGCATAACGTGTCCGTTTATTGCAATAACCATACCGTTTCAACGCTCTTTAGGGTTTTCGCATGCACTGAGCATATTGTAATGAAAAAAAAATGAGCGTTGCCGTTGGAAAATTTCGAGTTTTCGTAACTATAACTGTAACCGTAAGCGCCATTTTGTTTCCGTTTTCAGAATCTCGAGCTCATACCTCTGAATAGCTAAATCTGAAATTTCACCTCGATCGGTTGAACGAACTGGCCACTAGAGCTCCATATATTGGCGAAGTTTTTTATGACCACCCTGTATATTTGCGAATGTTTTATAATCTGTAAATATCTGGGACAATAGGCTTTATCACCTCCCCCAATTTGAACTTCCCATACTTGACAGCCATACTTTACGAGAGAAATGGCTGTGACAGACAGACACAGGAATGGTTTTACAGTGGTTCCGTTTTTACTTTTTTACGGAACCCTAAAAAAGGGAGAAAGAAATATTTCATAACAAGAGCTCTAAATATTTAAATGTTATAAAAATATGGACAACAAGAAATTAGAAATAATGACACCTAGGATCCTGTTTTATTCTATTTCATCTACAAGCCTGAAGTATTTTGATTACCGTATTTATTTATGCGCAGGACGATTCAGAAATCCTGGGCAAAACTTGCGCTAATGGTGATAGAACATTATTTTTGGCATGCAATGCACAAGCTTATCGCGAGAAGCTAGGGCTTAGGCCTTTTTTGCACGTGGGTTGCCATTTCTTCCGTAGATTGCAAAATGATGATTGTTATTGTTATAAATACTTCTTTTTATTTTATGCCGTAATCTAGTGATTCCATCATATACCTTCTTTTCTGACGCTAGATGGCCAACGTATTTCCATTGAAATAGGTTTTGTTGATATGTATAAACATTTCTTTTTTAATTTCCACTTTTCTTATGTAGATTCTTATGTTTGTGTAAGTAATGCCGGTTATTATTATGCCTTGTTTATTCAGCATCTAGATACATCTATCAAGTTAATAGATACACAGTCCGGTTATATTAATACCATCTACTTTCGAAGTATGCATTAAATTACACGAATGCAGGAATAGTAAATTAAATAAATTAAACATTTGTACATTTACGTGTTTATAAGCTTTATGAGCAAACGGCACTAACACAGTTCTACATTTTCTGAAAAATGACCGAAACACAATAATGACTTTATAATTGACAGGCGGTCAAATTCTAAGTGCTTCTGAGCCTGCAAGGGGTTCCGTATTTACACATGTGTGTATATGCGTAACGCGTTAAATCTTGATGGAATTACTTTTGATTTGCTACAAATTTTGGATATAGGTTCATTCAGATAAGGCGCTTCCCTGATTACTTTTGAGGGTTCATTAGTGAGAATCTTCTCTTAATTTACATAAATTCGTTTTTCATGCTGAAATATCTAATTTTCTTCATATTTTGTGTATAAGTTCATTCTGAAAAGGCAGTTTCCTGATTAATTTTGGAGATTCTTTAATTACGCATAAAGAAGCGGGGGGGGGGGGGGGGGAGAAGCTTATCAAAATTATTGTATATAGAAAGTTCATTTTGATAAGACATTTCCCTAATTAGTTTTGGCGGGTTCGTTTACTAAGTATAAAGGGGCAGAGGAGTGGCGGACTAAATACCGCACCTTAATTTAGATAATCGGGGGTTTCCTGCAGAATTATCCAATTTCCTTTCAATTTGGTATGCCGGTATATTCTGATAAGGCGTTTCCCTGATTAGATTTGGAGGTTGATTAGTTAAGGGAGGAATTACGGTAACTAATATCCCCATTTATTTATTTTTGGAGGGAATTATTCTTTGAAAAAAAATAAGAGTACAATATACATAAGAGTATAACAATAGCCTGCAAGTTCAATGCCATCAGTTTAATTTGGCAATTTCCGTTTTATATCTATGTTAACTGAATATCAAATAAAACTAAAACTTAAAAGAATGATGCTTATAAAGAATTTTTATTTAAATCTATTTTAACATAGCATATTATATTTTTTTTATTTTTTTTTTATTAATTATTGTTTGAAAAAAGTTTGATATACCCTCTGTGTTTTATCGACTTTACATGAAACAATGAGATTCAATAATAAGATTATTATGTGTGGCGGCACTGATTCTTTTATTTTGAATTTTAAAAATATATACGGTATACGTAAACTGGTGGTATTATATTTGTCGTTTAGATATTTTTTAAATGATATTTCTATTTAGAAAAAGGCACATAGTCTCTAAACCTTCATTTTTTATAGCGCAATATATGAATAAATACGATAATGTATAGTGAAAAAAAAAAAAAACTTTTGAGTCAATTTTTGCAAAATGTTTATTTTCTAATTCTGGAATTCACAGTCCTTTTATCAACATTCTACATTTTATGTGAAAGACTTTTTGTGTTTTTTCCTGTGGAAAGCATAATGAACGTTATACACGTATATATATTACGTACGTGTAAGAACGGTATAATAATTTTCCGTACATACCAACTTATTTATCTTATACCGCCTTCAACCAACTTTCTATTTTTTAACGTACAGTTTACCATGTTAAAATACTACTTCCATCCTCAATGTTAAGTATCTATGTCAGCAAAATAATATTGCACAACATATAATAATTACTAAGTTATTTACCTGATGAAAAATAAAGTAGAATCTTTTAAGTGGCAAATAGAAAAAAAATCACTATACAGAATTTCTATTTTTTTTCTTTTTGTTTAATAACACATACATTTGAAAACAAATAATGTTTCAACTTCACAATTAAGGGTATGTACAATTAACTCTAAAACATTTCAAAAAGCAAAAATAAAGAAATATTTGAATAAAACTGGAACAATTCAGTGTGATTTTAAAATATTTCAAAGACATCAGCAACGCATTATAAATATTTCCCATATACTGAGGATATTCTCCGTTTTTGGCATTGTAAATATCCCTTTAAATATTAATATATGAAATTTAACGAACCAAATATTGCGAAATAGTGCTTAAATTTTGTTTATAATGGCAGAATCTCTGTTCCCGATTCCGATTTCTGGACAGAGAGACAAGCAGACAGACAAGCCGAATTAATAAACATTTTTGAACTATCTTGTAAGTGTTAAAAATTGGAATTTTATGAGAGAACAAACGGAAGTTTTCCTACAAAGTTATGCTGTCAGCACCAGCGGTAAACACTGAAGTTGAAACATTATTTGTTTTCAAATGTATGTGTTACTAAACAAAAAGAAAAAAAAATAGAAATTCTGTATAGTGATTTTTTTTCTATTTGCCACTTAAAAGATTCATACGCTGCTCTATCTCCCTTTCTCTATCAATCGTTCTTTCTCCTTTTAATGAAAGGATGACCAATTGTAAATTTTAAAATTACGGAAGACACGTTTGCTTATAATAATGCACTTAAACAAAATAATAATAATAATAGTGTTATTCACATATTATCAAGGCTTCACAAATTTTATTACTTGAGCTTTGAACACGTGAAATACAAGATGTAATCTTTAGAACTTTTCTTTAAATCTGAAACTGTGAAGTGCATTTTTTTATATTTAACACACATTTAAAAGTTTTCAAACATATCCATATTTATATCCATCCACCATATTTTATTTTGTTTGGAAGGTATATTGACGGTAGAAACACAGGATTGATTTTGCTGAGGCCTTCAATTTCGGCTTTCTTCTCCATTTTTAGCATAACCTGAACCTGAAACATTTAAAGTATTATTTAATTAATGTTCTACATCTTATCTCAGCTTATGTAACTAATAATGCTTTTTAATGCATTAATTCAGTATCTCTATTTTACTGTGCTATATGTCAGCCACGTTAGTATTTTATGAACGTTTTGTGTGATTAATGACTTGTTGTTTTGTACATGTAAAAGTACTATTACACGTGTGGTGCTGGAGGCGTCAAATTGAAGGCGTCTCCATGTTATCCTATGGGCGAAGAGGAGTCCCTGGAGAAGTGCGCACTTCTCTTGTGTCGCAGCACTTTAACTGTTTCTGTATCTCTTTAACTAACCATTACTCGTCTATAAAAGTACTCTAAAGTATGAACGGAGTCTCGACTTAAAGTGAACTTTTGAAAAAAAGCATATTTTATGCAAATAAAGATTATTTAGATATTATTTTTAAAAAATTAAATATTAGACTAAATTGGTATCACGCAGTTGTTGCTTTCTCTTAGGAATTTAAAATCTAGATAAACTCTTTCCAATAGGTAATATTTCATAAACTTTCAAATTAAAGTTTATATTAAATTTGCAGAATCCACTGTTTATTGTGTTTTTATGAAAACACCAAATTACAAAATGCATCAGTAGAAAATCTTTATTATGACATCCATTGAATGCTGAAGTATTTTTTCAAGTTAATCATTGGACTAATTTTTCAAGAAAGTATTTTAGTCACTTTCTAGAAGTTTATGTTTAGAAAAATTAAATTCGTCATATTAATGTACCAACCTAATTTGAACTTTATAAAATTTATTTATTGTTGAACTTAACCTAGTTTCAGAGAAATAGTCTAGTATGGTGAAAACTTACGTTCGATTCCTGGTTCTGGCTAATTTTTCACTCCAGTTGGTTTTACTACATTTATTGCATGTACAGGGTGTCCAATAAATAACTGACCCATTTTGAATTTAAATAACAAATAAACGGTTTGAGATAAAAATCCGAGGTTTGCTGCATTGTTATTAGAAAATCAATAAATTTTTAAACATGTACTTTGTTAATATAGTTTAAATTTCGTCCAAAAATATCGCGCTGGCGGTAACAAGGTGTTTGAATACAGACATGACCCTAATTTTCATAAGAATGAGCTTTTCGGCTGAATCTTAATCTATATGTTGTCAAATTCGAATCTAAATGCTGAATCGACTCTCGACTCAGCTTCAGGAACAGGGTACGTTGGTTGGAAAGAGATTTAAAATCATTTTTATGATTGAACAATCTGTATTATTCTTAACCATTTCAGTCCTGAGACTGTGATATTATTTTAAATATTGCTATATTACACTAACTAAGTGCATATTTAAAAATTTATTGATATTCTAATAACAATACAACAAGCCGCGCATTTTTATCTCAAACAGTTTTTTTGTAATTTGCATTTAAAATGGGTCAGTCATTTACTGGACACCCGGTATATACAAATATTATACATATATGTCTTTATAATGTTTGTATTTATCTTTAAGAGTTGAATGCAGGTGTTATTATGTATATGCGCGTTTTGATATTATATTGCACATCGACGGAATAGTAAAATCTGATCTTCATTCCCCGTCATCCCAGGCTGGCTGACAGATGGTTGGTGATTTTCCTCAATATTAGAGAAAAATTACAAAAACAGGTATCACTAGTACGTTGTGGACCCAGATTCGATTCCTCGCTCTGTCTAACTTTTCACGCAAGTTGGATTTATTGTATGCATGTTTGTATAATATTTGTATGTACCTTTAACCTAGTTTGGTACTCTGTCAAATTAAAGGGAATCAAATGTAGCGATGAGTTTATCGTAAAGGTTGGAAAAAAGTCTCATTGTAAATCATATACGCCATTTAGGATCTATTTTTCTATATTATGAACATACAACGAAGTTTATACACCTAATTTTTCTTTCTATCAACTATTTAATTTCTGATAAAATATTAGTTTAGGAAATTAGTTTATTTCTGAAAAAATAAACTAAAAATAAGAACGATACACCCTTTTTTTTCTGTACTATGATATTTCAATTAGATAATCCAAAAATGTGCAACCATTAGACATGGGGAAGATTACAGTTAAAAATTAGTAGTATCCGCGAAAGCTTTTAATAACGAACCAAGCAAATCCTGTTTGTACGTACGGTGTACGGACAAATTGTTAAGTGATTAAAAATTCATCCCCAGACTTATTTAAATTTTCTTTAATGAAAATAACTAACAGTATGATAAAGTTAAAGTATAATTTTATATACAACTGCGCATTTTCGATTTAGAACAAAAAAATTGCGTTGATTGCAAAAATTTTGCCATAATGCAGCCTTTTGATTGGCCAATTTCGCTTTTAAATAAAAGGTACAGCTATACTTACAGATATTTAGATATATTACATATTTATTTAAAGGTACATCTCTGCCAATGCTAAAACTTAGTCATCACTTCCTTAAGAATCCGTTGGGTGCGCTCTATCACACAGACAGAGCGCACCCGACGGACTGCAGTCTATCTCACATTACTGTTGAGTTTTTTTCATCAATCACAAAGAAGTGACCATTGTTCGCTTTTATCTCTCTCTCTCTCTCTCTCTATCTCTCTCTCTCTCTCTCTACATAGATCCACATGTGATTACTTAAAAGTTAGTCTATTCACCGATTATCTGACAGAAAAAAAAATATTTTTTTCCAAACTCGTGTATAAGTCGACCCTTTTCAATTCCCAATTTTTTTCTGAAATTCCTTTTCTTATACACGAGTATACAAGTAAATTTATTTACATATACACACACAGATCTGCTGATAACTATTACAAGCGTTAAAGATTTCTCTGCAATTTGCAGAAAACAGCATTTTCATAAATGCATTATTGCATTAGTTATAGATTTTTCATACTAGCAGTTTTTTGTCCAGGATGTTCTGTAAATAAGTATGTTATAAGATAAACTTGATTCTGAGCATTGTTCTAACTTTAAAACTTACATTATGTTCTTTATATATCAATTATTACATGCACTGAGTAACTTAATCGAAATCTTAACACACAAAAAAAATAGTGTTAATTCTTTAACATTCTAAATTTATAATACAGTCGCTGAATTTAGGACTTTTCCCGTAATTTTGTTCATTCTGCTCTTACGGGGAAAAATTTTCAATATAGCATTTCTAAAACTTTCGATTAAACAAAAAAGAAAATTTACTTCATTCAACCACAGCTGATGGTGTTGTATGTATGGTAAATTTAGCAATTGATTAGCTTTCCTCTTATCATTTTCAGAAAGTGGCATTGTAGATTCTGCTGGCAATTTCAATCTAAAAATATAATAAAAAAATGATTTTCTTCTAATAGTAAATGAATGTTGCTTAGAAATTGTATTTTTCGTTTTAAGATTAAAATATTTACAATAGAACAGCAATTAAGAATAAAATAAAAATTGAACTAATTTACCAGTTCCATAAACTACATGACGCTAGAACCAGCAATGTACTATATTAACCTATATTCTGATCATTTCAACCTTTGCGTTGAAACATTTCAACATAGCAGAATGTATTACATAATTAAGTTCCATCACTATTTTTAGAAAAAATATTTGGCTACAAATCATACAAAAATCAAGCCAAATGCTTTAAACTTCCGAAATTTTTAAGAAATTGTGGAATTGGACGTGATGATCCGATGGTTTTGGACGTGAGGAGAGAAGGCATGGAGAGTTTGGTAATAACCTATGGCAACGCAGTTACTGAATAAAAATTTCTAGAAATCATAGAAGAAAAAAAAATCACAAATTCAGACAAAGACTCTGACGATGAGAGCACAAATTATAAAACTGCAGATAAACAATTTTCCTTCTTTTTTATGTAGATTTTTTTATTTCCGAAAATTTTTTTAATATTTAAAATTTTTCTTGTAGGTGAAATCCTCTCTGCAAAAGTTGTCGAAAATTTCTCAACAATAACAGTCTTTACAACAGTTCATCAACAGCCTTTTGGGAAAGCAATATAATGCGACCCTACACTGGTTAGGGTCTTAAATTAAAAAAAAAATCAAGGCCTCAACTTTTCCATTTATGGAAATTCATAAACAAAAATTCTATGATCAAGAAAAATCTCATTAATTTTTTAGCCACCAATTAGCAAACAAAAATTGTGCAGTATGTTTATAATTATTCTAATTTATTCTTAATCGTTAATAAATACATCCTTTACATTTGAATTGCTTTTCTACATTTAAAAATTCATAAAACATAACCCCCTCTTATGCACGGAAAGATGGTCTAAAGTTTTGCTATTTTAACATTCGTGGAAATTTCCGCGAACATAACCCTCGCGAATTTTAAGGGATTATTGTATATGCAGCAATATGGTTTCAAAAGAGATCTGGCTACCACATCAGTTGCAAAGTGGGCAAATATGCAGAAAAAATCATGGTACCCATCAATACAATCACAGCTTTATTCAAGATCATCAATAGGAAATATGATTTGAATCTGCACAATTATAAAATTAATATTTATTATTATTTTCTCTAATTATCTTATACGACAAACTCTGCTGTCCACTCCTTAAGAAATTGAAACAAAATGAGGAACAAAATCTTAAAAAAAAAAAAAAAAAAAAAAAAAAAAAAAAAAAAAAAAAAGTCATTCCAACATGCTATTGTTAAGCCTCATGTATCTTTGGTTATGCACAAAAATTAAGCGTAGTCAGCTAAAGTGTTTAAATATGCCCAACATACATGCTATACATTGCACTGTCTCACTTTCGTTTATTTTGCTAACCTAAATTTCTTTAATTGGAATATCATTTGATAATTAAGAGGATCATAAAATCATCTCGATAAAATTTTGCCTTAAGAGCAGCTACGTTTTATACCGATAGATGTGCTGCAAACATCCCGATACATTATTACTTAATTCTAAATTATGCTTCACATAAATCATGTTGTGACTAACATTGTTACATTCTTGGTTTGTTTCCATTCGCATTTCTAGATTCTTTGGCTATTTAAAAATTCAATTATATTTGTCTAAAAGTAACTCTAATTAGTCAATTTAAAAACTAAAATTTTAAAACTATAAAAGTTTTTATAATAAAACAACATTAATACCTTTGAATATCCGTTGGTAAAAGTCCCAACCAACGCATTTCTGGTACTGCCAGATTTCCCACATCGAATGCCATGGCCTACATTTAAATCAAAAAAAAGAAAAAGAAAATCATCAAATTTTTTAAAAAACATTTTTAAGTTATAGCGAAATTTCAATGTTTACACTAGATTTATTATTTTGAAATTACATGAATATATTTCTTTAGTTGAAGAAAACACAAAATTTAGAGACTCGTGGTGTTTGCTAGTGCGTCAATATGTCACTCTAAACTGCTAGTAAAGCAATTAAGAAACTTTAGAAAACAGAATTTAGTGCTTCTGAAATTTTTAAAAACATTTGTGCGAAAGACAAAGATTATGTGTTAGGTGAACCAGCAGTTCAATGATGACAGGTTTAAAACTAGAAAATTCAGCTTAAAAGATCAAGATAGGTTTGAACCACAGGATACAGTATAATACATTTATCAGTCAGCAGTAGACTATAAAAAATTATTTGGTTTTCTTAGCACTTTTTTTTTTGTTCAATGAATGTATTTTTATGCACGGTATCTATAAAGGTACATTTATTATTCCTTGTTTTAGTCTCTCAAATTTTTTACCATCCAAAGAAACCCTAAAAAATTAAATATTACAATCATTATTATCGTTATAACAGGGCTGCCACAAGCGACTATTTTTATATTCCGTTTGTACCATTATTTTTATAATATAAATCTCAAAGTGCATTTTTCTTGTAAAGGATGGCAAAGTGTCTGTTAAAGATTCCTGTCTGTAGAAAATGATGCCAGTTAGAATTAAAAAATAGTCGCCTGTGGCAGCCTTGTTATAAATGTATTCATGTTCATTAATGTATTCAAGAAAAAATGATTTGCATCTAAGCGCAAATATGAAATTTGTAACGAATTCTTATGATTATCTTATACGATAAATTTTTTATTTTTTCTTACGTTTTGCGATTTGTAAAGTTTAAATCATATTAAAAAAATACTTTTCATTTTATATATAATGTAAATAAAATAAAAAAATACTTTTTCTTAACAATAATCATCATCCGAATTGGAATATTTATGACTCAAGCACTTAAGACTTGTTTATTCTGTCAAATGTAGCTCAAATAAATCAATGTTTAACCATCCTCAACTCTGAATTAAAATTTTCCTCTGAGATTCCTAAACCCTATTAATTTTACGCATTATTAGTTACAGTAAAACTTCAATTTTCCGTCACTGATTGGACAGTTGCTGCGACGGACAAGAAAATACACGGATAATAAAATAACTCTATCCCGTCAAAACACATGCAAGCGATCGACGACGAATATTAAATTTTATCGTGAGACTTAACAGCATGTAAATAGAAATCAAGATTTATTATACTACTATCCGCTTGGTTTTTAAAACAGTACATTAAAAATGATAAAAAATATACCATAGTTAAATTTGCCTATATATTTAACGACCGCTGTTGTACTGATTAATATTGGAGTTGCACTGTTCAATATTCAATCTTTTTCTCTCTTTGAAGGAATAAGTTTCTCCCACGGATTTCTAATACAATAGCGATGCAATAAGCCATCAAAAAGATTTCCAGTATGAAGCCGATTATACACAATATGATCAAAGGTGACCGGTCACTTGCGATTTTAAATGTTTTGTAAAATATTCAAAAAAATACATGAGAAATTATCCTGAAACTTTAAATATGTAAACAAAATAGTACAGATCACATACTCCCGCGAAGATTATTTTCCCGAAACTTCATAAGGATTTCGTTTGTCGACGGCCCCTCTGAGATTATGGGAAAAATACTTCACGGAAATATATGACCTGTACTATTCTGTTTACACACACATGGGGTTGCAAGATAATTCCTTCTATATTTATCTAGATATTTAACAAAATGTCTAAAATCGCAAGTGACTGATCACGTTTGGCCAAATAGTGTAGCTCCCATTTAAATGTCCTCATTGGGCCCAAACTAGACAAGGACGTAGTACAACCTTTGAATTTCAATGGCCCAGCAGAGTTTTTCAAAGTGAGTGGCACATAGACTCTGTGGTACCGCGAGTATTTGGGCTGAATTTTGACAGATTTTAATCCGTTTCAAGATTGTATTTTTAATGTCACGCCAAATAAAAACGCTTTATCTCCACCAATCTCTTATCTACTCCCGATATATTTACAAATCAATGAATCTTATGCGTGCAACGTTAAGCATCAGAGCGGGTGCAATCTTGATCCGTTAATCTATCCACTGTACCACAAGAATGTCAGTATGGGCAGCCGCCAAAATAGTCAGTAGAAGTCTTTTAGCCTTGACAGAGGTTAGTTACATAAAATTTAACTGAAATTTCTCAAAATTAGCGTATGTTCTCGGATAAAAAATAAAATTTTAAATTTATATTACAAAACATTAACCCGGAAGGACACGCGCAGGGCCTAAAAGACCCGCAGTGTGTATGGTTTTTACAATTGTAACCACTCAATTTTTAATAGTAATCTTCAACTTATTTTATTACAAAATTAGTAAGATTTGTCTCCGTCTTAATAAAGTGACTGTTATAATTTGATTTTATTGGTGGCAAAGTTAAAATCATTCATACCTTGGGTAAGCGAACGTTCTCCCGGGTTACGTACGAGCTGCTAAAATAATGAATATTTTAAAAAAAGAACATTAATGTCACATATTCATAGAATGCTATGCTAATATTCCAAAGTCCGTACCCATAGCAGACAAATTTTAACCTCAACTTCAAGTCGTGTGCATAAGATACAATGGCGCAGCCATTAACAGCGCATAACAGCACATACATATAATAACACAGCTCATAATAAAAATAGATACAGATAACAGATAAAAACAGCGCATAAAAATCAGCAAAAGCAAGAAATATATATATTTTTTTCTTTCGCGTGCAACTACTAGTGACTCACAGTGAAAAGAAGGGGAGGTAAGCAAAGGTTTGCAAGCTTTATTGTATCTTGAAAAAGGTTAAATTTTATTAATTTATTTTAATGATTTTAGTAAATAATAAGGAAGATGTAAATTTAAATGTACTAAGTCTTCAATATGGGATTATCTTATATTATTTCAATGATTAAAGAAAGTTACAAAATTAGAACATTGTTAATCTAAATTCGAAGTATTCATACTGCGTTTAAAATAATTTGTGGATCGTTTCTCTTATAATTCTTTTGAAATTAGAATCATTTTTTTCAAATGTAAATGTGTAATATTTACAAATTATTTTAAAAAATGGTCTTGGGGTGTCTCGCTTTCAACATTTTTCTGTTGTATGTAAGTGTTTAAAACAAAACTACATTTACTTATTGTCATTATAGTCCAAGAACTGACAGCACAAAAAATTAAGGCATCGAGCGCAACAAAAAGAACCTTTATTTTATGGAAGAATAATAATACGGGAATCCACTGATCCATGTCTGCTAGAAGTGAAGTTGTGCATAAATCAACAACTAATACCACTAGTGGTTTATTCTTAGGCTTATCATTGTGTTTGCTTTACAATTATTTCATACATTTTATTGTACGGTAAACACAATCATAAGCCTATAAGTCAACCACTGGTGATATTAATTTTTGGCTTATGCACCACTTAATTTCCTTCAGACATGGATAATTGGATTCCCCCTTTTACTGCTCTCCCATAAAATAAATTGTTTTTTTTTTCCTTATGTTTTTATGCTGTTAGCTCTTAGACTATTACATCTTACATTTATTTTTAAGCTGGTTTCTTACTTTTGAGCCGTATTTATATGTCCCAAATATTTCTATACCTGTAAAACAAAAAATATTAAGTATAATATGTTTTGTATCATTCTTCACAAATGAACAGTATATGCTCAAAGTATACTAACCATAAGGGTCTGCATCAAATAATCCCAGTATTGGGATTTGCAATGAATCAAATAATTTTCTTAATAATTCTCTCGTATTAACATCAGGGAATCCTTTACCCTAAATAAAAAAATGCGTTAGAAGATTTATGCTATTTAAAAAATAAATAAAATACAGGGTTATTACAAAATAATCATCGGTTTTATGAAGCGCTTATTTCGGAACATTATTGGGTTACAACAATGAATTATTCATGAAAATAAACCGAAAGTATACAAGATTGCCGCCCATACTACAGATTTTCAATATGTGCTCCTTAAGTGATGCGGTAAATGTCAAGGCAATAGTTCAGTTCGCTCCACACATTATTCCAATATGGTCGCGTCGATCGTCGCGAATGCAGTTGTAATTCGTAATGCGGTTCCGCAGAATGCTTTGTTGAGTTGGTGGTTTGCATTTGTATGCCTTCCTAAAGGCTGTCTGAACGATTATAAGTGATCCACACTTTGAAAATTCTAGTACAGGAAGCGCTTTCTGCTGTCCAGTCGCCATTTTGAATATGACATTCGCGCATCAACCATGGCAATCACAGGCACATATATGACACATACGCAAAGTGAAACTGCAGTTAACGCCCTCTCATTTGAGTTGTCATGGAAGAATATACCTTTTCTAGTTCGCACATAGTAGTATATCAAAACCCGATTATTCATTTGTAATAACCCTGCATATTAAAAATGTACAGTTTATCGTTCTCAGAAAAGCAGGATTTAATAGAAAAATACCTCGTACGAATGTTTTTGTTTACGAATTAAACATAAAGAAGTATTTCCATTTCGCAAAACAACATGCTAATAAGGATTCAAAGGTTTACAATAAAGTTCTTTTCTATGAAAATAGTAGATTTAACTCTTTGAATTAGATTACTGGCAAACGGTGTAGCTTAAAAGAAATACAGATCTTTAACAGAATCATCTCAGTACAGCAATCAAAAATTTTTCTCTCAGGAAAAAATGGATCATGGAATATATATTACCACTTAAGATTTAGTACTGTACAGATGGTGCAATTTTACCGTTGAGTAAAACACGCATCCAAATCACGAAGTTCCTAATACAAGGCTTTGACTGTTTTACTATATTCCAAAACAGCTTTTACAATCACCAGACATAAACTCGATAGAACACCTATGAAGCATTTTGGGCTCTAAACTAAGAGAATGAGTAATATCTGACAAAAAAGATTGCTGATTTACATGACTAGTTTTTTTTCCATAAGCCAATATTCGTTAATTACTCACTAGAGCTTTCCTTATCAAAATTATTGTAAAAAACAATGTTTATAATGAGATAAACTAATAAACTAAATAATAAATAAATGAAAATTTACCAAAAAAAACATTCATTACGCATCTTTATTATAGAAGAGTAGAGCACTTAAATATGTATTTATATTACTAACATGTATAAATAACAGCTATTATTCATAATATATTAGCAGCATCGATAATATTTTTTTTAATGAGTTTCCAAGGGGAAAAATAGTAAAAGGTAAAAAGGTTGTAAAAAGGTAATTTGATAGTGCTTTAATAAAATATCGTAGCATTCGTGAGTAAATGTGGTAAAGTAGGACTCGTATATATATTTTTTCTAAACCAGGATTTCTATAGTATTTTTATTTTCATATTATCGTATTTTCCACCATTAAAATGAATTATGCTGATCATTTTGGACGAAGTTTCATTTTTCCCTGTCAGGAGTAAGGATAGTGTTCTAGATTCATAACGCATTATAGTTACAGAACTAATTATTGACATTTTATATCATAACAAATTAGAATTTAATTGAATATAAAATGTATATTTATATTCCTTTGTCGTACAGTAATGAGGATGCAAGGATGAAAGAAGGAAAGAATATCGTTGTCGATGACCATTTCGAACACAGCACTTTTCTCGATAACCAGTATGAATCTAGCCTCTGATTGGATATCTGATTTGAATTAAGTGATGTAAGCAGTAATAAAAGATATCCGATAAAAATAAATTAAAGTATAGGTGCCCGGTAAATTAATAAAAAATTATATGAAAGCTCTGGTTTAACGTGATTGTAATGAAATCCAACGTTTTCTATCAGTTTTAATACATTTCAAATAGCGTAGAGTCATTAAAGTACTCTACAAATGATTTTCCCCCACTACAACCATTTACAACCTGGCGATGGATGAGCATTATCAAAATTAGACCTATTAGTTGAACCCCGAGAGGAATGAAAATTTAAGTTTTTCATTGTCAAAGAGGTGCTGCCAGCGAACAGTAATAAGCATAAATAATAAACTGTTACCGTTTAACTTCGACACGCGAAATTTTTTTTCCGAGCACCTTCGTCGTTCCAAGCCCAAGCTCGCACTCTGATTGGTTGTTGCTCTCGGCACTGTTTTCACGTAACTTGGCGATAACCATACTTGGCGAAAAATACTTCGCTCGTAAGTGAACGAGTAAACCTAAATCCTAACCTACTCACTCTTCCTTCATTCTTATCCTCGTAATCTTGTGCTCTTGTGTGTAAAAACTTTTAAAGAGTACAGCTTTCAGTAAGACACGTTCCATCCAATCCAATGCTGCAAGAGAAAAGTTACTTTGTACTCGGTTCGGAAGGAAATAAATCTCTCGACGGAAGCATCTATCGCTACGCCAAGTGTGATTATTGCCAAGTTACATGAAAACAGTGCCGAGAGCAACAACCAATCAGAGTGCGAGCTTGGGCTTGGAACGACGAAGGTGCTCGGGAAAAAAAATTACGCCTTCGACACACATGTTAGTCTAGTTTTCTGGAACGTTGTTTCGTTGTATGGATTTTTTTCACCTGTATTATAATTTCTCACGTTTTGGTAACAACCGTAAGGCGTACATACTTGTTTACATTACAATTACAATTAGATCATGCTTGAAGTTTGTTTAATTGTCTTTAATTCTGTATAGTTAAACGTTTGTTTACGTATAAAATAAAACGTTGTAAAACATGTCCCTAGGGCAGAACGGGTGGGCCATGGGACATCATGAGAAAATAGATAACATATTACCCCATTACATGGGGAAGTACGTCATTCAGCCCTGAAAAGTTTTTAACTAATTTGTTCTGATTATGAATGTTTATATTTTGGTGAACTTTACTCAATATAAATTGAATATTGGGTCGCTTGTTCCATGTTCAAAAAATGGTCTCACAATTCTTGCGCGGCAATAGATAGCAAAGATTATAAGACTGTCCTAGTGTGTGAATTTGGCAATAAACAGAAGAAAAAGGCACAGTCAATGAAACTTCTAGTTAAACTTTTCTAGTCACTAAAAACTAAACAAATATAACTAACTTTTTTTCTGCATTGTCACTAGTTTTATATGTTTCTATAATTATTTTTCCTTATCAAGCCCTTCTGCCCCTGGTTTGGTGCAGAACGGGACAAATGACATAATGCTCTGTTTCTAAAAAAATGTTCTTTTGTTTCCTTACAGTATTATTAAATTTTTGTGATTATTAAATTATAAGGTTTACATAGAAAAATTTACAGCTCGCTTAATTAATCGTTTTGTATTTTAAAAACATGGTTTCAACTTTATACAATAACAACTCATTATTCCTTGGTTCCCCCAATAAGATTAAGGGCTGTGCAAATATAACTTTATCAACATTTTAGTAATTTTGGACCCTCTCTATCCCTTTTGATATCATACGTTATCATCCCTCGAATTCCCCCCCCCCCCACAGCCTAATAATGATATCACTATCAACGTGTAATTTTTTTGTTCTTTGTTTTGATTTTTAAGAATTTTTTCTTTTGAATCGAGTGATATGCAAAACTGATTACATTTTTTTTCACATACTTCATTAAAGAGATGTCAATAAAATATTGTTTTATAAAAATAACACTTAAAAGAAATAGTTACTATTTAAAAGTATTTTATAGTAGCTTTTTGTTACATAATGCATTCAACTGTTATAAAGTCTTGTTACATTTTCTCCGAACGGAGGAGCTGTGGGGGACAGATAGAAATTCTTATCAACAAAAAAAGTGGCCAACATTCTTTCCCTTTTATTTGTTTGTAAACACAAGATTCATTTCGAATATATTTCACATATGGTTTCTAGAACCGTGATTATATATTCATACACATATGAAGAAAAATAGGAATGTCAAACGTTGGGGTACCCCATAATTTAGAATGAAATAATTCTATAATAGTTAGTGATTTTGATAATAACTATGTGTTTTCTTGAAAATAGATAACAGATTAAAAAAAAAAGATAATGTACTATTTTGAACCAAATTTAAAAAAATAGAAAATTTTAATTGGTTAAAAAATTATATCGATATCAAAAGACAAACCCTCCTCCCATTAGAGATATCTTACGATATCATGTGCCATATTTCACACCTCCCCCTAATCCTTAAAATGATAATGCTATATATGCACAGCTCCCTACCAAAAATTTTTCAAGTAGATAAATCTGAAGATATACTGCAACTAAATGCGCAGTATCTCTATAAACTATGTTTTTAATAGATTTTCTTTGATATTATTGGTAAGTATGTAGTTAAATACACAAGAGTGAAATGCCATGTATTCCTTTATCGGCTTCTTCTGAAATTCCAGGATACCTTCACAGAGCTGAGTAATGCAGATAAGTGCAATTGATTATCTTTCTCCTCAGTTAGAACAATATACTGTATGCTAATGTGCTGTGTAGTATTATAGGGAAATGTTGACATTATTTTTTTTTATCTGTTCCTAACGAAGCACTTTACTTGTTTTATTAAGAAATTCAATCCCTAAATGACGCTGTAAAACAATCATTAATATTTACCTAATGATACAAAAACATTATTTTGAAAAATTGCGAAGAATTTAAAATTGATTTTAAATTTAAGGTTAAAAAATTTATAATTGCTTTTTTTTTTTTTTTTTTTTTTTTTTTTTTTTTACATAAATAAAGTAATAATATCAACATCAAAATTTCAAATGACAAAAAATATTTCAATTAAAACTTTTTAAAAATATTTGTTTATACACTAAAATCGTCTTTTAATAATAGTCTAAATTTGTCCCTTTGTAGTATATTAAATATGTAATGGACAATAAAATAGTTCTGTATTGTCGTTGTCTCTGTGCAATGGATCATTCGAAGCGAAAGCTATATCTGCAATAGGCCTCAAAGCTAAAAACAGTTTATAATCGAATAAATTTTCCCCTTTAGCAATCGGCTCCGTAACATGGTCAAAAGCATACGGTATGTAATATTTTTCTTTGAGAGTTCGAATCCCGCTCGCACTTACTTTTCGGAATGAAAATTTATTCCTCTGTTAAAAATAGTAAATTATGCATTGAAATAGCTATAAATAAATTTAACTAAAAGCAAAAAAAAATTCTGGTCTATAGGTATAGATATTTGCATTTGTTGTTGTTGTTTATTAATATTCTTTGCTTTTCATTTCATGTTTAAACATGCAAATATTCGTAGTTATAAAATCACTTATGTGCGACAAAATGTACATTTAATTTATATTTTTTTGTAAATTTCAATTATTATACATATTTTTTCAATTGCGGTTCGAAAATGATTGATGAAAATTGTCGTTCCAAAAAGTAAGTCTGGTTGACATTACATCAAACTTCTTCTCAATTTTGATTTTCGAGAAGACTACAAAACAATGTGCGCATGCGTCAATTTTGTGGTTCTCAGTTGGTGCAACGACCGGCTCCCGCCTGAAGTATGCAATTATGAGTGATTGAATAGTTAGAAGATGGGTTTCAGTGTTCTGTTAAGGCAACATGAAAGCGCATAATGCAGTGAAAACCGTCGGCTATCTTTATTGAATAAAAAATTGGATAAATTAGCCTTGTAGAGATTCTTGGCTGGCTAAAACAAATGAACAGTATGATTAACAAATAAAAAATATTTAAAAATATCGCAACGTCGCATTGCTAACTCGAGAGGCGGGAAAGCTTTTCGATGCTGGCATTCAAATGATTATATCTTGTTTCGATATAATCCTTAATAATACAGATAAAATAGAGATTTTCTTTAAAGAAATAATGTCCATTTACCAATGTTTGGGAAGAATATAGTTTTGTCATTAGAAATGAAGATCCGATGAGTATTCTAAAAATAAAGTTGTTTCACAATGTTTTAGGGGATAGAAAAGGAACATTTTAAACTTAGGACTAGGAGAGAATTTACATCTTTTAAGTAGGTCAACTGACGCACTGTTTCTTTTGTATTTTCCAATTCTTCATCGAACGACCCTTCACAAGTCGATATGATCATTCATTGAAAAGTTACACTTGGTTTAGGCAATACAAAGTTGAAAAGTTATTCATCACAACTCTGATTATTATTGATCACAATTCTGACGCATTATTTTACAATTAAAACATATTCTTTATACCATATCACATTATCTCAATCTTATTAAGGGTGTAATCAAATTCAAACAGCTTATTTTCTGTTTTATTTATATATTCATTTTTGCTCTCAAACGGATCAGATTGGCAGATTCTCTTATTCAGAAGCTATGCATAATGTTCCGTGCTCGTCTATTTTCTGATAAAGGCAAAAAATATTGCTAAAAATGCAGTCAAAGCTGGCGTTTTGAACACAATTTCGTGAAGCAAGAGGGCTGGGAAAAAAAAATGGTCTTACTGAGAAAATAATTGTTTGCAAATGAAGTTCTAATTAATTGAACAAAAAATGAGACCACACGGCAGTTTACACGTTTCTTCAAAAATCAAGTCAGTAAGTTTCATGTTTTCACAATTAAAATAAGTCTAAAAATGTTTCAGAAAATTTTAAAGTCTTAAGGTTTGAAAAATATCTTTTTGAGTACACGCTAAAATATTCTAAAAATAGCGATAATCGAAATCTGCACCACTTAAGTCTTCTTCAAGATCATTAAAGTTGTCGACGTCTGCGTATTCATAACTTCATATTCATAAAACCATTCATGACTTTGTATTCATATAACCTATCTAATTCTGTAACGAAATGATCGTATCGACTTGCGAATAATATGATTCGATTCAGAAGTAAAAGTTCATATTAAACGACACCCCACTTGACATAGTTAAAACAATTAAAATTACCCACACGAGTTAAAATGCCCCCCACCCCAAAAAAAAGGTATTTTTGTTGGTGAGGAAGAGAATAAATCTCATTGAATTTTCCTTTCTAGTGCTCAAAACGATGCTCTCCGCAAATTTTCGTGAATAGCCATTCGTTGTTACAGTAAAAACCTATTTTACATTCATAAAGTGCAATCGTCGATTTTGTATAAATAAAAACCTGTCGTAATTTTACAAAAAAGGATCATATTGATTGAGAATGGGATCCTTTTATTCAGAATTAAAAACTACTTAACAAACGATACCATACGTGACCAGATGAAAAATATTTGATTTTAACTTCACCCTGTGGCAAAATTCGCTTTTTTGCCTTCCCTTCCTTCCAAAAAATAAATAAAAATAATGTGTCTCTCGTACCAAAAAAAAGTTTTTTTTTTTTTTTTTTTTTTTTTTTTTTCCAAGAAAAACTTTTTTCGGGGGAGAAAGACACATTACATCGTCATTTCTAGGATGAGATTTTCCGAAATTTTTGCGTATGGTCATCAGTTGTTGTATTTTTCTCAATTTAGCTGCACTGAAATATGCTGAATGGTCTAAAGTATAATGTGTTTCAAAAGTTAATAAATGCGTACAGATCTGCCTCCTATTCCTTTAATCCAGTCACGAAATTTTACTACCCAATACCTCATGTACATTTGTAATTTATTCGTTAAACAATACACTTCCTTTATTACAAAGATTTTTTTATTCTAAAGATACGGTTGCGCAAATAAACATTTCAGCAAATTTCTTTATTTGAAAACCGAAATAAAAGTGTTCGGATAAATAAAACATCCAAAAATTATATTGTTTTTAAAAACTTTTTAGAAAACATTGCTGGAGAAAAAAAATGATCATAGCATTTGAAAATTAATTAAACATAGACTCTAAATTTGGAAAATCTCTTAAAATTTCAATCAATTTTTCCATTTGTTTCCGTCGAATTTATATTATGATTGTTTCGACATAATATCGTATTTACTAACAAAGGTTTTTCAAAATAAGTGCCACAACAAATAGATTTTTGCATAAAATAAATTGGAACTACTTGATTATCCCGTCGATGAATTTCGCCAAATTATACAAATCGCCAAACTAATCGCAAAATTATACACATTGAAATAATTTGTTTTTTAAATAACGAAAAAATAATTAATTAGTAGAATATGAATAAAAATTGAAATAAAAAGTCGAAATAAAATCACGTAATGACGTTTTAAACACGCGTATCGTATTTAATGTGATATTCACAATCATCCATTATTGGCATTTAATCTTACTGTTTGGCGATAAATTTTTGGTCGACAGGATAACCAAGTAGTACCAATAAATTTACATTACATAAATAGATACAATAATCGCGTACTTCAGATTTTTTTAAATATTTTAATGAAATTTAAAAAGTGATAAAAAAGGATACTAGTTATATCCTGAACGTTGTTTGGAATAAGCATCCCCTAAAAGGAAAAATAAAGCGCACAAATTAATGCAACCGCACAAATTAAAATAATTCAATCGCACAAATTAATGCAACCAAATATTATGAATATTTAAAATATTGGATACATGCAAAACAATGTGTTTTTTCTGGCCATGCCATATTTTATTACGTTTGCACATAATAAAACACTAGTTATAATCTTAATTACATTCACTTGTATATTGTTTCAAACATGATGGCTATTATTTCAAATAATCAAAAGTATTTTTTATTGTAATTTAAAAAAATGTTAAACAACTATTAATTTAGTGTAGCAGAGCAATACACTAACCACTTAAGCTACTGGTGAAATCAAAATATAATGTATCATAATTTAAGTGGTGTTTTTATAATACTGAAAAAAGGGTGTTTTTATAATACTCCGATTGCAAATGAGTAGTTGAATTAAAAAAAGTATAAGATTTGAATTATTAGGGTTAAATTAAAGCAAGAAATTCTGTCGCATTTACATAAATTATAATTTTGTAACTATGAAAAAATTATTTTATTTTTCTAATTAAATATCCTGAAATGTACCATTAAATTCTTTATTTATCATATTTGATAATATATAGAATGGCTTTCAAAAACTTTTAGGCAAACTTTAAAGTATGATGGAGAGAAATATACTAAACTTTTTATTTCTTTGGTTGAGATAAGTCCCTACACACTGCCTTTGCAAAAAAATTCAATTTATTATTATTATTATTTTAGATTAAAGTTCAAACATTTGTTATTCTAAAATTGCCTTAATTTTAATTCAATGATACTTAGAAATAAAATTATAATCTAAAATACAAATCGGCAATGAACTTTCTGAAACTGGAAGTTACGTTTAAACAGCTACTGAGAGATTTATAGTACATTTTAAAACGCAAATACATAATATACAATATATACACATCCATGTAAACACCTACAAATAGGGTGGATTTTTTTTTTTTTTTTTTTTTTAACCATTTGAAAAATGGTTGTTGTTTTCGGGAGAATGGACCCGATGATGTTACCACTTTTGAATGATGTTACCACTTTTGAATGATGTTACCACTTTTGAATTTAAATTAAATTCTTTATTTTTTTTTTTTTTTTTTTGTAAACTTTATACATAATTTTTTTGAGCTACATCAGTATCTTAATAATTTGCGTTTTCTCGGTTACTGCGATTTTCATCGTGTACGTTTATGAGAAACATCAGTTTTTTAGAAGTTTATAAGATATTGAAATAATTTTTTGACAAAATGCTCTGTTAATCTATTGATATGTTATGAAACAAAATATAGCTCGTAAGTTTGTATATATTTAAGAGCTTTTACTTATTTTATTTTTATTTATTTATTTGAAAAATACGCATTTAAAAAAAAATCATATCTTGTATAAAAAATTTGTTATATGTTAGTAAATTTAAAAGGTGTTGTAAATCTTTTTGGCTAATAACTTTTTCATAATATATGAATTAAGTGCTGCTTGATACATAAAAGACAAAAAAAAATTACTACTGTCCAAAAAATAAAAATTAGAAATCCTGAATAATATTATAAAAAGAATAAAAATATAATCTTGATTAATATAATAACATTAAATAACATTAACTAATAAGACAAGAGAAAGCAGAGGTCTGCGTAACATATCTTCATCCATATCGCTTCCTGGAATAAAGTCCTGATTTTGAAATAAGTATTCATTCTTTTCTTCTAGGTTCGTACATTGTATAATTTTGCTCGTGACGCTGGTTTTTACAAAACCTAGTGTATATTAACAAGCAGCTGTATAAAATGAATTTTTCTAAATCATGTTTCATCACTCGTTATTTAAAAAAAAATCTGCTTTTTTATTTATTTATTTATTACTTTCTTTTATCTTCAATAGAAGAAAGTATTGTAATCGAAATTTTTTTCGACTTCCGGTTTTCAACGGATTTGCACATTTTAGGAGTCAGAGATTCCAAAAAACATGTTTTTACAAAATGTCTGTCTGTCCGTGTGTATGTCTGTGTGTCCGTAAAAAGTCTACTACTCTTTTCTGTCTACCGTCAAAAAATGTATGAAGATATGCATAGAATTGAACGAAATTTTTCGTGAATGTTTTTGGCTGTGGCAAGCAGGTTCTCCTTTAATTTTGAAATATTCCGCCGGAAGAAGTCGTTGCAATAACAATTTTTTCAATATTGTACCGACTAAAAGTGTATGAAGTTATGCATTGAATTGAACGAAATATTTTGTGTAAGTGTTTGGCTATAGCTAGTTTGTCCTCCCTGAATTTGAAAAAAAATCCGCCGAAAGGGGGCGCTGCAATAGCAATTTTTGAGCCATTTTCAATATTTTACCACAGAAAAGTGTATGAAATTATGCATAGAATTGAATGAAATTTTTTGTATAGGTCTTTGACTAGTTAGGCTAGGAGCAATTAGAGACTAGGAGGCGCTATAATCGCGATGTCTGCGCGATTTTTATTATTTTACCATTAAAAAGTGTTTGATGTTATGCATAGAACTGTTATGCATAGAACTAAATTTTTTGTGTATGTTTTTTTGGAGTATGGCGAGTAGATCCTTTCTGAATTTGAAAAAAATCTGAATATCGTTCTAGTGTTCATTGGCTTGTGCATATACGGAAACTCATTTTTATTCCAATTAATTGGCAGAAGCAGAAATTTAAGATGCAAATCATAGTTGGTACAGTATTGAATTAATAATATTTATGTATAAACATGTGTAACTAAATTTTGAAATATTTAAATGTAAGTATGAGATAGAAGAAAGTTTTAAAATTGGCACATCCAACTATTTTTTTTTCTGTTTGTTTATTTTTATTGCAACTTCATCGGTTGTTACAATCAACTTGAAATTATAATAACTATGCAAAATATTTTTTAGCGGGAAATATAAATTACTTTAAAAGAAATTTTTGTCATAGGAAAATAATTGAAACTATTAATAGAAACCAAGAAACCCTTTATACTCACTCGAGCACTTTCCGAACAATCTATATAGTTACTTTCCGCATCTTTGAACCGTACTGGTCCAGCGATGCATCCTTTAGAGGTCGTAAGCTGTAAAACATGTTTCGGGTAAATAAATAATCTCACATATAAATATCGTATTAAGTATCACATTCTATAAAATGAAAGAATTTATTAAATGAAGGATAGCCTTTAGAGCATAAGATAATTTTGAACACATGAAATTTTCTGCATTACATATTGATTTAAAAGAGCTTTTTTTCACATTAGATTTTAAGAAAACTTCTTAAGTTTGTTGCTGATTTCAATTCTCAACAGTTTAACTTACAGTTTTACTACATTACACTGTAAAAAAATGGACGATTTTACGAACGTATTACTGATAATCTGGACGCCTGTACAATTTACTGTTTTTTAACGGAAAAATTTCCATAAATTCCAAAAAATATTCCGTTTTTTCGAATTCTTCCCGGAATGTACGGAATTTTTTCTGTTAAAAAACAGTAAATAGTACTGGTGTCCAGATTACCAGTAATACTTCCGTAAAATCGTCCCTTTTTTTACAGTGTAGTGATGTTTTGTTTCTTCGGAACACTACAATTATCTTTAACAACTTCTAAATAGGTGAACTTTAATTATAAAAATCCGCTATAGAAATATTAATACAGAAACTGTTTCATATGTGTTAATCGACCTTTTTATTAGCTTTTTGGGTATAGAGCACCATTTTCATAGATATGCGACAATTTTTGTGTCTGTAGTTAAAGGTTAAAATAAAATCTAAATCATTCACAAATAGAAATAGTGGCAGTTTAAAAAATTAATTTTGTTTGCAACTGGATGCAACTAAACTATATGGCCAAAAGTGACCGGCCACTTGCGATTAACAATCATCTAATTTTAAAATGTAAACCTCTTTTTCTCACATTTAAAAATATGAACAGAATATAAGATAAAAAATGGGTAACATTTTTAAGTCTTCTTTATGCCTTTTATTACACATTTTGATACTGTGCAGTGCAAAGAATAATTTTAAGAGTTGTCACATTTCGTTTGCTGTTGCATTTGTAAAATCTCATTTTATTTAACAGCGACCTGTATTGTATATTTGTATTGAAAAATCATGGTAAATATACCAAGTATGAGGAATGAAAGAAAGAAGGGATTCTTAGATAACTTTCATTGCTTTTTTTTTAAATAAAATCTGATGTGAACATCGTATTGAAATAATTTCATACCTGCTATGAAAAATTCAGCAGTTTTAAACATTATTTCCTGCTTTATATTCATAAAAGTCACAAAAAATGCTTTTTTCATCAATCCATTCTCGAAATAGTTTGTAATTGTACATATATATATAAATCCAACAGCTTGTTTGATGTTTATGGTTATTGGATATGTAACCTTTGCATTTACATACACATAAATAAAATATATATGTGGATTGGTTAGCAATCAAAGTTTGTTCAAACTTCAAAATAAGTGGAGTCAGGAGGAGTAATTAAAACCACATTTGTACATTTTCAACATTGTTATTTTTTTTTTTTTTTTTTTTTTTTTTTTTTTCGATTTGGAAAAGTGATATTTTTAGTACATAAGAAATAAATTTGATTCTAGAATACATCTTAAAAATTTAAATTCTCATAACTATTTTTTAAGCTAAAAGAGTGGTTATAACTACCCCGTCAAAATCTCACAATCACAAAATTTTGGAGTTATTAAGACCACAAGTGGGGAAATTATGACCACTATATTTTCACTTTATACTTCCCTATAAGCATTTGTTTGTGGTTATTGTGACCATTAGAACTCCAGACTGACAAATACATTTAAGAAAAAGTTTGGTAGACTTTATTTCAAATTGCTATTTTAAAAATGCTTCATACGAGCGATAAAGAATATCGAAAATTAAAAATACAGGGTGTTTATAAAGTCCCGGACCCATTTTGATGTTTAATACTCATAAAATAATGAAGATACAGTAAAACCTCTAAAAAACGGACACCTCGGGATCGCAGAAAATGTCCGCTATTCGGAGGTGTTCGCTATTGGGAAAACCTCAAAAATTTAAAAATCACTTAGAAATGCTTAATGTTTCATTAATTTACTTTTATGTGTCCTAAAACCTTTATTATATTATTAATCAGAAATAAAAATTATTTTTAAGCAAAAAAAAATGAAATAAAATTGTGCACACTTTTATCCACTGTTTATTATATTATTGTTAGAAAAATCTGTTACAAAAGTTTATTTTTGCTTGCGATTATATGTACTAATTTGTTTTTCTGTGTAATGTTATTAGAAATTGTAGAGTTCCGGGAGAGGAGGGAGGGATTGCACTTTTTGATCTTTAAAAGCATAAAATCTCAAAATGTTCTTGGATGACATTTCAATAGTCTAGGAGATTATTTCTCCCTGGCAACCCCAGACTTTAGCACTGAACGTTGAGGGGGGGGGGGGATTTTCCCCAGATCTTTATTTACAATTAACTGTGATTACAAAATTTGTGACACATTGTCCTGATAAATTCAGAGGCTTTTTTACTTTTTTTTCATTTTTTTCCTGTTTAGAAAATACTTTTTCATTCCTTATCGCCGAATAAAGTGTCCGCTATTCGGAATGTCCGTTATTTAGAGGTTAAACATGCAAAAAATTAAGTTTTGGGAGTGGGGATTGGAAAACCGTCCGTTAAATAGAGGTGTCCGCTATTCGGGAGTGTCCGTTATGGAGGTTTTACTGTATAAACAAACTTATGACATTTATTGATGGAATAACTCATATATTTTCGTTTTCAGGTTTGAATATCTTTACTTTTGTAAATATCGTCTATGAGTGTGGTTAATTTCAGATAATTTCATTTTCCAGTCTAAATATCTGTACTTTTCTAAATATCGTCTTCTTATTAATTGCATTATAACATATTGCATTTGGCAACTATTGCAATGTAATGTTTACTTTTGATGTGTTTGTTCTATAATACTTTTGTATGTGATGTTTTATTCGAGCGGATATTAAAGAGAATGTATACATCACAAGAGAAAGCACAGATTTTATGGTGGTTCATAGACCCCCAGCTCACCTGATATAACGCCGCTGGACTTTTTCCTTTGGGGATTTGTAAAGGACAATGTTTAGGAGGAAAGTGTCGAACATTGATGACTTAAAAGCCAAAATTACAACCGCAATAGCCTCTGTGCACTGTAAAAAAAAAATTCAAGAGGTTACTAAAAATTTCTTAGTAAATTTGTATTCCACAGAATTTTTTAGTAACCATTACAAACTTTTTTTTGCAAGTGAAACAAGCATTTCTTTTGTAAACTGAACAAAAGAATTTTTTGTATAACTAACTTAAAAATTTTTAGTATGAGCCACTAAGCAAATTTTAGTAATAGCTCCAAAATTACTTTTAATAACCATTACGTGCAACCGAAGTGGAGAAGCTTCCGTCGAGCTGCATCCAAACTTCTGAAGCGGAAGATTTTCGGCAAAACCGCAATAGATGGCAGCACTAAACATTCCTTACTGCTCCGACCGGATTTTCATAAATCCTTTATTAACGAGACACTACAGACATTCGGGGTGTATTTGGCGGTGGCAAGTTTCGAACCCGTGACCTTTTAGCCTGAAGTCCGTTACTATAACCACTATGCTATCAAGGCCACACCAACTGAGTTTTAGTAAGAGCTATTAAAAATATAAAACCATTAACTCTATTCGTTGCTAACTTTTTTCTAGTGATTCTTACAGATTTTCTAGTAACCCACTAAGATTACTAAAATTTTTTTAGTAATTACAAGGATCACTAAAGTTTTTTTAGTAGATCGACCTTTTTTTTTTATAGTGTGGATGCCGACATGCTTGCCGCTACCTGGCATGAAATTGACTATCGACTTGATATTCTCCGTGCGACGAAGGGGGCACACGTGGAAGTTCATTGACAAGGGTCATGAAACTTTTTGAGTCTATCTAACCATTTATGTTATTAATTTTAATCTATCTTTATTATTTTATGAATTATTAAACATCAAAATAGGTCAGGGACTTTATAAACATCCTGTACATTATGAGGTTTTAAGCATGAAACACAATTTTACCGTACACAGTTTTCTCTAGTATGGAGGTGGTCACAATTTACTCCCCTGGTCTTAATTACCCAAACTTGACTCTACCAGTTAAATAAAAAATTAGTCGGTTCCAACCATAGTCAGTGATATTACAAAATATAATATTATATATATAAAGTTATTTCATAGCTAATGATAAAGGAACTGTATTTGGATTTATTTAAATAATAAAATTATTCATATTTTAAAAATATTTTGAATACAAATTATATGCGGTTAAAAGTCTTAATTACATTTTCAAACACTTATAAAACAAAACTTATAGGACTTGTTTCCTAGTCTGTAACTACTATTTTAATATATTTGAAGCCTTTTAGCTAATTAATTATATTATACAGCATCCGAAATTTAAATGTTTGATCTGTAAGTTTCATTATTTCATTCAACGACAATAAAATTAAATTTGCCATACACTGTAAAAAAAAAAAAAAAAAAAAAAAAAAAAAAATTCAAGAGGTTACTAAAAATTTTTTAGTAAATTTGTATTCCACAGAATTTTTTAGTAACTATTACAAACTTTTTTTTTTGCAAAAGAAACAAACATTTCTTTTGTAAACTGGACAAAAGAATTGTTTGTATAACTAACTTAAAACTTTTTAGTATGATCCACCAAGCAAATTTTAGTAATAGCTCCAAAATTATTTTTAATAACCATTACGTATGCCCGAAAGGCAGGAGCTTCCTTCGACCTGCATCCAATGGGCAAAAAAACAGACTTCTGAAGCGGAAGATTTTCGGCAAAGCCGCAATAGATGGCAGCACCAAACATTGCTACCTGCTCTATTTTCACATGTTCCTAAAGTGAAGGGAAAGTCCAGAGATTATTACCCATGGTAACTGCTATGACAGGATTTTCATAATCCTTTTATTTAACGAGTACTTACAGTGCATACATTCGGTGTATATTTGGTGGCGTAAAGCATCGAACCCGGGTACTTTCAGCCTGAAATTCGGTGCTATGACCAGTATGCTATCACGGCCACGCCAAGTGAGTTCTAGTAATAGCTATTAAAAATGTAAAACTGTTAACGCTATTCGTTGCTAGCTTTTTTCTAGTAATTCTTACAGATTCCTTGTAACCGAGTAAGATTACAAAAAAAATTTTAGTAATTACAAGGATCGCTAAAAATTTTTTAATAGATCTACCCTTTTTTTACAGTGTAGTCATATTATTCAATGTAATTATGGAAATTTAACTTAATAATGACTTCTTAAATAATAATGCAACAAAAGAGATTAAATATTTTCTGCATATTTTCTTATCTAAAATTTTAAAAAGCATTGATCAAAAGTAATAAATTATACAATAATGAAAAGCTGTATTATTTTTATAGATAGATCTATGAATTAAATTTTATTTACCACATGAAGATGAGTTTTGGACACATTTAGAAGACAGGCTATATCATCTAAGAGATTGTCAACAACTGACTGGGATTTAAATAGATTTACGTCTTCATAATAGAGCTCTCTGTAAATGTAACAAAAACAACAAAATATTTGATCAATGGAAGCTTAAATCATCACTATATGTAACAATGGTTATCAAATAAAAGCAAGATTTAATCTAGAAACATAATTAAGTAATACCTCGACTTACTTCAGGTATACGCAGTGTTCTCGCTAACATTTGACCAACGTTAGTAATTTGGCTAATTAAAAATAAAAAAAACATTCGCCAAATGAAAAAAGTAGATTCACCGTGTAGCACAAAAAAAATTATGTTTAATCTTTAATGTACCCTTTTTTTAAAAAATATGTTCTAAAATAACTTAAGTTTTTTATAACTGCGACAAAGGTTGTTATTAATCTAATTTCAACTATCTGCTAAAAATATATTGAAAATATGTATCTATGCATATATATGAAAAATGAAAAAGAAAAAAGAAATGAGCACTAGCAATTCGACGAATCTAATCGCTTGTTTACTCGCCAAATGAAGAATTTAGTCGCAATTTCGCGAAATGGCGAGAGACAGCGAGAACCCTGGGTATACGTACAGTATAGACTTACGTACGGGTATACGTACAGTATAGACTCGTATAGACTTACGTACGGTAAGGCATCGGTTTCGTACCAAGACTATGTGACATAATTTAAAAACGACGTTTGTCGAGATACTAATAAAAACAAGTTGGAAATTACACGTGAAGCGTAGCAAATAAGGTGCGTTCGTACGATAACGAAGTTTTAAAATATTCAGATCTTGCTGATATAGTAGAGCGTACTTTGGATACAGTATAGTGGTCGAAATCTTTGTGTTCCTGCAAATATGCAAGGAGTAATTTTTATTATACTTCTTAACGTATATCTTATTCATAAAATGTGAAGTAGTTTAATATAATTAAAACACGCCCCAAACAATGTTTCCCCGTATAACATTATTTAGTGGAATACATTTGTGTGGCCCTGTAATTTAATAATAAATATTCTTTGCATCACATATTGTGAAAAATGTATTTTTTACTACATATTTCATAGATTCATGTCAATTCTATTATGTTCAAATGAGTGTAACACCATTAAAATGCATTTGAAACTTTTTTTCCCATTGACCGTAATGTAACGGAATCCTTTTGATTGTCCCTGTAATTGATCTATCCATCCGATTTTCATAAAATTTGAAATGACTCGACAGAATTATGGAAAAATTATACGTTTTAAATTTCAAATGATTAAAATGCATTTGAAACTTTTTTGCCCATTGACCGTAATGTAACGGAATCCTTTTGATTGTCCCTGTAATTGATCTATCCATCCGATTTTCATAAAATTTGAAATGACTCGACAAAATTATGTAACAATTATGTATTTTAAATTTCAAACGATTCGGTTGGGTAGTTTTTGCCTTGTTATTTACGGATAGACAGACGGACAGACGGACGGACTGAGTGACAACAATAGGTGCTACGTATTTACATAATTACGAACGCACCTAAAAAAGGGTAAATAATGAAAATTCTCCAAAACCTATTAAACATATTCTATTCTATTTAGGAATTGTGTTACTTATATTTAAAATTGTGAAAGAAAGCTTTTGCAATATAAAAATTTGGAATAAATCAATAGGATATTAACTTACAATATATAGTTCTATATGTGTTTGAGAATGCGAAAAAAATCTTGCAATGAAGTTTGTACCGACATTTTTTTTTTACTTTTAGTAGCTCTTTGTAACAGCAGAGTGACTTTTTTCTGGTGACTTTTTTGCTTACCCAATCATACGTAGTATAGAGTAAATCCTGCATTCGTTTTAAAAATCTATTTTTTTTTCTTTGGAAAAGCCTATTTTTGGAAGAAAAAAAATGCCGTCTGTGCGTGTGTCTGTAAACGCATTATCTCTCAAATGAAGATTGAAATTTGACTTGAAATTTGGAATGTACTTACACTTACAAGGAAGGTCTCCATACTGGGCATACTCAGAATTTTATGAAAAAAATACTAATTAAAGTACTTATGTGTGTAATAAAGGATCAGTCAAAATTAGCGGCGGAATCACATTAGAAATTATGTAAAAAAATAAAATAGTTTCGAATATTTGGCGTGAAAAGACGAAAGAGTCACTCGATTTGGCGAGCAGCTTTTTTCCTCGCCAAAAGCAAACGATTATTATGCAACTCAAAACTGTTGGATATTTAGAATGCGTGTAAATCGTATTTAATGAATTTAAACATAAACAATGAGAGACTTTAATATATTATATACATATATATACATATTATATTGCATATATATATATTATTTGTTGAAGTAGCTATTTAATTAATCATTGGAAAAAATGTTTTCATAGATTTAAAAAAAAAAATCATATTGAGAAAAATTATCTTCATAAATTTAAGCGTATTCAAAAATAAAAGAAAGGAGTTTCCATGGCAACAAAATCTAATCGACAATTCTCAATTGGACTTTGACCAGGAAACAAATTTAATTTAAATTATGAATTTCGTTTTAAATCTCAAATTTTGATGATTAAATTTGAATATAAATACATATAAATATCGATATAACAAAATTATACTTTAAACAAATTAAAACTTATAAAACTAAAGTTATTTAAATTAAATCTATCAAAACAAGTTCAACATGAAACTTTTTTTTTCTTGAAGTGTATTTGACATAAAGTATTTTTTGAAACTACATTCCTTCGCCAACCGGCGATAAATCGCCAAATAACGAAATTTTCATTATTTTTTTACGGATACTGAATGGAGGTTCCGCCGAAATTTTTTTTATTAACATATATATCCACACGAGAAAAACATTCTGTAATTTTTTCAGATTTTTCGCGGTATGCTCGTATGGAGACCTTCCTTGTTAGTATGCAAGAATGAAAAGAAGTTTATTTAATATCTGTAACCACAATTTTCCGATTTTTTTTTATTTGATTTAATGGAAGTTGTATAAAAATTTTCGATTTTTTTTTTAATCATTGAATGTAAAAGACAATAAAAGAAAAAAATACATAAATTTTGCATAAAGAATGAAGTTTATCGGATGATTAATTGCTGAGATATTTGCATTATATTTTTCACGTTCTTCGATTTTTCATGACCCTGTATTTCATTCAAATTTCAATTCAAAGACATATTTTAATTCAAAATGTGACACTTAATTCAATATAGTAAACTATTAGTCAATGTAAATATCATTTTTGGATGTTTTCTTCACGCAATTCGGCACTACTTGATTACCCCATCGATCAAAAAACTATCACCAAACTGTAAGATTAAATGCCAGTAATGGCTTATCGTAAAAATCCCATTCAATGAACATTTAACACGTTACAGGTATTTGTTACGTCATCAAGTGATTTTTAAATCGGCACTTTATTTATAGTTTTATTAACCGTTTACCAATTTATTTCTTCTTTCGCTATTCAGAGTAAAAATTATGCCAATATATATGAGGAGCCCAGAAGCCAAGGGGTACAAGTGACAAAATGTCGATTTGGAGTAAATTGAGTTTAAAGATAATTGATGTTAAATTGGAACATCAATAACAATTGACTAAATTGAAATAGGAAACATCTGCTTGTTGCATTCTAATCTTTGAACTCTCATTTCAATAACTGTTAAAAAAACAGAGTACAATTTTCTTTAAATGTATAATTAATCAATATTGTTTGTTTTTCGAAAAAAGTGGTTTATCTCTATAACTTCCCAAATAATCAGAAAATGACCTATATTTCTTTACCTGAAATGAAAAAAGCATATTTCCAGATACCCTGTGCACTTAACTCAATTTTTTCAATTTTGTCACTTATACCCCTTGGTTTCTGGGGTCCTCATATAATGTACGAGTAGTTTAGCGATTTATATTATTTGACGAAATAGGACGATAGGATAAATAAGTTGTACCCGCAATTTCGTAATGCATTAAAATATTTAAATATTCGTTTAAATTTTATTTTGCAATTGCAATGCATTTTATAGATAGTTTTCACGTGCTTTATTTTCATCTTTTATATTATGCATATCCATGATGGGTAAGTATTGGGCTGCCCCCCGCCCCCTACGACTAGTTTATTTATTTGTCACTGTCACATTACTGTCACTTGTAAGTTTCTCTTCATGAACCAACCTTTTAAAAAAAAAATTAATTTCCAGGCCTGAAGACGTAAATGTGGAGTGACATAAGTCTAAGGGATGTAAATCGGGGTATTACCGTAATTTAAATTATTTTACATTCAAAATCCTTGCTTTCTGTTATTATGAATTCTTAGCACTTCTGAAATGTGTTTAGAGATACTTAAACTACCCATAAAATGATTAGTTATATTTTATTTGATGTTCATGACTTGTTAAACATCAATACTTTAATGAAATTTATTATTAATAATGATTATTGCATTAGATTAAAATACCCTAATTCTGTCCCATCGCGTCCTTAAATCTGTATTTCTTGTTGGGTTTTGGGGATATTTTTGTCATCTCTTCTGTAATTATGAAGTATTTCTGTATTTTCTAATTGAGAATTAATAATGTAATAAGCAAAAAAATGCCTTTAGCACAATATTTTTAAGCAACAGTTTAAAAAGAGATTCGTTATAACTTTTGTTTGGAACTTCAGAGTGTAGTTAGAGTTGCAAAAATTCGGTTTATTCCCGGGTTTATTTCCAATAGACCAGGTTTATTCCCAAAAAACCGAATTATTCCAAAAAATCCCGGGTTTTTTCCAGGTTTATTCCTAAAAACCCGGTTTATTCCCGGGTTTAAACCGGGTTTTTTCTAGCCTTTGCAACGCTAAGTGTAGTACTGATGCCTCAAACTAGGATTTTTAGTATTACATGGTTGGTATTTCTAGATTGGGCCATCTTTGCCATGTTTAATTCTGGCATGTAATGACCAACCTCTTCCATAATCTAAGCTTCCAACTCTACTAGTGCTGACACTTTCTTTTTTTTCTCTTTTAGCAGGATCACCCACGACTGGAGTCACTAAAAATCTCCCAACCGTTGAAATATCAATTTGAAGAGAACAAGAAAAAAAAATCGAAGAAAATAAATGTCATTACGAAATTTACCAATCTTTTTTTTTTTTTTTTTTTTTTTTTTTGTAAATGTTCTATCTTTAAAGAATATATTAATTACAAAGGTGCAGCCATGAATTGCCAGAAATGGTCTGATAACTCCAAAAAATATTAAATAAATTACAAATCCATGTAATATTATTTCAAAGTAATTTCTATCTGCCGTACTGCACTTCTATGCTTAGTTGTATAAGCTTCTGAGAGAACTTTTAAGCCCTCTTTTCGGAATGCTCTTTAATGTGGAAGTCGCCGTTTTCATGATGACTCTGATGTCCTCGAATCTTTTTCAAATAGGTTTTATTGTGCCAAAATTTCAGACTGAGGACCGAGGGACTGGGTAACCACTTCCTTAGAAATGTTCAATTCATTGGCAAGTACTGAAATAGTCAATCGGCGATCCAAAATCACATGCTTAGGAACTTTCTCAATTGTTTCTGTCGTATACACGGAATGCGGCCATCCAGCGTGTGTTTCATCTTCTACAAATTCGCGGCTGTCCCGAAAACGGCTAAAGGGTCTGTCCACCTCCCACCTTTTCGATATCATACGTTATCATCCCTCGAATTCCCCCCTCCTCTCAGGTAATGATATCGTTATCAAAGTGTGTTTTCACATACTTTATTGATTCAAATAAAGTCAATAAAATAAAATATTGCTTTATTCAAATAACACTTTTAAAAATATATACTATTTAAAAGTATTTTATATAATTTTTTTGTTGTTGTTGTTACATAATTTATTCAACAGTAATAAAGTCCTGTTGCACTTGTCCCGAACAATGGAGAGGTGGGGCAAACAGAAAATTACTATCAACAAACAAGTGGACAACATTCCTTCTCTTTCTCTTTTATTTATTAGTAAACGAAAGCTTCATTTCAAATGTACTTCGCCTATGGTTTCTCTAACTGTGATTATGTGTGCATTATTTAGAACTAAATACCTTTTTACAAATAAAAAGGGAAAATTTTGATTGAATCAAAAATTATATCGATGTCATGAAACAATATCCCCTCCCGTTAGAGGTATCTTATAATATCCTGTATAAGACATTCACCTTCCCCCTTAAAATGATAACAATATATATGCACAGCTCCAAGTCAGTAAAAAGCACGTGAGCGAGATAATGCTTCCTCTACGTACACTTTTTCAACATTTTATAAGATTTTGTAGCGGTTTTGCCAAATCTGAAATAGAATTTAATTTTTATTCTCTGCTCTATATTGACTTCTACAGCAAAAATTTAACTGTTACGTTTTAATGTTTCAAGATCAAAACTTGTTTATGAAGCGCGCCGATGTCGTTGAACATGAAAAGATAAACGACTTTCGAAATACATGAATTACTGCGTTGTGATGATTTCCGGTTCTCCTTCAGTTACGTCAGTCCTGGAGATTAATAGGCGTACCTTGTAAAAATTTACGAAGGGTAGAGAAAAGTCCAGCATAAAAAATCCAAAAATTGTGTTATTTTCGTTTTTGCTAACTCAAATGCAAGAGCAATTAATTCTGCTCATATACTATACAAGCATCTGATAGTAAGCAGCTGCACTGCTTAATTAGTGCAATTTTCTCAATTTTTTAGATATTTTTTGTTAATTTTCAAAGTTACAAGTTTTCCTTAAAGTGACGATATTTTGTTATTTTTCTCTATTACAATTTATGTTATGGGGAACTCTTTATTTTGCTTACAATACTTCTAAACATTACAATATACCGACGACATTAGATTATTCGCATATGGGGATATTATATATATATATATATATATATATATATATATATATATATACCATTAAAAGTAGACAAGATTCACCAATAGATTTTATCAATAAAACAATAAACCAAAACAAAGAATTAGAATTGAATTGAATTATAATAAAATAAAAAAATAGTGTAACGAGTAAATCTGAAAAAATAAATAAATAAAATGAATGCAAATAGAATTTGTAGCTCCAAAAGCAGAATCATCAGACCCCAAATGCTCTGGAACTACAAATGAAGTGTGCGGTTTCATCCACGTATTAGCCATGAAATAGCAAAATAATACGTATTTGGGGCTACCAGCACACAAAAACCAAATTATTAAACAAGGAACAAAGATATTTTACAAAAAGAAGTTGAAAGTAAGTAAAAATAATAGTTATCCATAACAAACAAAAAAGATAAAGCTGAATGGAAATATAATTGAACCGGAGAAAATAATTAATAATCGATATTAACATAAAATTAAATTAATAAAATTATTAAAATTTGAATTAAGAGATAACATTCATATTAACATATAACTTAAAATACCATTTTTTTACTTTAATCAGTAACATTTATTGTGACTTTACAGGTAAAAACTCATTATCTTAATATAGGATAATAAAAATTAAAAAAAAAAATTTGAAAAAAAAAAATAAAAAATAAAATAAAATAAAAATAAGTAAAAATTTAAAATAATAATAATAATAATAATAATAATAATAATAATAATAATAATATTAGTAATGATATTATAAATAATAATACCAAAAATTATATCAATAACATTAAAATTAATTTGATAATTAAAACATAGCTACCTAACTATAGATATAACTAGACAAATATCCATATATTGGTGTCAATTAAACAGTTTAAAAATTATGTTAGAATAAATAACCCACTCTCAATTTTTTTAAATAATTAACCTTTGCGTTTTATCCAGACAACACCACCCTCCCCCGTACTCTAACATCTACCCACCCAACCAACCTATATATTTTTTTTTTATTACTTTTTAACATTTTTAATTTATTATTATTATTTTTATGTTTTATAATTTTTTTATACATTTTTTACGCAAAGAATTAATTATAAGATCATGTAACATCTAATTATAAATTAAAGAATATATGAATTTTTTAGGATAACCATTATTTATAGCATCATATACAAGCTTTTTAATATTAGTATGAATTAAATGGGAAGAACATAGACATTTTATTCTATATAAATGGTTAAGTATTATATTACGATATACAGAATTATGAAGACATGATTTAAAATTAGTAAAGGTATTAACTTTAAAATTAAATTCTTTCCTTTTGTCATAAATATCAGTAATAAATTTGTTCTCTTTTAATATAATTTTAATATCTAAGAAATTGATTGTATTATTAAAAGGTAGGTTTTTTGAAAGTTCTAGATTAGAAGGATAATCAACAGGGAATTGAGATATACAGGTGTTATCAGTATCAATTAAAATTACATCATCTATATATCGATATAAATGTATTTTATTATTTAAATAATGACGTTCATAGTAATATAAGTATAAGTCAGATAATACACTAGATGTACTACCACCTTGTGGTATACCAACATTTTGAATATATATATTGTTATCATGCATGATAAAATTATTATAGATAATGAAATTGGTTAAGGTATGAAAATAATCAGAATCGATATTATGTGATATATCCAACTCCTGTTGATATTTTTTTTAAAGTTCATTTATGATATTATGTAAATCCGATAAATCGATATTATTAAATAAATCCTTAAAATCATAAGTAGTGATATTTTTTATACATTTAAGATTTTTCATAATATGGACCAGTTCATAACTATTTTTTATGCAATGTGTATTATCACTTTTTTTTTGTAATATTATATATTTGATTAAGTATTACTAATAGAAGTTTATTAGCAGCATTATTGTAAGCATTGCAACCAATTGTAACAGTTCTGAATTTAACAGGATGCTTATGAAATTTGAGTATAAGGACTAGATAAGGATATTTAAAGTTAGTAGGGTTAATGTCTAATAATTTATAGAAACATTTAATTTTACGATTATTGGCAAATAAGTTATCATTAATTTTTTGGAATGTGTTATTATTAGATATACTAGATTTAAGCAGTTGATGATAATAAGATTTACAAATAATTGCATAATAATTGGGAGATTTATCAACATAAGTTATTACAAAGTTTTGTTGTAATTTATTGATTTGCTTGAACAGATGCTGTGTATTTACATATTCTAGGTGTGAAATATTATATTTTAAGGACCTGGTTAATTTATCTATAACTAATATTTTCCATTGATTAAAATATTCAATGGGTTTAATATAATAAATTGCAAGTTTATAAATAAATATATCTATATCATAGGTAAATTGTTTTATGATAGATTTAATGTTTAATTTGGATGGAATTCTGTACTTGGTCCCATAACCCATAATTCTTCTAAGTTGTAAATCATCTACTAGATTAAGATTACAAGTAATAATATGTCCATGATCTTTATTTATATATTTTTGTAGAGAGGGGTCATTGCATATACAGGGTAATTTACTAGCATCAAAAGAAGATTTAGAGAAAGAATTATAGTTAAAAATCGTTCTACCGATAGATATGGGATACTTAAAGGTTTTAGATATATGAATATTATTAATAGGATATTGACAGTTTTTATCATTTAATATGGAATTAATATTGATTTTATTAAATATTGGATTAGAAAAAGTAATTACCATTTGAGTATTAGTTTGTAAATTTTTAGGTTTTTTTAGTAAATTTATATTGTAAAGGTTGACACGAGTCATAATGAGATCATAAAAAATATCTGAAAAATGTTTAGAGTAAGTTTTACTGAGAAAAATATTTAAATATTGTACTATATGTTTCTTTTTTATTCCAAAAATATATTTACGTATTAGAAACCAATTGTAATTTTTTAAATAATTACGATGCAGATTATTAATTTGTTGAATTATAATGTTTTTAGGAGTAATACTAGAAGATGAACCTTTTCCTCTTTTGTTACTTGTTGTTTTTGGATTTATAAGATGATTTAAACTATGATAAATGGGAGAATAATCGGTAGTATCATTTATAGATGAAAAAACTTTAACAGATCTTTTAAAAACCTCACTATTAAGACCATAAGGATAAATTGTATTATAATATTTCATATATGAAGACTCTAAATATAGACGCTCAAATTTATTTTTCTGAATTTGTATTATTTCAAAAGTAGTATTTTTAAATTCATGTTTATGAAAATGCTGTATTTCAGCTGTAGACTATATTTTTTGCTAATTTTTTATCAGAATCTGACTGATGTTGATTCATGCGTATATGAAGAGGACCAGAAGTTTCACCAATATATTTCAAATTACAAATGTTACACTTTATACTATAAATTACATTAAAAGCCTTACAAAAAATAGAAATATGAGGATCTAATACGATTTGAGACTGAGAAGCAGATGGACAAGTTTTACATCGAATATCAGAACATTTCTGAAAATATAATTGAGGAGGAGGAGCATGTATATAGTAACTGGATGACGATCCAGGAGTAACCCTATTATTGCTCCTGTACTGGGCACTACACTGCAAAGAAGCATTGTGTATCTTGCCAGGATCGAGATTTTTACTAAGTACTGCCATAATAGAAGAGATATTACAAATATAATAAAAGATAAAAATAGAAAAATTACAATTAAAAAATCGAGTATCTTGACTAATATAATTTACTAAAGAAAAGGATCTAGAATAATACAACTATAAAATGAAAATAGATACAATATGTACAAAGCTTTAAAGCAGTACTCCAACCTCCAAAAAAGAAACAATACACGACCATAATACTACCATCCCACACCACATATAATAAGAATCATAGTACTCACGTACAATAAAGGCAAAATCACAAAATCGACTCATTCAAAAGTGAAATAATCTCCGTACATAATAAACCACCAACTTATCCAATTAACATCTCAGCACAATCCTCACATTGTTACTACATTTCACATAGGCTTAAATAATCATAATTTCAATGTATTTATTTAATATCAAAAATTAATAAATAATGATAATTTTAATGTATTACTTTAATATTAAAAAATAATAAATAATGAATATTGATGTTGACATTTAATATACCATATATCAAGACAATGAATTAAACATAATAGCAAAATTAACAATTAAAATATTATAAATATACCATATATAAAATTTATGATGAAACGATTTGCAACTCTTAATGGAAATCCTATGAAGTGGTAACAGAAAACTACATTGTAGAAATCTCACAGACAATACACAAAGGTTATGCGGATAGCAGCAATTACCTATGCGCACCATATTTATAAAATTGCTATTAGCAACGGATGTTATATATAAATTATATATAAGATACCACAATAGGAAAAAATAAATTATGACTAATCAAAATGAAAAGATATCAATTAAATATCAAATTGTATACATTAATAATTACACGCGCGGAGCAGCATAATAATTTGAATGCTAATATAATACCATTAAAAGTAGACAAGATTCACCAATAGATTTTATCAATAAAACAATAAACCAAAACAAAGAATTAGAATTGAATTGAATTATAATAAAATAAAAAAATAGTGTAACGAGTAAATCTGAAAAAATTAAAAAATAAAATGAATGCAAATAGAATTTGTAGCTCCAAAAGCAGAATCATCAGGCCCCAAATGCACTGTAACTACAAATGAAGTGTGCGGTTTCATCCACGTATTAGCCATGAAATAGCAAAATAATACGTATTTGGGGGCTACCAGCACACAAAAACCAAATTATTAAACAAGGAACAAAGATATTTTACAAAAAGGAGTTGAAAGTAAGTAAAAATAATAGTTATCCATAACAAACAAATAAGATAAAGCTGAATGGAAATATAATTGAACCGGAGAAAATAATTAATAATCGATATTAGCATAAAATTAAATTAATAAAATTATTAAAATTTGAATTAAGAGATAACATTCATATTAACATATAACTTAAAATACCATTTTGTTACTTTAATCAGTAACATTTATTGTGACTTTACAGGTAAAAACTCATTATCTTAATATAGGATAATAAAAATTAAAAAAAATAATAAAATAAAATAAAATAAAAAATAAAAATAAGTAAAAATTTAAAATAATAATAATAATAATAATAATGATATTATAAATAATAATACCAAAAATTATATCAATAACATTAAAATTAATTTGATAATTAAAACATAGATACCTAACTATAGATATAACTAGACAAATATCCATATATTAGTGTCAATTAAACAGTTTAAAAATTATGTTAGAATAAATAACACACTCTCAATTTTTTATTTTTTTTAATAATTAACCTTTGCGTTTTTATCCAGACAACACCACCCTCCCCCGTACCCTAACATCTACCCATCCAACCAATCTATATATTTTTTTATTACTTTTTAATATTTTTAATTTTTTATTATTATTTTTATGTTTTATAATTTTTTTATACATTTTTTACGCAAAGAATTAATTATAAGATCATGTAATATCTAATTATAAATTAAAGAATATATGAATTTTTTAGGATAACCATTATTTATAGCATCATATACAAGCTTTTTAATATTAGTATGAATTAAATGGGAAGAACATAGACATTTTATTCTATATAAATGGTTAAGTATTGTATTACGATATACAGAATTATGAAGACACAATTTAAAATTAGTAAAGGTATTAACTTTAAAATTAAATTCTTTCCTTTTGTCATAAATATCAGTTATAAATTTGTTCTCTTTTAATATAATTTTAATATCTAAGAAATTGATTGTATTATTAAAAAGTAGGTTTTTTGAAAGTTTTAGATTAGAAGGATAATCAACAGGGAATAGAGATATACAGGTGTTATCAGTATCAATTAAAATTTCATCATCTATATATCGATATAAATGTATTTTATTATTTAAATAATGACGTTCATAGTAATATAAGTATAAGTCAGATAATACACTAGATGTACTACCACCTTGTGGTATACCAACATTTTGAATATATATATATTGTTATCATGCATGATAAAATTATTATAGATAATGAAATTGGTTAAGGTATGAAAATAATCAGAATCGATATTATGTGATATATCTAACTCCTGTTGGTATTTTTTTAAAAGCTCATTTATGATATTATGTAAATCCGATAAATCGATATTATTAAATAAATCCTTAAAATCATAAGTAGTGTTATTTTTTATACATTTAAGATTTTTCATAATATGGAGCAGTTCATAACTATTTTTTATGCAATGTGTATTATCACTTTTTTTTGTAATATTATATATTTGATTAAGTATTACTAATAGAAGTTTATTAGCAGCATTATTGTAAGTATTGCAACCAGTTGTAACAGTTCTGAATTTAACAGGATGCTTATGAAATTTGGGTATAAGGACTAAATAAGGATATGTTCAGAGTAAAGTTAGCGAGTAAAGTTTTGGGAGAAACATAACCAAATTTGATCAGCATACATAGTAGACCATGGAATTTCGAATTCTTAAAAAAAAATAAAGAAAATAAAAAGTTTAAAAAACCGCCACTAGGAGCAATTTTAGCTAAAATGGGACTAAAATGTACTTATTTTGCATGAAATCAGCAATTTTGGCGCACCAAAAGTGTATTAGTGTAAATATTGAATGATTAAATGAAAAAAAATACAGTACAGATCAATTTTATACTGCTGGAATACTGCCCGAGCGCTGATGCTACCTGCACATTTTTCATCTCTTGTTCAACAATAGCAGTTACAACTTCGTCAACTTGTTATTGACTAGTCACGTTGCGTCCCAGGCCTTGTTGCCGCATAGTTTCTAATCGATGAATCATCTTTTGTAAATTTGTTATGCTCATCGGTTCTTTTAGCAAATTCTGTAATCGATGAAATTCAGGAAGAGCATCATTGCAGTTCTCGTTCTGCTGATAACACAGCTTGACTAGTAAAGTATGGTGAGAGTTGATAATGATGAGAATTCTCCCAGCCTTTCCTTTTATACTCATGATTGCTATACACAACTGATTTTATGCAAATTAATGCATTTTAGTCGGTAAATAACGCTAAAATTGCCCCTAGTGGCGATTTTCAAAACTTTTTATTTAAATTTTTTTTTTAAGAATTCGAAATCCCATGGTCTACTATGTATGCTGATCAAATTTGGTTATGTTTTGACCAAAACTTTACTTGCTAGAGGGCTCTGAACACCTGACGTTAATAACTAACCACCCTGTATATATACATACATATATATATATATATATATATATATATATATATATATATATATATAAAACCATTAATAGTAAACAATATTAACCATTTGAAATTATATATATATATATTGATCAATAAATATAAAAGATATTTTTTTCGTAATAAATAAATATATATACAGGGCGATTCCAATTTTTTTTTTTTTTTTACAATAAAAGAGGGATGATAGTACACATCAAGACAAACAATATTAAATAGGAGACCAAGGGTCCAAAACGTTTTCCAAAGGAGATAGCCGGCATTAAAATTTAGGGACCAAAATTTCAAATAAACATAAAAAATGGAAAAATCGTTCGATTGATTTGCGGTTTTCACTAAAATTAACCTTTATGTCGGCATTTTCTTGAAATTAAATTATAAAGATAAATTTCAAAAAATGCCGATAGAGGGCGCTTTAGACTTTGCAGTAACGAACAACTATTTTTTGCCAGTATTATATGCATCTAATTAAATGTTTTCGTAAGCTTAAAATCAAGTTTAAATTTTGAGCTCAAAATCTGAAAGTGGGAGTGGTTAAGTAGCAGAAACTGAACTGTGTTCAGAGGATTCAAATTTCAAATGATTATAAAAAAAAAAAAAAAAACGGAAAATTGGTTCATTAATTTGCTGTTTTTACTAAAACTATTCTTTATGTCGTTATTTTCTTAAAAATAAATTATTAAGATAAATTTCAAAAAATGTCGATAGAGGGCGCTTTAGACTTTGGAGTAACGAACAACTATTTTTTGCCGTTATTTTTTGCATCTCATTAAATGTTTTCGGAAGCTTAGACTTAAACTTAAATTTTGAGCTCAAAATCTGAATAGTAGGGAGTAGTTAAGTAGCACAAAATGAACTGTGTTTAAGGGGGGGGGGGCTGTTCAAATTTAAAATAAGTATAGAAAATAGGAAATTTTGTCGATTTGTTTGCGGTTTAAAATAAAACTATTCTTTAAGTCATTATCTTCTTGAAAATAAATTTTAAAGATAAATTTTAAAAAAAATTCCATTAGAGGGCGCCTTAAACTTCAGAGTAACCAATAATTAATTTTAACCATTATTTTTTTTGTTCTAATTAAATGCTTGCAAAAAAATATTAAATGTTTTCGGAAGCTTAGATTTAAACTTAAATTTTGAGCTCAAAATCTGAATAATTAGGAGTAATTAAGTAGCACAAATTGAAGTGTCTTCAGGAGTTGAAATTTAAGCCTCCCCCCTCCACGAACACAATTCAATTTTTTGCTATTAAACACTCCCAATGATTCAGAATTTGAGCCTAAAATTTAATTTTATGCATTTGAAAGCATTTAATGAGATTAAAAAATAACAGTTAAAAATAGTTGCACGCTACTCCAAAGTCTAAGGCGCCCTCTATCGGCATTTTGTGAAATTTATCTTTAAAATTTATTTCCAAGAAAATGCTCATTTAAAAGTTAGTTTTAGTGAAAACCGCAAACGAATCGACCAATTTTTCCGTTTTTTATAATCATTTGAAATTTAAACCCTCAGAACACAGTTCAGTTTGTCTACTTAACCACTCCCAACTATTCAGATTTTGAGCTCAAAATTTAAGTTTAAGTCTAAGCTTACGAAAGTATTTAAAAAGATGCAAAAAAAAACGCCAAAAACGAGTTGTTCGTTACTTCAAAGTCTAAAGCGCCCTCTATCGGCATTTTTGAAATTTATTTTTATAATTTATTTTTAAGAAAATACCGACATAAAGAATAGTTTTAGTGAAAACTGCAAATCAATGAACCAATTTTTCCGTTTTTTTTAATCATTTGAAATTTGAACCCTCTGAACACAGCTCAGTTTGTTCTACTTACCACTCCCACTTTCAGATTTTGAGCTCAAAATTTAAGTTTGACTTTAAGCTTACGAAAACATTTAATGAGATGCAAAAAATAGTTGTTCGTTACTCCAAAGTCTAAAGCGCCCTCTATAGGCATTTTTTGAAATTTATCATTATTATTTAATTTCAAGAAAATGCCGACATAAAGAATAATTTTAGTGAAAACCGCAAATCAATCGACCGATTTTTCCGTTTTTTATGTTTATTTGAAATTTTGGTCCCAAAACTTTAATGGCGGCTATCTCCTTTGGAAAACGTTTTGGACCCTTGGTCTCCTATTTATTATTGTTTGTCTTTATGTGTACTATCACCCCTCTTTTATTCTAAAAAAAATTGTAATCACCCTGTATATATACATAGCTGCCAACTTTTACGCATTTTGCTACCACTAAAATTGTACAGAGATTTTCCATTTGTTTAATCTTAAGATTTCGCCGATTAAATACGATTAAATGAAACAATATTTATTATAAAATTTTTGTGGTAAGAAAAATGCGTAAAAGTTGGCAGCTATTCATATATAGTATCACGATACATCCATATTTATTTGACAACCTCAGAAGCCAAGGGGTACAAGTGACAAAATTTCGATTTGGAGTAAATTGAGTTTAAAGATAATTGATGTTAAAATCGAACATCAATAACAATTGAGTGAATTGAAATAGAAAATTTCTGCTCGTTGCATTCTGGTCTTTGAACTCTTATTTCAATAAATGTTAAAAAATAAAGTACAATTTTCTTTAAATGTATAATTAATCAATATTGTTTGTTTTTCGAAAAAAAGTGGTTTGCCTCTATAACTCAGCAAATAATAAGAAAATCACTTATATTTCTTTGCCTGAAATGAAAAAAGCATATTTTTAGGTCGTCTGTGTATTTAGTTTATTTTTTTCAATTTTGTCACTTATACCCCTTGGCTTCTGGGGTCCTCATTTGTAATATGCTGAAGTTATCATTACAAATTGTCTTAAAAAGAATTTTATTAAATCTGAAAAAAAATTCCTTATGAAAAGAAATAAATCTTTTCAAAGGATAAATGTTCAGAATGTTTCACGGTTTAACAATTTGAATATCCTAGACAACAGTCCAATATATTTCCATCGTATCAAAGATACAAAAAAGCACGTTTCTTCGAAGCAGAAAATATGTAATATTGGTAAGTTAAAATAACAGATCCTGTTAAAAGTTCACAAAATATCTGTTACTTTTTCCTTTACATTTTATTTTAAAAATCTACAAAAGTACAAGACCAACTATTTAATCTTTGTGTAAAGAAAATATTTTTCTAAGAATTTTTTTTATAACATTCCTTTAAAATAGTTTGATTCAAACCAAAAAAATATATACTTATGTATATTATATTATCAATTTTTCCTTCGTGATATCTCCTTTTACTTTATTTTTATTACGCTAAATTACTGGTATGTTCACTAATTTCCTGTTTTTTTATGATATCTATCATCAATTATATTAAATTCTCTTTAAATTAATTATTATTTTACTAAATTTACTTAAATATAAAGCTTTTAGTTTATTCCTAATTTATTCCTTCATTTTTGACTAAAATTATATTAATGTGAATTCGGATGTTTTTAAAGAGCCATTTCTCTCCTTTTTTTTAATTAATCCAAAATTTTTTACCCTCCTGAGAATTTTGTTTACTCCTCATATTTTAGCTCGTTACGCGTTTTGACAGATATCTTTGCAGAATTATTTTTATTGGACTTTTTCGCGTGACGCTCTTGTTTTTTTTTTTTTTTTTTTTTTTTTTTTTTTTTTTTTTTTTTTCAAAATTACAAGCGCACGCCGTCATAGATTGTATCCATGCGAATTTGATCAAAAAGTTGGCTTATTAGACGAAAACGCAGAATTTAGAGATTTTGAAGGATTTTCAACTTGTTAACATCTCACGCTGCCCTGAGTTACCGTATAAATCTAACTTTTTACTTACCCATCATACGTAGTATAGGGTAAGTCTTGCAATCGTTTTGAAAATCGAAAAAAAAAATTTTGACGGATTTACACGTTTCAGATACTGGAGATTCCAAAAAACATATTTTTAGAAAAAAAAATTGCCGTCCGTTCGTCTGTGTGTCTGTCTGTCGGTCTGTAACCGCTCTTTGTCCCGAACAAATTGAGATAGAGACTTGAAATTTTGTATGTATTTAGTATGCAAGAATGGGACGAAGCCTATTTAAAATCAATATCCTCGATTATCCGGAACTATTTTTTTTTCGGACAAAATAAATAATATAAATTCATTCTGATGTACACGAACGTACACATGACGTACATAAAAATTTCGAATTTTTTTATTTTAAGGAGTGGTTATCAAAGGCAATAAAATAACACAAATTTTGCATAAAGAACGAAGTCGATCGGATTATTAGTCGCTGAGATACGTGTAATCCTGTTTTTCACATTCTTTGATTTTTCATGACCCTGTATTTCGTTCAAATTTGAATTCAAAGATATATTTTAATTCGAAATGAGATACTTCCTCCGACGCAGTAAATTTCTAGTTAATATGATTATTATTTTTGGAGTTATAAGGATGTTTCTTTTACGAAATCCGGTATTACTTGAGTATTTTGGCGTTTTATATAATTTGTCGAAATTGGCTCATCAGCAATTCATTAATAAATCATTACTACGTATATTAAAACTATTTAAATATACGTTAAAATTTTATTTTGGAATTGCAATGCATTTTATAAATAAACTACACATGTTTTATTTTCATATTTTATATTATGCATATGTATGATGGGTAAGTATTACGGTGGCCTCCAACGACTAGTTTTATTTAAATTTCTTCAAACATCCACTATGATTTGCCACAGTACGACCTGAGTTGCAGCATTAAGTGGGAATTGTTTCACTAGCTATGTTGTCAATAAAATATTAAAAGGCACACAGATGCCTTATTAGCTCATGGAGAAACTCCGAGTTTTCAAATTCATTCATATGCCTTTTAACTACTCCACGACTCGCAATAATGATCGGCAAAGGTGTAGGTACTCAACGAATTATGTGTTTATTTCCAGAATTGCCAAAATACCACTTATATATATATATATACAAACTAATACTCAAATGGTAATTACTTTTTCTAATCCAATATTTAATAAAATCAATATTAATTCCATATTAAATGATAAAAACTGTCAATATCCTATTAATAATATTCATATATCTAAAACCTTTAAGTATCCCATATCTATCGGTAGAACGATTTTTAACTATAATTCTTTCTCTAAATCTTCTTTTGATGCTAGTAAATTACCCTGTATATGCAATGACCCCTCTCTACAAAAATATATAAATAAAGATCATGGACATATTATTACTTGTAATCTTAATCTAGTAGATGATTTACAACTTAGAAGAATTATGGGTTATGGGACCAAGTACAGAATTCCATCCAAATTAAACATTAAATCTATCATAAAACAATTTACCTATGATATAGATATATTTATTTATAAACTTCCAATTTATTATAATAAACCCATTGAATATTTTAATCAATGGAAAATATTAGTTATCGATAAATTAACCAGGTCCTTAAAATACAATATTTCACACCTAGAATATGTAAATACACAGCATCTGTTTAAGCAAATCAATAAATTACAAAAAAACTTTGTAATAACTTATGTTGATAAATCTCCAGATAATTATGCAATTATTTGTAAATCTTATTATCATCAACTGCTTAAATCTAGTATATCTAATTATAACACATTCCAAAAAATTAATGATAACTTACTTGCCAATAATCGTAAAATAAAAAGGATTCTATAAATTATTAGACATTAACCCTACTAACTTTAAATATCCTTATCTAGTCCTTATACCCAAATTTCATAAGCATCCTGTTAAATTCAGAACTGTTACAATTGGTTGCAATACTTACAATAATGCTGCTAATAAACTTCTATTAGTAATACTTATCAAATATATAATATTACAAAAAAAAGTGATAATACACATTGCATAAAAAATAGTTATGAACTGGTCCATATTATGAAAAATCTTAAATGTATAAAAAATATCACTAATTATGATTTTAAGGATTTATTTAATAATATTGATTTATCGGATTTACATAATATCATAAATGAGCTTTTTAAAAAATATCAACACGAGTTGGATATATCACATAATATCGATTCTGATTATTTTCATACCTTAACCAATTTCATTATCTATAATAATTTTATCATGCATGATAACAATATATATATTCAAAATGTTGGTATACCACAAGGTGGTAGTACATCTAGTGTATTATCTGACTTATATTACTATGAACGTCATTATTTAAATAATAAAATACATTTATATCGATATATAGATGATGTAACTTTAATTGATACTGATAATTCCTGTATATCTCAATTCCCTGTTGATTATCCTTCTAATCTAGAACTTTCAAAAAACCTACTTTTTAATAATACAAACAATTTCTTAGATATTAAAATTATATTAAAAGAGAACAAATTTATAACTGATATTTATGACAAAAGGAAAGAATTTAATTTTAAAGTTAATACCTTTACTAATTTTAAATCATGTCTTCATAATTCTGTATATCGTAATATAATACTTAACCATTTATATAGAATAAAATGTCTATATTCTTCCCATTTAATTAATACTAATATTAAAAAGCTTGTATATGATGCTATAAAAAATGGTTATCCTAAAAAATTCATATATTCTTTAATTTATAATTAGATATTACATGATCTTATAATTAATTCTTTGCATAAAAAATGTATAAAAAAATTATAAAACATAAAAATAATACTGATAAATTAAAAATAATAAAAAATATATATATATATAGGTTGGTTGGGTGGGTAGATGTTAGAGTACGGAGGAGGGTGGTGTAGTCTGGATAAAAACGCAAATGTTAATTATTAAATATATATGTATATATATATATATATATATATATATATATATATATATATATATATATATATATAATTGAGAGTGGGTTATTCATTTTGACATAATTTTAAACTGTTTAATTGATACCAATATATGGATATTTGTCTAGTTATATCTATAGTTAAATAGCTATATTTTAATTATCAAATTAATTTTAATGTTATTGATATAATTTTTGGTATTATTATTAATAATATCATTACTATTATTTTTTTTTTAATTTTTACTTATTTTTATTTTATTTTATTTTATTATTTTTTTTAATTTTTATTTATTTTATTTATTTTTTTTTTTTTTTTTATCATCCTATATTAAAATAATGAGTTTTTACCATGTGAAGTCACAATAAATGTTACTGATTAAAGTGACAAAATGGTATTTTAAGTTATATGTTAATATGAATGTTATCTCTTAATTCTAATTTTAATTATTTTATTAATTTAATTTTATGTTAATATCGATTATTAATTATTTTCTTCGGTTCAATTATATTTCCATTCAGCTTTATCTTTTTTGTTAGTTATGGATAACTATTATTTTTACTTACTTTCAACTCCTTTTTGTAAAATATCTTTGTTCCTTGTTTAATAATTTGGTTTTTGTGTGCTGGTAGCCCCAAATACGTATTATTTTGCTATTTCATGGCTAATACGTGGATGAAACCGCACACTTCATTTGTAGTTCCAGAGCATTTGGGGCCTGATGATTCTGCTTTTGGAGCTACAAATTCTATTTGCATTCATTTTATTTATTTATTTATTTATTTTTCAGATTTACTCATTACACTATTTTTTTATTTTATTATAATTCAATTCTAATTCTTCGTTTTGGTTTATTGTTTTATTGATAAAATCCATTGGTGAATCTTGTCTACTTTTAATGGTATTATATATATTTATATATATATATATATATATATATATATATATATACATATACATAAGGTACCCTGGGGTAATAACGCCACGTTAAGGTTGTATCAATTTTCACGGCTTAGTTTTAGATTGTATTTTTCAAACAAATACAGGATCTGATACAGCAACTCATTGACTATCTATATAAAATAATTTAACAGATATGTATTCATAAAATGTAATGGCGTTTTTTTTTTACCAATGCTATTTGGCGTTAATACACTATCTACCAAAAAGTATTTGTACACTTTCAGTTTTTGACATTTTGTCAAATATTTAAAAATATACTGGTCGGATTCTTCTGGAACTTCAGAAATATAAAGATTATGTTTCACTTTATATTTATTTACATTCATTTGTTAAGCGGGTAATTAGGGGGTCGGCAAAAAAACAAAGAATAATAGAAATATTTGGGATCGCCCTGTACATGAAAATGCACGAAACGACTTATCGCTTTAGAATACAAATATATGAATACAGTAGAATATGTACACTAATTTTTGTGAGAATAGCATGTATATTTATGGCGATAGAGCGATTTTTTTGAAAAATTCAAAAAATTCTGGTATGTTTTTTGTTTATATCATGCTGGGTTTTTGACCAAATTTAACGCAAATTTCAGAAAAATTGGCAAAATGCAGTAGAAAAAATGTAGCGCAATTGGAATATAAATATATTAAATATTTTATGAAATATGAGTAGTTGTATAAAATAATTTTTATCTGTGCATGCGCGAACTAGAAAAACATTTTTTTTACATCATTTAATAGTCAATTCTATGGAGTGACTTATAAAAAAAATCCAATCAAATATCGTGAAAATTCAAAAAGATATCATTATTTTAGTGAGATGTTTTTACTCTGCTCTCTAAAAACGGCTGAATCTTAAGGGATTCTCCACAAATTGACATTTTTTAATAACTGACTTTAAAAAAAACTAGTATTGAATTAATACAATATCTAATACAATATTGCTGCTAATAAGTACTTGACAATTGTGATAGAAAAGAAAAAGAGCTTTATTCGCATTCAGGGCCAAAACTAAGAGAGGGGGGGGGGAGAAGGGCATGTGCTCCGGGCGCTAGGATGAAAGTGTTCCAAATGTATCTTTCGTTTGGCGATTTTTTTCATGGCTATGTTTAGCATAATATTGTTAAAATTATTATATCTGGGCTATGCTAAAGCATAAAAAAATCTAATGATGGTGGCTTAAGGTCCCTGCCCCTACCCGCGAAGATGCTCACGAGCTAATGCTATTCCTATGGGGATGCATTTTTCTAACTCTTTTGCATTTGGACATTTTTAAATAATATGTTTTGCATTGGATAGCGGAAGTCCTTTTCAAGATCGCTCCGTGATTACTTTTTCAATTTTGGCGTAGATATTTTTATAATGTTTCTTTCACTTCCAAAAGCGGTTCTGAAAGTGAAACTAACTTTATAAAAAATATCTATGACTCAAATCGAAAAAGTAGTCAAGGAGCGATTTTGAGAGGGACTTCCGCTATCCAATGCAAAAAAAAAAAAAAAAAAAAAAAAAAAAAATGAAAATTTAAAAATGCGAAAGAGTTATTAGAAAAATGCCTCCCCACAGGAATAGCATTAGCTCAGCAGTGTCTTCGCGGGCAGGGACAAGGGCCTTAAAGATCCTGTTGAAAGTAGAATTTTTTTGATTCGGTTTAAAGTATCAAATTGGAGTATTTTAATAAAGCAGAATACGTTATTTTATATTACATATTTTAAGTTTTAAAATAAGTCTGCTATTAATAAATTGGAGAAATTTTCTTTGTAAATATGCTTTGCGAAGGAGGGGGAAAGGGGTACCTTCAAAATCCACGTTTGCCTCGGGAAAAAAAGACTGGTTTTGGCCCTGTTCACATTTAATAATTTGTAGATCCTCCTCGAGAGGCAATTACAGCTGCGACTCTCCTGGGCATGCTCTCAACTAGTCCTTGTATTACATTTAATGGTATTTTATTCCACTCTGTTTGCACAAGGCAGGTAAGCTCTTTTACTGATTTTGGGCGTGTGTCACCCGCCTTAATTCGACGATCCAACTCTCCAGAGGTTCTCTATTGGGTTCAAGTCTGGGCTCTGGGCAGGCCACTCGAGTCGATGCACTCCATTATCAGCATACCAATCCATGCTGGACCTCGCTACATGGCAGCTTGCGTTGTCATCCTGGAAATAACATGGGTCCAATCCATAGTATTGCCACAACGTAGGAAGTACACTGTTGTCCAGTATATTACAGTAGGCATCGGCATTGAGCTTATCATGAATTGGGACCAAGGGTCCTAGTCCGAACCAGGAAAAACAACCCCAGAACATAATTCCCCCTCCGCCAAATTTAACTGTGGGCACAATACATTCTGGTAGGAGGCGTTCTCCAGGCAGACGCCAGACCCAGACCCTACTATCAGAACGGTAGAGGGTGAACCTTGATTCATCACTCCAGAGAACCTGTTTCCATTGCTGTACAGTCCATTGCTGGCGTGTTTTGCACCAACTTAACCGAGCTGCGCGGTTGGACTTGGTGATTAAATGCTTATGGGCGGCAGCACGGCCATAAAAATTAAGCAGATGAGCTTCCTTACGGATGGTATTCATGAAAACAACACATCCTGAAGCTTGTTGAAATTCTTGGCGTATGTGTAACATTGGTTGGTTGCGGTTCTTCCGAATTTCTCTAGACAGAACCCGTCGGTCTCTATCTCCCAGTTTCGTCGGTCTGCCTACTCTGGCCACATTCTGACAATCACCATTCAGCTTCCATTTTCTAATCACATAAGCCACAGTCGTTTTGGGGTAATTAAGCTCGCTAGATATGTCGATTAAAGATCGGCCATTTCGGTGGTACCCGATGATCACACCTTTCTCAAAATCAGACAGCTCTGTTCTTCTTGGCATCATGCATGCGATTGATGTCAGTGTTGTTTTCGACACCACATTTAACAGTGGAGAACTTGACGTATTTCAGGATCGCAGATATCGGCATTTGCATAAGAGCCATTATCAATTATGTATCAATGGGTAGATTTGACACAAATGCTTCGATTTTTTATAATTATTTTTATCCTGAAATAGGTTCGTTCTGGTAATTATCTAAGAAAAGAAGTAAATCACCAGTAAAAAACGTAAATGAGATTTGGCAATTTGCGTAAAATCTGACGTCATTCAACTGCTTTCAGAGACCAATTGAAAATCAGTTCACTCCTATCCACAATAACTTTCTGAATTTCCACGAAATTCGATCGGATTTTTTTATGGGTAGCTCCATAGAGTTGAATATTAAATTATGTAAAATGATAAATTTTTTCGTTCACGCATACGCTGATTAAAAAATATTTCATACAAATACTCATATTTTAGAAAACTTTTAATATATTTATATTTCAATAGCACCTTATTCTTTCTACTACATTTTGCGAATTTTTCTGAATGTGGCTTTATATTTGGTTGAAAATATTGCATGACATAGAACATTTTAGAAAATATTTAATATATTTATATTTCAATGAATTTTGGTGAACTCCCCCCCCCCCTCCCTTTTCTTCTTTGCAAAGCATCTGCAAAAGTATTTGCAAAGAAAAATTTTCTAATTTATTAATAGCCGACTTATTTTAAAACTCAAAATATGTAATATTGATTAAAGTAGTCTGCTTTGTTTAAAAAAAATGATACCTTAAAATCGTGAAACCGAATCAAAACGAAAAAAAAAATCTGCTTTATGCGGGATCTTTATGCCATCATCATTAGATTCTTCTATGCTTTGGTATAGGAGAAATGCTTTGAATGGGACGATTTTGACAATATCATGCTAAACATAGACATGGAAAAAATCGCCAAACAAAATGTACATTTGGGACACTTTCATCCTAGCGCCCGGGGCACATGCCCTTTTCCCCCAACCCTCTCTTAGTTTTGGCCCTGAATGTGAATAAAGCTCTTTTTCTTTTCTATCACAATTGTCAAGTACTTATTAGCAGCAATATTGTATTTGATATTGTATTAATTCAATACTAGTTTTTTTTTTTAAATCAGTTATTAAAAAATGTCAATTTGTGGAGAATCCCTTAAGATTCAGCCGTTTTTAGAGAGCAGAGTAAAAACATCTCACTAAAATAATGATATCTTTTTGAATTTTCACGATATTTGATTTGATTTTTTTTATAAGTCACTCCATAGAATTGACTATTAAATGATGTAAAAAAAATGTTTTTCTAGTTCGCGCATGCGCAGATAAAAATTATTTTATACAACTACTCATATTTCATAAAATATTTAATATATTTATATTCCAATTGCGCTACATTTTTTCTACTGTATTTTGCCAATTTTTCTGAAATTTGCGTTAAATTTGGTCAAAAACCCAGCATGATATAAACAAAAAACATACCAGAATTTTTTGAATTTTTCAAAAAAATCCCTCTATCGCCATAAATGTACATGCCATTCTCACAAAAATTAGTGTACATATTCTACTGTATTCATATATTTGTATTCTAAAGCGATAAGTCGTTTCGTGCATTTTCATGTACAGGGCGATCCCAAATATTTCTATTATTCTTTGTTTTTTTGCCGGCCCCCTAATTACCCGCTTAACAAATGAATGTAAATAAATATAAAGTGAAACATAATCTTTATATTTCTGAAGTTCCAGAAGAATCCGACCAGTATATTTTTAAATATTTGACAAAATGTCAAAAACTGAAAGTGTACAAATACTTTTTGGTAGATAGTGTACCCACCTATATGGGTAATAACGCCATGCAAACAAAACTATAAAATAAGATGGAATAATGACATGTAGATTGCCCAATTCTAAAAATACAAACTCTACAGCTCTTGAAATTGACAAATTGCAATCTAAGCTATTGAAAATGTACAATTTTTTTGTGACTCTGAAAGAAAAAGAAAGGTGTGGTGGTGGCGGGGGGAGGAGGCAAAAGAATATCAGATTCTAAGCTACGTTTTGCTTAAAAATGACCATTTAAATAGAATTATTATAAACATTGCACGGATTATTTGAATCAGTATTTATATTCCCATGTATGCATTCTATGCGATAGAAAATATTGATTTTTTTGTGAAAGTGAAAGAAAAAGGGATGGGAGCTTCAACAGAATATAGCACCCTGTGTCTCTCTTTGCTTAAAAAGTCCCGTTTAAATATGATTATAAGAAACATTGCGTAGTTTTAACCATTCATAATGTAATATTTTAATCATGGGAAGTTTTATAATAACTAGAGTTATATGTAATAAATATTTTTGTTAAACCTTAACTGCTGTTAGCGTCTCACATACCGCTGAGTTTTTCAAGTTTCAGAGTTTAACTTGCAATTTTTAGTTTAACTATAGATACCGGGAAATTTTTGTTTCATTTGGAGTCCTATTACTATCTCTAGAAGCTTTTGAATAGCTGAATTTTATTTATAATAGTCCTGTATATAAGGTTCAATGCAAAAATAATATTCTAAAAGTTAATTTAACATTTTATTCATCCTTAGATTAAGCGGTCTGAGAGACCGCTCACAGTAAGTTATGCGACAATTTTTGTCACAGAAGTTAAGGGTTAATACTATTATAGTAACCTAGTAAATAGTTTTTAACCCATAACTCAACACTAATGCGGATTCTCCAAACCTACAGTTAAATTGTCGACGTTTTAAAGAGCATGCTTTAATAAATTTTTAATAAATTGAATAAAATTTTTGATTAAAAAATATTATCCCAAAGAGATCTCTTATTCAATTTTATACATAATTCATATGATTATATATCATTATCTCTATATTAGCAACAAAATTAACCTTTAACTGCTGTTAGCAATTTGACTGAACACTGTACTCCTCCCCCCGCCAAAAAAAAATAGCATTTAACTTGTATTTTCCAGTTTAACTGTAGTTACAACTGAAATTCTCTTTCGTTTGGAGTTCTCGTAATATTGTTAGAAATATTTGAATACATTGAATTTAATTAGAAATAATTCTGTACAAAAAATTTAGCGCAGGAACAGTATTCTATGATTTTTAATCATGGAACCCATTTTAACCTTTAACTAATGTTACCGGTCTCGTAGACCAATATTTTTCTTTTAATTTTTTAGTTTAACTTGTAATTTTCAGTTTAACTGCAAACATTACCGAAATTTTGTTTCATTTGGAATTTTAGTACTATCACCAGAGACTAAATAGGTGAATATTAAGTATAATACTCTTGTATAAAAAGTTTAGTACAAAAACACAATCCTATGAGTTATTCCCGCCTTTTATTCATCTTTCTATTTTGTGGTCTCACAAACCGCATCACATTCATACGTTACAATTTCTGTCACATCAGATAAAGGTTAAATTTATAAAGCTTTGAAAAACCGAACGCTGAGAAAGCGGACAGTCAAAATTTCGAACTCAATTGAACAATCCAGTGGAAATTTAATAGAAACCTGATTTTGAAGATGTGCGAATTTGAATCTCGAAAACATTTTGATATAGTTTTATTTACAAGACTTAAAAATTATTTTTTACATTAGTAAAAAAAATAATAATAATATAATAAAAAATAAAATAGAGAGATTATTTTTAAGTATTGGGCACCCCCCCCCCCTTAATCTTACCATTTCAACAATGATGATAATGCTGTAGCATATTAATATATAAACCCCCTCCGGATATAGTTCGGCCACTGTTGGGAATCAACCGGGGTAATAACACCAATCCCTGGCGTTATTACCCCGGGATACTTATTGCGCAGTAAATCCTAAACTACAAATTATCTCGAGAAGATATCCAAAATCTTCTACAACAATTTAAAAGTACATGAAATACACTACAAATTTATGTAATAAACAAAGTATTTCTGGATAAAAAATATAGTCTTCAGATCAAAAACCTTATCTCGCAAATTTTAGATCAAGCGTTCATTTTAGTTGCTTGTAAAAACAATAAGACCTAAAAATGAAACAAATTAACATGAAGCTGTTTTTTGCGATTTTTATGACTAAAAACCCTTCTGCGCAGAGCACATGGGTGTCATTTACCAGATTATTTCATAATTATGCAAAATATAAGCACTTGGCGTTATTACCCCGCCTGGCGTTATTACCCCAGGGTACCTTATATATATATATATATATATATATATATGCAATCTTACATAAAAAGTAGGTAGAAATTACTGTATATAAGGGCTTAAAAATTTCCCTAATTGCTTTATGGATGTAGTTTCTTTATTTCGAGACAACAAAAACTAAAATCTTACAAACTAGATACTTCAGGTTTTCTTTCAAATCTAACCGTCTAAATTTACTTATTATTTATTTATTTTTTTATCATGATCTAATACTTTCACAAACACAAGTTGGAAATCGTGAAATGGATGGCCAAGAGTTAGGCATCTCCATATTCATAATAATATAGGTCATTTTGCAGAAAACGTTACTTTTTTGAAACACTCTAGTTAACTTTTCGCATGATATGTATTTTTAGAAATATTTTAATGGCTTAACAAGCGTAACACATTAAAGTTATATATATTTGATGAAAAAAGGGGTTGTGATTTTTTTAATTTATTCATTTTATGAACAGTGGTACACTGTTACTAGTGGTACTTCGCCTTTTAAGTTTCCACTTATTTTGTGAAGGTGATGAATACATTATATACATTCAATAAGGTAGTCTGATCTCAGAAAGGTATTTTATAAAGAAACTAACTGACCTGCCCGGTATTGCCCTGCCCTGTGGTATTATTCATTTTTCAAATGTGTTATCCTGTATTCCAAATGACTCTTAAATGTAACTAAAATTTCAAGATTTTATATCTTTAAGTCCATTTGTCAGAATTTATATTTTTAATGGAAAAATCACAAAATTATTTTATGTTGAAAGCATATGCTGCATGGTATTTTATATTCTGCGTAATTTTTTTTTTTTTTTTTTTGCAATCCATGCGTACAGACAGCGAACGACGTCGAGCCAGAATACTCAGGTTTTCACTGATTTCGTAGAAATTTCCGCACATTTCATTTCGTAAAAAATTATTCTACCCATCCGAACGTTTCACAATTTTTGTAAGTAATGTAAATCTGGTTTATTGAAATGCTCAAAAAAGATTGCATTAAAATACGGACATTTAGTTTTATAAAAATATAGTATCCGTTAAGGGATTTGCGTTTGCCAGTGTATTTCAGAGAGTTAAATTTCGATTGTTAAAACCGTTTGCACCATAGATTATAAAAAATTTTTGCTTTACGGATATATTTTCGTTTTGTCGAAACCTATAAAATTGCGGGGGAGGGCAAAACTGCAATGAAACAATCATTTTATTAATTTTGTCCAATTTTTCGCACATTTTATTTTGAAATTTTTTTTATCCGTTCGAACGTTTCGAAATTTTTAAAGAGGGTATAAATCTGGTCTATTGGGAACCTTGTAAAAGGTTGTGTTGAAATATGTACGTTTAGATACTTTTACTGTAGAATAAATATCGTGCCCATGAGTCGCAAAGTGACTTCCATTTGTCAGTTTATTTGAAAGGATTGAAATCCATATATTTTTTTTAAATCAATTAAATCATCAATTAAAAGAAAGTTTCTACTTTAAGATTTTATTAATATATATGATTTCTGGTTTGTTCATGTTTCTAAAATTTCACATTGGTGGGGAGGGGGGGGGGCGATTACTTAAGGGAGAAAAACATTTTTTGGAAAAACGATCCTTTTTGATTTTTTTTTTTCTAAGGGGTTAACTGTAACATTTTTTTCGAATTGGTTAGCATTTGAAACCTAAAAGTGCGATCTTTCAAAATATGTTTTTCAACTTTAACTGTGACGAGCGGTTTTTTTCATTTGGATTTAAACAAAATTATCCAGAAATAGAAATAAACTCAGAAAAAAAGTTTCTTTCTTCGTTTTGGTGCATAAATGAGTTTGAGAGCATGTGCAAGCTTTTTATTTCTCCGAGCATCAAAAAATGACTTTTTGATGAGAGTGAGTTGTGCTTCCTAATTAAATCTCAAAAACTACTAAAAAAAATAAAGTTCTGAGATTCAGGTACTTCAAAGAGACTTTGGACAAACTTCACAAAAAAATTTGAGAGTCACACGTGCCGTAGATTTTTCGATTCATTGTACACACACACAGACAAAACAATTTGTTCTTTTAGAAGTATAGATTATTATTATTATATTTGAATCAATGTGACAAGTATTTCATGCATCATCGTTAGAATAAAATTATGTGCCATAATTTCCGAAATACCATAACAGGAATAAGATGACCAACCGGGAAACTCAGCTTTCGCACCATGTAATATAAAATGTTTAGAGAAAGGATATATATATGTGACGATTTAAGGAGAACTCGAATTATTTCCACTGGTTAAAAAGAAACACACAGTCATGGCAAGCGAGAGAAAAAACAAAATAAATAAATAAATGTAGAAGATCCAATAATTAGTCATGGGCTGCTGTAAATTCATTTATTAAATTCGTAATAATGAGGAAGGAAAAGCTCCTTTTGCAAAAATTCCATCATTATTTCAGCGAGCTGTCCTCATCGAAGAAGCAACCCAAGAAATCTTCTTTTAGATCTCGAGACTTCCACCTTTTTAAACTAAAAAGAAAGTTCTGGAACATTCTGTAACCTCAAACCATCATTCTTTTATGTAAACAGAATTCTTGTCCAGCTACGAGATTATTTTCCACAAACGATAAATTTATTTTTAAAAAAATATTATTTAACCAATTTATAATTGACTCAGAATTTTAAATATCTTAGGCAGACGATTTTTATAAATGATTAATTTTAAGAGAAAAAGAAAAGAAATGAATTTATTAATATGCACACATCAAAGGTTGACGTAGGAAAAATAAATAAATAGATAAAATAAAATAATGATATTTTTTGAAAGGTATGGTTTTGGAATAAATTTAATAAGACTTTCTTAAAAAGGGTTGATAAAAACATAGAAGAAATCAGTTTTATTTGTAGTATTAAGAAATAAAGTTTTAATTAAGAATATTTTTAATTTAGAGCCATCTTTTTAAATTTACGCATACTGGAATAATGTTTTTTAAGGCAAATTAAGAATTTATATCGTCTGCATAAGGATTAACAGATTAGATTTAGAAACAAGATTTTAATTTAATAATTTGAAGTAAGTACGGAATATTATTATAAGAAAATTAAGATAGTATAAAGGTTAGTTTTGGCGAAAAAATTTTAAATTTGTAATATTATCCCCCCTCCCCAAGACTTTGTATGAAATTGATAGTTAAATAAAACTACAAGTTCAGACAACAGAAATATAATAATTTAGAAACGTTAAATTTTGGAATAAAACTGTCAAACTCAGGAAGCCAAGAGATAGAAGAAAAGAAAATTAACGCAATATAAAAAATATTAGCGATTAAAATAAAATAGTTAAGAGAAAATAATTCTGAATTAAATTTAGGTAGGAGCATTTCCCTGAAAGAAATACAATAATGTTACAACATCACTTACCATTGGTAAGTGCATAGGAGATAATACATATAATACAGTAAATAAGTTATGAATATTAATAAGCAAGAGATAAAAATATAATAAAAACAATAAAAATTCGTTCTCATGGAAGTTTAAATAATTACAATGACTTAATGCATAGTTTATTTTAAATAAGTCCTTTAAATGAAACAAGTCTTTCAATAGTATACATAAAAGAGTCTTTTTCAATGTTCTCTGAATACAGTCTCTTTAATTAAAAATCTTCAAACCTAGTTTAATCTTTGGTTTTAATGTTATGTTGGATCCAACATCTTTCAGTAATATATCAATTTTTCAATGATAAATAGCATCACTCTCAATATCAATAATAAATAATATAGAAAAATTTAAATAATAACAATAACAACAATAATAAGTAATAGTATAATAAGACTCCATATCCTAATGTTTTTTAATAAGAGTATAATTAATACTAAACTTCATTATAGAAATCATAATAATAATAATAATAGTAAAACAAGAGTATAATCAAAAGAAAATATCACTATTTGTTTATTATTGATAGGGAAAATATTGGTTGAGGATAAAAATAATTACATAGCAGGGTCATTCCATGTCAATTCAACCAAAAAAATGACATTTTGACACCCACCGTCACGGATTTTGATGAAACTTGGTGAGTTTAGTCCTTTAATGTAGAAAAGTATCCACATCATTTTTTTCTTCTCAATCTGGTTTAGTTTTCATTTTACAGCCAATCGAAATTTCGAATGTTTGGTATTTTCCAAATTTTGATGATTCTGCTCTTTGATTGAAAACAATTTATATTTCATTTATTTTTCAGTCAATTTTTATGAAAATTTACAATAATATTAATCGAAGCATGAGGATTCCAGAAAAAAATATGAAAAAATTCTAAATAATATTTAAAAAATAGAAAAAAAAATAATTTTCATGAATTTTTTTCTGAAAGTGTGTAATACGTTAAAGTCAATATCAACCAAAGGGAATATAATAACCAAAAAAATTCTTTTTTCCTAATGATACTAGAAGTGTCTTCTGTCATTAAAAAAAGTAAAATTAATGGCTTTTTCATTTCTTTATATATATTTTTTTTAATTAAATGTAATTTTTAAAAATTTTTCATTATCCAATTGCTTTACATAGCTATATATCATTTGTTGGAAAAAAAAAAAGAGTTGCAAACACAATTTTTAATGTATTATTTCATTAAACATTGAGCATTTATCATATCGGCTTGTTATTTCTATTATTTACAAAATATTTTTTTATTTACTTTTTTTTCTCTGAAATATTGATTTAATTTAATTTTTTTTCCAACTTCTTTTATGCAATATGATTATTAATATTTTATTAATCTTTATAGATTCCAGTTTAAGTAGATTTTACAAATAGAAAATTCTTATATTTACAATACATAATATTTCAGAACAATTTAACTATAATCTTACCATAACAGAAATTTTTGGCTGTTAATTTCTATTGGTTGTTTTCCTATATTGTCGGTACCATGTCAAACAGTGAGCTACTTTTTTTTAAAGTCTGATTTCTTGATTGGCACCACTTTTCTGAAATAATAAAATTCCCTTTGTTAACTATCCTTTGTTGCCTTAATTAATATGTCATTAAATAAGTTGAATTTTATTATTTCAAAAAAGTGGTGCAAATCAAGAAACCTGAATTTAAAAAAAGTAACCCATTGTTTTCACATTGGATAGTTTGACATGGTACCGGCGATATAGTACTATTTAAGTTCTTTAATCTGACTCATCCTTTCTTGGATCATCTTCATACAGTCTGTAGGAAATTGATAAACTCTTCCAGTTGATGTTGCTGGGGGGTAGGGTGGAGCGAAAAAAAAATTTTTTTGAAAATCAAAAACGGGTAGGTGCCAAAAGTTTCATTTATACTAGTACATCAACTGTGTGAAATTTTACCGCTGAAAAAAAATGGCTTGAGTCTGCGCTTTTGCTCCAAAAATCGAAATTTTGGGTAAAATTTGTCATTTTTTGACATTTTTTCAAAAAAATAAAAAAAAAATCCTACAGAGCTGGTTAGTATTTAAAAGTGTTGCTTAGACCTTTATATTTATCTGCTTAACATATTTAAACTATAAAACAATATGTTTATTCCCTATAGCTGGAGCAAAACAGACAACTTTTAGTAAGAAAACACCATTACCACTCTATTGGATCATACAACGAATTATTGTTTTTAATACAGCTCTTGTTTTCAAAACTACCTTGGACATGCGTCGTGGAGGTGGCTATATTTCCTATACCACTCGGCCCAACTATTCGATCATCTTAGTACAGTGTTTTATTTATACATCGATTTGTGATTTTCTTTATAAAAATTTGGCATGTTTTCGATGCTTCCACCTTGTTCATCTGTTCTTTGCATCCACAGGCTGCTGTAACTATCTCCATGTATATTTTTACAGTTTATACAAAAAAATGACAAGCAGAGTAATGCACAGGAATATTATTAAAGGGATCTATTCGGCCATCTATTATATTTATCAAACTTACATTCAGTTGATGAATAGTGATTGGAAGTTCTGTTACCACCACATTTTTTCAGTCAATTGTATTTTTTTACGTAATGATTTGCTTCAAAGATGATTTCAGATATTTCAACTATAAGTATGCCATCATTTATTCTACTTTTGCATTTTTTATATGTTGAGAAGCGAGCTGTTTCATGTGATGGTGATCGTCAGAGAGAACTGCAATGAAAATTTGTTCTCCATGTGTAAAGCAACCGCTGTTGTAAATAACTTTTTTTTTGCATTAGTTTTATGCCGTTTTCTTAGTGTTTTCGTATCTAAGTAATTTCCTATTAACATTTAGATCCCCTTTTTATGAGCGGACAACATTTGATGGTGAAATGTCCTGGGCATAAACTTATAATGCATAGTACTTTATGAGGGAATGTACGGATTCTAATCGACTATAAGTGCTCATTTAAAATTAGGAGAATTTTATTTGTCACTGTGAACCATTTTGCATGGGGTAAGCTTAGAATTGTGTATAATATTGAATCATTCGCTACTTCAACTCCAGTGAATTTCCTCTGCGTCAATTATTTGAGAAGTCGATATAAAACTTTCTAAGCTACATGGATTCACCGGATCAATAAGAAAAATCTTCGTCTGCGTACTATTCACTTCCTATTGCAATTTTTTTTTTATAATAAAATAGAGAATAATTTTGAAAAATTATTTTCTCAAATTGAGAAAAAGATACTCAGAACACACTAGAAATTTCTGTCGGAGATTGCAAAACTAATTCATAAGGAAAGCTATTTCTCAGAAAGAATGGGGAATAGGAATTTAGAAAACATCTCACACAAAAGACAGCTCATAAAGTTAATAAAATTTTCCGCTTTATATAAGCACAGATTGTCAATCAGCGTTTATATGTTCACTCACAAAATGTATAATCCAAAATTATACCGCGGGATGTTTTATACCAAATGTACTACACACCTAAATAATAGATCTAAAATCTGATTAGAAATTACTAGACTACGGAACAACACAGGAAACCACACAAAGCATACTAAAACTTCTTTAGAAATATTGTTGTTTTACAACAAGTAGTTTTTGCAAATTTTGTTTGCAATCCTCTGTGACAATCGTTATAATATTAAACAGCTAGCTTCTCAGCATATATTCAATGTAATAGGTTCAATAAATGATGACATACTAGAAATTAAATTCATACAATCAATTTTTAGGCAAATCATTGCATATAAAATGTAATTGATTGAAAGAATGCTGTGATAACAAAACTTCCAATCATAATGTACTAATTGCATGATATTTTAATGAAGATAATAAACTGCTGAATAGGTTCAATTAAGAACATACCCAATACATTGCTCAGCTTCTTTTCTGTTATACATGGTATAAAAATATACGTGCAGCAGGTCACACCAGCAAGATCCAAATCATCCAAAGTCAGTGAATATAAAGAGATAAACTACTTTGATATATAGAAAACTTATACTCGTCTTTGGGAAAAAAATAACAATTCAATACATAAATAAAACACTGGGCCTAGATGATTGGATGGTTGAGACGGGTGGAATAATGCAACCACCTCTATGAGTTATATACACAGTAGTTTTGAAAGCAACTAGGTAAGAAATGCATTCAAAACAACCTTTCGTTGTATGCTCCAATAGAGGGGTTAACACTGATTTTTCACAAAAAGTTGTCAGATTTACTCCAATTATACAGACTACAGATATTGTTTTATAGTTTAAATATGTTAAGCAGATAAATATAAAGATCTAAGCAACACTTTTAAATACTAATCAGCTCTGTAGGAATATTTTAATTTTTTTGAAAAAATGTCAAAAATGACAAATTTTACCCAAAATTTCGATTTTTGGAGCAAAAGCGCAGACTCAAGCCATTTTTTTTTCAGCGGTAAAATTTCACGCAGTTAATGTACTAGTATAAAGGCAACTTTTGGCACCTACCCGTTTTTGATTTTCAAAAAAAAAATTTTTTCGCTCCACCCTACTGGGGGGTCTATAACAGCAAGCAGATGTGGAATTGGCACGGGGCAGATATCTTCTTGCTTTGGCCAGTAAAATGATGGTGAGGGTCCTTGGGGATGCAAAAACTTAATTGTAGCATCCCCTTCTTCATTAATGTCTGTGACAATCCCAAAATACCAAAAATCATATATACAAGCAACATAGCAAGCGATGTATAGCTCATTTATTGTCACATATGTTGTACATTTGTCTTTCAATTTGTAAGTTAAACTGCTTTTGGCGTCACTGCTGATTCTTCTAGCCTCCACAGCTCCTATACTGTCTAGTGGCTTAAAATTGTGGAAACTTCTTGTCCCTCGAATTGTTGCAACATCTTTAAAACGATTTTCAAGATTAGATCGAATGGAGTCTACAGAGTCTTTAGAAATAAAATAAAAATTTATATTTGCAATATTATCCTTACAAAAATGAAAAAAATCACTTGGTGTCGTTATTTGTTTTTCTAAAGGTCTTTGGAGACTTTCTTTTCTAGCTAATCTTTTCACTGTTCCTCCAATCCCATCACATTCAGTTTTGCCATGACAAGTGGCGAAAAAAGATCATTGTCCTTTTATGTTAAAGTCTTTTTCATGTAGACAAAGGTTCATAAAATTGAATTTGTTTTTATACTGTCCTGCACAACCGTCACTGAAATAGTGAATTTCTTTGATATGCGAGTAGTTTTTTCTTATGAATTCAACAATAGTTTTTTGAATTCCATACACCATGGAAACATCATGTTTTAAATCATCCGATATCACACAGTGTGATGACACTACTTTTTCTCCATCAGCGTTTCTGCAGTGTATTATTACAGGATGGACAGTACACGAAGCAGATGTCCAATGGTACCCCTGAGCTTCATCCTGTATGGTAAAGGAATAACTTTCACTGAAGTCCAATGAAACTGTGGCAATATCTGTAGAAGAACTTTCTTTAAGGCTTTTAAAATATGAAGATTGGGACTTGGCAATGAACGAGTGCGGTATTAGTTTTTCTAATTTGTTTGTCAGATCTTCAATAAAGGCATAAATTTTGGATGTGCAACTTATCATTTCTGTCCTATCAGTAGAAATCCATTGTTTATATTCGATAGTGTCATTTTCATCATAATCCCTAAATTTTTCTTCTAAAAAACTTATAAGGTTTTGATTTGACGGGCATTCATTGCAATGCCTCAGGTAACATTCCCTTTTAGGTTTTTCACATAATAATAATTTCGTTAGATCTTTATATTGTTCTTTAATCTCTGCAGCATGAATAAGCAATATTACGTTTTGATGTATTGTACATACGCAGACTGAATGGGTACCACTAGCACCTGCCAAAACACACCATTTTGGTCGTAAAGAACAAAATTTTGAAAATCCCACTTGAACATTAGGATAAGCACACTTAAAATTCGAGTAAAGCTCTTTCAAGTTAGTCAGGATCAAACGTTTCCTCTCATACTGCTTTCTTCCTTACTCACAATGTCTTTCATTCCAGGCAAAACTCTTGAATGGTCATCGCTTTCATAAAAATTTCGAACTAAAGTCACAGTTTCTGGATTTAATTTTTTCCCACATTTAGGACTTGTTTCTGACAGAAAACCTTTTTCTTTAACAAGTTTTTTAGCTTGTCGAATTGAGTAATCAGATACATTGAAGGTTTCTTTCATTTTTTTTCTTGTCCAGTTAAGAGAAGCAGGAATTGTTAATATTTGAATTTTTTTTTTCTTCGATGTTATTTCTAATTCTTTTTTCATAATTTCGGTAAGTTTATCCATATCAGCTGCTTTTTGTTGTATAGTTGCTTCTGATTCACTTTCACTCATTGGCAGTTCTACTTCAAGTATTTTTCAATTTTTTGTTTCACATTTTCTTGCAACTGTTCCAATTTTCTTTTTCCATAATGTTTTTTACTGTGTTCACCGAGAGCATGTAATTTTAGAGGAGAAGAACCAGCTTCTGTAAAAGATGCATTTAACAGATTTAATGTTTCTTTCTTTTCTAATTCAGAAAATTCTTCGGGTGGTAATCCTAAATCATCAGTATCATGACTTAAAGCCTCCTTTTCATCACTATCGTCTTGGCTTAAACATTCCTTTTCATCACTACTTGCAGCTTTACTTTCTTCCTTTTTCAATAAAAGATTTCTACAGGATGAACAGAGTTTCTGTCCTGGTTTGATTTTGTATCCTTTTGACATTATGATTTCACTCTGTTGAATATTTATTACACGTAATGCTTTTTAATAAGTTTTTTATGTCTTTTGATAGGATCACAACATAGTTTTTGTAGAAATTCAAACTTTTTTAGAAATATACTTATGTGATGCAGACAAATAGTATGCAATTCTTGTTCAGATTCAGTTCTTAGTTTTAGAAGAATTTGTTCTTCTTCAGACAAATCATTAACATTTTCTATAGCTTTTTGGGCTCCATAACTAAATTGGTGACAATCAGTTAATGTTAACTCTCCCACACTACACTTATCCTCCATTTTTTCCCCACCCATTGACGTCTGACGTTGTATTTCTGATCCATGTCCCCACCAAAATTCTCAAAAATAAACAGCTCTAAACACACAGAATAACTGGATGCACACTAAAAAATCACAAGATAGCACTGATATTATCAGATTGACTGACCACTGAACAAGCAATGCTTTCAACCAATGAGAGTAGAAAGGAAAAGGGAAGCCCCCCTTCTCCTTTGTCCCTTTTTACTGAATTGTGATTGGTGTAGAAAAAGGGGGATTTGTTTCACTTCTGAAACATGAGAACATTTTATAAGCTAGAAGAAAGATTACAAGAGAACACTTTTGAATAGTCTGCTATGTAATGGGTTCTGTAAGCAGCAGCATTTTTGTTATTAAAATAAAAATTAAAAGCATTATATGAGCAAGTTTTGAGAATGTTTATATTTTTAAATGCATTTATTTATTTGGTAATAGTGTGGAAAAATAAACAAAAATAAATAAATTAAAAAATAATACATTTAAAAAAAAAAAAAAAAAAAAAAAAAAAAAAAATGAAGCAGATATATTTTGAAGCTAAAACTATAAAGAAATGAAAAAGCCATTAATTTTATTTTTTTTTTAATGAATGAACACACTTCTAGTATCATTAGGAAAAAAGAATTTTTTTGATTATTATATTCCCTTTGGTTGATATTGACTTTAACGTATGACACACTTTTAGAAAAAAATTCATGAAAATTATTTTTTTTCTATTTTTTAAATATTATTCAGAATTTTTTCATATTTTTTTCTGGAATCCTCATGTTTCGATTAATATTATTGTAAATTTTCATAAAAATTGACTGAAAAATAAATGAAATATAAATTGTTTTCAATCAAAGAGCAGAATCATCAAAATTTGGAAAATACCAAACATTCAAAATTTCGATTGGCTGTAAAATGAAAACTAAACCAGATTGAGAAAAAAAAAATTGATATGGATACTTATCTATATAAAAAGACTAAATTCACCAAGTTTCATCAAAATCCGTGTCGGTGGGTGTCAGGCTTTGTTGAATTGACATGGAATGATCCAGCAACTAAATAATTTTCTTATCTTCTAATAGCATAAGAAAGTATTTTTTGCTAGCCGAAAGTATAAATAAAAAAAATCATAATAATTCCAAAATCCAAATAAAATTAAATCTAACTATTTAGAAAATGGACTCTCAACCAGTATTTCCTTACAATAATTCCTCTCTGATACTCTTTTACAAAATTGTCAAATTTGGTTATAAGTTTTCAAATGCCAAATGTAGAATAATGTTTTATCTACACATGGTTTATAAACTTTAATAATAAAATACAATAGGAATAAAAGGTGTCATTCTTAATTGAGAAATAGAAATAAAAATAGTGTGCTTTTCTGAAAAACTCTTAATATCTGTAGTTTTCACAATCACTGAAAATCACATATTATGTTATAGGTTTGAGTAGAATCATTAGATTTTATAACTGTTATAACATAAATATCTGCTGAATAAATAGAATAATACTAATGTCAAATACATGAGTAAATATAGTTAGACTTAAACACCCTTAAAATTAATTTATCAACATCAATTTGAAAGCTTTTACAATCAAAGTGTTCACCTTATGCCTGCATAAGGAGCCCAATTTAACCCCAAAAACTCCCAAAAACAAGTAATATTCTTGTAGGCCTCCAAGAACATACCTGCTAATGTTGAAAATTATGATGATAAACTATTTAAAGAATAAGAATTAAAACTTAATCTACTGTCTTGACTTTAGTTTGATCTAGTGATTGTGATTTTATCTGAGGTTTTGTTTGTTTTTTGGGTTGCTCATGAAACAGTTTAAAATCTTCTGGTGAAAAATAGGGTCTTAATTTAGAAACATGCACAATAACGGAATTCTGTCCTGTCTCATAATTAAATTTATCTATTTCATAAGTTACATCAGAAAGTTTATTTATAATTTTGTGTGGTCCAGAGAAAGTAGGTTCTAATTTTCGAGTGTTAGGGTATTTAAATTCTTCATAAATTACAGAGTCTTGTATTTTTAATGGGCATTCGACAAAATTTCGATCATAGAGCCTTTTACTTTTAAGGTGAAATTCCTGAGTTCGCGCTTTCGCAATTTTGAGGGCTTTGTCTACTGATGTTGTATACATTTTAATTGCCTCACATAGAACCATTACCCACCTTTAAAAAAAAAAAAAAATCTGAATCAGAATCATCGTGAAATTGTGACTATCTTTAGCTGTTAACTTTAACCAGAAATTTTATCTAATAAAATAGGAATTGTAAATATCATAGTTATACCTTAAATTGGGATCAACTTTTAATTCTATTATTTTATAGATCATAAACAGATTCAAAAATTTTAACTATAGGTAATTCCTTACTTAAAATCACAAAATTTACTAAAAAAATTAATCATATTTATCAGTCAAAACTCTAGCAACAGATTTGTACAGTTCCATCTTTCTTACTGAATTTAAATAAATTATAAGAATCCGGGAACCAAAGCTCACTGTCACTAGAAATTCTAACAAATAAAGGAAAAAACATAAATGTTAACTTAGTTTTCTATCTCAAATGTCTAGTAATAGGAACATCATCATAAAAATACTGCATTCAGAGAATAGTTCTTGATAACAAACAAATATCAATAAAATAGAAAATGTACTTTTTTAAAAATAACTTGAGCTTCTAAGTTCTTTTATACTTCATTATTATTACGAACTTATCTTTAAACGTGCATAAAAATATCATAATAGTCTTTAATATGCAACAGTATTAAGATATTGTCTTAAGAATATCATACTCTTTAATTTACTCCTTAACAACAAAAATGTTTCAATTTCTAACAAATAATAATGATAATAATAATAATAATAAAGAAATAAAAAGATAAAGAAATAAGGCTCACAGGAAAATAAACAAACAAATAAATAAACCTCACAAACAGAGAACTATCTACACAAATACAATAAAAGGATACACAAAATAATTAAATACATCTAAAACTAACTCACTCTTAAGAAGAATTTCTCAAGATGATCCTAGGGGAGACAATAATAACGAAAATTATGAAAGTAAGTAGCAATCGGCGTTCAGTTGTCTCTAAACTTTTTTTTTTTTTTTTCTTGTCATTACTACCAGTAATACTTAAAGTCAATGATCGCATATTTGGGCGCAACAAGATGAATATCAGTCATCGTGGCGCTTCTATTCCTTATTAAATCCAATTCGAAATCACCAGGTCTCAAAAATTTATCATTATGACCAAAAATATCAAGCTTCAGGAATTCACGAGAAGTCGATTATCGGCGATTCACAAACCTATCATCATTTCGTTCCACAGCCCATTCCATTAGCAAGCTGAGAATATCATATAGACTGTCCTTCAATCGAACTTCGGCGATAGCATGCTTTTCTTCGTTCCATCGCAATTTTCTTTAAATATCATTCATTAAAAACAGATAAATAATCCTGTCCGACTTTTCGATTAGTTGTGACGATTTAAGGAGAACTCGAATTATTTCCACTGGTTAAAAAGAAACACACAGTCATGGCAAGCGAGGGAAAAAAAATAAATAAATAAATGTAGAAGATCCAATAATTAGTCATGGGCTGCTGTAAATTCATTTATTAAATTCGTAATAATGAGGAAGGAAAAGCTCCTTTTGCAAAAATTCCATCATTATTTCAGCGAGCTGTCCTCATCGAAGAAGCAACCCAAGAAATCTTCTTTTAGATCTCGAGACTTCCACCTTTTTAAACTAAAAAGAAAGTTCTGGAACATTCTGTAACCTCAAACCATCATTCTTTTATGTAAACAGAATTCTTGTCCAGCTACGAGATTATTTTCCACAAACGATAAATTTATTTTTAAAAAAATATTATTTAACCAATTTATAATTGACTCAGAATTTTAAATATCTTAGGCAGACGATTTTTATAAATGATTAATTTTAAGAGAAAAATAAAAGAAATGAATTTATTAATATGCACACATCAAAGGTTGACGTAGGAAAAATAAATAAATAGATAAAATAAAATAATGATATTTTTTGAAAGGTATGGTTTTGGAATAAATTTAATAAGACTTTCTTAAAAAGGGTTGATAAAAACATAGAAGAAATCAGTTTTATTTGGAATATTAAGAAATAAAGTTTTAATTAAGAATATTTTTAATTTAGAGCCATCTTTTTAAATTTACGCATACTGGAATAATGTTTTTTAAGGCAAATTAGAATTTATATCGTCTGCATAAGGATTAACAGATTAGATTTAGAAACAAGATTTTAATTTAATAATTTGAAGTAAGTACGGAATATTATTATAAGAAAATTAAGATAGTATAAAGGTTAGTTTTGGCGAAAAAATTTTAAATTTGTAATATTAATATATATATATATATATATATATATATATATATATATATATATATATATATATATATATATATATATATTTTTTTTTTTTTTTTTTTTTTTTTTGTGAATATGCATATTTTTATTTGCCAAGCACTAAATCTTTATAAAATGCATACAGCATAAAATAATGAAAATATTATTCAATTACCTATTATAAATCTGAAAAGAGATGATACACAAACGGTAGTTATATTAATGCAAATATTATCAACTAATTTTTTATTGCTATTCCAACGCTGAAAATATTACGTTTTGTGCAGAATAAGCCGTACCCTTATAAATAACAGTCGGATTTAAATGCCGAACTGCATACAATTATGAATTTCTTACTTAGGTTATTAAAGATTGTAATAAATAACGGCAAAAGAATATCTCAACTTTTATTTAACCCTTTAAAATAAATTGTTTGCTTAAAAAAATGTAATGCAAGTAAATAGACAATCATAAAAATGGGAAAAATGCTTGTGAAAAATGCCAAAACATTCGGAGCATAGACTTCAGAAACGAAAACAACATTTTTTTTTATGTTAAAAAAATTAAATGAAGGGAATGTTTTTTTTTTTATTTATGTATGAACTTTTGCTTATTGCCATTGTTAAAATTAGTTACTGTTAAAAATTAATAAAAATTATTCTTCATAAAAATTAAAATAATAGAAAATTACATGCATATTTCTTAAATTATTTACTTTTTTTAACATTAAAAAAATCATGCAGTATTTTAGTTGCTTAAAAATTAATTCTCTTTTTTAACATATTATGAAAAAATCATTATAATTATTATGATAATCAAGTAACTTGTATAAAACAAAATAGTTTATCAATTTGAAAAAAAATGTCTCTTTTCAAACAAACGATATATACAAAACGATTAAATAAAAATTAAATTGCTCGTTTGTTGCTATTTTTTTTACAAATTTAATAAATATGAAAAAAATTCATAGCTGTATGAAGATAAACATTTATATTCAAGAGTTACTTTTAAAATTTATATTAAAAATATGGGTATATCTATTATTTAGGTGAAGACTGTAAATTTATGCTCTATAATATACTTGTTGCATTGCATGTCAAAACAAAATGTCAGAAGCACACAAAGAAAGAATGGAGTTTGTAAACCAAACAAAACCTTTTTTTAATTTATATAATTACAATCACTTAATAAAAAAGGGTAGATTTATCTGTCAATCATCATACATTTCTCAAATTATATTTGATCTAAAAAAATATAAATATATATATATATATTAAATTATTACCTTTTAGTTTTATAAGAGTCTGTCTCTATAAGCTTGTAAATCTTTGTCAGCAAGTGTTGCAGCATAACTAAAAACAAACAGCTTGAAATCAATGAAATACTGAAATCAATCATTGAATAGAATCAATTGAAATTTACATAAACAAATTACCGTCCCCCTTTTTTTTTAATTGAGTCCTGGACACATTTTAAAATAATTTTTATTTTTTAAGTTAAAATTTAGATTTTTTTTGTGTGTGTGTGTGATTGGTAACAATATTATTTGTTAACAAAATCACATTATAAAATTTATATTTTTTAAATTAAAATTTATATCTATTAAAAAAGTGGGGTATATTAAAATGGTTTTAGCTCAAAATATTATTAGTAGAGTTTCATTTTTTTCCATTTAAATTAACAAAGTTATCAATATTTTAATTTTGATTCACCATTTTTAAAAATATTATTTAAAAAATATAAGTCCGACCAGTCGGGTGCATTGTGGGACAAATTTCTTAGCTGTTAGCTTCATTACAGAAACTGGTTGGATGCTTTTGCATTTTTCATTAAATTATGCACCCCTGATGAGTAGTTTAATGAAAAAGCCTTCTACTGTCCATTTATCCATTTACCTTTCATTATTTTGGTAATCTGCCTTCTATTTTACTTCAAACTTCAACTGTTTTCAATAATATGATTGTAAAAATACTGGTTTCCTTGGTTTATTAAATGGTAATATCTGAATTACTTTGGTTATATTTAAAAAAAGTATTTATATATATATATATACATATATATAAAATTTTTATTTTAAAGTGATATTTTAAAAAGTAAATATTTTTTTCAAATTTGTTGAATCGAAATTAATCAAAAAAGACACGTTCCAAGTTTGAAGCATTTATCGTTAACGGTACTTGAGTTATAGCTAATTTAAATTTGAAAAAATGTAAAAACATGAAGAAAAACGTTTTTTTACAAGATGTTATTTTTATGACAACTATTCTTTGAAAACTAGATTTTCAAAACTAACCAAAATGAAAAAATTAATATTTCCTCTTATAATAAAGATTAAAAAAAAAAAAAAAAAAAAAAAACATGATTTAAACATACATTTTAAGAATAAATAAACAGAAGTTTTTTAATGCAATAAAAAAAATATTTTTCCCCATAAGCGTTTTTCAGTACTATTCAAATACATATTACTTTAATTCGTCTGGCAGTGCACTAACTTTCAAAAACACTTTTATATTGCCTCGTAGTTCATGTACAGTGAGCAGAAAAAGTTTATGCACGCACGCAATTTTTTGCATACTGAGTAAGTAAGTTACTCTAGAAAGCAAATATGACGAAATAATTTTAAGTATTCTTTTATTTAAGCCTTTCGGGTCCGATTTTTTTTTTCAATTTTTAGAAAAAAAAAACTTTTACGTTAATAATATTTACACTAGATATCCAAATAAATTAGTTAGAGTTTAACCCTTTAAGGATTTGGAAAGTAATGTTCCGTAAGCTCCAGGTTTCACTGCAATATAAGAAATATTTAAGATAATATAATTCAATAGATTTAATTAATTTTCAATATATTATCGAATTTGAATGAACGATTAATGCTCTCAAGGATTACATTCATATTTATAATTAAGATTTTTTTAATAATGTTGAATGAATCATATTTTTGAACATTTAAAAGAAAACGAGAAGAAAACAACATTACAATTTTACACATTCGAAAAACGCTCGGAGGATTAACAAACATTTCATTATCTGAAAGATAACAAATGTTATTGGTGCTCGTACTACTCAATTTATATTCATGTGACAATAGACTAAGGAAATATTTTTGGAGATGTTTGGAAAATAATTATTGCAATCAGATTTAACTTAGGTTACAACTTTCAAATATTTTTTTAGCTTTTTTATAGTTGATTGTTTCATGAAAGTAACCTATATTTTTTTTAATTTAAAGAGTGAAATATATGTTTAAAATAAAAGAATCCCAAACGGCGCAAAGAGAATTGGAGATATAACAATAAATATTATTATTACTAAATGTCTAAGCATAAACGAAGTCAAATAGTAAATGCATAGACATATACTAACATTACTACATACAGGGTGTCCAGCAAATAACAACTTGATTTCAAAATTAAATTTCTCAAAAACAAAGATCGATAGTAATATGCGGTAAACGGTTTTTTCATTAGGTAAGCTGTAAAAATCTTATACAGAAATTTCAAACAGTGAATATTTTGAAAAAATTGCGCTCTGATTGCATAGAATGCTTTGATTTGACATTTTTCTTGTTTTAGATTGCCTGCAGAGAAATAATTTTTCAGCTTACAGTGCAATATTTTAAAGATTTTTCGAAGTAAATTTTTAGAATTTCAAAATTTCAAAAATTTAATTTAAAAAAACTATGAAATATGGCACTTTAAGCCGAAAAACACATTTTCTGGCAGATATCTAAAGCAAGAAAAATGTCAAATCAAAGCATTTTTTGCAATCAGAACACAATATTTTCAAAATATTTACCGTACGAAACTTTTGTATAAGATTTTTACAGCTTACCGGATAAACAAACCGTTTACTGCATAATTCTATTGATCTTTGTTTTTGAGAAATTGAATTTTGAAGTCAGGGTGTTATTTGCTGGACACCCTGTATATATTGTAGCAAAGATATTTCTTAAAACAAAATAATACTCCATTAAAAGACATGTACTATGCACACCAGATCCAAAAGGGTTAAACCGAAAACAAATACAAATAATCAAGCCTTCATACTTAAAAATAGTATTACAGTACTCGACATTCCGAGCTAATTAGGGCCGTTAATACCTCGGATATCGGAAATTTTAGTTAATAGAAAGTTTGCATAAAAACTCGACGAATAAAACGTCCCTTAGAATAACAAACAAAAGAACGTTTTTTAAATGATACAATAAATGTACATAAAGTTGTGTTTCACTGTTCAATATATTTAAGAAGAAAATCGATTACTAATAAGAAATTTCAAAAAGCCAATTAAAAAAATTATATTGTGTTAAACAGCAAAAAAATGCATGTTCAAAAATAAAACAAATCTCAATATATATATAAGTATATATATAATTATTTAATTACATCAATCTGATAAATTTATGTTATTTTTGTTTAAAAATCTTTTACCTTATGTTAAAAAAGTCCATATTTTCTATCAGTGGATCATGCCAATTTTTGAACAATAGAAGGCCTATCCATCGTAACATCTCTCTTTGCTCCAAAATTTTAAGATATTTGTATGCTGAAGACTGTTTTCAACTGTTCTACTCAACAAACGCAAAACGTTTTGACACATTTACAAATTCATTTTTCAAAGGAAAGATATAAAATTGGAAGACCTGGCATATGGAAGTGATTTGGAATTGAACTGCGTTTTCTATTTGTTGTTCGATAAATTACCTTTTCAGTTATAAGCGTTTTTGATCACGTCATATAGCGCTTTTCTCCCTCCATTGACTGGTTTATCTGCTTTCGTCAGTAAACTCGGTTCAAAACGCCAATTTTGACAGTATTTCCTGAAACATCTGTTGCGCTTGCTGAAAAACGGAGAAACGAGTGCAATTAGATAGTTTTTGAATAACAATACCTGCCAGTTTCATGCATTTCCGAGCAAAACATGTGTCTTAAAGTAGCCCTTTTGTATTTTTTATCGTTCTTGAATAGTTCGCCAATAAAATGTGGGGAATGCAACTCTCCGATAACACATTGGGCCACACGGGAACTGGTTACAAAACATTATTCGCAGTTTACATCTCAGGGTGCAATATTTCTTGGACATTGAGGGGTTTTTTGGGACAGAAGAGACTGTAACACGGACAGTGAACTATAAAGTGTGGTATATTTCAAGACTCATTAACACATATGAAAACAACACTTCGTTATCGGCTCGGTTAACAAACCTGGCCACGACGGTGCCGAGATTGGGTCATTAGAGCAACCAGGCCTCACACTTATATTAGATGCCGAGCTGGGCCTAGAGATTTTGATTAAAATAAAATTTATCCAATCATAAAGTGTCTGTTTTTCTTTTCTTTTCCTTTTTATTTTATTTTTATTTTATTTTATTTTTTATTTTTTTTTGTAAGAATACAAATGATGTTGACCTTGTAATACTTTAGAAATTGAATTTGGTTTAATTAATTGTAAGTGAAACACTTAAAAAAACATTAAAACAACAATAAATTTAAAATACTTTTGCAACCATCTCATCATTTTATAATAAACTACATTTATATTGGCAATGAGCTTTCGTGTACGCAATCGTCTATAAGTGATCACTAAAGTTATTATTCTGCATTCTGTGCATTGCAGACATAATCTAAAAATATTGTAAATAAAAATTCTTTGAAAGTATGTATAAATAATATTTTAAGATTTTTAGTTATATGATAATGCTGGTTAAAAAAAAATAGGTAAACTTTGGAGAAATTAAATAGCCATATATTTTGGAGAAATACAATTTGCATATCAGTAAAGAATGATCCACCTGTTTGATCTATGATCTATATATATATTAAGCTAACGTATGCGGAACAAAAATCACGATAATTTGTTATTTTTTCAATGGCAACATCTAAATAAAACGCCAATCATCGATTATTGTGTAAAAGTAATTTAGAAGGATTTAGACAAAGATAAATCTGATTTATTTACATTTTTCTCTTTCGATGCAATCAGGGTGTTTGAAAGCATTATTATTTTTAGTTTTCTGTTACTTAAAAAAACAACAAAAAATAGAAATCATGAATTTTAAATGTTTCAGTTTAAAATTAAAGTTATGCATTATAAATGAAATGAGCCTGTACTAGCCGGTATTGCGCTATTTCTATTTACAGCATAGCAAGTAATTAATTAAAAGCATTGTATTTCACATAATATCAAAAAATAATTAAAATCTTTTCACTAAATTAAGTTATTTGTAAAATAAAAATAAATAGAACGCTTTTTAGATATTAACAACAAACATAAAAAATTATTCTTTTTAATAACGAAAATATCGTTTGGTTTTCGTTGCCAAAACAATAAAATTAATTTTGACAAGTTCATGGATACTACAAGTGATAGGATTATATTTTAAATGAAATTAATAAAATCGGAAAAATGCCACGGGAAGATTGTTTGGCAAATTATCAGTATAAAAATACCGAGTTTTTGAATTTTCTAGCAGAATTTTCCGTTTTGGCACACAATTAAGCAGGTAAAATTAAATTATGTTAAATTAAATTAAACGTATTATGATGCAATGTTTAGTATAAATTTAAAGGAGACCAAACTGGTCGGCAAGGGCGGTTTGTTCTTAAATATTTTCATTCGAAAATATAGACACACCTCTATTATGGACACTTCTTAATAGCAGACATTTTGCCAAAGCCGAACATCTACAGTGTCTCACAAAAGTGATGGGACACTTGTGCTTTATAAAAAGAAACTGCAATAAAATAAATAAACAAACATGTGCAAAAATTTTTTGGGTGTGTTTCATATTTAAAGTTGGTAACAATTACTACATAACATACATTTTGTCAAAATATTAAAATATTAATTTAGTAAAAATACAATTGTTCAGAACGGAGCAAAAAATGGCTCACATAAGGGATGGGACACTTACTTTTCCATCAAATATTTATCCAAAAATTTTACTTTTTAAAAGGTTTTAATATTTTGTTGGATTTCCTTTTACTTTTAAAACATGATTTATTCTTTTTGGGATGGATTCGACTAATTTTTTTGCGATTTCTGGAGTGATTTTACCCCATTCTTCTTGAAACACCGATTTTAGTTGTTGTTTTGAAGAAATGGTGTGTTTGCGAATTCTTGATTCCAATTCTTGCCAAATATTCTCTATGGGATTTAAGTCTGGAGATTGTGGTGGTGTTTTTATTATTTCAGGACAGTTATATAGCAGCCAGAGTCTAACGTTCAGAGCAGTGTGCTTGGGGTCATTGTCCTGGTAGAATTTAAAATCGTTATGAAGGTTCAATTTTCGTGCTGAAGATTTCAAATTTTGCTTTAAAATATCAATATACTTGTACTGATCCATTATACTGTCAATAAAAACAAGATTACCAACTCCAGCGGACGACATACACCCCCATACCATAACTCCTCCTCCACCATGTTTTACTGTTGGTACCAAGTTCTGTTTGCGAAATTCTTCCCTGGGTTTTCTCCACACCAAGATTCTACCGTCAGAACAAAATATATTAAATTTACTCTCATCAGCAAATATAACTTTATTCCAGTAATCAGAATTCTTATTTATGTTGGATTTTGCGAAAGCTAGTCTGAGTTTTCTATTCTTTTCACTTACGAAGAATTTTTTCCTGGCTACTCTACCGTGATATCAAGCAGATCGAATTACCCTTCTAATAGTCTCAGGATTAACAATTATTCCATATAATGCTTGTAAATCAGCAGCAACTTTTGAAGCACTATTTCTTGGATTTTTTTTTTTTAATATTTCGAACGATAATTCGCTTTATTCCATTGGATAGCTTTGATGGACGGCCAGGTCTTCTTTTATCCTGAATCATATGATTCTTTTTATATCGTTTAATGATATTGAAAACTGTTAAACGACTCAAGTTAACTGTTTCAGCAGTTTTTCTAATAGATTTTCCACGTTCAATATGCAAATTAATAACTAATTTTCGAATTTCAGGCGAAGTTTCTTTTCGTTTAGCATTCATGGCTATACAAAGCTAAAAAACAAAAAATTCCAAAAAAAAACTGGAGAGAAATACTACAGACGATTTTATAAATTATTGCCAATTGCTTTTAAGTAATAATAAAACCCCAAAAAATATTTTTATTGCTTATTTCAGAAGATTTTTGCTGCATATATAATAGTGTCCCATCACTTATGTGAGCTATTTTTTGTTCCGTTCTAAACATTTGTATTTTTATTAAATTAATATTTTAATATTTTGACAAAATGTATGTTATATAATAATATTTACTAAATTTAAGTATGAAACACATCCACAAAAAAATGTGTACATGTTTTTTTAATTTATTTGATTAGTTTCCTTTTGTAAAGCACAAGTGTCCCATCACTTATGTGAGACACTGTATATTAGGGTGGAGCGAAAAAAAATTTTTTTTTTAAATCAAAAACGGGTAGGTGCCAAAAGTTGCCTTTATACTAGTACATTAACTGCGTGAAATTTTACCGCTGAAAAAAAATGGCTTGAGTCTGCGCTTTTGCTCCAAAAATCGAGATTTTGGGTAAAATTTGTCATTTTTTGACATTTTTTCAAAAAAATTAAAAAATTCCTACTGGTTAGTATTTAAAAGTGTTGCTTAGACCTTTATATTTATCTGCTTAACATTTTTAAACTATAAAACAATATCTGTAGTCTGTATAATTGGAGCAAATCTGACAACTTTTTGTGAAAAATCAGCGTTAACCTCTCTATTGGAGCATACAACGAAATGTTCTTTTGAATGCATTTCTTACCTAGCTGCTTTCAAAGCTATTGTGTATATAACTCATAGAGGTGGTTGCATTATCCCACCCGTCTCAACCACCCAATCATCTAGGCCCAGTGTTTTATTTATGTATTGAATTGTTATTTTTTTCCCGAAGACGAGTATAAGTTTTCTATATATATCAAAGTAATTTATCTCTTCTTTGTATTCACAGACTTTGGATGATTTGGATCATGCTGATGTGACCTGCTGCACGTATATTTTTATACCATGTATAACAAAAGAGAAGCTGAGTAATGTATTGGGTATGTTCTTAATTGAACCTAGTCAGCAGTCTATTATCTTCATTAAAATTTCATGCATTTAGTACATTATGATTGGAAGTTCTGTTATCACAGCATTCTTTCAATCAATTACATTTTATATGCAATGATTTGCCTAAAAATTGATTGTATGAATTCAGTTTCTAGTATGCCATCCTTTATTGAACCTATTACATTGAATATATGCTGAGAAGTTAGCTGTTTAATATTATGACGATCGTCACAGAGGATTGTAAACAAAATTTGCGTGTAAAACAACAATATTTCTAAAGAAGTTTTAGTATGCTTTATGTCGTTCCTGTGTTGTTCCGTAGTCTAGTAATTTCTAATAAGATTTTAGATATATTATTTAGGTGTGTAGTACATTTGGTATAAAACATCCCGCGGTATAAACTTGGATTATACATTTGGTGAGTGAACATATAGACGCTGATTGCCAATCTGTGCTTATATAAAGCGGAAAATTTTATTAACTTTATGAGCTGTCTTTTCTGTGAGATGTTTTCTAAATTTCTATTCCCCATTCTTTCTGAGAAATAGCTTTCCTTATGAATTAGTTTTGCAATCTCCGACAGAAATTTCTAGTCTGTTCTGAGTATCTTTTTCTCAATTTGAGAAAATAATTTCTCTATTTTCTAAAAAAAAATTGCAATAGGAAGTGAATATTACGTAGACAAAGATTTTCCTTATTGATCCAGTGAATCCATGTAGCTTAGAACGTTTTATATCGACTTCTCTAATAATTGACGCAGAGGAAATTCACTGGAGTTGAAGTAGCGAATGATTCAACATCATAGACAATTCTAAGCTTACCCCATGCAAAATGTTCACAGTGACAAATAAAATTCTCCTAATTTTAAATGAGCACTTATAGTCGATATCCGTCCATTCCCTCATAAAGTACAATGCATTATAAGTTTATGCCTAGGACATTTCACCATCAAATGTTGTCCACTCATAAAAAGGGGATCTAAAAGTTAATAGGAAATTAACTGGATACGAAAACACTTAGAAAACGGCATAAAACTAATGCAAAAAAAAGTTATTTACAACAGCGGTTGCTTTACACATGGAGAACAAATTTTCATTGCAATTCTCGCTGACCATCACCATCACATTAAACAGCTCGCTTCTCAACATATAAAAAATGCAAAAGTAGAATAAATGATGACATACTTATAGTTGAAATATCTTAAATCATCTTTGAAGCAAATCATTACGTAAAAAAAATACAATTGACTGAAAAAATGTTGTGGTAACAGAACTTCCAATCATTTTTCATCAACTGAATGTAAGTTTGATAAATATAATAGATGGCCGAATAGATCCCTTTAATAATATTCCCGTGCATTACTCTGCTTGTCATTTTTTTTTTTTTTTTTTTTGTATAAATTGTAAAAATATACATGAAGATAGTTACAGCAGCATGTGGATGCAAAGAACTGATAAACAAGGTGGAAGCATCGAAAACATGCCAATTTTTTATAAAGAAAATCACAAATCAATGTATAAATAAAACACTGTACTAAGATGATCGAATAGTTGGGCTGGATGGCATAGGAAATATAGCCACCTCCACGCGACGCATGTCCAAGGTAGTTTTGAAAACAAGAGCTGTAATTAAAACAACAATTCGTTATATGACCCAATAGAGTGGTAATGCTGTTTTCTTACTAAAAGTTGTCTGTTTTGCTCCAGCTATAGGGAATAAACATATTGTTTTATAGTTTAAATATGTTAAGCAGATAAATATAAAGGTCTAAGCAACACTTTTAAATACTAGCCAGCTCTGTAGAAATTTTTTATTTTTTTTTTGAAAAAATGTCAAAAAATGACAAATTTTACCCAAAATTTCGATTTTTGGAGCAAAAGCGCAGACTCAAGCCATTTTTTTTCAGCGGTAAAATTTCACGCAGTTGATGTACTAGTATAAAGGCAACTTTTGGCACCTACCCGTTTTTGATTTTCAAAAAAAAAAATTTTTCGCTCCACCCTACTGTATATGTTTTTACAGCTCAGTAACAGACAAATTTCACACTTCTGACGTGTCATTATTCGGTGGTTTTTGCTGTATTTAATATCATAATGGAAAAATTATTTTTTAAATTGGAGCTGTTTACTGTTAACTGCTATTACTCTAGTAAAAATGAGTTTCTTTTTTGATATTTCGTATCTATTGTAAATAAATAAATATCAGTTTTTATTAAGGCACATAATACATACTTAATTTCATTTGCGTTTTAATTATCTTTTACATTTTAAGTTAGTAAACCAATAATTCTGCAAAATGTCAGAAGTTGATCATTTTATACCTTTTTATTTAAACAATTATTTGACAATCTACATCAATTATGTGATATTCATTTAAAATAACGCCCTTTGACAATCCGTAATAACATCGCAATACAAATTAAGTGCCCTCGTTTGTTGAGATATTGACAGACTGTAAATTTAACAGGAATGCATCATGTCAGAATGAAGTTGCCTTAGAAACACTACCGGCGCTTCATGGTCCAAGAATGCATTTAATTTGCTTTTCATATCCCCTGCATAATCAGCATAACAGAGTTCAGTTTCCCATTTCCTTCTGCCAGAATTTCATCTTGTTTGTCGACCTAATAAGTACGTGGGGCTAGTGGAAAATTACATTAGGCACCTGGCTGCATAATTTATGATTTGAATACAAGAATATCCAATGCTAATAATAAATTCCAATGAACTCGATGAGTTATTGATAATATCTTTCGTGTGTCAAATAGATTTTTTATATTTTTAGAACAGTAATGCGAAATGATTTTATTACATTCCAGTTTGTTTATTATTTTAAGTTATAATTTTCTCTTGTAACTAAACATAGCAATATTAATGTAGGTAGCTAGCTGTTAAACTGAAATTTGTAATGAAAAGGATAAAAGTATAAAGCTCTTCAATGAATCTATGATTCAACTTCATCAATATTTGCAATTAGCTTTCGTGCACGCCGTTGTCTATATGTGATGACTAAAATAGTTTTACTGAATTCTGTGGATTGCTGACACAATCAAAAAATGTTGTAAATAAAAGTTCTATAAAAATATATATGAATTATCTTTTTAGCATTTTTTATTGTATGATAATGCTGGTCAAAAATATATGTATATTTTGGAGAAATTGAATCAGCATATATTTTGTCAAAGTGTAATTTGAAGTAAAGAATAATCCACTTAATAAAGTTTGACTTAAAACTAATAAATTGTATATTTTTTAAATTGTTACAATTCACTAGAAAATAAGTTTCACGCTTCCGATGTTTCGTTATTCGGAAGTTTTGCTGTATTAATAATGTCATGATACCAATATTATTTTCTAAATTGGAGCTATTTACAATTCATTTCTAATGCTTTCGCAAAAAAGAGTTTCTATTTTGAATATTTCGGATTTATTATATACAAACAAGCATCACTTTTTGTTAAGACACATAATATGTGCTTAATTTTATTTCCATTTTAATTATATTTTATATTTTAAGCTAATAAGCAAATATTGCTGCATAATGTCACGAGATGTTCATTTTATACTTTTTGATTTAAACAATTATTCGACAATCTACATTAATTACATGATATCTTTATTCATTTAAATTAACATTCCATTGACAATCCGTAATAACATATCAATACAAATTAGCTGTCCTACGTTGTTGAGATATTGACAGACTCTGCAAATTTAACAGGAATACATTCTATCAGAATGAAGTTGCCGTAGAAACGCTACTGACGTTTCATGGTCCAAGAATGCATTTAATTTGCCTTCCGTATATAATCAACAAACAGAGTTCAGTTGCTCATTTCATTCTGCCGGAATTTCATCTTGTTTGTCAATATCATCAATATGTCCGTGGCGTTTGTGGAAAATGATATTACACTCTAAGAAATAAATTTGTAAATTAGCCAAATTTACACACATTTATGTGTAAATTTATAAATTTACACACTTGCCATGTACTTTACACTTTTTTTACAGAATTTTACCTGTTTTTATGTGTATTTAGCTTTTGAAACTAAGTGTGTAATTTGTTATCACTTGAAAAACATAAATAAGTGTGTAAAAGTAGAAAAATACCTAAGTTGACACCGATTGGTGTGTTATTGTAATTTACGCATAGTTCTTATATACACTGATAAGTGTGTAAATTTCTAAAATCGCCCACTTGTCATGAAAATTACACATTTTGTAAAAAGAATTACTTGTTTTTATGTGCATTTATTTTGTGATATTAAGACTGCAAGTTGTTGTCGGTTGGTTTACACAGACAAATGTGTAAAATTAGGAAAATACCTGGATTTACATGAACTGGTGTGTTATTTTAAATGTTCGTCTGCATTTTGTATAATTGCAAGTGCGCAGGTGAAAAAGGAAAATTGAAAACATCTGCTGTATCGTAGTTTCGCCATATTTAGAATAGAACATGTCAAAAGAGGAAAGTTTGTTCTACTCTGTTAACTCAAAAAATAAGATTAAATCATAATGATCGATATAATAATCGAGGAATGTTAATAATCATAGAATGTTTGTCTTCATATTTAGAAAAAATTGAACTATCTTTTCCTTTCTCTTGTCATTTTATCGGCATGAAAAAGTTGGATATTCTATAACAAAGGTATGTAAATGTTTTGTTCTAATGAAAATAAAGCTTTTTAATTGACAACTAATTTAATAGATTTTCATGGTTCAGTTTTTCATATTTAAACTGTATATTTTTTGACATACAACCAAAAATTAAGGAATTTAAATGTCATTATAAAATATTAGCAGCATTATTATATTTAAGAAAATGATAAAATTTCAGTGCTTTATTTTCTAATATTGTTCGTTTCTTTTTTATTTGAATATATCTAATCTTTTTCTAGCTCAGATTCCTTTTATTATGTAAAAATGTAAAATAATGTGTTATGATTTCTGTGTGTTATGAAAGTTTTATCACAAAAAATGCTATCATATTTCAACTAAATTATGATTATTTTATTGAATTAGTAAAATTTAGATTAGAAAATCTTAATCATTGTCCGAGTTCCAAAGATGTCGCAAAAGTGACTGCGTTCCTTCATATTAAGCATACTTATGACCATTCTATGAAAGCTATAATTATGAAGAAAGAGAAGTATACATATATGTATTAGTTATTGACTTTTGAATTTAAACACTAATTTAACACATTTAGTGAAATACTTTTTGCACTTATTCTTAAAAGAATTATATACATGATATGTATATGTATATATATATGTATTTGTAAAATGTCTCATTTTTGAAAAAATGAGATTATTTGTAAGATGATACATTTTTGCAAGAATGAGATTATTTTTGTTTAGAAATTGAATTAACTGTATAAATGAACTTTCTAAAAAGTGGGCCCAATATTTTTATTAAATTAGTTAGTGTTTTTAATTTCATTATTTGCAAATTTATTATCTCAAAAATGTAATTAATTTGTGTACATCAATATAATAATAATAAAATTAAATAGATTGCATTTTTTTAGTTCATTTATGCTTTTTTGTGTGTTTCTGTATTTATAAAAAATTTTTGATACTTCTTAAGATGTATTATATAAACGTGTAATAAATAAATATATATATATAGGAATGAAAATAAATAAATAAATAAAAGTTATGCGTGCATTTTTGTTTTTTGGGGGGGGGACGTTTTTTGAAGCAAGCTATTTTAAAGTATTACATATTACACTTCAGCACAGGTAGATGCGCCAGTAATGGACACTCTTCTAGTAAAGTATCAACAATAAATCACAAGAATGTAATCACAATAAACAAATAAATAAATGCAAATTAAGCTTTTATTATTTTTTCATAGGGAGCGAACGATTTTAATCAGCTGACTTAAACCGGTAATTAAATCGTAATTTAAATCAACTTTTTTTTAATCATTGACTAAAATCATAAATTTTATAAAGATTTAAAATGACAGAAAAAAGTATTAAAATCTAAGGTTACCATAATTTGGTAAGTTTCTACAGGTATTGACTTTTAAATACACAAAAAAGCTTTAAATAATTATTTCTAAGCTTAATTTCTGAGTATTGTCAAAGACTTAAGCATGATAATTTTGTACAAAGCATAGTTTTTATCTTATAAGTATAAAAATAATTTAATTTTAAAATGATATTCAAATCTAGTATAAATTACAATGTCATAATTTCCTTTTAATAACCAAATTATTGATTCTTTTATATAATATAGGCATAGCAAGTATAATAATTTTCTGCAAATAAACGAATAAAGCAGCCAAATCTTATTTTCTTATTCTGCTTTTGCAATAATAAATTTATAGCAAATATTGGAACTAAAAATAGAATGAAATAATGACATCGGCTGAATCGCTATTGTAAAAGAAGGCATGAGAAAAAAAATTTTAATAAAATATTAAGCATAGCAAGAGCTTATTCAGTAAAAGTTGAATGTTTTTACTTTTTCAACTCATATACACCAAATAAAAATTTTCATGATTAATTAAGGTAGCAAAACTGTCTGAAACAGTAAATGCTGAGAACTTCCACTAAGTGCTAATAATGGTGCTGTTTAATGTTTTGAGGACTTCATATATAATTGGCTATTCCTTATATTTACTTTGTATGTGTGTATGAATGTGCTGACATATATTGGGGGGTTAATATATGCAAACGTGGATGTAAATTTAGATTAAGGCTATTGACAGATTGCAAAATGAGATGCAAATAAATTTGTTAATTTTGTTAATTGTGTTACTAATTGATGAAATTACTTATTTGCAGTTGTTATTAAATCTGTAACTATTTGCTGTTTCCTCTAAGCACTTTTTTAGGGTGGAAAACTTTCTTCTTATGAAATTGGCAAAATGCACCCTACTTTATTAAAATATAATTAAATTCACTTACAGTAAATACAGATTTCTTGTAATACAACTTCCAAATTACACATTATTTCTTAATCTAAGTTCCCAAGATCTTATGAAAGTGATAGAGAATTATTTCTTTAGAAAAAAATTAAAACATGTTATTATTTAATTGTATTTTTCAATTTGTAATTCATAAAATTATTAAAATTAATGGCACTTTGTTTATCATAATGAGAAACTGAATGTTTTTTATAATTACTAAACAAGTTACTAAGTATATTTCCCCATGAAATAGTGTATTTTTTGGAACTAGCATCTTCCCTTTTTTTCTTTCTGGAATGAGCACAAAATTGTTAACAATCATTTTAGTAATTAAAATATGTTATATACTAATTAAAAATTATTTAATTTTATGCTAATCAAAAATATACATTATGTTCCTAAATACAGAGATTGTTGTTTAATAATTATTAATTTTAAATGGTGTTAATAGTTTATGTTTAGTGCAGTTATTAATAATTGGAATAAATGTAGATATCACTAGTACTTAATATAGTTTTGCATAATATTGCATAATATTATTTCAAAATATTAATGTATATAATGTTATTATATGCTACAAAGGAAACTACTACTAAAAATAGCTCATAGTTACAGACATTATAAAACTACTTTGTAGTTTTTATAATGTCTGTAACTATGAACTATTAGTTATGTTAGTTAAAGGATAAAGACACAGATTATGTTAGCAATTAGAGGGCCTTTTTTTTATTTTGGCAGACTAAAATCCTTGGTAGTCATTCAGTATTTGAACATTGGGGACAAAAATCATAAAATTAGAATTTATATCAAAATAATCTTATTTAGTCCTTTCAAGTATGATGTACTACTCATAGTACGTGTCTTTTAATGGGGTATTATTTTGTTTTAAGAAATATTTTTGCTGATATTTACATGCAATTATGTTATTATATGTCTATGCATTTACTATATAACTTCATTTTATGCTTAAGCATTTAATAATAATAATTATTATTATTATTATTTGGTTAATTTTCTCTGCGCTGTTTGCGATTCTTTTATTTCAAACATCATATTTCACTCTTTAAATTTAAAATAAAAGTTACTTTCTTGAAAGAATCATGTCTAATAATTCGCAGAATGTAGGAGAAAGTTCTAATATCAGTTAAATCTTATTGCAATGCAATATTTTCTAAACATCTCCAAAATTCTTTTTTAGTCTATGGCCATATGAATATTGAATAATACGCAAAATAACAACATTCATTATCTTTCAGATTATGAAATATTGGTGAAACACAAATTAATATACTTGGATAACTAGTATTAATATTATTAATGTAAAAGTATGTATTATTAATACTATTAATATTAATATTACTAATATTAAAATGTATTACTAATATTATTAATAATAAATGTTTCTGAAAAAATTGCTCTTTAAAATATTAAAAACAATATGAGTTGTTATAGCTGAAAATATGAGCGAGAGAATTTATTTTTAATTTAAAAGACAGAAATTGTAAGGAATAGAAATTATGCACAGTCTGCGCATAAACTGTGATCTCACGATTGTAGAACTATAAACCAACTCTAAAAGAAATTACAAATTGGTAATTAAAATTTTAGTTTATCATGCTTTATATAAAAACGGGTATATCGGTGATAAGAAAATGATTTGTCTTTTATTTAGTGTGGTGTGAAAATTGCCAAAATACATTGCCGGTACACTATTTTCTGGGCATCAAACTGAGCTACCAGAAAATATAATCTCAATCAGTAAATGATATTGTTCTTTGTACAATTTTTTTAATCATTAAAATTATCATTATTAATCATTGGGAATTAATTCCCAATTTAAACATACTAAAACATATAATATTAACGCTAAATACATAAAAATATGTCTGCTTGAATATTACACAAATATCTAAGTATTTTGATTATTACATACATTGTACAATGTACTAAGTACATTGATTATATTTCCATGTTCAGCAGAAATATTTATATGAAGAGAATGCTACACAAAAATCTGTGTATTTTGCATATTATACAAAAACCTGTGTAATTAACATACTACACAAAAAATTGAGTATTTTACATAAAACACAATAGTATGTGTTTTTTGCATTATACACAAAAATACGTTTAATCACAGAAAATTACACATATGTATGTGTGAGAATATTACACATAAATCTGTGTATTCTTCTGCAATTTACACATTAAAGTGTGTATTTCAAGACTTATCAGATAACATTTACACATTTAGACTTATCATCAAATTACACTTTAAAATGTGTATTTTCAAATTTACACATTAGGCGTGTATTTTGGCAATTTACACACCAATTTACACACATAGACATGTCGTTTTTGTATCATCGATATACCTGTTTTATGTGTAAATTTACACATTTTTTTTTAGAGTGTAGGCACTTAGCTGAACAATTTATAATTTGAATACAAGCGTTATTGAATGCTGATAATAAATTCCCGTGAACTCAATGAGTTAATAATAATATCTTACATGTGTCGAATAGATTCTCCATATTTTGTGAATAATGATCCGAAACAATTTTGTTGCATTACATTTTGATTATGATTTTAAATTATAACTAATTTTCTTTTGTAGGTAAACATAGAAATATTTATGTAAGGTAGCTAGCTACCTGTTAAACTGAATGATGTAATGAGGATAATAAAATTACACATTATATATTTTTTAGTGAATTCATGGTGACATCTATAATTTATAACGTTATGCTTTTAAATATTTTAGATTTCTTTTGCAAACTAATGTATCAGTAATGCTAAACTTATGGATAAGTTGTTTTCGAATTTCTCATTTAAATTTGGATAATTTAAACTTTTTATTTTTTATTCGGCGTCTATGTTTTTTTTTTTTTTTTTTTTTTTTTCTTAAATGGAGGTATTTTTACTTTTAGAACCGGTTTCAAAACTAAAAGTATTCGTCTTAAAAAAAAAAATCTGCTACCAAAAACAAAAAGTAGAATATGACCATGTTAGAAACCGACCTGAATTATCCTATGCAAAAAAAAAAAAAAAAAAAAAAAAAAATGTTTTAAAATATTTAATGAGAATTTCGAAAATAATCTGTCCATAAGTTTAACATTACGAAGTCGATGTTTTCAAGTAAGTAAAAAGTCCCCATAAGATTTTAAAATTTACCAAACATTCAGCTACAATTTTAACTAAAATATAGCGGCAGAATACTAAATAAACTTTCGCATAATATTAAAACAATTTTCTGTAGATGCAAATTTCATGCTTCCAAGGTGTCATGTTTTGGAGGTATGTCATTACGAATGTCATGATGCCGATATCATTTTCTAAATTGAAGCTATTTACAATTAATTTCTATTACTTTTGCAATAATGAGTTTCTATTTTAAATATTTTGGATCTATTGTAAATAAATAAGTATCAATTTTTTTAAGACACATAATACATACTTAAATTCATTCGCATTTTAATTATGTTTTACATTTTAAGCTAGTAAGCAAATAATGCTGTAAAATGTCACAAGTTATTCATTTTATACTTTTTTATTTAAACAATTATTTGACAATCTGCATTATTATGTAACATTAACTTTATTCATTTAAAATAACATCCCATTGACAATCCGTAATAACATCTCAATACAAATTAACAGCCCTAGTTTATTGAGATATATATAGACTGAAAATTTAACAGGAATGTATTACATCAGAATGAAGTTACTTAGAAACGCTACCGGGGTTTCATGGTCCAAGAATGCATTTAATTTGCTTTCCATATCCCCCGCATAATCAACATACAGAGTTCAGTTGCCCATTTCATTTTGCGGGAATTTCATCTTGTTTGTCGACCCAATAGTCCGTGGCGCTTATGGAAAATGACATTGTGCACTTGGCTGCATAATTTATGATTTGAATACAAGCATATCGAATGCTAATAATAAATTCCAATGAACTCAATTAGTTACTAATAATATTTTACATGTGTCAAATAGATTCTCTATAATTCGAGAATAATAATGCGAAATGATTTTTTTACATTTCATTTTGTTTATGATTTTAAGTTATAACTAATTTTCTCTTGTAAGTTAACAATACAATATTTATGTAGGTAGCTAGCTGTTAAATTAAAGTTGTAGTGAAAATGATAAAAGTATAAAGCTCTTCAATGAATCAATGATTGAACTTCATTTATATTTGCAATGAGCTTTCGTGTACGCAGTTGTCAATATGTGATGACTGAAACTGTTATACGGAATTTGTGGATTGCGGACACAATCAGAAAATGTTGTGAATAAAAGTTCTATAAAAGCATATGTGAATAATCTGTAGCATTTTTTATTATATGATAATGCTGGTTAAAAAAATATAAGTATACTTTGGAGAAATTAAATCGATATATATTTTAGCGAAATTCAATTTGCATACCAGTAAAGAATGATCTTATAATTAAAGTTTGACTTATAACTAAGAAATTACGTGTTTTTTACATTTTTTGGACTTTACTAGGAAACAAGTTTCACGCTTCCGATGTGTCGTTAATCTGAGGTTTTTCTGTATTACGAATGTCATGATGCTAATATTATTTTCTAAGTTGAAGCTACAATTAATTTCTAATGCTTTCGTAAAAATGAGTTTCTGTTTTGAATACCTCGGATCTATTGTAAATAACAAAACATCAGTTTTTGTTAAGACATATAATACATGCTTAATTTCATTTGCATTTTAATTATCTTTTATATTTAAGCTAATAAGCAAATAATGCTGCAAAATGTCACGTGTTGTTCATTTTATGCTTTTTGATTTAAACAATTATTCGACAATCTACATTAGTTACGTGATATCACCTTTATTCATTTAAAGTAACATCCCACTGACAATCCGTAATAACTTCTCAATACAAATTAAAGTCCTAGTTCGTTGGGATATTTATAGACTCTGTAAATGTAACAGGAATCTATTATATCAGAATGAAGTTGCCTTAGAAATGCGCTACCGGCGTTTCATGGTCCAAGAATGCATATAATTTGCTTTCCGTATCCCCCACATAATCAACATAACAGAATTCAGTTGCCCATTTCATTCTGCCGGAATTTCATCTTGTTGTTTGTCGACCCAATAAGTCCGTGGAGTTTGTAGAAAATCACATTATGCACTTGGCTACATAATTTATGATTTGAATGCAAGCGTATCGAATGCTGATAATAAATTCCAATGAATTCAATGAACTACTAATAATATCTTACATGTGTCAAATAGATTCTATATATTTTGAGAATAATAATGCGAAAAGATTTTGTTATCTTTATCTTTTCTATCATTTTAAATTATAAATAATTTTATTTTGTAAGTAAACATTGCTATATTAATGTAAGTAACTAATTGTTAAATTGAAAATCCTAATGAAAATAATAAAAGTACAGTTTTTCTATGAATTAATCGTGAGATCTATTACTTTATGCATGAATTTTACAAAAATTTTACATTCAGTTAGTTCCTGACATAGATTAGTATTGTTTAGTTTCTGTGTAAACTGCCTTACAAATGGCACTGGAATGCTGCATTTTTCACGATTTCACAATAAATGTATCTCAAAAACTAATGCATAGATTTTCATTAAACTTTAGATTCATTTAGAACCTGATTAAAAATTCATCCTGACATCACCTGACATTTGGTGCTGTTATGCCATGTTTTTTTTTTTTTTTTTTTTTTTTTTTTTTTTGGCAATAACTTTATTTTAAAAACTAATGCATGGATTTTCATCAAACTTCATATTCAGTAATAACTTGACATAAGTTGTGGCTGACTAGATTTTGGTTTAAACCACTTAATCGGTGGCGCTGTTATGGTGCATCTTTCACTAAGTATTAGCATGTATAAGATAGAAGAACGTTTTGGGATTACCACATCTGATTAGTTTTTAAAATTGGAGCTATTGACAATTAATATCTAATGCTTTCGCAAAAATAAGCTTCTTTTTTTATACTTCGGATCTGTTGTAAGTAAATAAATATCAGTTTTTGTTAAGGCGTATACTACATGCTTACCACCTTTTATTTAAACAATTATTTGTCAATTTATATTAATTATTATATGATATAAAATTTATTCATTTAAAATAACATTCCATTGACAATCCGTAATAACATCTCAATACAAATTAACTGCCCTAGTTTGTTGGAATATTTTTAGACTCTGTAAATTTAACAAGGAATGTATTATATCAAGATGAAGTTGCCTTAGAAACGCCAAAGGCATTTCATGGTCCAAGAATATATTTAATTTGCTTTCCGTATCCCCCGCATAATCAACATAACAGAGTTCAGTTGCCCATTTCATTCTGACGGAATTTCATCTTGTTTGTCGTCCCAATAAGTCCGTGGGGCTTGTGGAAAATGACATCATGCACTTGGCTGGATAATTTATGATTTGAATACAAGCGTATCGAATGCTGATAATAAATTCCAATGAACTCAATGATTTACTAATAATAGCTTACACTTGCCAAATAGATTATCTATAATTTGAGAATAATAATGCGAAACGATTTTGTTACATTCCATTTTGTTTATGATTTTAAGTTATAAATAATTTTCTCTTGTTTGTAAACATAGAAATATCAATGTAGGTAGCCATCTGTTAAATTGAAAGTTGTAATGAAAATGATAAAAGTATAAAGCTCTTCAATGAATAAATGATTCAACTTCATTTATATTTGTAATGAGCTTTCGTGTACGCAATTGTGTATATGTGATGACTAAAACTGTTATACTTAATTCTGTGTATTGCGGACACAATCAGAAAATGTTGTAAATAAAAGTTCTATAAAAATATATATGAATTATCTTTTTAGCATTTTTTATTATATGATAATGCTTGTAAAAAAATATACAGTGTCTCACAAAAGTGATGGGATACTTGTGCTTTATATAAAGAAACTGCAATAAAATAAATAAACAAACATGTGCAAAAATTTTTTGGGTGTGTTTCATATTTAAAGTTAGTAACAATTATTACATAACATACATTTTGTCAAAATATTAAAATATTAATTTAGTAAAAATACAATTGTTCAGAACGGAGCAAAAAATGGCTCACATAAGTGATGGGACACTTACTTTTCTATCAAATATTTATCCAAAAATTTTACTTTTTAAAAGGTTTTAATATTTTGTTGGATTTCCTTTTACTTTTAAAACATGATTTAATCTTTTTGGGATGATTCGATTAATTTTTTTTGTGATTTCTGGAGTGATTTTACCCCATTCTTCTTGAAGCACCGATTTTAGTTGTTGTTTTGAAGAAATGGTGTGTTTGCGAATTCTTGATTCCAATTCTTGCCAAATATTCTCTATAGGATTTAAGTCTGGAGATTGTGGTGGTGTTTTTATTATTTCAGGACAGTTATATAGCAGCCAGAGTCTAACGTTCAGAACAGTGTGCTTGGGGTCATTGTCCTGGTAGAATTTAAAATCGTTATGAAGGTTCAATTTTTGTGCTGAAGATTTCAAATTGTGCTTTAAAATATCAATATACTTGTACTGATCCATTATACTGTCAATAAAAACAAGATTACCAACTCCAGCGGACGACATACATCCCCATACCATAACTCCTCCTCCACCATGTTTTACTGTTGGTACCAAGTTCTGTTTGCGAAATTCTTCCCTGGGTTTTTTCCACACCAAGATTCTACCGTCAGAAACAAATATATTAAATTTACTCTCATCAGCAAATATAACTTTATTCCAGTAATCAGAATTCTTATTTATGTTGGATTTTGCGAAAGCTAGTCTGAGTTTTCTATTCTTTTCTCTTACGAAGAATTTTTTCCTGGCTACTCTACCGTGATATCCAGCAGATCGAATTACCCTTCTAATAGTCTCAGGATTAACAATTATTCCATATAATGCTTGTAAATCAGCAGCAACTTTTGAAGCACTATTTCTTGGATTTTTTTTTTTAATATTTCGAACGATAATTCGCTTTATTCCATTGGATAGCTTTGATGGACGGCCAGGTCTTCTTTTACCCTGAATCATATGATTCTTTTTATATCGTTTACTAATATTGAAAACTATTGAACGACTCAAGTTAACTGTTTCAGCAGTTTTTCTAATAGATTTTCCACGTTCAATATGCAAATTAATAACTAATTTTCGAATTTCAGGCGAAGTTTCTTTTCGGTTAGCATTCATGGCTACACAGAGCTAAAAAACACAAAAATTCCAAAACAAACAGGAGAGAAATACTGCAGACGATTTTATAAATTATTGCCAATTACTTTTAAGTAAAAATAAAACCCTAAAAAATATTTTTATTGCTTATTTCAGACGATTTTTGTTGCACATATAATGGTGTCCCATCACTTATGTGAGCTATTTTTTGCTCCGTTCTAAACATTCGTATTTTTATTAAATTAATCTTTTAATATTTTGACAAAATGTATGTTATGCAATAATCTTTACTAAATTTAAGTATGAAACACACCCACAAAAAAATGTGTACATGTTTTTTTAATTTATTTGATTAATATCCTTTTGTAAAGCACAAGTGTCCCATCACTTATGTGAGACACTATATGTATATTTTGGAGAAATTGGATCAGCATATATTTTAGCGAAATATAATTTGCATATCAGTAAAGAATAATTGACTTAATAAAGTTTGACTTAAAACTAATAAATTATATGTTTTTTGCATTTTTACAATTCACTAGCAAACTAGTTTCACGCTTCTAGTGTGTCGCTATTCGGATGTTTTGCTGCATTACGAATTTCATGATACCAATATTATTTTCTTAATTGGAGCTATTTATAATTCATTTCTAATACTATCGCAAAAATGAGTTTCAATTTTGAAAATTTCGGATCTATTGTAAATAAACAAGCATCAATATTTGTTAAGACACATAATGCATGCTTAATTTCATTTGCATTTTAATTATTTTTTATATTTTAAGCTAATAAGCAAATAAGGCTGCAAAATGTAACGAGTTGTTCATTTTATGCTTTTTGATTTAAACAGTTATTCGACTATCTACATTAATTACGTGATATCACCTTTATTCATTTAAATCAACATCCCATTGACAATCCGTAATAACATATCAATACAAATTAAGTGTCGTAGTTTGTTGAAATATTAACAGACTCTGAGAATTTAACGGGAATGTATTTTAACAGAATGAAGGTTGCCTTAGAAACGCTACCGATGTTTCATGGTCCAAGAATGCATTTAATTTGCTTTCCGTATTGCGCGCATAATCAACATAACAGAGTTCAGTTGCCTATTTCATTCTGCCGGAATTTCATATTGTTTGTCGATCCAATAAGTCCGCTTGTGGAAATGACAATGCACTTGGCTGCATAATTTATGATTTGAATGTAAGCGTATTGAATGCTGATAATAAATTCCAATGAACTCGATGAGTTACTAATAATATCATACATGTGACAAATAGATTCTCTATCTTTTGAGAATAATAATGTGAAACGATTTTCTTATATTTTGCTTAATATTTTAAATTATAACTATTTTTTTTTTGTAAGTAAACATAACAATATTAATGTAGGTAGCTAGCATTAAATTGAAATTTGTAATGAAAATAATAAAATTATACAACTTTTTAGTGAATTAGTAGTGATATCTATCAATGTATAATAATATGTTTTTGAACACATTAGATTTCTTTTGCAAACTAATGTATCAGTAATGCTAAACTTGTGGATAAGTTGTTTTTGAATTTATCATTTAAGTTTGAATATTTTTAAACTTTTTTAAATGGAGGTAGTTTTACTTTCAGAACCGGTTTTGGAACTGGAAGTACTCGTATTAAAAGAAATCTTCTATCAAAATCGATAAAGTACAAAATCACCATATTAGAGATCGACCTCAGCTATCCTATGCAAAAAGAAATAGTTTAAAAGTATTGAAATTTAAATAAGAAATTCGAAAACAAACTGTCCATAAATATACGAGGATATACGTCCATAAATATAATATAACTGCCCATAAATTAACATTACGAGGTCGATGTTGTGAAAAGTCCCCATAAAATTTTAAAACTTACAAAACATTCAGCTACACTTCTAAAAAATAGCGGCCGAGTACTAGCCTCCTGACTGCCGCGATCTGATTTATCAGAATACTAAATGCAGGTTTCACTGCAACAATAGCAATATTTAAATTAATATAATTCTACAAATAAAATGCACTTTTGAAAAATTTAGTTATGATTAATACCCTCTAAGCTTATACTCCTATATGTAATTAAATTTTTTGTATCAGTTTGAAAAAAAACATCCTTTTATAGCATTTTTAAAAAATTACAGAGAAAACAACACTACAAATTTGCCTTTTTACTCGGCGGTCAAGGGCTAGATAAACTTTTGCATAATAGGAACAATTTTTAGTAGCAAGCAAATTTCACACTTCCAAGGTGTCATTATTCAGAAGTTTTTCTGTATTACGAATGTCATGGTGCCAATATTATTTTCTACATTGGAAATACTTACCATTATTAATTTCTAAAGCTTTCGCAAATATGAGTTTCTATTTTAAATATTTCGGATCTATTGTAAATAAATAAATACCAGTTTTTGTTAAGAATCATAATACATGCTTACAACTCATTCGCATTTTAATTATCTTTTACATTTTAATTCAGTAAGCCAATAATTCTGCAAAATATTACAAGTCTTTCATTTTATATCTTTTTATTTAAACAATTATTTGACATTCTACATTAATTATGTAATATTAACTTTATTCATTTAAATTAACTTCCCAATGCATAACTTCCCATCCATAACATCTCAATACAAATTAACTGCCGTAGTTTGTTGAGATATTGACAGACTGTGTAAATTTAACAGGAATGTATTATGTCAGAATGAAGTTGCCTTAGAAACGCTACTGGCATTTTTTGGTCCAAGAGTGCATTTAATTTGCTTTCCGTATCCCCCCCCCCCCCCCGCATAATCAACGTACAGAGTTCAGTTGCCGATTTCGTCCTTCAGGAATTTCATCTTGTTTGTCGGCCCAATAAGTCAATGGCGCTTGTGGTAAATGACATTATGCACTTGGATACATAATTTATAATTTGAATACAAGCGTATTGATTGATAGTAATAAATTTCAATGAACTCGATGAGTTACTAATAACATTTTACGTGTGTCAAATAAATTCTTTATTTTTTTGAGAATAATAATGCGAAGTGATTTTGGTGCATTACATTTAGTTTATGATTTTAAATTATAACTAAATTTCTTTTATAAGTAAATATATCTACATTAATGTAGGTAACACTAGCTGTTAAATTGAAAGTTGTAATGAAAATAATAAAAGTATACAGCTTTTCAATCAATTAATAGTGAGATCTTTTAATTTATAATATTATGGTTTTGAACACTTTAGATTTCTTTTGCAATCTATTGTATCAGCAATTTTAAACTTATGGACAGTTTGTTTTCGAATTTTTCATTTAAATTTTAATATATTTTTTTTTTTTTTTTTTTTTTTTTTTTTTTTTTGCATAGGATGGCTAAATGTTCATCTCTAATATAACTATACTTTTTTTATTTCGTTGTCATATTTTTTTATTATAATATTTAATTATAATATTTAATTAAAATAATTGAAAAAGTACAAAATGACCATATTTGAGATCGACCTCATCTGTCCTATGCAAAAGAAAATAGTTTAAATATATTCAAATTTCAACGCGTTTAAGAAGTTCGAAAACAATCTGTCCATAAGTTTTATATTACGGAGCTGTGTTTTCAAGTGAATGAAAAGTCCCCTTAAGGTGTTAAAACTCATCAAACATTCAACTCATTTTTTAACTAAAATATACCGGTAGAATCCTAGCTAAACTTTTTCATAATATTTGGTCAATTTCATACATTAAAGTGCTAATACTAAATATATACATTTTTAAAATTTATAATTAGTATTCTTTAGACACACAACGTGACATATTACTAGGAATATTTTCATTGAAATCCCAATACTACTATTATTAAAGGCGTTCTTAAATCAAAAAGGGCAACTTTGTGACACATGCTTTATTTTTTTTTTCCGGAAATGCATGAAAATAGCAGGCGTTGTTATTCAGAAACTGCCTAATTGCACTCAATTTTCTAAGTTTTTTTTTTTTTTTTTTTTTAACACAATAGATCTTTTATAACAAGCCTTCAAAATCGACGTTTTTGAGCACATTTCCCGACAAAAGCAGAAAAACCGGTCGAAAAGCAGGAGAAAATCGGGTGATCACGTGATCGAAATTAGTTTAGAACTGCACAAGTAATTTAATTATCATAAAATGGTAAACTAAGTTCGATTCAAAATCGCTTCAATTGTCAGGCATTCCAATTTTATAACTTTCTGTTAAAAAATTAATTTGTAAATGTGTCAAAACGCTTTGCGCTTGTTCAGCGGAGCAGTTGAGAATAACCCTTAACCCTCAGATTGTTTGAACTATCTTCTCCTGACAAATAATTTAAGAATTCAAATGCTGTTGTAATAAAATTTGGAAATTGAAGTTGATTTTCCCCCTGCATATCGTAACTTGATTATGTATTCACAAACACAAACCTTTTATCAAGTGAACGTTTATTTTTTAGGTGCGTTCGTAATTATGTAAATATGTAGCATCTATAGACGTCGTTCAATCCGTCCGTCTGTCTGTCCGCAATAACAGAGGAAACACTTTCCAACCGAATCGTTTGACATTTAAAATATATAATTCTTGCACAATTCTTTCGAGTCATTTCAAATTTTTTGAAAATCGGATACATATTTTAATTACAGGGACAATCAAAAGTATTTCGTTAAATTACACCATATGAGAAAAATAGTTTCAATTGATTTTTAATGATGTTACACTCTTTCGAACATAAAATTAATATACATCTACGGAGTATGTACTAAAATATACATTTTGTACAGTCTGTGGTGCAAAGAAAATTTTTTACTAATTTACATGGCCACACAAATGTATTTCATTACACAATGATATATGGATTGTTTGGGGCATGTTTTAATTACATTAAAATATTTCACTTTTTATTAAATTTATATATGTTACTGAGGTTTACAAGTTACTTCCAGTATAATAGAAAGCAGATAGTATTTACAAGCACATACAAAATATTTTGGATACTATACTATACCCGAAGTACAGTAGAACCCCGATAATTCGGATTAATTGGGACCAGGCCCAATCCGGATTGTCGAAAATCCGGATTATCCGGAGAATGTGAAAAAATGAAATAAAATAATGTATAATAGTCAAAGAAAATCATCTTTATGTTGAACATAATCAATATTTACAGACAGTAAAAATGTTTACTTTGTAATTATAAAATTTGTCATATTCTACCATTTTTGAGGGCCGCATGGTCACGCATTCTCTTGAGTATTCTTCCTCCTTTTATTTCAATTTTCCGAAAGTGATTTGTAGAAGGGTTTTGGCACGAAGATAAGGAAACAGTCTCAAGAAGAGTGTTTCTAAGAGTAATTGATAGATAGAGGTCCTATGGACTGATTGACAAAGATCGGATCATGGTCCTTATCAGTCAGTGTGTCTATAAGGACATTTTACTTTGCTTTCTTGCAATGCTCTGAGTAAAACTTCATCCGAATGGATTAAATAGAAAAGTGTGAAAATTGGAATTGCAAAAGCTTAAATGATGTATAGTTGTTCTCTTCATAGATAACATTAAAGAGTTTAAATGAGAAAGCTTGAGGTATTCTTCCGAAAAAAATTCAGAAAATACTTATTTATTCAGAATATGAGATCGAAATAAATTTATGTTATGGAAATTTGCCGATCACTTCTCAAACTTGAAAAAAAAATTTCCATCAAATCGATCCGGATTATCCGGAGATCCGGATTTGCGGGGTCCGGATTTGCGGGGTTCTACTGTACTTGGTATAAACAATTACACCAAGATCTGAATATTTTTAAAATCTCATTGTAGTACGAACGCACTTCATTTGCTACGTTTCATGTGCAATTTCCAACTTCTTTAACTAAAACTAGTCGGATATGGCAATTCTAAAACTTTCTTCTATCTCATACATGTTAATATTTCAAAATTCGCTATCACAGTGCCAAAATTAAATTAAAATGTTTGCCGATCATAAGTATCCGAATGATATGAAATCATTCTTGAGATATGACTATTGCTAAAATCACGTAAATCATGAAGAATGCAACATAGCGGCACCACTTGCTGGATGGATTACACCGAATTCTAATCTTCAACAATGTATGCCAACATCTAACTGTTCCTGAAGTTTGATGAAAATACGTGCATTATTTATTAATAAAGCTGTTGCGGAGATCGTGAAGAAATGACTTTCGAATTTTAATCTTCGATTTATTTAATAAGATAATTTTTTTAATTGTTGAAGTACGTTGTAGGTTACTAATTAATTGGGTTTTTCCTTAGATATGACCTTGATCATAATGGTTTTAAAAAGGAAAAAATTAAAATAAAGAAACAGTTAAAAAAGTATTTTCATTAAATGCAGTTAAATATAAAAAATTTCGCTTATGTGTCCAAATCAATACCAGCAAATATTTAAACAATAAAGGTATTACATTGCAACTAATTCAGTTCTAAAGTCAGTAAATACATTATTGGCGCAATACCTGTTTATTCATTATATCATTAAAAAAAAAAAAATATGTCAATCTTAATAATATTTTTTTATTTTTTTTTATTTTTTTTTTACGTTACACAAAGGTAGCAGAAAGAGAATTTAAAATTTATGCTTTGATGGACAACTTTATATTTAATGCTTGAACCATACAGTACAATATAGAGTTTGTTTGGATATTGCAAAAAAATGGACATCGTAAGTTTAAAAATAATAATAAAATTAGGTTAAACTGCATAATTAAAAAAAATTAATTTGTCTTACTTAATCTTTTAGTTGAAGCTGGTCCACATTTGCCAACTGTTTTTAAAACTGGATTTTTTATGAGTTGGATGCCACAGTCTTTTTCGAAACTAAAGATGAAATTAATATTATAAGCATATATAGATTTTTTTTTTAATACTGAAAAGTCATTTTTTTTCGTATTTTTGTGTAATTGAGATCAATAACTATAGTCGGATAAATACGTACAATCGATACCACAGAGCAGAGCTGACGAATATATGAAAATCAGAATTTTTCATGAGATAAAATAATAATACACGCAAAAATAAAATAATGTTGGAAACACTACAAGTGTTGGGATTCGACCGCAATAACTCTTAGCTAAACTGTATCGCTACAACTTGACTGTTTAAATATCAATAAACTTTTAAAATTCTAACAGCTGTAAATTTTTCATGTTGGTGAAAAAAGTCCGGGCCTGGATACAAACCAGGGATGTATTGGCTGAAGCCGCCAATGCTCTTCCAACTGAGCCACCTCGGATACGAACACTAGAGAACTATTTCACCCAAATAACCTTAACAATCACATAATCTGGTCTGATACCATGGATCAGCTCAAGAGAACAAATCGAAGGTCAATATATGGAACTGCAGAAAATGCTGCATACGAAATTGGGTAAAAACCTCAGGGAAAATTTACGTTTGTTATAATTGATTTATCGATTGAAAAATGGTGTTATAAATTATTCTAATATTTTAAAATTCTGCTCAATAATATATGAGGAGCCCAGAAGTCAAGGGGTACAAGTGACAAAATGTCGATTTGGAGTAAATTGAGTTTAAAGATAATTGATGTTAAATTGGAACATCAATAACAATTGACTAAATTGAAATAGGAAACATCTGCTTGTTGCATTCTTATCTTTGAACTCTCATTTCAATAACTGTTAAAAAAAATAGAGTACAATTTTCTTTAAATCTATAATTAATCAGTATTGTTTGCTTTTCGAAAAAAGTGGTTTATCTCTATAACTCCCCAAATAATCGGAAAATGACCTATATTTCTTTACCTGAAATGAAAAAAGCATATTTCCAGATACCCTGTGCACTTAACTCAATTTTTTCAATTTTGTCACTTATACCCCTTGGCTTCTGGGCTCCTCATATATAATTGGTAAAGCGAACATATTTCTCCCTTAATTGTTAATAATAAAAGAGCCTAAAAATATCCTTTTCCAAGCTCTAAGAATATCATCTGGAAGAGACGATTTAACAACAGGATATAACATTGCAGCATATTTGTCTCTAAGAACTTTTTATCTTACTAATTTTCGCAACGAAGTGTGTTTCCCTGGATTTTGCTTCTGCATTACAAGGCCTAACAAATCTCTAACATAATGTTCTATCAAAAATTCTTCCCGTCCAAAACGAGACTTAAGTTGACTTTAAGCTTTAATATAACTATTACCACCAGGTGGAAAACTTCTAATTAATCTTCTGCCTTACTGACTTTTTCCATGGATTGTGATAAATATGCAATAAATAATTGCATAAATTGTGATAAATATTTGTCATAAAGATCTAGGCTATGGTCTTGAAAATTTTTTTGAAATTTACCCCAGAGTTGCAGCCAATTTTTAATTTCACCATTAAAATTACGTAACATTATCTTCGGATAATGGAGCAATGTATTCTTATTAACTATTGTAATATCCGATTTCAAATCTTCGTTTTTCACAATCAAAAGTTGGTTTAATTTCTGTTGTAATAACGCCAGCGATAGATGCAAACTTCAGATTCACCCATATCTTTGTCCATTTTTTCTTCGTCAGCTTCAATCGCTACACAACATTTTTCGACTTTTATATTCTACCCACATATCATAAACTTCGCCTTCTCTTCTATCATTGTCAATTTCATAATTTTCGCACCAGACGATGAATTATTTTCATTTACGTCAAATTCGTTACATGCTTTAGCGAAAATTCTACGAAATTATCGCCTAGCTCTTTTCAACACATCCATATTATTTAACATCAACAATAATTTTTAATTCAATAATAACAATAGTTTTCATACGGAGCAGATCAAATAAAATTATACTTACAGATTTCAGTCTCATCAGCGGACAGTTGATGTTGGAACAAATATAAATACAACCAGTTTGATAATTATACTAATGCAAGTGACAAAAACATGTATTAAATAAAGGTAACAAAAACAGTCATTTCCTAATAAAAATTGTTTTTAAACCTTTTTTGAATTTCGGTAAAAGTGTTTATAAAAATTACTTTAACTGCAAATGAACGGTATTCAGCATACTAATAAGGAAGATCTCCTTACTGGGCATACTCAGAATATTTTGAAAAAAATACTAAAGAAATTACTCGAGTATGTAATAAAGAATCAGTCAAATTTAAAGGCGAAATTACTGTAGAAATCTCTAAAAGTATAAAATACTTTTGATTATTTGTCGTGAAAAGACGAAAGAGTCACGTGATTTGACAAACAGCACTTTTTTTTGCCAAAAGGAAACGATTTAAATGCATCTGAAAATTATATGTTAATGGATTTTTAGAATTTAAACTTAATGAGATAATTTAAAATTTATATGTATATAAATGACTGAAGGCATTGTTTCAATATAAAACTCATTTCATTTTATTTTCGTAATCACTATAATTTAAAATGCATGCTTTAAATGTTGTACTATTATACGAGCAAGTACTGTTCATTACTTTTTAAGTATTTTACGATTCTAGATAATAATTTTTTTATAACCGTCAGCTTAATTTTTTCTTCTGAAACAGACAAAGCTATTTAGAAAATTCCTATTAAAAATTCAATCACAAATTTCAAGTTATTCACTAAAGGATGATGAATCTTCTTTACCAGATTTATTTCACAATATTTTTGTCACAGCTCGTTTTGATAAAAATGTGTGTATTTTAAAAAAAGTCGCATTGTCATTTTAGTTTAAGAGCAAAAGGCAATAATGTTTTCGTTGCATTAGTGCTTTTAATCCCAAATTAAAATGATATTCTGACTTTTTTTATCTACATAATTTTATCAAGACAAATTGTTACAAAAATGTTTTGCAACAAATCTGGTAAACAAGATTTATCTTCCATGAAAGAGTAAAAATTCAGAAAATATTCACGAGACATACGCAAATAGTACATATCTGCGCATATATAATTGTTGTTGTTCCTGTCCGGGAATAATAAACTAAGTGGTCAACGATTTTCAACGCCAGAAGAAGCAGTTGATGCGTTCAAAATGCATATTTTGGAGATATCTCAATTGGAATGGGAAAAGTGCCATTAAAATTGCTTCAAACGTATGAAAAGTGTATCGATCATCACTGAGATTATTTTTAAAAACAATAAACCCATTTTAGATGATAAATATTTTTTAAAATTGTTATTCCGGATACATGAATAGTAATCCTCGTGTCCAAGTTAAAAATATAAAAACTTTTCTGTGAGCAAAAAATTTTTCAGTTAATTATAAAACCTGGAGCAATTTAAATATAATTGAGAAATTAAAAGCATTCAAAAGTAAAGAAGATAAAAAAAATTATTTTACAGTTTAAAAACCCATTATTTTTTTATGAAAAAACAAAGATTTTTAAATGGATTTACTTTGTATTTTTCCATGTTTTCCTGTCTGGTACTGCCAGAGTTTTTCTACCATCTTCACTGGAGACAAACTCTTTAAATATTTTCTTAATCTTTCCCAACAAATGAACTCTAAAATGATAATAAATTTATTACCCAAGTAATGATAAATAAATTAATTAGGAAATGAAATTGCATAGAAATAAAAGTAAAATTAAAAAACTTAAATGAAAATCTAATTAAATATTTTGGGCATAATTAACCAAAAACGTAATTCTAATGACTATATTTACTTTAAATTTTATTTTATACATCATCATTTCAATAGAGCATAACTTCCAACATCTTCCGCAAACTTATTGTATTTATTGCATGCCTTTTACGTCACATTTAAAAACAAATTTCTGACTAAGAACTTTTCAAATTTAGACCGGTAGGCGGCAGCACAGACAATCACCTCATCGAGTTCACGGATGAAAATGTAGAATTACTGAAATCTCGACTCCCATATTAAAACGCAATTGGTCTGCCAAGTCCTATCTTGGTGGAAAACACCTAAAAACCAGATTTTAACGATTGAATCGTAGGTTTACCATTGTACTTTCCTGCACCCAAAAGTATGAAAACATGAAGGAGTTGGAGCAGGAAAACAGAAAGATAAACCTATGAGTCAACCGCTAAAATCGGGTTTTTAAGTATTTTCCACCAAGATATGACTTGGCAGGCCGATTGCGTTTTAATACGCGAATCGAGATTTAACTAATCCTAGATTTTCATCCATAAACTCGATGAGGTAATTGTCTATTCTGCCGCCTCCCGGTCTATCTCGTTTAATATTTTTGTCTTTATCCCTCTTGTTAACGCTTTCTTTCCTGAGTCAGTAATTTTCCTTTTGCAATTATGAAAAAACTATACTCTCTCAAAATATCATGTTATTTCTTTCTTGGAATACAAAAAGTTTGCAAACTGTTATATTATGCTATTAGATATATTTTTTCGACACTCATTTCTCAGATCGCCTTTGTGAAAATATAAATGCAATTTTCTCTCTGTAAGTAAGTACTTCTGAATTTAAATTAAACATTTTATAGTACCGAAATAAAATAGCAAAATATTTTCTCAATAGAATTTATTTCTGTTTCTATGTTTTGTAATTTTTGTCACCAAAAGCTCAGTTTTGGACCTGCTTAAATACTTTATACTTTCTTCTATCTTCAAAAGAAGAAAACATTGAAATCGAAATTTTTTTCGCCTTCCGGTTTTCGACGGATTTACACGTTTTAGGGGTCAGAGATTCCAAAAAACATATTTTTACAAAATGTCTGTCTGTCCGTGTGTGTGTCTCTGTGTGTGTCCGTATCTCGCCATTCTACCATCAAAAAGTGTAGGAAAGTATGTATACAACTAAACCAAATTTTTTGTGAATGTTTTTGGTTGTGGGAAGCAGGTTTCCCTTCTATTTTGAAATATTCCGTCGGAAAGGGGCTCTGCAATAACAATTTTTGTGCCATTTTCAATATTGTACCGACTAAAAGTGTATGAAGTTATGCATCGAATTGAACCAAATTTTTTGTGTAAGTGAATGGCTATGACTAGTTTGTCCTCCCTGAATTTGAAAAAATCCGCTGGAAGGGGGCGCTGCAATAGCGATTTTTGTGCCATTTTCCATATTTTACCACAGAAAAGTGTATGAAGTTATGCATAGAATTGAAGAAATTTTTTTATATAAATGCTTGACTATGGTCAGCAGACCCTCCCTGAATTTGAAAAAAATCCGCCCGAAGGAGGTGCTATAATCGCGATGCCTGAGCCATTTTTATTATTTTACCATTAAAAATTGTTTGAAGTTATACATAAAACCGAACTAAATTTTTTGTGTATGATTTTTTGGAGTATGGCGAATAGATCCTTTCTGAGTAACTGAATTAATAATATTAACGCATTTACATGTGTAACTAAATTTTGAAATATTAAAATGTACATATGAGATAGAAGAAAGTTTTGGGATTGGCACATCCAACTAGTTTACTCTGGATTTACGCCTTGCTGGTTATGTAAATAAGATTTCGCATGATTAAATTTAAATTTTCAATTAATTTGATATTTTTTGTAGCTATGTTTATTGAAACACGTGTATATTATAATATTTTTTCAAGATAAATACATGCATCGGAGTAAATCATCTATAATATGATATCAGTTAAATCTTGACGCAGAATTTTTTAATATAATTCTATTAGTAATGAAATGTATGCATTTCAGAAATGTATGGTAAATATCGTTCGCAATTATTTATTAAATATTAATGAAATGTCCACGAAATCTGGGGAATACTTGAGAAAATTGCGTTAGTGTAAATAAATGATAGCTATAAATTAGAAATATTTCTGACGAAATACTTATTCTTTCCGTAATAAGGTTTGTTAATACAAAATGAATATTTCTATCGTAATGAAAATATTTCAACAGTACTTGTGTTGCATTCATTATGTATAATTTTAGTGCACGAACAATAACTACAACATTGGCTACATATAGCCGTAATCTTTGTTTGTTAGTTGAGTGAGATTCTAATCAATAAGACGCACAAAGCCAAATTCGTAATTTTCAAAAAATAGTTTCTTGAGATTAAAAATTCTTTTAAAGTTCTTTTCACAAATATTTTTAAAAATATAATTTTGATAAAAGTCTGAATGAATATTGTTAAAGAAATTATAAAAATAGGCTTTCCTTATACTTAGAAGAACGATAGAAATTTCGATTTTCAATTATAAAAGTTTTTATTTATTAAAAAATATTTAAATTTTGGAAGCTTACTTACTTTGAATACTTCTGAGTATTTTTACTCCCAGCTAAAGAATCAGAATTGACAGCGACAACTTCTTCCTTATTCACAGTTATTAAACTAGTTGAACAACTATTTGTCTCAGCTCTATCCTTTCGTGAAAATATTATTAGAATTTGCCTTAATTTCTCTAAATTATTCCAGAAATTCTTATCGTAAATTTCAATTTTTGAAATACGCCTTTCCATGGCTATGTATTTTTATTTAGAAAAGAAACTTTTTAACTTCTCAAATGAAATTATAATTGCATTAATCCGGAGCAGACGATATTTTCAGAGAATGAGATTAAAAAACAATTTAAGAATTCTGATATTCTAGTACTTCGAGCTGTACTTTTTGGTAATTAAAAACGAATAACTGTATTAGTATATTTATTAATTTAATTTTTTGATCAAGGAAAAAATTATTTTTTTTTTTCAATATACTCTATTAGTGATGACATTACAGACAACTTAACTCCACATAGCAACTGCCAATTGGTTTAAAACGGACAAAATAGTTCAGTGAAAGATAGACAATAAATGTGTTGATTCGATGTAAAGCTAAAATTACAACCGTGGACAGTTTAAAAAAGGATCACAATTCGGCCCAAACATTTGCAGTACGATTTCAAAAATTTTCGTTGTCGAATACATTCAGTTCTTATTCCAGTTGCTCATGTTATTTTGAGCAATATTTGGGTTTCATATTACAAACAATTTGATGGTATAGTGCATCTCTAATAGACTCTGAACTCTATGGGTTTGCTTGGATCCAATTTGCAGTTGATAGGCGGAGTTGAATTGCCTTTGACGTCACACTGATAGAGTTTTTATTTTTTGAAAAATCAAATTCTTAAAAATATTATTGTCGCTTGAATGTAAATGCGATCAAAATGCCATGGCTACGAATAAATATTTTCGCCATGGTAACCAAAACTTTTTTCAGTACTGAAATATTTTTATAACGGACAGAAGTAGATCCAATATCAAATATACTTCAAGACAAAACGCACATTCAGACGAGACTATTCCAAGTTTACGCGCTCTATTCCAAGTGAAACTGAAAGCAGACAAAAAAAAATTGTTAACCCCTTGGGGACGAGCGACACGTATACGTGCCGCAAAAAGGCTTAAGAATCCTTGTCTATTGCCACCAGTAAAATTTTACTGTAAAATTTACCTTATTTAATCGGTGCATTTTCTCGATTTAACTTGACATAAATTTCTGTTTTTAAAAACTGGTGACAAAACATTAAAAATTTCGTAAAAGGTTCCCGTCGCGAAGGAATTATCATGAAACTCTGAAACAGTATGTGGGTAATTTCACTCATTGATTTAGTGAAAAATAAAAATTAAATTTTAACCAATATTTTTTAATAATTAGATACAGCATAGGTTACTGAGTAATATACATCATTCCGGCATAAACTTTAAACACTATATATTTTTAAAAAAATATTTTATAAATTAATTTGGTAATCAATGTCACTACTGTCTCCAAGATAGTTGTTTACTTTATAAACAAGGATTTTAGTAAAATTTATTTGAAAAATAAGTGTTTTTTATTAAAGTGTATCTTTTTACAGTAAAAAAATATGATGTTTAATATATCATCTGTCATAAATCTGAATATTTTTTAAGTTTTAAGAATAAGGGAACAGGAGTGACATTTACATAGACAAAAGTGACATACTTTCAAAACTTCTCAGTTTTGAACATTTTAACAATTATAAAGTATTTAACATCTTTTTTTTTTTTACTATTTTAAAATTTGAATGATCTTTTAGAAAAAAATAACCAACAAAAAGATAATGAGTAAATAAGTGAAATTATTTGGACAAAAGTTTTAGTTAGTAAAAAGTGTTTAAGCTCGAGAAATACTGCTCATTTTAAAATTTATATCATATAATTTGTCTATAGTAAAATATCTTGAAGTAACTGGTCGATTGGGAATAACAATAGAACACAAAATTTCATTTTGGAACATCCTGGATATCTGGCGTATTTAGCCACTAGAATCGGCTTCCATTCCTTAACATAAAGTTTATTTTAAGGGTGTCATAATTTATTTCTTCAATTAAAACTGTTAAAAACAAATGTTGTAATAAATAATATGAAAAAAAATATGTTGATAAAAATTTAAAATAATAATTTAATTCTAAATAAAAATTTAAAACGCACCAGGAAACCAATTTTCCTCATACACATCTGTTCCTACATAAATATGTTCACTTTCAGAACCAGGAGTTGATACTTCAGTATCTTTATAATCATTGGGCATATCCTTAAAACAGGTAGATAAGTCTACAAATTATGGTTCTGAACAGTAATGTTGACATTTTTCATGTGTATCACATGTGAAACAGCTTAAATAACGCAGTTGAAGTTTAACATTTTCAAACTTATTCCAAGTAAGCTGGTGCGATTTTAATAGATTTTGAATAAATGGTATCACTATATCCTTTGGATTCAAGTCATCTATGGCATTAATATCTGCTTCGGAGATTCAGTCCTCAAATAAATAATTTGAAAGGGGATAGAAGTGACAGGGACAGTAGTGATAAAACTAAGAAAATTGCTTCGGTCTGCATTGTAAGTTAGGCTTAGTAAGACTGCAATTTGATATTCTGTACTAAGCAAAAGTGTGTTACATCATGACAAAAAACTAAATTAATTAAAACAATAACAGAGTTTCCCCCAGGTTTAAAAAGGGGCAGGGCGCTACTGTTCTGAAAAGTGCACTTTTTTTTATTTTTATGTGCACTTTTATAGAATGAATCTAGAATCTACCAGTTAAAAAAATCGTGGAAATACTGAAATTTCGCCAAATAATCTAGAAAATCCAGAGATCCAAAAAAATCTAAAAATCTAGAAATCCAGAAATTTCGTGAAAAAATTGAAAAAAAGAAAAATTTTGTTAAAAGATCTCGAAAAAACGGCCAATATTGTTCAAAGATCGCGAAAAAATGGCCAATTTTGTTAAAAGAACGCAGAAAAAGCGGGATTTATTAAAAGATCACGAAAAAACGGAAGATTCTGCTAAAAAACGGAGAAAAAACAACAAATTTCATGAAAAGATCGCCCAGGGCGCGTAAATTTTAGAGGGCGGTAAATTTATACTCCAAATGCCATTTTTGGGATGCCACAAGAAAAAGTTGGGAGGGGGGCGTCAAATTCTAATTATGCCCCGTTTGCAATTTTTTCTTCTCACGAAAATGATTGTGAATCAGGAAAATCTGCTTTTGGAGCAATAAAAACACAATTTTGAAGCAGGAAAATTAGTTTTTAATTTTAGAGCAGAATAATTCACGGTACTTCTAGGTTATCGCGTCGACCAAATTCGCCAAATTATACAAATAGCCAAACTCATTGCCAAACTATACATATTGACATAATTTTTATTTTAAATAAAAAAAGAAACAAATAATTAATGGAATATTAATAAAAATACAAATAAAAAGTCTAAAAACAATCACTTAATGGCATTTTAAAAATGTGTATCGCATTTAATTTCACTGAATTCGATATTCACGATCATCCATTATTGGCATTTAATCTTCTAGTTTGGCGATAGATTTTCGGTCGACAGGATAACCTAGTAGTACTTAATTCACTTCTGGCATTAACTTTTTTTTGTGCCTTTTGACAAAATTTGTAATTTTTTTTTTTTTTTTTTTTTTTTTTTTTTTTTTTTTTTTTTTTTTTTTTTAGATTTTTTGACGAAATTTACCATTTTTTCGGGATATTTTGAGGAATTTTTTTCGTTTTTTTTCGCAAATTTTTGCAGAAATTTGCCGTTTTTTGAGATTTTTTGACAGAATTTTCCGTTTTATTGCGATTTTTGGACGAAATTTGCCATTTTTTCGCAAATCTTTTGACAAAATCTGCCGTTTTATTGCGATTTTTTAACTAAAGTTGCCGTTTTACGTGATCTTTTGGCGAAATTTTCCGCTTTTCGCGAATCGTTGGACAAAATTTGTCGTTTTTTCACTATCTTTTGAGGAAATCTGCCACTTTTTCGAGATTTTGTGACGAAATCAGCCATTTTATCGTGTATCTTGTCGGAAATTAGTCGTTAATTCGCGATTTTTTGACGAAAGAATTTTTTTCCGTGAGATGTGTAAGAGCTATTTTTTGAATTCCGTCGCCGATTTTATTACGCGCTATAGCGCATCATCGCTGAAGGGCTGCGTTTTTTTTTTTTTTTTTTTTTTTTTTTTCAAATTTGGGGCAAGAAGGGCGCTATTTTTTTTTAAATGAGACACAAGAGGGGCGCTAGTTTTTGGATGAGGGGCAAGAGGGGCACTATTTTTTAAACTAAAGAGCAGGAGGGGCGGAGCGCCCCCCTGAAACCCTCTGGAGGAAACTCTGCAATAACAAGGACAGTTTAAGTAGGGGACAGTAGTGACAAGCAATAAACATATTCTTACCTTTCTATCCATTTTGTAGCTTGTAACTATTTTTGAAGTCCTTAGAATTGTGCCCTGTATTTTTCTGGGCAATTAAGATGTCTCCTTCTACTAAATACACCTGTTCACTAAATTTTATCTGACTACCTGCTGGTCACTTTAGCAGTTTTATACAAGAGGACAGTATTGACATAAAATAGGAGACAGCGTTTCTCTGACACAGAATAAATGTAAAACTATTTTTAATTTACAATAAAAATGCTTTATTATGTACTTTGGAGTATAAATTTTTATTTTGGGTGGTAAAATTGTTAAAAATAGTTTGTAATTGCACTTAAAATTGTTCCAGAAGATCAGTACATGAGGTGAGGGACAAGGGACAGAAGTGACAAATTGAATAAATAAAATACTATTACAGTAAAATTTGCAGTTATTTTCTTGAAAATACTTTTTGAAATTGTAGAAATACATTACAAAATACATTTTATGCTAAAAAAACTGTATGAATGACAAAACACAGCATGTAACCCCCAAAGGACAGAAATTACCCACTTATTGGAGAATCACCCATATAATTAAAAAATATTTTTTAAACAGGTTTTGCTATGTTACTCTATATTTAATGCGACATATTGTAACATTATGTCCAACAGAAACAATAATTTTGTTAGCTATTTTTCTAGTGGATAATTAACAAAAAATAAACTCAAATATAATGTTTTCCGAATTAAAAAAAAACATCCATTAAAGGATTATTATAGGGATTTAAAAAATATACAGTAAATCCGTTAAAAGGAAATACAAGATAAAATACTTTTAAAACTGCTACTAAGTATTTATCTTTAGCTTGAAGTATTTTAGGGGATCAGTTTACACTCAAATATATGTAATACTATGGCTGTGTTATATATATATATTATTTTATAAAATGCATCTCTTACTCCGAAAAATAAATCTCTTAAATTCTTTAAATAAAAACCCGATTTTTTTTTTTTTTTTTTTTTTTTTGTAATTTAAAAATTTTTAATAACCGCTTTTAAGTCTCAAATACTCTTACGGTTGCCGAGTTATATACACTCGCTTTTTAGGCAACTAAAGACATAGATTGTAAAAAACTGTATAAATAAAACTATCAAAGGGAAATACACACTAGTAAAATTTGAAATATTATATAATTATTTACTTTTAACTTGAAAGCTATTAGAGGTTAGTTTACTTTGAAATATAAAATCCTTTCGGTTGCGAATTTCATTTCTTGATCCGTTTACAATTTTTTTTTCCAAAAGCGGCCTAGTGATGAGTTTGAAAGGATATATTTTACTTGATCAGATAATGCAAAAGGAATTACACTAAATTTTCTCTTTTATTGAAATGTAAAGTTTTTTTCTCCTTTCAATTGAACAAATAAAATGTAATTCAATGTTCTATGATATCGTGTTATACGTTTTAAAATTAAAGCTGATCTTGTTTATTTATTTATTTATTTTTTCATGTTTCACACATTAAATTGATGCTTTTGATATTCTATAACCACCGTTTCTGAATAAAGCAATGAAACGTGGTCATAAAAATCTAGTCCAATTTGTTATTTGAGCTTTCAGAATTTAAAAAGTCGTTCCGGCCAGTATGGGAGGAAGAGGAAGCTTTCATATGTTTTACTTGAAAAAAAAATTAAGTTGTATTATTCAACCATGCGAGGCTCAAATTAGTGGAACAAAATAATAGAAGATTCAATTCTTACTTATATCAAGACTGAATAGAAATGGGAATTTTGAGAAATTAATCAACTTTATGCAATCTGGTTTTTTATAAAGCAGTTTATAGTTGGTCGCCAAATTCGGCGATAAAATTAAAACAACATGATGGATGAAACTAAAAAATGAGCTTCAGCGAGATCTTAGTAAGTCCTGTGCACTTGCTCACTCACATCAAAATCGGTTGATATATTCAAGTGTTGTCGTATGGAAATAAATTTTTCAAAATGTCACCCACTTCAGAAATTCAAAGTATTATAACTCAGCATTTGTAAAGAAATAGACTAAACAAAAGATGCTCTGGAATCTTTGTATCCAGGTCAAATACATAGAAGAAAATATATTTTTCAATTTCTAGTTCATTTGTACTTAATTTAAAATTTTATTTAAAAAAAATTAAATGGCTGCCATTTTAAAACAAGATTGCGGATAGTTCTGGTCAACGAACTCGGTCGAAACATTTGTATGTACTATGTACACACCAAATTACTTTTAAATCGGATCATTAATACCTGTATTAGACGTACATTTTCAGAAGTGGGTGAAAAAAGTCCGGGCTAGGATTCGAACCAGGGATGTATTGGCTGAAGCCGCCAATGGTCTTCCAACTGAGCCATCACGGACAAATGCTGGAGGACTTTTCCACCAAAATGACCCCAATGATCACAGAATCTGGTTTGATACTTTAGGTCAGCTCAACAGAATAAATCGAAGGTCAATATTTCGAACGGCAGAAAACGATGCATACGAAATCATATTTAGATCATCTAATTATCTGATTATCATCTAATATGATTTCATATGCAGCGTTTTCGGCAGTTCCAAATATTGACCTTCGATTTATTCTGTTGAGCTGACCCAAAGTATTAGACCAGATTCTGTGATCGTTGAGGTCATTTCGGTGAAAAAGTCCTCCAGCATTTGTCTGGGATGGCTCAGTTGGTAGAGCATTGGCGGCTTCAGCCAATACATCCCTGGTTCGAATCCTAGCCCAGGCTTTTTTCACCCACTTCGGAAAATTTACGTATAATATAATTAATTTACCGATTGAATAATCGTGTCTAACCTATGTTATCACGTGACAAAAATCTGATCATTCCAAAATGTCAACCATGCTAGAAATTCAAAGTGTTATAACTCAGCAATTTTTTAAGATACAAATGAAACAAAAAATACTCTAGAATCTTTGTATTAAGCTGAAATGCATAAAAGAAAAATCTTTTTTAACTTCTAATTTTTGTGCACCTAATTTCAAATTTCAAAATTTTTTTAATCTTAAATGGCCGCCATTTTGAAACAAGATGGAGGATGAAATTGGCCAACAAACTCGGTTCACGCATCGGTGTATATTATGTACACATCAAGTTACATCCAAATCAGCTCATAAATACGCGTGTTATCACGTGACAAAAATTAGTCCGTTTCAAAATGTCAACGACACTAGGAATTCAAAGTGCTATAACTCAGCCATTTTTAAAGATATTGACGAAACAAAAAATGCTCTGGAATCTTTGTATCAAGATCAAGCACATAGAAGAAAAATATTTTAACTTTTTAAATTTTTTAGGACTTAATTTTAAATTTTAATTTTTCGTAAAAAATTTAAATAGCTGCCATTTTGAAAGAAGTTGGCAGATAATGCTGGCCAACGAACTCGGTCGAGACATTATGTACTATGTATACGCCAAGTTTCATTCAAATCGTGGGAAAACCTAAATATGCTTCATTTCTGTTCACGTTGCTTGTCAATAACGGCAAAATGTTCTCGTCAGCTATACTTACTATTTTGCTGGGTCTGTGACCGCAGCATTTACATATATGTCAACATTTGAATGGAGGGTGGTTTTGGAGTCTGGAATTCATGATCGGTGAAAATATGCCAAAATTTTCCGGAAGTGCTTTTCTCCGGACGGCTGCAATAGGTAGCTTTTTTCTTTTTGTAATGAAAGCTACCTAAAAGTTTAGAATTTAGAAAAAGCTTTTCTTTCTTTCTTTCTTTTTTGGGGGGGAGGGGTTGGGGGGGGGCTTTTAGGCTATTAAAGTATATCCTCAAAAGAAAATTTTTGCATTGCAATAATTTATAAAGTTATAACTACTATAATGACACAGCAACTGAGTCCGTCACTCCGGAGCAAATCGGACAATAAGGAATACACAATACCCGAATTATCCAACAATTTTTGGTATTGTGACGACTTATTCGTCAACAATGGAACCACCTCAACGTGCAAAAGAAAACCACTATAGAATTCGCATAGCATATAACGCGCATTCCTTCCACAATCTTTTAGCTTTTCCTCTCTTATTACGACTCTCTAGCGGAAGCCAGTTTGAATGGTCCCGGCTCACATCCCGAATAGTCGAATCTCTTGTGTAAACCACGTTAAAAAATAGATATTATTCAAAATTTGAAACTGGACAAATTTGAAAAGAAAATTAATTAACCCTTTCCGGCGCAGGCAAATTCTGCTCATAAAATACAAAGTTATTGATTGGCACCGGAATTTAAAAACGACTTTTATAGAAATTAAGAATTCCTAAGTTCACGCTTTCAAAGTGATTTTTTTTAAATATTCTTGGTGACGTTTGCAAGTCTGGAATTAAAATTAGGTGTGCCCGGAGTGGGCACACTGCGCCGGAAAGGGTTAAATCAAAGACATCGAAAAGAGGGAACAGTAGGTTTGGGGCTTTGAAGCTACGAAACGACTGCTGTTACGTCGAGCTTATTATTGGTCTTATTAGTTATTCTTATTATTCTGCAACAGTCGATCATCCGCCGCCCCCCGATTGCCAACCATTTCTATTTTTAACTTGTCCGGGTTTTTTTTTTTTTTTTTTTTTTTTTTTTTTTTTTTTTTTTTTGAGCAAGCTTCTGCTAGAGTCTACTATATTGAGCACGTGGATCGTACCTGTCAACTTGGCTTCCGCAAGATAGTCGGAATATTACAAAAAGGTTGAAAAGACCATAGACTGAACGCGCACACCGTGCTATGCGAATTCTGAAGCGATGTGTAAATCCTTTAAATCAACACTATGCTTGACATCGCCACATCAGCATATTTATTTTTTGGACTACACTACATTACCGAATCTTTATCAAAACTCCTTTTTTCAACATGATTGACACCATATTATAACAAGTTCTATTCAACCGATTTACTTCAAATTTGTACCAACCTTCAATGTATAACTTTTTGCTCCTACCGCTTCTGTATCAAAATTATTTTTTAATACCTTAAAAAAAATATATAAATAAAAAAAGGAGTCGAAAAATGTCCTTCAGACAGCTGCCATTTTGGTGAAAAAGAAAAAAAAAATCGTTTTCTTTTATGAAGGGGGTATAATAACATTTACACTAATTAAGAATCTTTTTTTTATTTTCTTCTTTTTCGTCTTTTTTATTTTAGATGATTAGAAGTTTTACAACTGTGCCAACTAGCACACTGCTTTTTTTTATCCCCAACTTTACAATTTATTCTTTATTTAATTTAAAATTTCTTTCGAAATTTTTATCATTTTTAAAATGTTAATAAAAATGTTGATAAAAAATTCATGGTTATACTTTTCTTTTTTTTTTTTTTTTATCGACGTCGATGAAACGCCCAAAACATATGCCTTTGGATCGGAATACCCTTTTAACTCCTCCGGGATGCAAATTCACAGTCATTCAATGTCCCAGCGCACTTGACACCAACCTCTGTAGCTAAGCGCTTTGGCCAGAATCTGAACTTCGACCCGCCAGTGCTCCAGATACGAATGTTCGCACATTTAAACTTTGAACAACACCACTAGAAACAGTAAGCAGCAAGCTCATCGAAGTTCATTCTTTCGCCAAAGCGCTTGGCTATTGGGGATGGCGTCAAACGCGCTGGGCCGTTGAATGTTTGTGAATTAGCTTCCGTGACCATGTGTCCATACATGCGTCTTCAAAAGGTACTTATAGCACTTGCTTTAAGTACTAGGAAGGATCAAAGGTAAAATTTACCTTATTTAACAAAGATTCTTCCATGATATGCATAGTAAAGTTCATTACTCAAGAAAGAGTGGTGCAAACCAAATAAAATTCTTGTAAAACATGCTGGTCCTGAACGGATTAAGGGCACATGGCCCAAAAAATGGTCCAAATTTTTGAATTTTCTATAACCGGCCAAAAAAAATAGACCTAAAAGATTATAGAACATAGACCAGAGTCGGCTGATCAGACAATCACCTCATTGAGTTCACGGATGCAAATCTAGGGTTAATTGTGCATCTATTTTCATATTAAAACGCAATTGGTCTACCAAATCATATTTTGACGGAAAATACCTAAAAATCCGATTTTAGTGGTTGACCATCATGTCTTTTTGTTCCTAATCCTCCATGTCTTTGGGTCACAGATCGCACTAAGGGCGGGAAGG